>BSBN01000896.1:1362219-2724438 GCA_027924645.1 Cunninghamia lanceolata | reverse complement strand
TGTCCTTTGCAAGAGCCTTTGTGAAAATATCTGCAATCTGATAATTTGTTGGAACATATTCCAACCTTACTTCCTTATCTGCAACCTTCTCTCTCAAAAAGTGATACCTGATTGCTATATGCTTGGTTCTAGAATGCATCACTAGATTCTTGTAAATATTGATAGCACTTGTATCATCACACAAAATTGGAATAGGCTCATCATACAATACCTTAATGTCCTTCAAGGTTTGCTTCATCCACAACACTTGTGTACAGCAGGATACTGCTGCAATATACTCTACCTTTGCAGTTGATAAGGACACTAAATCCTACTTCTTGCTCTACCATGAAACCAATCTACTTCCAAAAAAAAAGCACCACCACTTGTACTTCTTCTATCATCCACATAGCCAACCCAATTAGCATCAATGTAGGCACTTAGATTGATACAGAGCTAACAACACAAACACCACTAAGGGTCACAATCAAACTACATAGGAGGAAGAGGATATAGGGAATGGTAGGGCAAATAACTCTTCTAGGCCTCAGTGGACCAAACTACAACATTTGATTTCAAACTGGACATGACTGTCCACTCATTTCCCATGGTTTCAACACTGCAACACAACTCCATTTTTTGGGTTTATATAACTAGGCTCATTGCCAAACTTCCTAGGGACCATAGCCCTTCTAGGTTTAACTATCCCAAGCTGACAAAACCCCCACAATGCTCAGGAGGGATCTTCTTCTACTACTTCCTTCACAACTGTCCTAGTTTCCTTGTAGCCCTTAGGAAAGGACTATCAGACAATAACTTGAGTTTCAGACCTCCTAGCTAGACTGTCATAGATGTTTTAGATACCCATTATCTTGTTATTTGACATATTCAACATGCATCATAGGGTGTTTTGGAACACATTACCCAAATCTTGACTGTACCGATTTCAAAAGAGGCCTAATTAGGTCAGTTTTACACACAAAAGGCCCACAAACTTCACTCCAAGCTTCAAACTTCTGGTTCAAGGTGCTCAATATGTTGTAGATAGGTATATTTCACAAATTTTTGGGGTCCAAGGTTACTCCAAGACATTTCAAGGTCAAATCTTCACTCCACCAAAGCTAATTAGCCAAAACAAGGTGCAATAAGGCCTCAAAGGTTCCAAACTTCAACTTGTGCTCATCCCCTACTCCTGCATACAAGACCCATTAGAAACCACACCATTCTAAACTCATTCCACCCATTTTGGGGGTCTAACATAGCAAGGTGGATTGGGAAATTAAAAAAACTCACTAAAACCCTCAAAACAAGGGTTTAGGAATAGCCTGCACAAAAACAATAATAAAATGCCTCCTCTATGACCTTAACTCCTCCAACCAGGCTTAAATGAAAGGTAAGAGCCTACATTCCATCATTTCAGTCATTCCTTCCTTTGACTATGATGTACGGGCGAGTACCATACATGGGAACAGTGAAAGAAATAGTATCAAAATAGTAACAAGGTAGTTTTTGGAAAAATGACTTTAAAATCCTTTTTTTTAAAGATAATACGCTTGGTAAAATTTTTAACGTGACTGGTGATGCTGGTGCGACACACCCTCCAGCTCCACACAATGCTTTTGCTCGAAGCTATGAACCGGTGAGACCACAACACGGGGGACCTCATCCCCAAGAAAGAACACTTCAAACCCATGAGCTCGTTGGCCCAGCGAAGGCATAACGCATGCGAGCTCATTGGCCCAATGGGGGTTTGAACTCTAGTGACTGCCACTACAACTGACCGACTTAACCACTGAACCACGCCCTTATCGGTAGACTTTAAAATCCTTCAACCATCATGCAAATCTCTCTTTTCTAACTCAAGTGAAGGATAACACTATGCATTACATGATTTAAGAGATTTTGGATCTTAACAATGTTGTACGGCCTTAGAAAAGATGAAAGAAACAACAAAAATACAGTCAAAAGGCAGAAAACTATGTTTTTTTCTTTATTTTTCCTTTCCAATCATTCTCCAACTTCATCTCCATGTCCACTATATCTCTTACAATGCATTTTTCTTATGTTTATAACCTTGACTCTTCATTACATGGATTCCTATCGTAGGAAGAGGCTAAAAATAGCCAAAACTAACTGATTTTTCATAAGATGATTGTTTTTTCTAAAGATAGACTATCACAACTTAAGTGACTGCAGACCATACCTAAGAAATTGCCTAATCTAAGCCTCCACTTCATGATCATGCCTTTAGAAGGCTTTAATACATTAATTTAAAACTTTATTTTGTCTTTAACAACCAAAATTACAAAAATTTGACTAAAGAACAAATTATCTTGACTAGGAGAAAATGACTAGCATCATGAACTTGCTAGGTGCCCTGCACCATACACCTAGGCTTGAAATGTTTCCAAGTCTCTTGGAAAGTTTATTGTATCTTTTCACACCTTTGACCTTTATACTTGCCTTCCACATGTCCATCTTGCCTTGTTTCTTCACTATCCTTGTCATCTTTGCTCTTGTCCTTCCTTGAAATTTGTTTCACTCTATCATGGAGTGCTTTGTCAACTTCACTCTTCTTTACCTCTGTCAACACTTTCTTCTCAGCTCCTTTCTCACACCACTGCCTCATACTCTTCTTTCCACTGTCATTATCTTTCTCAACCTCTGTCAAGCCTGCAACTAGTTGGTTCATTGTCCTTGGAACCTTGTAGACTGTTGCACTAGCTTCACTTGATTGTCTCTTCTCTCTACTCATCACTACAGGGCACATGACTATCCCTACTAAGATCCCTTCACTCACTTCTTGCCTCTCCACAGGCTCTACACTCTTACACTTTTCATTTTCACTCACCTCCTTCCACATGAAGATATTCCTCTTCACAACTGGCTGCACATCAGTTCCACACTTGCTCTTTGTTGTCTCAATAGTTTTATGCCTTGAAAAGGCTGCACACTTCTTGTTTTCACTCTCTTCAAACACCACTGTCTCCTTCTTACCAAACATAATCATTTTTTTATCCTTGACTGCTCTTTGACTTCTTCCTACATTGGCATCAGCACAAAAGTCTTCTCATCCTTCCTAATGGTGTAGGTGTTAGCTTTGCCATTATAAATTATAGACCTATCAAACTGCCAAGGTCTTCCAAGTATCACATGACAACAATCCATGGGTAGGATGTCACAAAGTACCCTATCCTCATATGCTCCAATATTGAACTCTACGAATGCTTGCTTAGTCACTAAAATGGACTAATGATCACTTACCCAAGAGATTTTGTAAGGTGTGTCCCTAGGTACACTTTTCAAACTCAGTTTGTCTACCATCTCACTAGACACCATATTATCAGTACATCCTGAATCCACTATCACTTTACATACCTTGTCCTTGCACTTGCAAGTTGTTCTAAACAATGCTTTCCACTGAATCAGCTCCTCTTTGGAGGGCTTCAATAGTGTTCTATCTCTCAGCATCAATGTTTCTCCTACTTCACTAGCACAGTTAGTGGGAGTAGGACCACCACATTCTTCTTCTTGGACTAACTAAGTCCTCTCACTCTTCCTTTCACCATCACTTGAAAAATTTTGCTTCTCAGGACACTTATATGCTGGGTGCCCAAACTCTTGACAATTGTAACACTTACCTACAAAGGTATTTGCACTCCTTCCACCACCAAATCTACCTCTAGAACCTCTATCTCTAAAATCTGCACTTTGTCCTTGTTTGAAATCTGCACCTTGTTCTTGTTTGAAATCTGCACCTTGTCCTTGTGCCTTACTCATGTCTTCTTGACTCTCATTGACTTGTTTTGTGTTTTGAAAGGATCCTCTACCTCTAGAGGTGCTACCTCTACCTCTGGTTGTCTTGTCTTCTCTTCTCTTTAGCTTCTCTTCCATTCTAACTACCATTTGATAACAGTCTTCAACACTCCTTGGATTTGCCAACACCAGTTCATCCTGCATGTTAAACCTCAAACCACCAATATATCTAGCAACTTTTTGCACTTCACTCTCATTTTGACCATACCTTATACTCAGCTTATAAAACTCTTCAGTGTATGTCTTAACATCCATATCCTTTTGTCTTAAACTTCGAAGCTTCTTAAACATTTGAACTTCATAATCTTTAGGCAAGAATTTATCTTTGATTTTTGCTACTATCTTGTCCCATGAAACAATCTTTGCCTTTCCTTGCTTTCTCCTCTATGTCTGTTGATAATCCCACCATAACAAAGCATGACCTGTCAGCTTGGTCTTTGCAATCTTCACTTTCTGATCCTCAGGAACTTCTTCACACTCAAAGTGATTGTCCAATGCTGCAATCCAATCTAGCAACTCTTCATCATTCAGGCTTCCTCCAAACTTTGGCACATCTATCTTTATCTTGTGCTTGTCTTCTTTTACTACCCTCAGCAACTTTACCATCCTCTAATCCTCAAGGTCCAACTCTTCTTCCACATCTTCATACTCAGCTTCCTCTTCTTCCTCAGACTCATTCTCATCACCTAGAGCCACTCCTCTTCTCTGATTTTGTTCTAGGGTAGCCATTCTTTCCTTCAGCTCCCTCAACTCTCTGGCATGCTTTTCCTTCAGCTTATTCATCTCTTGAGCCATTTTTCTCGCTCTTGGAGGCATCTTGTCAAACTGCCTCTTTAACTTAACACTTCACAGACCTACTCACTGTGCTCTGATACCAATTTGATGCAGAGCTAACAACACAAACACCACTAAGGGTCACAATAAAACTAAATAGGAGGAAGAGGATACAAGGGATGGCAAGGTAAACAACTCTTCTAGGCCTCAGTGGACCAAACTACAACATTTGATTTCAAACTGGACATGACTGTCCACTCATTTCCCATGGTTTCAACACTGCAACACAACACCATTTTTTGGGTTTATATACCTAGGCTCATTTCCAAACTTCCTAGGGACCCTAGACCTTCTAGGTTTGACTGTCCCAATCTCACAAAACCCCCACAATGCTCACTTCACAACTGTCCTAGTTTCCTTGTAGCCCTTAGGAAAGGACTGTCAGACAATAACTTGAGTTTCATACCTCCTAGCCAGACTGTCATAGATGTTTTGGATACCCATTATCCTATTCTTTAACATACTCAACATGTATCATAGGGTGTTTTGGAACACAATACCCAAATCTTGACTGTACCGATTTCAAAAGAGGCCTAATTAGGTCAGTTTTACACACAAAAGGCCCACAAACTTCACTCCAAGCTTCAAACTTCTGGTTCAAGGTGCTCAATAGGTTTTAGATAGGTATATTTCACAAATTTTTGGGGTCCAAGGTTACTCCAAGATATTTCAAGGTCAAATCTTCACTCCACCAAAGCTAGTTAGCCAAAACAATGTGCAATAAGGCCTCAAAGGTTCCAAACTTCAACTTGTGCTCATCCCCTACTCCTGAATACAAAACCCATTAGAAAACACACAATTATAAACTCATTCCACCCATTTTATGGGTCTAACATAGTAAGGTGGATTGGGAAATAAAAAACAACTCACTAAAATCCTCAAAACAAGGGTTTAGGAACAACTTGCACAAAAACAATAATAAAATGCCTCCTCTATGACCTTAACTCATCCAACTAGGCTTAAATGAAAGGTAAGAGCCTACATTCCATCATTTCAATCATTCCTACCTTTGACTATGATGTACGAGTGAGTACCATGCATGGGAACAGTGAAAGAAACAACAGTAAAATAGTAAGAGGGTAGTTTTTGGAAAAATGACTTTAAAATCCTTCAACCATCATGCAAATCTCTCTTTTCTAACTCAAGTGAAGGCTAAAACTATGAATTACATGATTTAAGAGATTTTGGATCTTGACAATGTTGTACAGCCTCAGAAAAGATGAAAGAAACAACAAAAATACAGTCAAAAGGTAGAAAATTGTGTTTTTTTCTTTATTTTTCCTTTCCAATCATTCTCCAAATTCATCTCCACATCCACTATATCTCTTACAATGCATTTTTCTTATGTTTATAACCTTGACTCTTCATTACATGGATTCCCATCATGGGAAGAGGCTAAAAATAGCCAAAACTAACCGATTTTTCATAAGAGGACTATTTTTTCTAAAGATAGATTGTCACAACTTAAGTAATTGCAGACCATACCTAAGAAATTGCCTAATCTAGGCCTCCACTTCATGATCATGCCTTTAGAAGGCTTTAATACATTAATTTAAAACTTTATTTTGTCTTTAACAACCAAAATTACAAAAAATTGACTAAAGAACAAATTATCTTGACTAGGAGAAAATGACTAGCATCATGAACTTGCTAGGTGCCCTACACCACAAATCAAATTCATTAACTCTTGGATACCACAAGCCATAATCTGGAGTTCCCTTCAAGTATTTGAATATTCTTTTCACTACCTTTTCATGTGTTTTCTTGGGATTAGCTTGATTTCTAGAAACCACACATACTACATGCATAATATCAGGCCTATAAGCAGTCAAGTACAACAATCCTCCATTCATAGATCTATAGGAAGTCTAATCAACCTTTGAAGACTTGCCATCCTTTCTCAAGTGACATCTAGTGACCATAGGAGTACTCACTAGTTTTGAATCCTCCATACCAAACTTCTTCAACATCTCTCTAACATACTTAGCCTAAGAAATAAAGATACCATCATCTAGCTGACCAATTTGAAGTCCAAGGAAGAAAGACATCTCACCAATCATAGACATCTCAAACTCTTTTTCCATCTCCTCTGCAAACCTATTACACATATCATCATCTCCACCAAAGATGATGTCACCAACATATACTACAACTATCAAAATCATATCTCCTTCTTCCTTAATGTAAAGATTGCTATCTATAGTACATTTCTTGAAGCCTTGTTGAAGTAAGTATTTATCCAATCTAGCATACCAAGATTTAGGTGCTTGCTTGAGACCATACAATGCCTTTTCGAGTCTGTACACCATGTTCGGATCTTCTGATATCTGAAAGCCATCAGTTTGGTCAATGTAGACTTCTTCTAGATCACCATTCAAAAATGCTGACTTGACATCCATCTGATAAACCTTAAAATTCTTGTGAGTAGAAAGGGCAAGAAACATTCTGATTGCCTCCATCCTGGCTACCAGAGAATATATCTCCTCAAAATCAATGCCTTCAACTTGAGAATAGCCCTTACACACCAGTCTTGCTTTGTTCCTCACAACTTCACCACCTTCATTTAGCTTGTTTCACAACACCCACTTTATTCCTATGACATTCTTGTTGGCTGGTCTGGGAACCAATTCCCATGTCTGATTCTTCTCTATCTAATCCAATTCTTCTTCCATTGCTTTTATCCATCCATCATCTTTGCTATCATCAGCAAAGGTTTTAGGCTCTACTTTTGATAATAAGCACAAATTTACTTGCTCATGTGCCTTAGCAAACCTTCTCCTAGTCTGCACACCTTCATTCTTATCTCCAATGATCTAATATGTTGAATGGTTCTTCTGAACATACTTTGTTGGAGTCCTGGGTATAAGTTTTGATTCTTATTTCTTTTCTTCTTTCTCTTCTTCTTCTTCATCTTCAATGCATGGAAAGATGTTAGATCTAGAGTCCTCTAATTCTTGTGAGATTTGATACATGTCTTTATCTACTTTGACATTTGTTCTTTCAAATATCTTTCCCAATCTCTTGTTGTAGCATCTATAGGCCTTGCTTCTTGTTGAGTAACCAAGAAAGATCCCTTCATCACTTCTTGAATCAAACTTTCCTAGGTCTTCTTCATCTCTTTTGATATAGCATTTTCTACCAAAGATCCCTAAGTATCTGATAGTAGGAGGTCTTCCATACCATAGCTCATAATGGGTCTTAGTGTTGTTGACCCTCAGTTGCACTTTGTTAATTAGATAGATAGCAGTGCGAACAGCTTCCTTCCAGTACATGTTAGGCAGATCTGCATCCTTCAACATTGCCCTAGACATCTCTTGCATGATCATTGTAGAGGAAAACTTATGTGGTGTAGACTTAACATAATTCAAGGGTAAACCTATCTAAACAATCCACTCTATCATTACATTCCTACATTAAATTATCAACCAAGGAGCATAAGCTTATGATGGCACTGCACTGTATGCGCCTTTAGGGCTCATATTCTTCCTACACTATCTTATTCAAATCTACTCAGGCTATTCTACTCTGGTAGAATTCACAGAAATGCAAGAATAGTAAAAACAACTACATAATCTAGTGGCTATGGGTACCTGCAACATAAGCTGTAGATGACTGTTATCGACAGGAAATCACAGAATTAACTCAAAACATCCAAAATGATAAGAGAACTAATGCTAACTTCTAGAGGACTTAAAGTAGACAAAGCATGCATTTGTTCATGAACCATACTACTGTAATATGACAATCAAAGAAATCTAAGTGACTCGTTATGTATCTATATGCAAATGAAATTTAACAATGAATGCATAAAGGAACAATGAAATAAATGAAGTGAGGATTAGTACCTTGAGTGGTCAACTTAGGGGACTGACTCACTTAACTGGAAATCAAATCTAGTTCAGATTCTTACGCATCTCCATAACACATAGTTTCATTCACTTCATATCATAAGCAAAATCTCTTTTTCAGATTGTATTCAATAATGACATTCCTTAATAAAACATGTCTGGATCTTCCATTATAGAAAAATAGAGTAACAACTGAGTAACTGGAAATAAAGTGACTAACTTGATAGCTAACTCATCCCCCCTAACTTATACAGAAATGGGAGAGTTTTATGCAACTACTAACTAACTTCAACCATCAATCCATTCCTAGATACTAGGATACAGGTTTGAGATTGATTTATTAATCTAACTGATCAGAGGAAGTAGAGTCCGATCCAAACAAGAATTCTTATGCAATGGTTCTCATGAATGACACACATAAGATGCATTTGAAACAGTCTACTTCTTCCAAATTTATTTTTGTCCATGATGGTTCACATTCATCCTCTAGCTGACTGCACTTTTGGCGTCCTATCTTCACTTCCTTTAATTCTCATGTCTGCAACTTCGCTGCAAATACTCATTTCCTTGATGATGCGTTCTTGCTACACTTGGGTTAATTCACAAAACATATGTACACAAATAACCTTCATGACTAAACCATAGGATTCCATCTATATTGCATGCATACTCATATTTAAATCATTTAATTGATAATATCATCACCATATTCCATATTAATAACATATGTTCAAAGTCTTGCAAAGTATATAAAAAGACAACATATAATGATGATGATGTTGGTAAAGTGTCTGGAGGATCATATGGCAAAGTTCTAAAACCATATCAAAACAACATAAAAAGAGGTCAATATTTCAGCCCATCATTCCCCCCAACTTAGCCTTTTTCTTGTCCTCAAGCAAAATCATTGAATTGAACACCTAGGGGAGAAGATTATAGTGCAAAGTAATCTACCTCAGGTCCATTATTTCTCTGACTCGTTTACCCTTCTTAAGATAAAAACCATTGTAACAAGAAAGCCTATCCAATTTGACTAATTCTGCATTCCTACATTCGTCACCCTTTTCCCTTGTCCAGTATGGTAGTGGATAAAGAAGAATAGGAGTATGAAAAGTAAGTGGTAGCCATCCCACTCCTATTTTCTCTAAAATCCAGATATACTTGCGCAGTCTCTCAAACATATTCATAAAATTATGAAAAGAATGAGGCTCTTTCCTTTGTAGTGCTAGAGTCAGACTATTCCATCTATCTGGCACATACCTTAGACTATTTTGAAGCATAGGCCCTGCTAACTACTGTATCCTCCTATGATCTCGCAATCTTAAATCCATAATTATTTTTCTTGGACCCTTGTGTGAGAGGAGTGTTAACCATTGGGTGAGGATTACATTAGGATTTAGTGCTTCCCTTCTGACCTGTAGTGCCACTATTTTCTCTTGTTCCTCATACTTATCCATCAATTCCCCTCTGAACTTTTCATTCTTGAGATATGACAACAGTTCCCTAACCTACAAATCCCCAACATATATTGAAGGGTTCCATTATGTATCCTCTTCCATAAAGTACTTATGCAAATAGTATTCACACAATTGGTCTTGCTCCTCTAAACTGACTTCTTTAAAATGGATGTAGAAAATATGCCTTGAATGTAAAGCAGGTTGATTATTAATGAACCTATTAAACTAAAAACTAAGAAACTTCTCTTTTAAAAACAATGCCTATACCCTTGGTGGAGGTCTACACCCAATGATCTGTATAGCCCTATCAATTACCTCTGTCAGCTTATCCTCCAACCTTTTTTATCACCAAATTCTTATCTTCTATTGATGCATTGAGATTCTATTTTTTCCTTCTCCCAGTTTTCCTTTTCTTGTTTGGATTCATGATTGAGTTTTAATAATTCAAAACCTAAAGACAAAGTAGTGTGGTATACTAGAGTTCTTGTTACAGGAGGTTGTGGAGTGAGTACCTCATTTTCTTCAGCATTTGTTTTACTTACAGCCATTTGTGCTAACAAATCTAAATTAGTTCCATGGCCATAGGTCTGAATCCTCTCCTCCAACTCTTGTATTCTTTTCTCCTTTTCTTTGTCCTTCTTTTCATATCCTTTCACTTGCTCTTCCAAGTGTTGTATTCTATCAAGAGCTTATTGAAGTTCCTTCCTTATGTTTCCATCTTCCAACAATTCATTTTCTTTTTCATAATTCAGACCTTCATCATTACCATTCTCAAGTATATCAAAAATCTCCTTGGCAGAACTGCTAGGAATTGACTTTCCCATTTTCTTTGCAATAAATGGATCCTCTGAATTAGAATCAGAAGATGAGAAAACATACCTTCTATTTCTAGCAGACACATTAACATTTTCACCAACATTAGCAGAGACATCTTCATCTTTAGGAGCATCAACAGGGACATCATCAGGGGCAATTCCTCCTTTATCTAAATCTAAATTCACTGGTGTTGGATCATGATGTTGCTATCCTTCACATTTGTCCTGCCCCTTTTCTTTAACAGTTCTTTCCTTCACACTCTGCCTCTTTAACCTTCCTGAGCACCTGGGAGTAACATGTTGGAAACAATGTAGATAAATGAGAGGGGGGGTGAATCAATTATCTTAATATTTCTCTTATTTTTACTTTCTTTACTTATCTTAATACTCACTGCAATATCAAAACATGAAAGCAAGAGGAACCATAAGAGCTGAAATGAAATTAATACACATAACACAAGGATTTTTACGTGGAAACCCTGTTAAGAGAAAAACCACGGGGTGACTAACCCAAGATTGTATTCTCTGTTAAAAGAATAAAGGAGTACAAATGGCACTTGCCAGTTAGGGCTCACTGCCCGAGCACACTGCTCACAAAAGGCACACTGCCTACAAGAGACTCACTATCTATAAATGCTTATAGATGATACTAAGGTACTTGAACTGATGAACAACATCTATTCATGCAAATTTTTAGTTCCGGTTAGGCACTATATACTGTTCTGGCACACTTCATTCTTCCTCTGCTTAATATCACTCTTCTGTCATATTCAGGATTTAGATTTTTGTCTTCACACTTCTTTCTATGTTAATTCGTACCTTTTCATACCACACATCTTTTCCACCACCACAAGCTTGAATCTATCAAGTATATATATCTACATCAAGAATTTCCAACAACTTCTTAGTCGGCAACAAGAACACCTGAGATATTTGCAAGTTATTGATCTGTTGGCTGAATCCATGATTGATTAGTGATGCGCATCAAAAAATTAGGCATATAAGTCATTAATCATATCAGCCAATAATGTATAATGCCACAAATTGCTTGATCAATACCTTTTGCACATCTGGATTGAAGTTTGATACTCTGTCGGACAGTTCTTCCTCTGTCTGCTCTGCCTGACTAGAACCTAACACTCAGATGCTCATATCGTTTTCATGCTTTATCACTAGAGACTAAATCTCTGTAATACAATAGTCATGATACCCCTCTTGACTTGTCCAAGTCTACAACTTACTGAGTTACACCATCTAAGAGATCTGGACCTAATTGTCGGACCTTGTTACATACTCTGTTCTTGTTCACCAGACCAAAACAATCTTCAATATGACTTCCGGTATAGGCATATTATGTACTACAGATGTGTGGGCTAGACTTTGTTGCCATCAATGACAACACTTATGAAGCCACACAGTGTCTCTTGCCAACAATCTCCCCCTTTGGCATTGATGGCAACACTTAGTGAAAAATGATTGTCACAGTATCTCCCCCTTTGCTTGTGCTTTGTTTCTTTACACTGCTTTACCGGAGCTCCCCCTTTGCTGGATTCCTCACTTTTCACTACTCTTCACTCCCCCTTTGACATCATTGGCAAAGGGTGGAATCCGCATACAAAATTGTTCAAAAACTATTATACACATGGCCGCATATGTATATACAAATCATATGTTATACTTACATATACTTAAGTATATCTGCAAAGGTTGTCTTCAACTGTATAGTTTATGTGGCCCAACTCCTCTTAATTCTATCCAAAATGGAGATGTGTCCACTTAACAAAATGCATATGCTTTTTCCCTCTTTAAGTTTGTTGGATCACTAGTCTGGACTGTACTTTGTGCATCGGTCAAGGCATCATGCATTGCCTCTAACTTAGGGATGATTATCCCTCTGAGCTCACCCATTCTATCCATTATGTTCTTTTTCTCTTTAACCATTTATTTAATTTCATTTATTATAGCAATATCTTGACATTCATGATTCACCAGAGAGGTAGTAAGGGGATCAAAATTCTGAGATAAACTTGACAGTTTTCCTTCTTGTTCTTTCACTTTCTTCTCAATGTCCTCTGTCACTTTGGGTCAAGTTAAACAAAATCCATATATGTCCCCACCATCCTTAAGAGCATTTTCAAGGCTCTTTATACCAATGCCTAAGGTTATTCTATCATTAGCAATTAGTCCTTGTACTTCACTAAATCTCTTTCCCAAGAACTCCTTCCAGACCTTAGTTTCTGCCAATTTCTCTAAGGATTCAAAATGAGTGTTAACAGAATTGACTAAGTTTTTCAGATTATCAGATGGAGAGGTAGAAGGATCCTTTTGATAGGTTGGCATAATCTTCTCCAACATCCCAGATGCAATCTCCAACAGCTCACAATCCTCCATGTGTGATTTTAGAAGTTTCTCTTTTGCTTTGGCCTGAGCAAAAGATGTAACTTTCATTATCTGAACCGGAGAGAGAGAGTATCTGAACTGGAGAGAGAGAGAGAGAGTCAAAGTTTAGTGGCCCTTGAATTTCTTTCTCTTTTTCCCTTTTTTCATATGACTGGGCTTCTAGATTTGCAGCTTTAGAGCTCCCAGAGGCAAAATTCCTGGTAGTTCCAGTCCGGATGGAGGCCTCTACCGGAACCTTTTCTTCTTTTGCTTCCTCTTTTTCTTTCTCAAATTTCTCTCTTCTTTCTTTGTTTGTAATAACTTCTTTGGTAATACCAAATTTCTTAGCCAATTCTTCGACTTCTTTCCTCACTTTTCTTTTTATCTTAGGCCTTCTTAGTTCAACATGCAGTTTTATGTTTAATTCTTCAAAAGTGCCAAACCTCTCTGCTTTGGTTGACTCAGTAAATGTTGAATATGAGTCTCCAATATGATTCCATCAACCTCATAGCCCATGGGCATTATCCATATTGTCCTTGGCTCAACTGCTTCTATTAGGCATTGATCAGTATCTACCATAAAGCATATTGCATCTTTGTACTTCTCCACTATTATTTTGGGAATTCTCTCTCTTGCTTGCATCATGCTCTAGAAGTTTTTGAAGTAACCCCAGAGAGCTGTCTTCCGAGTTTGAGTGTCACCAAGTTCATACAAGTAAGCCCTGATCTGTATAGCAACTAGTTTGTCATTTTCCCATATCAGACCTTTTGAGCCTGGTAACTCATTCATGAAGTAGAAAAACAAGAATAACACCAAATCACCATATTTGAAAGAGTTCTTTTTATCTTTCTTGATCTTTTGCAGGTTCTCCATCAACTGATTCAATAGGAGTTCACACAGGTCATAATCTGCATTCTCTCTTAGCATTTGGTATGCAGTGTAGATGGCAGTACCGGATACAAAGTTTTCTCTACTTGAATGGTAAATCTTGTAACCAATCACAATTGAGGCAAACTTGACATCTAGGTCAGTGATGTCATCAATAGTCATTGCCTCTTATCAAATTTTGAACCAGTGGCTTCAGATACTATTTGATTTTTCACAAACTTAAGAGCACGCAACCCACCAATGGAGTGCAAACCAGTTACAACTTTGATGGCATCTTTGGTTATTTTGAAAGGCCTTACCAACCACATGAAGTTATCATGGATCCTGCTTAAGATATACTAGACCCATTCATCCTCTCCAAAAGACGAAAAATGTATTCAATGTGCAAAATGCTTATCTTTTAGGGTCTAGAACTCTGGTTTCAGATCAAAGTTCTCACTACTTAACTGATTGTGGTATAGTTTCATCAATTTTAGGTCTCCAAAGTCCTCAATGTTTGCATGTATATAAACCCTAATGTCTTCTACATGGAGAACACCATATGGGGTACGGGAAAATGTGCCCAAAGGATCAACCTCAATAGACTTGTGAGGATGTTTCTTGAAAACTGGCCTTGGTCTCTCGAAAACATTTACAACCATAGGAGTAGCCATTCTAATCAATGAAGATTGGAGAGATTTACAAAATAAATACCTCTTCATGCCTTAGGGTTTGGAGAGACTACCGGAACAGATTACACTTGGATTCGATCTTCAACTGAGTTTGAATGTTCTGTTGGATTTCTTCTCAGAGCTCTTCTCCCTTCTTCGTGAGTGTAAAGTGTTGCAAATGATGGATGAGAAACCTTTTAACCTTGCCCAAAAACCTAATTTCCCTTTATAATAAATACACAACTTAAGTCATCCGGTTACCCTATTTTGAGAGAGAATTTCTAAATCACTGTGTGGATCTTAAAATCATTGTCTATGAGGGTTGACAACATATCTTCACCTTTTTCAAACATGCCATAGGTCCACAGATTAAAACATTTCAATTCTGGATCATACCGGATCTGTCTGTGAAATTCTGCTTTACCGGATAGCTGCTGATACAGGATTTCCTCATAGCTTCCTCAAATCTGCATGCAGATTTGTCAAATTTTGATTGGACAAATTTTAAATGAATCTCCTCAAACCCTTTAAACCATAACCTCTTATTCTTACTCAATGTGCAAAAATTAGGCACTCACTAGCTGGCTGGGGGAAAAAGGATCTTCTCTATAGCTCCCCCTAAGCCAGAGCTTACCTTTTAGTTTTCGGAAGGAATATCAACACCGGATTCCAGTGCAAATCCATCCCCAATATTCATTGTACTCCTCTTTACCCAAATCTTGCTTATCTCCTTTTGAACTTCATCCACATTTATTTTACCTTTGCCTTTATCTTGTTTTTTATCATGTTCCACCAGACCTTTTCTATTTTGACTCCCGCTTCTGCAGAATCTGGCTATGTGACCAGATTCATTGTAATTGTAACACACAACATTTCTTTGCTTATTTGAATGATATCCTCTTGATCTACATTCATTAGCCTTATGTCCAATTCTATTGCATACAAAGCATCTACCATTGAAATAATTGTTCATTTGCATATTTGTGCATTCATGAGATTTGTGACCATTCGTTTTGCAACTAAAACATTGACCGAAGAAAGATGGATTGATTTGATTCATTCTATTCTTGTACTGAGTTGCTCTATGACCAAATTTGTTGCAATTGAAGCAGTGTCCATTGAAAGATGGATATCTTTGAACATTTGGTTACCTTATTAGAGGTCTTCTAGGCTTGTTTCTTGGACTTCCTGATCCAAAGTTCTTTTGACCAAATCTAGAATTTTCACTTTTCTCATATCCCAAGCCACGCTTATCATCTACCCTCTTTTGACTTTCGAGAAGAACTTCAAGTTGGGCTAAGCTTATCTTGAATTTTTCTTTGTATTCATTTGCAGATTGAAGATCTTGTTTAAGAGTGTCAATCTGGTTCTCAAGTTGTTCTTCATTGTATCTGGATTCTTCAAGATCAGATTCAAGATGTCTAATTATTCTATCCATTTTGTGGTAGTCCTTTGTTTTCTCTTTGAGGGATTGTTTCAGGTTATCTTCAGTCTTTCTTTTCTCTTCAATTTCTTGGCTGAATTTCATAACTCCTGATTCCAATTCATGTCTCATCATAATGACTTCTTTTGAAAGTTTTTCACATAGCTTAGTTTTTTCATTTAGATGCTCATCAACATTATTGGCTTCATTCTGATTTTCTAGTTTCTGAAGTAATTCCTTTCTCTTTTTCACAGAAATACTGAGTTTCTCTTTCAGCTCATTGATGAAATCATCATCTTCCTTGAGTCGCTCTCTCAAATTATTGACTTCAGAGTGAGATTGTTCAAGATAATCTAGGGCAGACTGAAGTTGCTCTTTCATACCATATGCATTCATTGAGATTCCTAGATCCTTCTCAAGTTGTTAGGCTTTTTCTGAGAAACTTAGCTTTGATACCAATTTTTAGAAACAATGCAGATAACTGAGAGGGGGGGTGAATCAGTTATCTTAATACTTCTCTTATTTTGACTTTCTTTACTTATCTTAATATTCAATGCAATATCAAAACATGAAGCAAGAGGAACCATAAGAGCTGAAATGAAATTAACACACATAACACAAGGATTTTTATGTGGAAACCTTGTTAAGGGAAAAACCACAGGGTGACTAACCCAAGATTGTATTCTCTGTTAAAAGAATAAAGGAGTGCAAATGGCACTTTCCAGTTAGGGGTCACTGCCCGAGCACACTACTCACAAAAGGCACACTGCCTACAAGAGACTCACTGTCTATAAATGCTTACAGATGATACTAAGGTACTTGAACTAATGAACAACATCTATTCATGCAAAATTTCAGTTCCGGTTAGGCACTGTATACTGATTTGGCACACTTCATTCTTCCTCTACTTAATATCACTCTTCTATCATATTCTGGATTTAGATCTTTATCTTCGCACTTCTTTCTGTGTTAATTCGTACCTTTTCATACCACACATCTTTTCCACCACCACAAGCTTGAATCTATCAGGTATATATATCTGCATCAAGAATTTCCAACAACTTCTTAGTCGGCAACAAGAACACCTAAGATATTTGCAAGTTATTGATCTGTCGGTTGAATCCATGCTTGATTAGTGATGTGCATCAAAAACTTAGGCATAGAAGTCATTAATCATGTCAGCCAATAATGTATAATACCACAAATTTCTTGATCAATACCTTTTGCACATCCGGATTGAAGTCTGATACTCTGGCAGTCAGTTCTTCCTCTGTCTACTCTGCCTGACTGGAACCTAACACTCAGATGCTCATATCTTTTTCATGCTTTATCACCAGAGTCTAAATCTCTGGAATACAATAGTCATGATACCCCTCTTGACTTTTCCAAGTCCGCAACTTACTGAGTTACACCATCTGAGAGATCCGGACCTGATTGTTAGACCTTGTTACATACTATGTTCTTGTTCACCGGACCAAAACAATCTTCAATCTGACTTCTGGTATAGGCATATTATGTACTGCGGATGTGTGGGATAGACTTTGTTGCCATCAATGACAACACTTATGAAGCCACACAATGTCTCTTGCCAACATAATAGTCTCTTGTTCGACTTCAATTTTCCTTTTCTTTTTACTCTTCTTCTTCTTTTCCCCTGCATCTTCTTCCTTCACAGTGCTTTTATGCTTCTCAACACTTTTCTTGCTTCTCTTTTTCTTAACAGGTGTTTAATCAGTGCTTCTCATAGGTTTAGGGCTAGAAGATGAGGGCTCCTCTACTACCATTGGCCTATCCTCTGGAGTGTTTTCCTCCTATGGTCCCTCTTGCTCAGGCTCAATTTTAGGTTCAGGCTCATGTTGGGGTTCATCTTTTGCTTCAAGTTGTTCCAACAGTGTTGTAATATCTACACAGTGTTTAAAGGCCTCCCAATCAACCTGTGGGTGTTGAATTCTTAGGCTCCTCTTTATCAATAAGGCTATTAAACAATGGTGGGACAATGTGGTGTCTGCTTGCTTCTTTTAGTATTCAGACGCCATCATTTTCAACATATTATATAGGAAATCGGGACGTTGACTAGCTTATCATGGCATAGATGATTAAGCAACTTAAAATGCATAGTATACAACAAATTATGCCAGCCATCACAGGTAATGTATTTAATGATGTATGAAGCACATTTTCCCCATAAAAATGGAAGGGATAATCTCTTTGTACCTTGTATTGTTGAGTCCAGGTGCTCTCCTCGCATGCAGAATTCTTCCCTTGCTGCGGCTGCACTAGCACGAGCTGGATATTCAGACCCTATGTGTGGCAATCCTGTGACTTGGGCAATGGCCATCTTTGAAGCATCTACTACTAATCCTCTGACCATTGCCTTGTCATACTACAGTGTGGCTGCAAATTCCTTTGCCATTTCATTATCATATTCTGTCAACTTTAAAAAGTAGTCCAACCATCCTACTCTGGTAAGAGTGGTAGCACCAAAACATCCTCTAATAGTTCTTTATGTGCAGATGGCTCTCATCGTACTACATCAACCCCCGTTATGTCTATATTCTGCAATCTATTGAAGTCTCAATTTCTCAAATTCTGCTAAACTCCAATTCTACCACCTTGAAGAGAACCAGTCTACAGTTTGCTGCCCTTTTCTATTCTTCCTACTGCAACTTTTTCAAGGTAACAAATTTATATTTTGGTGAAACAGGGAAGGTTTACTATTTTAGAAAATGGCATAGGATGGTATCTCAAAAAAACAAAGATAGCAAAAATGGCAAAAACCAAAAAATTAAACCCCTCCCCCTAACTAAACTGTGAAATGAGCTCACTTCACGTGGCAATTGATATGCAATGAAGGGGAATTATTAATTGGAATGGTGATAAACATTTTCACATGCATGAAATAAATAAAAAGTAATAATGAATATAAAAAGAAAGCTAAGTTTAATCATTGAAAGTTACCTTATTTACACACGTTATGGAAGAAATGATCAGCGCACCTCAGACTTTGAGAACACATACTTGGAATTTTATTTGATACAAGTAGGATGACATGCATGCAAATGAATGGTAAGGTGACAGGTACTGTGGAGTTGATTTGATGTGACAACTTGCAATGTGGGAATAAACAACTCAGTAGCTTGAGTTGACACCTTTGCAGCGGCGCTAGAGTTATTGTATAATGAATGAAGCAATGTGTAGATGATTTGAAATGAGCAAGAAAAATGGTGTACTATTTGCCAAAGTAGTGAAGACATCTACAGACGAGAGTTGCTACGGGTGCCTCCAGCACAGGTCCCAACTGAATAGTTACCTATGCAATATGTTAGGTTCCAACTGAAATTGAAAAATAGGTCCCTTTGGAGTTGACTGTGGTCATCTTGGATAGTGTGTTGTGTGTGCATGTGAATTATAAAGCATGAAAAATTAAGTCTCAGCGACAGGGGTTGAGTATTGCAACTCAACCTCTGCATCACTAGACAGGATTAGTGGATCATCTTCTGACGATGTATCAGTGGGTGTCATAGAACCTTCATTAGGAGTGCTAGGAGTACCATAGTGAGTGGCTAGAGAGAATAAAATCATCCTTTTGAAGTGGTTTCTTATATAGTTTCATCCTGTGTCCATTTACTAATAATGAAAATTGGACTTCATCAATAGTTTGTAATTGGACTGCACCATTAGGGAATACTTGTTTAATCTCATATGGTCCCAACCATTGAGATTGAAGCTTGCCCTTGAAATCCTTGTAGCTGGAATCATATAGAAGGGCCCAATCACCAACAGTGAATTCTTTAGTCTTGATATACTTGTCATGCCATTTAACTCTTTGTTTCTGTATAACCTCTGTGTGGTGGATGGATTCTAATATGATTTCATCAAGAGCATTCAAATGTTGTAGTCTATCCTTTTGAGCTTCTGTCAAATCCATCCCTAATTCTACTATTGTCCTTAGGGTTTTGTATTCAAATTCTATAGGTTGGATTGTTGTCTTGCCATAGACCAATTCATAAGGAGTAAACCTTGTAGTTGTCTTCCAGGTAGTTCTTGTTAGGGTAAAATAGGATCAATAATGAATATGCAATAAACAACATCAAATACCCATAACTCAATAGAATAGTGAAGCTAAGAAGATTGAATGAAATGAAGCAATGAATAAAATAATGCAAACCTTCCTTGAATTGAAACTTCTATTGTTGCCTATCAAGATCGTCCTTGTTTGTATGAAGTAGGCCCTCAGAGATTGCACTCCTTTGCTATTTTCAAGAATGTCGATAGTGAATGGCTGTGGTGATAGATGTGCAATGAAGAGGAGCTTCAAAGCTTTGGGTGATCTCAAGCAAATTGTATTGGGGTGCCAAAGGCGCGCTGGTGAATTTCTGCAGAGTAACAATACGAATAGCCTGGATGAATAGAATGGAAGAATGAGGTTTCTTTTATAGACTTGGGAGAATGAATATCAACGGTTGAGAAGATATATGAAGATCAATGGTTGAGAATGGTTGAGGAATGTGCGTGAATAAAAAGAGGACAAGTGTCCAAGTTCCTTCATGCAACAAGGGAGTTAACAAAATTAATTGAAGAGTTAATAGAATAGACCAATCAGTTAAGTGAATTGATTGGGGAGTTAACTGAATTGATTGATCAGTGAACTCGAATGATTAATTAGTTAACAGATTTGATTGATAAGTTAACTAATTTTGACTGGAGGATAAATAGGACATGTAGGTGAGGGAATATTAGCTAATTAAATATTTAATTACATGTGCAACATGGTGAGGTGGAAAAGGTGGGGTGGATTGATGAGGCGGAAAGATGAGGTGCATTTATGGAATTAGGACTTAGGATAGAGGGATTTAGGATTAATTAAATAATGTAGGATTATTTAATTATGTGAAACACTAGAAGAATTTAGGGAATTTAATTAAATAAATTAATTTTATTTAATTATGGGATAATGAACCAATCAAATAAACTTAGAATATTTATTTAATTGATAGAAGAAATAAGAAGGGAATAAATATTAAGAATATTTATTTAGAATGAATCGTGTCATTTTTAGGCATATACATTTTGTCCCTCTTTGATGCAATGCAGTTTATGGCGTTGCTTCAAAGAATAAATAGTCTGATAATGATACATGCTCCAGTTTGCCCCTAGTACAAGTTTGACGACAGGATGCCCCCTCAGGAGATTGGACGGGAAGGAGGCAGAAGGGACGTGAGATGGACAATCTCATGAAGACAAAGGGAACAATTAGGTTGGGGTGAAGAAATTGGTTGGAGAAAGAGCCGAATGATATGCAATGTAAGATAGAATGATACCACACACAAGCAAGTAAGCAAGTATGCACAAATGATACAAGAACAAACAAGGTATTGCCCCTATCAAGCAGTAAACCAACTGATTAATTGATAATGATATACGACAGTGTTGTCATGGTGGGGAACGATATATCCCTAGAGAAACACGAAGGATAGTGTCTGGTTTCAGGAAATGAAACATGTCGTATAAGATGCGTGTATTGGTCTGATTTCGACAATGTTACATCCTGTATAAGACAATTGATTGATTAACTGATTGAGTTGGTTTATGACCAGACAAGGATCAAGATCACTGATTGTGATTGGATCATTTGTGCAAGATTGACTTGACTTGATTGGTATGGATTAAGGATGGACCTGCATTTGGATCATTGTTCAGACTGACTGGACAAGGATGAAAGATATGATGATAGTTAGAAAGCTGATTGATAGAAGAAAGACTTGATAGAAGGACTCACAAGCTTTTGTAAACATTGATACTCTGCATTTTGTGGATATTTTATTGCATAGGATATGGATGTATGGATGTATAAATGGATGTATAATGGATGCTTTGCTTTTGACATCTTGACGGTGCAAGTATTTTGAAGTGCTTTATTTCATCATTGGGCATTTTTTTTGGGTACTTTTTCTGAAATGTTGTAAGTTAATACAAGCATCTAGGTATAATTGAACCGAGACGACCTGAGTACTGCTTACATGAATTTTGATTTAGCAAGTTAATACAAGCATCGAGGTATAATTGAACTGAGATGACCTGAGTATTGCTTGCGTATCAACAAACAAGGATTGCCCCCATTCATGTTAGACCTTTGGTGTCTTCGATGATCTTTTGCCGACCATGTCCTTAGACAAGGCTTCACATTACTAAAGATTAATCCACAAACAACAAACAAAGAAAAGAATCATGCCCCCATCATAGCATCTCTAGCTTTTGGCATCCTCGAGTAGCATAGGAAGGCATGATAGCAAAAATCAAGACTCTGTACTTTAACCATGTTTCCAATCCACAAAACATTTTTGCATTTAGATGTGTTTGTTTCTTTCCATAATTTGAGTAAAATCATTTAGAAGACCTTAGGTGTTGTTCTGCTTTGCCTTGGATAGGTTAAGTGCCTTGTGTCAAAATTTCTGCTTTGGAGAGCGGTTCTACTTGCGCTTGCTTGCTTGGTGAGAAGGTTTCACAATCCTTATTGGAGAGATGGACCCTAAGGGACTGACCTAGTGCCTCGGGGGCTCATTGCTAAATGGCCTTGCCTACGTGACGACGCAGAGGCAACGTAGTTCAGGGTAAACCCTAATGGACCATGGATGGACTAGAAGAAAGACGACAAGAAAGATGACAAGGAATGGGACGGATGGGACCATGGGAGCCTCGGGGGTGAATAGAAATATGGCCTTGCCTACGTGATGACATAGAGGCAACATAGTTCATGGATTTGGACCATGGAAAACTGACGAGAGACACTATGCTAGGCTTACGCGATGGATATGGTATGGGACAAAACCTTGGTTGACAAGGCCAACAAAGAGATAGAGTATCAAGCCATGATAGGTGACTGTCAGGAGTTTATTATGGGACGGATATGGATCGAATGGGACATGAGGAAGAATGTACACAGGGTGATTGGTTTCCCAAAGATGGATGAGGTGGTTTATCACAAGTAATGCCTGTTTACCAGGTTTTCACCACTTGCTTTTATTTGCATGAAAGCTAGAAAGTATACATGACGCTTGTTTGCCAGGTTTTCATCATGATACCTATCCAAGGCGCCTAATTGCCAGGTTTTCACCAAAGGATGATTTTTTTGTACTTTTTTGATTTTTTGATTGTTTTTTTTTGTATTTTTCTGGTGTTTTAGATTTTTTTGTATTTTATGCCCCCTTTACATTTGGGGTTCTCCTAGGTATAGAACCGACGAAGATGCTTGCTGTTGATCAGGTCATCGAATAGCTCACCCTCTGACGTTGCCAACTGATATGCCCCTGATTCGTATGCTACTACAATTACATAAGGCCCAAGCCAGTTGGGTTTGAACTTGCCTTTCTTTTCTCTATCTTGTTGGTTGCGAGGATTATCCTTAAGAACGAGATCTCCAACTTTGAAGATTTTTGGGCAAACTCTATGGTTATAGCTTCTTGACATCATCTGTTGATACGCTTTGAGATGATTAAAGGCTTTCTGTCACCTCTCTTCCAGCAACTCTAGTTCTTGTAACCTAGAGACTCTGTAATCTTCATCTGATATGAGACCTTCTAATGACACCCTGAGAGATGGTAATTCGACCTCAATGGGGAGGATAGCTTCTAAGCCATAGACAAGGGTGTAGGGTGTAGCACCTGTGGGAGTGCGTATACTGGTTCTGTAGGCCCACAGAGCAGGATTGAGTTGGATATGCCAATCACAGCCAACATCGTTGACTGTCTTCTTGAGGAGTTTCAAGATGGTCTTGTTGGATGCTTCAGCTTGACCGTTACGTTGGGGGTAGTACGGAGTGGAGAAATGGTGTTGGATTTTGAAACGTTCACAGAGTTCTTGGACATCCTAGTTTTTGAATGGTCTTCCGTTATCTGTGATAATGGATGAAGGAATTCCATATCTGCAGATGAGGTAATTCAGGATGAATGAGGAGATTTGCTTACCTGTGACGGAGGTGAGGGGAATGGCTTCAATCCACTTTGTAAAGTACTCAGTGGCAGTTATGATGAATTTGTGGCCGTTGGATGAGGGTGGATGGATCTTTCCCACAAGGTCAAGTCCCCATTAGCAGAAGGGCCAAGGTGTCGTTAAAGGTCTCAATTCTTGAGCTGGTGCATGTATCAGGTTCCCATGTATTTGATATTGCTTGCACTTCTTGACAAACTAATATGAATCCATTTCCATGTTCAGCTAGTAATAACCCAAACGCATGAGTTTCTTGGCTAAGGAAGGACCACTAGAGTGTGTTCTGCAAATCCCTTCATGTATGTCTTGCAAAGAGGTTATGGATTCTTCTCGTTCTAAACAACGGAGTAAAGTACCATCTAGACCACATCGATATAGGGCATCGGCAATGATGGTATAGTGAGAGGTTTGGCATATAAAAGTTCGTCGTTGGTTAGAAGATAGGTCAGGCGGGAGGATGTTGTCCTTGAGGTAAGTGTAAATCTTACCATACCAAGGTGAATCAGATCCAACTAGAAGGCATATGGAATGGGTCTCAAGTAGATCATAAGCTGGTTGTCGGATAGTTTCCACTAAGAACTCATACCATGACTCATTTTTAGGTATCTCGAGGAGAGAGGCAATGGTGGCCATGGCATCTGCTGCTTTGTTCTTGATCCTAGGTATCTGTTTGAAAGAGATGATTACAAAGTGTTCTTTGAAGTCGTCAACCATCCTCTTGTATGGGACAAGCTTTTCATCTTTGGTTTGATAATCATCGTTGACTTGATTGATTATAAGCTGAGAATCACCGTAGACATGTAGCTCTTGGATTTTCCACTCAGTTGCCATGTTGAGACCAATTACTAAGGCTTCATACTCTACTATGTTATTGGTGCATGGGAATAACAAACAGTAAGACTTTGGAATTGTGTCGCCATGGGGAGTCATGAACAAGATTCCTGCCCCCGATCCATGATTTGTGTAGGACCCATCGAAGTAGAGTTTCCAAGAATATGTTGATATGTTGAATAGGGATTCATCAGGAAACTCAAATTGCATCGGTGTGGTGTCCTATAATGGTGCATCCGCTACTTGATTAGCAATGATCTGTCCCTTGATAGCTTTTCTGTCTACATACTCAATGTTGTATTCACTTAAGAGCATTACCCATTTAGCTAGGCAACCCGTGAGAGCTGCTTTGCTTAGTAGGTACTTCAGTGGATCTATTTTTGCAATGAGTTTAACTGGATGTGCAAGCATATAATGTCAGAGTTTTTGTGAAGCAAAAACTACCACAAGGCATGATCTTTCTATCTGTGAGTATTGCAATTCATAGCCCACTAATGTTCGGCTGATGTAGTAGACGGCTCTTTCTTTATTCTCATAATCTTGTTGTACTAGAAGAGCCCCAAGAGCTGTAGGTGTAGCAGATATGTAGAGTATCAGTGGTTTCCCTTGAATAGGAGGCATGAGAATGGGTGGATTTATAAGATATTCTTTCAACTTGTTGAATGCCTCTTCACACCTTTCATCCCATCTGAATGGAATGTTCTTGTGCAGGAGATGACTGAATGGTTGGCACTTGTCTGCTAGCTGGGATATGAATCTGTGAATTGCTTGTAGCTTGCCATGTAGCAATCTTAGTTGAGTAAGAGTTTTAGGTGGTGGCATGTCCATAATAGCCTTGACCTTGGCGGGGTCCACCTCTATTCCATTTGCCGACACAATGAAGCCTAGTAGCTTGCCTACAGTGACTCCGAACACACATTTCTTTGGGTTCAACTTGACTTTGAATTGGTCTAATCTCTGAAAGACTTTATCTAACACATCTAGGTGTGATTCTCTTGTGAGCGACTTTGCTAGGATATCATTGACATAGTCTTCCATTGTTACATGCATCATATCATGGAATATAGTCGTCATAGCACGTTGATATGTGGCTCCTGCATTTTTTAGCCCAAATGGCATGACATTCTAGCAGAAAGTGCCCCATGGACAAGTAAAAGCTGTCTTGTGTTGGTCTTCTAGTGCTATTCGGATCTGATTGTATCCTGAGAAACCATCCATGAGAGATAACATGGTGTGCCCTGCTGTTAAGTCGACTATGATATTGATATTTGGCAACAGAAATTCATCCTTGCGGCAAACTTTGTTTAGATCTCTAAAATCATTGCATAGTCTGACTTAACCATCAGGTTTGGACACTAGTACAATGTTGGATATCCATTCCGGGTAGTCTATAGCTCTGATGAACCCTACATCCAGTAATTTCTTGAGTTCTTCTTTGACCAATAGCGCTATGTGTGGATGCATCTTTCTAAGCTTCTGCTTCACTGGTTTTACTCCTGGGTCTAATGGAAGATGGTGTAGAATCAAGTTTGGGTCTAGACCTGGCATGTCTGCATACGACCAAGCGAAGCTGCCCCTCTTTTTCTTGAAGAATGGTACAAACCTAGTCTTTTCCAGTGGAGTAAGGGATTTAGCAAAGTGAATGATCTTAGGATGTTCCTTTGTACTAATATTAACAGGCTATGTCGGTTCCACAATAATTTGGGACTTCTCCTAGTGCATTTCTATGGGGAGAGTGTCAAGCCTTCCATCGTCAGGTGCCACAGTTGGGTTTTCACCTTTGGATGCATCCTTTCTTTTTACTATTTTGGGATCTGACACTGCCGCAAAATAGTTTTCATCGTCAGATCCAGTTTGATATTTTTGCGACTAGAAGGCTTGGCACCCTCTCCGAAGTAAGCCACGGTATTAAGTTCAATAGAGAAACCAACTTTATGATCTCCTTTGGGTAGGTGGTCCCTAAGTTCCATATAGTCAATATAAGCATCATCGTTTTGGAACATATCTAGTTGGGGAGTTCCTCACAGATCCCAGTCAATAAGCTCAGGATGCACAAGGGGGAGGGAGTTGGAGGATAGACCTGATTCATTGATAGTGTGAATGGATACGCTAGGAGTATAGGTAGGGGTGGTGTTCGGGATGGTACTTTCCTCCAAGTTGTTTATTGCAATGGAACTTGAACCTTCCTCGAAAGCCATAATCTCATAGATGGGCGAATCAGACTCTAGTGGTGTGCTCAATAGCGTTTGTCTCTCATGGTAGGGGCTAAAAGTTTGGATGGTATCGACCTCCTTGTCGTCATAGGAATGCTCTGTTATCTCATCCCACTCATATTCATTGGAGTCTGTGTCACTGTCCTCTTGAAGTGTATGGGTCATTTCCACAAGACAAGCATTTTCTTTAGCTTTGCCCTTGCCTTTGTATCCTAGACCATTTGTATTTCTAGCCAATGAGGATGAAGAAGGTTGAATAGGTTCTATGATTCCTTCTTTTCTGAGGCCGATGGGGCCTTGTCCTTCATAGCCCATTCTGTGTAGGATAGTTTCACCTTGCCCATAGAGTTCTGTTGGGAGCCTAGGCGGTTCTTGTGATGTGCTATCTTCTTCAGTATAAAGCCACTGTAGGATATCTCTTTCCTCTTATTCATCAGATAAGGTCCCCCATTTTACAAAGGGAGTTGCGGGAGCTATAGGAGGAGCAGATGGCTTTGGAAAATGTTTGGGTTGGCCAAAAGATTGAGGAGACAAAGACATCTTGGCTAGATTGAGGCTGTGCTCTATGGAGTATTCTCCCACTCTGCTTTCTTTTATGGTAATTTTCTACTCTTTGGGCCTTGAGGAGGAAGCTTCAATGGTATGATCATGGTGCGGGATAGGGGACGTATAAGCTCTATTGTTTGGTATGATGTAATCAGGTTTGGCAAGGAAGGAGTTGCAATGTTGAAAGGGGTCAGGGTCGCCTTGGATGGTGACTTGCTTGCCATTGTGCGGGAATTTTATGCATTGGTGATAGGTCGAGGGTACTGCTTTCATGGCATGAATCCATGGTCTCCCTAGAAGAATATTATAAGCGAGCTCCCTATCAAGGACTTAGCACACAACATCTTTTATTATTGGTCCCACTTGTATGGGTAGGACTACTGTTCCCTTTGTAGTTCACTCTTCTTCATCATATGCTTTGATAGTAATCTTCTTCCTTGGATCAACTGCCTATTCGGAGAACCCCAATGCAAGGACTAGCTTTAACATGCAAATATTTAAACCGGCCCCCCCATCAATGAGGACCCTCTTGATGCGGTGCTTGTGGATGAAGGCGACAATATGTAGAGGGGTGTTATGGGGTTGAGATACAAAGAGGTAATCTTGCTCGGTAAATGATATGGAGCTTGAGGAGGTCAGATTACCTACCATGGTCTGAAACTTCTCTTGGGCCAAGTTAGTGGGGACAATGGTTTCCACCAAGGCTTTCTCAAGGATCTCCTTATCAGAAGGGGATAGATGCAACAACTCCAAGATGGAAATGTGGGCTGGAGTTTTCTATAATTGGTCTATGACATTATACTGACGGAAGTTGGATTGAGACGGTGATGACCTTGGAGGGGCGGTATTGAGCGGTACTTTACCACTGCGGGTAATGATACTACAACTAGGTCTGTTAGGTCCTGATTGTTGGTTGGGCATGATGACATTGATTTGCAGGACATGCTTAGAAATGTAATTTATGGTATAGTCAAATGGCACACTTGCATAGTTGGCATTACTATTCCCACTATTCTGATTTGGCCAGTTGTGATTGTTGTTGTTGTTGCCATTGTAGTTGTTGCTGTTGTTGTTGTTGTTTCCATTGTTGTTATTGTTGTAGGATGGCCTGTCATGATTGAGAAGTGGATCTCTATAAGCCACATGTGTCTCATTGGAGGTATGTTGTTGTGTTCCTCCTTGGTTTTGATCAAGCACATCTTGGATAACATGTTTGAGATGGATACAATTGTTGGTTGTATACCCCCATCTTCTATGATATTCACAATAGTCAGTGTCTTTCCAATAGGGAGGTTTGACTATAGGCTCATAATCACTTGTTGGTGATAGAGAAATTTCATTGTTAGCCAACAACTTTCTTAATGCAGATTCTTGGGACTCACCCAACGGTGTGAACTTTCACCTTGGATTTGTGCTGAACCATGGTCTTGGCTCCCGAGAGAATGTTTTGCTGGGCGTAACATTGTTTGTTTCTCCTTTGAGAGTGAACATGGTTTGTTGCTTGGGAGCTGCCATCTTGGCATCCATGACCCCATCATTGACAACATTCTTATTCTTGGTCCAAAACTTTGATTTGTCCGTCGTGTAGTTGGAGGTAGGTGTGTCCTTGTATAACTTGATTGCCCCCTTGGCGATCATAGCTTTTTCGATGAACAATCCCATTTCAATGATTTTTGAGAATGATGTAGGGCATTGTATTTGTATTTGATAGCTAAGATCGGTATTGAGGTTATGGACAAACATCTCCAATAGCTGCTTCTCAGGTATATCATAAGAACACTTACTTGCTAGTTGTCTCCATCGTTGTAGGAAGGTGGCGAATGACTCACCACTCTTTTGTTTGGTGTTGCATAGATCTAGCATAGATACTTCATGCTCGATATTGTAAGAGAAGTGCGTGATTATTTTGTTGACTAGTTCATCAAAAGTTTTGATGCCTGGTGGAAGCCGTGAGAACCACTCCATAGCTTGGCCACCTAGAGACCTAGGGAATAGTCTCATTAAGTAAGTCTCATTGTGATCTACTTCCAAACATGCTGCGTTGAATTCCCTAATATGGTTTCTAGGGTCCCCTTTCCCTTTGTATTTGTCAAACTTAGGAACTTTGAATCGATAGGGAAATGGTTTCATGATCAAACTTTTGTCAAAGGGGTATGGTGCAATATCTTCCAAGGAGTAGTTTTTGGCATTTGTACCCGTCTTGAGATCCAATATTTGTTGTGTTAGGCTCTCGAGTTGTTTCCTCATTTCTTCCATAGGAGCATTTTGGTCCATGGTTCGCTTTCCTCTATCATTTGTGTTTGGGTCTATGGCATTCTTTTCCTTTTCGTGATCATTTTCCATGTTTTCCATGATTGAGCTTATATCAAAATCCGCGGGTAGTTTAATTCCAAGACTAGCAAGATGGTAGAAATACTTATGAGGGTCTTCATGGAGTACCTTCTCTATTAGGCGTTGGAATTTCTGATTTTGGATGTTTTCTTGATAATCTTCGTAAGAGATTTCCTCGTCACTATCATGAGGTGTGATGATGCGGTTGGATGAGCTGGCCATTTCAAGTTGCTTTTTGTATTGAGATCTAGTAAGAACCATGCAAGGTGACGTGGGATGAAGTGGATTGGGACTAGAAATTTTGGCAAGGTGCCGATGGAGACTGATGTGGATAGGATACCTAGGACAAGACTTAGACAAAGGACTTTTTTGCTCAATGATTTCAAGTAAGGCGGTAGATACAAGACGATAGCCACTAGTAAGGGTACTCGATACCTGTCTTACTGTGTAGGGACTAGTCATGTAACAAGCCACTAGAAAAGTTCTATGACCTACCAGGTTTACTTGAATTCACAATGACACAAAAGAAAGGACCTACACTGATATGATATGGGATAATCTGACTTTGGGACTAGAAAGACCTGATAGAAGGTGGATGGGACGATTGACAAAAGAGAGACTTTTTGGACGAAATAGATGAAAACTGACTGCAAGGTAGAACCTGATCTCTAATCTTGGAGCTAAGCTGAAATGGGTACTTAGAACTGATAAAATTTTTCCCTAAAAAATTGTACAAGTGCTCACTGTCATGTACACGCTAAAATAGATGCGCAACAGAAATTGACAAATGCACAGCAAGTTGGGATATATGCGCCGAACTGGTAAAAGGTGTATGCTCAGCAACATACAGCAAAAGTGCAGGAAGTCTAAACAAATGCACCACAAGTCAGCACAAATGCGCAGGAATAGAGGATGGATGCGCCACTCTGGTTTTCTTCAGTGTTTTTGCAATTTTTGGAAATTTTTTGATGTTTTTGGTACTTTGGTTGCAAAAAAAAAGGTCTTCTTGATTTGATTTTCTGAATTAATGACAAGAAAACACAGCAAACACAAAGAATTTTTTTGATTTTTCAACTTTTTTAGTGATTTTTCTAACTCTGTTATGGACTAAAAGTAAAGCACACCCTAAGTTGGATAGGACAATATCTGTTGAATCCTCTAGCTGTGCAAATTCAAAGCGTGTAGCTTCAGGATCTAGTAGCACCGACTCCCCTCCATGGTACTCACTTCTCATGCATACCAGATCTGGGTTTCCTTAGGCCTGTACCCCCACCGAACCATAGGATTGTCCCTACTACCTCTACTAAGAATCACATGAATCGAGGCCGCTTCAAGGGCTCTGCCCTTTGCATCAACAAATAGGGGTTTTTGGTATACTACACAATTGGTTCGTAGTCAAGGCAACCATTCGAGTGGTTACACATGCGGCGGCACTACTCTCCATTATGGAGTCTCCCAGCCTCAAAGGGTTACGCCTTAGAGGGTTTTGGGGGAGGTTGGTCGTCGGTGTAACACAGCAACACTCGTTACAGGAGGTTTTCACCTCAAGCACATTTATTTTAAGTGGATTGGTAGGGCTTGGCTTTAGCCTGTTTCCACTCAGGGTTGTTCTCACTTGGATAGGTGTGCATCCAAGGGCAGACCCCTCTAAAGGTTAAACAATTAGAATAACAAGTCTGGCGTTCTGGTCACCCAGTAAAGGGGAGAGCATAAGCCTATTGTCATTCGATAAACATAGAAGACACTGATTAATCCAAACCTAGTTAAAAGTAGAAAAACTAAATGGGCTATTCTACTTGTGCACTCATGCGGTTGTTAACTTTGACGTGGTTAAAAAATAGCAATGTTCATTACCATTTGTAAGATAGCAATGATCTAACTAAAGAAGATAGCAATATGCAGATATAGCAATGGTTCAATTACTCTCTTCCTAGTTATGGACTATGTGAAATTTGCATGTATGCATTTTTACTTTCCTAATCAGAGTTAGATTAAAATTGTATGCAAGTTGCATGAACAATGGGTTACTCCTTCCTAATTAGAACTAGATGAGAATTGTATGCAAGTTGCATGAACAATGGGTTACTCATTCCTAATTAGAACTAGATGAGAATTGTATGCAAGTTGCATGAACAATGAGTTACTCTTTCCTAATTAGAACTAGATGGGAATTGTATGCAAGTTGTATGAGAATGCCTAAATCAGTCCTATTCAACACTTAGTGAAAAATGATTGTCTTCAGTGGACGTTTTGCACCAAACTAGATTAGTAGTCTCCTGATGTCCACCTGTAGTCCACAAAAATAAAAATGAATCAAGAAGTTTGCAAATCAAATGTTTAGTTGAAAAACACATAATCTAGAAAAATTCATGAAAATATGGTTTTTGACAGAAAAATAGATATTAAAATCAGCATCTACATGAAATTCTATGTTGTCTCAAAAAAATTTCATGAAAATTTGATAAAAAAATGCCAAAGTTATGGTTGTTTGAAGTTTTCAAAGTAAAGGGTACTTTGACTGATTATACCTGATGATATTAACTTGATGGGATGAAAATACCTATACCATTGCAAAGTTCGTTGAGTTAGCTTTCCAACGACTATAAATTTGTAAAAATCTGATACTCTTGCCAAAAGTTATGATAAAATGAAAAAAAGAGCCTATTTGGGCATATAGGAGCAAACCAGATAGTCAATAAACAACTAGTGGTTAAAGCAAATTTTGATCACATGTGAGTTTAAACGGTTAGCAGTTAAGTTTGTGGTGAATGTTTGAAAATAGGCCCCTAATCCGCCATGTGACCAGGGGCTGAGTGTGAAAAAAAGAAAAAAATTACAAATAAAAATAAAACCCTAAAAGTTTTAGATTTTGAAAACCTAATGTTTTGCTTTATATGATTTTTTTTTTTTAGTTTTATATTATTTTGTTTTTTTTTTGTTTTTTGGTGTGTGTGTGCAGGTGCAGGTGTAGGGTGGAGGGTAGAGGTGAGGCGGAGGTGGGCACAAGTAGGGGCGGCGGTAGCAGGGTGCAGGGGTTCAAGGCGGGCGGCGAAGGAGGCCGAGCTAGGCACGAGTGGCGGCGGCGGTGGTTGCGCGCTGGGTAGGGGCACGCAAAGACGGCGACATAGGCGGTGGAGGAAGGCAAGAGAGGAGTCGGGGGGGAAGGGTCGGGGGATGAGGAGCGGGGGAGCGGGGGGATACAGGGAAAGGGCTGCGGGAGGGGGTTCTGGGCATGGGGTGGGAGGAAGGGGTGGCGGGAGGGTAGGCTGAGGGGGGTTGGGGGGTGGTCGGGGGATGGGGTAGGTTTAGGGGGTCGGGGGTGCAGGGCCGAGGGCCTGCATGGGCAGAGCCCACAAAAAAAAAATTTGTTTGTTTGTTTGTTTTTTTTTGTTTATGTTTTAATTTTTAATTTTTTAAATTCTGTTTATAATGTTTTTTTTTTGTTTGTTTTTTTTTTTTCTTAAAAAATTCTTTGCTGTATTTTTTTTAAAGATTCTGTGATTTTTTTTTTTTTTTTTTAAAAACAAAACAGAAAAATAAATTTAATTCTAAATGTTGTCTACATAATTTTTTTTTTTGTTGTTTTTTTGGATTGTTTTATTTTTTATTTTTTGCAAAAATAGGTCAAAAAGTAAAAAAAAATTCAAAAAATTTGAAGTAACGAAAACTAGACAAATTATATGTTATTTCTTACCTCTGAGGCCTTCTGGACTCAACGGTGAGCTCAGTTTGTGCATAAGAGGTTGTTTGTGAAAGTCAATTCCTGAAGTTTTACCTGAAACACACATGAATCTGCAACAAAAAAACCTCTAAAACAAACACTCACAAATAAAATGGGTCAGATCACGGTGGGCGCCAAAAATGTTAGGGTAAAATAGGATCAATAATGAATATGCAATAAACAACATCAAATACCCATAACTCAATAGAATAGTGAAGCTAAGAAGATTGAATGAAATGAAGCAATGAATAAAACAATGCAAACCTTCCTTGAATCAAAACTTCTATTGTTGCCTATCAAGATCGTCCTTGTTTGTATGAAGTAGGCCCTTAGAGAGTGCACTCCTTTGCTATTTTCAAGAATGTCAATAGTGAATGGTTGTGGTGATAGATGTGAAATGAAGAGGAGCTTCAAAGCTTTGGGTGATCTCAAGCAAATTGTATTGGGGTGCCAAAGGCGTGCTGGTGAATTTCTGCAGAGTAACAATACGAATAGCCTGGATGAATAGAATGGAAGAATGAGGTTTCTTTTATAGACTTGGGAGAATGAAGATCAACGGTTGAGAAGATATATGAAGATCAATGGTTGAGAATGGTTGAGGAATGTGCACGAATAAAAAGAGGACAAGTGTCCAAGTTCCTTCATGTAACAAGGGAGTTAACAAAATTGATTGAAGAGTTAACAGAATAGACCAATTAGTTAAGTGAATTGATTGGGGAGTTGACTGAATTGATTGATTAGTGAACTCGAATGATTAATTAGTTAATAGATTTGATTGATGAGTTAACTAATTTTGACTGGAGGATAAATAGGACATGTGGGTGAGGGAATATTAGCTAATTAAATATTTAAAATATTTAATTACATGTGCAACATGGTGAGGTGGAAAAGGTGAGGTGGATTGATGAGGTGGAAAGATGAGGTGGATTTATGGAATTAGGACTTAGGATAGAGGGATTTAGGATTAATTAAATAATGTAGAATTATTTAATTTTTTGAAACACTAGAAGAATTTAGGGAATTTAATTAAATAAATTAATTTTATTTAATTATGGGATAATGAACCAATCAAATAAACTTAGAATATTTATTTAATTGATATAAGAAATAAGAAGGGAATAAATATTAAGAATATTTATTTAGAATGAATCGTGTCATTTCTAGGCGTATATAGTTCTATATGCCCAAACAGGTTATGGTAACCTAGAAACCCAATCTCTTCTGTGAAGTTGTACTGTCTTTGTCAATATGTTCTCAATTTCTCTATTTGTGACTTCAACCTAACCATTAGCCTGAGGATGGTAGGGAGTGGACTTCTTGTGTCTAATCTGATATTCCTCCACCAGTTTAGTAATTAAATCTGATGTGAATTGTGGGCCTTGATCAATCACTATCTCCCTTGGTACACCATATCTAGTGAAGATTTCCTCATACAAAAATTTTACCACATTGCCATCTCTAGCAAACTGTAAGGCTTTAACTTCCACCCATTTGGTTAAGTAATTAGTATAGACCAGTATATATTCCTTGTTGTTTGAAAGTAGGAGAGATTGGACAAACAAAATCCAGTCCCCACTTATCAAAAGGAGCTAATGAGATTTGTGGCTGCAAAGGCATTTCATCACTTCGTGTAGGTCTCCCCATCCATTGACATTGATCACAGCTTCTAGTATACTTGACAACATCTTTATGAAGTGTTGGCCAATAATATCTTGTTGTCAATATTTTGAAGGTTGTCCTTTTGGCTGCAAAATGTCCACCACAAGGTTCATCATGATAGGCCTTCAATATATAAAACACCTCATCCTTTCTTATACATCTTCTCATAATGGTATCTGGGCCAGTGTAAAAAAGGAATCCAGAAATCCAAGAATAAGGAAAATATTTGTGAACTAGGTGTCTCTTCTCCCTTGGAGAAAAGTGACCTGGAATCTGCCCTGAAACCAAATAATTAGCTATGTCTGTATACCATGGGGTGCGTATAGTTAGAGAAAATAGATGCTCATCAGGAAAAGAGTCATCAACCACTCCTTTTGATGATTGTGTGGGTAGTCTAGACAGAAAATCAGCAACTACATTAGCTTTCCCTGGTTTGTCAACAATTGTTATGTCAAATTCTTGCAGTAATAACAACCATCTAACAAGTCTGCCACCCACTATTGGCTTATTCATCAAATATCTAATTGTTGTATGATTTGTATGTATGAACATTTTATAACCAGTAATGTAGTGTCTGAATTTGTTAATGGCATAAACAACTGCCAACATTTCTTTTTCTGTCACAGTGTAGTTCAACTCAGCTCCTTGTAGGTTTTTACTTACATAGTATATTGCATACTCCTTAGTTCCTTCTTGTTGGCCTAAGACTACTCCAATGGAAAAGTCTGATGCATCTGTGTGGATGTGAAAAGGTAGTGTCTAATTTGGACCTCTGAGAACTAGAGCATGTGTCAAGGATGCTTTTAGATTTTCAAAGGAATTCTGACAGTCTGGTGTCAATTCAAATTCATTGTCCTTTGTCAACAGAGTAAACAGAGGTGTAGCAATTTTGCTAAAATCTTGAATAAACCTCTTGTAATAACCTACATGTCCAAAGAAGCTCCTTACATCCTTTTGTCTCTATGAAATAGGTAGGGTAGATATAATTTCAATCTTCTTTGGGTCAACTTGTATACCTGCACTTGAGATAAAATGTCCCAAAACTATCCCCTGTGTCATCATCATAAAACACCTTTCATTGCTCAAAGATAGATTGTGCTCTGTGCATCTCTTCAAAACTTTCTCCAAGTTTTGTAAAGCTTCATCATATGTTTCACCAAATGTGGTGAAGTCATCCATATAAATTTCCATGTTGTCATGGGCAAAATCAGAGAAAATATTGAGGACTTCTCTTTGAAATGTGGCTAGAGCATTGCACAGACCAAAATGCAGGATAGAATATGCATAGGTCCCCCAAGGGCATGCAAATGTTGTCTTATCTTGATCCTCTGGTGTAATCTTGATTTGGTTATAGCCACTAAAACCATCAAGAAATGAGAAATATTTCTTACCTGCTAAAGAGTCAAGAACTTGATCAATGAAGGGCAATGGAAAGTGATCTTTCCTGGTGGCAACATTTAGTTCTCTATAATCAACACAAACTCTCCATTTGTCAACTTTCTTGGGAACTATGACCAATGGTGAAACCCATTCATTATTTGAAATGGGGTATATAAACCCTGCATCTAAAAGCTTTTGAAGTTATGCTTTCACTATCTCTCTAAGAGCAGAATTCATGTGTCTCTGTTGCTATCTTATAGGTATGTGGCCATCATCAATGTAGATTTTATGCATACACAAAGAAAGATTTATGCCTTTCATATCATTGTAATCCCATGCAAACGTTGCTGAGTGGGTTTGCAATATTACATTTAGGGATTGTTGTTGCTCATCAGTCAATGCATTATTAACAATCAACACTTTTCTTGGCTTGATTTCTAATGGCTTAGACATTTCTTGCATAGAGGATAGATCAAGGCAAGGTATTATTGGTAAGCATTGCTTGGGTAACAAAGTATGAAATATGTGAGATACCTCCTCTGAGGAACTGGTAGATATTATGCTTCCTAAGGGATCTTTTAAGCAAGATAAATAGTCTTGCTGTTACGGATGCCTTCCACAGTCATTTTGTACAATGTGAGCAATCAACTCATCTTCATCTTGAATATCTAGTAAGGGGCTACATTCAATAGTCATCAAGGTTTACAGGGAATAGTTGTCCTCATCTTCCAGGGTAGGCCAAATGGTCTGCTCAAGCTCATGGTATGGTTGGGCTGGTGGGTATAGAACCAATTTCTTGGTCACAGTCCCATTGGATATGATCATGTTACCAGACCTACAACCTATAAACGCATCGGCTATGGCATGGTCTTCCTAGTATAAGAGGATAACCAACAAGATTAACCTTTGGTTGCAAGACTATGAAATCAACAGGGTATTCCCAAGAATCTAATGCAATGACCAAATCACCAATGACTCCTTCAGGTTTGACTGTAGATGTTGCAAATATGTGCCTAAGCAGTGTTGTCATTGATGTCAACATATCCTTGTTGCCATTGGTGTCAACTGTATCCTATTTTGCTGCCTGTTTAGAAGACCGGATTGTTGAGGATATTGAGAAAATTAATGGAGATCAATATATATGGACCATATGGCTATGCAAAGGTTTGTCTGAAGAAGCTTCAGTTAAGATTTGAGAGGTTTGCATTAAGATCTGGGGTCATCCCACAATAATAGGTTACACTTTTTGGCCAAACTTGACATTGAAATCAATATTTTGAACTAAATCTTCACGTTCTGACACCTATAGCTGCTAAACCATTAGGAATTTGAAGATGATGCGAACTAGTGATTTGTGAGATTTTTTTGTAGATTCTAAATATATTTTTAAAAAAAATTGGAGTTAAATTGTAAATTTTTTTGCATCTCCTTTGATAACTGGTTTTAATAGTAAACAACATTTTTTTAAAGTGATGTGTACTCTGTAGCACATAACTTTTTTCTACGAAGGATAAAATTCTGGTTCTTTTAAATTTAGATTGGTAACACTGATATATAGTGTATGCATTTGGTTTCATAATATTTTGTTGAATATATTTTTTAATTAATTTTTTAAGTCAAACCAATTATAATTTAGACATAGGCGTATTCTGTAAAACATAACTTTTTCTGTATGTATCAAAATTCAATTTTTTTCTTTTGTTGAAACAAGGACATCAATACCTAGTGCATAGATATTTTTTAGAATTTGTTTTTAGTAATTTACTAATTTTCCATGTGTGTAGAATAGAGAACTTGATGTTCGGTGAAAAACATACATTCACAAGAAATAAAAAATAAATATAATGATCAAATTAAATATATTTAAAATTATACTTTTTGGGAAGCTTATAATAAGGACTACATACTTACAAAGCATAAATTTTAAATGAATTCATTTGATCCCTCAAAAGATAAATCAAAATTAGTTTTTTATCAGCATTTTGATAGGTGTAGAGGAGACTCCATTATAGGTATGGTTTAAAACTAGCAGGGTTCTATCTAAGGGGGTTTGATCAAACCCCCTTCAATTAAAATCTTTTAAATGGAACCTTTCAAGGCTTAAATCATTATATTTTCTAAAAATATGTGATTTCAGCAAAAAATAGGATGTCCCAGAAAGTGTAACCCATTATTGTGGCAGCACCCTTAGATGAAGAAGTTATAGCCATTTGAGGAAAATTGGTTCCTGCATTATTTAGGAGAGATAGAGTGACAGAAAAGAAGTCTAGATTGCTCCGGTAATGTAAAATGATGATCTGCGATGACAGAAAAGAAGTCAATGTGTTTCATCCATTCAAGTGGTTCGTGGTTTGGAGATCTGCAAGTAATCTTTCTAATGTGACAGTCATGGCGGATAGTGTTCTTGAAGTTTCGAAGGAAGATGCAAGTGATTCAGATGATTTAGAGGAGTACAGATGTTTTTGTTTAATTTAATGTGCTTGTGGAAGTCTCTAGATCGTGTGACTGCTATGTGAGAGGTCCACATTGAAGTTTGAGCTTGTCAATGAAGATTTTCTTCTTGGAGTTGTTGTTCTTCCCAGTCTTGGCCGATAGGATGATTCAAGCGTGTTGTGGATGATCTAAGAGCAATTATTTGAAGCGTGGCATGTTGATCAAGGAAGATTTGAGTCCCAGTTATGTTTGGTCGACAACTTAGTGATTCGCATTAAGTCAGATGTTTGTAGTGCCAATCTTGATGTTCATTCCAAGGTTGATGAAGTGTATAAATACTTGTTGATGAGTTGTGGAAAATTATCCTTGAGTGAAATAAATTAAATCCAAATAAAGGATCAGAAGAAGAGCAGAGAAGAAAAGGAACGAGAGTAGTATAGAGTGAAAAGTTAGTGAAGAAGAATTTGAGGCAAAATAGAAGTTTTGTGAGCATTCCATGAAACTGAACCAGGCATGAAGTAGATGCTATTTCTAAATAAATTTTGTAGGTAGTGAGCCTTTCTTTTGAGCAGTGACCTCTGGGTAGTGCACCTGAAGGCATGTGCCTTCTATTTTTCTAAAGTACTTTTAATAGGGTACAAAATCTGTGTGGGTTAACCCCCACCATGGTTTTCCCTTAACCAGGTTTCCACGTAAAAAATTCTAGTGTTCTATGTTCACTTGTTTTTGTTCATGTGTTGATAATTCATGCTTTAAATGTTTACATCATTAATCAGTTTTGTGTGATAAAGAAATAGTTGCAAGTATTAAAGATTTGGGACAACTGATTCACCCCCTCCTCTCAGTTGCCCGGCCTAATTCCAATAATTGGTATCAGAGCCAAGTTCCTCTAGAAGAAGCTTAACCGCGTGAGGAGATCCAAGATGTCGACCTACAAGAAGGATAGCCTGAGATTTGATGGAACAAATTAATCTATGTGGAAAAGTCGTATGGAGTGCCATTTGCAATGCATGGGTGATGCTTACTAGGCAATAACTAAGGATAAGTATGAGCCTCTGAAGAAACCTTCAACTCCATATGAAGTCAAAAATGTTGAAAATAATCTTCGAGCCAAAGATGCCTTGCTAAGTGCCCTAACTGATTCAGAAATGACAAATGTCTTTGGACTAAAAACTGCTCATGAAATCTGGAAGAAGTTGGAGAATCTTTATGAAGGTGATGAATTTGTCAAATGTACCAAGCTACAAAGTCTGAGAGGAAAATTTAAAAATCTGAAGATGAAAACATTACAATCTACATGCAAAAAATAAATGATCTTGTGTGTGGTATCAGATGTACTGGTGGGACTTTGGAAGAATCAGAGATTGTGGAAAAAGTGCTCAGATCTTTACTTGATTCATACAAACATAAGGTTGCTGCTATAGAGGAGATTAGGACTGTCTCAAAAGTTACAAGAGATCAGGTGGTTGGCAAAATTTTAGCTTTTGAATTAAGTGAGTTTGGTGATTCTCTTCCCAAGTTTGAATCTGCATTTAAGGCTAGTTTATATGAAAAACAAAGATATGATCTGGGTGAAAGCTCTTCTGCAAGATCAAACAAATTTGTGAAGACAAGGAAGAATCTTGAAAATGTTGAAATTGAAACAGCAGATCTTGAAGCTCTTATTTCCATAAGATTGCCAAGAGGATCCGGTAAGAATGAAGGAAAATTGCCACTCAAATGTTTTGCTTGTAATAAGATTGGTCATTTTGCCTCAAGATGTCCAGAGAGGTTTTCAAAACCAAACCCTAACAGATACAAAAATTAGAAGAAATGTTACTATGTCCAAGAAGCTGGAGAAGGAGTCACAGATGATGAATCTGATCATGAAGGTTCCTCTAAAAATGATTGGGTGTTCATTGCTATCAAAGAAGAAGATCCGATGTCTATTGAATCTGCTAGATATACAAATGTGGAAAGTGCCTTCGCTACTCAGGTTATTGAAAAAGATGAATGGGTGATTGATAGTGGATGTTCTCATCATATGACTAGTGACAAAAGTAAGTTTGTGAGTTTTGAAAATTATGAAGGAGGGCTTGTGAAATTTGGAGACAACTCAACTGGTAGAATTTGTGGCAGAGGATCCATCTCTTTTTATAGTAAGAATAGCACCAATGATGTTCTGTATGTGGAAGGACTGAAACATAATCTTCTCAGTGTTGGATAGTTGGTTGACAAAGGTTATGATCTTCAATTCAAGGATGGAAAATGCAGAATCTTGGAGAGCTCCAGAACTGAAATTGCATCCGGTACTTGAACTAGAGGTAACATTTTTCATTTAAATAGTTCTGGCAAAAGTTGTTTGATTTCTCAAACAGATCAAAGTTGGTTATGGCATAGGAGGATGTGTCATGTGAATTTTGATAACATTGTCAAAATAAGTACCACTCAGGCTGTAAGAGATCTTCCAAAACTTGTGAAACCTAATAGCATGTGTAGAGAATGTCAATTAGGGAAACAGAACAAAATTTAATTCAAAAGTAAGGAACAAGATTCAAGTGGATGATTGGAACTGGTACATATTGATCTATGTGGTCCTACTAGAATTAGGAGTGTGCAAGGAGATAGATATTTCATGTTGCTGATTGATGATTACTCCAGGATGATGTGGGTAACTTTCCTAAAAGAAAAATCAGAAGCTCTTGACAAGTTTAAGGTGTTCAAGGTGATGGTTGAAAATGAGATTGGTGAGAAATTAAAATGTCTAAGATTCGACAGAGGTGGAGAATTTACTTCCAGTGAGTTTGATGTTTTCTGTGAAAAGCATGGCATAAAAAGATAGTTATCTACTCCTAGGACTCCCCAGCAAAATGGTGTTGTGGAAAGAAAGAACTAGACCATTCAAGAAGCTGCCAGGACCATGATGATAAAATCAAATATTCCTCAAGTTTACTGGAGAGAAGTTGTGAGTACTATTGTCTACACTCTTAACCAAGTGCAAATCAAAGGCAATTTTAGTAAGACCCCTTATGAACTATGGTTTGGTCATCCTCCTACTGTGAGATATTTTAGAGTTTTTGGTAGTAAATGCTATATCAAAAGAGATGAGGTTTTAGGAAAGTTTGATACAAGAAGTGATGAGGGAATATTTTTGGGATACTCCACTCAAAGTAAGGCCTACCGGTGCTTTAACAAGAGGTTGAAAAAGATTGTTGAAAGTGCTAATGTTAGAGTTGATGAGAGCAAGGAAGGACATGCCAGGTTCTGCGGATATGATTCAGATGATCAAGATGAAAATCAAAGTCAAGGAAGGCTAGTTCAAACTCAGACTCAAATTCAGATTGATCCAAAAACTCCAAGAACTCAGGAGAATAGTTCAAATGTTGAGGAAAAAGCTCAAGAAACAGAAGTTCAAGCAATTCCCAAAACTCCTAGGTATGTAAGACTGAATCATCCTGAAGATTAGATCATAGGAGATAAGAGTAAAGGTGTTCGAACTAGGAGAAAATTTTCTAAAGATCAAGAGGAAATTTGTTTGATTTCAAAGATTGAACCTAAATCAATAAGTGAATCTTGCAATGATGAAAACTGAGTAAAAGCAATGAAAGAAGAATTGATGCAAATTGAAAAGAATCACACTTGGGATCTTGTTCCTAGACCTGAGGACAAAAATGTGATTGGAAACAAATGGGTCTTCTGAAATAAACTAAATGAAGATGGTGAAGTTGTGAGAAACAAAGCAAGTTTGGTATGTAAAGACTATTCTCAAGTGGAAGGAATTGATTTTGAAGAAACTTTTTCTCTGGTGGCAAGAATAGAAGCAGTAAGATTATTTCTTGCATTTGCTGCCTTCAAAGATTATAAAGTTTATCAGATGGATGTCAAATCAGCATTCCTGAATGGAGAATTGGAGGAAGAAGTTTACATTGAGAAACCAGAAGGATTTTAGCTGTCTGATCAGAGAGATATGGTCTGCAGACTAAGAAAAGCATTGTATGGACTCAAGCAAGCCCCAAGAGCCTGGTATGCAAGACTGGATAAGCATTTGCTTAAGCTAGGATTTAGCAAAGGTACCACTGATAATAATCTTTACTTTAAGATTAATCATGAGGACATCCTGATTGTTGAGGTCTTTGTTGATGATATCATTTTTGGTGGAAATGAATGTATGTGCAAAGCATTTTCTGATTAGATGAAAAGTGAATTTGAGATGTCAATGTTTGGTGAGATGAATTTCTTCCTAGGTCTGCAAATTGTTCAGTCAGATAAAGGTATCTTTATATCTCAGTCCAAGTATGTGAAAGAATTGCTAAAGAAGTTTGGAATGGAAGATTCAAATCTAGTAGGTACACCTATGTTAACCGGATGTAAATTAAGAAAAGATGATGATTCCCCTAAGGCAAATCAGAAAAGGTATAGATCAATGATTGGAGGATTGCTCTATCTGACTCAGACCAGACCTGACATCATGAATGCCATTAGACTTGTTGCTAGATTTCAAGCTGATCCAAAAGAATCCCATGTTGTGGCAGTCAAAAGAATATTCATATTTCTTAAGGGGCAATTGATTATGGATTGTGGTATCCAAAGGATAATGACTTCACTCTTCATTCATATACAGATGTTGATTGGGTAGGAGATGTGGATGATAGGAAAAGTACTAGTGGTGGTTCATTCTTCTTGGGAAGAAGATTGGTCTCTTGGATGAGCAAAAAGCAAGAGGCAATATCTCTGTCTACTACAGAGGCAGAGTATAGAGTAATAACAAATAATTGTACTCAAGTTCTGTGGATGAAACAAATGTTGAAAGACATCAAAATTGTGTTTGAGGAACCAATCACAATCTTCTATGATAATTCAAGTGCAATAAGCATCTCAAAGAATCTGGTGTTGCATTCAAAGACAAAGCATATATCCATCAAGTTTCATTTCTTGAGAGAGAAGGTAAATGAGAAAGAAGTCAAGTTGGAGTTTGTGTCTTCAAAAGATTGAAGATTGTAGATATCTTCACTAAGCCTCTTCCCAAGGATACTTTTGAGTATCTCAAAGAGAAGTTAGGGGTTATTACCCCTCCTGATCAGAACTAAGATGCACTAAGGTGCATCAGTCTGGTGGAATTTACAGTCATATCTTGTGATCTAGATTGATGTTAAGGAGATACTACTCAGGAGGAGTAGTTAGTATGTAAATGTTGAGATCAGTCTACAACAAAAAGGGAGAAAAGATTGCAAATATGTGCCCTTCGCCATTAATGTCAAAGGGGAGAGAAGTTCATGTGAAAAACTAGTTGCTAATAAAAGGAGGAGCAGCGACAAAAGTATTTGCAGAAGTGAGAAGAGAAAGTGGGAGAAGTTCTTGTCTTGATGGTTGAATTTAGTTTTTCACATCATATGTTGCCATCAATGACAAAGGGGGAGATTGTTGCAAATATGTGCCTAAACAGCGTTGTCATTGATGTCAACATATCCTTGTTGCCATTGGTGTCAACTGTATCTTATTTTGCTGCCTGTTTAGAAGACTAGATTGTTGAGGATATTGAGAAAATTAATGGAGATTAATATATGCAAGCCATATGGCTATGTAGAGGTTTGTCTGAAAAAGCTCCAGTTAAGATTTGAGAGGTTCACATTAAGATCTAAAGAAGTTATAGCCATTTGAGTAAAATCGGTTCAGAGTGACAGGAAAGAAGTCTGGATTGCTCGAGTAATGTAAAATGATGATCTACAGATCTAGAGGCATGTTTTGGAAGTCAGTGTGTTTCATCCATTCAAGTGGTTCGTGGTTTGGAGGTCCGCAAGTAATATTTCTAATGTGATAGTCATGGCAGATAGTGTTCTTGAAGTTCTGGAGGAAGATGCAAGTGATTTGGATGATTTGGAGGAGTGCAGATGTTTTTGTTTAATTCAATGTGCTTGTGGAAGTCTCTGGATCGTGTGGCTTCTATGTTAGAGGTCCACATTGAAGTTTGAGCTCATCAATGAAGATTTTCTTCTTGGTGTTGTTGTTCTTCCCAGTCTTGGCCGACCGGATGATTCAAGCATGTTGTGGATGATCTAAGAGCAATTCTTTGAAGCGTGGCGTGTTGATCAAGGAAGATTTAAGTCCCAGTTATGTTTGACCGACAGCTTAGTGATTCACATTAAGTCAGATGTTTGTAGTGCCAACCTTGATGTTCATTCCAAGGTTGATGAAGTGTATAAATACTTGTTGATGAGTTGTGGAAAATTATCCTTGAGTGAAATGAATTAAATCTGAATAAACGATCAAAAGTAGAGCAGAGAAGAAAAGGAGCGAGAGTAGTATAGAGTGAAAAGTTAGTGAAGAAGAATTTGGGGCAAAACAGAAGTTTTGTGAGAATTCAATGAAACTGAACTAAGCATGAAGTAGATGCTATTTCTCAGTTGATTCTTTATGTTCTAAATAAATTCTGTAGGTAGTGAGCCTCTTTTTTTAGCAGTGAGCTCTAGGCAGTGCACCTAAAGGCATGTGCCTTCTATTTTTCTAAAGTACTTTTAACAGGGTACAAAATCTTTGTGGGTTAACCCCCACCGTGGTTTTCCCTTAACCAGGTTTCCACATAAAAAATTCTGGTGTTCTATGTTCACTTGTTTCTGTTCATGTGTTGATAATTCATGCTTTAAATGTTTACATCATTAATCAGTTTTGTGTGATAAAGAAATAGTTGCAAGTATTAAAGATTTGGGACAACTGATTCACCCCCCCCCCTCTCAGTTGTCTGGCCTAATTCCAATAGTAGACCTATCAACTAATTGCAAGACTATCTGAGTAGGCCTAAGGTTGTTCAATTGGAGTGTCTGCATTGTCTCCTTAGTCATTACATTAATTGCAGCACTTAAATCTATCAGAGTATTCTTAATCAGAGTCCCATTTATTTTGACATCCACCACTAGACTACCTAGATCTGTATATTTGGGAATAGGTATATTCCCCAATATTATGTCAGCTAGGTTACCCAGAACATGAACTGTCTTTCGGTTTATCCTCTTTCTTCCTAGTTTCTTTATGCAAAGATCTTGAATAGTCTTAGTGTAGATGGGAATATCTTTGATGGCTTGGATTAAGGGAATATGTATGCTTATATCTTGCAACTGGCCTATGAGGTCATTTTCAGACTGTGCTGGTTGTTTCTGAATAGCCAAGTGTTCAGGGAAAGGAGGCTTAGGATATGAAATGGTCTGAGGTTCCTGAGTTGATTCAGGTTCCAAAGGTGGTTTATCTGAGGCTTCCTCTGTGGGTTCTTCATCTTCAAGTTCTGTAATTTAGGGAGATGAAGGGCCTGCAAGTTGCTTCCCTGATTTGAGATGAACATTACTCACTTCAACCCCATAGGTGGGGTATTGCATCACCTTGTTAGTATAAGCCTATTGCATAGGCTTGTTGTTAGGGTTAGGTTCAAATTGGGTAGGGATTTGGGTAGGTCTAGGAGGTGGATTTTGAGGTGCTAATGGAGGCATTATGGTTGGCTGTTGTGGTTGAGATGGAATCATAGGTTGCTGGTAATTTACATTTTACTACCATTGCTAGTTCTTGTTCCATTGAGGCTGCCATTGAGGTTGTTGTGTAGGCCACTGGGGATTATAGTTGGAACCTTGTTCGGGCCATGGATTTGGCTATTGTTGGTTTCAACTAGGTTGTGGAGTAGGCCATTGTGGGTTCTTCCAGAGATTTTGATTACTAGGCCATGGCTGAGTGTTCCAAGCAGAGAAATTTTGGTTTGGAGTAGGATAGGGTGAACTAAAATTTAGTGGATCAAAGGGTATACCTTGTCTTTGCTACCAAGGTCTCCTTTGATCTATGAAGAACAATTGTCCATCCTCTCCTTCAAATGGCTGAAATTCTAGCCTTTCAACCTTCTCTTACTGGATTTTTTCCACCCTTTTCATTTACAACTAGCCTTCCTTTGCCTACAACTAGGACAGTACTCAATAAGCATTGCATCATCTTCTTCTTCTTTCTTCTTAATGTGAAGAGTGTCCAGCTATGTAGCCATATGGATGATTATGTCCTCCTTCATGTTGGACAACAAGTTACTGATTTCCACTCTTGAAACTCCATTGGTTGCCTTGTTTGTAATTGATGTCCTTTCTCCCCTTGGTCATCTAGTGAACGTCCTTAAATAATTTTGGCAAACTTTACAAATTGACTCAAAAGGTAGCTGAGAAATATCACCTTGCCCAATGAGATTCAAAGCATCCATGCAATCATCCTTAACCCCTCTCAAGAAAACCAGTTTTAATGATTCTTTGCATAATCTGTTTTGGGGGTTCTTCTTTAGAGAAAACTGGAATCTTTCAACATAATCTTGAAGTAGCTCCTCCTCCTTTTGTGACATCCTGAAGATGTCATCTCTCCTCCTATCATGTCCTCAGTAGTAATCTTGGTATTTCTCCAAGAATTTCTCCTTCATAGTGTCCCAGTCTAGAATGACATCTTTTCCCAGCCCCATAAACCATCTCAAAGTTGCATCCTTGAGGGTAGCAGGAAAGAGTTTCAGCCTATGAGCATCTGAGGTGTAGTCATAGCTCCTACACAAGATATCAAACTCAAACAGGAACGTATCTAGGTCCTCTGTCACTAGGCCATAGAAGACTAGTAATGCTGATGGTGGAAATATGTTTTAGCACTGTAGCCCTCTCCTAATCAGTGATAGGAAACTTGAATGTCACTTTCTCTAGTGGATCCTCCATCATAGCATCTGCCATGGTTCTGAAGGTCCCTTTTGTAGTTGTGGAAGAAGCTGATGAAGATGTAGAAGGTGTTGATGAATATGTAAGAGGAAATTCTTCTTCAACAATTTCTACTGTATAGTTGATAAAGTCAGTTGTTTCTTCTCTATCCAAAAAATTTGAAGGGAGGAATCTACCTTAGTTATCTCTCTACCTCCGTATATAGCAAATTTGGATTTATATTCCAGTGGTCCTGCACAAAGTTAGTATATTTTCTGGTTTTTCCTGAAAAGTGAATTTATTAATCCTAATGCTGGAATCAAAATTTAAACTATGAAATCATGTAAAAATGAGCTTACAAAGGTATCACCATGGCCGGCAACAACACCAAAAATGTAGAGGAAAACTAATGTGTTGTAGACTTAACATAATTCAGGGGTAAACCTATCTGAATGGTTCACTCTATCATTGCATTCCTACATTAAATTATCAACCAAGGAGTGTAAGCTTATGATGGCACTACACTGTATGTGCCTTCAGGGCTCATATTCTTCCTACACTATCTTATCCAAACCTACTTATGCTATTCTACTCTGTTGGAATTCACAAAAATGCAAGAACAGTAAAAACAACTACAGAATCTAGTGGCTATGGGTACCTACAGCATAAGTTGTAGATGACTATTATCAATAGGAAATCACAAAATTAACTCAAAACATTCAAAATGATAAGAGAACTAATGCTAACCTCTGGAGGACTTAAAGTAGACAAAGCATGCATTTGTTCATGAACCAGACTACTGTAATCTAACAATCAAAGAAATCTAAGTGACTCGTGATGTATCTATATGCAAATGAAATTTAACAATGAATGCATAAAAGAACAAAGAAATAAATGAAGTGAGGATCAGTACCTTGAGTGGCCAGCTCAGGGGACTAACTCACTTAACTAGAAATCAAATCTAGTTTAGATTATTACACATCTCCATAACACATAGTTTCATTCACTTCATATCATAAGAAAAATCTCTTTTTTAGATTGTATTCAATAATGGAATTCCTTAATAAAACATGTATGGATCTTCCAATATAGAAAAACAGAGTAACAACTGAGTAACTAGAAATAAAGTGACTAACTTGATATCTAACTCATCCTCCCTAACTTATATAGAAATGAGAGAGTTTTATGCAACTACTAACTAACTTCAACCATCAATCCATTCCTAGATACTAGGATACAAGTTTGAGATTGATTTATTAATCTAACTGATCAGAGGAAGCAGAGTCTGATCCAAACAAGAATTCTTATGCAATGGTTATCATGAAGGACACACATAAGCTGCATTTGAAATAGACTACTTCTTCCAAATTTATTTCTGTCCATGATGGTTCACATTCATCCTCGAGTTGACTGCACTTTTGGCGTCCTATCTTCACTTCCTTTAATTCTCCTATCTACAACTTCACTGCAAATGCTCATTTCCTTGATGACACATTCTTGCTGCACATGGGTTAATTCACAAAACATATGTACACAAATAACCTTCATGACTAAACCATAGGATTCCATCTATATTGCATGCATACTCATATTTAAATCATTCAATTGATAATATCATCACCACATTCCATATTAATAACATAGGTTCAAAGTCTTGCAAAGTATATAAAAAGACAACATATAATGATGATGATGTTGGTAAAGTGTTTGGAGGATCATATGGAAAAGTTCTAAAAGCATATATAAACAACATAGAAAGAGGTTGATATTTCACCCCATCAGTCATATTCTTCCTTTCCACTGCCCTATTTTGCTAAGGGGTCCTAAGAGCTGATAGATGTCTCCTAATACCATGATCTTCACAAAGCTTATCAAATTAATTTGAAGTAAACTCACCTCCTCTAGTAGACCTTAAACATTTGATCTTAGTATCCATTTCATTCTCAACCATAGCTTTGAAAGCCTTAAACTTATCAAGGGCATCTAATTTTTCTCTTAAGAAAGTAACCCAAGTCATTCTAGAATAATCATCAATAAGTAACATGAAATACTTTTCACCTTGTTGACTCTTTACTCTTGTAAGGACACATAGGTCAGTATGAATCAGCTCCAATGTCATTGAAGAAATGTATTCCTTGCTCTTGAAACTTGTCTTTGTCTACTTTCCCCTTTGACATTCCTTGCACAATGTGTTTGGAGGCTTAGTTATCTTGGGCATATTTCTCACCGCATGAATAGAGCTGATCTTTACCATATTATCAAAGTTGATGTGTCCCATTCTCTTGTACCATAACCAATACTCATTGGATTGAGCCAATAAGCATGTACTTCCATTTACCTCCTTTAGATGATAGATGTCACCATATGACTTGATGCCTTCAGCAACTAGTTTTCCAGACCATTGCTTCCTGATTTCACAACCTTTGGAATGAAAGGTAAGATTGTATCCTTTATTACACATCTGACTAACACTGAGAAGATTATTCTTTAGCCCTTTGACATAGAGGACATCCTTAGTCCTATTCTTTCCATCAATGGTTATAGCACCATTTCCACAAATTTGTGCTGACTCATCACCACCAAACTTAATAGCTCTACCATTCCACTTCTCAAGATTGATAAACTTCTCCTTGCCACCAGTCATATGATTGGAGCAACCACTGTCAATTACCCAAGCCTTGTTGCCTTCTTTTGCATGAAAGGCATTCCATACAACCATTGATCTATCATTGTTTTGGTCATCTTGCAAGGTATCAGTCTTTACACATTTTTCAATATCATCCTTTTTATTACCAACATTCAAGACCATGAAAAGTGTTTCATCATTTGAATCATCATGATCCTCATCTTCTGAAGAACAACTGCTCTCTATGGAATACATGCTTCTTTAAAACTTGTCTCTCTTGTTACTACCCATTGATTCTTTAAAAGGACATTTAGAAGCAAAATGACCAATCTTTCCACAATTAAAATATTTGAAGGGTAACTTACCTCTATATTTGCCTATGCCTTTCTTTAAGGTTCTTACAAAGTTTGCTTCTACTTCTTCAAGGTCATCATCTTGATCAGTTGTTTCATCTCATGTCTTCTTACTTGCTTTGAATGCAATCTCCTTCTTTGGAATGCCTTTGTCAAATTCTCTCATTTTGAGGGTTGTGAGAGAGACAAACAATTGATCTACTATATATGTATCCAAATCCTGAGTCTCCTCAATAGTAGATACCTTATGACTATAAGATTTGGGAAGAGTTCTCAGTACCTTCTTCATAATTTCATCTTCTTTCACCTAACCACCAAGACTTGTGATGCCATTAACTATTTCATCCACTCAGAGCATATAACTAGCAATGTCTTCATCCTCTGTCATCCTCAGAGTCTCAAATTTACTCTTGAAGATTTGCATCTTGGCTTGCTTCACTTTACTATCTCCTTCATAAATGCTTTCAAGTTTTACCTAGGCATCCTTAGCAAATTTGCAACTCATTAAGTTTAGAAGTTATGTATCCTCCAGTCCACTCATAATAGTAATCTTTGCCTTGGCATTATTATCATGCAACCTAATCTCATCAGCATCTGTAGGCTCTGAATCAGGAGCAGTGTAACCATTCACAACAACTTGCAATACACCAAACCCTAGAGAAGATAGATAGTTTTCCATCCTTAGCTTCCAAAATGAATAATTTGTTCCATCAAACATAGGTACCTTGTGAGATCCATTAGGAGCCATCCCAGACCTTCCTCAAGTGGTTAAGCTTCTTCTAAGTAACTTAGCTCTGATACCAATTGTTGAACACAATAGGATATTGAGAGGGGGGTGAATCAGTATCTAATCAAACTTCAAGTCTTTCAAAGAAGATTAAAACTTAAGCATTACAACATCAACATAAACATGAAAGATTAACACAATGCACATCAACACATAACACCAGATATATGTGGAAAACCTAAGAGGGAGAAACCACGGTGAGGATTAACTCACAATATATGAAGCTCAAAATTACAACTTTGTTTTAGGGCTACAACCCAAGGAAGATACTATTCCCTGAAGAATTTGTTTTAGGGTCACTCCCAAGGAAACTACTACTCCCTGAAGACTTTGTTTTAGGGCCACTCCCAATGAAGCAACTACTCCTTAAATTGAGAACAAACTTAGAAATGATTATAGTATGACAATCGTTCTACTGTCTAAAAACTGACATTGAAGCTCACACCTTTGATGATTGGTTTTCTTCTTCTGATGATGATTGGATCAATTAGGCACACTCTTCACTTTCCTCTTGTCATAAAAATGACTTCAAGATGAATCGAGACAACTTCTAACACATCTGCTCTTTCTCCCTCATTCAGACATCACAATGCATATGATTTTTCATATTCTACTCTTCACACTTTCATATTTTCATTTTTGCAATCATACTTCACTTAGACCAACTAGGTTTACAATATATACATGACATTACATTGATTTCATTACAAGTTGGCCAATATAACAAGAAAATCACATTTTACAAGTCAGCTAAAGATCACACAACATGAAACATACATAGGGCAAGCCCTATCATGAACTACATGCTACTCCAGAAAGAAACACACACCTTGTAAATCCCAAAACATGCTTAGTCTAGTCCTAAACATCCTTCATAGCATCATTCTTCAAGGAATATCATCCGCACATTACACAAATTTGAATTAGGTCACCCTTAAGCAAGAAAACATGAACCTTGTAGTACATTGGTCTTCACAATCTTGGTGGTACTCATGAATGATTAAACATTGCTTTCTCTTCTTCCAGATGAGTTGGCAGGATGAATGCAACATCTCCAAACATTCCTTTAACTCTGCATAGCAAGAAATTTGTGGCGCATACCTTCAAATTCTTCAGTCAGACCTTGTAAATCCCAAAACATGCTTAGTCTAGTCCTAAACATCCTTCATAGCATCATTCTTCAAGGAATATCATCCGCACGTTACACAAATTTGAATTAGGTCACCCTTAAGCAAGAAAACATGAACCTTGTAGTACATCGGTCTTCACAATCTTGGCGGTACTCATGAATGATTAAACATTGCTTGCTCTTCTTCCAGATGAGTTGGTAGGATGAATGCAATATCTCCAAACATTCCTTGAACTCTGCATAGCAAGAAATTTGTGGCGTATACCTTCAACTTCTTCAGTCAGCCAGACAGAGGCATAGCCTGGCATTATCATCATTTCAGACCACAACCGGTTCTGGAGAGAGCATAAAACTATGTTGCAAAGCAATTGGAGACAACATAAGATTATCAGGACCATCTTCCATCAGCCTATGTACTCTTTCATGCCACAATAGGTTGGTGCACATCATCAGCATATGTTCAGAGAACAACTAGGCATCCAGAATTGTTTGTATCACAACTGTCATTTGAAAACTATGCTTGCAGACCTCTAAAACACCTAAAACTCATATGGATGCACTCATACACTTCTGTGAACATATCTTCAAAACCACATAGCCATATCTATCATTGCAGAGAAATGCAGAGCATTCCAAATAGTCTTGTTCATCACTTGATTCTGCCAGAGCACAGACTGGAACTCTATCTTTCATAACTTTCACTATGGAGGGAAGAATGATCTAAAACTTTGGATTTATCACCTTTACATCATACTAGACTTAAATTCTGAACTGCATGATTATATCTTCAAATGTGGAGGAACATGAAGCATTTTACCAGACAGTCTTTCAGGCACCTCTCTATAGTAGAAACCTTCACCAACTTTCGGAAGCCAAAATCTTCATATAACAACACATACATCCTTAGGAACAACAATATGGATCATGAACCATGCCACAAGTCCTTAGCAACATCTTCTCATCCTCAACATAGCTTAATGTATCATCATTCATCTTAGTTCTTCTAATTCCCATCTTAATATTTCATCATTCATCTTTGTGCTTCTAATTCCCATCTTAATATTTCATCATGAAAACATCTTTGCTGACCAACAAATTGACTTGACATGACATCCAACCATGAATATTGGGAACATCACTATATCTCACTACTTTTCTGACCACAAGCATCACCACTATATCTCACTGGTGTATCATCATCACAACCTGGATGCTGACCTTACTTTAAGTGTTGACATCAATGACAACACATATTGCCAATAGTTTAATAGGACATCCCCTTGAAATGACATGCAAATCAATATATTTGATATCATGCCTCTGCTTTTTTTCTTTCTCTTCCTACTGGTCTAAATGCTCTGGCTCTTGTGGCCTGACTGGAAATATGGCTGCCTCCACCTTGTGCATAAGATGTTGTTCAGGGAGGTCATATGAAATAGGCTTTGAAAAGAAGCCTTGAACCTGCTCAATGGTGAAATCATCCTCAAGGAATGTCAGTTTGATGTCACATCTTGAGAAAAAAAGATCTATCTCATCTCAAATGAGGTCTTCAAGCTCCTCAAAACACGTAGGTATGAGAAGATCTACCCTAGCTTCATTAATTTATAAATTAGGCTCAGAAAATGAGCCCCACACATGCTCAATGGTGAAATCTCCTCCACTAAGAAGTTGATATCCCTGTTGGATAATCAAGAACAAATCTTCAATTTGTTCTTGCCCATGCTCGATCTCCAAATCGTTATCTTCTATGAAAAATGGGAGCTCCTCAAACATACCTGTGTTATCAATTTCTGCATTTCCCACTATAGGGTGGATTACATACTCCTTTTCATTAGATGGAACCTCATTCTCGTACTTGTCTACACATTATAGCAACTTTCCATGGCCCTCAACATCTTCATGTTGTTTCAAAACTGTAACTAATGTTGGCATTTGCATGCCTTTTTCATCTTCAATGTAACTAGGAAGTTCATGAAATAGGGTGGTGTCATCAACCTCTTTTGGAGTAATAGGGTGATTAAACATTGCTTGCTCTTCTTCCAGATGAGTTGGCAGGATGAATGCAATATCTCCAAACATTCCTTGAACTCTGCATAGCAAGAAATTTGTGGCGTATACCTTCAACTTCTTCAGTCAGCCAGACAGAGGCATAGCCTGGCATTATCATCATTTCAGACCACAACCAGTTCTGGAGAGAGCAGAAAACTATGTTGCAAAGCAATTGGAGACAACATAAGATTATCAGGACCATCTTCCATCAGTCTATGTACTCTTTCATGCCACAATAGGTTGGTGCACATCATCAGCATATGTTCAGAGAACAACTAGGCATCCAGAACTATTTGTATCACAACTGTCATTTGAAAACTATGCTTGCGGACCTCTAAAACACCTAAAACCCATATGGATGCACTCATACACTTCTATGAACATATCTTCAAAACCACATAGCCATATCTATCATTGCGGAGAAATGCAGAGCATTCCAAACAGTCTTGTTCATCACTTGATTCTGCCAGAGCACAGACTGGAACTCTATCTTTCATAACTTTCACTACGGAGGGAAGAATGATCTAAAACTTTGGATTTATCACCTTTACATCATACTAGACTTAAATTCTGAACTACATGACCATATCTTCAAATGTGGAGGAACATGAAGCATTTTACCAGACATTCTTTCAAGCACCTCTCTGTAGTAGAAGCCTTCACCAACTTTCGGAAGCCAAAATCTTCATATAACAACACATACATCCTTAGGAACAACAATATGGATCATGAACCATGCCACAAGTCCTTAGCAACATCTTCTCATCCTCAACATAGCTTAATGTATCATCATTCATCTTAGTTCTTCTAATTCCCATCTTAATATTTCATCATTCATCTTTGTGCTTCTAATTCCCATCTTAATATTTCATCATGAAAACATCTTTGCTGACCAACAAATTGACTTGACATGACATCCAACCATGAATATTGGGAACATCACTATATCTCACTACTTTTCTGACCACAAGCATCACCACTATATCTCACTGGTGTATCATCATCACAACCTGGATGCTGACCTTACTTTAAGTGTTGACATCAATGACAACACATATTGCCAATAGTTTAATAGGACATCCCCTTGAAATGACATGCAAATCAATAGATTTGATATCATGCCTTTGCTTTGTTTCTTTTTCTTCCTATTGGTCTAAATGCTCTGGCTCTTGTGGCCTGACTGGAAACATGGTTGCCTCCACCTTGTGCATAAGATGTTGTTCAAGGAGGTCATATGAAATAGGCTTTGAAAAGAAGCCCTGAACCTGCTCAATGGTGAAATCATCCTCAAGGAATGTCGGTTTGATGTCACATCTTGAGAAAAAAATATCTATCTCATCTCAAATGAGGTCTTCAAGCTCCTCAAAACATGTAGGTATGAGAAGATCTGCCCTAGCTTCATTAATTTATAAATTAGGCTCAGAAAATGAGCCCCACACATGCTCAATGGTGAAATCTCCTCCACTAAGAAGTTGATATCCCTGTTGGATAATCAAGAACAAATCTTCAATGTGTTCTTGCCCATGCTTGATCTCCACATCTTTATCTTCTATGAAAAATGGGAGCTCCTCAAACATACCTGTGTTATCAATTTCTGCATTTCCCACTATAGGGTGGATTACATACTCCTTTTCATTAGATGGAACCTCATTCTCGCACTTGTCTACACATTATAGCAACTTTCCATGGCCCTCAACATCTTCATATTGTTTCAAAACTATAACTAATGTTGGCATTTGCATGCCTTTTTCATCTTCAATGTAACTAGGAAGTTCATGAAATAGGGTGGTGTCATCAACCTCTTTTGGAGTAATTTTCTTAGCAACCTCTCTAATGCCCTCATCGTTTGACTCCAACTCCATTGGATTCTATTTGAGCTGCATCTACAACTGGACTTCTTCACCATGTGTTCTTTTCATTTTGGTTTCATTCATCTCATTAAAAGCATGGGAAAACTCCTCAAATGAGCCAAAGTCTAGAGGACTCAACTCTGCACCTAGATCAGCACTAGCTTTGTGCTCAATGCATTGTTGTTGGCCTGAATGATCTAGCTTAACTTCATTTGAAGCAAGTTTGATTCTTCAGTTTTAATGGCATATGAGGCTTCACATGTCATAGTAAGCTTCTCCACATCTACCTCCAACAGTTCCTTTTCTAGATCATAGAACCTAATATCTTGCCAAAAAACTAGTCTGTCCTTACAGAGTGAGCTAGTGCATGAGGGCTCATTATCAGCATGTGGCTCCTCCCTAGTTGTAGGTACCTCTCTTTCTAGATCATCCCTCCAATTAGCCTGATAAACAACAGGTCCACCTTTGAAAAGTGAAATAGTGTTAAGACAAGAGGGGTGACATGGGATAGGGACTGGAAGGGTTGCTTGAGAGGGTTGTTCCTGAGGAATAATAGGCTGGACTTGTGTAGGAACAAGCTCTTGTGAAGGTTGAGGGCCTCTAAAACTTGGGATTTTGAATTTTGAAGGTGGTCTCGGAGGTTCAGAGGTTTTCCCCTGCCTGAAGCTTGGGACTGTTATGCCCTTACTTCTATACTATATATGGTTATGAATAGTTGGCTTGTGGCTATCTTAAATCTTAATTAAGTCATATTATCATTATTATATTGTTATTTAGCTATTTAGGTTGGCCTAAGGCTTATATAGGGCTATCTACATCGGACTGGGTGATATCCTAGGCATAAATAGGTATATATAGGAGGTAGTGAGTCTTATTTCATCATCATATTGAATTTTGTGTTCTCAATGAAGTCTATTGGAGGTATCCCCCTCAAAGTGGATTAGAAGGTTTCCCCCTCAAAGTGGCATATTATTATCAAGTATTTGCAGCATATTTACTATTATATACATATATTGTGCAAGTTGTTTCATTACAAGTGGTATCAGAGCATGATCTTGGCACCGTGAAGGCAAAAAACAAGGTGATTTTTTTCTGATTTTGGAGGTCATTTTGGAAGGCACATATCTCTCAAATTTTGGCAAATTTTTTTCTTATTTTTAAAGGGTTTTTGAAGACCATATTAAAGAAGCTACAGTCCAAATTTTAGAGAGATTGGAACGGATTTGAGTGAATTATTATAGAATTAGGGTTTTTCCCAATTTATTTGTAAGTTGCATATCTCTCAAATATTACCGAATTGGTAGTTGATTTTTAGTGGGTTTTGGAAGACATAATAGAGGAGCATATAGTCCAAAAATTAGAGAAACTAAAGTAGAAATAAGTGAGTTATTGCAAAATTAAGGTTTCTAACAAATTCACTCTCAAGGCTGCAAATCTACTAATTTTTTGGAGTTTTTTCTGGGTAAGTGTATCTTGGCCCTAGTAAGTTACAGTAAAATTTTTAGAGAAAGTAAATTTCATTTGTGTGATTTATTTCAACAATATTGGTTTCCATCATGACGGGTCCTACAACAAGAGGCAAAAAGAATGTTGTCACACTAGGGAAATCCCTTGATAAGGATGGGGAAACAATAGAGGATATTAATCCCAATGAGGAAATAAGTAAGGTCAAGGAAGACGTGTCCTTAATTAAGATAGAGATGTGTGGCCTACAAGGAGATATATTAGACATACAAAGCATGTTAAGCGCCTTTATGAATGAACCAAGAAAGGATGTCCCAAGCAACCAAGAAGAAGAAGAAGAAGAAGAAGAAGAAGAAGACGAAGATGATGATGATGATGATGATGATGATGATGATGATGAGACAAAAGAAAAAGAAAAATATGATGAAGAAGAAGAAGTGAAAGAAGAAGAAGAGACAAAAGAAAAAGAAAAATATGATGAAGAAGAAGAAGTGAAAGAAGAAGAAGAAGTGAAAGAAGAAGAAGAAGTTCCTAGTCAAGCTATGCAACCAATGCAAGGGTGCCATGTACTATTCCTCACCTTTTCCTCTATGGCACATCAAAAGGTTCAAGTAAAGGAAGAACACATTCATCACCATCAAGAGCTAGATGCAAAGGGAAGACACATCTTGGAGTTGAAGTTAATTTTCTAGACACACATGAAGAAGCTGATGACATCAACAATTCCAAATTATCTCATTATAAGGAAATGTTTTCTAGTTGAAGTTACTGCATGTGATGATGAAGATTATTTGAAGAAACTACCACAATTGATCAGCGTTGAGGACACCACTTTTGTAAAGGTGGGGGGCATGTTATACCCTTACTTCTATAGTGTATATGGTTATGAATCATCAGCTTGTGGCTATCTTAACTCTTAATTAAGTCATATTATCATTATTATATTGTTATTTAGTCGTTTAGGTCAGCCTAAGGCTTATATATGGCTATCTAAGTCAGCCTGGGTGATATCCTAGGCATAAATAGGTATATATAAGAGGTAGTGAGTCTTATTTCATCATCATATTGAGTATTATGTTCTCATTGAAGACTATTGTAGGTATCCCCCTCGAAGTAGATTAGGAGGTTGCCCCATCAAAGTGGCATATTATTATCAAGTATTTGCAACATATTTACTATTATATTCAGATATTGTGCAAGTTGTTTCATTATAGGGACTTTGAATTTGGGGGTCATTTTTGTTGCAGGCTAAACATGTCTAGAAGGGAGGGGTTGCCTGAAACTGGTAATGGAGGGGAGTGATTGATCTTCTTGCCTCTCTACCTAGGCAAGAATTTACCTTAACTGCTCCTCAAATAAGGTTGCAAGCTATATATAAAATTGCTCCTTGTAATCTTTTCCTCTACCTCCATCTATTGTTGTTGAAGATGGGCTTGATAAGAAATCTCCTCTTGTTGTCAATCATACTCCATCACTCCCTGAACTTCATCCCACTCCCTTTGGCAGTCTAGGATCGCGTCCTTCCAATCACTAATGATTCTGATGTTAAGACTACAACCTTGTTGAGGCTGATTATACCCCATATTTCTTTTAATGTCCTATAAATGTCCATTAAGCTCTAGCAGCATGTTTGTGAGACTATTGAACTCATTGACATCCACATTGTCAACATTTTGGGACAAACTAGAAGGGGAGCTATATGGATTAGGAGTAAGGCAGTCTTCTTAGGTTTGATAATACGTATGATTAGGTTGCCAAGAAGGTTGAGCAAGGGTGGGTGGGAGGTGAGCATCATGAGGATGTTGATATTCTGTTGCAGTAGGGATGTATGGTATAAAGATAAAGGTGTTCTGGGCCTCATACTACTGGTATGGAGGCCAATGACTTGTGTTTTGACCAGGAGGAGGGGAGTAATTATATCTTCCATAATAGTTTGACATAATGGAGTATTAAGAATTAGAAACCATTCAAAAAATCATGAAAATAAGGGCAAATAGGTCTGCCCTTCTGAGGAATGAGCTCATACCAGAGAGTCACCAGGTGATTGAAATGCTTCTGAAAGCAAGTTAGACCAAGAATACCACCAAAATCATGATCTTTGAAGTTCTTTAAGCACTTGAACTGGTTGCACTAGTAGATTTGTCTAGAAGAGTCACCATGGTGCTTGTTGAATGCTTTCATAGTTGCACGTGAACTAAGAACATCACCAAATCTTCTCAGTTCAGCTCTTACTCAGAACAGAGGGTCCCACCGGGTGTGTCAGAAATTGTTGTCACCTAAATTTACACCCTATTGTTGAAGCTTTTGGTAATTCCAACAAAATTAGTGAAACATGGGATTTGTCTGAAGGTATGGGACCTTGAACTTGAGACCAAACCTCCAAAGAAGGTTGGTTCCTCTTTTTGGACTTAAGGTCCAGAGAATGATGGCTAAATCTAATATTATTACTCACAGGAAAAGGGGAAGAGGGATGAACTAAAATTAAAAGGTGGTGCATTAGATTTATAGTGTTTAGCTAGAACTGACATAACATAGTAATGATTTCAAAGGCTGAATGAACTAACATAGACTCATCTAATCTTTAACAAAGGCCAAAATGGAATGTCAAAACTTATATAGGGACCATTTTATCCACAAGACAAATAAGCAACATTCAAGTAGACACAGTGTAGAAGAAAATGAGAGAGGCAGAATCAATTGCTTGTATTAATCATAAAGACTAAATAGCCATTACACAAGAAGAATTATTGCTGAAGAAATAGACACAAAATAACAATATACACTCATAGGCAAACCATAATTAGAGACATCAAAGGCTCAGCTTCAAGCACAATGTATCAAATCTGATTGGTTCTTGTAAAGGATTACAAGGTCTGCAACTACAACCAATTCCCCTTGCTTGTGGAATGACCCATAAAATAGATAACAACAATTACATCTCTTTTACATGTATATATATCTTTTCAATCCATTGTGCAACTACAAGCACTGAAAATCAGTCAACCGTTTTGCCTAGGTACCCACGCTGCATTCAATTTGGCCCATGGTCCTATAAAAAAACATGCAAATTGGGACAACAGCCATGCCCTGACAAGTCTACAAAAATTGCAAAAGAAGATCACCTACACGAACAGGCACCTGATGCATTGAAGAAGGAAGGTCTGAAATCCTTCTCTGGTATCTGTAAATCCATTTTATCCTTCCTATGTACTGGTGTATTGAAGGATTTAACTATTTCAACCACCTAAATCTGACTAATTTGTAACATTGTCCTTCAGGAATTTAATTTATTCTGCAATAATGGTGTGATTCAAGAAATCGTTCCCTACAAGCTTTTATCACTTTAAAAGTGTTTATCGTTTTAATTATGCCTTTGGCACATTTGAATTTCCCTTTATCAATAAATTTACCCTTTGGTGAACTCCTCTTCCTTGGATTTCTTCACTTTCCTTCTCTTATCCTCCTTTGGTTGGCAAAATCTTCATTTGCTAAAACATCTGGTCTTCTTTGTTTTCTCCTTTTGGGCCTTTAGTCAGCAAATTGCCTTATTGGCGAACTTGAGAAGCCATGAAGTGATTGGTGAGTTTGTGATTTCACTGATTTCCCAATTTCTCCTTCTCTTTCCTTGCCTTTGCTTTAGGAGAAATTTTTTATCTTCTTTTCTTTTGTCTTTGTCTTTGCTCCTTCGAAGAAAACATTCCCATTACCTTGCTTTCCTTAGTCGGTGAATTCGCCGATCATCGAACTTGCCAATCGACAAACCTTGAGCTTGCCAAACTTTAAGATTTGTTGACTAAGGCAACCCTTTGTTTTTACTTTTCTTTCCTTCAGCACACTTCATTTTATTTTATTTAGCCACTTCCCTCTTTTCCATTCTTCCTTAGTCAACGAATTTGTCAATCAACTTTACCAACTAAGGAAACCTCTTGCCACTTTTGTCTGCATCTTTTACCTTGACCTCCTGTCAGGGATTTCTTCCATCAGTGAACTCATCAGTCAAAAAAATGGCGAGTTCGCGAATGAAATATTTTGCAACAAAATCCTTTTTTGCTTCCTTCTTTGCCTTAGGAGAATTTTTTTGGCTTTGGTCCCTTTAGTTGGTGAACCGGCCAATCGGCGAATTGGCCGATCAGTGAACCAAAGGTTCACCAAACTCAAATTTTTCCAACTAAGGCAAAATACTTAAAAATTTTGGGAATTTTGAAAGGGGGGCTTCTTCCATTTAGGCTTTCTCAGATTGGATATTTTTTATGGAAGAAGATGGGATTTTTTAGGCTATTTTGGTCTGGGCAAAATAAGACAACAGTACTTAAGGGGGTAAGTATTAGTGAACCATGTAATGGGAAGAAATATGCAATAGGGTTGCATCCCCTTCATATTTTCATATAGTCACTGTGTATGAATGAGTCAATTAGTATGTATGAATAAGTACATCACTATGTATAAATATAAATTTTGGAAGGTGGTAACCAATGATATTAAGCAATAAGTTGATTTACCTCATGTACATTGGGTCATTGGCATTATGGTATTCCTCACTAACAAGCTAACAAAGTCCACTTGGTTGGGGTGGATAGGGATTCCTACTCACATGGTTAGGGTTGTATTGCATGCTTGCACCTCGAATCAAGATCAAAGTAATCTTACTACTCAGGGATTGTGAAACTCAAGTCATCATCCATGAATAAGGTACTACTCATCCCCATTGTCAATGTTTAAGCATATGGTACATGTTCACTCCTTTTTGCACTTTAATGATGGAATATAATCCTAATCTCATTAACTCTTAGATATAATTGTAGCTAATTTACTCACAACTTCTAAAATGGTCTATGTTAAGAATTTTCTACTTCGTATTGTTGTTGTTATGAACTAATCATGATATCATAATATAGTATTAGATGACCTACATTGATGGATTTTGTGTACTTATATGCCATTCTCCTCAATAGTATGTATATTTAGCTATGATATTATTACAAAATGATCCCATTTATATAAGTTTGTTGATGATTATATATGAAAAGAATGAAATAATGGTAAATAGAATTGTGAAGATTATGTTGGTTTAGTATAATTAGTTGTAAAAAATTCATAGTAACTAAGGTTCATTATTGCAAGTAGTATCAAAGCCTCTTAGGTTCCAACTCTAGACCTTGGTGTTCACAACTTTTTTTATTTTACAATCATGGATCATGGAAAGAAGGGGAAAAAGAATGCCTTAGAAAAGAAACACGCACAATCTAAAAAACTTGGTATTCCCATAGAACCAGTAAAGACCCCACCAAAGATGGAGTTGGGATTGTATTGGACTCTAAGAGCCTAGTTGTTACTCTCAAAGGAATAAAACTCCAACACAAAAAGGATGTGATAGATCCCTCTAAGATTCCAAAACTAATGAAGAAGGATTCATGTCTTATAACCAAATCTAAGCCACAAGAAATTATACTTTCCTTTTGGTTGTAGGAATATTGCTCTGATCCTATCAAAAAATTATAGTAGAATATGAGCATTTTCACTTAAACATGATTATGACTAGGAAAAACTCTAAGGAAGACCCCAAAGAGGAGTAACATCCTGATATGTAAAAATCTATTTAACTATGATTATATAGTATTAAATAATTATCATCATGCATATGTACTTCATAAATACTAATAGGAAAAATGATAATATTATGCCTTATTGTGGTTTCATAATGGATTTCTTATTTCCAATGAGATGAATACTAAGCACTTTATTATTGATGATGATAAGTCCAAACAAAATTGCTAATTAGAATTCTAGATTCATCATAATGCTTAATTTTAAGCCATTTTGATAGTAAGGTATTTACTAAACAAATTGCTAATTGAGTATAATTTCTCTCTTGCAAAGATAGACATTAATATTGAAGAGAACATATAGGAGAGGAAGAATGAGTCCTAGTCCAACTAAAATCCTTTGTGCTAGTAGGAATGTACCACCTCCTCCACCCATGATACCTAAGAAGCTATAGAGAAAAATGAATTCTCTCTAAGTAAGGATAACATCACAAGAGCGTCAAATTGAGAAACTATTAAGGCAAAAGGAGTAGGGGACTAGCCATAATACTAGTTTTGAAATAGAGGAACATGCTATAGACATTGATAAGACCTTTACCTCTAATTATCAAAATAGTTCCAAAATACCTACATGTAGTTCTTCCCTTATGGACAAATAATGAGAAAAGAGAAAAGATCTATTATTTTAAGAATTGAATAAAATGTAACCTCTCAAGTATGATTGGATAGGTAGAGGAGACATAACGAGTGCCTGGTTGAGAGGGATGAATAAATATTTTGGGTTGACTGACATGAACTCTAACACTAAGGAACAAATAGCCATATATCAGCTAGAAGGAGAAGAATCACTATGGTGGGATCACTTGTTAGCAATAAGGAGGTATGATTTAAAGGAGGTGACTTGGGATGAGTTTGAGATTCAATTATACAAGGGGTATCTATTAGATCATCATCATGACTAAAATATGATATAATTTCACTCACTGTAATAGGGAACAATGATGGTGAGAGAGTATAAAGCCAAGTTGATGAGTCGACTTTTCCATGTGAACTATATGAAGGAGGAGGAGGATTGTGTGAACAAATTAATTTTGGGCTTAAATAAGAGAATTATATATGTGATCGAGCTTACTCAACTTAAGAACTTGAGTCATATAGTGGAGGTAGCCACTTGCATTGAGGAAAAGTAGAAGAACAAGCAGGAAAAGAGACAAAAAAGTTTACCTCTACCCACTTTGACAATAGGAAGGAATTCAAGAAACCAATAAACTTAGAAAAGGAACCCAATATATTTAAGAAGATCCAAAATTTTAAAAGGCATTGTGGGTTAGTGAGACCACAAAACAATAAGGAAAAGTGGCAAAGGTTATCAAAATAGGTGGCATATAGATAAACCATTTTAAGGGAAAAGAAGTAAAAGGCTAGGTCTGGTGACAGGATGTTAAATATGTGGGGGTGATCATTATAGAAATGAGTGTCGAAATAATTCAAACAAGATCACTAAGCCACCAACAAGAATATATGCAACTATGGACAAACATGAAGCAAACAATCAAGATTCACTCAAAGAACTTCAAGGTATTTTACAATGACAACCTATTTTTATTTTGGTAGATTTAGGATCAATTGATATCTTTGCTTCACCTAACATGATATTTAGATGCAATGTTAAGTTTGAAAACCTAATTCAAGAAGAGATGGAGTAGAGTTTCGGTCTAGTAAGACATAAATAATATATTTCATCTTAAAAGAAGTAGAAGTAGACCTAGGTATTATAAAAACTTGAGTAAACATAATGGTCACTAAGGTAGGGTCTTATGATATGATCCTAGGATGGATTGGTTTAGGAAACATCAAGCTAAACTTGAGTGTTATAACAAAAATATTGAGTGCCAAGATGACCAAGGGAAACCAGTGGTGCTCTAGAGAATCTAAAGGCCAATAGTAGTAAGAATAGGCATCACCATGAAAATCAAGAGGATTGTGAGGAAGGGAAGAAAAATCTTATTAGTTAGTTGAGGAAGTGAAGATCCATTTCTTAATTTAGAAGACCATTAGATCCTATAGGAATTCCAGGCTTACCCCCTATGCAATAATTTGATTAGTCAATTGATCTAGTTCTAATGGCTAAACTTATTTCAAAGACTCCATATTGAATCAATATAAATAAATTCTAGGAGCTTAAAATACAATTATGGGATCTGATGGAGAAAGGTTTGATTTGACCTAGTGTGTCCCCATGGGGAGCTCTAGTATTGTTCATTAAGAAAAAGGATGGGACTCTAAGAGTGTCTATTGATTGTAAATTGTTGAATAAGGCGGCCATTAGAAATAGACATCCTCTTCCTAGAATTGATCTATTTTATCAAATGAAGGGAGCTACATTTTTCTCTGAAACAAATCTAAGGTCTAGTTATCACTAGCTAAGGATTAAGGAGGAGAATATTCCAAAGATAGCATTTCAAACTAGGTATGACCATTATGAATTTTAAGTGGTACCATTTGGTTTAAAAAATGCACCATCTAAATTTATGAGCCTCATGAATCATGTCTTCCATGACTTTTTGGATAATTTTTTTCTACTATTCTTGGATGATATTCTAATCTATTCCAAGAATCCACAAGAACACAAAGAGCATCTAAAATTATAGTGCAATGGTGAAGGGAGCATAAGCTTTATAGAAATTTGACCAAATGTCCGTTCTTCCAACCCAAGATACACTACTAGGGACACATCATTCTAGCAAAGGTAATTTTGGTGGAACTAGCTAAGATTCAAGGAATTATTAATTGGCCCACCCCCAAGAATGTATCAAAATTTGTCCATTGTTCCAAAACATGCCAAGAAATACAAAAACTAGATCCTTTTCAAATCAATTAACGGTACCTATCTTATCATAGTGTGTTCAATTGAAAAAATTGGTGATTCTTATGAATCATAGGTTTTTCCTCTTACACTACATGTTTGTTTCAATTCATAAGATGTTAAGTGACATTTACAAATGCATTGTTTTTTAAGGTGTCTCCTACCAAATGCATCAGGGGTTTCCAAACTATAACTTGTTTCTTTTGATTCATGAGATGTTTCAACCTATATTCACTTAATTTCACATGAAATAATTGTAGAAGAAACCATTAGGTATTCATTCATAGCTCTAGTTCATTCTTTGCTACTAATTTTTTATTTTTATCTTTCTCACACAAAGTTTAATTTTCCTCAATGGGTTGTTTTTGTCTTTGTTTTCATTTTCATTGGATGGAAGAACCCGTGATTAGAAATGTGTCATGCTACTCAAAGACTATTCCCTATTTAAAAATGTAAATACACTAAAAAGTGGAATATTTGTAGTTTAAACAATAAATTGGAGATTAGAATTATTTTGAACTAATGTATATTACTATTTTTTATGGTCAAATTCTTTGAGGGACAAGTGAAAATTCATTTTCTTCTATATGTGGTTGATATCAATATTGGGTGGATATTAATTACCATTGATTTTGAATTTCCTCCTTCCCTTGATAAAAGTGAAGGGATGTGAGTGTATATGTTGTAGTTGCTAAATATTTAGTGTTTGGATGATCTATAAACTATCAAGAACTATGCTCGTAGAACTTACAAAACTAAGATTTATTATTGTGATACTTAATTCTTGAATAAATGATAATTGTTTATTAATTGATGATTATGCTATGCCACTTATAAAACAAAGTGTTGCAACATAAAACCATATTTGAGCTAGGAAAACCCCAATGTGGAGTAAAAAACCTAATTGGTAGAGGCAACTACTCTTCTACCCAAGTATATTACTCATGAAAAAGGATGATAGAACACACAATCACTCTCCTTAATGGTGGAGAATGGTATAACACATGATTGTCCTCTTTATTTGGTTTGGAGAAGGTACAACACATGATTGTCCTCTCTTGGCTTGTTGAAACTCAAGCTCACGTCCTATTTATGAAATTCCAAAGAAGAAATGAAGAGACATGATTTTTCAACTCTTTATCCCATATGAATTCTCATGTACAACAGAGTCTTTGAAATCCTCCAAGAAGTCTTACAGTCACATGAAATCCCAAACAATGTTGACTCACTTCATATTCCATAATTAGAAACTATACTTACCATGGACAAAACCATAACTGCATGGATGTTTTTGCACTTCCATTAGTGCCAAATGTACTTTTCCTTTCTCTATTCCTTTATAACTTGATTCCTCATCTGTCCTTGCATTTGAATCTAATTTTGTGTTCACATTTTTCTACTTTATTCATCTTAGAATCCATTCAAAATATACATCCCTTATTAAAATATATTTTGGACCCACAAGCTTACAATTGGGATAGGAAAATTCCCCCACCATTGTGAGATCCTTATGTGTGTTACCTTGTGCTAAAGATACACTTTTTTGTGATGCTTAAAGCATGCTACAATGAATGCTATAATTTAGAAATTTATAAATTCCTCTCTACTTGCTATACCCAATAATTGGCACAACTATTTTCCTAAGAAGTTTAATTCTAATTGGATCTCCCACTTGGCCCCTATTCCCTAAACTTTCCTGGCTCTCTGCAGCATGCCTTCAGTTTGGATCACGCTCTGATATGCACATCTAGTCCCAGCCTCTGCTAATTGAGTATCCATTGCACTTCTCAACTTCTATTGTGAATGGAAACAATGGTTTTTCTCCTACGTTTGGAGTTGGTAGAGATGGGATTTCCACTAGCTCCCCTACACTTTCTCTTTGTGATACCATGAAATTTGATTTGATTTTGCCTAGTGTTTCTAGTTTGAAGGGTTCAACTAGAGGTGTCACTTCTTCTCCCTCCTTCCTTAGTGGTGACCCTATGTCCCTTTTGGTCATCCCAAGATATTTTGGGAATTATATTCAAATATGTGTGGTTTCTTTGCCTATCCCACCTAAGACTGGTAAGACTACGTTCTCATGTGCCTAGTCTTCCCCTATGGTTATTCTATGGGAAGATGTTATTACTAATGAGACTTTATTCTTAGAAAGGGGCCTAATCTTTAGATTCAAAAAGTAATGGCCATGGCTTATTGATCTAAATAAGTGGATTTTTTAACATTGGGCCCCCTTATAGAAGGGAAAATTGAGATTTATCCTTATGTTAGGGGCTTCTTCATTGTGGATTTTGACTCATCATCTGAAAGGGATGCATTTTTGGATAGTCAGCTATGGTTATGGGGCCAAAATTCCCTTTTACTTAAGCCCTAGTTTCCCTATTTCAGCATCATATTAGTGTAGATTTATCTCCTTAACCTCCCTCTCTACTTTTGGTGCAATTATAGTTATGAGGCAATTGGAAACTCTTTAGGGCATTTCTTGGAGGTGGAATTTGCCACTACTCTTTTCTCTCATACTACCTTTGCTCATATCTTGGTGGAAATTAATTTATCCAAGTCCCTTCTAGCAAATGTTGTTATACAAGTGGTGGATCGGTCTTAGAGTTAGCTTCTTGATTATGGTGTTTTTCTATAGGACATTTGGCATCAAATTTCCCTCACCGTAGGGTTTCAAGATCTTCGTGGTGGAAAATGCACTCCTCAAACACCTCACAATTGATTGTGAGGATGATGACTCTCCTTTGGAGTGCTCTAGGCCTATCCTTTATGCAGACATGGATCCTCCTATGCCAGATGCATGTTACACACCTATTGTTCCTTTCACAACCTCTCCTCCAGGTTTGGTAGCTATCGATCCTTTGTCAATTCCCACACCCTTAGAGTGTATGTTGCTAGTGATCCTACACCATCTCTTTCTATGGCTTCCATTAAGAAATTAACCTCTCTATTCAAGTGTTCCTCTCCTCATGCAATGCCCCTGATCGAGGAAATGGAGGTGAATTGTCCTCCCCTCTCTCCTTGGCTAGAGGATTTAGATAACTTTGCATCTTGGACAATAGTTCAAAGGAAGAAGAAAGGTCTTCATAAATTAGTTTCTTAGTCCCACACCTGGGCCAAGGGTGTGTGGATAGCTAGGGAAAGGTCTAGCATAGTTTATGTTGTTGGTCCTATATTGTAGTTCTAGGTAGCTTGGTTGTAGTTGTGTTGTATCTTTTCCCTTTGGATGTTCCATTCCTCATGGAACGTGTTTTGTTCACCCTTGGTCATTCTATTGTAAAAGGGTTTGGGCCCCATCAAAAACCCACTTTTACCTTAATAAAAAACAAGTGGCACAACTTTTACATGTTATCTTGAGGTGGAAACAACCTTTTTAAACATTACCAATTCAAAAAAAATCTTTCAATGTTAATCAAATTCCCATACAAGTGACAATAATCTCACCTTCTTTACTTATTGAAATTCCAACAATGCCCCTTGTGTAGTTCAACAAATCCCAAGAGTTTGTAATATTCTCTCCTACTTGCTTACAACAAGTGTCATCATTTTTACATGCCACAATGAAATACATTGTGATGGAATAACAATATACATTCTTATAACATTCAAGCACATGCTCATAATGTTTCCATGTTCTATCTCATGAGGTAGACATTCCTTTGCAACACCCAAGAACTTGCAATAGTGATGCTCATGTTACCTAATTTGCTACTCCTTCATGCAACTATGGAGATTACATGCTTACAACACCCAAATAAACTTATTAGGGTTATACATGTGGTAAATCAACAACATTATATGAACATACCATGTAGTTCTATCCCATGTTACCTATCATGTTAGTCCTTCATGTAATAATGGAGATTACATGCTTACTACACCCAACTGAACATGTTTTTTGATTATTAGGTAAAATAGGTTTTGAAGGGCCCTGAAACCATTTACAACTAGTAGAGATACAAAAAAATTATAGAAAACCACTAGCTAACTTGCAAAAAACATTTATAGGTGAACCTGAACCACCCACCAAACATAACAAAGAAATAAACAAAAACAAATAGAGCACCTGGATCTTACAACTTCTTTAGGATTTTAGTGGCCTCTAACTCTTATTGGTAGAAAAATTTGTGCAGTTGCATGAAGTCTTAAAAGTCTTTTTTCTCCTCATAGATTTTTTTTTTGCTACTCTTGGTCCTAACGCTTGGGGCTGCTTTGACATTATTGCTCTCCACACACATGACTTCATGTCCTTCTATCGTTTCCTTGATTTTTTCTATTGATGTTGCACATGCTTTTAAATAATAAATATACATGTGATACAACATCAAGAAAATTCACTAGTGTGGTTCATGTTACTCATACCTGCTTCATCCCTTGCTCATGCAAATGTAACAAATTTCACTTTTCTCTTTTTTTCAATTACATACATGGCTACAAGAAGTGAAAATAAATTCTTGCAAGTTGTCCATATTGCTTTTTCATGATTTCTTATTGCTAGAAAAACTATGCTTCATTCAACCATTATCAATAATGCCCATGCTTTCTACCAATGACAAGTGGATGCACAAATTTTATAATTTTCAAGAAATGTGAGGGCTAGAAACATGCATTACCTCATACATTTTTCTTTCTTGTCCTTGCTTATTCTCAAGCACACTTTCTATTTCACACTCATTCGTTAGTGATTGAGATCTACTCCTTTCTTGCACAACCAAGTGGAGTTAGATTGAATACAAACCCAATCTACAATAGAAACTTGGGATGATACCATATGCCCAAACATATGACAAGTCTCTCTCATTCCTTATGCAAATTAAGAAAGTACTCTATCCAAGCATCATGAGACAGACCCTTACCATTCATTGGTAGTGTATCCTCACAAAAAGGCTTCTCCTTTTTATTTCTTGATGTCTTTTTATTCTCCTCTTGCCCAAGTGGTTTCTATTTCTTGATTTGGCCATGTTTTGGGTGAAGTTTGTGATGGATTTTTAAACACTTATCATCCCAATGTCCTCTAATATTTCAATAGAAACAATAATTGTTAGATTTACACATGCTCCAATTAGATTTATCATTACCTTCTTTGAGTGTGCCTGTGTTCTTCTCTTTCCTTGACTCAAGTGAGTGGTTCTTTCTTTTTCCATCCATGCTATGAAACTTATACTCCTTAGTGGTAGTGTTTATTTTGCACATAAAACCACCATAATTTTTTCTTCCACAAACTATTAATTGAACTTGTAATTTACAATCTTGTGTTCTATGTCCACTCCTTTTGCAATTTAAACAAAAGATGGAATTCCCACCCACATGCTCAACTACCTCCTTAGGCTTGGCTAGTGGTGAAGTAGGTAGAGTTAAATCTCCCATTTCTTTTTCTCTTCCTTATTATCTTGAAGTTAGATCTTGTTGTCCTCTTCTTCCTAATTTTTGTACTCTCTAGAATCTTATTGTAGAATGTACTATCACTACTTTGTGAAGTTTTAGCCTATGTATTTTCTCTGGATATTGAGGTAATTGCATTATAGTTTGAATTCTAACACAACTATAATCTCATCTCTGTGTTATATAGTCTTATGGCATTGTCAATATATGTTTCTTCTTTTAAGCTATACTTGATATGTGCACAATGAAGAATTCTATGAGTTTTCTCCAATCTCCATGCTTTCAGATCCAAGTTCTTTGTATGATGGTATTTTTTCTATGATGATAGGTTGGAGTGTTCCTTGGCCATTCTTACCAATCCCTCCTCCTTCATATCCCATCTTTATAAGTAATCTTGAACCTACACCCTTTGTGTGTCACTCAAACTCACAAGTGAAATTATTAGTTTCCAAATTATTAAAAGAAATTGGTTCATGGATGTTCTTGCATACCTTTTCTATATTTTCTTCCTTGTCATGAGAAGGGATTGCTCCACTTTTCTTTGTAGACTCCTTGTTCTATTCCTTCACAACTTGATTCCTCATTTGTCCCTGCATCTGAATCTAATTTTGTGCACATTTTTCTACTTTGTTCATGATTGTACCAGTTGATTAATCTTGGAATCCATTTGGATTATTGGGAGGGGATGGGAGAGTCTATGATATATTTCTAACTATGACACTAATTATCAATTATTAACTACTCAAAAGACCAAAATTTATTCATTTTCATTGTGTTATCTCTTCAATATGTTCTATCAACTAGACATCAAAGATATTAATCTAAGTGGAATGTTTAAACAATACAAATAAAATGAATCAAGTGTTATTTGAAATTAATACAATTGTGTATGTACTAAAAATTGCACATATTTTTGAACTAATAGGTTAATGGTTCAATAGTGTGCATAGTTGTGGCTAAAGATGGCTTTTGAACTAAATTCCAATGAATTCATCCAAATTCTAGCTCAATTTCCCCAAAATTTGTATCTCATTCAACCAATTGATTAATTGAGTCTATGAACCTAATTTTATTGAATTACTACACATTAGGATGCCTAGTTGCACAATTTATTGAACCAATCAAGTAATTGGTTGACTAGGGTACAAAACTATAGATAATCTAGCCTTGTGAACCCTAATTACATTGTATTATGGCACATAGGCCATGAATAACACCATTTACATGCGTTATTGAAACAAGAGAGTGATTTATTTACCCCAATTGTGTGCATTATTGAGCCAATCAACTTATTGGTTTAATATGGTACACATTGGGGCTAATGAAAACCTTTGAATCTATAATCAACAATAATTAATAATTAAGTCATAAATAATGAAAATACAGATACGATTATAGAAGAAAATATACTTATTTTAAATAATAAACTTCAAAATTCATTGTAAATAAATTTCAAGATACAAATGCTTCTTTTACAATTATACACATTTATAATAAATGTCATAAGAAATGTTACCTAAATGTCACTACAGCTCATTCAGGTAGAGCTTTGATTCAAAGTTTAAAAGGTACATTTTATCTTTCTTATTACATTACATTCAAGTGCATAAATGAAATAATTCAAAAAATATCATGATTATCAAATTACTGCATTTATCCAAGTGCATGTAACATAAGAAAGATTTATGCAAATCCTTTCTGAAAAATAAATAATCTTTATTGAATGTAAAATGTACATTATCTCACACAAGTCGTGAGATTAACTTTCTTGTTCAATGAAATTAGCTGAGGCCTTGGCTCTGGTTGAAGGTTTGAAATCAGCTAAGCAGTTGAAGATTGTCAACCTTCATATAGAAGGGGACTCTTTGGTTATTATCAATGCTTTGAAGAAGAATGTCGCCTTGAACTGGAAGATTAATTATATTTTAGAAGAGGCACAGGACCTGATGAAATTTTTTGATAATTTCATTATTTCACATTGTTATAGAGAAGGCAATTATTTGGCCTTTGATTTGGAGGTAGATTGTTTAATTATAGATAGTGGGAATATTGAAGGTTATCCTAACATCTTAAGTTTGATTAAAAAAGAATCTAGTACTTATTAAGCATGATTGTAAATATAGCACGATCCTAACATCTCCAACTCATCTCTTATCCTTCGATGGTATCACGTCGATTATACGTGTGAATTAATTGGTTTTTGATAACGTTTGCATGTGTGCTCCTTTCACAGCAGGATAATCTACACTAAATCCAATTTTTTAGTACCTCATTTCAGTTCGTTGAATTTTGCATGAGATGAAAGGATTTGCAATGATGATTCACTTTAAATTCTGAAGTGCCTTGGTCTATTTAACCTCACTCAGTGTTTGGTTTTCTCATCCTTTGTTTCAAATCTTAAACGATGGAGATCTAATTGAATCGAAGGCTTCATTTTCCTGTGTAGAAATGGGAAATGACTTTTTTTGGCAGTGTTAATTCTAAAGGTTTAGCTTCTGTGTTTCCTATAGATAATCAAGATTCTGAGGAAGTAGTACGAGAGGTGGTTGGGACTGAATTGTTGGATTCTCATGCGCGGTCTCTTTACCCCTCTCAGATTTTATCTATGTTCGCTTCTAATGTGATGGACTTGGTCCAGGATTATTTAGTGGTAAGACAGTTAATTGAAAAGTTTGTTCATCATTTTCTATATACAGATGAGGTGCTACAAGATGCTTTTCAGAATTATGATTTGTTTAAGTTGGGTGCTTTAATTGGTGGTTTGTTCTCTAAATGCAATATTCTCCACTCTCCTGCACATAACTGCACCTTCAATGCCTTTTGTTCATCCATCCGTCTTGAGAATGAGGATCTGTTGAGTATTCCTCTTCATGCGCATAGAGCTGAGTTGGGTGATCTTCTGGTGAATCGAGTGGAGGAGAAGTTCCATGCTCTGCTCTTTTTAAGTCAATATCATCCTCAGATTTCTCCTCCTCCTGGGTCACCAGTTGAACCAGATGCTGCCAAGGGTAATGTCTTGTTGCAATATCTTAACACTCCAGTTGTTGGCTAGACTGTCTACTTACTTCTTTTCTCTGGTTCTGTAATTTTTTTGGCGAAGGCTTCCCCTATATAGTTTTGATTAGTTCTGTGGAGATGTTATCTACAGAAGTTTTGTTCTCACTCAGGTGATGCTACGAGGGATATTTTTATCCTTTCTTTTTTGTGGAATTTTTGGGGGCAAAGATTATAATTTTTTTGTATTATTCTACTTCCCCTCTGTTTTGTACTTGTAAACCCGTTAAGGGAAGTGTAAACCCATTGAGGGAACTTGTAAATTTTGAGCTATAACCAGAGGTTTTCTTGCTGGCTCTTTCCTGACGGTATGCTCTGTCGAACCAACTTTTTGTAACTTTTTTATTATCAATATATAATTATAGTGGCTTGCCACTTTTGTTTACAAAAAAAAAACTTTCTTGTTCAATGAAATTGAAGAAAAATCTATACATGAATAAGTAAAAGAAAGTAAAGAATGTGCATGTAAGGGTAGAGGCTAGTCATTGCCTGAGAATGACTGGTTCTGGTTCTGGTGTGTTGTCCTGTTGCCCCGATCTGTCTTTATCCTCCCTAGTCCAGGTTGCTTCCAGTTCCTGCATCTAGCAGAAGAATGGTGTTAGAGTAATACTCTAAGTAATGAATGGTCCCTAACCTGACATGAACAAGTACATATGCATGCATAAACTGCTCCTCAAACGAGTTAAATAAGAAATGTATACTTTGGATGTCCTAGAAAACAACTAAGTCATCAAACACACCTAGAGTATGCATTTATTTTCTAACAAGTTTGCTTCATGTGCAGATACAGGTGAAATTATGTTTCTGAGTGATTCATCAATTTATATTATGAGTGGGGAAAATGTGGCTCCCACAAGGGTTGAGCCCAGCTCATAAGTGTTATAGAAGCATTTCATATCTACTCATCAAATGTAGAGTATAGTTATTTCATAAGCAGAAGGGTCAGTTGATAGATAGTGTGTAGGCATCATCAATCAAAGCATACTGAAATATTAAGGATAGTTAGCTCGTGACCTAGAAGACAGTCATTAATGACTGTCACATAAGAAAGGATCAACATCTTTCATAAGCATCTTCAGGAACAACCATTTAATGAATGAACACAGTCACAATAGGCAATTTAAAAGCAGTACTCTAATAGCTGTTATAAAAGATGGAACTGTAGTCATGAGACTAAGAGCAGTCTTAGAGCATTAAGGGGATAATTATCTCTTGTTAAGGCGTAGTCTTTGTCCTGGTTATGAAATAGTAATGAAGTCTCAAAATAGCTTAAATAAGCAGTCGTAAAGAAATAGTGAGCAGTTAACATAGTGACAGAGTAATAGCTTGATAGATAAGGTACTAATCATCAAGGTCATGCAATGGTAGTAGTCAAAATAAGAGATATCAAGTCATCGAATAATAGTGTGACAGTAGTCACAAAGGCAAGAGTTTGACTGTGAGATGAGAGTTGATGGAAGACAAGCATGAAAAGAGCAGTGACAGTCTAGATGCCAAATAGAATAGTCAAGAAGAGGACACAAAGATGTTTAGACATAGACATTATCAGAATACAGTAATTCCAAGAAGGAATTTGAGACCAGAGGATGCCATTTAGGGTTTGTCATTATTCTTTAGGAACTTTTGCTCATTTATCATGTCTTCATGACTGTTGTTTAAAATTATCAATAATCTTTGAGACTGCTAGGATATTTAAGACTATTTTGGGCTTTAAATATTTCAAAACCTTATTATATATGGATCAACAGTCTAGGAATACTCTGAATGCCTTGATAGTGGACAAAGAATATGAGAGTAGTTTACGAATACGGTATTCAATGAATGACTATTGTTAGAGCTAGTCTTGTCTTAAACATCCATGCAAATTATTAGGGCTCAAATAAAGCTTTGTCTAGAAATCTAAGAGTTTTTTCAAATGGTCATAAGCCCAGCTGATATTCACTGCAACATAAGGATAGTCATCAAGGCTATGCTAACACAATTGATCATCAAGGAAGCTAGGGAATAGGGTTATCCTTGTCTGGTAACAAGTTTTGAGGAGGTAGACAGTGTCAAAATAGTGGCAGGCCAGTGTTCAGTGAGGTCTGTGTTTTCATTTTTTTGTTTTCCATCACCATTTTAATGGTCATATTGAGGGATAAATAGTGGTCTTCATTTTAGAAAAATCATATCTTTTGAGATAGTTACAAAGTGTTGCATCAACAATAGCAAGGAACAAACCTTAAAAGGTTGAAAGCATGGTATGAAGAGATCATCAAGACAGATGACAGTCACAAAACCCACAAAGACATCAAGAGCAGTCATACCAAGAGTAAAACTATATACAAGTTTGGAAGGGAGATTGCAGGTTATAAGCTTGTCAAATGCCAAACAGTGGATAGCTAGGAAAGATAGAGAACAGAGAGACATTAAAATCTTTATGCAAATCTATACCTTCAAAGGAAATGTAAGGTGTGAGAGTGTGGTAGAGACAAGGAGAATTGTGCATGAAATGCTCAGTCTTCTCAAGGGTCTTTTCATGCACTTAAAGGTGCAAACAATCTTCTGTATGTCTATATTAACCATACAAGACTGTTAAAGAATAGTCAAAACTGTTGAAGGATGACAGCATAACAAGAGGATAGTGAGAACTTGATAATCGAACAGGTTGATAGATCAAATATCATGTACAAAGGTCCTATAAGGAATGTTTAGAGTATGCAAAGTTTGATGCAAGTTATAATGGAGTAGGGAAGATAAATCTTCAAGAGTAAAGACATTGACAAGATGCCAACCTCATAACACATGTCCTATTTGCATGTCAAAGACAGTTTTGAGAGAATTAATAACTTAAAGAGCAGTTGGAATAGCATGACAATCACAAGGGGACACTGGCAGTCCAACCACAATAGGACAGTCCAAATCATGAGTGCACCCAATCACAAGGGACTAAGGCATACTAAATAAAAGATCTGCAGTGTTGTTATGTAGACAAGAATATCAAGGTGTATGGATGTAAAGAGATCTAGTGCTTTCATGTTGATAGTGCTCATCTCAGAACTTCATAACCCATGAGAAGCTTCAGATGATCATACTAACAACTGTGATACTTTGTCAAATCCAAGACAAATATTAGTGACAAAGGATTAAGAGATTATAGGAGTTTGCTCAACAAAACCCTTATGAAGGTATAATAGCCCTTGTAAAGAAATAGCAAGCAAAGATGAAGCAACATATTCATTAAATGCGGAGCTACAAGTATATGTTCTAGTATAGATACAAAGCATACAGAGTAAAGGGTTTCACAAAACCCAAATGAAGATAATAGGACCTATCATTACCTCCACACTCTCAGAGGAAAAGAAGTTGCTATAGCATTGAAAGCCTAATAGGATGAACCTAGATTTCTAATTCAAAAGCCAAAATATCAAAAAACTTGCAAACAGAGCCATATACAAGAATATCACATCTTGCTAATTTCTATAGCATCATATCTGAAAGAGAAACAATCAAGTATACATAAAAATGAAATCCTCTATCTTAGTCATGAAGAAATATACAGTTATCTATTAGATACAGTGAAGAAAGTAGCAAAATATGATGAAATTTGCATTATTGTTTCAAAAGATGATTTCACCAAACTTACCTTCAGCTATTGGAGCAGAGTATGTCGAATATGCCAGTGAAAATGCCTCCAAACTATCTATAGAGAACTCAAGAATGAAACCTTCATGTCTGCCGTGAAGAAATAGACAGAAGAGTAAGAATACAAGAAAGTGAAAGTGCAAAATGAGGGTGAAAATGCCTTTTTGGCATTTAGGGCTTCAAACCCTAAGAACCCAAGGGTTTCTTCTTTTTTGCATTTCTTTAAAATTTTGCTTTTCTCTTCTTAAGATCCGTGGTCAACACTTGTTCATTAGGTGCTGGCATGTATCTCTCTTAGGCTACGATGGGATATGTATCCCTTAAAGACCATTTAGTTACCTTCTTTCCCATTTGCTAGAACAACACTTCGGTGCTTTTAGTCTTGTTTTACTTTTCCTTGCATAATATGTTAAATGTGAAACATTTAAACTTAAATGGTGACATTATTAACCATTTAATGTTTATTGTTATCTTTATGCATGCAAAAGAGAAATGAGAAACATGTTATTGGTCTTATTTGACCTTGAGAGCACAATTACTTAGAGAGAGGAGGTGATTGGCAAACATATGCCAAGCATTTAGGAGGCAGTTACATGAGTTGTCCAACATATGCAGGAGATTTAGGATAAGGTTGTTTGGGTTTGATTGACCTTAGAGGGTAATTAGGAGCCATTTGTGGACAGTTTTATATGCCATCATATTAGATTAAGTCATGTTGGACTTTTTCACTCATTGTGACCTCTTTTGGAGCAAATTTAGGTGCTAGCTTTTAGGCTTTTTAGGTGCATCCGACCCCAGTCAGTTGGAGATCCCTTGTATGGTGGAACCACTTGGATAGTGGTGGATATAGTCACTTTTGTGACTCTATTGTACCCAGTTCTTATTATGCAAAAATATTTTCTCGAGATTGTGACTGATACAGTCCTTTGTTACAGTATTGAGCATCTTTTGTAACTCAACATTTTTGGAGTATGGAATACAAATTTTACCTTGGAGATTATTGAAGAATTTTGTTACCTTCTTGTTCTTGCAAGAATTATGCATTACCAGGTGATTGACTGAGCTATTTGTGAGATTACTTTTTCTCCTTTAGTTTTGTCTCATTTTATGCCTTTTTTGCAAAAGTGGAAATTTTTAGGTGATAAATTGTGTCTTAGGATTGCATAGAAACCTCTAGTTTGTGAAAGTTTTATACTTTCCTTCTTGAAAGTATATGCAGGACAGACCTATTTATGAAACATTTATGCAGAAACTTACAGTAACATGTGTATTTTTAGTGTTCGTCATAAATAACCAAGTGTATGTCAGTCTTAGTATCTCATAGCTCTTGTTAGCTTGGTGTATCACCCATTTTCAATTCATTTTTATCACTTTTGTTTAAAACAAGCATATTCTTCCCCTTTTCTCCATCAAAGTAGTAGTTTAGGTGATATCCATAGGAAGTCGGCCTTCTCCGGAGGTTGACCTTTGCTCATAGAGTAACCCACAACTTTAGAGGTCCTCCCATGTTTCATCAAATAGACTAATTTCTATAAATTAGTCTGGGTGCATATTTAGGTGATAAAAGTTTTTGGCATGCCCGGTGGGACTATAAACTGATTCTCAGTCCATTTTTATACTTTTCACTACTGTTTGGTGTGTACAGTAGCAGATTTCAGCCTTTTGAGGTGTTCTAAATACATACGACTTCGAGGCTTTGGTTTAGTGAAAACTAGTGCATAACAGTTTATGCATTGCTGATATTGGTGTGTATGTTAGCAAAACCTACCTTGGGAGGCAAGGAAAACACACACCTAGTGACTCTAGAATGAAATATCTACTGGTTTCAAGAAGACAAGTGCTAGTATGTACTTATTTTACTAAAAATTAGACTTGATTTTTATTGTGAAAGATTTCAATAAGTTTTCAGCACATATAAATGCTGCAGTATGTCTTCTTTTCAAAGAAATATGTCTTACTTTCCACCATTTCATGAAAGTCATGTTCATCCATCATTTTATGAGCTATATCATAGTGGTCATATAGCTGGTTTTAGTCCAAACAGCCCATTGATAGTTGGTAACCAACCAGTCTGTCATGCTCCTCCCACCCATGCACAGACTCCATGGCAGCTAATGTATGCCTATGATCAGCCTCAAGAATCTCATTTTATGCCAAGCCAGTAATAAGACTTTCCCAATCAGTTTCAAAATGATGAGAGAATGGATATTACAAATATCGAGAACATATGGTTTGACTGGAACAAGCAGTTGGATGACTTAAAGAGGTAGCAAGGATATTCTTTACTGTAGGAGCCCATAAATGAGCAAAATCAGTCAAACCAGTCCATTAATTCTTAGTTTTAGTCATGTCAGGAATTTGAATCAAATCATCAAATTACTGAACAGTCATGGCAGCCTTCTTGGACTAGATATCCTGGTTATAAAATGGCAAACCTCAATAAAGTTATTTCGTCCATACCAATCCAAGATCAGGAAGATGAGAAATTGAATCTTATACCAAGGAGAAAATATGAACATGAAGATCAATAAGAAGGGGAACAGTCGGTTGCTGCTGTTTGTACTATGTCCCTAGGTAAATATGAGCATATTACATGTGGAGAGGATGTAGGATTAGGATTGTCTCTGAATCCCTTACATTTTCATTCATTTGATGATTTTTCTAATGTTGTTTATAAAATGAATGAAGGCAGCATTCAAAGGTTACGAGGTAGAGGTCTTCAGTTGCAAAGATAGGATGCTTAGGTGTCATTGGAAAAGGCACCACATGAAGAGGAAGAATTGGTCTTTTCATTTGATCAATTACCTGCCTTTGTTGAATAGGATGAGGAAAGCATTCAGTCTGATAACAGGGTCTTGGATAAAGTAAAAGAAAGTGAAAGTAAGCCTTTCTTGGAACCTGCATAGCTAGCTGAGAGCTGTTATGAAGCAGAAAATAGCCCTCCTCCATCAGAATTTCATGAAGAGTGTGAGGAAGAGTCATTTTGGGATGACCTTGAAGTTTTTGTCTCTAAACTGGATGACAAAGGATTAAACCTGCTGGAAGAAGTTGCAAATCATGCTAAATCAGGACAACGAGTTCACAGGTTTGAACAAGAGCAGGAACAATCTATAGAGGAGATAGATGAACAAGAGAAACTTGGTGTAAATGATGCTGATATGTTTTGGTATGATGGGCTACTTTCAATTGCTAAGCAAAATGGAGAAGATATGATTGTGATAACCCAAGATGAGGGACAAGTATAGGTTTTTGAACAGTGTGATGAGTTGCTGGTTCGTGGAAGTCAATAGGGGAATGAACCTTTGGCTCATGATGTATTTTCATTTTGGGATGATCTAAAGTCTATTTTGACTCAGGAGGAAGCCTCTTTTTGCCCAGCTTTGGATATTGAGCCAACACCATTTTAGGCAGCAGATAAAAAACAAGAAGAGAAACAGCTACATGATTTGAAACAACAAGGAACTAGCATGGAGAGTTCTAAAAGCACTCTTTCCAAAGGATACCCAATTAGACATCTAGCCAGAATGGAGGCCAACAAGGATATTCATATCCTGCTTGCACCCAAGCATGAAGATACAGCTAAGAAAGAGCAGACTCAAGTCACTTTTCTACCTCATGACAGGAATTTTTACATTCCATGTGAAAAGATTAGTGAACTTGTGTATGTTCTTCAAGAGGTATTGCAGCTCTTTGTCAAATTTATGTTAATATTTCCTCTCTTTATAGCTGTCCTCAAACATGGAAAAAATTGTATACTATGCATAAAAGGCAGCTACTTCACCCAAACAATAAATGGTTTTGTTTGAGTCAGTGTCTTTCTTGGTTAGAATAGAGTAGGTACAGTAGTTTTCAATTCCCTAAGTGTTGCCAGCACAGTTAGATAGGTTGCTTTCTGCATTTTTCTTTTCAGTTAGGTTTCAAGTGTCTTTCACTGCTGTTCTACTGAGTTACAGAAGTCAAAAATGGTTTGTCAAAATTGTTTTAAAAAGTCTCAGAGTGACCCTATGCCCAATGGATATGCTTTAGGCTACTGGTCTGATGTTTAGTAGGCAAACATATAGCAGATGTCCCCAAAAATGTTACCTAAATGTCACTACAGCTCATTCAGGTAGAGCTTTGATTCAAAGTTTAAAAGCTACATTTTATCTTTCTTATTACATTACATTCAAGTGCATAAATGAAATAATGCAAAAAATATTATGATTATCAAATTACTGCATTTATCCAAGTGCATGTAACATAAGAAAGATTTATGCAAATCCTTTCTGAAAAATAAATAATCTTTATTGAATGTAAAATGTACATTATCTCACACAAGCTGTGAGATTAACTTTCTTGTTCAATGAAATTGAAGAACAATCTATACATGAATAAGTAAAAGAAATTAAATAATGTGCATGTAAGGGTAGATGCCAGTCATTGCCTAAGAATGACTGGTTCTGGTTCTAGTGTGTTGTCCTATTGCCCTGAGCTATCTTTGTCCTCCCTAGTCTAGGTTGCTTCTAGTTCCTACATTTGGCAGAAGAATGGTGTTAGAGTAATACTCTAAACAAGGAATGGTCCCTAACCTAACATGAACAAGTACATATGCATGCATAAACTACTCCTCAAATGCGTTAAACAAGAAATGTGTACTTTAGATGTCCTAGAAAACAAGCAAGTCATCAAACACATCCAGAGTATGCATTTATTTTCTAACAAGTTTGCTTCATATGCAGATACAGGTGAAATTGTGTTTTTGAATGATTCATCAATTTATATTATGAGTGGGGAAAATGTGGCTCCCACAAGGGTTGAGCCTAGCTCATAAGTGTTATAGAAGCATTTCACATGTACTCATCAGATGCAGAGTAAAGTTATTTCATAAGCAGAAGGGTCAGTTGATAGACAATGTGTAGGCATCATCAGTCAAAGCATACTAAAATATTAAGGATAGTCAGCTCATGACCTTGAAGATAGTCATTAATGACTGTCACATGAGAAAGGAGTAACATCTTTCATTAGCATCTTTAGGAACAGTCATTTAATGAGTGAACATAGTCACAATAGGCAATTTAAAAGCAGTCCTCTAATAGCTATTATAAAAGATGGAACTGTAGTCAAGAGACTAAGAGCAATCTCAGAGCATTAAAGGGATAATTATCTATTGTTAAGGAGTAGTCTTTGTTCTGGTTATGAAATAGTAATGAAGTCTCAGAATAGCTTAAATAAGCAGTCGTAAAGAAATAGTGAGCAGTTAACATAGTGACAGAGTAACAGCTTGATAGAGAAGGTACCAGTCATCAAGGTCACGCAATGGTAGTAGTTAAAGTAAGAGATATCAAGTCATCAAATAACAGTGTCACAGCAGTCAGGAAGGCAAGAGTTTGACTGTGAGATGAGAGTTGATGGAAGACAAGCATGAAAAGAGTAGTGAGAGTCTAGATGCCAAATAGAATAGTCAAGAAGAGGACACAAAGATGTTTAGACATAGACATTATCAGAATACAATAATTCTAAGAAGGAATTTGAGACCAGAGGATGCCATTTACAGTTTGTCATTATTCTTTAGGAACTTTTGCTCATTTATGATGTCTTCATGACTGTTGTTTAAAATTATCAGTAATCTTTGAGACTGCTAGGATATTTAAGATTGCTTTGGGCTTTAAATATTTTAAAACCTTGTTATATATGGACGAACAGTCTAGGAATACTCTGAATGCCTTGATAGTGGACTTAGAATATGAGAGAAGTTTAGCAATAAGGTATTCAATGAATGACTATTGTTAGAGCTAGTCTTGTATTAAACATCCATGCAAATTATTAGGGCTTTGTCAAATGCTCATAAGACCAGTTGATATTCACTGCAACATAAGGACAGTCATCAAGGCTATGATAACACAGTTGATCATCAAGGAAGCTAGGGAATAGGGTTATCCCTGCCTGGTAACAAGTTTTGAGGAGGCAGACAGTGTCAAAATAGTGGCAGGCCAGTGTTCAGTGAGGTTTGTGTTTTCATTTTTTGGTTTTCATCACCATTTTAATTGTCATATTGAGGCATAAATAGTGGTCTTCATTTTAGAACAATCATATCTTTTGAGATAGTTACAAAGTGTTGGATCAACAATAGCAAGGAACCGACCTTAAAAGGTTGAAAGCATGGTATGAATAGATCATCAAGACAGATGACAGTCACAAAACCCACAAAGACATCAGGAGCAGTCATACCAAGAATAAAACTATATACAAGTTTGGAGGGGAGAGTGGAGGTTATAAGTTTGTCAAATGCCAAATAGTGGATAGGTAAGAAAGATAGAGAACAAAGAGACATTAAAATCTTTATGCAAATCTATACCTTTAAAGGAAATGTAAGGTGTGAGAGTGTGGTAGAGACAAGGAGAATTGTGCATGAAATGCTCAGTCTTCTCAAGGGTCTTTTCATGCACTTAAAGGTGCAAACAATCTTCTGTATGTCTATATTAACCATACAAGACTGTTAAAGAATAGTCAAAACTATTGAAGGATGACAACATGACAAGAGGGCAGTGAGAACTTGATAATGAACAAGTTGATAGATCATATATCATGCACAAAGGTCCTACAAGTAATGTTTAGAGTATGTAAAGTTTGATGCAAGTTATAATGGAATAGGGCAGAGAAATCTTCAAGAGTAAAGACATTGACAAGATGCCAACCTCATAACACATGTCCTATTTGCATGTCAAAGACAGTTTTGAGAGAATTAATAACTAAAAGAGTAGTTGGAACAATAAGACAATCACAAGCGTACACTAGCAGTCCAACCACAATAGGACAGTCTAAATCACGAGTGCACCCAATCACAAGGGACTAAGGCATACTAAATAAAAGACCTTTGAGTGCTGTTATGTAGACAAGAATATCAAGGTGTATAGATGTAAAGAGAGCTACTGCTTTCATGTTGATAGTGCTCATCTCAGAACTTCATAACCCATGAGAAGCTTCAGATGATCATACTAACAACAGTGATACTTTGTCAAATCCAAGACAAATATTAATGACAGAGGATTAAGAGATGATAGGAGTTTGCTCAACAAAACCCTTGTGAAGGTATAATAGGCCTTGTAAAGAAATAGCAAGCAAAGATGAAGCAACATATTCGTTAAATGCAGAGCTACAAGTACATGTTCCATTATAGATACAGAGCATACAGAGTAAAGGGTTTCACAAAACCCAAATGAAGATGATAGGAGCTATCATTACCTCCACACTCTCAGAGGAAAAGAAGCTGCTACAGCATTGAAAGCTCATATAGAAAAGAGCTGATCAAAGAAAGATTAGGGTTTTGTCTTGTTGAAACCCTAATAGGATGAACCCAGATTTCTAATTCAAAACCCAGAATATCAAAAATTTGCAAACAAAGCCGTATACAAGAATATCATATCTTAATACTTTCTGGAGCTTCATATTTGAAAGAGAAACAGTCAAGTATACATAAAATGAAATCCTCTATCTTAGTCATGAAGAAATACAAAGTTATCTATTACATACAATGAAGAAAGCAGTAGAATATGATGAAATTTGCATTATTGTTTCAAAAGATGATTTCATCGAACTTACCTTCAACTATTGGAGCAGAGTATGTTGAATATGCCAGTGAAAATGCCTCCAAACTATCTACAGAGACCTCAAGAATGAAACCTTCATGTTAGTCATGAAGAAATAGACAGAAGAGCAAAAATGCAAAAAAGTGAAAGTGAAAAATGAGGGTGAAAATGCCTTTTTGGCATTTAGGGCTTCAAACCCTAAGAACCCGAGGGTTTCTTCTTTTTTGCATTTCTTAAGAGTCGTGGTCAACACTTGTTCATTAGGTGCTGGCATGTATCTCTCTTAGCCTACAATGGGATATGTATCCCTTAAAGACCATTTAGTTACCTTCTTTCCCATTTGCCAGAACAACACTTCGGTGCTTTTAGTCTCATTTTATTTTTCCTTGCATAATATGTTAAATGTGAAACATTTAAACTTAAACGGTGACATTATAAACCATTTAAAGTTTATTGTTATCTTTATGCATGCAAAAGAGAAATGAGAAACATGTCGTTGCTCTTATTTGACCTTGAGAGCACAATTACTTAGAGAGAGGAGGTGATTGGCAAACATGTGTCAAGCATTTAGGAGGTAGTTACATGAGTTGTCCAACATATGCAAGAGATTTAGGAGAAGGTTGTTTGGGTTTGATTGACCTTAGAGGGTAATTAGGAGGCATTTGTGGACAATTTTATATGCCATCATGTTAGATTAAGTCATGTTGGACTTTTTCACTCATTGTGACCTCTTTTGGAGCAAATTTAGGTGCTAGATTTTAGGCTTTTTAGGTGCATCTGACCCCAGTTAGTTGGAGATCCCTTGTATGGTGAAACCACTTGGACAGTGGTGGATATAGTCAGTTTTGTGACTCTATTGTACCCAGTTCTTATTATGCAAAAATATTTTCTCAAGATTGTGACTGATACAGTCCTTTGTTACAGTATTGAGCATCTTTTGTAACTCAGCATTTTTGGAGTATGGAATACAGATTTTACCTTGGAGATTATTGAAGAATCTTGTTACCTTCTTGTTCTTGTAAGCATTATGCATTACCTGGTGATTGACTAAGCTATTTGTGAGATTACTTTTTCTCCTTTAGTTTTGTCTCATTTTATGCCTTTTTTGCAAAAGTGGGAATTTGCAGGTTATAAATTGTGTCTTAAGATTGCATACAAACCTCTAGTTTGTGAAAGTTTTATCCTTTCCTTCTTGAAAGTATATGCAGGAAAGACCTATTTATGAAACATTTATGTAGAAACTTACAGTAACATGTGTATTTTTAGTGTTCGTCATAAATAACCAAGTGTATGTTAGTCTTAGTATCTCATAGCTCTTGTTAGCTTGGTGTATCACCCATTTTCAATTCATTTTTATCACTTTTGTTTAAAACAAGCATATTCTTCCCCTTTTCTCCATCAAAGTAGTAGTTTAGGTGATATCCATAGGAAGTCGGCCTTCTCCAGAGGTTGATCTTTGCTCATAGAGTAACCCACGACCTTAGAGGTCCTCCCATGTTTCATCAAATAGAATAATTTCTACAAATTAATCTGGGTGCATATTTAGGTGATAAAAGTTTTTGGCATGCCCGGTGGGACTGTGAACTGATTCTCAGTCCATTTTTATACTTTTCACTGTTGTTTGGTGTGTACAGCAGTTGATTTCAGCCTTTTGAGGTGTTTTAAATACATACCTAGCAACTTCAAGGCTTTGGTTTAGTGAAAACCAGTGAAGAACAGTTTATGCATTGCTGATATTGGTGTGTATGTTAGCAAAACCTACCTTGGGAGGCAAGGAAAACACACACCTGGTGACTCTAGAAAGAAATATCTACTGGTTTCAAGAAGACAAGTGCTAGTATGTACTTATTTTACTAAAAATTAGACTTGATTTTTATTGTGAAAGATTTCAATAAGTTTTTAGCGCATATAAATGCTGTAGTATGTCTTCGTTTCAAAGAAATATGTCTTACTTTCCACCATTTCAAGAAAGTCATGTTCATACATCATTTTATGAGCCATATCATAGCGGTCATATAGCTAGTTTTAGTCCAAACAGCCCATTGATAGTTGATAACCAACCAATCTGTCGTGCTTACCACCCTCCCACCCATGCACAGACTCCATGGCAGCCAATGTATGACTATGATCAGCCTCAAGAATCTCATTTTATGCCAAGCTAGCAATACTACTTTCCCAATCAGTTCCAAAATGATGAGAGAATGGAGATTACAAATACCAAGAACATATGGTTTGACTGGAACAAGCAGCTGGACAACTTAAAGAGGTAGCAAGGATATTCTTTACTAGAGGAGCCCATAAATGAGCAAAATTAGTCAAACCAGTCAATTAATCCTTAGTTTCAATCATGTCAGGAATCTGAACCAAATCCTCAAATTACTGAACAGTCATGGCAGCCTTCTTGGGCTAGGTATCTTGGTTATAAAATGCCAAACCTCAACAAAGTTATTCCTTCCATACCAGTCCAAGATCAGGAAGATGAGAAATTGAATCTTATACCAAGGGGAAAATATGAACATGAAGATCAAAAAGAAGGGGAACAGTCAGTTGCTGCTGTTTGTACTATGTCCCCAGTTAAATATGAGCATAATACATGTGGAGAGGATGTAGGATCAGGATTGTCTCTGAATCCCTTACATTTTCATTCATTTGATGATTTTTCTAATGTTGTTTATAAAATGAATGAAGGCAGCATTCAGAGGTTGCTAGGTAGAGGTCTTCAGTTGCAAAGACAGGATGCTCAGGTGTCATTGGAAAAGGCACCACATGAAGAGGAAGAATTGGTCTTTTCATTTGATCAATTACCTACCTTTGTTGAATAGGATGAGGAAAGCATTCATCTGATAACAGGGTCTTGCATAAAGTAAAAGAAAGTGAAAGTAAGCCTTTCTTGGAACCTACACAACTAGCTGAGAGCTGTTATGAAGCAGAAAAATAGCCCTCCTCCATCAGAATTTCATGAAGAGTGTGAGGAAGAGTCATTTTAGAATGACCTTGAAGTTTTTGTCTCTAAACTGGATGACAAAGGATTAAACCTGCTAGAAGAAGTTGCAAATCATGCTAAATCAGGACAAGGAGTTCACAATTTTGAACAAGAGCAGGAACAGTTTGTAGAGGAGATAGATGAACAAGAGAAACTTGGTGGAAATGATGCTTATATGTTTTGGTATGATGGGCTACCTTTAATTGCTAAACAAAATGGAGAAGATATGACTGTGATAACCCAAGATGAGGGACAAGTACAGGTTGTTGAACAGTGTGATGAGTTGCTGGTTCGTGGAAGTCAATATGGGAATGAACCTTTGGCTCATGAGGTATTTTCATTTTGGGATGATCTAAAGTTTGTTTTGACTCAGGAGGAAGCCTCTTTTTGCCCAGCTTTGGATAATGACCCAGCACCATTTGAGGCAGCAGATAAAAAACAAGAAGAGAAACAGCTACATGATTTGGAACAACAAGGAACTAGCATGGAGAGTTCTAAAAGCACTCTCTCCAAAGGATGCCCAATTAGACATCTAGCAAGAATGGAGGCCAACAAGGATATTCATATCCTGCTTGCACCCAAGCATGAAGATACAGCTAGGAAAGAGCAGACTCAAGTCACTTTTATACCTCATGATAGGAATTTTTACATTCCATGTGAAAAGATTAATGAACTTGTGTATGTTCTTCAAGAGGTATTGCAACTCTTTGTCAAATTTATGTTCATATTTCCTCTCTTTATAGCTATCCTCAAACACGGAAAAAATTGTATACTATGCAGAAAAGGCAGCTACTTCACCCAAACAGTAAATGGTTTTGTTTGAGTTAGTGTCTTTCTTGGTTAGAATAGAGTAGGTGCAATAATTTTCAATTCCCTAAGTGTTTCCAGCATAGTTAGATAGGTTGCTTTCTGCATTTTTCTTTTCAGTTAGGTTTCAAGTGTCTTTCACTGCTGTTCTGCTGAGTTATAGAAGTCAAAAATGGTTTGTCAAAAGTGTTTTGAAAAGTCTCAGAGTGACCCTATGCCCAATGGATATGCTTCAGGCTACTGGTCTGATGTTTAGTAGGCAAACATATAGCAGATGTCGCCAGAAATGTTACCTAAATGTCACTACAGCTCATTCAGGTAGAGCTTTGATTCAAAGTTTAAAAGCTACATTTTATCTTTCTTATTACATTACATTCAAGTGCATAAATGAACTAATGCAAAAAATATTATGATTATCATATTACTGCATTAATCCAAGTGCACGTAACATAAGAAAGATTTATGCAAATCCTTTTTGAAAAATAAATAATCTTTATTGAATGTAAAATGTACATTACCTCACACAAGCCGTGAGATTAACTTTCTTGTTCAATGAAATTGAAGAACAATCTATACATGAAGAAGTAAAAGAAACTATATAATGTGCATGTAAGGGTAGAGGCCAGTCATTGCCTGAGAATGACTGGTTCTAGTTCTAGTGTGTTGTCCTGTTGCCCCGGGCTATCTTTGTCCTCCCTAGTCCAGGTTGCTTCTAGTTCCTACATCTGGCAGAAGAATGGTGTTAGAGTAATACTCTAAGCAATGAATGGACCCTAACCTGACATGAACAAGTACCTATGCATGCATAAAGTGCTCCTCTAATGCATTAAACAAGAAATGTATACTTTGGATGTCCTAGAAAACAAGCAAGTCATCAAACACATCCAGAGTATGCATTTATTTTCTAACAAGTTTGCTTCATGTGCAAATACAGGTGAAATTGTGTTTTTGAGTGATTCATCAATTTATATTATGAGTCAGGAAAATGTGGCTCCCACAAGGGTTGAGCCCAACTCATAAGTGTTACAAAAGCATTTCACATGTGCTCATCAGATGCAGAGTACAGTTATTTCATAAGCAGAAGGGTCCGTTGATAGACAGTGTGTAGGCATCATTAGTCAAAGCATACTGAAATATTAAGGACAGTCAGCTCATGACCTAGAAGACAGTCATTAATGATTGTCACATGAGAAAGGAGCAACATCTTTCATAAGCATATTCAGGAACAGTCATTTAATGAATGAATACAGTCACAATAGGCAATTTAAAAGTAGTCCTCTATTAGCTATTATAAAAGATGGAACTGTAGTCATGAGACTAAGAGCAGTCTCAGAGCATTAAGGGGATAATTATCTGTTGTTAAGGAGTAGTCTTTGTCCTGGTTATGAAATAGTAATGAAGTCTCAGAATAGCTTAAATAAGCAGTCGTAAAGATATAGTGAGCAGTTAACATAGTGACAGAGTAACAGCTTGATAGAGAAGGTACCAATCATCAAGGTCATGCAATGGTAGTAGTCAAAATAAGAGATATCAAGTCATCAAATAACAGTGTGATAGTAGTCACGAAGGCAAGAGTTTGACTATGAGATGAGAGTTGATGGAAGACAAGCATGAAAAGAGCAGTGACAGTCTAGATGCCAAATAGAATAGTCAAGAAGAGGACACAAAGATGTTTAGACATAGACATTATCAGAATGCAGTAATTCCAAGAAGGAATTTGAGACCAGAGGATGCCATTTAGGGTTTGTCATTATTCTTTAGGAACTTTTGCTCATTTATCATGTCTTCATGACTGTTGTTTAAAATTATCAGTAATCTTTGAGACTGCTAGAATATTTAAGATTGTTTTGGGCTTTAAATATTTCAAAACCTTGTTATATATGGATGAATAGTCTAGGAATACTCTGAATGCCTTGATAGTGGATTGAGAATATGAGAGTAGTTTAGCAATATGGTATTCAATGAATGACTATTGTTAGAGTTGGTCTTGTCTTAAACATCCATGCAAATTATTAGGGCTCAAATAAAGCTTTGTCTAGAAATCTAAGAGCTTTGTCAAATGGTCATAAGCCCAACTGATATTCACTGCAACATAAGGACAGTCATCAAGGCTATGATAACACAGTTGATCATCAAGGAAGCTGGGGAATAGGGTTATCCATGCCTGGTAACAAGTTTTGAGGAGGCAGACAGTGTCAAAATAGTGGTAGGCTAGTATTCAGTGAGGTCTGTGTTTTCATTTTTTTGGTTTCCATCACCGTTTTAATGGTCATATTGAGGGATAAATAGTGGTCTTCATTTTAGAACAATCATATCTTTTGAGATAGTTACAAAGTGTTTTATCAACAATAGCAAGGAACAGACCTACAAAGGTTGAAAGCATAGTATGAAGAGATCATCAAGACAGATGACAATCACAAAACCCACAAAGACATCAAGAGCAGTCATACCAAGTATAAAACTATATACAAGTTTGGAGGGGAGAGTTGGTCAAATGCCAAACAGTGGATAGGTAGGAAAGATAGCGAACAAAGAGACATTAAAATCTTTATGCAAATCTATACCTTCAAAGGAAATGTAAGGTGTGAGAGTGTGGTAGAGACAAGGAGAATTGTGCATGAAATGCTCAGTCTTCTCAAGGGTCTTTTCATGCACTTAAAGGTGCAAACAATCTTCTGTATGTCTATATTAACCATACAAGACTGTTAAAGAATAGTCAACACTGTTGAAGGATGACAGCATGACAAGAGGGCAGTGAGAACTTGATAATGAACAGGTTGATAGATCATATGCCATGCACAAAGGTCCCACAAGTAATGTTTAGAGTATGTAAAGTTTGATGCAAGTTATAATGGAGTAGGGCAGAGAAATCTTCCAGAGTAAAGACATTGACAAGATGCCAACCTCATAACACATGTCCTATTTGCATGTCAAAGACAATTTTGAGAGAATTAATAACTAAAAGAGCAGTTGGAATAGCATGACAATCACAAGGGGACACTGGAAGTCCAACCACAATAGGACAGTCCAAATCATGAGTGCACCCAATCACAAGGGACTAAGGCATACTAAATAAAAGACCTGTAGTGTTGTTATGTAGACAAGAATATCAAGGTGTATGGATGTAAAGAGAGCTAGTGCTTTCATGTTGATAGTGCTCATCTCAGAACTTCATAACCCATGAGAAGCTTTAGATGATCATACTAACAACAGTGATACTTTGTCAAATCCAAGACAAATATTAGTGACAGAGGATTAAGAGATGATAGGAGTTTGCTCAACAAAACCCTTGTGAAGGTATAATAGGCCTTGTAAAGAAATAGCAAGCAAAGATGAAGCAACATATTCGTTAAATGTAGAGCTACAAGTATATGTTCCATTATAGATACAGAGCATACAGAGTAAAGGGTTTCACAAAACCCAAATGAAGATGATAGGAGCTATCATTACCTCCACACTCTCAGAGGAAAAGAAGCTGCTACAGCATTGAAAGCTCATACAGAAAAGAGCTAATCAAAGAAAGATTAGGGTTTTTTCTTGTTGAAACCCTAATAAGATGAACCCAAATTTCTAATTCAAAAGCCAAAATATCAAAAAATTTGCAAACAGAGCCGTATACAGGAATATCATATCTTGCTACTTTCTGTAGCATCATATCTAAAAGAGAAACATTCAAGAATACATAAAATGAAATCCTCTATCTTAGTCATGAAGAAATACAGAGTTATCTATTAGATGCAGTGAAGAAAGCAGTAGAATATGATGAAATTTGCATTATTATTTCAAAAGAGGATTTCACCAAACTTACCTTTAACTATTGGAGCATAGTATGTCGAATATGCCAGTGAAAATGCCTCCAAACTATCTACAAAGACCTCAAGAATGAAACCTTCATGTTGGCCATGAAGAAACAGACAGAAGAGCAAGAATGCAAAAAAGTGAAAGTGCAAAATGAGGGTTAAAATGCGTTTTTGGCATTTAGGGCTTCAAACCCTAAGAACCCGAGGGTTTCTTCTTTTTCGCATTTCTTTTAAAGTTTTTCTTTTCTCTTCTTAAGAGTCGTGGTCAACACTTGTTCATTAGGTGTTGGCATGTATCTCTCTTAGGCTATGATGGGATACATATCCCTTAAAGACCATTTAGTTACCTTCTTTCCCATTTGCCAGAACAACACTTCGGTGCTTTTATTCTTGTTTTATTTTTCCTTGCATAATATGTTAAATGTGAAACATTTAAACTTAAATGGTGACATTATAAACCATTTAATGTTTATTGTTATCTTTATGCATGCAAATGAGAAATGAGAAACATGTCGTTGGTCTTATTTGACCTTGAGAGCACAATTACTTAGAGAGAGGAGGTGATTGGCAAACATATGCCAAGCATTTAGGATGTAGTTGCATGAGTTGTCCAACATATGTAGGAGATTTAGGAGAAGGTTGTTTGGGTTTGATTGACCTTAGAGGGTAATTAGGAGCCATTTGTGGACAGTTTTATATGCCATCATGTTAGATTAAGTCATGTTGGACTTTTTCACTCATTGTGACCTCTTTTGGAGCAAATTTAGGTGCTAGATTTTAAGCTTTTTAGGTGCATCCGACCCCAGTTAGTTGGAGATCCCTTGTATGGTGGAACCACTTGGATAGTGGTGGATATAGTCACTTTTGTGACTCTATTTTATCAAGTTCTTATTATGCAAAAATATTTTCTAGAGATTGTGACTGATACAATCCCTTGTTACAGTATTTTGCATCTTTTGTAACTCAACATTTTTGGAGTATGGAATACAGATTTTATCTTGGAGATTATTGAAGAATCTTGTTACCTTCTTGTTCTTGCAAGCATTGTACATTACTAAGTGATTGACTGAGCTATTTGTGAGATTACTTTTTCTCCTTTAGTTTTGTCTCATTTTATGCCTTTTTTGCAAAAGTAGGAATTTGCAGGTTATAAATTGTGTCTTAGGATTGCATACAAACCTCTAGTTTGTGAAAGTTTTATCCTTTCCTTCTTGAAATTATATGTCAGACAGACCTATTTATGAAACATTTATGTAGAAACTTACAGTAACATGTTGTGTATTTTTAATGTTCGTCATAAATAACTAAGTGTATGTCAGTCTTAGTATCTCATAGCTCTTGTTAGCTTGGTGTATCACCCATTTTCAATTCATTTTTATCACTTTTGTTTAAAACAAGCATATTCTTCCCCTTTTCTCCATCAAAGTAGTAGTTTAGGTGATATACATAGGAAGCTGGCCTTCTCCAGAGGTTGACCTCTGCTCATAGAGTAACCCACGACTTTAGAGGTCCTCCCATGTTTCATCAAATAGACTAATTTCTGCAAATTAGTCTAGGTGCATATTTAGGTGATAACAAGAACATCCTTTTGCAAAGTAGAAAATACTTTCTCAGCTCCACTATCCTGCACAGTTATCAGATCTGAATCTGCACACTAAATGTAAACATTAGTTCTGCATAGTCACTAAATATACTAAACAAATATCAATTGCATAAAATGACAACCCTAAGACCCTAAGGGGCCGACCTAATGTCTTGGGGGCTCATGATGGCCTTGCCTACATACGCATAGCACAGAGACTTCATAGTTTAGGACTTGAACTTGCCACCATAAGATAGTAATTGATCTTCTTCAAACTATTAACCAAGTTACTCCAATGATAAACATTAGATCTTATTTTTTTATACTTAAATATACTAACATTCATAATAAACGGATTCACTATCCAAATTGATTTTACTAATTATCAAAAGGAAACATAATTAGATTATCTTATACCAATTTCCCTTACATTGAATATAAACAATAAATCATCATCAAGAGTTCCTAAAAATTACATCACAATCAAACAGTATATCTCGACCTATGTCCCACATGTTTAGAATTGATAGCAAATCTCCATAATAAACTATTGATTGCATCATAATTAGATTACCGAAACAATATCATCATTGATATAGTGTAATACTTGAGAAAACTAATATTTATTATATTACACCACTTGGTCAAGGACGCAATGATAATTCTATAAATAACCTAGTTTAAGTTGGAAACTACCATTCTCCTTAGGAGTTAATCATTAGATATGACTAAGTAATGTTAGGAATGGTGACTAAGATAGACATGTAAGAATAATATCCTAAATCTTTTAACAAACTTAACCTAATTACTTAGTAAAAGAAAAAGAGACAATTAGATCAAATCAACCAAATTAACACACTAAAAGTTCTAATTAATCATCCAAAAGAATACAAAATTGTAAAGAAAATAATTATTATTATAGAGATTCATAAAACACTTGGTACTAGCCAACAACTTATTTTGCAGTACATAACATGACTCAAGCTTTAGGTACCACAAGTGTATTAATTATTATATCGTACATACAAGAAGACAAGTTGGATATCTTTGATTCACAAGATAACATATATCAAACATACAATCATATTTCTTGTCTCACCAAATGATAGGTGAAATCTATATGGTCAATGCACTACAGTGGTTAAACTAGGAATGATTAAGATCAAATCTTTAAAGTTAATAGAAACACTCAAAATTTAATGTAAATCTTATTGACAATCCCACTTTTACTTAGGGTAAAATGCCAACAGTAAGCTATATAAAAATTGAAAGGAAAGCAGAGTGCAGAATACGCCTTCCTAAAACTAATCTTCAAGGAGAGAGATATAGAAATTTACAAAACTTTGCAATTATAGTTCATTTAAGATGCACAAACAAGAATAACATAATAAACAATAAAGATTGAACACCAAATTTTACGTGGGAAAACCCTTACAGGAGAAAAACCCACACACCAAAGCAACATCACTTGTATGACAATAAAATGTCAATTACATACAAGTTATAGAGCTATACTCTTTCAGGTGTCAATTCCTAGCAGCTATTCGATACATTCACTCATATCAACACATCACTGTTACACCTTCAATGCACTACTACATTATGTTACATTACAGACTTCACACAAGCGTTGTCTCTTCAACTTCCATACCAGGAAAAACCGTTGAACTGTCTTGAACCGTCATTTCTAGTCTTTACCGCCATACCGTAGGACTCTTAGATTGACCTTCGTGGGATGGCAGGATCTACCGCAACACCGCAGGCTTGTTTACTAACCATTGTGGGGCCACAGGGAATACCACATTGCCGCAGGGAATCTTACAAGCTATCACGAGGTTGTGGTATGACCTGTACACCCACAATCCTTTCCAATCACCATCGTGGGGTGGCAGGGTAACTCCCACACTACCACCGGCACCATCAACGGACCATTGTGGGGTTGCGGGTTAGGATTCCTCTCGTGCTGCTGCAAGTCTCTTTCCAAACAGCTGCAGGTGGCAGTAACACCGCATCACTGCAAGCCCACCAACGACGCTTTGCAAACTACCGCCATATCACAAACACCACCAACCAACTATCGCAGGATGGCAGGATATACACTACACCACCACAAGCCACTTCACAGGCTATCACGGGGTGGTGGTATATCCCACACTACTGTACAGGTAGATGAAGACCATCATGGGATGGCGGGTAACACCGCCAACCTGCACTCCTCTTAAGTGCACCTAGTGGTACTACGGTAAACCTAAAAGTAACCATGAAAGTTTGAGACCAATTGCAACTGAGCTAGGGTTTTATCAGTGAGTTTGAGACACACATTCTCAACATTCTCCCACTTGACGAAGAACTCACTAAACCCCTTCCAACACTTGAAGTCACTGAACATTCAAGGCCCCAAGGCCCATCGAATTGGTACACCACTTGAACTTATTTGTGCTCATAGGCTTTGTCAATGCATCAGCAACATTTACTAGAGTATCCACTTTTTCCAGAATAATCTTTCCATCCTCCACCATATCATGAACAAAATGGTACTGCACATCAATATGTTTCGTCCTGGCATGGAAAGTTGGATTTTTCACCAAACAAATAGCACTCTGACTGTCATAGCAAATAACAATCTGCTCTACATCAAAACCAACATTCGAACATAGTCTTCTAAGCCAAATGGCTTCCTTAGAGGCATGAGTTGCTATCATGTACTTTGCCTCAGTAGTAGATAAAGCGACTACAGCCTGTTGCTTGCTCATCTAGCTAATTGCACCACCAAACAATGTGAATACATATCCACTAGTGGATCTTTTGTTGTCAATGTTCCCTGCCCAATCAAAATCCACATATCCAAGAATGCTAACTAAACTTTGAGATCTAATAGAGTAACCATGATAACACAAGGCATATTCAAAAGTACCCTTCAAATACCTGAAATCTCTCTTCACAGCATTCCAATGCGGCCTTCCTGGATTAGCCATAAACCAACTAAGCACTTCCACTACTTGGGCAATGTCTGGGCTGGTACAGACCATTGCATACATGAAACTACCAATTGCACTTGTATAAGGCACCCTGGTCATGTCCTCCATCTCAGTAGGAGATTTTGGATAATCCTCTACAAAAAGTTTCATTCCTTGTAACATTGGAACAACTAATTGCTTGCAATCTGTCATATTAAACCTCCGTAGGATAGAATCTATATACTTTCTCTAGCTAAACCAAAGTTTTCTATTTCTCCTATCCCTTTTGATTTCCATCCCCAGAATATACCTTGTTGCACCTAGATCTTTCATTTCAAACTGTGCTGAGAATTGAGATTTTAATTCTGAAATCATACCCTTACTATTCCCAATGAACAACATATCATCCACATACAGGGCAATAATAAGAAGACGACCGTTTTTAGATTTAAAATAAACACAATGATCTGACTTTGATCTCACAAATCCCAAAGACAACACATACGTGTCAAACTTCTGGTACCACGTTCTAGGTGACTGCTTCAAACCATACAGAGATTTCTTTAATTTGCAAACCAAGTTTTGCTTACCTTTTTCAATGAAGTGCTTTGGCTGGGACATATAAATCTCTTCCTCCAAATCACCATGAAGAAACACTGTCTTCACATCCATCTGCTCAATTTTTAAGTCATATGTTGTGGCAAGTGAGAACAAAAATTTGATAAATGTTAGCTTAGCCATAGGAGAAAATATTTCTCCATAATCAATCTCCTCCACCTGGGAATACCCTTTTGCGACCAACCTTGCTTTATGCTTCTCAACACTGCTATCAAGACCAATCTTCTTTTTAAACACCCATTTACATCCAACGGTCTTTCGACCTTTAGGAAAAGGTACCAGATCCCACGTTTCATTCTTCTTCAATGATGCCATTTCCTCATTCATGGCTTCCAACCAGGAATATAAATCAGACATACCCATAGCCTCTCTAACAGTCCTAGGCTCATCAGTGTTAGCAATCAAAGCATAGGCACAATTGGAATCCAACATAGAATAACCAAACCTTTCAGGAAGCTGCTTATCATGTGTAGACCTCCTCACTAGCTGAGGCTTGGGTTCTTCATCCTGTTCAGAATTTTTAGAGCTACTTGAGCTCTCCTCACTAATAGGTCCACTAGGAGTACATAGTTCATCCTTATCTACAGTAAGATGAATTTCAACTACCTCCTTTTCTACTTCTTTCACCTCTGGCTACAGATCAACTATAGAAGGTTTTAACTCACGGACGATCACACTTCTGCTATACAACACCTTCTCTGTAACTGGGTTCCAAAGCTTGTACCCTTTCACACCAATTCCATAACTGATGAAGATACATTTTATAGCCTTGTTTTCCAATTTAGATCTTTTTTCACTAGGCACATATGCATATGCCTCATAGCCAAACACTCTAATGTGTCTCAAAGAGGGCTTCTTACCAGACCACGCTTCCATAGGTGTCTTGTCCACGAGCGCTAAAGTGGGAGATCAATTAATCAAGTAACATGTTGTAGCTACAGCCTCAGCCTAGAACGTCTGTTCCAGACTAGCACTACTCAACATACTTCTCACCCTTTCTATCATCGTTCTATTCATCTTTTCTGCAACTCCATTTTGCTGTGGAGTGTAAGGAGTCATCCTATGTCTTTTAATTATGTGATCCTTGCAAAACTTATCGAAGTCTGTAGAACAAAACTCACCACCATTATCTATCCTCAAGTACTTAATTTTTCTACCAGTCTGATTTTCAACCAAGGTTTTGAATTCCTTAAATTGACTAAAAGATTCAGTTTTACTTCTGAGAAAATAAACAAATGTCCTTCTCGAATAATCATCTATGAACGAAACAAAATACACATATTTCGATAACGAAGGAACATTAACTGGACTAAATACATCAGAATGAATATAATCTAAAATTCTAGAAGATCTATGAGGACTAGAATAAAAAGAAACACGGTGTTGCTTTCCATATATGCAATGTTCGCAAAAATTGAACTCAATGTTACAATCATCAAGCCCTTCAACCAGACTTTTATTTTTCAAGGCTTTTAAGCCTTTTTCACCAATGTAGCCAAGTCTTTGATGCCACAACATTGTTTTCTCTACTGGGAGCTTCACCTCTAAGAAATTAGCACCCACAGGAATAACACCTCCTTTCTCTACATGATCAGACTTTATAGAAGCACTATTACATTGAACTGCATGTGCATCCATCTTATACAGAGTGCCAATTCGTGCACCCTTAGCCAGCACCATAGAGCCTCTAGTCATTCTACAAATACCATTCGAGAAAGAAACTTGTACATCAGCATCATTAAGCTTACTTACAGAAAGTAAATTTTGAGCTAGACCTAGTATATGCATCACACCATCGATTTCCTTTATTCTTCCATCAGGAAACCAAATTCTGACTCTTCCACGGCCAACAATTTCTAGGTGAGAATCGTCACCCAGATACACCCTTCCACCAGCATACTTCTCATACTTTGAAAACCAATCCCTATGTGAGGTCATGTGAAAGGATGCACTTGATTCAATCAACCAAACATCATCTGATGCCCGAGTCACCAAGGCTGCTATGAAGGCATCTGCATCGCTCTAAGAAGAATCATTATCAGAAGAGTTGTCCTTATTCTTCTTCTTCTCCTCTTTACAATCTTTCTTGATGTGTCTAGTCTGCCCACAGTTCCAGCATTTCACCTTGGCCTTTTTACCAGGGGACTTTGATCTCCCCTAAGACTTGGATTTAGACTTCTTGTCTTTCTTTTTGCCTTTCTCCTTTGTTCTTCCTCAAATAGCAAGGGCCTCCTTGGCCATCTTAGAAGATTTCCTTCACATTTCCTCTAACAGCAGCGAAGAAACCACATCTTCCATCTTGAAAATGGTTGTAGTACTCCCAATAGTCATTACCAGGTGATCCCATGTGTCAGACAACGAACACAACAAGAGCATGCAATGATCCTCATCTTCTATCTTCACACCCACATCTATGCCAACTGAGCAATGATCATGTTAAATGCATTCAAATGATCTGCAACGGATGCTCCTTCCTCCATCTTCAAAGAATATAGCTTCTTCCTCATAAATAACTTATTTACCAGAGATTTCCCTTGATAAATGTCACCAAGCTTCTTCCACAAAATCTTCGTTGTCTTCTCTTCATGGATGTTCAAGAGAACTGAATCAGCCAATCATAGTCTGATTAGACCCTTGGCTTTCTAGTCCATTGCATCCTAGTCATCTTGTGAGGTTGCTGATGGTTTGTTAGAGGACACTATAGTCCATAACTCTCGATCTACGAGTAAATCTTCCATTTTGAGTTTCCACAACTCAAAATTGCCACCGTTGAACTTCTCAATCTCTATTCTTCCTGATGTGCTCACCATCTTCAACCTGTAATAAGTTTACAACTAGATTTCTCTACAAAACCCCCACTAAACAAGATCAACACAAAAAACCTGTCTTACCCACAAGGACAACAAAGCTGGCCAAACTCTGATAAATACGCCTTTCTAATATTAATCTTCAAGGAGAGAGATACAGAAATTTACAAAACTTTGCAATTACAGTTCATTTAAGATGCACAAACAAGAATAACAGAATAAAAAATAAAGATTGAACACCAGATTTTACATGGCAAAACCCTTACGAGAGAAAAACCCACACACCAAAGCAAGGTCACTTGTATTATAGTAAAATGTCAATTACATACAAGTTACAGAGTTGTGCTCTTTTAGGTGTCAATTCTCAGTAGCTATTCGATATATTCACTTAGATCAACACACCACTGATACACTTTCAATGTACTACTGCATTATGTTACATTATAGACTTCACACAAGTATTGTCTCTTCAACTTCAATACCAGACAAATCTGTTGAACTATCTTGAACTGTCATTTCAAGTCTTTACCGGCATACTGCAAGACTCTTAGACTGACCTTTGTGGGATGGCGGGATCTACCGCAACACCGCAAGCTTGTTTACTAGCCATCGCGACGACGTGGGGAATATCGCATTGTCGCAGGCAATCGTATGGGCTATCGCGAGGCTATGGTATGACTCACACACCGACAAGCCTTTTCAGTCACCGTCGCGGGGTGGCAGGGTAACTCTTGCACTACTGTCGGCACCAGCAACAGACCACTGTGGGGTTGCGGGTTAGGATTCTTCCCACACTGTCGCAAATCTCTTTTCGAATAGCTGCGAGGTGGCGGTAACACCGCATCACCGCAAGCCCACCGACAACATTTTGCAGACTACCGCCATACCACAAACACCACCAACTGACCATCGCGAGACGGCGGGATATACATCACACCACCGCAAGCCACTTCACAGGCTATCGTGGGGTGGCGATATATCCCGCACTACCGCACAGGCAGATGAAGACCACCGGGATGGCGGGTAATACCACCAGCACCACTCCTCTTAAGTGCACCCAGCGGTACTACAGTAAACCCGAAAGTAACCATGAAAGTCTGAGACTAACTGCAACCAAGCTAGGGTTTTATCAGTGAGTTTGAGACACACATTCTCAACAAAAACTCATAGCCATACACGCAATATTATTTAAGAAAACATTGATAGAAGGAAACATATAATATTAAAGTAAAAGGAACAACTCAAACTTTTATTGCAAAAGCATTCAAGTGAATAAACTAATTCCTTGCCAAAGAGATGTTTAGAGGTGAAGCACAAAATGGATTTGTTGATTAGATAAAAGACTAATCAACATTAAATAAGCCAAATTCTTAAATCACCCGTACCTTCTATGAAGACATTGCTTATACAAAAACGGTGGAGAAGTATAATAATTTATTTAAAAGGATAAACTTAATAAAGCGATTATTATAATCAATGACCATACAAAGTGATGTGATGAAATCATTTGAAGTCTTTAGTATTAAGAAAATTGGTAGGAGCTTAAATGATATAAAAGGGAGGCACAACATACGAAACGCCTCGGTTGCAGGTTAAATACTAAATGGGTTTGATAAAGAATCCTTAGAAACTAATCCAATGAAACACAATACGGTGGCACAGACAAGATGCAAATCATATATATTGAATTGCAATTTTAAACAATGGTTAGAAGTAATATAAAATGATAATTTCTGACGCGTTAAACATGCAACTTAAAGGAATAAATTTGTTTAAGTTTTAAGACATGGATAAGATTGTGGGAAGCGGGGCGGTCTAAGAGGGTATACTGAAGAACATATTATCGAGTGTTGACAGAAACCGTTGAAATCATGGTATCATAAACCAACAGTTTTAAAATAGAAGTCTCTCTGAGTTAGCATATGCAAGCTTTACTTAATTACCACTTCAGTTATTAATAGAATAAGGTATAGCGACTTTACCATCATCACGACATGGAAAGCAAAATGGAACCACTAGTGATAATAATGATGTGACAGCCTTGCTCCTAAATATATCTAATTTCCTTTAGAAGAGGTAATAAAATCAACTTTTTTTTAAAATAAGAAAGACATAAACAAAGAAAGATTCTATTAAAAGATCGACTAAATCTTTAGGCGTTAGAAACCTGCCAGGCAGGTGCGCGAACTGTATGACAATATGCTTTCAATGAGATGTCATTTCTCGGAATGCAATGATCACAAGATATGCACAAGATAATGTCTACTTTAAAGAGACTAGAGAACTTCCATGCAGAAACTAATGCCAGGGCAATGCCATTACTAATTATCGTAGAAGGTTTACAAACCAAAAACTATTGCCAACTATTGAGAAGAATAGATCTTAACACATTGTAAAGATTCAAGATAAAAAGATCTACAGGCACTACTTCGCACTAGCATCCGGGACAAGCATACAAAAGGATATTTAATTAGGGAGTTTATTACTAGACATGCATTGAAATTTTAATTAATGGAAAAGCACTAAATGGATTACGCAAGAATACTCTCTCAGCCGCGCAGGTTAGACACATGAAATCTTATCATTAAGATGCCAGAATGCATGCTAAATGTTTGACAGAATGCCTCCAAGAGATGTCTTATGAAATGCAATGATTGCAGGATAATGCACAAAAGAGATTTATTGAGAAAGGCTTTAGAGATTTTCGAGCAAATACAATTGGTAGGCATAAAACTAAATTTCATAACCTTGTATATGCCACAATGAGGACTTAATAAACAAATAAAATAATTGGAAATGCTCTGGTAGTCATGTATGCAAAATGTGAAAAAGTGCACAAGACGTGCGAGCTGTTTGATAAAACGCCTTAAGAAAAGTTATTTTATGGAATGCAATCCATTCAGAACCAAAACACCAGGAATGACCTGGCTAGGGAAGAATCATCAAATCCAGTCCATTCAAATCAAGTATGACTTGAAGCTAACAGGAATAAGTCCACATTATCATGGCACTCATCAATTGAATCTTAAATATCCTTCAAAATTAGGAGTAGACCTAAGCTGCTGAACAAGGCCATAATTGGTAAAACCCTTATTTCAAATAAGAAATAAACTATCAAGAAACAATCAGAATAACCTGCAATCCACATTTTGAAGATTAACAGAGAGGATTTTCCTGCCGTAATGAAGAAGACAATAGATAACAAAATCCCATACCCTTCCCGGTCTCTTATGAATCAACTACAATATAACATATTTGCAGGATCTTAGAACCATACCTCAATCTATACAATACTAGCTTCTTGCCGTTAGAGATCTACTTAATATTTTACTATTATTATAAATGTGATTAATTTGTAGAAGACAAATGAATTGTTAACATATAGTTTGAAAGTTAATAAGAATTGCAAGTACTTCTGCCAGCACTCACCTCAGCACCCAAATCAGCCTCCTTTCGAATATCCTTGTCATCATGACAATCCTTAGCAGGAATAAATACCCCTGGATAGCCAAATTCTTCCTGTTTAAACATGCAAGGTGACTAAGCTGCACCTGGAGGCAGCCATTTCAAAATCTTTTTATTAATTCTAGCATCTATGCAGAGAAATCCCTTTTAAAACCAAACTTTCATCTTCTTTCTTGTAATGTCCAAGATGACTCTTCCACTTCAATATCCGTCATCCTTATTCACATAATCTAAAAATAGGTTAAAATTATTGGAGAACATAAATTGTAATTTTCTAATATAACATTAAATCTATTAAATACATTTGAAATGATTAGACCTTACAGAATCAAATTACATTCAATTTGCATAAATTAGAGCTTAATTAGCCCCAATTATGCATACTATTGAGAAAAAATGATTTATTAGTTTAATGGGGTGTAGAATTGGGGTTCAATCATGTACTTTGAATCCATTTTCCTTGAGTTAGTGCATATTAGGGCTCAATTAGCCCCAATTGCACACCTTATTCAACTAAACTAGTAATTGGGTCAATAGGATGCACAACTAGGACCAATCAAGTCATGCGAACCCATTTTCCTTGAATTAGAGTGTATTAAGGATCTATTATCATCAATAATGCATCTTATTAAATTAATCAAGTAATTATGTCAATGGGGTGCACACAATATGTGAGAGGAACCTCATGCAACAACATAATGAAAAATGCACGAAATAACAGAAATAGCAGAAACACAAAAGGAATTTATTGGTTGCAGGCCACTTCGAGGGGGCAACCTCCTTTGAGCAAGCTCAATACAATAAATTTGTGGATGTCTTCATTGGCCTCAACATGTACTTATATACTAAGTCTAATCTAAACAACTATTACTTTCCATGAATGTGGGATAATACAATATACTCACGGGTGACTTACAAAGCATATGCGTCCAAAAGTAATATACTAGCAAAGTAAAGAGAAGGGTTAAACACGGGTTCCTAACATCCCCTCCCTCTTAGAAAAGCTTTGTCCTCAAAGCTTAAGATGTGGAAATTGTTGTTGAATCTAAAGGAGTGGTTCCCATGTAGCATCATCTAGTTGCATTGTGTGCCACTGAATTAATACCTCTATGATGGATCAGGAGTGAAGCTGACGAGTGTGCCTGTCGAGGATTGCCTCCGACTCCAAAATGATGGATCCTTCGTTATCTAGTTCAAGTAAAATTGTTTGTGCTTCAAGATGTTGGTGCCAAGAACTTTTTTTAGACAAGAGACATGAAATACTAGATGAACGTGGGAAGGAGGAAGCTCCAATTTATAAGCAACTGACCCAATCTTCTGAAGAACCTTATATGGCCCATAGAACTTTGGAGCCAACTTATGAAGCCCTTTGAGTTTCAGGGATGATTGCTTGTATGGCTATAGATGAAGAAAAACCATATCACCTACTTGAAAAGTGCGCTTAGAACGATGTTGATCAGCTCGTTGTTTCATTTGATTTCTTACCATGTGAAGATTGTCCTACAAGATGAGAAGAATCTGATCCCGGGTTTAGAGAACCGTGTTAACTGCCTGAACTGGTGAACTGTTGGGGGTGTATGGAAGGAGCACTAGTGGTGCCTGACCATAGACTACTTCATATGGAGTCATTTTAGATGGAGTGTGGCAAGAGGTATTGTACCACTATTCAGCGAGAGGGAGCCACTTTGCCCACTGATGTTGTTGTTCTGAGGTGAAGCAATGAAGATAAGTTTCCAAACATTTGTTGATAATTTCAGTCTGACCATATGTTTGTCAGTGATACCTGGAACTTATCTTCAGTTTGGTGCTAGTGTGTCGAAATAATTCTGTCCAAAAATGACTAGTGAAAGTTATATCACAATCTAAGACAATGGAAGAAGGGATGCCATGAAGATGGAAGATCTGGTCCATGAAAATTTGTGGGACTAAGGAGGCGGTATAGGGATGGCTGAGGGCACAAAAATGACTATATTTGGAGAGGCGATCGACCACAACCAAGATCACTGTCTTCCCTCCAAATTTATGGAGCCCCTCAATGAAATCCATAGAAATATCTGTCCAAATCCGTGTAGGGATGGGCAAGGCTTCGAGCAATCCAGGAAGGAGTGTCATTTCACCATTGTTGCATTGGCAGGTATCACATTCATCCACCATCTGTTGAATTACCCTTTTCATTCCCTTCCAAAAGAAGTTATGTCGTGCCCGCTCATAAGTTTTGAGGAACCTAGAGTGCCCTGCCAATGGAGAAGCACGGAGTTCATAGAAGATAGCCTGCTGAAGATCTGTGCTCTGGGGAAGCACCAAATGACCCTTGTATTGTAGAGAAGCACCATCCCAAGAGTAATGCGGTATAGCAGAAGGGTTATTGGCCAAATGTTGAATGATTTGAGATAATGAAGAGTCATTGACATAGCCCTGTTGGACAAATTCCAACCAATTTGGAACAGGCATAGAAATAGCTGAAAGAGAAGCTTGGTCATCAAATGTGTGAGAAAGAGCATCCGCCACAATATTGTCCTTACCCTTCTTGTAAGTGATCTCATAGTCATAACCCATGAGTTTGCTGACCTATTTTTGTTATGCTGGGGAGGAGACCTGTTGTTCTAGGAAATATTTTAGACTCTACTGATCAGTCTTGATGCAAAAATGATTCCCTAGTAGGTATGGCCGCCACTTCTGTACTGCATGCAAAATAGCCATCATTTCCTTCTCATATGTAGAGAGTACTAAATTCTTTCTAAAAAGGGCTTTGCTGGTGAACACAATGGGATGTTCATCTTGAAGTAGAACAACACCAAGTCCATTGCCGCAAGCATCACTCTCAATAGTGAAGGTCTTAGAAAAATCTGGCATAGCTAGAACAAGTGTAGTATACATAGCTTGTTTTAGTTTTTCAAATGCACACTAAGCAGCATGTGTCTAGGTAAAAGCATCCATTTTTAACAAAGCTGTTAATGGAGCTGCAATCTTCCCATAATCCTTGACAAACTTGCGATAGTAGCCAATCATCCCCAAAAACCACAGAGGCTCTTGAGCGTCTAAGGATGCGGCCAATTTTTCATGCAATCAATTTTTGCAGGATCCACTCGAACCCCTTGGGCTTAAATAATATGCCTGAGATACTCCACATCCTCCTAGCCAAAAACACATTTAGACTGTTTTGCACAGAGATGATGATTAGAGAGAAGTTATAGTACGAGATCCAGATGTTGGAGATGCTCAGCCCATGTTTTACTATAGATTAGGATATCATCAAAGAAGGCCAAAATGAATTTCTGCATGTAGGGCTGGAATATTTTATTCATCAATGCCTAGAACATTGAAGGAGCATTAGTGAGGCCAAAGGGCATGACCAAAAACTCAGTGACTATCATGTGTGCGGAAAGCTGTTTTAGGGATATCATCCTCATGAACCCAAATTTGGTGATACCCAGAACAAAGATCCAACTTAGAGAAAAAATGAGCTCCATGAAGCTCATCAACAATAGGAATTAAAAACTTATCATTGATTGTGATATGATTAAGTGCTCGAAAGTCAATGCAGAGTCACCATGACCCATCTTTTTTTTAGACAAGAAGAACTGTTGAAGAAAAGGAATTGGTACTAGGGCGAATAATACCTTGCTTCAGTAAGTCTCGAACGAGCAACTCAATTTTTGTCTTTTGATCTCTGTCTTTTGGTGAAATGGGTAGTAGTAGGGCCTGATGTTGGGAGGAATGCTTCCAGGAAGGAGCTGAATATGGTGATCCTCTGGTCGTGAAGGTGGCAATCCCACTGGTTCAGCAAAGACACATGCATACCTATCCAAAATTTGTTGTAGATTAGAAGGAGTAATGGAGACCACTGATGGTTGCATCTAAATGGAATGGAGTTAAGCAATGACACCATGTGAATTCTTCTTAAGAAGTTTTTCCATATGATGTCAACTTATGATGCTGAGAGATCCTGGTTGTAAGCCCTTCAATGTGTGTTTTTTCCCATTGTTTGAAAACTGCACCCAAAGTTCAACAAAATCCCATAAGATGGGTCTAAGTGTCCATAACCATTGGGCGCCCAAAACCACATCACATCTACCTAAGGGCAAGGCAAGCATGTTGGAGCGTAGGTTATAGTCTCTAATTGAGATACACACATTGCGACACTTCCCTTTGCAAGGTAATGTGCCCCCATTGGCAATCATGACTTCAAAGTTGGAGCAAGGATAGACAAAACAATCATCATGTTTGGCGATCTGAGGGGTCAATGAAGTTATGAGTGCTACCAGAATCAATGAGTATTGTAAGAGAGAGCTTCTTGAAGTAACCCTTGACCCGCATGGTTTGTGGGGTGGTGACTCCTGCTAAAGCATGGAGAGAGATCTCTGGGTGGTCTTCCTAAGAAGCAGGGTCAACATGCGGTTGCTGAGTTTCGACCTAATCATCTACTATATCTTGAGCATCCGCATAAACTTCAGTTTCAAGCAGAGAATCCACATCCAATAGATAGATCTTTTGCTCAACACATCAATGTCCCCGAGTGAATTTCTCATCACAATTATAACAAAGCCCTTTTTCCCTACGTGCCTGCATCTCTGCTTTAGTCAAATGCTTGATAGGAATTGTTCTAGGAGCTGGCGTTATTTGAGGTCGTTGGGAAACCGTATTTCTAAATGGAACAAAATTGGATTTGGATCACTGTTGAACTATGATCTTATCCTTCACCAACTTAGCCAACCCTAGGGGTTACATCATTGTGTTGGGATGGAACATTTTAAGCTCAGATCGAATTGCATCCTTCAGATCACTGACAAAACAACTCCTGAAGAAGTCATTAGATAATCCCTTTGTGTGATTGGCCAGTTTTTCAAATCTTGACTGATATTCTCTCACAGTGCGTATTTGGCAAAGTTTAGTGAGTGCTCCTGTGAAGTCATCAAAAGCACTAGGGCCAAATTGTTGCAAAATGAGTTTGCAAAAATCTGTCCATTTTGGCTCTTCACGAGCCTTGATGTACCAATGAAACTATTGAAGGGCTTCATGTTCCAAATGAAAGGATGCAAGTGGGACTTTGTTGACATCAAAAGTATTATGCAGACTGAAATATTGTTCTGCCCGGTATAACCAGCCAGTCAGATCATCACCATTGAAGCAAGGAAAATCAAGCTTTGGCCCACAAAAATTGCTGGAAGAAGAGAACCCAGTGTCTGTAGAAGACTCTAGCTGCCATCTATTGTTCATGGCTGAATGCTGAAGATTAAGGCCAAGAATTTTTTCATCTAGATCTTGGAGTTTGGTCTTGAGGGCTGCAAGTTCATCCTCCATGTTTTTTCCTCTTGTGTGGGTGATAACCATAACAGGAGTTTTTATTTTTTATTTTTTTTCCTAGCAACAATCCGCCAACTGCTCTAGACGGATTCAATCTGTGATTTGTCAGCTATCAATAAATATGGGCCCCAAGTATGTTCGGCTTCCTAAAGGTTCAGGGGAGTCACTCAGCCACCAATGTTGTCTAACGGCTTGCGTATTGGGGCAATACCCCTCACTCCACGACTCAGGTAAAATTGATAACCACTTTGCTACAAATGATAGCTCTTGGTTTACCTCATGGATGGGAACTAATCAATCAGGTAGGGGCCATGTTTCCCTTTTCACTGGAAGGTCCTCTCAATGGGCCAGCTACTTCAAGGTTCATATGGTACTCATCACAATGAGTTTTAGGGCTATATGCCCAGGCACTTCCCACAGTTAAGCGGATAGGGATATTCACTGATCTGAACTTACAATTGAAATGAACAATATAGATGCAAAAAATAAAGAACTATTGTAATAATCACAGCGCCTGGAGGCCACTACGGAAAGAAAAATATTTGACAGAAATTCCATCCAGTGAGCCCAAGAAAGCGCTCTGATACCAAATGAGAGGAACCTCCTGCAACAATATAATAAAAAATGCACGAAGTAGTAGAAATAACAGAAACATAGAAGGAATATATTGATCGCAGGCCACTTCAAGGGGGCGACCTCCTTTGAGCAAGATCAATACAATAAATTTGTGGATGCCTTCATTGGCCTCAACACGTACTTATATACTAAGTCTAATCTAAACAACTATTACTTCCCATGAATGTGAGATAATACAATATACTCACGGGACGACTTACAAAGCATATGCATCTAAAAGTAATATACTAGCAAAGTAAAGAGAAGGGTTAAACATGAGTTCCTAACAATATGAACTAATAAAGCCCAGTGAAACAAATTTCTTTGAATTGAAGCTTGATTGGTACTAATTGCATATCTTATTTTAAACCAATTTAGTAATTGGTTAAATGACATGCGGATTTGGGGTTAATCAAGCGATGTGAATCATATTGCATTGAGTGTATGATCAATGTTTCTTGATTAGCCCCAATTACATGTATTATTGTATCACTAAGTTATTAGTTCATTGGGGCACACACTTGACGCTAACTAGGGACTGTGAATCCAATTTCCTTGAATAAGTGAAAATTAAATCTCAGTTAGCCCTATTTGTACATCTTATTTAACTAATCAATTCAATGGGGTACACAACTAAGGACAATCAATCCCTACAAAGCCACTTATATTACATTAGTGCTCATTTGGGGATTATTAGCACCAATTGCATGTCTTATTGAGCCAACTGAGTTATTGTTTCAATGACATGCATATTTGGGGCTAATCAAGTCATGCAAATCTTTTACATTAAGTTTCTGTGAATTAAGGTTTGATTAACCCCAATTGTGCATCATATTCAATAGATCAAGTAACTTGTTAGTGGGGTGCACAACAAGGAGATAAATAATATTTACAAATCATATTACATTAAATTTGTGACCATTATGGTTGATTAGTCCCTATTGCATGTATTATCAAATAAATCAAGTTATCAATTCATTGATGTGCACATTTGAGGCTAATTAAGCCATTTGACACAAATTACCTTGAGATAGTGCACACCTTGTCTTGATTAGCCCCAACTACATGTCATATTATACAAATCATGTTATTGGTTTAATGGAGCACCACTTGGGGAGCTAACCATACCCTATGACCCAAAATAAATTGACTTGTTGCAAATTTGGGCTTGATTATATAGGAAAACATGTTCCAAGTGTTCAAGAAGGTCTTCAAAGAAGACATTCTCATCTTTATTTTTGGTATGGATGAAGAGATGTATTTTTTTCTTGACAATAAACAATTAAACTAATGTTGAACTTTGAATACTTAATTATAGAAGAGATCTATCTCAAATTGATATTTATCAATCCATGTCAATAACTTAAAAGATCTTATTTTAAAATCTTCTTCATCCAACCTTAAACCTTCCAAGCATCATAACCTTTAGGTGGTATGATTTCTTCCTACTTGGTTGATCAAATGATATCACTTCAAAAAGTCCTCTCCCATATCAAGCAAATTAAGAAATCTTGAGTATATTTATTTTGAAGAATTAAATTATTTTTTTTAATGGGGAATTGCTATATGGTCATGGTATCACCCCTTTAAAGATATTATATAGGTTATTTGTTTACTTTTCATACATGTTTCCCTCCTTTTTGTATTAAATTTTGATTGGGTGAGGTTCTGATTCCTAAACCTACTATCTTTCAACACATCATGGAAAAATTAACTTCATGAAATTTTCATATCTTTCCCCCATATGTAAATTGCTAATTCTTAACAAAATTTGAGTCGATAAAAAGAGTTTGTAGAGACAGATGTCAAATTTTAGAATATATAAGTTTTAGGGATTCCAACTTTATTTTACTAATTGTTAATTATTTATTACATTCACTATGTCTCAATGCTTGATAAATATGCATTGATAAATGTTAATAAATTTTAAGATTTTATATATTTGAAACTAAAAGTTCAACAACATTCTACACATCATTAGAAAATTATTTTAAAAATATCCAATTTCAAATTTTTTTAATCATTTTATACATGACAAAAAAAATTGGTCATCGGTTTTTTTTAAAATGTTGCAGTGAATATTATTTATTTATCAATAAATTGCTTTAAAAAAGGGTGGAACACATCATTCTCTCATTGACATGTCAATAAAAACGTTGACAAAATACCTTTGTTTGTTCAAAATAAGTTGCAGTAGAAAGGTACTTATTCTTAATGTTTTTTTAAAAGGAGCTAATCTTTGAAATACATGAGGTTCACCTAATAAAGTTGATTTTATTCAAAAACACTATAGTTGTTAAACAAAATTCAAAATGCTACAACTTATCTTCTAACACTATAATGAGATTTCTTCACAGAAACTCCTTGAATTGACACTCCAAACTCATATATATTTGATTTTTAGGATTTTCATTACCACTTAAGGCTCCCTTTTGGGCCCTTATTACCTTACACTCCCTTGAGGTTTGTCCTTAACACTTTCTTCTTGGATTATTTCCTCAAAGTTTGATTGAGTTGTGAGCCTTTTATAACAACCTATGAGGCTTCTCCTAAGGGTGTTTGTTTGACCAAGTTGCAAGTCATGCAAGGACCTTTTGAATCCTCTCCTCTAACAGTCAATATCTTTTGTCACTTATTTCCTACCTCCTTTATATGGAAAAAATTGATATTTGTTTTTTTTGCACCTTGTTTATGTACATGTTATCAAACATTCATCTAGTTTTACGCTTTCTTTGGCATCCTTCATTGACCTAACATACATGTCAAATCACCTTAGCTTCTACATCAACTGCACTTAATTTTAGATATTTTCAAAGAATTTGACTAATTTACTTGATGTTGTCGAATCACTTCAACTTCAACATCAACCATACCATATTTCCTTTTACATCAATATTTAACAATTAATCCTTCCATCCTTCATATATTCTTTAGAGTGAAAGAAAGTTCTTATTGAAGGGGATTGTTTACTATTCCCTTTTCTTCATGAGATCCCCAACTCATAGATGTTATAATTGGAGGATGGATTTTTTTAATAATAAAGTTGTTGATTATCCTATAATAGAGTATAAAATTTTCCACTTTACAATTATATGTCATATCATATGTCTTCATCGTGTAAGAATCTTTGTAAATGAATTTGTGACTAAGAAAGACCCTAGAGAAATTTGACAAGGATTGTACCATGTTTCTTCATTATATTCCTCATGATTGGATGTTTCTCTTCTTTTCTAGAAGCTTTTTAACTTTTTTTACTTCTTCCCAAGTGAGTTGAATCTCTTGGAACAAGGTCTCTATTTACGTACATATCAAACCCTTTTAGTTGAAAGTTTGACATACAATGTTTAATTTTTATTTATTTTTAAATATTTGGAGAGAATGAATTTGTGACTAAGAAAGACCCTAAAGAAATTTGACAAGGATTGTACCATATTTCTTCATTATATTCCTCATGATTGGATGTTTCTCTTCTTTTCTAGAAGCTTTTTAACTTTTTTTACTTCTTCCTAAGTGAGTTGAATCTCTTGGAACAAGGTCTCTATTTACGTACATATCAAACCCTTTTAGCTAAAAGTTTGGCATATAATGTTTAATTTTTATTTATTTTTAAATATTTGGAGAGAGTCTGACTTTAATTTGATTAAATGTCTTTAACCACCAACATTTTTATCAATCTTATATGCCTTCAAATAGATGGTTTTCAATTCGTTATTTTATTTTATATAATATTAGATGATTTTTAAACTTGAATTAAGTATAATATTCCAAATTAAATTACTGAAACTAAGGTTTTAATTATAGAACCAACATTATAAATTTATTAGGGAGCTATATTTCAAGAAAATATAGTACTGGACATAGAGTTCAAAACTAATATGATATAGAGGCTCAAAGATATGACAAAACATATGGAGTAGGATACTCTAAAACATCAACTAAGATAGAAACTAGAGCTTAAATATGTCCACCACATGTTATTTTGTAGCAATGTCATTCTAGTTCGCAATGTAGTTTATCGTCGAATGAACATTGGGTAGGTAGTGAAAATTTCCCTTAATTATGAGACCCTCATTATGGAGGGTGTCTTCAAGAGCATTTGAGTTCTTTGATAGTTTGTCCACACACTAGGAGAGGTTGTTAGTCTTGTTAACCAATGCTTTGAGTTGTTTGTTGATATTTACAATATGGGGAGCTAGTTCTTTGTTGACCTTTATAATTTCCTGCATCACTGAGAACATGTTGGCCATCTACAAAATAAGGTTAAGAGTATATTTGTCACATCTAAACTAGGGGCAAAAAGATTGAGAATTGAGCATAGCATGTTTGAATTTCCACATGAACTTGATTATACTTTGACAACAAGTTTCAACCACCACATTGCTAGACACACTAATACCAAGAAGTGTGGCTTTCCAAGACCATCGATGGGGGATGATTACATAAATGGTGTTGAAGAGAAAGTGCTAGGTATGATAGGCATGTGGGTAGTACTAGAATTTGTGTTTGTGGGACTTAGGTGTATGACATAATGAATAAGAAGGGGTGGTCTAAAGGAACTTTAGATGACTACTAATAGGAAGCTCATAATGAAGAAGTTTCCAAGATGTTAGTTATGCCTAAGCATCAACTTTGGACTTCCAACATTTTAAGCTTGGTGTTCTCCATCACATACAAGACAAACAACAGAGCCACTTGACATTAAGTCAAGGAGAAAGAGGGAGGTTGGGGAGGAGGAAACAGTAGATAGATTTGAGGGGGAAGAAGGTGAGGTGACTCCCAATGGATTAATGCCAATCTTTCAAGATATTACAATGATAGTGGGTAGGCATCTTAAGAAAAAGGTCAAAGGGATTAAGTTTTGGATCTTTATGATGGTTTACTAGTTGGAATTGTCCAAAGAAAACTCTTGCTTAAGCTATCTCCAAGGTTTTCAGATGAGGTTAGAAAGGTCCCATAAGTCTTTGAACAATCTATTAAAGTTTGTTGTCACCCAAATCTAGGAGATACCATAAGACATTCACCCACACACATAAAATCAATACAATAAATCAATTAAAGCTAAATCAATAACATAACATTGATTTAGAACACATGTAGCATGACCACTACTTTTTATTTTAAAAATCAGACTTTAAATTTGCCAAAATTACGATAACTCTCTTCCACAATGATACCTCAGCCACTAGCTCTCTTTGATCTTATATAGATAAGGTAGATAAGGCAAAGGCTATAGATAAGATTTGGAGATTAGTTATCGAAAACAATGAGTCTACTTAAGCAATAGTTAATTAGTAAAACACAACTCCTTAAGAGTAGTTTAACTAATAAAACACATCTACTTAAGATAGAACTTTACTAGTAATACAAATAGCATGCAAATAAGTGAGCACCAATTAATGCATTATCCATGAATTATTATAATGAATATCCATGGATTATTACAAAGAATATCCATGGATTATATTACAATGAATAGACTATTGCATCTTAAAACCATACAATAGTGTATGATTAATTAAATACACTAACACAGTCTTATTCCATTTCTCAACAAATGTTTACCATTGAAGTAGGGTAGTAGAGCTAGAGGATAGTCATCATGTTGAATGTGTCTATTCCACCAAATAGAGGAAGAGAAGTGGAAGTCATGCTTGAGGGAATGGTCATACCAAATGAGATGTTGGAGGATATTTTGCCAGGCATTCCATATGCTATTGAATAGAGCTAAGCAATGGGTCTTGAAGGAAGGTGCCAAAGATTTTTTTAGTGGTGAATATTTGCCAATTGGCAAATATTCACCAATTGGAAAATATTCGCCAATTGGCGAATATTGTAGATCAGCCAAGTCAGAATTGGCGAATAAATTGCATCCAACAGGGTGGCCAAATCACCTGGATTTTACGTATTATCAGTTGAATGCATATCCATTCGCCATCGATTTATTTTATGAGAATCAATTAAGTAATATTTTCACCATAACAAACTATGCGTTTCAAATGGGCCAACTAATTTTTTTACCTGGAATCTCAGAAGCAAGTACTAAATCACCTATATATTCGCCAATACTATTAAAACAACATTGTGTATTAGGACATGTTTTGCCAATGCCATTAAATGGCCACTGCACATGAGGACCCATTTCACCAATTAAAGTTTACAACTAGTTGATTATGAGGGCCCATTTCGCCAATAACATTAAAAAATAATCACATTTGAGGACACATTTCACCAATTGCCATGACACCTCCGTGCTAATCGTAGGTCCATATTTGCCTTGGAAATTACAAAGTATGTACTCTGTCAAGGTTTGATTTGCCAACACTTAAACGTATTCCTTATATAATCACGTGGGAACATCGAAGTTTTTAATATACCATTTAAAAATCCCACGAAATTTGCCAAATATGGATTGATATAAATACAATTGAAACTCTGATTTATTCTTACACATTTTGTTCAGTTATGAACTTGTGAGCTCTCGATTCAGATTTCAAAAGTTGGAGTTGGAACCTTGAAGTTGATCGTAGGCAAAGTTACAAACTTACGACATAGGCATTCCTGCATTAACGAATAGCAAGTTAGTGAAAACCTAAACTTAAAGGTGAGTAGTCATTTCTTCATAGTATTAATGTTATAAGATTTCTTTATCTCTTTTCCATTCTTGCTTCAATCTTAAAGAAGATATTTAGTAGGGAATGGGATCTATATTCTATGAGCATGTCCTTAAAGAACAAGACATTTTTTCCAGCGTTTATTCGAAGTGAGAGATCAAGATGTCGAGCAGCAAGTGTGACAAGGGTAAGACTCCTCAGGGTGGTGAAGGGACTGGGAGGCCATAAAAATGCCGAAAACGTGGAGTTAGTACCATACAGTCTTACTTTGGAATTGGTAATGTTTCTGATCCATCAAATCAAGATGGAGCTACATCATCAACTCTTGCACCAAATATTAATGAAGAAACCATTCACAATACCTCACCAACACCAGAAGGTGGGATTGTCATTGAGTTAAATGAGTTAAATGAGGATGGCAATACTGCAGAAGATGTTCCAAGGGATACCCTAGTTAGCCAAAATGAGATAATTGACTTGGATGAAAATGTTGGCGTTGTAGATGATGTTGGTAGGAAGAAAAGAAAAAGCAAATAAAAAATGGGGCCCAAGTGGGAAATGACAAGGAATTTTCAGTTTGATTGGGTGTCAAAGTACCCATTCATTGAACCAGTGGAGAAAGAAAACAAAGATGAACAACCAATAGAATGCAAGTGTATGATTTGTAGTTGGAAATGTAAAAGAGACAAGAAGTTACAGCTAAAGCTTAACACTATAGAAAAGCATATCGGTAAAGTTTATGAAAAACAAATCATAGACAGAAAGGAAACATCAGTAGTAAGATGGAAATCAAAGGAAGAATGTCTTCATGTTAAGTATGCCATGGAATATGATGAACATAAGAAAAGAATGACAAAGCTTGCTACAAGTGGAGGTACAATCAAGGCTTAATTTGGAAAAGCAATGGAAGGAGCACAACTAGCAAAAACTGTTCAGATGAGTGTTGTTTTTCATATTTTGTCTAGAAGGCGTCCTATGAGAGACTACCCAGAATATAGTAATTTATTATCTTTTTTGAGCGTTCCTCACTATCCTAGCACACATTGGTCAATAAACATTGGATGAGAATGGGCAAACTATCTCGCTACAGTGGAAAAGTAAGATTTAAAGGAGAATGTAAAAGAGTCAAACTTCATTGCATTATCTTTGGATGAAGTTATTGCGGTAGTTAATACTTCTTGGGTCTATATGCATGTGTATACTGTAAAGAACATGTTCGCCGAGCTCATCTACTCTATGTTCATAAAATGAAGGACAGTTCAACATCTCAAAATCTATTTGAACTAGTTAAGAAGTCTTTGAATGAAATTGTAGGCATGGATGACTTGGTAATTGCCAAAAGTTCCAGTGTGTGTAGGAGTTGATGGAACTACAATAATGCAAGGTCATAGGACTAGTCTTTGCACAAAATGACAAACTACTTGTGCACCATACATGCTTGGCATTCGCTGCATGGCCCACATAATGAATTTATCATTTAAAATTGTAAGCAAGTTTCCTATAGTATCAAAAGTTGAAAATCTAGTCCGTGAGCTCCACGCATACTTCTACCGAAGTCCCAAATGTTTTGCAAAATTTCAAAATTTTGCTAAGGGAATAACATCAAGATTTACAAGCTTCTTAAGGATGTTGATACCAGATGGATCTCCTTGCATGGACCAGTGCAACAAGTTCTTTCAGAATATCCATCCTTGATTGGAATAATATACGAGCATCGTAACATAGTAGACAAAGCTCCTGACCTCTTACATAGGTTAAGCGATATAGAGACACTCGTAACTTTATCTAGTCTTCTTCCCATGCTGGATGAAATAAACAATCTTGTCAAGAAAGCCCAAGACATAACTATGTATATCTATGAATATACCAATATACGTAGAATGACATGAATGGTCCTTGATAATCTATATCTAGATCTAACTTCTCAAAACCTAATTTTTTTAGGTGACAGATAATTATAGATTTGAATCATCCTAAAAATTATTTACAGTTTAATGCAAATAGGGAGTTATGTGCCTTTGTACGTGGATTTGAGATACCAATGCACCATTGTAAGATGGTCAGGCACTCTATCAGAGAAGTACCTATTAGAAAGGAAGATTTTCACAGCATTGTTGAATCTGTTAGTAATAATTTGAAGGAAATTGCAAGCAATCTTTCAATAGAGATTTATAATTGATTCTCTCGAGAAGAAATACTTGAAGCCATGTCTATTGTGTATCCCCAATTTTGGGTTCAAGGCCATCGAGATGACCTTTTTTCATCAAAAAGTAACTACCTTGTCCGCATACTTTTTGAAAAGTGCAGAATGCAATGGACAAACAATAGAAGGAATTATAGATGGAAATAAGCTTAGAGGACAATGGAGTTGGTTTGCAAGAAGTATGATAGACCATTTTAAATCTATGGAGAATCCCTTTGAAGCAAGATCAATAACAAAGGCTTGGAAAAACTTAGGTCAGAGTGAAATATTGCATGATTCGATATTAGAATATTTCAAACTTGTTGATTTATGTCAAACAATGATATTGGGGTTAGTGGAAGATGAGAGAGTTTTCAGTGCATTGGGGTTTTTGAAATCAAAGATAAGAAACAAACTAGACAAGAATTTGGAAAATTGCTTGAGGGTGTTAGGAAATGCGTATAATGTCAAAAAATTTCCTTATGAAAGGGTACTCACAATCTAGAAGTCCATATGCGAAAGAAGAGGGTTGTGCAACACTTCAAACATTGGTGGTGGTGGGACAAATTACAGTGACACAGTGAATGATGAATTTGAGACTCAAAATCAAGACGAAGAAAATGAAGACCAGACTCAGAATCGAGATGACTCTTTTACTTTATCTGAACGTTAATTTGAGGGCCCTGACTCGATTTGGCAAATGGAAGTGAATTAGCAGTTTTTAGGTATTTATACTGCATTTCATGAATCATATTCCAAAACTGTAGTTGATGATATTTTATATTGTATTCCTTGAAATTGTGAATCAGATTGAATACATTAACATATTATTAATTATTTCATATTTTAATTGTGTCATACTGATAAGTTTTACATGTACTCATTGATTCATCATTCAACTCAATGCTTAATATTTCCTTGCTAACATTGATTTGTGCATAAAACATAAAATTTGCAATAAAGTAGAATTTTGGTTTTTGATTTGATATGTGATTCTGCATCATTTTTCACAGTTTATGAATTATTTTGATTAGTGCCTTATCCGTAACTAGGTTAGAAAATGAAATATACTCCTACAACAGACCATTTGATCTGTTGGTTAGGGTTTTAGGCTTAGGGTTTAGGGTTTATCTTCATTTCATACACAAACCTAACCTTTTAGCCTTTTGCATTATAATTTTAAGTTGACTTGTTACCGCCGGTTCCCGGTCATCTAAGTTCACACTTAAACCATCAAACCCGTTAGTATTACCAGCCCCTTTGTCTTGTCTCATCGGTCACCGCTTGGTTCGGAACATTATGCGTCAAAATGTTTAAAGGGGTTAAATATTTCATCTTTTACCTTAAGTCTTGACCCCCAAAGTTTTATGTCCCTCTGTCCCATCAACCTAGGGATGTCCACTTTTAAGTCACTAACAATTCACATGTGCATATTTGAACATTAATGGGAGCCACTGGATCTCACAGATTGAATCCTGACCGCTTCCTGCTAGCTCGCTTGAATAAAATAATGTTTTAAGAAATCCAGAGGGATAGCGGGCTAGTGACACCTATTACCTATCAAGGTGGGACATCACTATAGGCGTTGAACATCAAAGCATTGAAAATCAATGATGGTGATCTAAAGATTAGAGTCAATCTAGGTTGTTCATCGCTAGACCGTGGGGGCCCACCAAAAGCTTTCATCTCTTAGAGGGATAGCAGGGAGATGACGCATGTCTTCATCTAGACTATTGAAGAGACTTTAGAAGACATGAAATATTTTGTCAAATATTTCGAAGGAGTTGCATTGGGTTTTAAACAATGAGCTACTTAAAGGAATTATAAAGCACATGGGCAAATATGTGGTAAGATGTTTTAATCTTAACCGTCTGATGATAAAAAAAGTTAAGCTTGTAGGCAGATGACTAAGGAGGTTAAATAGAATGCAAGTTGATGGGCCCAGACTTAATCTAAACCATTCCTCGCTACCCCGTTGTCGTAGATCTAAACATTGTTGAACCCAGAGGGATAGCAGGCGGTCTCAATGGCATGTGAATAAAGTATTTGAACATCAGCAATGAACATTAGCAATCGTTGAATGTGTATCTAGTAGTTGAAGCCAGAGTTTTTCTTTAACTGATAAAATAAATAATACAGATAATTGAACATCAACACATTACTGAATTTGAGTTTTCTATTGATTTTCAAATGAAGGAATACATAGAGGCAATGTAAAATCTTGTTCAAAGACAACTCTGCACAGAGTTGAGTTGGAACTTGGAAACATATTATCAATATCAAATCATTCTATCATTTTTTTTAGCAAATTCCACTATTTAGGTGGTGGAATTGTCATTTGTTCTAGCTGATGTTGTCTGACTTGAATTTTTGTTAACAATGTATGATCAAATTTGGATCCTGACTTGAATGTTTCAACCAAAGATACATTCAAGGTTATCAGTGGTTTGATGGAATCCAAAAAGTTTGCCTCATCTAGGTTTTGAGGAAACTAGTCCAAATCAATCTTCCTTGCACCCTCCATCTTCTTTCTTAAATTATCCATTCCAATGAATCGCTCATTTGTGTCAAAAGCCTGTGGCAAACCAAGCTTTGTCAAGTTCCTTACATTTTCATCCTCTTTCTTAATCTTTGTTGCAACTTGAATCACAAATTCTGTTATTTCACGCATTCTTGAACACTTTTGAATGATAGATGTCACCTTCATTGAGACTTCAATCCAATTAGTAATGCCTTTTAAAATCAATTTATTGTCATTGGCTTTGTAGACTGTTTGTAGAACTTGATTTACAAATTTCTCTTTTGCCTGCAGTTGCACATTTTTGTTGTCCATTAAATATTTGCTCAGCTTCTTATGATGTAGTCTCATAGCATCAATCAATTGAAACAATTCACGCAAATGATTAATCCTCTGCATTATTTCCTCCTAGATCTTTTGTTTCATATGCCTCATTGTTTGTCTACAAATTTTAGTTAACTTATTTTGACAAGATTTTATTTCATTTTTTGCTTCCATAAGCTCTATAGCCAATGTTTCATTTTTTTTTCTCTTTCTCCAATTTTTGTTCCCACTGTTCATTTGCTTTCCCAATGCTTTGTCTTAATTTTTCTAAAGTGGATTTTTCCTCATCATATTTCTTTTTGCTCTCATCTAACCTTTGATTCAGTCCATTCAATTCCACCTCTATTTGTTTATCCTCTTTGCTTGTTGATATAGAGGCAGATTTTTTTATCCTTTTTTCTAATTCATTGCTCTTGTTATCTACTGCTTTCCTCTTTGCTTTCTCATTTTCTAAGTCTGCCTATAATTTTTCTATTTGATTCTACAACCTTTTGTCTCTCTATCATGCTTTAGCAATGATGTGTACACCAATTCATGTTCTTCTTTGATATATTAATTTTATCAGGATTTTTTAATCCAAAAAAATCAAATTGCAAACTACTCACCTAAAATTTAGATCGATCCATCTATTTTTTTGGTTTATTTTGAATTGTGGGAACAACAATCATGTACTCCATGATTTATGAATTTGTGTCAAATGTGGGTAATATCATGGTTGTTGCAGGCTCTAAAGTTATAGCAGACACACTCTCTATCAATTGCTTCTTTTCTTTTTTATACAATTCTAATTTCTTTTTAAACTCTTGAATGTAATCAAAACCTGGGGACGTAGGAATAATGGAATGCTTGAATGGTGAAGGAATAGGAGTACTTGCAGTTTCTGTTGCAGCCACACTAACTAGGGGAGTGCTTGGAAATAACTCCTGTGTGGTGGAACTGGTAGTTGGACTTGGACCTATCATAATCCTTTGTCTCTTCTGTGTCCCTTGATCACTAAGTGTTTGTGTGGTATCTTGTATTGGTATCCTCTTGAAAGGAAGCAAGGTGTGCGGAAAATGCTTCCTACACTAATCTAATGAGGAGAGGGCTATGCAAATTCAACTTTATCCTAACTATTACAGCAATGTTAAACCATTAACATGAGATATTGCAGAAAAACACAAGAACCAGAAAGTAGATAGAAGAAGAGAGACAAATATTTACGGTGGGGAAAACCCTTATCGGGTGAAAAACCCCACACTCAGAAACCTGCATAATGTATTAACAAATCTAAAAGAATGTTTACAATACACTTGCAATGCAAGCTTCAATGGTCTTCAACACTCGTGTCTAGAGTCAATCCGGTAGCATAACAGTACCTGTAAACCTATGATACAAAATCCATCTCCAAGCACCTGTATATAAAGAGAATACAAGGCAATATTGGACCTATCTTGGAATGGGCATCCAATATGGCATCTTTGACCAAAACCCATGCCTAGGTACACTTGGTCAACATTGTAGAATGTGTCTAACACTTGTCCACAGCTCCCATCCCAAAGAGGTCGCCTATTTCCAAAATAGGCTATGACAGATGCTCTTACAACACTTACGACCGTCATAGAATCTGTCATAGTGGTTACAACTTACAGCTGTAAGAGAATCTGTCATACACATGCTATAAATAGCATATTCTCTTACAACACATCATATTCCATGTTGGGGCATCCAAATATGCCTCATTCAAAGATGCTACATGACACATGTCATTACCTATCTTACAACCTTCTATTCTCGACTCTTACATGTCATAGATTCATCATAGGAATCCATCATAACCGTTTCGGTCACATTCCTTACACAACATAGAAGATGCCAACACATGGCAGAATATTCCTACCACTAAGTGGGATGCCTATCTCCTCATGTGAGGACAAGATAACAAGTTGTCATAATCCATGTAGGATTGACACATCACCGTGCCACATCCCACAATATGACAAAGTGGAATTTCCAATTATTTACAACATAGGCAATTGAATAATAAATACAAGCATTACAAATGCAGAGAATTACCAAGGTTGAGACACCTTAATTCCCAACATTCTCCCACTTGTTGAACACCTTGTAAGAGCCAATAGAAAAACATGATTTAACTACTATAGGACGAGAGGCCCATAGACTCCGAACACCATCTGAACTTCTCTGTGCCCACTGGTTTCGTCAATGCATCTGCAACATTCTTCAAAGTATCTACCTTCTCCAAATTTACCTTTCCATCCTCAACCATGTCCCTCACGAAGTGAAACTGAACATCAATGTGCTTGGTTCTAACATGGAAAGTTGGATTCTTTGCAAGGCAAATTGCACTCTGACTATCACAACTGATCGTGATCTGACCTGCATCAACACCAATATCAGAACACAATCTCTTGAGCCAAATGGCTTCCTTACAAGCATGAGTTGCTGCCATATACTCAGCTTCTCTCGTGGACAAAGCAACAACAGGTTGTCGCTTACTCATCTAACTAATAGCACCACCAAACAGTGTAAAAACATAAGCACTAGTGGATCTCCTGCTGTTAATGTCACCTACCCAATCTGACTCCACAAATCCATGAATATCAATAGAATACGGAGGTCCTGAAACATTACCATGATAGCAAATGGAGTACTCGGAAGTACCCCTCAAATATTTGAACACTCACTTAACTACATCCCAATGAACCCATCCAGGATTAGCCATAAATCGACTAAGGACTCCCACTGCTTGGGCAATGTCTAGTCTTGTGCAGACCATAGCATACATCAAACTGCCAACAGCACTAGCATAAGGTACTCTGCTCATGTCCTCCACCTCACTAGGAGATTTTGGACAATCCTCAACAAACAACTTTGTCCCCAAAGAAATGAGAACACACAATGGTCTACAATCTGCCATGTTGAATCTGTCCAACACGGACTTCACATACTTACTCTGGCTTAACCAAATTTTTATGTTGGTTCTGTCTCTTTTGATTTCCATTCCTAGAATGTACCTGGCTGCCCCTAAATCTTTCATTTCAAACTAAGCTGACAACTGAGATTTAAAATCAGAAATCATATTTTTACCCTTCCCAATGAGCATCATATCATCAACATATAGTGCAACAATAAGAATACGATCACCATCAAATTTATAATACACACATTGATCTGATTTTGATCTCACAAATCCAATTGACAACACAAAGGCATCAAACTTCAAGTACCATCTCCTAGGGGATTGTTTCAAACCATACAAAGACTTCTTAAGTTTGCAAACCAAATTTTCTTTACCTTTCACCATGTAATGCTCTGGCTGTGACATGTAGATCTCTTCCTCCAAGTCACCATGAAGGAAAGTTGTCTTCACATCCATCTATTCTACCTCCAAGTCATAAGTTGTTGCAAGTGACAACAGGAATCAAATGGATGTCAACTTTGCAATGGGAGAGAAGATCTCACCATAATCTATACCCTCCACTTGTGAATACCCCTTCGCAACCAATCTGGCCTTATACTTCTTAATACTGCCATTTGCACCAATCTTCTTCTTGAACACCCATTTGTATCCAACGGGTTTCCATTCAGGAGGCAAAGGCACCAAGTCCCAAGTTTGATTCTTTTCCAAAGAAGCCATTTCTTCCTCCATGGCCTCCTTCTAGGAACCTACATCCTTCATATCCAAAACCTCTGATACAGTTCTAGGTTCATCACTGTTAGTAATCAAAGCATAAGCACAACTAGAATCAAGCAAAGTAAAACCAAACCTTTTAGGTTGCTTTCTTATCTGTGTAGACCTCCTCAAGAGCTGAGGTTGAGGTTCATCTTCTTCCTCTGAGCTTTCAAAGCTGCTGGAGCTCTCCTCGTCATCAAGTCCAACATTATCTTTCTATTCAGTCTTCTCAGGGGTGAGAGGAAACTGAACAACATTCTCTTTCTTTTCTTTTTCTTCTGGCTACAAAACAGTGGAAGAAGGTGTAAGCTCTCTGAAGATGACACTTCTGCTATACAACACTTTTTCAGCCACGGGGTCCCAAAGCTTGTATCCTTTCACACCAACACCATAGCTGATGAAGATACACTTAACAGCTTTGTTTTCCAACTTTGACCGCTTCTCCCTAGGCACATGTGCATATGCCTCACAACCAAAAACATGAAGATGCCTTACTGAAGGCTTTCTACCAGACCACACCTCCATGGGTGTCTTTCCAACAAGAGTTGATGTAGGAGATCTATTTACCAGATAGCAAGCAGTGGCAACAGCTTCAGCCCAAAACTTTTGTTCTAGACCAGCTCCACTAAGCATACTCCTAGCCTTCTCCATCAGTGTCTTGTTCATCCTCTCTGCAACTCCATTTTGCTGCGATGTGTATGGAGTTGTCTTATGTCTTTCAATCCCAAGTTCCTTGCAATACTTATTGAATTCTGTAGAACAAAACTCACCACCATTGTCAGTTCTCAAACATTTAATGTTTTTACTAGTCTGATTTTCAACAAAAGCTTTAAACTCCTTAAACTTGCTATAGACTTCATATTTGCTTCTGAGAAAATAAATCCATGTACTTCTACTGTAATCATCTATTAAAGATACAAAGTATACAGATTTTGATAACGAAGGAACATTAACAGGGCCAAACACATTAGAATGAATAAGGTCCAACACACCAGAAGACTTATGAGAACTCGAGTAAAACTGAACACGGTTTTGTTTTCCATAAATGAAATGTTCGCAAAAGTTGAACTCAAGATTACAATCATCTAACCCCTCAATGAGGTTCTTATTTTTCAGGGTACACAGACCCTTCTCACCAATGTGGCTAAATCTCTTATGCCATAACATTGTCTTTTCTGCAGGAAGTTTAACTTCCAATGCACGATTACAACCATCAAGACTAGAAACAACAGATTTATTTACTGCTCGTTCAGATGGTGGGGATGAAGTGACTGTTGCCCTCTTCCTTGAGTTAGAAGAACTATTACATTGTGCAATGCATGCTTCCAGCTGAAACAGAGTACCTCTCCGAGTACCCTTAGCAAGCACCATAGATCCTCTAGTCATCTTGCATCCTTCTTTCGAAAAGACAACCTACACACCTGCATCATTCAAACTACTTACAGAAAGTAGGTTCCATGCTAAACCTGGGATGTGCATAACCCCAGAGATCCCCTTCACTCAACCATCAGGGAATCAGATAGAGACTCTTCCATGACCAACGATCTTCAGATGAGAGTCATCACCCAGATACACCTTTCCACCATCAAACTCCTCATACTTAGTGGACCAGTCTCGATGCGAGGTCATGTGGAATGATGCACTAGAGTTGATTAGCCACACTGTTGATAACTGAGAGGGGGGGTGAATCAGTTATCTTAATTATTTCAGCTTTCTGAACTTTCTTAATAATTAGTGCAGCATCAATTCAAACAAGCAAACATAACCATGAAATAGAAATACACATGACACAATATTTTTGATGTGGAAACCCTATTAAGGGAGAAAACCACATGGTGATTAACCCAAGATTGTATTCTCTATTAGAAGAATAGGATTACAAATGGCACTTGTCAATTAGGGCTCACTACCCGAGCACACTGCTCACAAGAGGCCCATTGCCTACAAGAGACTCACTGTCTACAATTTAAAAATAGTGTAATACAATACTTGAACTGATAAGGAGCATCTACATATGCTGGAGTTCAGTTCTGGTTAAACTCAGTACACTGATCTACTGCACTTCATCCTTTCTCTTCCTTAGTGCTGTTGTCCCTTCACATACCGGACCTACCTTTCTACTTTCACTCTACTTTACTACTTTTCTTCGCACTACACAAAAAACCACACTACTCCTCACAACTAAATCCATCTTGTATATATATCGCACAAGTGATTTATTGGACAAATTCTGTTGCCCAACTTTGCTTCATTTTGACCAAAATTGATATATGACCGCTTAACAGGAATGCAAACACATCTATCCTTTTTAGATCTATCAGATCACTGGTCTGGGCTGTGATCTGGGCTTCTTTTATGGCCTCATGCATGGCCTCTAACTTAGGGATAATTATCCCTCTGAGTGCACCCAACCTGCTTATTCTATTTTTTTTCCTTCTCCAACTTCTTGATTTCATTCAAGACTGCAATAGTCTGACATTCTTGATTTATTATGGAGGATGAGAGAGGATCAAAATTCTTTGATAGATTTGTCAGTTTGTCCTCCTGTTCTTTTACTTTCTTCTTAATGTCCAATGTTTCTTGGGACCATGATAAACAAAATTTGTACATTTCTCTGCCATCTTTAAGAGCATTTTCTAAGCTCTTTATCCCTATACTCATTTTCCTCCTATCATTAGTTATTAACCCTTGTACCTCTGATAATCTTTTTGACAAAAATTATTTTCAGACCTTATCTTCTGTTGACTTCTCTAGGGAATCAAAATGTGTGCTAACACTATTTACTAGAGTTTTAAGATTACCAGATATGGAGGCTGAGGGATCTTTCTGAAAAGATGGCATAATCTTTTCTAACACTTCGGATGCAGCTGTTATAAGCTCACAGTCTTCCATGTGAGACTTCAGGAGTTTTTCTTTGGCCTTTGCATTAGCAAACGAAGCTATCTTCATTGTTTGTACCAGAGATAGAGACTCAAAATCAAATGGCCCTTTTAGTAGTTCCAGTTCATCAATCTCCATAGTTTCTTTTGTCAAAAAGTCCTTGACTGATTCTGCAGTGTCTCTTGCCGGAGACAGATTCTTCTTTTCTTATGCAGTCACAGAACTATCTTTTGGAGCCTTCTCTCCTTCCACAACCTTTGTGCTGTTATCTTCTTTTTCCTTCACCTCTGCTTCTTTCTCCTTTATTCTTTCTTCTCCTTTGGATCCGGAGTCAACAGGGGAAACCAAAGGAGTGATGTTTGTCTGTTCATGCACTTCCTTTTCCGGAACAGAGGATTCCAAGTCCTTATCATTTTCTGTACCGGTGTCCATGATTTGCTCAATGGATTCTTTTTCAACACCTGTGACTGAAGGATCAACACCGAAGTCCTCTATAATAGGAAGGTTGAATCTATTGAAGGCCTTCCTGAGGATCTCTTCTGTTTCCTTGGCTATCTTGTCAGTCTCACCAAGCATGAGCTAATTCATTCTGGCTTTGCTCTGAAATTCATCCTTGCAATCCTTGAAGATCATGTTCATTTGCTTTGAATCGATTGAAGGATATAGATGAATGGCTATCTGTTCCTGAATCTCAAGATCTTTTGCCATGGCAATATTCTTTCTTATTTCTAACTCTTTTTCTAGGCTTTTGGGAATAAGAGATATAATTTCAATAAAAGCCTTGTTATATATGTTCAAATACTTAACTGCTGCTTCCTGCAAGATCTTTTGGTCTGCTTCATTGTAATCATCATATAATTCGGCCATTGGCTAAAGGTTTCTGTTGGTGCCTGCTTAATCAATCAGGTTTCAGGGTCATTAAGGTCTGGGGGGTCATTTTTTCCAAACACTAGGTCATCTTATGAAGACCCCCTAATAGTGAGAATGTGACGATGATGTCACCAGGATGTTCATCAGGGTGACTTCTCACATCGACGAGGCTGGGAGATCTTCTTCTGATGCCATTTGTTTGGCCGATGAGGACCATCATCAGAGTGACATTGCTTATCGGGCGAGCTGGCGAGAGGTCCACCGACGTGAGGTGTCTAGCCAATGGATTATGGTTTGAGGCTTTTCAAGGATTTAGTTGTCAGTAAGAGTGGTGTGGTCGGTGAAGGAACTTTTTGTCACTCTGATGGTTGATGTCTGGGCGATGGAGGTGTTTGTCGGTGAAACAATGCATATCGGTAGGAGAATTTTTGGTTGCTCCGATGGCGTGGGTCACATCGATGGAGGCGGGAGATACACCAATGGGCTATTGGTGGAAGGTTCGTGGGTCGCGTAGGGTAAAATGCACGATGTTAGGTATACCTGCGACTTGGTTTATAAAATGGTCAGGAGGTCCATGCATGGCGAATGTAAGATAAATAGATCTCACTAGTTTTGAGAGGTCAGCGATAAAAGTAGAGGGTACTTATGTGGCACGATCAAATTGGCTGGAGACTTTTCTGCATGATTTGAGGCCGTAGATCTTGAAATGGGAGAAGATCGACGGCCATATTTTGGGTCCACAAGGAGGGACTTTCTGTGTGTCTATGCCAACTTGATCGGGAAAAGCTTCATAGATAGGCGGAGTTGCAATGACTACGGGTAGATGAGGAAATTGATGGCGGATCTGTAGAGGATGGGCAACAGAAGTGACTGGTCATCCACCAGGTTTAAGATGCAAATCTGGAAACGGTGGCACATCTCCCAATTCTACCTGTTCCCTCTCCTTCCTCTGCTTGGTGCATTGATGATTTTTAAGCACCATTTTCTAGTACTGTATCTGGTGGATCTTTGACCTTGTCATGTAATTAATTTTTGTTGGGTACACAGTCTGGGTATAAAGACCAAACTGTGTTACCCATTGTTGTTGAAAATTGGACAAAAATCTGGGTGCTGTAATAAGATGCAACTCCTTTGGTGACCCTATCTGGATGTCTTGTGAGTTTATGAATCTCGTGTTGTATATCTCATGCATGAATTTACTAGTTTCATGATTAAGTATATATGAGTAATGTTGTATTTGCATGTATCTGGTTATTTTGTCTCCAAATTAAATGTGTTCTTTTGAATCTAAACATCTAAGGGGTGTCTAGTACTCTAGGATATGATCTTACCATATTGAAAACTTGATCTTTTGCTTCTGCCTAAGGGGTAGATTAAAGTGTTTCAGGTCAAGGGCTGGGAGGAACATATTGCAGTAAGGATATCGTAAGTATAGGTAACTGAATACTCTGTTCTGGGAGGTATCTGTAAGGCAAATACCACAACATCCCCTTGAAATCCGGTCATAGTGTGTTCATGTTGATCATTCACAGGTGTATGTCTATTAACTCCAAGCCCTGGATAGGCACCAATCTAGTCTTGCAATGAGGTTACACCTCAGGTCCTGGTTTTGAATCCAAATACCAAATCAACCTAAACTCAAAAAAAAAAGGAAAACAAACCTTTAGGACTTTAGAATTAGTTTTAGGATCAGAATCTTCTGTCTCACAACTGAACATAGGCCCAAAGCCAGCCCCTTTGCACTTATCTTACAGTTTTGGTCTACATAAGGGAGGATTCATCTGCTTTATATCAGCATCCCACCATCCACAGATATATTCTATATATGTTGAATAGGGAATACCCCCTAGGTTTTGCAAAGCCTGAAGAAGAAGAGGAGATAAAAATAGAGTCTATCTCCTACACTATTGGCCCCTGGCCCAGATATCCTATTGATCACTGTTGGCTACCTTGTAGGGATACTGGGAACAAGCATCCAGTCTGGGAAAAAACCAACAATTTCCATCCACAGTGACTGATTTGATGACATTATCTAAAGACAGAGTGGGTTTTTCTACAAAATCTTCTGCCTTTTCTTCTTCACCTTGACCGGTAGAAGGTTCATCAGATGTTTTCTTCTTCTACTTCTTCATTTTCTTTATCTCCTCATCTGATTCAGTTTCTTCATCATCCTTCTAACTGACATAAGACCTTGTGGCCTTTGTTTTAGTTCTTTTCTCTCCTCTACCGGATGATTTTGCTTCCGGTTTTGATGTCCTTGAGCTTTTAGCAGTGACAGGTGCTGATCTCTTTGATGATCTTGTCCGGGTGGAAGATTCTACCGCAGCACTTTCCTTACTTCCCTTTTCTACCTCTTTCTTCTCTTCCTCAGCCCTTTCCATCTTTTCCCTGTTGGCATCAAGTGTCTCCTTTGAGATGCGTAAGCCTTTGGCAACTTCTTCAACTTCTTTTCTCACTTTCCTCTTTATTTCTGGTTGTCTGAGTTCCACATGAACTTTTACACTTAGCTCTTCAAAGGTTCCAAACCTTTCTGCCTTTGGATCCTTTGGCTGACTTACCATGTGATGAACATGCAGCTCCACAATTTGTTCGTCAACTTCATACCCCATAGGCATGATCCAGACTATCCTTGGCTCTACTGCCTCCATTAGGCATTGATCAGTGTCTACCATGAAGCACACTGTATCTTTATATTGTTCAACCAATGATTTTGGGATTCTTTCTCTGATTTGCATAGTATTTTGGAAATTCTTAAAGTAACCCCACAGAGCTGTATTCCTTGCCTTGGCATCCCCAAGTTCATGCAAGTAATCTCTGATTTGAATTGCTACCGGTTTGTTATTTTGCCATACCCATCCATTGGATCCGAGCAGCTCATTCATGAAGTAGAAAAATAAACACAATATCAGTCCACCATATTTAAAGGAGTTCTTCTTGTCCTTTTTGATCTTTTGTATGTTCTCCATCAATTGATTTTAAAGAAGTTCACAGAGATCATACTCTGCATTCTTTCTCAGCATCTCATAAGTAGTATACACTGTAGTTCTAGACACTGAATTCTCCCTATTGGAATGATATATTTTATACCCTATTATCATAGATGCAAACTTGATATCTAGGTCCATGATATCTTCAATGGTCATTGCCCTCTTATCAAATTTTGATCCGATGGCCTCAGTTACAATTTGGTTTTTGACAGATTTGAGGACAGGTATCCCTCCGGAGGAGTATAAGCCAATTACTGCCCTAATTACCTCCTTAGTGATTTTGCAAGGTCTATTCAGCCATAGGAAGTTGTCATGCATCCTACTCAATACATACCGGACCCATTCATCTTCTTCAAAGTAGGGGAAATGAATGAACTGATCAAAATGTTTCTCCTGGATGCCCTTATATTGAGGTTTAAGTTCAAAAGCATCATCTATCAATTGTTTATGATAGATATCTCTTAGTTTGAATTGCCCAAACTCTTCAATATTCGCGTGTATGTAAACCCTAATATCTTCTGTATGCAACACACCATGTGGAACACTAGAAAATGCTCCTAGGGGATCTACTTCCAAGGATTTGTATGGATGTTTCTTGAATTTGGGGCGAGGCCTATCAGAGATCTTCACAATATTTGGAGTACCCATCATTCAAGGATTTACAGAGAGATATTTGATAATGGAGAATACCTTTTGCACCTTTTGGTTTCACGGAGTTAGCTGGATTGATTTCTGGATGAATTGACTTCTGCAAATGATCTTTGATGAGCTTAAGGAATTTTGTTGCAGAGCTTCTCTTTTCATTTCTTCTTGAATGCAGAATGAACAAATGCTTAATGAGAAAACCCTTATATTGCTCCACAAACCCTAATGTCAAGTTGCAATAAATGCTCAACCTAAGTCATTCCAATTTGCCTTATTCGGATGACTTGAAGAACCGGATCAATCTTGATCTTAAACATCTTGCGGATCTTCCAAATCTTAACCATAGTTTATTTGGATGTTTCTCTTATGAACCCTTTAATCCGCAACTCGTCTTGTGCCAATTCTGGTACCAATTGACTGGCTGGGGGAACAAGGTTTTCTTTGTGTCTCCCCTGAGCCAGAGCTCACCTTTTAATTTCTGGAAGGAATATCAACACCAGAGTCTGGTGCGGATCCATCCCCTACATTCTCTGTACTTTTCTTCACCCAAATCTTGTTCATCTCACTTTGAACTTCATCCGCATTCACTTTTTGTTTTCCCTTATCTTGATTCTGATTATGATATACCGGACCTCTTTTGTCCTGATTTTTGCTTCTACAGAATTTTGCAATATGACCGGATCTATTGCAAATTTGGCAAACAACATTTCTTTGCATATTTGATTGATATCCTCTTGATCTGCATTGATTAGCCATATGACCCATTCTATTGCATGCAAAGCATCTACCATTAAATGAATTGTTTATTTGCATATTTCTACATTCATGAGATTTGTGACCATACCTTTTGCAGTTGAAACACTGTCCGGAGAAGGATGTGTTAGTCTGATTCATTCTCTTTCTGCACTGATTAGCTTTATGACCAAAGTTATTGTAGTTGTGGCAATATCCATTCAAGGATGGATATCTTTGAGCATTAGGCTGTCTTACCAGAGGTCTTCTAGGCCTGTTCCTTGGATTTTCTGATCTAAGATTCTTCTGACTGAATCCGGAGCTTTCTCCTTTCTCATATCCCAAACCACACTTGTCATCTACCCTCTTTTGACTTTCAAGAAGAACTTCAAGTTGAGTAGAACTTATCTTGAATTTCTCTTTATATTCATTTGTTGTTTGAAGATTCCTTTTAAGAGAGACAATTTGATCCTCAAATTTTTCTTCATTATCTTTAGCATCTTCAAGATCAGATTCAAGATGTCTGATAATTCTATCCATCTTGTGGCAATCTTCTGATTTCTCCTTGAGAGATTGTCTTAGATCATCTTCATTTTTTTTTTCTCTTCAACCTCTTGGGTAAACTTCATAACTCCTGATTCCATTTCATGTCTTACCATAATGATTTCTTTTGATAGCTTTTCACATAACTTGGTTTTCTCCTTCAGATCTTCATTTGTATCATTGGCTTCACCTTGACTTGCCAATTGCTGAAGTAGCTCCTTTCTCTTTTTAATAGAGAGACTTAATTTGTCTTTTAGTTCCTTCATGAAATCATCAGCGTGTTTGAGTCTTTCCTTTAATTCATTGACTTCAGAGTTTGACTGCTCAAGATCTTCAAGGGCAGTCTTGAATTGCTCCCTTAAACGATATACATCCATTTGAATTTCCAGATCTTCCTCAAGCTGTTAGACTTTGTTAGGAGGAACTTGGCTCTGATACCAATTGTTGATAACTAAGAGGGGGGTGAATCAGTTATCTTAATTATTTCAGCTTTCTAAACTTTCTTAATAATTAGTGCAGCATCAATTCAAACTAGCAAACATAACCATGAAATGGAAATACACATGACACAATATTTTTGACGTGGAAACCCTGTTAAGGGAGAAAACCACGGGGTGACTAACCCAAGATTGTATTCTCTGTTAGAAGAATAGGATTACAAAATGGCACTTGCCAATTAGGGCTCACTGCCTGAGCACACTGCTCACAAGAGGCCCACTACCTACAAGAGACTCACTGCCTACAATTTAAAAAGAGTGTAATACAATACTTGAACTGATAAGGAGCATCTACATATGCTGGAGTTTAGTTCTGGTTAAACTCAATACACTGATCTGCTGCACTTCATCCTTTCTCTTCCTTAGTGCTGCTATCCCTTCACATATCGGACCTACCTTTCTGCTTTCACTCTACTTTACTACTTTTCTTCACACTACACAAAAAACCACACTACTCCTCACAACTAAATCTGTCTTGTATATATATCGCACAAGTGATTTCATCACCTTTCTAGTCGGCACCCGAAATAGTCAATATTTTCCACGAACTTTGATCTGTCGGCTGAATCCTTTCTTACCAAGTAATGCGGATCAAGGATATACTTGTAGAAGTCATCAATCATGTCGGCCAATCATAACTTATGCCTTAAGAATCTTTACCATCATCAGTAACGCATCTGAAATAATGTCTGATGTTCTGCCAGTCAGTTCTTCCTCTGTCCACACTATCAATCAGGGACCCAACACTCAAGTATTCATATCTTTTTCTTCATCTATCACCAGAGGCTAAATCCTGGGAATCTATCAGTCAAGGTAGTCCTCTTTACTTCCCCAAATCTGCACTTCACCAAGATACTTCCTCTGAGAGATCCGGACCTGACTGTCGGACCTTGTTGACTGCTTTGTTCTTGCTTACCGAATCATAACACTTCTTCTATCTAACTTCTGGTAGAGGCACACCATGTCTTGCGGATGTGTGGGATGACCTTTGTTGCCATCAATGACAACAATCATGAAGCTCCAATGTGTCTCTTGCCAACACACACATCATCAGATGCATGGGTTGCCAGGGCTGCGATGAAAGCATCACCATCATCTTGTGATTTGTCAGAATCTGAATCAAGAGCTTTCTTCTTTTTCTTCTTCTCCTCTTTGCATTCCTTTCAGAAATGCCCGGTCTTGCCACAGTTCCAACAAAGCGCCTTGGACTTTCCAGGAGATTTGGATCTCCCACGGGATTTGGATCTACCCTTCTTAGCTTTCTTGTCCTTCTTCTTCCCTTTCTCCTTGGGTCTTCCACGAACTGCAAGGGCTTCTTTGGCTGCCTCAGAAGACTTTCTCTGCATCTCTTCAGACAACAGTGAAGAAACCACCTCTTCCATTTTGAATGTGGATTTGGTGCTTCCAATTGCCATGACAAGATGATCCCATGAGTCCGGTAGAGAACAAAGCAGGGTCATACACCGATCCTCCATTTTTACACCAATAGATGCTAATTGTGCAACCAACATATTAAAGGCATTCATATGCTCAGCCACGGATCCCCTGTCCTCCATTTGAAGAGAATACTTCTTTCTCAAGAAAAGTTTATTGACTAGGGATTTGGCTTGATACACATCCCCCAACTTCTTCCAAAGGAGTTTTGCAGTAGTCTCCTCATGGGCATTTAACAACACAGAATCAGCAAGACTAAGTCTTATGAGACCCTTAGCCTTCTGATCCTTGAGATCCCACTCATCTTGAGTCATTGTAGCTGGTTTAGTTTCGTTCACACTTTCCCAAAGGTCTCGGTCAACTAACATATCTTCCATTTTGAGCTTCCACAGCTCGAAATTACTACCATTGAACTTCTCTACTTCCAACCTTCTTGATGTGCTTGCCATCTCCTTGCTGCAATAAGATACAGAATGCTCTGCACAGACTCCCACTCAACCTAAGATTAGCTCAAAAAACCCCTACCCTACAACTAGGACCAAAGGTGATCAAGCTCTGATACCAACTGAAAGGAAGCAAGGTGTGCAGAAAATGCTTCCTACACTAATCTAATGAGGAGAGGGCTATGCAAATTCAACTTTATCCTAACTATTACAGCAACGTTAAACCATTAACATGAGATATTGCAGCAAAACACAAGAACCAGAAAGTAGACAGAAGAAGAGAGACAAAGATTTATGGTGGGGAAAACCCTTATCGGGTGAAAAACCCCACACTCAGAAACCTACACAATGTATTAACAAATCTGAAAGAATGTTTACAATACACTTGCAATGTGAGCTTCAATGGTCTTCGACACTCATGTCTGGAGTCAATCTGGCAGCATAACAGTACCTGTAAACTTGTGATACAAACTCCATCTCCAAGCACCTGTATATAAAGAGAATACAAGACAATATTGGACCTATCTTGGGATGGGCGTCCAATATGGCATCTTGGACCAAAACCCACGCCTAGGGACATTTGGTCAACATTGTAGAATGTGTCTGACACTTGTCCATAGCTCCCATCCCAAAGAGGTCACCTATTTCCAAAATGGGCTATGACAGATGCTCTTACGACACTTACGACTGTCATAGAATCTGTCATAGTGGTTACAACTTACAGCTGTAAGAGAATCTGTCATACACATGCTATAAATAGCATATTCTCTTACAACACATCATATTCCACCTTGGGGTGCCCAAATATGCCTCATTCAAAGATGCTACATGACACATGTCATTACCTGTCTTACAACCTTCTATTCTCAACTCTTATATGTCATAGATTCATCATAGGAATCTGTCATAACCGTTTCGGTCAAACATTCCTTACACAACATAGAAGATGCTGACACATGGCAGAATATTTTTACCACTAAGTGGGATGCCTATCTCCTCATGTGAGGACAAAATAACAAGTTGTCATAATCCATGTAGGATTGACACATCACCGTGCCACATCCCACAATATGACAAAGTGAAATTTCCAATTATTTACAACATAGGCAATTGAATAATAAATACAAACATTACAAATGCAGAGTATTAGCAAGGTTGAGACACCTTAATTCCCAACACCTCTTTTGTGTAATTTGTTGTTGGACCTGTTGTTGTAGCACATGTTGACTAAGTTCTCCACCAGTGGCAGTGTCAATCACACTAGGCTCTCCACCACGAGCATGTCCAAGTTGTGATTGCATCTGACCATGAGGATTAGGATTTGAAGCTGTAACAAAATAAATTATTTCAGCTATACTTGTATGCCCTTGGTCTATTTTATCAACTCCAAGGCCTCATTTATCATCTGGTTTTCTGGTGACTACATCTATTGTTTTCCAAATGCCTTGTCCTTGGGACCCCAAACCGCCACCTTCATAACCTAATTTTTCAGCTATGGCTGCTCCTGAAGGATATGCTTCTTTTGTGGCCTGAATTAAACCAGATTTGAAATTGCTTTGTTCATCCCTATCATCATCAAGTTCATCATCAGTTTCTTGATCTTCACATTCATTGGGATGCTTTATATTCCACAATTTGCTAAACTCATCATCTTCATCAATTTCTCCATACTCTACAAGAGTTCTTGGTTCACCTAGCTCCTTCCTCATAGACCGAAAGGCAATAATTTTTTATCATGACCAATTTTTTCTTGTAACATTCTTATCTAGAGAATATGGCATTTTTATTCTACTAGATGGTTTATCACTTTTTTCATAAAAGTTGTTGTACCTCTTGATTTGATTCTCTACTAGTGCGCCTGTCTTTTGGTGCAATGCCATAATTTCTGGTGACAATTGTTCAAAAGAAATACCTTTCTCAGCAGCAATTTTCTCCATTGCTATTTTGACCTCATCCCAATAATCCTTTTTTCTCAAGTTTTCAAGCAAGGGTTTACTTTGATGTTGAATTCTACTTTCAGCATTCCTATTGGCCACAATCATTATTTTAATGGTGTCACATGGATCACACTACCAGTGACAGACAACATCAAAATTAAAAATTTTCAAAAGATCATGTACCACCTTAAATGCTTTTCTCTCAAATGTGAACCCTCCACATGAAATAGGTAAAGAAGGAAATAAGGTCTTCTTTTGCTAACCAACAAAGTGTAGTTCATCAGTACTCTGCATCTGCCTTACATATTCCAATGCAAAAACCCTTTATGTCACATGTATTAGAAGTTTGTATGGCTCTACTCTCGATCCACAAAATCTTAGCACAGTATATTCTTCAAATAAGTACCAATTAGCCAATTGTATTTCTTTTCCTAGTTGAATGCAATCTCTACATGATATAGGCAATCTAGGCATTAGAGTATTTGTAATTGCTTGATGCAATGGAGCCAAAAATTAATCTACAAAATGATTGTAGTTCCTTCGAGAATCATGCATCCTTATCTTAGTGGTCCAATCATATACTAGAGCCATTTTCTTTTCCTCAGCATTACTATAGGACTGAATCTGAAGCTTGTTGGTCTGAAACATTCCACTAAATTTAAATAGAAAAAAATAGCACAAGTAGGTTGTGAACCTAAATGTCTTGGTGGAACCTCCTTTAATCATTAAAAATTGTTTATGCATGGATTCTACAATGTGCTCAATAAAGTTATATTTCACATGTACACCATAATGGATATTATATACCATTTCAAGCAAGTTTGCATCCACTTCCCAATTGCTATCCAGTCCAAGGCAAAATGCTAGCATGGAAATAGTATCATGAGCCCATGATCTAAAAATTTCCAAACGATAAGGAGACTTACGGTTACCTTTCAACTTGTTTCTTTCTTGAACTATTTTATTTAGGAAAACATTTTTGTCCCTTTCATCCACTACTTCATAATCACTAGCAAGCTTTTCTAGGTCAATGTGGAGTCTCCAAATTCTTTGGTTGTAAACCCCAACACTTTTCCAAATTCTTCTACATTAATGGATAAAATTTCTTCTTTGGTATCTTTATTTACAATTGCTCTTTTGTTATCATCATAATTATGGGCACAAACCATGATAAATTCTGGGCAAGAGAAAACTTCATGTAACATCATGCGCCCTAATCTAATTACCCATAGTGCACTAATACTATTAACTTGCATTTGGTTTGCAGCCTTATTCTCACATGAAAATCTAAGTTCTGAGGTAAGTTTACCATAGATTGTAGGATCATAAATATCATGGTATTCATTAGTGAAACCTAAGGTTTTAAGCAATCCAAAATAATCTATTTTTCTATCCGAACTTGCTCTGCCTTTCCCAAAAACTTTGTCTAGTCTCCTAGTGGTGGTAGACAAGCTTATACAGTGTGAAATTATGAATTCCCTCTTAAGTCCTTAATTTTTTTTAAGTCTCTCAACCCTAAACCCAAAGTTTGACAAAATAAGATTTTAAGAAAAAAGTTTGACAAAATAAGATTTTAAGAAACGATGAAACATAGCCTAGGAATTATGTCTTTCACTTACTCGAATTTTGATTCTTGAAAAGATTAATACCTACAAGTGTGGACTGGCTTTGTTGGAAGTGGAACCCAGAATCTCCCTTGTGCACTGCAATGAGCAATTTGAAATTAGTAGTAGAAAGTTTGCTTTTTTTTACGAACATTAAAGTGAATGAAACGTCAACGTGTTGCTTCCGGACTACACAATTAGTACATGGCTGTCCTACATTGATAGCTCATAGCAATTTCTAAACAGATGATCTTTGTAAATCTAACGGTTATAGGGTGATTCCGAAGATTTAAGTTTGCAAGCCTAACGCTCTATGCATTTCATTCCGGAATGCAACTACAACCATCCATCAAATGTTCATCGAACGGTTGAGTAATTTATGATATAAACAATAAACATGTGTTTTAAAGTTGTTTTAAACTTTAGTGAGATGAGTCCACGTTTCCATTCCACGATTACGTGAGTCACATATAGATCTACTTTTAGTGTTTATATAGATCTACTTTTAGTGACAACTTTTAGCGTTTATAATGTAATTTCTCAGTTTGATGGCAACTTTCTTTTTTCATTTGTATTGATTTATGTTTTAAATCTGCATGCAAATATTAATTAAATAGATAATACTTAATTTCTTAAAGGAAAAAAAATGATTTGAATAGAGTCATAAACACTGAACACAGAAAATAATTCTTTACTGTCAATGAATAACGAAAAAAAGGGGAAAGGAATATTCCAAAGTATGTTCCACGTATACAATCCATGTCACCAATTTTGAATTAAAAGGAGCACAATATTTGTAAATTGTAATACCAAAATAAACATTCACCTAAACTTGGATAGCTTTGGTTTTAGAAAGGAAGATTATATAGGAGGAAAAATTTTAGACGAAACTTTCAGTCATTTATATATGAAATAGAGTAAAGATTTTTCATATAGATAGATAGATAGATAGAAAGAAAAGTATTGTATTAATAAGTGACAAAATTTTTACAATATCAAAATCTGAACAATGAAAAGAGTTTTTTAATCATTCCACGCAAGTGTAACCAAATCCCACTTGTCCAAGTACATAACCAGTTCAGGGTTACACAAGAAAGAACCCATTACTTTTTGAATAAAGAAAAATGTGGGTCTCTCTACATCATCTAGTTCAAATCTGCCTTGTAATTAAATCCAAGAGGCCCAACCAATATAACCTCCAGTCTAATATCATAATACCATTTTTCTCCAGTAGCGTGCAGAACCCTCTCTAATCCTTGTAAGGGGATGACATCAATATACATAAATCAACATATGAACAAAAAGCTAAGAAACTTATAGTAGGGGCCTTGATAAATTTCTTAAATACTTAATATTTCCAAACAGAGACAAAATAATGAGATCCTTGAACTTCAACAGGGACATTTCTACGGATAAAGTAAACAAGTAAAAAGTTTGCCCTCACAATGGAAGTCTTTCAATATTGTTCGATTGGTTTTGCAATCCACTTGGAAATTCCAAAATTTCCAAAGCAAGGCCCTCTTGTTTCATGGCAAAGTAGAGAGGGCTATTTATAACTTTAGCAATTTAGAAATCTAAAGTGTCAACATACTTGGACCTCCATAGCTGATACTCCTCCTCTGTTGGCCAAATGAAATTGACAAGTTCGTCTGTTTTGGTCCTATAGGGTGTGTACTTGATAACCACTCAATTACCTTCCTTGTCAAATTCCTCTAAGAAAATGCCAGTGTGAATCAGTTTATCCATTCTACTTCTCAACATATCTAAATCATCATTGTCACAGATGAGCTTAACTTGAGCAGATATTATTTGTTTTGCCTGGGCCTTCCACAATTGTAGAGGTTTAACCCCACCATTTTCACTCAAAATAACAGGAAGCAAATTGAAATTCCATTCATCAAACTTTTTGACAAGCTCCCTGATCTTTATTTCCAAAGGACCTACCACCCCCTGAAAATTCTTAATTGAATTTACAAGCTTGAGAGTTGGGACAATGTTAGGAGGTGCATCCTTGACATGCTTGGTTGCAATTGCCATGTCTCTTAATGCCTGGGCTCTAGGGATCCATGTATCCATTAATTATGTTACAACATCCTTATCCTTATCAAAATCCTTTATGGCATCAAACATAGTAGAATAATTTGAATGAATGGTAATTAATCTCCTATCAATCCCTTTATTCAAGTGTTCAAGAACTATAGTTACAATATTCATATTACTTGAATAAATTGAATCATTGACCTATGACAGTAATTTCTTGTACACCTCAATTTGATCCAATAATTCCTCTTTAGTAGGCTCACTTGATGGAGCTGCACCTGATGTGCTTGGCTCCTCAACTGCAAGGGATGCATCTCCAAGATTGTATGGAATGATTTCCATTGAAACTTCTGGAAGAGGGGAGGCAGGTTGAGCTTGATCCTATGGAGATAGAGGGACAACAGAGTTAGTCTGTGTTGGGGCATGAGCATGCATATTTTGCAATTGTTGCTTTACTAATGTCACTTCAGTTTCCAACTTGGCAACCTTTTGCTGACTCTCATTATACTCTACAACCATGTCATATACTTGGTTCTATATTGATCTCTTTCCTCATTAACATTCTCTATTGTTGCCTTTGTGAATTTGCCAACGTTCACTGACATAGTTGTTGCCTCAATTGCTGAGATATCAGACACTCTCTTAATAATTGGCCCTCCACTTATGTTTGGAGCAGGCTCAACAACTGCAGGTTTCCTTGCACCTGGGGCCAATGCCCAAATAGCAAGTGTATCCCATTCTTCACTGAAAGCAGACCCCTGCAAAGCCAATTTTGCTTCCTCCTCTGTTTGATACAAGGTTTGTCATGCATCCTCACTGTGTCAAAAGCAATTGTTGAGGCTAAATCCCACTCTGGCAGCAATAAAATACCACTTTTATTCACCAACTCTCTACCTTCTTGAGATGTTATCTTATGAAATTGTTCTTTCATTTCCTTTCTAACCTCAGCTTGAATAACTGGTTCTGGTAATTCAGGGTGCAAGCTTCTCATTTTGGCAGCATTATCAACATATTCATCTCTCTTTGCCCTCCAAGCAAACTCTCTAAAAGCAGGGGTCTGGATAAATGAATCATCTATCATGAAGCTTTGGCAAGCTTCCTCCCTAAGGTCATCTGTGTTGCTCATCCCCCTGAGGTCTACCTTGCCCAACCTGAGGCTACTTTCTGGTTCTATTATCTCCCTAGGGGGAGAGGGCATTCCTTGTATCATCTCCTCCTCAGTGACAATGATATCATCATCTAAGTCATCTGGATAATCCACCAAGCTGCTTTGTTCAACCTTTTGCTTCTTTTGTAGTGGTTGTCTTGGTGGTGAGGGAATTCTTGGAGGAGAATCCACCTCAATCACTTGTGGAGCTGCTTGCCTCGGGGGAGACAGTGGTGGCATTTCATGCAATGGTGAGGAAGCTCTTGACCCCTCAGATGCAGTTGGAATGGCAATAGATTGTTGCTTCCTCACAATACCTTTTCTCCTTGCAAAGACTCTGATCTTTTGTGGTGGTTGGTAGGTAGGCCTTTCCTCCAACACTGGAGCCTTCCCCTTATCCTTTTCTTTTTCTTCCCCTACCACAGCCTTTCCTTTGTCGGCAACCAATCTCTCTCCTTTCATCCTGCCAACCACTTGCTCAAAATTTTAGAGCATATATTCAACTTTTTGCAATTCATTTTTGAATTGAGGCAATCGTAGGGGGTCATATTGGGGATCAATCTTCCATTTTTCCCTTACCATCTTATCATAGGCGGTCCATTTTGCCTTCCTGTCCTCTTGTATTTGGTAATTAAAGATGTTCCTAATAACATCTTCAGGGAAATAGAAGTTATGTATGAACTGGTTACTTCTAGTCCTCGCTTTCAATGCAGCCATGAAACCTTCAGGATCATGATTTCTTGGGTGCATTCTCCTCATGTTGTATGGTTCAAGAAATTCATACATTTTTCTCCACCCTCCATCAGTCATCACAAAGTCTGCAAAAACTGTCCATGTTGAGAAGAAGGTTCCTTTCCTCATGTTTAACAAGTGGCCATCTTCAACATCACCCAACTGCCAAATGACCTCAAGGAATCTAATTCTCAGTGGCACATCTCTTGGGATAACATGTGGTCTAACCATAGTGCCATATACTCTAAGAATTATACAATCTGGATAGGGGATAACATCTCCCCAATTGTGATCAATTTTTAAATCAGACCTCCTTTCCTTTGGCCTGGGAAAATCATGTAGTTCAGTTGGAATCCTTGGTGGAATCAGGATTAGGTCATTCCTCAACTTTGATGCAAAGACATTCTCAAACACCACAAAATCAAAATTCATATCATCCTTGTCTAGAATTCTTGTCCAACATTGGATAGGCAGCTCAACACCATCCTTCTCCTTTTCCAACTTCATATTATTCTCAAAGAATTTTGCCCTTTTCAATAAAAACATTTGCATTAACTATGAGTACCACCAAAAATGAACCCAATTTTTACCATTCTTTAATGAAAATAAACCCTGATGAATGTTACTTGCCAGGTAGGAAGCAAAGTCATATACTATGTTGTAAGCAGGGTGTTGGATATGAGTAGCCATATACATGAAACCCATTGGCATGCCAGAAGCAGGATCAAACCTTAAGATTGGACACAAAGAATAAAAGGTTTTCTAAAAATATGGAGCAAAATACTTTATTGGGAAGGGTTCCTTATTTGATGGACCAATAACAATTCTCCACTTTCCCTTTCTAGCTAATGCTAGATGATTTGGTAGCATTGTGATTTTAAAGGTGTGTCTTGTCTTCTCGTATTCACTCCTAAAGGCTTTCAAATCAATTTTTACCAAATCCTCATTCCACTCATGAAGTTGAAAAACTTCAGCAATCTCTTCCCTGCTGATCTTTACCATTTCAATCCTATTATATGTCCTGACAACTCTGGAGATAGGATCATATCTAGCTGCCACAACTTTTAACAAGTCCACATCCATGTAGACATTTGGGACAACCAATTTCCCCATGTCCAAGCTCCAGGGGTTACATATAGGAGTACCCAAATTCTTGCTCCCAAACCAGTTCTTGAACAATGACCATCCTGTATGTGGTATGGTGGCATCCTTGATTTGGATATGTTTATCTATGAGGCCTTCTTTAATTTTGGGACCCTAGAACAGAAGAGGACCTTTTACTTTGTCGTTAGTGGAGGGCTTTAATTGATCAAGAAGGTCTTGGACTATGGGCCTTTTCGTCTCTCCAGAGCTTGAGGTTTGAGCTCATGGGGGTGCCATTATGGTGAGAATTTTGCAAATTAGGGTTTTAGTGTAGCAAGAATTGCAGGTTCACAACTAGGGTTCCGACTTAAAGCAGCAATAAAGCTCAAATTTTGTAGTTCAACAATCTAAGAACACAAAACCCTAAAAGAAATGAAAATTTACTAGTAATTCCTATTGTCAAAACCACGAGAGTGAGCACAAGCAACGAATTTTACACAATTAAAGCATAGAAGGTGAGATTTTAACTTACGGATTTGAACGCTTTGAAAACCCTAGTTTTGATCGCCAAGAGATTGAAATTGCCTCGAGAGATCTCCATATGCTTTAAAACACTTAGACATATTTCAATTATGCAAAAAGAGTGCTTTTATGGCATTAAAACCATATCTTTGGTAGTTCTGTATGTCTTGTCCTCCATTATTGCTTGCTCGCACGAAGCAAAACGACTCCCATGGCTACTTTCTCAATTTCAAACTCTAGCCGTTGATCTCTTGATGAGATGGCAAGATGGATAGCCATGAAAATTTGAACAATGTTGACCCACATTCTTCTCCAATCATTTTCTACCACATGGAATTGCTTACTCATCTTTCGGTGCACCCCACCTTCTCTTTAGGCTGTGAAGTCTGCTTCATGGCGTTCGCCCGTTAGCCCACTGGGTTATCGCTCGTGCATCTTCTGACAACAGGCTAGCGGGGAACGGTTAGGATTAACTTGGGCCCTCCAACCTACTCGCACATTAACTTCTCAAGCCATCCTCCTATCTGCTTAAATTCTTCAACACTGGACGGCTAAGATTAAAACATCTTGCCAAGAAATTTCCCATGTGTCTTATTTAAACCTTTAATAGCTCACCCTTTAAGTCTCTTAAGGCTGCTTCGAAATATTTGCTAAAATATTTCTTATTCTTCTATAGTTAGCATTTAAAAAGTGGACCCTGCTAGGTTAACGGAACATGGGGACAAAATATGGGGGTTGAGACTTAGACAATAGATGAAATATTTTGACCCCTTTTTAATGATTAATGCATAATGTTCCCCACCAAGCGGTGACTGACAAGACTAGGTATAAGGGGTCGGTAAACAACACGGTTTTGATGGCTCAAGTTTCAACTTAGACAACAGGCAACAGGAGGTAGCAAGTCAACATAAGGTTATAACGCAGAGGGTTAAAAGCTAGGTTTCTCATATGAAATGTCAACCATTGATATTTAGAAATCTAACGGTTCTAGTGTTATTCTGGAGGTTTGAATTCACAAGTCTAGTGTTTCAGACATTTTCTTCCAGAATGCAACTATAATCGTCCATTGAAAATTCATCGAATGGTCGTTGGTTCTATTAATTTGCGTTGACATCTTGCTTCAGACATAATAAATATGTTGACACTTGTCCCCATTCCAGACACTTTATGAAGGAATTTAGATGTGTGGAAAATTTGTCCCGGAATAGAACAATATGTAGCATTTGATATTTTCGCCACCCACAATATGATTTTTTATTGGCATAACAATTTATTTCGCCAATGAATTTTTTATTGGTTTGAAACTATATTTCATTCGCCAATGATTTTTTTATTGGTTTGAAAATAGGTTTAATTCGCCAATGAAATTTTTTTTTGGGTTTGAAAATAGGTTTTAATCGCCAACAAAAATATTTTTTTATTTAGAAAACAGGTTTAATTCACCCACATAAATATTTTATTGGTTTCAAAACATGTTTAATTTGCCAATGGAAATATTTTGACTAGTTTGAAAATAGGTTTTAATCGCCAATGAAAATATTTTATTGGTTTGAAAATAGGTTTTAATCGCTAATGAAAATATTTTATTGGTTTTTAAAAAAATTACAATTCGCTAGGATTTTCCACAGACTTCTAGCGATTACAAAAGATTCGCCAATTGAGATATTTTTTCCCCTGAAAAATGAAAAAATTCGCCAATAAAATTAATATTTTTCTCGGGAAGTATACACGATTCGCCAGGTTTTTACACCTTCTCCGAGGGGGGGGTTCTTAAAGTTATCCCTGGAAGGTGCCATCAACACTTTTTCCTTCTAGTGAACATCATGTTAGGGTTTGCTAGTAGTAGCTTTTTGGATGTCTCTAATTATGGATTTAGTAATGAGACAGACCCCCTAGGAGTGGGGATTAATGAATCCAAGACCACATTTGTATTTGGGCTAAATGCACTGCAACCATGAGGTGGTAGGCATTCCTTGTTTGTTTCCCTACTTGGCCCATAAGAAGTTTCAAATCAACTTAGCCAGTTGATTGTAACCATTCTTTGAGGTAACCCTATATGAGGAGATATAGATGTGATTGGCTATCATAATCTTGTTAACCACCTAAATGCAACCCACCATTGAGAGGAATCTATTACTTCAATCAATGAGTTTATCTTTGAATTTCTTGAGGAATCATTTCCACATGTCAACTAGAGTGACTACTAGCCCAAAGAGGATGCCAAGATAGCGAATGATAGTACCATGTCAAATCAACTTCCATTCAAGGGGGATCCATAAAAGGGGTTTATCAAGTTGGATCACAAAGAATTCAGTTTTGTGCATAGAAAGCTTTGAGCCAAAAACTAAATGGAAGATGTATAGGACATCTATAGTGCTAGCCACTTCATCAATTGAGTTTTGAATGAAAAGGAGGTTGTCATTAGCAAAGTGGGAATTGAGGGCATAAGACCCCTAAGGGAGAGAGAAGCCCCTTGTGCAAGTTCAAGGAGGTATTTCATAGCATCAACAACTAAAACATAGAGGAAGGGGGCAAGGGGACAACCTTGTCTTATAGACTTTTGCAAGGTGAAACAAGGGGAGAGGGAGCCATTAACCACCAACTTGGCATTGCACTAGAAAACATCTTGATATGAGCAATTATCTCAGGTCCAAACCCCAACCATGCCAGCGATCTTACATATAAAGGACCATCTTATCCAATCAAAAGCTTTATCAAAATCCAATTTGACTAAGAGGGCATCTTGAGTAGTTTGTTAAGCCCATTCAATAGTCTCCCAATTAAGCACGAGGTTGTCTCCAATTTATTTGGAGCAAACAATTTATTGGTAAAATATTTGATGGTTTAGTAAAGACATCTTTATATGTATATTCATTCATCCCAACCATGATAAGATTGAGTGTGTATTCCAACATCTTTTATTTCATCTTTAATTGGTTGGATGTTAAGCTCTAAGTTGACATTTTTGTGGTGCGAATGGTCTCTACTCTCTAAAACCAACTATGGTTTCTATGATGTTGACGTGGTTACTGCAGTTAGGGTAAGACAATAGTTTTTTTCAATTTGTTCCAATTCAGAGCACAGTTTGTTATTCAATTTCATGTTTCCCCATTTGTTGGTTTATTTTTCCATCTATTTATGAGAATTTTAATTGAAATTTTATCCTATTCTGGCATATCAGAAACTTAACATATTTTTAAAATTTTCATTTTAATTTCCTTTTGTTATTCTCTGTGTGTTTACGTCGGTGTTTATGTTTTTTGAATCAAGCTGGTCGCACATGGTTTTTAACATAAGCTTGAAAGCCTTGCCCTTGAGTTCTATGCTAACTTTATGATGGTGCTGCTATTTTTTTTTTTAAGATACTTAGTGGCACGGGCAAACTATCCCGGAAAATTCCCCTCATGTAGCCAAAATTTAACCTTGTGGCATTATATTTTCCTTCCAACGGTAGAGACTCAATTTGAACAACCTCTTGCAGAGCGCAGGGTAGTTCAGATTAGACAAAATGAGCCCCAGAATGCAGTCCAAGATTCAAAGCTTTTTATGTTTTACATAAAGCATTGGGAACATGATGCAGGAGCATCAACCAAAAATAAACTAGAGATTTATTTCTCATCATTGGTCTGCTAAAGCATTTAAAATTTGAAGCAAATACCTCAAGTTGAGCCTTGAAAATGAAATGAGAATGGTGCCTAATTATAGGGGGAATCTAATGCAGATCTCAGCACAGGAATAAAGGAAGAGAAATGCCTCTTTCAGAGGCTTAATTTAGTATGGAGTGGATACATTTATGGCAGATTTTGAGGCACCCAAGAGGAGGGAAATCTGTAACCTTTAAAATATAAATTCATCTGGAAATAAAATGTAATAGCCTCCACATCTTTGAGTCGTTGGAAGCAAATTATGGAAAGAGAAGTTATTACCTGGGAAGTGGACAAGAACATGGGCGCCAGAAATAATAACTATTGGGAGAAATTTAAATGTGTTCAAATATGGTGCGGCAGAGGGAAAGAGAGGCAAGGCTTAAGTTTGACGGTCGACCTTGCCTGTCACACAATTTTTTAATGACGGTTATCTATTCAAAGGTGCCCATAAAATACTATGATATACCTTAGTATAAGCAAAATTATATATAAACCAAATATATATCACATCATAATTCTATATAAATTTTGACAATCTGCCCAAAATCTCTCCTTTCACGTGATACAATCTTTTTAAAGTTTTGATTGTATTTTACAGCAAAAATGTCTAAATACAGCCATACGGCCATCAAATTTAAGCCCTGAAGAGAGGGACACTAAGAGAATCTTAGACATATATATATATATATATATCAGAGGATGAGGGGGAGAGGAGAGGGTGGCGTGAGGGGAGAGATGCCCATTTTTGGGCTTTAACTTTATATAAGAAATTGCTGCATGTAAGAGAAGAAAAAGGAGAGAGAAGGTTGCATGAAGGAGGAGTAACAGGGAACAAAGAGGAAGGAATTAGGCTGCGAGGACAATGAGACAAAATAGAGGAGCACGTGAAATTGATATGAGCATTTATTGCAATTAGTTATTTTCTATGTGAGGATTTGAGTTATAGGTTGTGTGGGAATTGTATTGCGCAATTAGTTACTTCTGTGTGAGGATTTGAGTTATAGGTTGTGTGGGAGTTGTATTGCGTCAGTGGTATCAGAGTATTAGTTCCTGAGTGTGTGGACAAAACCGCCGATTTGAAGTAGTCTGCACCAGGACTTGAGGGCGGAGTTGTGAGGAGGAAGTCCCTAAGCATGCAAATAGATCACCGAACAGTGAGCTAGTTTGTACCTTGAAGTGGATTTGAAATTAGAAGCAAAACTGTCGATTTGAGGCAGCTTCGCACTGGGAAGATCAAAGTAAGTGACTTGAATGTAAGTATTTCCTCTATTTGATATTAGAAAAGAAAGAAAATGAAGAGAATGAATGTGAGACCAAGAGTCCAGATTGTCCAGTTAGAAGAAAGATGTAATGTCCCCTTTTAGGATATCCTTGATTTCTTAACCTGCACACAAGAATAACTACTAGAAAGGGACATTAGTACTATTAAAGATCAATTTAGTAATGAAATCAATACATTATAATCATAATCAATAACAATGAACAAGAATATAATATTATTGGAGAGAGCATATATTCAATTGTATTTTTTCATACTTTAATATACTTATACTTGATACGTCTTTTGCCACATGATATACTTTGGGAATGGTGATCGTCGTGCCCAGTCATTAATCTAATTTAATTGTCAACCTTAGCAGAGGAGGGGAAAACATTACGTTAAGGCACTGGATAACTAATTTCCACTGCCATAGGCCCAAGGGCTTCATTGTACGCTCGTCAATACTTCACCACTTGGCTCAAGGGCTTCATTGCACACCCGGCAATACTTCACCACTTGAGCGTCACCTACCGTGTAACCCCTTTAATAACAAACTAATCTCCACTGCCATAGGCCCAAGGGCTTCATTGCACGCTCGGCAATACTTCACCACTTGGCTCAAGGGCTTCATTGCATCCCCGACAATACTTCACCACTTGAGAGTCACCTACCATGTAAGACTTATTAATAATAATAATAATAAATCGCCCTTCCTTAATGACCCAAATGTCCTCATAGGCATTAGACAAGATTAATGACGCAACAAGACACACAACGTCCCTTGTATATCATGGGCAAGACTATATATATAAATTAGAAATATCATACCGATTCATAGATTTGCTCTCCTTAAGGATGTACAAGTGATCTTGTGGATCCCTAAGATGATAATTGCCTTGATTTCTCATAAGGCTACTATCAAATCAGAATTCTTTTATGCAATGATGTTCCTTATAAGAACTACATTAATGGAGAGTATTTCCATCATTATGGATGGATATCCATATGGCAGATTGTTGCCTCTATATATTAAATCTGATATATATATATATATATATATATATATATATATATATATATATATATATTAAATTCAGAAATATTCTTTTATATACTTAGAAATATCTTCTTATTTCCAATCAGATATTCTTTTCTTAATATTCTCTAATATATCTTCCTTCTTATATGCAGATCTCTGTATTTTCCCTCCTTGATTGTTTTTGAATGATTGATATTTATATTGTGACTCATTCCTTAGAGACACAACTTTTACCAATAGACACATCTCTTTAAAACTAATCGCTGCTACTCATATATCTCTATGTAATCGTTGCCTTGTCCATGAATCGTTGCTGATTGTGTTTGGTTACTAAATAATCGCAGCCTTTAGTAAGTTTGTTTACTGGCTTGTCTTTTTATTTAATCACAGCCTTCCTTTGCAATATACTAACAATGTTTGTCTTTATTAATGTGATCGCTACCTTAGTAAATCTCTATGAATCATTTCATATCTTTTAATATTAATGCCTTTCCTTTATTAATCGGTCCCTTATAATTATATTATTATAATAATATTTAATTTATTAATATTTATATTAATATTTATATTTATATTAGTACTTATTTTTATTTTTATATTTATAATTATATATTATGTTTATAGTATAATTTACATAGTATATTTAATAATATATTTTAAATAATTATACATTATATATTATATTAATTTATAATAGATATTAAAAATATATTCGATTTATATAATATTTAATATTTAAATTGAATATATTTAAATATATATAAAATATTAATATTTAATTTAATTATAAATCATTAGTATAGGAACATGACAAAAGAATTGATTTCTATAGACTTCATAAGCAAATGATAGGGATAAGAGAATTGGCATGTATGGTTGATGAGCTAATGGAAGAGACCTTTGAAAATTTAATTGAAATAAATAATAATGTTGGGAAAGAGGAGAAGAAGATTAGAGGAAATAATAAGATTGCGGATATGAGAGAGATGGTGTAGAATTGAATGATGGATCTCAAGAACAAGGTGGCAATACTGTAATGTCCCCTTCTAGCAAGCCAAAATTTTCACACCCTTGCAAACAATTTCAACTTACCAAAAGAGAACATTAGTATTCCATTTTTCATTTCCTTTTAATCTTGATGATATTCATAAACATAACCCTATACTATTTGCCATTTCATAAATCCATTTTTCCATACATCATGATTCTCCTTGGGTGAGATAATCCTTAGGCCTCTTATTAACCTCACCTTCCACCTTGTGAGAGAAGATTCATTGGGTGGGTGATGTCATCTCAATCCTATGGGTCCATTAATATTATTCCTTAGTTTGTCAATCAATGCCCATAATTCCTTAGTTTGTCAACTAAGGCCCATTCCTTCGATACTTAAATTGAAGGTCCATAGTAATATCCTTGATTCGTCAATCAAGGCCCATTCCCATGGAATGATCAATACCTACCATAACTATCTACCCCACCTTCTTAGCATTAGGTGGTTAATTAGGAAGTCTCGTATCTACCCTTAGGAATTCATGCCTTTATTAATCTTTAGGTTTTACCCTAGAGCCTTCTCCTTAGGTTTTACCCTAAGGCCTTAATTAATCTTCATTTATACATATACATACTTGTTATCTCTCATACATCATTTATTAACAACTTATGTGAAATGAGATGAGAGTTGCCATTATCCACCATGGGGCTCTAATGTCTCCCATCCTTACTCAAGAAGTACCTTTGTACTCTTGGAGCTAAGGCCTCTGTGAGACTCCTTGGTACTCTAGGTAGCCAAGGCCATTAATTCACAATCCTTGCACTATGGGTACCTCATACCTCATGTGACAAAGCCTCTATGTGATAAATATCCATGAATGGCCTCTTGGCACTTTCTACTCTTTCCCACATATGGTGTTAATAAATCACTTATGAATTCAAATCATACAAGATACATATTTATAATATAAATTTCAGACATAAATGTATATATCACATATATCAGTTTCTACTTAATAACCTTATTATTTATATCTTTCAAGTTATAAATTGAACAAGTAATTATAAATTCTTACAAATCATAAATTGAATAAGTAAATATAAATACTTACTTACCTGCTTTACCTGGGATTCCTTACCTATGCTACGGTAATATAGTCTTTATTGTATTGCTGTTATAAAATGCAGATCTAAATATATGTATTTATCCCATACTCTTTTTATATTTCCCCCCCATGATCCTTTCCTTCTATCTCACAACCTTTATTTATTTCCCTTTCAAGGGATATGTTTGAAGAAGTATGTCTTTTATTATTTTTATTACTTTATATTAATTCCTTTTTGTGGTAAAACTAGTTCTAACCATACGTAACTCCCTTATCATAAGAGGATAGGTTAAAAGATGTTTATTATTATTTATTTACATTATTTGTATTTACATTATATCATTATAATAAATGATATATTATTTATTTTATATTATATCATAATAAATGATATATAATTTATATTATATTATTTATATTTATATTACAATATAAGATGATAATAATAATAATATTTGTATTTATATTATTAGATATATTTATAATATATTATTTATTAATGTGTTGCACTTATAAATATCTTCCTTCCACCTCCCCTTAATCTTTTTAAAGTACATTATTTATATAATATATATAGTATAAATAAATATATTTGTTATTAAGTATGGGAGCTCTTTTATTTTATTTTATTTCCAAGCATATAATATGGTGGGATAATGTTTGTCTTATTAGACTTTTATTTTTATATGATTTTATTTTGAATTTAACCTTTTGTTTAACCGTATTATTTTGTCTTATTCCAAATTACTTTACTTTCTAAATTACTTTACTTTCTAGCTTTAATAGGTAAGACTCTTCATAATATTTATTTTTATATATAATAATATATCTTATTAATTACTCACATAAATATTATATTAAAATATTTATATTTATAATATATCTAGTTAATTAAAATATAAATATATATATTTCATATATTTTATAATATTTAAATTATATTAAATTAATAATATTATTTATTAAATAATACATATTAATAATATCTTTTAAATAAATATATTATATATTTAGTTTATATAAGGCTAACTTATTATTTAACTAAACAATTCAATTATAAATCATTGTAAAGACATGACAACCCTCCTCACTCAAGATTGCGTGTCCTCAAACAATTATAATTAGGTATCCTAAAGTAATATTTAATAACATTATATTTTATTAAGTTTCCTTATATAAAATAAGGTTTCACTCACCAATAATATAAAATAACCTCTAGAAAATGTAACAAATTAATATAGCTAATAAACTATAGTGCTATAAATAATATAGGGGCCTAAAATAATAATTTATAAATTTGGGTTTACCCTTTTAAATTTTTAGCACTAAATTTTATAAATAATTTATTTTATAACTATATTTTATTAAGTTTATGTACACCATAAATACTTTGGGGTAATTTGTTTGTTTGTTTGTTTTTTTAATAATAATAATAATATTATATTTATTTATTAACTTGACTACTACTACAATATATATATTCAATAAACTAAATTTGCATAAAGGCATTTCTATTTATTTAATTATCAAAAATGTTTTAATGACTACTAATATTATTTTAATGCCATGATTAACCAATAGCATCAAATGAACAATCCAAACCAAATAACTAAATGTCAAACATACTTGACACAACCAAAGTGAAAACGGAGGGGCACTACATCCTCCCCCCCTAAAACTCGACTTACTCCTGGGAGTCGCAGCTAAGGTGGAAACATTACAAGTTAGTAACAACATTAAAGATGATTCATTTCATACAATAATACACACTAAAATATAAACTTATATACTCCATTTCAAAAATAATCTACACAATCAAAGCTTGCAATTTCAAAAGTGGTTTCATAATGCATAAACCACTCCCAATCCTTACAAGTTAGCATCGACACCCAACTTGTTTCTTCAGAACAAGGAAAACATTGCACCTTTTTATTCCTAACTTGTAAAAATTATCATATTATAAACATATGAAGCATTCTATTTCAAATACACCACCATTGTAATTTCTCTACCAATCTGCTGTTAAGCAAACCATAGGTCAGAATGCTACATTTTCACAAAATATCAACATATTCATACACCTAAAACACACCTTTTTCACTAAATCTCATAGCATCTTCAACAAGATCATGAATTTCTTTCACCTTTTGAAGCATGGAAACACACTTTATCATTTCATAAATCCTTTTTCATGATTTACCATATATTCTTCACATACATACAAATTAACATTACCGGGATTCACATCACCAGGTTACACAAGGGTTCATCTGGATACCAGAAACAACATACTAATCCATGATACATAATCCATGAGCCAAGAGCCAAAATCCATCTCACCTAATCCATACCTCACACTTAGTGGTTTGTTGGTGTTAGGCCACACACACATGATGAGACCATCCAAACAAGACCACAATGACTTCTCTTTTGTTATATAAGGTGGTTAGCCTCCAAGAGAGGGTCATCACACATAGGTGGGTAGTGGGTCCTAGCTATATAATAGCCTCACATACCCCCATCCTCAAGGCTCCCTGCATCTACTTCCTCCCACACACTCACCAAGTCCGCCTCATGCGTCCTTGGAGAGGAATCACAATACGACACATGGCCGACATCAAAAATAATAAGAATAACTAGTTTAGCCACCAAATTCATAAAGAAAGATAAAAAAATTTAATTTCAACAATAAAGTAAGAAATGCACGCAATTTTCAACACTAAATCAAATGTAACCATGAGGGCTACAAGCAAGTGAGATCACAAAGTGTGGCTAAACCATCAAAATTAAATAGCAACAAAGTGTCAGCCTTCATGATCATTAGAAAATTATCAATAACCATAAAGAAAATCCACAATCTACGAAATTGCACTGTACATCACTATGTGACTAGATACTAGCCACCAAATGAAGGAGGGAACAACATCAGGGTATAGCAGTAGCCATCATGTGGTGCGGAGTAAGCATGCCATCCACATGGCTCAGGGTGTACTCCTCAGCTACACCCTGCATTGCGTCGTCACATGGCATGGACTAACCAAGTGGCCTACACACTCCTTGGCTACCCGCATGGGACATGCACCTCGGCCACATCCCGCATCGCATCTCAGTGCGGCATGGTCATACGCCAGCCGGAGAAGGCACGTACTGGCCGTATGCCGCATGGCAGTGTGTCTGTGGCTTCGCAAAAGTAGGCACGCGCAGAACACACCCCGCATAACGATACCTCGTGGAAAAGGCACATGCAGGTACTCGCCGTAGCCAAAGGTATACATGGCTAGGACCTACCCATATGCTAACCGACTCAACACTGTCGAAAGCAAACATGGGTATCCCTCTACAAGTGTGCGAGGCCCCATTACGCTCATCACACAAGTAGGCTATGACACAATCTCATAGTGCACCTTCACGTGGCTATGCATGTGGCATCGTGTCCTCGAGCCCAGCTCGCTACCATCAGCAACACGGCATCATCACCAACACTGTGTCGGAACATCAGTGGGGTGTGGCATCGTACCTATTGCATCATGTCGGAACATGTACAGATACGGAATATGTCTCAACATGGGTAACAAATCTCCCTCCACATGCTGGACCTCAAATACACATGGGGCACATGGTCTCACTTGGGTTATCCATGCAGGTCCTAGACCCTGGCCCCCAAATGACGACTTATGTCATCGTATAGTTCCAGTTGGGTTATCCTTACAGGTCCTAGACCCCGGCCCCCAACTGACAACTCATGTGGCATATCATACCTTTCGTGAAGACAAGGTAAATGATCCTCCAAGAAATACCATCCAGATGCTCAGAAACTATGGGGATTAGGCTAACACATATGAATCAAGTACCTTGATCCATCGTAAGGGAAAGTAGTAAGTACGTTTCCTCAGGTTCAGTTGAGCGAGGGACCGCTCTGCGTCGTCATAAGCGTACGCTGTACACTCCACCCAAGGAACTTTGTGGCTACTACTACCCCTTCACAGATTGAGGGACTAGTGAACCAAAAGAAGAGAATCTATGAATCTAACTTTTGGCTACTCTTTTATATATATTTTTTCAACCACGCAAAGGTTGGCCCTCAATCGGGTAACAAACATACAAACACACATAATGGTATGGTTGATTCCACACCTAAAATACACATTTCCCCATGGATGGGTACCCAGTATCACCCTCTCAAGGGCACACAAAACAAGTATGGGGTATTCACAACACTCAACCAATGCACAGTTACTAGTTTCACACTTTTACATGGGAAGATTACTTTTATACACATAATTCCATTACTACCAATATGATTTCTATTTGCAAAATCATAACATTACCTGTTATCCACTTCCCTATTCCAGTTTCCTTCCACTCTACTTTTCTGCGTATCACACGATGCTAAATCTCAATCTCATGATTATCTATCTAATACATCAATCTAGGTGTATAGATCAAGCATAGTATCCTACTCAGGAGTTTCCTACCACTTGCATAAAAAGTACTACTATAGCTAAACATGGGTGACAATATTAATCCAGAGGTCCCAGTGCTGAAACTTGGCTCTGATACCAAATGTAATGTCCCCTTCTAGCAAGCCAAAATTTTCACACCCTTGCAAACAATTTCAACTTACCAAAAGAGAACATTAGTATTCCATTTTTCATTTCCTTTTAATCTTGATGATATTCATAAACATAACCCTATACTATTTGCCATTTCATAAATCCATTTTTCCATACATCATGATTCTCCTTGGGTAGGATAATCCTTAGGCCTCTTATTAACCTCACCTTCCACCTTGTGAGAGAAGATTCGTTGGGTAGGTGATGCCATCTCAATCCTATGGGTCCATTAATATAATTCCTTAGTTCGTCAACTAAGACCTATAATTCCTTAGTTCGTCAACTAAGGCCCATTCCTTCGATACTTAAATTGAAGGTCCATAGTAATATCCTTGATTCGTCAATCAAGGCCCATTCCCATGGAATGATCAATACCTACCATAACTATCTACCCCACCTTCTTAGCGTTAGGTGGTTAATTAGGAAGTCTCGTATCTACCCTTAGAAATTCATGCCTTTATTAATCTTTAGGTTTTACCCTAGAGCCTTCTCCTTAGGTTTTACCCTAAGGCCTTAATTAATCTTCATCTATACATATACATACTTGTTATCTCTCATACATCATTTATTAACAACTTATGTGAAATGAGATGAGAGTTGCCATTATCCACCATGGGGCTCTAATGTCTCCCATCCTTACTCAAGAAGTACCTTTGTACTCTTGGAGCTAAGGCCTCTGTGAGACTCCTTGGTACTCTAGGTAGGCCATTAATTCACAATCCTTGCACACTGTGTACCTCATACCTCATGTGACAAGGCCTCTATGTGATAAATATCTATGAATGGCCTCTTGGCACTTTCTACTCTTTCCCACATATGGTGTTAATAAATCACTTATGAATTCAAATCATACAAGATACATATTTAAAATATAAATTTCAGATATAAATGTATATATCACATATATCAGTTTCTACTTAATAACCTTATTATTTATATCTTTCAAATTATAAATTGAACAAGTAATTATAAATTCTTACAAATCATAAATTGAATAAGTAAATATAAATACTTACTTACCTACTTTACCTGGGATTCCTTACCTATGCTGCAGTAATATAGTCTTTATTGTATTGCTGTTATAAAATGCAAATCTAAATATATATATTTATCCCATACTCTTTTTATATTTTCCCCCATGATCCTTTCCTTCTATCTCACAACCTTTATTTATTTCCCTTTCAAGGGATATGTTCGACGAGGTATGTCTCTTATTATTTTTATTACTTTATATTAATTCTCTTTTGTGGTAAAACTAGTTCTAACCATACGTAACTCCTTTATCATAAGAGGATAGGTTAAAAGATGTTTATTATTATTTATTTACATTATTTGTATTTATATTATATCATTATAATAAATGATATATTATTTATTTTATATTATATCATTTATATCATAATAAATGATATATAATTTATATTATATTATTTATATTTATATTACAATATAAGATGATAATAATAATAATAATATTTGTATTTATATTATTAGATATATTTATAATATATTATTTATTAATGTGTTGCACTTATATTATTTATTAAGTATGGGAGCTCTTTTATTTTATTTTATTTCCAAGCATATAATATGGTGGGATAATGTTTGTCTTATTTGACTTTTATTTTTATATGATTTTATTTTGAATTTAACCTTTTGTTTAACCGTATTACTTTGTCTTATTCCAAATTACTTTACTTTCTAGCTTTAATAGGTAAGTCTCTTCATAATATTTATTTTTATATATAATAATATATCTTATTAATTACTCACATAAATATTATATTAAAATATTTATATTTATAATATATCTAGTTAATTAAAATATAAATATATATATTTCATATATTTTATAATATTTAAATTATATTAAATTAATAATATTATTTATTAAATAATACATATTAATAATATATTTTAAATAAATATATTATATATTTAGTTTATATAAGGGTAACTTATTATTTAAATAAACAATTCAATTATAAATCATTATAGGGACATGACAACCCTCCCCACTCAAGATTGCTTGTCCTCAAGCAATTATAATTAGGTATCCTAAAGTAATATTTAATAACATTGTATTTTATTAGGTTTCCTTATATAAAATAAGGTTTCACTCACCAATAATATAAAATAACCTTTAGAAAATGTAACAAATTAATATAGCTAATAAACTATAGTGCTATAAATAATATAGGGGCCTAAAATAATAATTTATAAATTTGGGTTTACCCTTTTAAATTTTTAGCACTAAATTTTATAAATAATTTATTTTATAACTATATTTTATTAAGTTTATGTACACCATAAATACTTTGGGTTAATTTGTTTGTTTGTTTGTTTTTTTAATAATAATAATAATAATATATTTATTTATTAACTTGACTACTATTACAATATATATATTCAATAAACTAAATTTGCATAAAGGCATTTCTATTTATTTAATTATCAAAAATGTTTTAATGACTACTAATATTATTTTAACGTCATGATTAACCAATAGCATCAAATGAACAATCCAAACCAAATAACTAAATGTCAAACATACCCGACACAACCAAAGTGAAAACGGGGGGGCACTACAAATACTGACCAGACTAGTTAGAAATAAAACTAGAAGTTTAGAGTTCAAATTAGAGGAACCTGATGAGGAAAGTGAGAGTTATGTGGAAGAGGAAACAAATTTGAATATTGCTAATTTGAGTAGTGCAATGGAAGGTGATAGAGGTACCATATTTGGTTATAAGTTTGAAGAGGAAGATATTGATGATGGAGATGTGATTGAAGACATGCCCGAAGAAGGTGAAGGTATAGAAAACATGGAAGTTTCTGTGACAAGCCAAGAAGATTCTCAAGATATGGAAGCTGAGATAATAGACGTTGAGGGTCCTATGTTTAATGAAGAATTTGGAGAAGATGAAGAAGATCTCCTACTCAAAGAAGAGATGAGAAAGATATCTTATTTGAAGGGCAAATGTTAGATGAACGTGAAAAGAGAATGGAGAAGATGCAGATGGGAGAAGATAAGTCCCATGATTATACTAACATTGTTTTGTTTGCAGGTAAAAGAGAGGATGCAACAGAATGTCATATATCTAGCATTGAAGATGAGATCCTCATGCAAGAGGATAAAGTAGAAGAGAAGGTTGCAGCAACATGTCTTGTAGAAGGCATGGAAGATGAGGGAATCCTTGTGTTGAAGGATCAAGAGGAAGTTGAAGTGAACCATGTTTCTTTTGGTAAAAATTTGTTTGCAAATGATTTTTTGTGTGCAGGTAAGGAAGATAAAAATGAAGAGGTTATTCATGAGGAAGCGAAAGAAGTTGTAGCAGTATGCTTAGAAGAAAGCATGGAAGAAGAGAAAAGTGAAGAGAAATTTGTTGCAGCATTGGCTGAAGATGGAGGGGTTCCAGAAATGAGCATTGAGGAGATTGTACAGAGTACAGGAGCAGTTGCGAGTAAAGTTGCAACAGTTGAGAATGTCAAAGTTGAAACAAAGTATGCAGTGATGTATGAGGATCAAGTGTTCGATGAGGACCCTGATGAAGACCAAGAGTTACTTGAGGAAGAGATCGCGGAGGTAGAGAAGTTGTTCAGAGCAACAATAGAGATAGTAGCATTCAACAGTGAGGAAGAGGATGTTGTGACGGAAGAAGTCATCGAGGTAAAATCTGATTTTTATGAGTTTTGTAATGTTGAATTTGCAAAGGATTTTCATTTTGAAATGAGTAAAGAGTTACAGATGAAAAATGATTGTGTAGATGCAGAGTGGGATACTGATGTATACTTGCAGGTAGAAGTTGTAAAGGAAGCTACAGTAGAGATCTAATGGAGATGGTCGGTTTGTGGTGGGTTGCATCCCACAAAAGAGAACAAAAGAGTGAGTAGTTGGAAGAAAAGAAAAGAGAGACATTGGCAGAGGAAGATGGTACATCCATGAAAAGAAGAGGAAAGAATGGAGTGCAGATTTGTTGGAGAGTGAAGCTTGTTCTGGCAAGATGTTGGAAAAAGAGGAAAAAGAGGGAAAGAGAGGGACACCAAGAGAATCTTAGACAGCAACATATAAAAAAATATATAAAATCAGAGGAAGAGGGGGAGAGGAGAGGGTGGCGTGAGGGGAGAGATGCCCATTTTTGGGCTTTAACTTTATATAAGAAATTGTTGCACGTAAGAGAAGAAAAAGGAGAGAGAAGGCTGCGTGAAGGAGTAGTAATAGGGAACGAAGAGGAAGGAATTAGGTTGCAAGGACAATGAGACAAAATAGAGGAGCACGTCTAGAAAAGAGAGGATCATTTTCCCACATGAAGCGGAGCAAAGGAAGAACAACATCGGTGAGAGATAGAGGAGCGCATATGCATTCAAGGAGAGTTTAGAGAAAAGAACACAAGATTAGAAGAAGAAGGCTGGTTTTAACATAAATAAAAAGGGAATAATAGTAGAAGTAAGGAGCAGAAATAAAGAGGAGTTTTGGTAGTAGAGATGGGAGGCCAATGCAGAAGGAGGTTGGCTGGAGTTTGTAGCAGAAAATGATGCCACAGAGGAGACTGTTGTAAAGTTTGAAGGAGCTGCAGGAAGAAAAATTGAATAGGTGAAGAATACAGATAGCTGAGAGGAAAAGTCACTTTTAGATGAAAGGCCATGAAGGCCATATATATAATGCTTTGTTGCAAAGCTTGTTTGTAATGAAAGTTGTTGATTTTGGTTTGTAAGGATTTTGTATCCAGATTGTTGAATTCGAAGGAAATTGATATGAGCATTTATCGCCATTAGTTATTTTCTGTGTGAGGATTTGAGTTATAGGTTGTGTGGGAGTTGTATTGCGTCAGAACAAAATGAATGATAAAAGACTTTCAGAAAGAGTTACTTTTCAGTAATTGAAAGTTAAAATTGGTCGCTACAAATATATTCAAAAGGAATGTCATGTTAATTGTGATGGAGAAGGATGAAATTAGCTTTAGTATATAATTGAGAAATCAATTGCTATCACTTGGGTATTAATTAAACTATTTAAGTCCAAATAATACATTAAAAAAATTGGTCAGGAAATTGTGGGAAACAACCGCTTTAAAGAGATTATTAATGGTGCATGAAATCCCACAGCATGAACCTGCCATCTTGTAAATATTTTGTAAAATATTTAACATCGCATAGATAAAAACCACAAGCTAGAGCGTCCCTAAAAGGCTTAGCAATGAAACTGCCAATGATATTGGTACGGAAGAGAATAAAATGCTAATTAGCAATCTGTTGGAATTGGAACCTTGCTGGGTTGTGTTACATCCCCTTCTTCTGAACAATGAAATGTTGGTTATGTTGTTAGTTGTGTATAACTGCTTTCATGTGAATATGAAATTTATTCGTTGGATAATGTGTATAATTATGTGAGAATGATTTTTTTTTATATACAAATATTTTTCACTTATATGTGAGAATGAATGTATACATGGATATAATATATATATTAATGTTCGTATCAAGGAAATGATTTAACTTCCATTAATTGTTGAAGTGTTTGCAGGATAAATCAATTGACAAGGAAAAAGGGATATCAACAGGGAGAGTTGTGGTTACGAGAATCGAAAAACAACAATATTGCCTAAGTCTAAGTCTAGACAACTATATCATCGTAGCCTTGGCCAAGGCACATGCATATACGTATATATTTCAAGTTGGTAAGAATTATTTTCCTTATGTATATTAAATAAAATATATTTCGCTCACCTCATGAGGAGCACTTGGTGGTGTGCGAGCTGGAGTCTTGATGTGTAACTCCACTCCGCCCACACGCAAGAAGGAAACGTTCTTTCTTGCATGCAGATGAGGGAAGGAGGGGGCATGCCTATATTTGTTGGCGTTCAGCCTTTTCATCGGCATTCTTTACTCAATCTTTTGAAGCAGCATTCGCACCCTCTTTCGAAAAGCATTCGTAGGATTAGTAAGCTATTCTATGAACATTGATTTGCATTCTTTTGAGTGTCCTCGTCACCACAACTCAGAAATCTGAACCATCTAATTCTTGTGCGTGAGCTACATTTCTTTTCTTACTCTGTCGCAAGTAAGAATCAATATCATAGGAGCGGCCATAAGAACCAGTCCGTCAATCAAGATTTGTCTTTGCAGTCGCATATTCCTCTGCCTCGACTTGTAAAAGCTTTTTCAGGCAAGACAACAGTTCCTTTCATTATACTATAGTTCATCATGCAATGGATAGAAATACATTATTTTGGATAGCCGTACCTGACCAAGATTACCAATTAATTCTGTCATTCTGTATTTTCTATTCTGTGATTCATGAACGACCTCCTGAATCTGTATGTGTCTTTCAAATACCAAATCTTTTGAATCTGCAGAAGTATTTTTCTTTATACCTATATATATATAGAGTCTCATTGAGAAATTTGACTTCAGTCACTGAGTTAAAGGATACCTTTTTGTCTAAATGTTCTTATGTCATATCTCTTATGAATCTGTAAGTATGTCAAGTGGATTTGGTGCAGGAGCTCCATAGTTTTGTGTTGATTTTCCTAGTTAATTTTCATACCTCTAAGGCTTTGAAAGCCATTTTGTTGTGTTGAAATAAAAGACTTAGTCATTTGTTTGACTAGTCTAATTTGAAGTTATCTTAGACCTATTTTCTAGGACTGTTTTTTTAGAAACTTGTTTTTTTTCAAGAAAATTGCTTTTTTCTTCAATTTTCTGCCTTCCTAGGCAGTTGTACGGACAAATAGGAAGTGCAAGAGTTTTAGAAACTTCCTATAAACTTGGTTCTATTTTTAGCATGCCTGGAGATGAATAAAAAGAGGAGTTTGTTAAGAAAACCTTTTTTTATGTTTTTTTTTGTGAAAACAGCACCTTGTACGACTGGTACGGCCTGTAGAGGAATCATGGTCTGAGAATCATTGGAGTGGATCAAGTTACCTTTCATTTGCATTAGTTTAGAGCTTTTGAAACATTTTCATTGTGTTGTTTGATTCCATTATCTGCAGATTGGTTTCTAACCCTCCATTACTAGGGTTTGTTGATAAAATGCTTAGTTCTTCCTCTGCCCTCTGATGATGGACGCCCATTTCTAGGTGGGATGGAGGAAGATAAGGTAGAATTAGTGTTTTCTTATGATTGGCAGTCTAACTCCTTCTCTGCAGTGTATGAGGCATGTATCTAGCTAGTCAAAACCAGTGACTAGTTAGTAGAAACCAATGGCAACGTTGGGAATGTTGTTGACAGCCATAAATAACAGTCATTAAATGGTGAATTTGCTGTCTTGTGGAGAGAACAAGACTGTGTGATTGCTTGGTTGGCTTGACATTTACAAGTGTGCTACATTTCTTTCTCACAACCTTCTAGAATAGGTTTTCCTTTATGGAAAAGAACAATTTGCTGTTACTTTAACCCATGACAGTATGGTTCTGCAGCAAAAAAAGGACAGTTGAAAGTTCATGGTGCAGTTTGGGCAGGGTAAAGTATGTTGTATGCCTTTTGAAAGTCTGAGGAACTCCTTGGTGTAGTCATTCTTAATACTACAAGTGAATAGTTTACATTTTTGGCACTGTTTTTAAGACAACTAACTGTAAATGCTGTCCTAATCAGTCTTGTCTCTGTCAGAACAGCAGTACTCACTGTGTCAGTAGATCCTGTCTTTAATGAATGCATGTGATGGTTGAGGTGTTTATATCCTTGTATAAAAGGAGTTGATGCAGGTTAGCTGTCACAAAGGAAGGAGCTGTCTCTTTGAGACTGTCATAGGACAGTCAAGCCTCAAGTTGCTGTCCCTACCCTGCATAACACAGTATGGTCAGTGCATAAGGGTAAATGGTTGTTTATATGGAGTATTTAGTATACATTGGGTGTTGAGGGTCCAATGAGGCCTTAAAAGGTTGAGTGAGTCAACTCTACAAGTTCTAAGTCTTCCTCAAACATTGTGCTAGGACAGTCCTTTTGTTGTTGCTGTCCATTGCCTTAGAAAGTGTAGAAACTAGTCTTTTGGTCAGAGACCTCATGATTGTTATGATTCCTTAATAAGTATTTGTTAATAGTTATATGAGGACACTATTGGTAGAGGTGTGGTAACAGGTTGTGAGTCCTTAAAAGGGTGTATTGTGCAAGTAGATTGGATGGAGCAATGACTCCAAATTGAGAAGTGGGTAGCCTGAGAGGAGGACACTAGATAGTGATCCTAGGCTACGTCAATCTCTGTAATAGCCTTGTGTAGGCTTTGTCTTCACAAACACCGTTGTTAACCTCTTGAGGGAAGTGATCTAAGTTCATTGAGTGAACTTCTACTACATCCTTACCTAAACCTCTGCATCAGGATTATACATGATTTTCATCCAAACTTGTAACCAAAAAGAAACATATGAAATAATGTCAATGCCGAGCAAGGGTGAGAATGTTGACGACACAGTAGTGTCAGATAATTATTAGAAATCTTTGGCCAGGGTTACGATGCAGTATAGGCATCTGTCAGCTATCAGATACCAGATATACCACTGGTCAGAGTGATCTTTCTAGTTAGGAAATAACTTTAGGGAAAAGATCGATCAGGAGGTATAGGTTCTTGACACCAGACTCAGAGGCATATTGTTGTTATTAGATTCCTCGTTAATCACCCTCATGAAGGGTCGGGTTTCTTCAGTTGAAGAAGCACGGGAGACCAGTTGGTCTTGGTTGGGTGGATAAAGCCCTTGTTGATATTCTTTTTACTAGAATCCAGAGGAGGATCTAACAAACAAATCAGTAGGAAAGTATTCAAGTTGTACTTTTCTTAATCTCTCTTCTTATCTTAATATTTGAATTTTATTGGAGAAAGATAGTTAATCAAAAGTTAGTTAGTTTATTCTTGGTTATATGTATTCTGTTAGAAAAGATTATTTCAGCTGAAAATAAAAGTTAGTTGAAATTTGAATTCTTTCCGCTGAAATTCTGTTGTTAGATGTAAGTTTATAATTTTGTTAGATTAGAGTGGGCGTTATAGGTTGTCTAGCAGCTTGACTGCTGAACCAAAGCAGGATCCACATTTCAAATATGTTTGTGCAAAAAAAAAAAAAAAAACAAGTTTAAGTTGCAAAGTGTCTAATTCAAACAACAATAGAACATTATGAGTTGAGATGCTATAACCCTTAACTATACTAAAAAGTTTCACTTCCTGAAATAATTGAAAATACTGGTACTTTGAATCATTTAATTTAAAAATGGACTATAAGTTTACATTTTTATGTGATTGGAAGAATGCTTCCAATGTTCTAATTTAGAATTATGAATACAAGGAAGGCTGAAAGCCAGACACTTATGCTCCTTGCCATGGCAGCAGATGACCCAGAAGGAGACTGTACCTGAGTTGGGGATGGACTTGGCTGTGGAACATTAGAGAGGCTCTCTTTCGTGCATACATAATTACAATCACTGGGATGTACCACTCTGTACACCCCATTGCCGGCTAGCACATATACATTCTTATTGGTGTCCTCTCCAAATGAAAATATATACTGCAAAGTGGGATACTTAGTTTGGGCTGCATACAAACATGGAATTGGGGATTTAGCAGAGCAGCTGAAATTTACGGCTGTACTATTAAAGTTGCCACTGCCAATGGGATTTTCTATACCAGTCCACATATTTGCAGCATACAGATCAGCATATAAATACCTGCAATTTCACAAAATTGAAAATGAACAAATGGGTTTACTATTATCATTTAAGAAAGTGTAACCACCAAAGGAAAGGACACTGATATCCAAGATGGAAGAATTAATTATTGTTCTCTATAAATTGTCTTCTTCAGAATAAAAGTTTTCTGGATTCGTTGGCATGATAGTTTTTAGTTCCTAAGTTTCAACTGCGATCCTTCACCTTCACCCATCATCAGAGAGAAAATTGATCTGTTGAGTCAACTACCAAGAGCATATATGTCTATTGAGATGTGAAAAGTTAAGAACAATTACAGCATGGTATCTTTTTCAAGTATATTGATAGTAAATGCTATGTAGTTGCATACCTTCCATATAAGCATGGATCTTGGTTGGATCTAGAAAGATAGCCACCAGTTATAGAGGCAGATCCTTCAAGCCGATTGACACTATTGTGATCATAACCCATTACTGGAAAAATAGGCTGTATAGAATTTGCACTTGTGTTTCCTCCTGGGGACGAAGGAGGAGTGTAGAGATTAAATCCTTCATAGACACGCCAACCATAGTTCCCACCTTTTGTTACCAGATCCACCTCCTCATAGACTTCCTGCAAATTAATGTCATACAATGTTAATAACTTAATATCAAAGACATGAAGGTCATAAGATTTCCCAAAATTCTTGGTGAAGAATGTAGTTTTTATTGACATCCATTCACTCATCCTAAAAGAAATATGCAATTATCCAATGCATATACATTAACCTCGCCAAACTAAATTTTCATTGAACTTTTACGAGTATTTTGAATAATTTCAATACAGCTTCTTTACAATAATCTTATTGAGCCCTTCGTCAAGGTCATTGCACATCCCCTAAAGCTTATTACTTAAGTTATCCTCTGACCCTCTATTTGCAGTAATTTCTTAATATATAAGTTCTGCATGGCAAAAAAAGATGAGTAAACAACGGATGTTATGGCAATCACACTGCACATATAGCAGGTTGTGTTTCTCCATACATGTCCAGGAATTTCTCCAAGGTGTGGGGATACATTCCTATTCCCAAAAACCACACTAGGCTATGAAAACCTTGCCGATAACATAACTAGACTATGAAAATCTTGCCCATAACATTCCCCAGAATTTGAAATTGTGGATCATAACGAGCTGGCAGGTCTACTTTCTGGCTTCATTTTTTTTTCTCTGAATAAACACTAAACCAAGTTTTCTCCCATGCTTCCCCATTTACCCACTTCCTATAGATGTATGCCAATTTCCAGCCTGAAATGTAAATCTATATGTTCCCATTTCATGGGTTTTCTTGTATCCAATGTTTGGTGCAAGTTTTCAATTATGTATCCTTTTTATAGTAAGCTTACACAATTAGTTTGCTCTTCTGTTCATTGATAATTCCATATGAAGTAAGAACCAAAAAACATTTTGCTCCTACAATTTTCTACGATGCAAATTTGCTTCTGTGACAAGTAGGGTGACGGTAGCTTCCTCAGACAGAATCTTGAACTTTCTTTTAACAGAGTTTGAAAGGTATTTGAAAACTTCATATGACAATTAGGTTTATGTAACCCTGAGAGTATTGTCTGCATTTATGGCATCCATATTTTCTTCAATCAAGGCATTTAACAGTGTTCTAGGACCATCGTTATGCTCTCGTATATGTCTCTTGCCCATTACTCCATTAGTGTTTCACCATGACGTTGTTCATGCTATTTTCATTTACCTGGTATGAACAATTCAATATTGCATTCTGGAGCTGGCTACTTATATTTTTCCACACAATAGACCTTACTTTTTATGCATTATTTACATGAATTTCTAGGATAGCTAACAGTTGAGTGATTGCATTTAATTTACTCCACAGGAAGTATTGCAGACCTCTTGAGTTAAGACAGTAGGCATGATATTCAATCTTAACCTCTGACTGAAAATGTTTATCATCTGCCAATGTTGTCTTAAAAGTTAATGTCATTTATTTTAAATCAACAAACCAATTCTTTACAATAAATCTGTCAAATAAATATTTCAGAGAATTTTCACTATAGATTGTTTTAAATAGACTCGTATATTTCCCTGAATTGGAACTATTAAACACAAAGGTGCAAAATCATAAAGACCATGGAAGGATAAGATGAGTTTACAGCACCTGACCAACATCTGCACAGAAAAAATAAGTTGGATTCAATGAATCAAAGCTGCAACGCCAAGGATTTCTGAAACCTAAGGCCCAAATCTCTGGCTGCCAGTTATCATCTTGAACATATGGGTTGTCAGAAGGGATAGAATAATTCCCCCAAAGGTTGGCTGCATCTATTTTTTCTGCACCTTTAAGTTCAAAGAATCAAAAGCAAAATAGATGAAATTAGGTACACCCATGCATCAGAGACCTGAATAGAAAAATGTTCACTCAACATTCTACTTGGAGATCAAGCTCTCTTTTACTACCAGTTTCATTTTTAATTTCATAGCCTTGAGCAAGAAAAATAATTCAATTTTTTCCAATAAAAATACTCTACACACATTTCACACTTTTCCAATTTCTAAGCAATAATTTTTTTTTGAAAAGCAATCTTAGCGCCAGCATGCAATTACTTCATAAACTAGATTTTGAAGTTTAAGAAAAGCTATACTGCACAACTCACCATTTCTATGTATAGAAACTGAAACTGTTTATAAGGTGAAGGTGGCAAGAGTCCTCAAATGTGGTGAAGTTCATAGTGAGAATTGTAAAACATGTATTTAATGTAATAAAGAAGACTGATAATTTCATCTTTGTACATGGCTATTCAGTTAGCCAAGTTCACGGTAACACAAATGAACCAGCATTCAAAATTTTAATTTTTGCTTAACAAACTAGAAGAAATCAAAAGCTGTTGCAGGATGCTCATTAAATGGTTTTCCAATATGACATATTGATTAGAGTAGTTGTGGGTCCTCTTCCTAGTTGAATGGTATAGCATAAGATCCTATCCATATGCAAAGATCTATTCAGCAAGGCTGCTCATTAGGTCCCTAGCTCTATGGGCCAGCATGCACTAGTTAAGAGTCAAGACTGCAAATCAAGCAGAATAATTTATGATTTACATATGTAAGCTATTACATGTCACATACACACATGCATAAGGTGCAATGGTTTCAAACATGAATGAACACATAAAGCCTTAATAGAAGTTGCCATAAAAGGTAAAAATGCCCTTCTAAAATTTACTCAACTTGACATATTCAAAAGCATTACTAATACATAAAGTGGTGCTTATGAAAAGAGGTATAATGTTTTTGTCAACTATGTCATGGATACTAAGGTGCCCAACAGCAATATTTTTATATGTGGTATCCAATAACCAAAAAGGAGACTAATCTCTAATCTATAAAAGTCACCGGTTGCATCACTGATAATAACAATTATTGCATTGACATGGCCCACCAAAGAATTTTCAAGTACTTCTATTCACATGTTATGTTGTCTCTATTTTTTTATTATTAGGCTCTAGCAAAGAATATGAATTAAAACTATACACACATTGGAGATGGAAGTATTTTTCTCAACTTATCCTTGCTCAAAGTATTGCCTTCAATAACATAAATGCAAGTAAACCTTTTCATAGAGATTTGATGTTTTCATTTCAGTATAGAAGGATAAGGTTTGTTTGCAACAAAGAATCTCCACATTCATAAGGTCCAATTGTAAAATCTTGGGCCAATTTTTTTGAATTTTTTTTGCAAATAAGTAATGCAAAATGCAATGTCTGAACATGTTCTGATCACCAAGATCCTAGTGTGGGTAAGGTGAAGCATATGGTGCTTTGGACCACACAGCTATCTAGGATGTATGCAATTATAGAATGAAGGCAACAAGCCGACCAGAGCACATAGGCGGCAGAGCGGTGTCATGTCCCTGCATTATGTATTATTCATTCAAATCAAAGATATGAATGATATTATAAATTGAATATATTTAAATAATATTTATTTAAAACAATTAAAAGATATATTATTATTATATTTATAAATAACATATAAACAATAATAATATATTATAAATATATCTAATAATATAAATATAAATATTGTTATATTTATCTTATATTATAATATAAATATAAATAATATAATATAAATCATATATCATTTACTATGATATAAATGATATAATATAAATAATACAAAATAAATAATATATCATTTATTATAATGATATAACATAAATACAAATAATATAAATAAACTATATGTTAAGGGAGTTACATATGGGAATAACATAAAGTAATAAAAATTATGAAAGGGTAAGTATGTCTTTTACCACCAGGCATAATAAATATCCCTTGAAAGGGAAATAAATAAAGAAAAGAAGATGGGCAATAAATAAATAATATCCCATAAATAAATATATTTAGATCCGCATTATATTTATATATATTTCTGAGTCATAACTAGAAAAGATATCATAAATATATATAGGGAGGAATTATTCAAGTAAAAATAAATATAATAATAATAATAATATATAATAGTAAATATATATTTATTCATTGCATAATATAAGGGCATTCATATATGGAATCGGGCTGTTGAGAAGATGCCGATCTCATAATAAGGAGCTCTTAACTAATACAAACAAATATCGAGTATCAAAGTTTAATAATATTTATTTCTTAAGGGTGGTGACGGGTGGTGAATTGCAAATATTAATGGGCCCATCTAACAAAAGAAGGGAAATGAATAGAAAAAGGAACGAGGAGAATAAATATTTACCACATCCAAAAAGTACTTGCAGATCGTCTGAACAGCAGGTAAGTATTTTAATATATTTAATTATTAAGATGTAATATATCTATATATGTGTGTAAATATATAAATATATAAATAAATAAATATATATATATATATATATATACACAATAATATTAATAACATATATAATAATACAATATAGAGATATTATTAATATTATAACAAATATTATAATATATAAATATTAAAGAATAGGCAAAAGAGAATAGAATCCAATGAGCAGATTCAACAAGACAAGTAGCATAAAGAAGTACGTGCACTTTCCTTATTAATAGGTTAGGCAATATAAATGTTGTAGAAGAATAATATGAATATAAATGGACTGTCAAGTTAATTGGTATAATTATGATGTTAACTATAAATAAATGCACTTAACTTAGACAAAACTATGAATGCACAGAAACTAATATAATGAATAAATGTAATGATATATGATCAATATTAATATAAGGCATCTTGTGTTAAATGCCAATAAGAACAATTATGATATTTATGAAATCAATTAAAGATACAGTAATGGTATGTTCATCTCATCACTTCTATTTCCCATAACCATAGGAGAGGCAGTCTTGTTAGGTAAAGGCGGGGTAATTCCATCACGATGGATTGGAGAGGGTTTAACGCGCCCTAGACAAGGATGCTAGGGAGAGGTGGAGTAATTCCATTCCCAATCGCATTGGAGAGGGTTCAACGCGCCCTAGACATATAATTTCCCCATCCATGGTTAAGGAATAGAAGGAAGATGATATGGGAAGATGAACTTAGATTATTACTTCTATATTTCTCTATTACTTCATCCTTAAAGGAATGTTAGGTCTTGTGGGGAGAGGCGGAGTAATTTCCATCCGTAAGAAGGCCCGTAGGCTGGGACAAAGTCTCCCGTAGGCTGGGTCAAGAGATAAGCCCGTAGGCTGGGACATAGTTCCCGTAGGCTGGGACATAGTTCCCGTAGGCTGGGTCAAGAGATGGTTTCAGCGCACCCTATACATGTAAAGCCTAGTTCTATGAGGAAGAGTAATAAAGAAAATATGCATGATTGAATTATGGAACGTATTATAGAATAGTTATCAATAGCAAGTAACAATTAGGAAATAAATAATCCTTGGAATGATGTGAATACATTATCATTGATCTTATTTGATCTATTCATCGAAAAATTATTAATCTATAATATTTCTAATGTCTCCTTGAGAAGCACTTTGAATGCAAATTTAGGTTTAAATGTTTCCTCTAGAAAGAGGGACATTACAAGCGGACCCAAATCTACACTTCTTCAGCAAACAAGCATGTGTAAATGCAAGTATAGAAAGAAAGCACACAGGCAGCAGAGCCGACTCAAATCTACACCTCTTCGGAAGACAAACGTGCATTAATGCGAAGCCATTGGAAAAATGTCTAAGCTTGATTCAACCAAAATGATCGATAACAAACAAGCTTGTTCAATGCCAAACAGGCTAAAAGATATGTTATACGAACTGGTGGTAAACCATCCAATTTTACAAAATGAAATGCATAAATGAAATGCCTCCAGCAGTACTACCATCCGAGGTTACAAGATACGTTGGAAGTGCATTACAATATGACAAATTTACAAGTAAATAGCTGCAACAAACTGATTTATATATTCTGATCAAATAATCATACTGCTGCAACAACAATATTAGTCCATAAAATCATAAGAAAATCATGCTTACAAGGTTAAGAAGCAAGCCCACTGACGTATGCCTCTGAAAGTTGATGAAGACTATCTAAGAGGCTAGAAACCATAACATAATGCAAATCAGACAATTGAAGACTTCGTTACACTGAATAATCAGATCTAAAACCAAACTCTTATTGTCCAAACTGAGAACTAACACTATCAAATATTAGTACCGAGCAACCCCAAAATTAAAACCATATATTAAGAATGTTGAATGGTCCCATATTGATGAATTGGGATTGTTACACTAAGAACAGCTGCAGATATTCCTGTAGATGTATGGCCTACAGACCATAAAGTATGACACCCTCAAGATTTGATTAAGACCAAAAAACAAACACCAAAAAGTGAGCGCCTATATGCAAGGAGATTGGCGGCCCCAACAAGGCTCACAAAAGGACAAAAAAAAGGCAATGAATTCTCCTTAGACCATTCCCATGCATCCTTCAAGCATACCGTACAATCAACATAAAGTAGTATTCAAATAAAGTACTTTAGACTAGTTGCCTCTTCTAAAGTGTACGACACTTGTAATTCAATCTTCAACACTAAATAAATCAAACACCCAGCAACATGGGTAATGGTACGACCTCCTAGAATTCGATACAACCTTTCCAGTATGGTGAACAAAACTTGCATACTTAGACTCTCAATTGAATGCCATCATAGCAAAATTGAACTAACAATCACATAGGAACATCAAAACACATCAAAAACTTCCATTTCAAAGCAAACTGGAAAAAACTGATAAAATGACAACTATTCAGCACCAATGTGATTTTTGGGTGAAACCACTCTATCTAGCTAGGAGGGTTTTCATCCCCAAAACTCGTTTTCCAAGAGGATTTTCGTCCTCAAGAAATATGAACAACTCAAGTGCTTACTCAGAGAAAAAAGAAAAAGCAATATCATAGTCTAACCTTTTCTCTGTGCTCAACTCCTCCTTTTGTCACATTTTGAGAGAATAAAATATTAATTCCCTTTTCCTTCCATATTCTCCTCAAAATTAAAAATAAAACATATTTATGTTTGTAGAAGACCACCTTTTTTGCCCCCTTGTGCCTAGCACCACTTTATTTGCACAACTTAAAATACATTTTTAAATAATTAAATAAGCTATCAAATAGAATTATAAAATAAAGTAACTTTTTGACAACTTAAATTAATTACTTAATTTATTTAAATTATTTTACCTTACCAAAACCAATTAGCCTATAGGAAAAATTAGGAAAATAGGCTAATGGCTAAACAACTGCTCACGTGTGAGAAGGGGACATTATAGTCCTCCCTCCTCAGAATTGCTTGTCCCCAAGCAATTGCAACTTAGGATGCTCCAATAGCTGCTCACCTTCCCACATAGCACCCTCAACTGAAAGATTTTTCCACTTCACCAAGTATTCCTTGATGCTTCTATTCCTCAATCAACGCTCTTTGAAATCAATCACTGCCTCAAGAATCAAGATAAGCTTCCCTTCTTCATCCAAGGGAGGCAACTCAACAAAAGCAACCACATTGTGACCAAGTGCCTTCTTAAGGTGAGAAACATGGAAAACATTGTGGACCTTGCTACTTTCTGGTAGCTCCAACTCATAAGCCACCTCTCCTACTCTCCTTTTGATCCTAAATGGACCATAGAATTGTGGCTTAAGCTTCTCAACTCCACTATTTTTAAGAGTAGATTGTCTGCAAGGCTGCAACCTCAAATACACCATATCATCCACTTCAAAAGTGTGTTCAACTCTATGCTGATCAACATACAACTTATACTATGGTAGCTAAAAGGAATCTAGGGACTACTTGGTTGATTGCATGTGATGGGTATTCAAATTTGAACTTAGTTCTCAATTTTGGTTTTGTTGCAGATGTCCCCATCTATCACCCTCGTTGAAGGGTTAGGCCTCTTCTAGAAGGAAGATGTGCGGCGGACCACTAGGTTTGTGATTGGAGGTAAAGCACTCAGATGATGCTCTCCCTCCTACCGTTGATCAATCATGTTGCTTGCATTAAGATGAGATGATTATGACTAATGGTCAACCAAATGTCAAACATGTATAATTGATGTATTTAAGTGAATTAGGACAGTTGTCCTAATCCGAGATTGTATCTTGTTATTCTCTTATTTGTAAGTTTGTATCAGGGAAACCTATGTAATGATATAAAGGTGGCATCTTTATTTGAAATGTGGAATCTATTTATGTTTTGAAAAAGGAAATTTAAATTGTGGCATTCGTGTTATTTAATTTCTAGATTTATCATTATTTGTTATTGTTAAATTGGGTGTCTCGCTACATAAACAAAGAGCTTGATCATCCAATTGATTTAGTAGATGGAAGTAACAGTGACAATCTAAGTAGTTAGTTTGGGTTTGTGTTTGTGTTTGGTATGTAGATTCAAAAATAAAGAAAAATTGGGGTTGGGTTCATTTTGGGTTTGTCTGTACAAAAAAACATATAAAAATAATAAATATGCATATTTGCAGCCTACAAACATGAATTAAGTTCAAAATTCCACAGCATTATATGATAAACAAAACCACTATAAAAATTAAAAATACTACTTCAATGTCAAATTGTCAAACTCAAATGTCATGATAGCTATTCATTGCTCAATATTAAAATAATAATATCAACAATTAGTGTCATATGGATATGCAAAAGAATCAGCATTAGTTCCATGTTACAGTCAAATAAGTCTTCCCTCTTTGAATTCAAAGTACATATTCATTTCAATTATTTTATCTGAGTTTCAAATCCATCTAGAGTCTCCTTTATATAAATTAATTTCCAAATTGATTAGATCATTAAAGTAATTAATTTATTGCCTAGATAATGAATGTAGGGATGTTTTTATCTTTACACTAGGAAAACATTTTATTTCCTCGTACAGACATGTTCCATTACAATTTAGTAAATTAGAGTATTTTTACTATTTAATAATTTTAACTTTTCTGAATGCCGGAAAAATAGAAAGAGAAAAATAAAATAAGTCCTTGACTTTAGCAAGGGCAGTCATGAACAAGAGGATGTAAAAGCCGGGAATATCAAGGAGGACGTGTGCAGTTGGCCCAACAGGTGTGTAAAGGCCAGGACATTTTTTTCCTTTTCATTTTCATCTATTTTTTTGCTCATCATGGATTTATTAGCAGAAACCATTCTTTTGGTTTTAAACCTGCTTATTACAGCAGCTTTCATCCACAAAAGAATGGATTATATCTCTACTTTTTGTACAAAATTGATGCACAAAAAAGTTGCATTTATTGTTTGATTTAAATTGCAGGGAGAAATGACAGTTGACAATTCAACTAGGTTATAAATAAATAAACAGGTTCCTTAAGGTCAATAAAAGTCAAAGTCCTAAAATGATCTTAACATAAGCAAAAGAAATTTTTAAAAATAAAATCCCACATATTCATCTTAGGTTCTACAAAATACTGCGAATTTTGGTTTGGGTTTGCCTAGGTTCATTTGGGATTGAACCCACAAACAAAAAGCAGTGCCCTAGTAGAATCCCCGGCCAGATTGACCCGGAATCTGAACCGGGTTCAAACCAGACCCGGATGCAGGGCCTCCAGGGAGTGAACTGGTAACTTAGGCTAGAACAAATCCCACCTACAACTAGAAGGCGACTTACTGACTCAAATATGCTAAAAAGAAGAGGTGTAGAAACATGTTCGAGAACTCTTGGAGAATTAAAATGCTTCATCCCACCTAACAAATTCCCTTTTGGAGCACCCTTTCTCTTGGCAAAGAAAAATAATGGGACTATGCATATCTGTGTGGATTGTAGAGCCCTAAACAAAGTCACAAAAAATATATGTAATTGCTCCTTCACTTTGATTATGTTTTTCATAGCTTAATGGGCTACAATTTTACTAAAAAAGTTGAGCAGATATCATCAAGTCTACATTACAAACAAGGATGTACTAAAAAGTAAAAACTATATTCACTACCAGTCAAGGCCACTGAATTTTTGGTAATGCCTTTTGGGCTCACAAAAACCTTAGCCACTTTGATGAGGAGGAAAATGATCTCTTCAGAGTTCAGACCATATTCAAGGAGATTTTTAGAATGTTAGTAACTAAAAGCAAAAACATTTACAGCACCTCAATGGTACTTTATGGTGTAAGGCCAACCTTTATGCCAAATTACCAAACATTGATTTTGTACAAAAACAGGTTGAGATTCCAGGAAGCATTGTTTCCAAGAAAGGGGTAATCGGAAATCCTCATAAGATTCATGTCAACAGGGAGCGGAAGAAAGTATGCACTTTGTTGAATTTGCTTATAATTACAGATAACAAGTGCCTACAACTTACAAGTATGAGTCTTAGAGACATGAGTGGCCTTGTTTTTAATCTAATAGACTCCAACTTGCAAATTTTAGGAGAAGACACAAGTCTCTTTAGAGTTATTCCAAATGATGTAGGATGAGTTGAACTGGTGAAAAATGAATAAAGAAATCCCAGGAAAGAGCAAACTTGTATTGGGATCGGCATCAGCCCTTACAGAATTTTGAGGTAGGAAATCAAGTATACTACAAGTCAAGCCAAATAACCCTCTCTATATCTAGGTGTACAAAAACTTAACAATAGTGGAAAAGGTAAACTAAGCACCTTACAGGATGAAGTTGCCAAGACATGTAAAGATAAATCCTCTACTCCATGTCAAACTTCTCATAAAAACTCCAAAGTATCATAGTGTCCTGCCTGCATATGTGGATGCCCAGGAAGGTGAACATGGAACACATGAGCCTATGGCAATCAGCAATAAGAGAACCAAAAAACTCTGCACCTGAGAATTAGGTAGTATCTAATTGAATGGTCCAACAAAGAGGCAATCAAGGAATCCAAAGGATTTGTTGAAAAGGTTGGCCTCCTTATTGAGGAAAATGAGATTTACAAAGTGTGAAAAGATGTTACAGCCCCAGTAATCAGTACCATAAAGTTTAAAGTTACTCCCACAAACCTCACTAGATATGTAATGCTTTTATGACAAATTAATTCTTCAGTTTAGAAGGCCAAACTACATTGAGAGTCAAGTCAAAAGATTGTTTAACAAGGAGAAAAAATGCACATGAGAAAAGACAAATTAAGAAAAGAGATGCCTAATAGGACAAGACAGGAAGGGGCCTCACTTAGGGGAGTTCCAAAAGTCATCAGGATCACTCAAAAGGCATGGGAAAGGAATTGATACATTTTTCCTATCTAACCCAAAGGTCAAAGGGTTTCAACTTTCAAGAGACATAAAACTTTATACAAAACACAACAAGGCTCATTTGAAGCATAGCTTGTGATAGTATGTAGATGATGTTGAGAGATTCAAACAAAGATCAAAATTGAAGAGATTTAAAGAGTTGCTGGAGGAATTTCTTGATGCTGGAATTGCAGTTGGCAGCTCAAATTCCATGATTGGCATCAAACCCCAATTAATGGTCAACATCAGCTTTGTCCCCTTTCCTTGGGGACAGGTCCAACCATTACTTCTTTATGTTATTCATCTGTGATTTTGGATATCTCTTGGGATCTGGAATGCCAAAATTCTAAAGTTCTCATTTTCGATATTATAATTGTTTGTAATCAGCCTTGATATCTGGTTGTGAGTAGTGGAATGGATGGCATCCTAAAAGGGGGCATTCATATGTGGTACTTCATGGCGATATTCTAGGAAGTTTTGCCCATTGGTATGATAAGACAAGCTACCTCCTATAGAGTTATGGTGATCAAAGCCAAGAAGCCAAGAGCTAAGAAACTAGCCCCACCATAGCCTCAGACTTGTGACCAATGTTTTCCATAAGTAAGCCAAACTTAATGATAAATTTGGTCCAAGTTGTGGAGATTCGTAGAACCCTTCTTCTATCTAATATAATACAAGATTTACTATGGAACAAAAGCTTACAAGTAATTTTAGGTAATGGGTCCAAGACTCCTTGAGGTGAAAATTTATAGGTACATGTACTCTCATTAAAGTAGTTGTGGGGTGGGTGAACTCCAACAAAATGTTATTTACTGTATCACTTTTACCAATAGTAGACAACACAACAAAAGGGAAATAGATATAAAATCTTTGTCTTGAATATGAATCCTATTCAAACCTAAGTGTATTCAATAAGTTATAATCAATTCTTTTGTAGAATTATTGTAAATCCAAGATGTTGATGGAGGGCAAGATGGTCATCTCGAACCTTCCATTGTAAGATCTCTATGAAGAAGATACTCCAAGTAAATGGACCTTGCAATGGCCTGCAACATTTGACAACAATCAATGCTTCGAAGGAAATGGCATTTAATGCCTCCAAAAACCCACAATTCTCATAGATGGTACACAACAATTTTGTGTTGTGCCCTAACCCGTAAGAGGCGAGATGATATCTCGATACATAACATTTTCAGATTTTTGTTCTCAAAGAAAAACTAGAAATTCCTTTGTTTCTTAGGCAAATTGTGATTCCTAATAATAATCAATAATATTGTTTAGTAGTTTACCATCATCTGGCTAAAGTATCAAATGCATATAGTGATAATAGTGCATACCAGATAGAGTAATAGTAACACAATAGAAGCTCTATTCAAATAGAGTTTGCTTACATATAGGGAGATTGGGCTAAGTTGTCGGTTTTGGTTTGGATTCGGGTTCAGATTCATGGATTCAGGAAAAAAAATTGAGGTTGGGTTCATTTTGAGTTTGTCGGTACAAAAAACATATAAAAATTATATATTTAAATTTAATATCTTTGTATTGTATATATAATTATAAACTATAAATAAACTAAATATTATAAATCTAATAGGTTAATTAAATTAATAATATAATATATTAATGTATTAAAGGTGAGATAAACCATAATATTATAAAATTTAAATATATCTCCTCACTAATTTAACCTATTAAATATATCATTCTTCAATTTATCAATTAGATATATATTTAGTGAAAGGAAGGTGCAAGTGTGGTGAGGAGTGTGAACAAGAACCACTAAAATTAAAAATCGATAAAAGAATAAAGAGGGGGCAGAATATTAAAATAATGGAAAAAATGTCTACAGTGCGGTGGTGAGCTGGTAGAGCTTAGGGCAAATATTCAAACGGACTGCAAATATTGAATGAAAGAATAACTTTTAACATCCATGAGGCTAAAAATAGTCTATGGGACCACCAATCTTGTTTTTGCTTTTTGCATTTCAATCCTTTTCCTATTCAAGATGATGATGAGCTCCCCCAACTTCTCAATAGTCTCCTCGTTGAATAAACTGTACCAACTAACAGCTGTCAAGCTATTGGCATATCTGTCCTTGATGTCCCGGAAAGCATCACACTCCATAATAAAGTGTTTTTTTTATTCCATTGCCCCTGTAGCACAAAAAATACACAGCCGTTCTTCCCATGCTTCTTTAGGTCTTTTCTATCGCCCTGTTTCACACCGGAGTTGACGAGAGTTAGTTCATAATTGAGCAATGAGAATCTTTGCTCTCCATGAAATACTAGCCCCTATGTATGCTTTTTGTTGATCACAAGTGGGGTTGAATTTATCAAGATAATATTTCTTCTTTCTCCCTAACACTTTCCCCCATATATGCTTGCGGAACTTTTCCATAACAAAAGGCCTTATCTCTTTGTTATTCATGGGGCAAGCATTCAAGTAGATATTCCATTTGTTCATCCATTTGCTATTTTGTTTCATCCATGTCTTCTTTCTTTTGCTTATGATGTCATTGAAAACAACTTTAGGCCATCTATTTACTTCCATTTGATCAATTCTTTTTAACTACCTTAGGAGACGCACCATAGCAATTGCTTCAATAGGAGCTGCCCCTGTTTCACTTAGGAGTATCTCATAAGGAACAAAATCTTTTATTTTGAGCTTGTTTATGATCAAGCGCTTTTGGATTTTCCCAATTTGTTTCTACCTTGAATCTGAGGTGTTGCTAGCCCACTATTCACACCCATACAACACCACCAGAATCACCAAGAGCCCAAAAAGAACCCGAGTCATTTTCCAATCCCATGAATCTGCCTCTCTACATCTATTTTGAAGAGCATATAATGTTTTCCATCCTTCCAAAGATCTCTTCTTTCTGCAGCCCTCCCAACTAAGCTTGTTGAAGTCAAACCCAAGATATTTGTACTCATTTACTTCTTCAAGAGTATTGCCTTCAAAGTAGAATTTATGCTGGCTCCGCTTCCTTCTATTGGTGAAAATCATGATTTTGGTCTTGCTAATATTGACTTGCATCCCCACTACTCTGCAAAAATGTTCAAGAGCATACAAGTGCTCTTGTAACCTGTGAGCTGATTTAGCAATCAAAATACAGTCATCAACATATAGAAGAAGCTTTATCACAAACTCTCCCAAACGAACACCCTCCCCTCGTAGATTTAGCCACTCTTCAAGTTTGTCAATATATAATCCAAAAAGAGTAGGGGATAGTGGGCAGCCTTGCTTGACCCCAATGTCACTCCTGAAACTTTCTAAAATGCCTGCTGAAGTTCTGATTTTGACTCTAATCTCTTCATAGAGCCTATGGAGAATTACTTTAAAATGCATAGGAATCCCAAGTTCTTCCATTCTACACCAAAGTTTATCCACCGTGTCAAAAGCCTTTTTGAAGTCAACAAAACAACAAAATGCTTCTTCCCTTTCCCCCCAAACTTTTTCAATAATGTACCTCAAAGTGATTCCATGATCAACCATAGAGTGCTTAGGTCCAAAACCTGCTTGTCCTTTTGCTCACTTTTCTTTTTCTTCAGCCCACTTGCTGATTCTATTTTCGACCATGCTACCAAATAGTTTTGCAAACAAATGACTGATCATTATCATCCTGTAATTGGAAGGATTATTAACATCACCACTCTTAAAAAGAGGTATTGCTAGGCTGGTTGTCCAATCTCTTGGGAACCCTTGTTGGATGATGTTGAAAATACTCATAATGTGTTGTGTGAGAGTTCTCAATCCCCATTTTAGATACTTTGCTTGAAGCTCGACTAAGTCCTTAGCTTTTCCTACACCCGATTTCTTAATACCAGTCTCCACCTCTTGTAGGGTGAAAAGCTTTGTTGTGGTGCTAATCATGGGAGGGGGCTCCACCTTTGATTCTTGCTCATAAAGTTTCCTTGCATAGTCAAACCATTGATTAGTTGTAATGCTATTTTCAGTCGATAATTGTGTTGTAGTTGCCTAGCAAACAAAGAAATGACAACATTTTATTATTTTTCAAGCTGCTGGATGTAACCATAGCAGACCTAGATCAGATTCCGAACTAGGAACATATCAAACCCTGATTCGGGTTGTAGGGTGGCCAAACTGGTAACATAGAGATTGGGGAAGACCATGCCAAGATCAGACCCTTTCCCTATCTATGATTATTCGATATAAAGGAGGCCAACGGTTGTCGATTAGAACAAAACTGTTGGGAATCACTACACGAAACATGAACACCTAACCCAAAGCCAACAAGTTAATGAATAAAAGAGTTGGCTCCAAAAACCAACAAAACATTATGAATTCATTTTATGCTAATCACATCATTTTCCGCACAAAAGAAGTCAGATTCCTAGCTGACAAAAATAAATTACTAAACATTAGGGGCAAGAGATGTCCTTGGAGATGCTTAAACTCTTATTGAAATGGAAGAGGTTGCACCAGGAGTGTCAATTTATTGTACTGAAGCCCAAAATCTATATATGTTTGTTCTGTGTTGCTAGAGGTGGGGGCGATAACTTCACATTCTCTAGAACTCTTAACTATATGGATTGCCTCTGTAAGTTGTATCTACGCCTTCTCCTGGGTTGCTTAAAGTTCAACCACTCTAGCTTTTTTTCAGCTGAACTTCTTAATTTCCAGCTTCTGCCCAACTTACCCATCTACACTTCAATGAGTTGGGTTTGCTAGGCAATTTGGGCCTAGAACCTTTCCCTTTGTTCCTCCAATTCTTCTACAAAGATTAGCCAAAGCCAAAGATGTTTGGTCAACTTCCTTTGCAGTCTTTCTCTAAACCCACATTTTTGTTTAAAACGTGAGGTAATGATATCGAATATGGTATTCAATTGAATACAAGGCTGCCAAGACTTTCCCATTTGAATGGCCAAAGGATGGAAGAACTCATACTAGAAGCCAATTATTCTGCATTTCTGGTGTTTGTGTTTCAAGCCAACCATGTTCGAGGAATGTTTGAATGAATTTCATATGGCATTCTTCTTCCACCAACTTCTTAATGTGCAATGCCCCCTATAAGACCAATGGAGAATGTGAACTTTTCCATACTTTTGACTATATCCACCACATCAAGCATTGCCTATGCCATGGGTTCTAAACTGTGATGTTCCCAATAGGATTTGCCCTAATTTTCTGCAATTAGTTTTCTGAATTCTGCCCTAAATTTCTGCACTTCAGTTTCTACTCAAAACCCTAATATCTGCCCTAGATTTCTGCACTTTAAACTTCTGCTCTAACCCTAATCAGACTTGGAAAAATAGATGAATTCATGCACCAAATTCATAAATAACATCACACAATTATGCTCAATTGGTTTGCTCCGCTTAATAGGACAATTTCACTATAATATTGCACATAAATCTGTAGAAGATGATCATGAAATGCAAGATAAACAGTCTGCTGCTATAATCTGGATTATATCTGATTTTATTGTTCTAAACATAGGGCGATTAGGCCAAAATACATATGGATAGTTTGCTGATATGAACCAGCAATAGTTACATACCAAATAGTCAAAGAACCATCAAAGCTGGGCTGACAAAAGAATGTGAAATCTGCTGTAGGTTTCTGCCCAAAACCCTAGTGCGCCTGCTGCAATAACTCGCCCAGATCTGCCCTAAACACTTCGCCCTCCTTCAAGCATGGTGCGCCTAGACTAGGGCTGGTCCCAAATGTGATTACTCGTGGAGAACTTCTTCAATAAGCTGATATTTTATCTCTGCCCTGAAATCTGCTCCTAAACAATTGAATGCAAGTGAACTCACGTGGTCGAATTCTCCCAATGAATGTGAATGGGGTCATCACCATTCAAAGTGAGGGGCCATCTCCTCAATAATAGACAAAGGACTGAAATCCTTATGCCAATCTGTAGAAATCAGAAAATGATGTGATGTGTTCCATGGCGCCTTCACCTTATATATTTATACATGTTTTCTTGCTTTGTTATGCCTTAAGTCGGCCAGAATTGGGAGCAGGTCGGCCATCTTCATGGGCAGGTCGGCCAGGTCTGTGGGCAGGTCGGCCAGCATGAAGAAATGTTGGAATTTCACTTGTGGGTCGGCCCCATATGGAAGTGGAATTCTTTCTCAGGACAAGTCGGCCTTCTAGTGCATGGAAAGATGTACAAATCGGCCATAGAAGGATGAAATGCATAGGAATGAATCCAAGTCTGCTTCCCCATGAAAAGATATGACTCGGATAAAAACAAGTGTATCCAAGTAAGCCCTGTAGCTTCACCAAGACGGCCCCACTCAATGACAAACCTCCAAACACCAAGGGTGAAGTAATGCAATGCATCCATGGGAGAATCCATAAGATGAAGTCCATACTCCAATATGAATCTGTATGAAAGCTCCAGAGAAAGCAAAGCATCCCAAGCCAAGTATCTATGAAGGTGAAGTGATAGCATCCATATATCCTGTGAAGTGCCAATCTCTGCTGATACCTCAAATCCACTGGAATGTGCAAAATGATGACCATTCCCTAAAAAAGGACATGACATAAACTCTGAATAAACTGTTGTACTAAACCCAATGTATCAATAGGATCTAGCCTTGGAAACTAGATAGAAATCAGCTTGGGCTGTCCCAAAGATGTACTCAATGGTTTAGAATGTGTAGATGATGAAATTTCTTCCTGTATGTGGGGCTGTTCCATGCCAGACTCAATGGCTGACTGGTTATTCTCCACCCACATTGCCTTTGGATGCTCTATCGGAGTTTATCCTATGTGGAGGCTTTGGTAGTGTCCATCAAGCTTACTAGAGGAATTTCTAGTGTATCAATAGGAGCTCCAATTAGATTTAGCCATTCCTCTATATGGCTACCCTTGTCAATAGGTGGAAGAATTGGAATGGCAAGGTGAGAAGATGGTGCAAGTACTCCCTCCTTTCCTCCCATTCACTCTTCTCTTCATCTATGGCTACCTCATCTTCTGATGTTGTATCCACCACTACATGTTTCCTTTTCTTTGTGGTCAAATGGGAGAGCCTTTGGGGTTTCACCCTAACACCATACTTTTGCACTCATTGACATTCATCTAAAGATAGATGGCCAAGAAGGGTCATAAGAAGCATTCAGCTGCAATCTCCCATTCAGTATCACCTGTGCTTTTGTGTATAACATCAAAGAATTACCCTATGGCATGCTGGGTTATATAGAATCCCTTGTGTTTCATTGATAGAAACTTGCGGATTTGTACAGATAGGAGTTCTCCCCAATTGTATACTTCACCTTTACTGAGCCCAAACATATAGTCTATCATCCAACTACAATGTCCAAAACCCATGTGGCTCCCACCAATCTGCTTTTGATAAAATCCATTATGCAGCATGCCAGATATTCTTTTTCCAACCTATAGTTGCCCTATTCCACATACTGTTTAATTCTTTGCTAGTCAGGTTTCCTTTGCACAATGTCTAGACCATGAAATCCTTTTGAGCCTGTGAAATGTTGATGTTGGGTTTTTTAACTGAAGGTCCATACAAGGTACTCCAAAATCCCTCGAGAAATCTTCAAGAGTGTAGGTGATTGTAACTTCATGGTTTATGCAGCAGACAAATGACTCTTTTTCCCTATCATAGCTGGAAACCATCAAACCAAGTAAGGAATCTGTAGCATTTTGTCTATTTGTGTTCTGGTCAAGGCAACCTTCAACAAATGTCCTTATGGCTTATTTGCCCACCACAAATGACATTCATTGGTCATGAGGCCCTCCCAACTAAGAGTGTTTGGAGTGGGTGTTGCTTTGCTGGATGCAAACTTTTGTTTTCTTTTTCCTTTTCCATCTGTTCCTTTTAGGGTTGTTTGCAGTATCCTGGTTGGCGGAGTGGGCTTTGAAGCTGGAAGCATTCAGTTGTCTTTGCTTGTGCCATATTTTTCAAATGCCTTTTCCAGTGCCATTTTCCAAATATTTAGTCTTCGTATGGAGGATGAAGCTCCTACTTGTGGATTTTTTTCTTTATCCACCATCACTGCACTAGCAAAACCAAAATTCTCAACCACAATGTACTTACTGAATCCTTGGTTTGTTGGAATAGCTCTTCCTACACATGGTCCTTGAATTGTTGGGATCACCAAACCCTTGAAACGGGTGTTTTGTTTGTTTAACCAGCTCTTCCTCTTGTGGAAACAGAAATTGGAATCCCTATCTACTATTATTTATTATAAAGGTGGCCAACAGTTGTTGGTTAGAGCAAAGCTGTTAGGAACCACTATAACAAAACACAAACAATTAACCCAATACCAACAAATTAACTAACAAAACATTATGAATTCATTTTATGCTAATTGCAAATACATGCACTAAGAAAATAACTATCTTTTAATCCAAGAGAAAATGCATAGAAAGAGGCCACATTTTTCAGTAGGTCATGTAAATGAGGCTACAAATGTAAAAGAGGGGAAGCACCACACATTATTACCCTATAGGAAATATTAATAATCATCCTCTCCCTATCTGTTGGACAATAAGAAATAAAGAATGGTCATGAGTATACAATCAGATTTCCACCAGTTCGAAGGGTGCTAGTGTGATCAGTATGAGTCCTAAAACCCCTTATGTCTTGGCATTCATTCTCATCTCATCCCCATCAGCTCATACTCTTCATAGATTTATTGGCTACTTCCTTAATACTTGGTCTCTAGACCTTATGCATTATATCTATCTATAAATGAATTGTAACACATCATAAATTCAATATAATCCACATGCTTCTTTATATAACATGGCATATCACAATTAAATCCATCATTAAATACATAATGTGAATTATAGCATTTTTGCACCATGAGTATGTTTATTACTGTATCAGATATTGGCATTGTTTTGACTTCCATACAAGAATGACAAAGAAGAAAGAACATACAAAATCAGTAGAAGACTGGGTTGGTTGGTCTTCAATGTGTGGTTTTTATAGGACAAAAACTAGTAACACAAGAAGCCACCGTCCCTTCACTTCCACAGCTCTTGCCACAGCCATATACTCAAGATTTAATTCCCTGCAGAACATTGTCTAGAGACAAGGAAACTCCTTTTATCAGATCCAGTATAGTTTTACTTTCAAATATGCAAGCTGTCATGTTTATGATCTCAAAGGTAGTATTTTGAATGATAACTCTTGCAGCTCAAAATTAAGTGTGGTTTATTTTGTTGGAAAGTAAAGACTGAATGAATATTTTGAATGTTCAAGCACATGCTTTCAAATAAAAATCAAGGTAGTATATGTCATCAAAGTTGGCATACATAATTTGGTCCAATTCCATTATATGACAGGTTCTCTACTTCAACTCTAGAGAGCTATAACAGCTGCATAATAGGTACAAATTTGCAGAAATAGACAACAATCAACCTTAATAATGTTTTTGATATTGATAAAAACGGGAATTGAAAGGGCCCGGACCCTTTTACAAAAAGACAGCCAGTCGACAGATGAGAAGAGTACCATGAGGTATGGGACTTGTGACGTAATCACACATCGCCCCATTGCAAATGGGGACCCCCTCTTTTTTCTTCTTTCTGTCATTGCTTTGCTTTAGGGTTTAGGTTTTCTTTGAGCTTGTAAGGTTTTGGTAGTGTTGTTTTGCCCAAGTCTCGATATGTTCTGGCTAAGGAGTCTGTATCTTCTCATTCTGGTGCATGTCTTGAAGCCCTGGAATTGACTAAGTCTCGTATCCTGAAACTTGATGTTCTGAGATCCTGAAATTGACTAAGTCTAAAATCTGGTGGATCCTCAAAAATCTAGAATTTGCATGTTAAATCCCATGGATCTGAGACCTATCTCAAACATCCTGGAAGTATATTTCAAAATATTTAAAGTATAGGAAATTCAAATTGGGGAAAATGCGCATACTCATGCATAATGCGCCCATTGCAAGATTAAGACAACGAAATGATGAATCTCCTTAATGGAAATGCAAGTGAGATTGTTTGAGAAAGTGGAAACAATGAAGTTTTGAGTTCGCTAAGTCATTAGGTCGGAAAATGCATGTACACATGCATAATGCGCTCAAGGTTGGAGTGAAGGTTTGTCAAGAATTGATGCAAAGCATGGAAAATGCGTAGACACTTGCATAATGCGCCCTACCTTGGAGTGCAATGTTAAGTGTCAAGGTCGGAAAATACACATGAGAATGTATAATGCACTCAAGGTTGGAGTGAAGGTTTGTCAAAGGTTGATACAAGGTGGAAAATGCACATATCCTTGCATAATGTGCCCAAGGGAAGTATGAAGATTTGACTAAGTATTGAACATCCAAGTGTGGAAAATGCATAGACAAGAAGAAAATCTGCCCTAGGGAGGGCGCAAAATACACACCACCTTGCATTATGCGCCCTAGGAATTTCATGATAAATGCATGAAGTGTGAAGGATGTTGAAACTCAATCCATGTTTAAGGCAATGAAGGAAGTCCAAGGTAGAAGATTCACTCAACATTTGAAATTTGAAGGAAAGACCTAAGTACCAAATGAAGGAAAATGCATGGACTCATGCAAAATCCGCCCTAGGATGGTCATGGGGAAATTCAATGCTTGTTTGAAGCAATGATCAAAGACAAACGCAAGAAGTTGATTCAAAGTTTGAAGTTTGAAAGCAAGAGTTAAGTGAAAAAGTGGAAAATAGATACAACCTTGCAAAATCCGTCAATTTGAAGGGAGTTAGGAGAATGTTTGAAGGAAAAGGTGGAAAATGTTCTCCACCTTGCATTATGCACCCTAGGTGATGAGGTATCTAGAGATGAAATTGTTGCAAGGTCACTTGAAGTGAGCAACATTTCATTGTTGAGTGTCTCCAGGAGATGCGTGTGGAAGCCATTTTGACACTTAGAACTTTTTTGTGATTGACAACATGGACGAAATTGTTCACCTATCAACAATATGCACTCAGGATGAAGAAGTGAAAATTTGACCAAGTATGGTGGATCCAAAGTGGGGAAATTGTTCTGGACCTTGCAATTTGCGCCCTAGTTGGAAGTCCCTTTGAAGTGAACATGATAAACATTGATTACCTTAGATTCAAAGAAAAGTTGAAGTTTGAAGTTTGATGAAGTGAAGTTGCGAAATGTGGAAAATGTTCTAGAGCCTGCAAAATGCGCCCTAGGATGGCGCCAATTGTTCTCCACCTTGCCAAATGCGCCTTGATTGAAATTGATCTCAGAAAGCCTTAAACTTTGAAAATTTGCAATAAAATGACTAACACTTAGGGCGCAAATCCACTCATTAACAACCAAAAAGTGCGCCTAAGTTTCAAACATCAAATTGCGCCTAAGCATGAGATAAGGGTTTCAATCTATGAAAATTGCGCCTTGGAAGGAGAGTGGGCATTTTGAAGATAAGGCGCATTTTCTCATCAAAACCACCTTATTGAGGTGCCTTAAGGGAGGTAATCCATCTTAAAGTTGATCTAACATGTTAATTGAGCATCATGAATCAAGGCACCTTTTGCCATCAAAACAACCTCATATTGGCGCCTTGGAGGAAATCAACTTAAAACTACAAATCTTGGAGGTTTTTCATGTTTTGATGATGTCTTTTGAGAACAATTACAGTGATTGAAGGATGAGATGGGTGAAAAAAGTCTTCATCTAGCTTAGGTGCCCATTCAACTCAGAACAACCTTACATTTACGCCTAAGGGAGAAATTGAGGTGCATTTCCACCATTGAGAGGTCCATTTTGGGCGTCTAGGATAAAATCATGCCAAAATCACAAATCTTGAAGTTATTGAAATAAGACAAGTTTATAAGCCTTATGCAAGTTGTTAAGATCATGGGAATTGGAAGTAAATGTTACTTCATCTCAAGGTGCTTCATCACATGTAAATTATCACATAAGTGCGCCTAGCAATAAAGGTGTTAGAAAGTCCGGAGCTAAGTCAAGTCCCAAGGCACCAATCCATATTTATGCCACCTATTCTAGCGCCTGGCCTTAAAAGGCATGTTTCATTGACATTTGGATGTTGCGCCTAAAATGAAGGGGACTTTCTTAAACATTTAAGCATTGAGTAACAAGCATGAAGACCTTAGGCGCAATTTTCAACTCATTTTACCTTCGATGAGCACCTAACTTGGAGAGAACACCTATTAGCATCAAGGCGCCATTTCCTACTCAGAACATCACATATTTGCGCCTAGGCATAAGGAAGCTTAAAACCATGAGTTTTGATGTTGAAGAAATCAACTAAGTGATATGAGGCGCTCTTTTTATCTCCCACAACCTCAATTTGCGCCTCAAGTGCAAAGCCATGATCTCATTTCATCAAATGGGCGCCTAGGTAAGGAGGGTCATGATAAGTCATCTTCAATGGTTTGAGAACATAAAATGTCAAGTATAAAGCCAATTTAGCTAAGGCGCAATTTTCCTCCCTAGAAACCTCAATTTGCGCCTTCTGAAAAATGCATCAATTTCCCTTAGGTAGTGGGTGCTTAGAAGGTAGAAGTCATTCTAAGAGATGTTTAACCATTTAGAATTGCAAAATTGCAAGAGTAAAGACATTTAAGCCTAGGCGCATTTTTCATCAATGCCAACCTATTCTAGCGCCTAGGAGGAAGGTGCATGAAATGACATCTTTGAATGATTTCCCCGAGGGATATAACCATTTTAAGATCTATCCCATTACTTGAATCATTAAAATGACAAATATAAGGTCAATTAGAGCAAGGCGCATATTTCCACTTTCACATACCTCAATCTGCGCCTTGACTTGGAGGAGTTAGTTTATGCTTTAAAATGATTTCTGTGTTTATGTGATTCAATATTTGTCAATAATTTAATATGCAATTTCCTCTGTGTTGTAGGAGAAGGGATGGAGCTAGGAAGTCATTCAAGGAACCAGTCGTTTGGAGTCATCTACAAGTGAGGAATGAAGCTAGAAGGCCATTTCTAAGGAGAAGATATCATCCTACTAGTACACTTCATCATCTAAGACATTCATCCATTCACTTCAAGTTCTCCCAATCTTCAAGTATCAGAAGAGTCTCCTACTCAATCAAGCATCATCATCTACTCTACTTCATGTCATCATCATCATCTACTCTTACATAAAGGAAGCAGCATCATCATGATATCTACTACTCCCCATGAAGAAACATCAAAGAGATCAACATATACCCTGCAAGAAGAGAAGAAGACACAGAGTTAGTCAAATGAACAACATACATCATACACATCCAGTTTACAAGAAAATGAACAAGGCAAAGATTAACAAGTTACATCCCAAACATATAAGTTCATTCAAAGCAATCACATCGAAGACATCACACAAGATGATACAATTTGGGAATATGCCCACAGAGCAAAGTGAATAAACAATTGAAATCCACAAGTTTGCTGAGGTGGCACCTACATGGCAAATGCATATCATCATTCAATCACAGGTCGCCACGTCATTCAACTACATTCAATGCATCTACAACAAACAAGAAGCCAAAGAGGACGTCCATGTGGAAGATGCTCTAGAAGATTCCATCTTATCCTTATCTTCTTGGAAAACGTGCCTTCATTGCCTCTATTGTGTACTAAAAATAGCAAGTTGTTGTAACAAACTGCCTTGTTGGCATGATCTGAGCCCTTGGCTACTTGAATTGATCTTAGCCACTCATTGTAATTCTGGACTACTATATAAAGGCCTTGTTGCCTCATTTGTAAGATATAGTGGTAGGAGAATAGAAATAAAGTAGAGTAGAAGAGACTCTCGAAGTTTTATGAGTACTAGAAGTTGTAAATATTTCTCAAGATTAATGCAAAGACATTGGAGCTTGTTTGGTGTTAAGTGTTGTCTTGTGGAATAACATGGTTTCTTGTATTTCGATGAAGTGGAGAGATGTTTCAAAGTAGATTAGAAATAGATTAGTAGTTCATTGATGTAATGCATGTTTGTATTGAATATTTGATCAACTCCTAGCTCATGCTTTTAACATTCATCGTTGGTGAAGTGTCGTGTAAAGCTAGTCTGAGCTTCATTTGCTTGAGTTCGATTGTGGATGCTTGTTTGAGCTGCACTGTCAAATGGGTGCTTATGTAAGCTTTCATGATTTGAAAACCTTTCTCTATCCTTAGGAGATTGCACCAACTCCATGTAGTTGTAGGCATCCTTGGCGAAGTGGAGTTAGATTGATTAAGGAGTTTGTCTATTCAAGCATCATCATTGCTTCATTGACCTTAGATTAGTTCTTCTAAACCTTATCTTTTGCCTTTTCTTTATTATTGATACATCATCCACATTAAAAGGAGAAACAAGCTAAATGAAGTATGTAGAAGTCAGCGTAAGTCCCTTTGTGATAATCAGCAAGATCACATCAAATCACTGAGTCTATCCAATGCAAATCACGAATAAGGAACCTTGGAGTTGTCTTGATTGATCACATTGTTTAGCATTTGAGAGACTTTATTCAAGAGAAAGTGAGAGACTTAGTGTTTTACTCTATTATTGACTTGTCTAAAAACAATCATCAACAGCGCCCAAGGTTTGCATGGAGAAAACTTTTCTAATGCGAAGTATATCTAAGATCAAAGCTTGCCTTGAGAAATTTGTAGTGAAAGTTTGATGATTGATCAAAGTTAAAGGCGAAAGTGAACATCAAGAGCAAGGGCGCAAAATGTTCTGCACCTTGCAAAATCTGACCTCCCAAGATACCAAATGTTCTTAAGCAAACAAAATGCGCCCTTGATTTTAGTGCAATGCCAAGAAACAAGGAACAAGTAGAAGTTAAGACACCCAAAATGATGAATTTTGAAATTTCAAGAGAAAAATGCTTAAGTTTAAATGAAGTCTCCCAAGTCACAAAATGTTCTGGAGCTTGCAATTTGCGCCCTAGAGCATTATGAGGAAATTTGTCAAGTAAGTAGCATCTTGAAAATCCGACCTTGTCTTGTAACTCCTAGTAAACATCAAAGGCATGATTGATGATATAAGTGAAGATGCTCGTTCAAAGAAGAAGATTTTAAAAGAGAAAAATGTCAAGTAAAAGATGCAAATTGTTCATGAAGAGCAAGAGCGGAAAATTATTTGGAGCTTGCAATATGCGCTCATGCAAGGAGGAGGTTTTTAGAGAAATGTTAAGTCAAAGAAGATGAAAATGTTCTCAAGCTTTCAAAAGCCGCCCTTGCTAGGTACAAATTCCCTATGTGCATGCATAAGCCGCCAAAGATTATCATGAGGAAGGTGCATTTAGTGTGAAACCTCTCAAAATCCAATGATTGTTTTAGAATTCTAAGTGAAGGTTTGTGATGATCAAAGACAAAGTAAAAAGTTCATTCTAGGAAGAAGTTTCAAGGAAAATGTTTTACACCATGCAAAAGCCGCCCTTCTAAGGGCGCATAATGTTTTGCACACTATAATTTCCGCCCAAAATATTGTCTTCAACATTGCAAAATCCGCTCAGTTTAGGACCCAAGTCGACCTAGAAGGAAAGAAGACTGAGTTTTATAGGCCAACTTGCCTACAAGGAGGGCAGCGAATGCTATTTAAAGAGGAATATCACTTCATTTTCCAACATTCAATTCAAAACAAATATTCCAATCAGCAGAGCAGAACAGAGGTAAAGTGCAGACCAAAGGAGAGGCAGATTTCATACAAAAAAGAAGGTAAATTGCAAGGATACAGCCAAAGAAGCTAAGCGCTTCACCAAGAGGAAAGAAATTTCTTCATTTTTATCAAGTTGGAGTTAAAATCTGACCTGCAAATAACAAAAATCAGACTTAGCATTATTTTTATTGAATTTGTCTAAAAAGCAACTAAGGTTTTTTCATGTCCTCCTTTGCACCAAATTTGAATAATTTTGGATAAATATGTGAAATTGTTTTTAAAATCATGATTATTTATCCCACATTCATGAGGAAGATGAATTTAGTTGTTAAATTTCCTTTATATCAAGTGTCATGTTAACATATTAATTTGAGGTATTTTGCTATGTATGTTAAGGGAGCGGCGAGCGTTGAAGGAGAATGAGAGTTTGCACATGAAGCAAGTTCATGGTTTGGAAGGGTATTTCGAGAGTTCATCATCAAGATCATCATACTTCAAAGGATATAATTTCACTTTCGAAGGAGCATCACTTTATAATGCATAGGAGGAATCATTTCACATCCAAGTTCCAGAGCTTCCCATTTCATGCGACAAGCGGAGGGAGAGAACATCCATCATATGCAAGTCGGCTACAAGAAGTCACGCACAAGACATCTTCTACCCCAACAATCCAAGAGTCTAGAGTCCTGCAAGAACAACATCACATGAAAATAGAAATGAGCGTGAGCATCATCGTTTCATGAATTACATCAAGACAACAAGAGGAAATTCGACAAGTTTCAAGTTCGAGAAGCCAAGTTCCACAAGTGAAAATCTGAAATTTGGGAAAATATTCCAAGCAGTGTGAACACATTGAAGATTAAACTGGTTCACTCAATGTTGAGGTGGCATGTACACGCCATGGATTCAATCACACTCCGCCACTTCACCCATTTAAGTCTGACACATGTACATCAAGCAAGAGGTCAAGAAGGACGTCCATGTGGAGATTCTCAAAGATGCCTTATTCATTCTTATCACATTGGGAAACATGCCTTCATTGCCTCTCTTGTATTCTAAAAATAGCAACTTTTGTAACAAACTGTCTTGTTGTCTTCATCTGGGCCGTTGATTCACGAATCAATCTGGGCCATTCATTGTAATTCTTGAGCTCTATATAAAGCTCACTCTCTTCATTTGTAAATATATACATTAGAGATATCATTAGTTCTTAGGAGGTAAAATGTTAGAGTAGAAGCTCTTGAAGCATTGACAAGACTTTGGCAAATTGTTGTAAAGATACTACCAAAATCAATACAATCTCATTGAAGCTTGGTGAAACTTGTGTTGTTTTGGGATGTTAGCATGGTTTCCAATTTCTTGAAGATGATTCAAAGCAAGTTAGATAGATTTTAGATACAGTTCATTGATTTGAAGAATAAATGTGAAGATATTGATGAATTCCTCGGTTCATACTTTTTGTGGATTACCGATGGTGATTTGCAATGCAAAGTTAGCTTGAACCTCATGTTGCAATAGTTCAATTGTGGATGCTCAGTCAAGTTGTGCCAACTGTGGGTATTTGGATGTATGTTTACAATTTGAAAATCTTTCATTTCCCTTTGGAGATTGCACTAGCTTTGTGTAGTTGTTGCTCTCATGGTGAAGTGAAGCTCGGTTGGAAGGACTTTGTCTATCGAAGCATTGTCCATCATTTCATTGTCCTTAGAATAGTTTTCTAAACCCTTTTCTTTTGCATTTTCTTTCATAGTCAATTTGAAGTAAGTTCAACTTCACAAAAAGGAGAATAACATATTTGAGTGGAGAAAGGAGCCAATTCAGCGTAAGTCCCTTTGTGAGTTTTCAGCAAATCACACCAACCACTAAGTCTATCCAATTTGCAAGTCAAGAACTGATGTTAAGGAACCTTGGAGTTGTCTCGATTGATCACATTGTTTAGTATTTGAGAGACTTTATTCAAGAGAGGATAGAATACATAGTATTTTATTCTGAGTTTGCATGTGCATAAAAAACACATCAACAGGACTAACAAGAGCAACTCAACAACACAAACAACAAAAACTAAAGGGCCAGCAAAGAAACAACAGAAGAACAGTAAGAGAAAACACAAAGCTTAATTGATGTCTATTAGCTTTTGGAGCCCGCTGGCCGCCTGCCATTCCTTGTTGAGAAAGACAACTTGGTCTATGAATGTGACTGCCACTGGGTCTTCCCCTTTGGAATTGACATCACGCTTTTGCTCTATAGTTCTTGCCCTTGTCCTCCTAGCTGGGCCAACCTGTTTTTCCCTCTTATGTTTTGAAGTTTTGATTGCAGCACATAGAGACTTGTTGCCAAGTTTTTGATAGTTTCTTTGCTAAAGGAGACCACTTGAGATAGGTTTTCCTTCAGCACATCTTGAATTTTTTTGAATCTCAGTGATGTTGTTCTCAAGTTCCTCCCATTTTTTAAAGGTGGCAGCAAACTTTTCAACCTCCATCCAAACCTCTTCGTCTACTTGTGAGCTCTGCAACTCTTTGGTTTTCTTAAAAACCTCCTTTTCAATTTCTTGAATCCTTTGTCTAGTGGCATGGTGCTAAGCAAGGATCTATTTCATGACATTATTATGGAGCTAGAGGCTTTGTTGTATCTTTTCCACCTTTCCTTCAAGCTGTTGCAATTTTGGTACTCCTCCACTTGCAAATCAATATGTGGGCTAGGATGGGACATAGTAGCATCATGCTGATAGTCCACTCTGGGGGAGGGCTTGGGATCAACCCTATCCTTTTTAGGCCTATATTTGGGGTGTATGGGAACAGGGGTCTTGTTAGAAAATTAAGGTTTACATGTAATAAAGTCACTTTAGTGACTTAAGTTAGTAATTAGTTTTTAGGTTAGTTGGTTGGTTGGTGGGAAGTTATTCCCATAAGTATTTTGTTCATAGGAGAATAATGGCTTTATAAAGCCAATGTATTGAATTGTAAGGTGAACATAAGACATCAATATAATATATTTTTCAGTGAGATCTTGCAGTACATTCATGGTTTAATCAAATAGTTCTCTGTATGCTCACCATTTTAACAATGGTATCAGAGCACAGGGGAGAATATTCAAGAAATAGGCAGAGAAAAAGTTTGAAGACAGAGGTTGTGAAGAACAATGGTGCGTATGCAAAGGGTGACGAATTAATTTGAGTGCATCTCTGTTTGTTTTTCCTTTAAAAGCAACCACATAGTCCAAAAATCCTTGCAACCGCCCAAAATTCCTGCAGCATAGATTGCAGCTGTGAACATAAGGCATAGGATGAAACATGGGCTGAACATAGTGTAAAATTTGTGCAATATCTATTTAGAAGAGGATGATTTGACTCAAACCACCAAATATTTTCACCACAGCAAAAAGTTTGAAGCATTTGCTGGCTGCAAGTGATAGAAGGAGGTGTATGGTATTTTCTAGCCATGGGCAATAGAAAGAGGTGTAACTCTCCCACCCCAACACATACATCAACGGATCCATTTGCATGGGTATCTTCATTTATTCAGCAAAGGGCATTGGTATGGAATAAGTTTATTTATTTTTGGATTTGCATTGGTATGGCATGAGGTTTTTGATTGATGCCTAATAGCAAGAGATAGTGTACATTGTGCGGCCATACTCAGCTGCAGGCCAAATCTCTATCCTAAATACAATGTTGATAGATATGACTTTATCTCCAATAATGAACATATTAGTTTTGTCAGTACTGCAGCTTGGAGCAATAGCATCCATGTAAGTGTCACTATTAGAGCCCTTGAAAAACCTCAATCCATATTTAATGAGTGATAGTTAGCAATATTGAAAAAGAAGCCTTTGGTGTGAATGCGGAAAAGGTGTTTTTAGTATATGATACAACAAATCTTTATCCACTAGCTCTTTGCTTTTAAATAATTACAAAAAAAAAAAACTTTTACCATTGTGGGCACAAGTTGGAAAAGGATTCTTGTCTTATGCGGTGGAGATAAGTGAGAGATTTATATTTATAATGCATGTGTTAAGGTGACTAGAGTTTTAAGGAGAAATAAGGTTTAATGTTATATTGGTGATACATGATTTTGTGTAATAGCGGAGATATTGAGAAATAGGGAAGACAATGTACATATGCATTTTCGGTTGAATCCAACATTCTATTGCATTATTAGATTTACAAATATGCCTGAAAATCTTGTTTGTTGATTGGGCATTCAAGGATTGCAGTACTTCCTCTAGTGCTTCCTTTGGAGGGTAAGGACTAAGAGGGTCAAATCGGAGGCTGGAGGCATCAGAGGCAGGAGGATTTTCATCATCTTGAGCTAGCTTCTTGCTCAGAGATGATACCTTGCATGAGAAGCACCTGTTTCATCTCTAGTCCCTTCAGGAGCAAAGGGGGGAATGGCTGTGATTTGTTGGTTTGTGGATAATTTAATCCACAAACATAGTGAGTTGTTGTTGGTTTGTGGATAGTTGAATCCACAAACTTGGCGAATTGTTGTTGGTTTGTGGATAGTTGAATCCACAAGCTTGGTGAGTTGTATCTATGGATAGTTGAGTATGTCTTGATCCATAGTTTTGCAAATTTGTATTTGTGGATAATGGAGTTAGACTCAATCCACAAATGGAGGAGAGTTATAGTGGATAATTGAGTTAGTTTCGATTCACAGTCAGTTGGTGACTTTCATGTGAATAATTGAGTGTGTCTCGATTCATAGGTAAAAGTTGGATAATCGAGACATTTGCCTAGACATGAGCAGTTTGGGTTGATGCTAATGCAGTGTTTCTATTGTTTTTCTTTTTTTGTAATGTAAACCTTAAGGGGGGTTGTTAGAAAATCAAGGTTTACATGTAATAAAGTCACCTTAGTGACTTAAATTAGTAATTAGTTTTTAGGTTAGTTGGTTGGTTGGTGGGAAGTTATTCCCATAAGTAGTTTTTTCACGAGAGAATAATGGCTTTATAAAGCCAATGTATTGAATTGTAATGTGAACACAAGACATCATTATTATATATTTTTCAGTGAGAACTTGTTGTACATTAATGGTTTAATGATAATCAAATATTTATGTGTATGCTCACCATTTTAATAGGTCTTTCCAAGGAGAGTGGGGCTAGGTGAGGGGGTAGGGGAAAAAGGACTCTCAACCCAAATGCTTTTTTCCTTTTGTAGCGGCTTTACTGGCTATGAGGGCTGTGTGGGTGACCACCGAGATGGGGGGCATTTGGGGAGGGAGCACCATGATTTTGACAACCAGATTGGGGGTAGGTGTATCCAACACAACTGCAATAGGGAGAGGGGCAGATTGATTACCCTTGTGTCTTTTCTTGGAAACAAGGAAAGTCTCCTACACAGGGGGAGATTCTTTGGGAACCTTGGGAGGGACCTGGGAAGGGTTGTATATTCTAGGAATGAACAGAGGGCTTGGGGTTTTGGCTTGTTGAAAGCGGTAGATGCAAAATATAAGACCCTAGTGGAGAGGCAATTTAGCTTTCCCCAGAAGGGCATTCAACATTGAATTTTCTAAGGAACTAAATAAGAAAAACGAGAAACTCATCTTAATGTTGTCTAAGATGGTTAAGCATGAGGAAATGATAAAGAATAGATCCTCTTATACCTATCTTCCAAAGTGAAATACCTCATTAACAGCTCCACCACATCTTTCCAATGCCCTTGCAAATTCTTGCGCTTGAAGCCATTTTGATATCTTGAAACATGCTCTGCCCATTTGAGAAAGGTGTTCATAGCTTTGTGGTCACGACCCTTAATGGTTTTTTGGAGTTTCAATCCCTCCATGCCGAGGCCAATATCCATTTCTATAAGTTGTCCATAAACCCTAAACGAAATCCCCCTTACATAAATTGTACTACTTTTCCAAGAGAAGGCGAATTCTGGAGACAACAATGGGTCGTAGCCATTTATGGCTTCAAGGAAGGGAGAGAGACCTCCCTTCCTCAATATATTCCAAACTGCAGCATTATTGCGAACTCTTTCACAAGTAGACAACTCTATTCTCATCAACTCACCCCTATAGTTTTGGTTCTATTCTCAGACCTGTAAGAAAGATTAAGTTTTGGCTTAGCACGAATGATGAGTCTTCGCAACAAGTCGATGCATAGCTATTTGATTTCTAGTAGGTTCGATCTTGTCATGAATGTTCTTCAGCTAGCCTTCATGGTGAAGTGCATTGTCACTATTCCTTCTATACTTGCCCTTAAGCATTCATGTGACAAGCACACCCAACTTAGGGAATGGCGGCAGGGGATTAGATATTTTTCCTTGCTTCAATATTAATATTTTGTTTAATATTTTGGGGTGGATCCCCCTCCAAATCCTATCAAATATAGCCCCTTATATTGCCACCTAAGTTGGCTAGGAGATATGCTGAAATATTTCCCACCCTATAGATGTGCACGATGTTTGAGATTTTTAAGGATTTCAACATTTCCCTAGCCTCCTCAATGATGGTCCTATAGGACCAGTGGGGGACAACATTAGAATTTAGCATATCTATGATATTTTTGGAGTCCCTCTCCACCATTAAATTGGTAATACCATAGTCCTTAGCCATAACTATCCCTTTGTAAGGCAACAATAGCTTCTACATAATTGTTTGTTTGAACCCCCAAATTCTCAACAAAAGTAGCAATAAGTTGACCTTTGTTGTTCCTTATCACCTAACCCCCACCCGCTTGACCTAGGTTACCCTTGGAGGAATCGTCAAAATTTAATTTACCCCATCCAGGGTTGGGGGGACCTAGACAATTAACCTTAATAATGGTGTATCACCCTTTATGATGTAACCAAAATGACTTACAAGTCTCCCTGTGTGATTTGCTCATTAAAAGACAAGTCATTGATCCCTTACTTGGTTTGTTATAGATTTGTACCTGCACCTATGTGCTGTAATATATGCATTGAACTGAAAAATAATTGACAGGGAATAAAAATTAGGATTTTTCTTATTTTTGTACATGTCTGTTCATCAAATCAGCTCATTAACTTGTCTTAGGGGTGCCTACCCAATTATTTATCCAAGTCATGCCAAAATATCATCCCTCAATGAAAGCAAATGGCTCTTGGACCTATTCTTGTAGCTTATTTACCTTCCTACTGGGTTTCTCTATGACTGTGGCTCCTTTTGTCAGGTTCATGTTGTTATGAACCATTTCAGAAATATGTATATGAATTTAATTAATTAACTTTCATTAAGCCATAGAAGGAAGTACTGTAGATGTTAACCAAATAAAAAATATATATAACTTGCAGATCATTAAAACTGAATGAACGTAAGGGGAAATATTTTATTACACAGAAAAATAAGACTAAACTTGTCAAAATTTTAAGCAATGTAAATGAATACAAGAGGGACGTCAGCTTTAATCTTCCACAATGATACTTCAAAATTTCAAATATAGAATTGAGCTCAACAAGGGGTAACTGTTTCCCAAATCAAGGCATGGATAATCTTAAAGCTTAGATTTTTAATTTTTGTAGGATTTGACCACCTTTAAGCATTTGTTAGTAGGAGGAACAGTGAATGTAATTGACTATTTTGGGATTTTCATCTATGTGCCTCTTTCCCATTTTGCAAAGCTTTTGGACTTTGTAATGCCTTATAATTCACCCTTGTCTCCCAGTTCTTACCAATGGGATAAACCCAATTATGAGCCAATCGTGTATTTAATTTTATCTAAAGAAAATGAACTTCATGGTAATTTAATTAGATCTTTTTTTGGAGGGATTTAAGCCATGCATTTATTAGCCATCTCAAGATGGCCTCCATGAGTAGTCATCACATAAATGACAGTTTTCCATATCTATCTATCTATCTGTCTATCTATATGAGAAGAGGAATTTTACAAAGGACCAGCACCTTGTACAAGCCACAATGACCATAAGATAGAAGTAAGATGGTGCAAAAAAATCTGTTTTATCAAGCAGTACAGCTACAAGAAGCAAGATTAACTGGAGGAAGATTCAAACAGTAGTTACTAGAGAATCAAGCAAGTAGATGTAACAGAAACAAAGCAAAAATACATTAGTGCTGCACCAAAATAAGGATGACATGAGATCAAAGGAAAGCCTTTAAGGCTGATTTGGAGCCTTCCCCAGAAAGAAAGTTATAGATTCAGTTTTCTCTTCATGGTGATGAGCCTGCTAATTTCACTACAAACTGACATTTTTCTGCATTTATGGTGGTAATAATTAGAACACAAGGGAACCCACTTAATACACAATTACTCTTAAAGCATTTGTTAGTAGGAGAAGGAGTGGTGATCATAATTCATCACTTTAGGCTTTTCACAACCAAAATCTATGTAATGTCCCCTTCTAGTAAACCAAAATCTTTACAACCTTATTTCTTATCAGCAATTGACCTTGTTTGAAGTGGCTGTGATATCCCTTTACTTCACTGACTGTGGATAATGTTCCTTTGACTTCTTGCAGAGATTTCTTATTGTATTAACAGTGATCTATCTTGTAATCAGAAAGGACCGTCGAATAGTCTCCAGGGAGACATCCACACTTGCCAGTCAGCAATTGCACTCAAGTTGATACATCATTCGTTTCCTTAGTGAAAATTGACAACAAGCTTCATACGGAGAGACTGTGCTCATCATATTAGAGGTTGTGATCATCATGCAAATTGTGGTCGCTATTCCTTCACCTAAATCAATTGATTTGCATTGTATTTCTTTTAGAATTATACGCAGCTCCTTAATCATGCGCCCACCTTTTAGTATGAGTTGGACTTCATTACTTTCTAATTCTTTATTCTTCAATTTTGCAAGCTATCATCAATACTCAGAAGGTTGCCTTTTTCTATCTTGTCCCCTTCCTAGTGCATCGCTGGCCTCCTTTAATACTCTCCTGATCAGGGAAGAGTCACACCTCTTTCTTAGTTGTCTCCTCTTCCATTGGTGATACTTAACATAATCGTTGTTAATGTTCCATATTTGTTAAGTCGCTGATTTTAAGTAATGCCTTAATATCAGGGCATGACAGCCCTCCCCACTCAAGATTGCTTGTCCTCAAGCAATCACGAGTTCTTTCATCACCTTGCACTTTAATCATCTACATTCCAATGTGTTGAGACGAAATATGTGTTGAGACGAAATCATGGCTTTGATTTCAAATGAATACGCTTGAGTGAAGAGAAATTGATTGTGATTCCATGAAAAAGAATTTGTGATCAAAGAGTATTTGTTTGATGTTTGAATAATAACGATGGAATGCAAGTATCATAGATCAAGAAGATTTAAGAGTTTTGAGATTCCAAGATACATCTTGAGATTTGGTCTTGTACTTGTCATATGTTATTGATCTCAAAATTTAGAAGAGTCATGTTCTTGTGGAGTAATTGATTATATGATGTCATGGACAGAAAATTTATGATCAAAGAAGATTTGGTAAGCTTTTATTTGAATAGCGATGTGCTTGATGAATATAAGTGTCATAGATGAAAAATGATCCTGGGAGTTTGTGAGTTATGGGCCCATAATATAACTTAGTATCGGTTTTATGTTACTTAAATCAAGAGAAGAATTCAAAGAGATCCTTGGAAGAAATGAGTTTGGTTCATGGGTCTTGTGATTAATGAAATTACTTTTTATTTTCTATACTTCCCTAATGTCTCTTTGAAGGATATACTGATTTTTCCTAGGTCTCAGGGTGGATAAACCATCCCTCCCTAGTCTCCATGTGGCGCATGTCATTCATATGGAGTGTCATAGTCCTTGTGGCGCATGCCATTCATATAAGGTACCTTCAATCTAACGTGGCGCATGCCATTCATGATAGATCGCCTCGGACGCATGTGGCACATGCCATTCATATGAAGTCTGCCATTTGTTCTTTACCTTATGTGGCGCATGCCATTCATATAAGGTACCTTCGATCTAACGTGGCGCATGCCATTCATGATAGATCGCCTCGAACTCATGCGGTGCATGCCATTCATATGAAGTCCGCCATTTGTTCTTACCTTATGTGGCATATGCCATTCATATAAGGTACCTTCGATCTAACGTGGCGCATGCCATTCATGATAGATCGTATCGGACTCATGTGGCGCATGCCATTCATATGAAGTCCGTTATTCTCATGATTGCTCTCTCTACATATGCCATGCTAGGAGAGTGAGATTACTAAGGTGTCCTGGTAGCCACTCCCTAAGCCCAGAGGCAATACCCTTCATACTGAAGGCAGAACCCCTCTGGCCCATGTGGGCTCATTACATCCCCCCCCCCGGGGTGGCGTACCTAGAAGAGGGCCCTCGCGTTGTTTCCTTTGTACTTCTTCTCCATCATAGCGAAGGTATATGTAGAATAGTGTAATCAAAATCACATCATTATTTACTTACAAATATAGGTAACATATTATACTCCCATATGAGTATCCTCTTTCTTATTTGCTATTATGCTTCCCTCAATATTTTCTTTTGGGTGCTTGGTCCTTGAATCAATTTTCTTTCCTCCTTTTACTTGAAGTTACTTCATTTTTCTCCAATGATTTTAGGTTTTGTTCATTTTTCATTGCACTACATTCTTTCACAGGATGGCAGGTCGATAGCTCTGATACCATTTGTAATGTCCCCTTCTAGTAAACCAAAATCTTTACAACCTTATTTCTTATCAGCAATTGACCTTGTTTGAAGCGGCTGTGATATCCCTTTACTTCGTTGACTGTGGATAATGTTCCTTTGACTTCTTGCAGAGATTTCTTATTGTATTAACAATGATCTATCTTGTAATCAGAAAGGACTGTCGAATAGGATCCAAGGAGACATCCACACTTGCCAGTCAGCGATTGCACTCAAGTTGATACATCATTCGTTTCCTTAGTGAAAATTGACAACAAGCTTTATACGGAGAGACCGTGCTCATCATATTAGAGGCTGTGATCATCATGCAAATTGTGGTCGCTATTCCTTCACCTAAATCAATTGATTTGCATTGTATTTCTTTTAGAATTATACGCAGCTCCTTAATCATGCGCCCACCTTTTAGTATGAGTTGGACTTCATTACTTTCTAATTCTTTATTCTTCAATTTTGCAAGCTATCGTCAATACTCAGAAGGTTGCCTTTTTCTATCCTGCCCCCTTCCTAGTGCATCGCTGGCCTCCTTTAATACTTGTAGTCGGTCATAATTGTAGTCGGCCGTAGTCGGCCAAGTAAATAATCATGAATTAATTAATGTTGTGCATAGTTTAGGAGTGTTATCGGGTTAACCCTGACGGTTGGATAGTTGTGGAGTCGTTGCCAACGGTTGGTATCTCAACCAACCTTGGCATAAGCTATATATTGAGTCGATACTTGTAATTGGGGACTGGCAGCATTGTGACATTGTAGTGTAATACTGATATATTCAATGAATGTAAACAATGCTTTATTCTGTGCAATGTTGTTATAAATTCATGTTCTATGTTATGTACTATACTACATAATTCTGTTACTCTATGTCTGTATGAATACCACATTGCCAGTAAACATTTGGCGCCGCTGCCAGTTCGAAAATGGGTCGAGGGTGACAAGTCGATAACAAGTTGAGTCGTCCGAGGCCATCGGATGACAAGTTGATGACAAGTTGAGTCGTCGAAGACCATCAGATGACAAGTTGGCTGTCGATGACAAGTTGATTCGTCGAAAACCATTGGACAAGTGGCATCATCAGAAACAAGCAAACCGTTAGGTGTAACTAGGGTCGAGAAAAAACACAATGAAGATGGCGTCGTGATGGGGCAGCCGACCGAAGAGCCAATACAAGCAAATGAGGATCAAGACGCTTTGATGGAAGACCTCTGCAATTTGTGAGAAAACTTGTTGAAAGACCACGTACGGAGGGAGGCTCTCAGGCGAGAGATCCCTCAGTCGGTCATCTGGGATCAAGTGCACGTCAACCAAGAGGTCAACCATCTCCTCACCCAAGTAGCAATTAATGCCCATACAACTCAATAAGGATAAGAACCGAGTACCAAGTGGGCATGAAACACCAGAGGAAAGAACACGAAGATCATTAAGATTAAAGGAACAAGAAGAACAAAGGAAAACACTGAGACAAATTGTCAATAAACATCATCATGCCGACGAAGGAATTTTCAAGACACCGTTGACAAATAAAGAAAAAGGGAATGAAAATGAATTGACAGAAGAAATTGAAAACAGCATACGCCGCATCAGAGAGTTATCCATATCGGATGACAAAGGGCCGAGAGTTGGAAGATCTGAGCCTAAGACCCCATGGAAGAGGGAGTATCAGAACAAACCTGAGGAGACTCAAGGTGTAGAGGATGCTGACAGAGGACGCAGGGAAGACTCGAATGTGGCCAAGAGTGCAAGTGACACCGGGATGTTGCAAGAGAACCAGTCTAGTAAAATCCAACACACAAGGAGGGCATCGGAGAAGGATGGTGACTCCACCAGCTGAGAGGTAGAAGCTGCCAAAATTTACGGGGAATGGGTCAGAAGACCCAGTATGACACTGTAAGACATGCAAGACGATTTGGATAGCCAATGGGCAAGATGATGTGGACTACTAGCTGAAAGCATTTCCAGCAACACTAAGAGATAGTGCCATCGACTGGTACACAAAGTTGGACCAAGCACACAGGGCATCATGGAGATTACTTAAGAAGGCATTCCAAGATGAATTCAAACTCCTGAGGGATGACAGTGAAATTGTAGCGGAGATCTACAGTACAAAGCAAGGGAAGCATGAGAACGTGCGAACCTACAACCGAAGACTGAAAGAATTGTTGGGAAAACTGGAGACTCAGCCGGCCGATGAGCTAAAGAAGCGATGGTTCATCGAAGGGTTGCACCCATCGCTGAGAAAGAAAATGAAAGTCATGCCTCTGTCGTCATACGATGAAGCGTACAATCGAGTGATGGATATAGAGAGTGAAAATAAAACATCCTTCCGAGGGAAAAGGAAGACGGACGACGCGGAGAGTGGGGACGACAACAGCGACAGTGAGTCCAAGACCGTGCAAGCACTCAAGAAAGACATGATAAGAATGATGAAAGAACTGAAGGCCGACAAGGAGAGTACGAGGGAAGCCAGAGAACTGTGGTGTACAGATTGCAAGGGGGAAGGTCACACAAAGGCAAATTGTCCGAAAAAATTGTTTTGTGATACCTACCAAGTGATGGGACATTCCATCAAGGAATGCCCATACAATATGAAAGCAAGGGATACACAAGTACTCTTCACTCAAGGAGAACAGTCAACACCGCCAAACACACCACCAAAACCCCAGTACAATAGCCATGCATCCCCTAGAGGTTACCAAAGCAATAGAAGTCTGAGAAACAGAATACAGTATGACAGCAAGGGGCGACCCATGATACAGTGCCGACAATGCAACGAATGGGGACACTTTGCAAGGGAATGCCCGAACAATAATCAGAGCAAAATAAATGCATTATGCAAGTGGTGTGGGTTGAGGGATCACGAAGAAAAAGATTGCCCAAAGCAGAAAGGGGTGAACCTCATCAGTTTCAAGGGAAATGATGAAGAGATCCTTGCAGTCACCCAAGCACAATGGAAAAAAGCGACGTATCCAGATCCCTGAACCGAGAAGGAGAGACTTCGGGAGGTTAGGAAAGAAGTAGAGATGGCAATGGAAACGGAAGGGAAGAATAAAAAAATAACTACTATACGACCAGAGTCAGACAAGAGTATTGTGAATCAAGTGTTACAAACCACTGTATCGGTCAGAATAGCGGATCTTCTACAGAGCATGCCGCAACTAAGGATGGCAATCTCGAAGGCGATGGAAGGGAACCCAAACAGGCAAACAAAGGACGAAGATGTCATAGTGGAGCCACCGCTGGAAGGAGAACAAGTCATCGACCCGAGACTATTGGTAGTTAACAATGGCAAGGATCCAACTGTCGTACACATGGCAATCGGTGGATGTCACCTGACGAACACAATAATCGACGGTGGATCGGGAGTGAATGTGTTGACAGAAGATACATGGAAGTGCTTGGGAAAACCTACATTATGGCCACAAAATTTCCAGTTACTGGGAGCAGACCAGCACGGAATTAAAGTGCTGGGAGTGCTAATGGCTCAAAAAGTGAAGATTGGCACCCAACTCTTTCAATTAAACTTTGTAGTCATAACAGCACAAAATGCATCGTACGATGCATTACTCGGCTGAGGGTGGCTGATAGCCGCCAAGGCCAACCATAACTGGAAAAAAAAGACATTGTCAATAGAGAACAAAGGTAAGAAGATTGTCATAGATCTGAGAACACAGGCTATAAATAAGGAACTAGCATCGGATTCCAATTTAGACGGAGGAGAGTCAGTTGACAGAGGACCAATGGAACCTGATGAGGAAGGAGTATTAAAATTGCAAAAATGTTCTGAGGATGAAACAAATTCCTTTAGTGGGCTCTTCCACTGGCAGATGGAAGATTATGAGTTCTTTCAATCGGAATGTAATATGATTTCAATAAAAGAAGTTGGCGAGAGCTCTCTGATGAACAATGCAAGTCCTCGTAGTGCAAGTCCTTGCAATGCAAGTCATGGCAGTGCAATTCTTGGCAAAACTCTGTCGAAAAGTGAAACACTCGGCAACTATGAAACTCTTGGCAACTCTCGGCCGACGAATGAACGTCTGGGCAACTCTAGGCCGACGAGTGAAAGTCTGGGCAACTCTAGTTCGACGAGTGAAACATTGTTCACAAATGAAGCACTTGATGGATTGACAAACACTCGACCACTTGGCAAGAGGGAACCAGTAATGAGTGACAAAAGGGAGGAAGGTAATAATCAGCGGAAGTAACAGAGCAAATAGTGGTAGAGACAAGTCGACCAAGAGAGGCACAAAAAGAATATACAGAGGGTGAAGCCAAGATAGATGATACACTTGCACATACATTTGAACCAAACGAGGTGATCAGGTATGAAGAGTCATTGACAAGAAAGGTGAATCGGGGTGATGAAACTAACGGCGGGAACACAACATTGAAAACACCGGCCAGAAAGAGACCATACAGAAAGAATAAGGACTATAGAGTATTTCTGTTAACTTGCAATGTTTTGGCGATCGGTGACAATCAACAGAGAAAACATAATGTTCAAAAGTCAGATAGTTTATTTTTTTTAAAACAACAATCCTAGTCGGAGTTGCAGATCGAACGTGGAACCCGTCGGAGAAAAATAGACAAATCAAATTTAGTTTGACATGGAAAAGACGAAAAAAATAAAATGTCGGGAGAGAAAAAAAAAGGCAGGTCATACGACGTACGACCTCGGCTGTACGGTGTACAGCCTGGCAAAAAAATTTAAAAAAAAAAAAAACAAGTCGTACGACGTACGACCATACCATACAACATACGGCTGAGTCGTATGTCATACGACCAGGCCGTACGATGTACGGCTAAGTCGTACGACCCCCCACTTACCCTGTGCAAAATAAAACTCCCTCTTGGAAAAAAGAAAAACAGACAATTGCAGTTGCCATACAGAAATAGGAAAGGAAGGAGTTTGAAGAGATAGGAAAAAAAAATTATTCTGGCCATACGAGGGAGGAACCTGGCATCGTACATCGACCGTACAGAGGACTCGTACACAGGAACACAGGGATTGCAAGGAGGTTGTCATACATTGCTGATTGCTGTAGAGATTGTCCAGCAAGATGAGTGTCGGATTTTGTCAAAAAAATGATATGCGCCATGAAGATCTGAATGGTTTTGAAGGTGTTAATTTGGGCTTGGCGGCAGGGGCGCTACCCCTCGACCTTGCCCTATATCGTGACAGGGAGCGCGACAAGGGCGCTGCCCCCAAACCCCCTCGAGGGGCGCTGCCCCTTGACCCCGTTAGGGGCGTTGCCCTGATGAAAGGGGTAAATCACAAAACACACAACAACAAAAATTGGACACAAGAAATAGAACTTTCTTTATTGATCTAGGCAACTCATTACATTACAGAAGCTCAATTACAATCCGAGGAATCAATCCTCTATAGGCTGCAACACACTATAGCTACACCTCACCAGGCTCTGGAATCTTCTGCCTTCTGTAACCCCAAATCAGCTAGGGTTTTTGTTTTCCCGCCTATTCTTGACTCCACACTTACCCCCTTAACTCTACTACTGCCCAGCGTTCCCAAAAATGGTTATTAATAGCCTTTTTGGCGGCCAACAACCTAATTTTGAAATTTGCATCTCCCTCCAAAAATAGGTCAACTTCCGAAGCCATAACTTTTGATCCAGGTGTCTGATTGACGAATCGTTTTATGTTTCAAAAAGCTCGCGGAGTGCTCTACGTGCTAAGAACCAACTCTTCCGGTTCCGGTCATTTTCAGGCCCGTACGGGGCCGTTTAGTGCCTCAAACCTGAGTTTGAATAATTTTCAGGCGTTTTTCGGGAAACGAAAACTTTAATATCTTTCAGCTCGCAAATGATCTTCACGTGATTCCTTCGCCAAAGGTCTTATATTTCCATTATGTAACTTCCTGTAAATTTTCACTTCAATCCGTGCCCAAATGCAAACTTTCTAAAAATAGCAGGTTACTATTTTTAGTAGTTTGGAAAAACTGAAAGTTCTACATCATTATTCAGGTGATTATGGAACCAAAACCACAAATTTTGAAAAGAAATGGAAAGAACATCAACAATTTTGAAACACATCTTTTTTTGGGTGATGCAAGATTGCCCTTACACCACTGGATGCTCCTGCATCAGACACCCAGGGTAATTTGAGAAGTGACCCTATCGCGTCTCAAGTGTTTGTGTGAGGAAAACCCAAACGGTCAACCTTTGCCTTTGACAAGCAAGAAGAATCTTCAACAGGTCTTCCTTTCTATTTCACTAGATATTCTTCATATTGCCTGTTCCGGGTACTTCTTCCCACACGGCTATCCAAGATCTCTTCTATCTCGTCTGTTGAAGTAAATGCCAGAATACTCCATTGTTCTTCTGTTCCATCCTCTGTGCCACCCTCATGATATTCTGTTAAATCAGCAATGTTGAACATAGGGGAAATATTAATCCCATTCGGTAGCTCTACCTCATAGGCATTTCCTGAATCATGCTTCTTCAGGATTCTATACGGTCCAAATTTCTTCATTTTCAACTTATTGTATGATCCAATTAGGAACCTTTCTTTTCTCAAGTGAACCATGACTTCGTCTCCTACCTAGAACTCCTTATACCTCCTCTTCTGATCTGCCTTAGCCTTGTACTGAATATTCATCTTATTAATGTGCTTTCTCACCTCTTCATGCAAATTCTTCATGTGTTCTGCAAAGTCTTTAGCCTCAACACTTGTCTTTTCTCCTGTGTCCAGATTCCTTAACTCTAAAGCATTTCTTGGACTATTCCCATATACAATCTGGAATGGTGATTTACCAGTACTCCTATTGACAGAATTGTTGTAAGCAAATTCTGCCTGTGGTAAAATCAAATCCCATCCCTTGGGCTTATCTCCTACTAAGCATCATAGCAGGTTACCCAAACTCCTATTCACCACTTCGGTCTGTCCATCAGTCTGTGGATGGTGTGCAGAACTGAACTTCAAATCTGTCTTCAACTTCTTCCACAATGTCCTCCAGAAATAACCAACAAACTTGGTATCTCAATCTGAAACTATGCTCTTTGGTAGACCATGTAATCTCACCACCTCTTTGAAAAATAATTCAGCAATATGAACAGCATCATTAGTCTTCTTGCAAGGAATAAAATGTGCCATCTTTGAAAATCTGTCCACCACCACAAAAATGGAATCATGTCCTCTTTGTGTCCTTGGTAAACCAAGAACAAAATCCATACTGATATCATCCCATGGCTTCTCTGGTACAAGTAATGGTTGATATAGACCTGTGTTCTGACTTGCTCCTTTTGCCATCTGACATACTTTGCAACTCTGCACAAATTTCCTCACATCTTGCTGTAACTGTGGCCAATAATAATTTTCACCAATAATAGCAATGGTCTTATCTCGATTAAAGTGTCCAGCCAATCCTCCACTGCTTCTCCTTAATCAGGTTCTCTCTCATGGAACTCCTTGGAATGCACAACTGGCTTCCCCTAAACAACATGCCATCTTGGATTATAAAATCCAACCATTTTGTCCCATCCAAAGTAACAGGTTTCAAACAAGCTTTCCAGGTCTCTGCAAAATCTGGATCTTTAGGGTACAAACTTTTGAGCTCATCGAACCCAACAACCTCTATCTTCATTTCTGTCAACAAATTTTGCCTTCTGCTCAAGGCATCTGCAACTCTGTTGGACTTCCCACTCCTGTGCTTGAAAACAAAAGTATAGCTCTGCAGAAATTCAACCTATTTTAAGTGCCTTTGGTTCAACTTCCCTTGACTATTAAGATATTGCAAAGCCTGATGATCAGTATATAAAACAAACTCTTTTGGCAACAAATAATGTCTCCATTTCTTCAAAGCCTGAACTATTGCATAAAATTCCTGATCATAAATAGAATACTTTTTCTTGGCATCATTAAACTTCTCACTAAAATAGGCCATGGGCTTACCTTCTTGGCTCAAAACAACTCCTATACCACTACCACTAGCATCACAATCTACCTGAAATACCTTATTGAAATCTGGAAGTGCCAAAACAGGTTGTTCTACGACTTTCTGCTTCAATGTATCAAAGCTCTTATCTGCTTCTTTAGTCCATCTAAACTCTTTTCTATCCCCTCTCATTGTCTCAGTTAGGGGTGCACAAATGCTACTAAAATTCCTGATAAACTTTCTATAAAAACTTGCCAAACCATGAAAAGATCTTACCTCCATTGCACTCCTTAGCGTAGGCCATTCAATGATAGCCCTTACTTTTTCTGAGTCCATCTTAAGACCTTCCTCTGAGACAACAAATCCCAGGTATACCAACTCTTTCTTTGCAAAACTACATTTCTTCAAATTAATCAGCAACTTCTCTTCCCTCAGCTTCTCTAGAACTCTTCTGATATGCATCAGATGCTCATCCCAAGTCTTACTGAAAATCAAAATATCATCCAAATAAACAATAACAAAACTTTCCAAAAATTCTTTCAGTACTTCGTTCATGAGCCGCATGAATGTGCTCGGTGCATTGGTTAGCCCAAATGGCATGACTAACCACTCATACAAACCTTCCTTTGTCTTGAAGGCTGTCTTCCATTCATCTCCTTCTCTGATACTGATCTGGTGATACCCACTCTTCAGGTCAATTTTCGTGAAGTACTTGGCTCCACTCAAATAGTCCATTATGTCATCCATTCTAGGCAATGGAAATCTATACTTGATCGTGATCTTATTGATCGCTCGAGAGTCTGTACACATTCTCCACTCTCCATCTTTCTTTGGTGCTAGTACTGCAGGTACTGCACATGGACTTGGGCTTTCTCTTATCAATCCCTTCCTCAACAACTCCTGAACTTGTCTGTTCAACTCTTCACTCTCTGCTGGAGTCACTCTATGGGCTGCCTTGTTTGAAAAACTAGCTCCTAGTATCAAATCCATTTGATGACTTATCTTCCTTACTGGTGGTAAACCTTCTGGTACATTATCAGAGATAATGTCCTGAAATTCTTCCAACATATCTGAAACTTCTGCTGGTACATCTTTACAGTTCTCTTGACTAATCTTAGGAATCAATGCAAAGCAATGACGCTCATGCTTCATACCCTCCAAAAATTTCCTACCATCTACCAGGCAAATTCTGGCAGTACTACATACTTTTTCTTCCACCTCCTTCAAGGGCTTCAACTTATGACGAACTCCATCCTTTGTTAGGGAATATGTGTTTGCACGACCATCATGGACAGCGCTCCTATCATACTGCCACGGCCTCCCCAACAGCATATGACATGCATCCATCGATATGATATCACACAACACCTCATCATGGTAGTCACCAATCTTGAACTTCACTAAACACTGCTCATTGACCAAAGCTCTATGGTCCTTCTGCAACCATGCAATCCGATATGGATGCGGATGCTTTCTTCTTGTCAACTTCAACTTGTCAACCATCTCCTCTGAAACAAGATTATCAGTGCTTCCACTGTCAATAATAATATCACAAAACTTACCTTCACATTTACACCTTGTGCGGAATAAACTTTTCCTCTGATTGGGTTCTTTCTCCTCATTCAACAAGGTTCTTCTGACAACTAGGGTTTCTCCCCTTTCAGCATCTTCAGAATGCTCAGAATGTGCATCTTCATCTACATGTGCAACTCGTGCATTGCCTTCAGGGCTTCTATTTGTCCTTCCTTGATGTTGCGGACACTCGTATGCTCGTGCCCTTCTTCTCCACATTGAAAACAGGTTCCTCTAAAACCTCCTCTTCCAAGTCCTTGCCCAGGTCTGCCTCTTCCTCTTCCTCTTTGCTCACCATTGTTCTGGTCACGAGGGCGGTAAGTATTATCTCCTCTCTGATTTCGACTGGTGCCAACTTCTTCACTTTTCTTTGAATCTTCATTTCGGCCCCCATAGGTTCTTCCACCAGTCCTTCCGCCTTGACCTCTTCCCCTTTGCTTGCTGTCAAATCTTTTATTCGGCTTCTCTTCCACCTTTAGGAAAAACTGGTATGCATCTTCTATGGTGGTCATTCTGACTAGGCTCAACTCCTCTTGAATACTTGGCCTCAACCCAGTAATGTAACGGGTTACCTTCTCCTTGTTGGGCTCTGCATGGCCTATCCTGATGGTAATTTTATAAAACTCTTCTGTATACTCCTTAACAGACTTGTTACCTTGCTTCAGTCCTTGCAGCTTCTTTAGCAACTCTATTTCATAGTCCACAGGAATGAACTGCTTCTTCAGTTTCTCCACCATCCGATCCCATCTGGTGATCTTTCCTTCTCTTCTTTTGTTCCTCTCTAACTGGGCCACCTTCCACCAAATATTGGCATGGCCCTTCAATTTTGTTTTTGCAAACTTGACCTGATCTGGGTCTTCTACATCTTCACATTCAAAATATTCCTCCATGTCATTGATCCAATCAATAAGCTGTTCTGGATTCAAATCTCCAGAATATGTAGAAACTTCGATCCTGGGCGTCTTTCTGATGTTTGAAATGGCCCTCAACAACCTAACTTTTGCAGGATCTCCTGCAGCTTCTTGTTCTTCCTCAAATAGCTCTTCTTCAGCTTCATCTTCACTTTCTTCTCTTGTTCTCAGCTCAAACCCTCTTCGCAACTCCTCTTGCAATGCATCGATTTGCCTTTGCAGGGCTCTAAAACCCTCTTCTATCAAAGCATTTGTCATGTCCCCGTTTCCGGCTTGATCATCAAGTGAAGAATGGATTAGCCTATTGCTCATTCCCGGAGGCTAATTCAGAATGATGAGGGAATGAATTGGTTTTTGACTAACACCGTTTTATTGTTTTGCAGGATTTAAGTCAGAAACCTAAAATTTGGCTAAGTCTGGGTCAGGGTGCACCTTGTCTCTCTTCTAACCTCAAGTGGCGCCTAGAAGAGAAACATCAAGCTATGAAGCACTTCAATCATATCAACTGGGGCGCTTTGGAAGGAAAGAGTGTTTTGATCTTCAAAATGACTCATACTTTGCAAAACTTTAGAGAACACGACCAAGTGAGCATTAGGCGCACTTCTTCATCCAAACTGACCCCAATGTGCGCCTAAGCATACAACATGAGGCAAGGCGCTAGAATAAGATTCTGTGGCTCTGGATTGGCGCCTCATTGAGGAATTGAAGATAAGTTGTCACTTCAAGATGAAAGTTTGCTTAAGGAATGCAAGGCGCTAGTCCTTGATCAAGCAAAACCAATTGTGCACCTTGATACTTGAGGCGCTAGATCATGATGAAACCAACTTGAAATGGCGCCTAGTGGATTGTAAGGGTAATTGCATCTTTAGAGGGTCAAGATTGGTTTAAGAGGTCATCCTTTCAGTTGAGAATGTTATCTAAGTCTAGAGAAGTGTTAAGGAAATGAAGGCGCTCTTCTGGATCTCTATCACCTCAAATAGGCGCCTAAGCAAGTTAAGGCGTAGAACTTCTTCTCTCCCACCTCCAGTTGGCGCCTAGACTCCAGAAGACCTCTTTTGGGTGTTTAAACTTGTAAGTCTTTAATCAAAGCCTAGGAGACTTCAGTGAATGGTGTTTGAAAGCATCATTCTTCATTCCCAACCTCACAATTGCGCCTTTCCTTGGAAAGCTCATATGGCGCCTAGATGAAGTTGGAGACCCAAGCAAGATGGTTGATTGATTGAAGGCTCTGAAGTTAGGAAAGTTACTTGAGTGAACAATCCAAGTTAAAGAAGGAAACTTCTAGTTTAGGCGCTTGTGTTGGCCAAAACTCTTTAACTCTGGCGCCTAGGATTGAAGGCTATGTGAGATGCACCTTTTGATGAAACACTTCCATTTTGGCGCCTAGGGTGGGAACTGTTGATGATTGTTTTTGGACAAGTCAACAATAGAGTAAAACACTAGAGTATCCCACTCTCTCTTGAACAAAGCTCTTCAAAGGCTAAACTATGTGATCCAGTGAAGTAACTCCAAGGTTCCTTTTTATGATCTATGATGGGTTAACTCAGTGATTACATGTGATCTTGCTGATAATCACAAAGGGACTTACACAGACTCTTCCTCTTTCATTGAGCTTATTCCTCCTTTCAGTGTGGATGATGTATTCAGGGTCTCAATGATAAATAAAATGAAAAAGGTTAAGGGTTCAGAAAGTTAATCTAAGGTCAATGAAGCAATGATGTTGTATGAATAGACAAACCCCCTAAGTAAACCTAACTTCACTTCGCCAAGGATGCCTACAACTACATGAAGCTGGTGCAATCTCCTAAGGTTTGCGAATGGTTTTCAAATCATGAAGGTTCATATGAGTACCCATAAGACGGCGCAGCTCAAACAAGTATCCACAATCGAACTTATACAGATATGGCTCAGACTAGCTTTACACAACAATTCACCAGCGATGAATGTTAAAAGCATGAGCTAGGAGTTGATCAAATATTCAGTACAACAAACATTACATCAAAGAGCTTCTAGTCTATTTCTAATCTATTTTGAAACATCTCTCCATTTAATCAAGATACAAGAAATCATGTTACTCCACAAGATAACACTTAACACCAAACAAGTAGCTCCAATGTCTTTGCATTACTCTTGAGAAATATTTACAACAATTCCAAGTCCTCTCAGAAAATTTCAAGAGTCTCCTATTCTACTCCTATTTGCCTACAATCTAATTTCTATATTCTATATCTTACAAATGAGGCAACAAGGCCTTTATATAGTGCCCAGAATACAATGAATGGCTGAGATCAATTTGATAGCCAAGGGCTTAGATCGTGCCACCTCAGAGGTAGTTACAACAACTTGCTATTTTTAGCAAAAAAAGAGGGAGGCAATGAAGGCACGTTTTCCAATGTGATAAGGTAAGGTGAAAGCATTTAAAATATTCCTCCACATAGGAATCCCTTTGGCTTCTTTCATTAAATGATACATTTAATGCATTTAATAATGCGGCTAATCAAAATTGAATGATGTGTACTTGCCACATAGATGCCAACTAAGCATACTATGAAAATTGTATCATCTTTATGTGATGTATTCAATGTGATTGCTAGAACTTGTATGTTTAGGAATACATCTTGTAGATCTTGCCTTGTACATCTCCTTGCAACTAGACGTATGATACTTGTAGCTCATTTGCTTGACTTTGTAATGTTTCTTTTTCTTGCAGGTAAGTTGATATGATGATCTTCTTTGATGTTTCTTCTTAAAGAGTGGAGTAGTAGAGATATGATGACTTGAAGTAGAATGTATGATAATCTTCATTCATGAAGAGTAGGAGAATCTCTTGGACTTGAAGGTTGAATGGAGCTTGAAGTATGATGGATGAATATCTTTGCTTGATGTAGAAGACTTGATGAAGTGATCCTTCATTGATGGCCTTTGAAGTGACCTTCTTTGAGTGTAGATGATAACACCTTCCTTGGATGTGAAGTAGATGTTGATAACCTCTAGAAGAAACTTTGAAGCTTGACGAACCTTGACTTGAAGCTTATAGAACTTGACATAAAGCTTGGATGGATGAATGTTTCGAACATCATTATCCTTGATGAAGTACACTTGAATTTGATGTGATCTAACATGATGTCATGGATGTAGGGGACTTGAACTTGATCCTTTAGAGTGGTGTTCCCTCTACAACTTGAAGATGACTTAGATGCTTATCCTTTAGATGATTCCTTGGCTTCACCAACACTCTTCTCAACTTGATGATGATCTTGAAGTGATCTCCAAAGGTGGCTAGCATGATGCTTCTTCTTGCAATAGCAATTTCTTGACTTCACTCCTTGGATGTGAAGGTAACTCCGGACTTCTCGCTTGAAGGTGACTCATTGTATAACTCCTTAGCCTTGATTGATGATCCTACAAGACAAGATAAACAATATATCAATCACTTCATAAGATAGGAATAACTTTAAACATGTAATAATCCTTTTCAAGCTTAGGCGCAAATATAGGTAAAAATAGGAACAAAGTGCGCCTAACACAAATTAGTCCCACATTCATAACTTTAAATGATTTCAAGCAATTGCAAGGGTTTAAAAGACTTCTCCCACTTAAAAGATTCATTCAAAAGGTGCTTTGTAATGTAATTCCTTCCAAGGCGCCAGAAATGGTTTGCAGATGGGTAAAAGGGCGCCTAACACAAATGAGGCTTCATACTTGTCATTTTCATGTAGTAAATGCTTTGGGAGGACTCCCACACCTAGGCGCCCATTCAATAAAATCATTTCGCACAACTTACCCTTAGGCGCTCATGGTGGTATGGGGAAACAAGTCAAGGCGCCCAACATTATGAAGCTGATTTTTCAATATTTGAATCAATAAACCATGGTTTTGGCTTCCCCATTTCTAGGCGCCACCTTAGATTGTTTACAACTGAACCTTTAATCCTTATTCCTCCTAGGCGCAACTTGGAGTGTTTAAACATTTCCTTCTATACTAGGGCGCCACAAAGGATAATTCGATGCATGAAGGGCGCCTATCACCCGAAGGCGGAGTTTTCACAACTTTTCAATCAAGGCGCTCATAGTGGTTTGCTATTGTATTCATCTCATGTCAAGGCGCAATTCTGAAGTTGGTTGGAATGATGGGAGGCGCCCTGAGTTGCAGGCGCCACCTGGAGTCATTGCGAGTAGAGAAATGCGCCCAGAAAAGGAAGTCCAAGGAGTAAGGTATATTGAAAAATATATTTAAGTATTGAATTTCTTATACTTTAAATATTTTTCAATATACCTTTCAGGATGTTTGAGATAGGTCCCAGATCCACTGGATTTAACATGTAGATTATAGAATTTGGAGGATCCACCAGATTTCAGACTTAGTCAATTTTTCAGTGTTTCAAGATTTCAGACTACCAGACTTAGTCATTTTCAGGATCTCAAACATAGTTAATAGTTGATTCTCTTTCAATTTTGGATCAAAACAACATTTAGACCTCCTCATGCTAAGGCGCTCACATATGACTAATGTGGAGTGTATTCTTTTCTAGGCGCATTCCTGATGGCCTTAGCTCCTTTGGGCGCCTCAAGGCGCATTTTAATCCTAAGCGCCAGATCCTACTCTTCCTTCAGGGCGCCCATCTAACTCTAGATGCATTAACACATTCAAGGTGCTATTTCATTCTAGGCGCACTTCTAGACTTTACTCCTTAAGGCGCTAATCCTCAAAATCTTCTCAGAGTGATGGACCCACTCAGGGCGCTTCATGCTCAATGTCTTATTCCCAAAGGCGCATCTTGGAACTCAAATGCTTCCACACTTAGGTGCTCAAATCCTTCTTTCCAATCACCTATCTTCATCAAGGCGCACATTCTCTTTAGGTCACTGGAGACTCTTCCTCAAAGACGCCAAAATAACCTTATCTTCACTGCCTACCCTAGCCAAAACAGTTTCCTGCCCAAAGCAGTTGAGCTCAAAAAAAGGGGGGGTCCCTATTCCTAATGGGGTGATGTGTGATTTGGTCACAACAGGAACCCTCTCAAATGGCTTATAACTTTGAAGTTGACTTGATAGAAGAAGGTCAGAAGTCTCCTAAACTAGTAGGCAAGTAAGGCGCTTTCTCCATTTGCCAAAGACTTAAATAAACGCCTTGGTTTGATGGTCACTCCGAACACTTGAAATGGCACCCAAGGATCTATCAACTGCATCAAGAACTATCTCAAATGTTGATCAACAACCTAAGTAAGCCAAGATGATAAAGGCGCACTTCTTGGTCTCCAACATCTCAAAATACACCTAAGCAAGTTGGGCGCAAATCCTCCTCTCTCCAATCTCTAGATGGTGCCTAGATTCCTGAGAACTCATTTGGGCGCTTAATCTTGAATCAAAGTCCAAGAAGTCTTCATTGAATGATTGGTAAGTGTTTGAAAACATATGGAATCACCAAACTTCACTAGGCGCATCTCCATGCCTTTACACCCTCAAATTAGCGCCTAGAATTCAAACACCTTCTTAATGATTTTGTTTTGGCGCCTAACCTTGGAAGCACTCTAGAGTCTCTGTAAACTCTATTTGGCACCTAATTTTGGCAAGGTGCAACTTCATGAAGAGATCACCTCAAGCTGGCGCCCCAGTCAGAAGAACCCTAAAACTGCGCCTAAGTGTTTCTAGAAGTTAAGGTAGTTAAGGTAGTTACACTACTTGAATTCTCATTGGTCAGAGGAATAGCATTGGGATCCATGTCAGGGTCTTTGGGTAAGATTGCCAACTCAGGATGAGTTGTCAAATAGAATATTCTCCTAAATATGCTTCTTGGAAAACGTGCCTTCATTGCCTTTGGAAGGCCTATAAAAGGAGGAGCTCTCTCATTCATTTGCTATCAAATATTTTGGCGAATTTCTCTTTGTGAAGCTTTTTGCTTGTCTTGAGGCCTGCGAGTTTCAAGTAGTTGGGGTGATGCTCCCTCAACAGTGATAAGGTGATGCTCCCTTGTCAAGTTATGAGGTGTTAACACTTAGTTGACATCATTCTGCTCAATAGAGTTGATCAATTGTGGAATCATTGTAAACATCAAGGCTTCAAGGCCTCTCTTGTAATCCATTTGAATAAGATTATATAATCATGCTATTGAAGGCATTATCTTTTGTAATAAGACATTTGCAATAAGTTGAATCAAGTAATAAGACAAGTACCCAGCTTCAAGATTGATTCATTCAAGTTGTTATCTTTGATGTATGTCATTAAGTTGTTGAGTAGTTGATGAGTTAAGTGCAAGTAAATTTGTCTAAGTAAGGAAAAATTTTAGTAGAACTAGTTGGGTATCTTACAGCATTCCTCCTAATACGGTTTCTTCGTGGAGACATCTTGATCTCTGTAGCAAACCCACAACTTCAGGTCTTGGTGCAAACTGCCTCACGGTCAGCGATCTGTCTACACACTCAGGAACTTAGCTCTGATACCACTTGATGAAGGGGGTAAATCACAAAACACACAACAACAAAAATTGAACACAGGAAATAGAACTTTCTTTATTGATCTGGGCAACTCATTACATTACAGAAGCTCAATTACAATCCGAGGAATCAATCCTCCATAGGCTGCAACACACTACAACTACACCTCACTAGGCTCTGGAATCTTCTGCCTTTTGTAACCCCAAATCAGCTAGGGTTTCTGTTTTTCCGCCTATTCTTGACTCCACACTTGCACCCTTAACTCTACTACTGCCCAGGGTTCCCAAAAATGGTTATTAATAGCCTTTTTGGCGGCCAACAACCTAATTTCGAAATTTGCATCTCCCTCCAAAAATAAGTCAACTTCCGGGAGCCATAACTCTTGATCCGGGTGTCTGATTGACGAACCGTTTTATGCGTCAAAAAGCTCGTGGAGTGCTCTACGTGCTAAGAACAGCTCTGCCGGTTCCGGCCATTTTCGGGCCTGTACGAGGCCGTTTAGTGCCTCAAACCTGAGTTTCAATAATTTTCAGGCGTTTTTCGGGAAATGAAAACTTTAATATCTTTCAACTCGCAAATGATCTTCACGTGATTCCTTTGCCAAAGGTCTTATATTTCCGTTATGTAACTTCCTATAAATTTTCACTTCAATCCGTGCCCAAATGCAAACTTTCTAAAAATAGCAGGTTACTATTTTTAGCAGTTTGGAAAAACTGAAAGTTCTACATCATTATTCAAGCGATTATGGAACCAGAACCACAAATTTTGGAAAGAAATGGAAAGAACAACAATTTTGAAACACATCTTTTTTTGGGTGATGCAAGATTGACCTTACACCACTGGATGCTCCTGCATCATGCCCCCAAACTCCCATCAAATCAATACTATCTTGATTCAGTGAGCAATGGAGTGCAACATTCACAGCATTCAGTGTGCTATCAGATTGGGTCCCTTGGTTGGTTGGTCTACTGGCAGGTGTTCCGAATGTGTTGGTTCTACTTTTACACAGCTCTTACTTCAGCAGTGTCATCAGTTTGGCAGAGCTTACTTAATATCACTTGATACTTCATGGTTTTCTGTCGTCTGGAAGATGACTAATTTTGTGGGGGGGATGATGTAGTCGGTCATAATTGTAGTCGACCATAGTCGGCCAAGTAAATAATCATGAATTAATTAATGTTGTGCATAGTTTAGGAGTGTTATCGGGTTAACCCCAATGGTTGGATAGTTGTGGAGTCGTTGCCAACGGTTGGTATCTCAACCAACCTTGGCATAAGTTATATATTGAGTAGATACTTGTAATCGGGGACCGGCAGCATTGTGACATTGTAGTGTAATACTGATATATTCAATGAATGGAAACAATGCTTTATTCTGTGCAATGCTGTTATAAATTCATGTTCTATGTTATGCACTATACTACATAATTATGTTACTCTATGTCTGTGTGAATACCACATTGCTAGTAAACAATACTCTCCTGATCGGGGAAGAGTCACACCTCTTTCTTAGTTGTCGCCTCTTCCATTGGTGATACTTAACATAATCGTTGTTAATGTTCCATATTTGTTAAGTCGCTGATTTTAAGTAATGCCTTAATATCGGGGCATGACAATCTAATATTTAATGTAATTCATAATCTTAAAGCTACCAAGATTATGAATCTCTTTGTCAAATATTTAAGGAATGAAAATAAAGATAAGGACGAGAACCTCTGTAAGCTTCCCTAATTATGCTCTAGATATGGGATGGGTGAAATCTGAGTACTTGTATTTCATATGCATGGCACATGACAATGAGAACAAGTCATAATGTTTTCAATAATGTAATCAAAGTGGATGCAAGATTGTATCCACACCAGAGCATCAATAATACTAAAGTTATCAAGATTGTGGATTTCTTTGTCAAATAATTGAGCAATGTAAATAGAACACAGAGGGAAGCTGCAATAATTTTAATTCAGCTAAAGTTAAGTTCATCATGAAGTTATACTGTGTTGCAATTGATCTTAAAGTAACAATAATAATACATAAAAGTTATGCACTCAAGATTAAGCAGGTTTTAACCTTTATTGTGTTACTATGATCAATGCAAAGAGTTTGTACATGGTATTGCATGAATTGTCTCTACAGAGTATGTACTCAGCCAATATGGAGTTCTTTATTTGCAATTTTGCAGTATCCATTCAAATGCAAACCTGTTTTCCAGATAGTGGTAAATTACAACTACAAGTTCATAGCACTAAGTTTACAAGGGCTCAATTTTATTTGATATGTTTAGTGTGCATAAAACTGACTAGGAGGCAAAATTGTTAACAAAAATTATAAATGGTCATTACAAGAAATAACAAGTGCAAAATTTGCAAAAAGATTTTCCATTTTGAATTCTCATATAGAAATTTGGTTTGGAAGACTTACTAGGTATATTATCAACATCCAATCTCATAATCTTCCCCAGTAAAGATTTTTGTTTCTGTGCAAAATTATAAGGATCACCAACACTGCCTCCATCTCCCATCATAAAATATAGATAATTATCAGTGGGTCCAAACAGAATTTGACCTGCATGATGGGCTGTATATGGAAGACCCATGGTGAATATTCTTCTAATTTCTATTGGTTGTGCAAATGTAGCCTGTTAAAATCATATATGTTAATTTTCAAACGTATTAATACCTCCAACTACTGGAGTTTGGAAAACCAAAAGAGACATCCAAATAAATATTACCTGAGAAGGTGAAGTAGAAGTGCCATTGACAGAGTATTCTGCAATTACACTTTGATACTGGCAAGGCAATGCTCCATTATCTGTACCCAATTGTGAAGGATCACATCCCACATCAGAATTGCAAGCACATCTTCCCTCACAATTTGAGTTCTTTGTGTTATCACAATTAAATGAAACAAAGAATCGGCCATTCTTCTCAAAATTTGGATGAAAAGCTAACCCCAACAATCCAAATTCTGCATCAGCAATCAACTGGTCACTTAAATCTATAAATGGATTTGATTTATTTAATATCAATTGCTTCCCAGAGCCATTGTCTGGTAATGTAGCCAGCCACACTTGACCTGCCTGATTTGCTAAGAATACACGATTGGATCCATCAGGGTGAGGAACCAAGTTGAGATAGGCTTCATCTCCAATCCTCTCTAAGCAAACACCTTCAATAGTAGATTCATTTTGAGTGACATTGGGTACAAAAACATTGCCATTAAAACATGAAACACCATCAATGATTGTGCCTCCAAAAGCTGCACAAAAATCATTCTTTGACTGCCAGAGTTCAGTAAGCTTTGCATGTGTTATATTCATTGGCAATCCCGATGCCCCTCCTTTCAATAAAGGCGCAAATGGAGAATTTACTATAGAAACATTTTGGCATGCATTCCACAGACGGGAACAATAGCTTTGTTCAATGGTGTCATTTGTTGAAGAATTTGTTCTTACAGTTGAATTGCACAATACAGGAACCTCACGCTGTTCTTGGATTTGACTTTGAAATAGATCTGCTGCAAATTGGTCGCATTTCTACAAGTATGCAAAACAGAATACTGAGAAGTGGAAATAATGAATGGAAAAAGGAAAGAACAGTGGAAATTTTCAAAACTTAGCAAAATAGATCAAAATAATTTACATGGAGGGCTATCAAAGCACAATTTTCAAGAGTAACTTCATTGAATAATATGAATCCAAGTTGAAAGGTGAGAAACAGTGCATATGCATGCCCCACTGTGAATTCAAAGAACATAACTAATTTTCAATTAATTGCATCAAATAAGCAATAGATTACGTATACTGAGAAAAGTAAATATTATAGCACTGCCTTTGATAGCCAGCCTAAGAAAACAAATAATTATCTGAAGAAAAAGATTGCAGCATAAAAGAGATTGAAGTAAACAAAAATTAGCCAGTACTTTCCTACAACAATAAAAGGAAAATGAAGGTGAAAAGATGTATAATTAATAGTTGTGTATACCATTAGTATGAACTCAAGATTCAAGTACAATCTTAATACGTATAAGCTATTATTTTGCTAATTGATGAAAAGTTGACCAATTTCTCTTTTGAAAATAAGAAAATTTTGTACTAATACTTACCATTTATCTTAAGTTCCTTGAAAATCTCAGCATAGTATTCAATCTATACATGGACAGATATGTATACCTGGCCATTAAATGTATTTTCTTCATTTTAAGATTGCAAAGAATGCACATATATGAAGACAACAAATACATGCAACAAAGAAAGGAAATCTTGGAGATTTATGGACTTGAAATAAGAATCTTTGCAATTTAAGAAGTTCATAATTCTATATAAGGTGAAGAGGAATAATACTGATTAACCACTACAAGAGAAACAATGCTAACAGAATCTTGAATGCAATTGAAAGAAAATTAAGGTACATTCACAGAATAACACGATTATTTACCTTGGGAAACCTTTCAGCACTGATTGTATTAACTCAACCGTTCACAAGATAATAAGATATTTTTCACTTGTATTTAATGTTAGAAGTTAGTGCATGTCATAGTTTAATGTTTGTGTGTGATAATAATTATATGTGAGTTGTATTAACAACACATGTAGGTAGATTGCGAGAGAGAATAAAGAAGTGGTTTTAGGGAGTTAAAGGTAGTTATAGAAGTTCGACTGACTCCATCATTATGGAGTTCAATAAGCCTATTTATATGTAAGGTATTTTGTTGAATATGTTAAGTGATTGTGACTGATTGACATTGTTTCTAAGTGTAATACCGTACCACTTTTATAAGCGGTATCAGAGCAAGTTTCTTGTGAGACATCTCTGTAAATTTGGCCTTGCTCATAACAAGACTAAGTAGTGCAGAGTCTGCAGACCATGTCCAAAAGTGTTTTCATTCAATAGACTATTTGTTCTTACTGACAACAGAAGAGAGGTGCAGACCACGTGCAATCCTACTATCAGTTGTGTGAGTATAAGTTTTCTGCGTGCATATTCTTAGATCTGGGCATAACAGGTTGTATCGTGTTTGCAGCAAGTTTTGATGAGGGTTTGACATTGCCTTGGAATTTTGGATTGGATTTGCAAAACTCTTACAAGAAGTTATAGGATTTGAAGGAATTGTTTTACATCTCTGCATGAGAATTGCATTGCAGGCAACTTAGAATCCTATGTGCATTAGCTTAATGATCCAATCTGACTACAACTCACCTCAGCTTGATTAATTTATCTCAGCATTTGGTGAGACATGAAACTCTAACTTGAGCTCAGCCCTTCCTATGCAGCTCAGACAAGGCCATTCCAATCTGGCCAATTGCCTCTATGATGTAGCTGTGAGGCTCAGCCCTTCATTGAGTCTACAAAGATTGCCATTCTCCTTGGTGGAAGTAGAACAAAAAAGAGCTAAAACCCTAATTCAAAAATAGTATGTGTTATTTAGGGATTTAGAGTCATGTTTATGTCATTAGGTTAAATATATATTAGTTAGTATTTTAAATATTAGTTATTTGTGAAATCCAATATTCAATTGGATTTTGTTATTAAAGTTCATTGTCTTTAAGTGTCAGTGTGATTTATAGTTTTCTTGCATTTGAGTTTGTGTCGAACAAAGTTCTGGTGCATCGTATTTTAGCACACAAATCAATATTATTGTAAGGATACATTTTCAGTTGAAACTGATGCCCACTAAGTCCAACTTCATGGGGGACAATATGGAGAAATTAAGTCCAATTGAAAAGTTTGATAGAACGGACTTCCATACTTGGTAGATTCAGACACACTTGTTGCTGATTGAAAGAGATTTTTGGGATATTGTTAATGGCACTATGGCCAAACCAACATATGCTGATGAACTACAAAAATAGGTCAAAGAGAAGAAAGCCTTGGCCATTATTGGTCTGGGTTCATCAAAACCCTACTTGCACCATGAGGATCTCAAGAAATCCTCTAAAGAAATCTAAAATCATTAAACACATTATGTGGATCTCAAGACGATAGTGCCAAAATAACCATAAAGAAAAGATTGTATGGGTTCAAAATGGAAGAAGGTAGGGATATAGTATCTCACATCAACAAGTTCCATTCTCTAATAACCCAGTTGGCTGGTATAAATGAAGCAGTAAAGGAAAATTATTCAAAAGCCATACTACTAAATAGCATGCTTAGCAGTATGTCCAATTTGGTGTTCACCCTAAGAAAACTAAATAGCACGCTTAGCATTTGCTACAAAATTGCAAACAAGGAGCCCGGGACCTCCTCAATGGAAAGATGTAGGACAGGGCCATGATAACTGAAGAAAGTAACCAGAAAGAATACACTCTCCATTCTAGTGATGAAGACTTTGCTCATCAAAGTGATGAAGAATATTTGTACTAAATATTTCTTTGTATGTGTGGTGTTTGATTCCTTCCCCTATGTCAGCACTAAGGGGGGCAATGCTAAAAATTAGTGTGTTATAGTTTAATGTTTGTGTGTGATAATAATTATATGTCAGATGTATTAACAACTCATGTACGTAGATTATGAGAGAGAATAAAGCAGTAGTTTAAGGGAGTTAAAGAGGTAGTTATAGAAGTTCAACTAACTCCATCATTTTGGAATCCAATAAGCCTATTTATATGTAAGAAATTTTGTTGAATATGTTAAGTGATTGTGATTGATCAACATTGTTTCTAATTGCAGTCTTGTATCACTTATATAAGATTTAACCCTAATCCGTGTGCAATTATTTATAGGCACATTACTATATAGTATAGGAAACCACCTTGAAAAAGGGTCTCAAAAAAATTTATGGGCTCCCTTCCCCAAACCCCCTAGCTAGGGCAATGCCCCAAGGCCCCCTAATTGTGGACAAGTGTATAGTCTATAAGAGGTGTAAAACATGCAAAGTATACAACCTATGTTACCAGATTCGTAGGTGAACAGGCCAAATCCGGGTCCTATTCAAACCGGGTCCATGATCCGATTTGGTCCACCTGTGGGTCCGGACAGGATTCGCCAAAAACAGGCCGGATTTGTCCCAGGTGAACCCAAAGCGAACCCAAGGTCCAAGGCGAACCCACCTCGAACCCGTCACCCATCCGCCCAGAAAAATATTTTTTAAATTTTTTTTTTTGCTTTTTTAAATATTTTATGACTCTTTGACTTTGACTATTTGCCCTAAAATGAATAGGTAACCCTAAAAAGACATTTTAAACACAAAAGCAAATCCATTTTAGCTCATTTTGTTTGCAAAAAACAAATAGCATTCCTTGTGGCTGAACTTTCATTTTTTTTTTTGTGATTGAACAAAGAGAGTTGAAGATTGATTGTTGAAGGTTCAAAATCCATTGCTCCACTCTTCCTATGTATTTGCAAGTGTTTATTGGCTGCCAAGAAGATCAAAGGAGATTTTTGCAAAGAGGTAGGTTTTTTTTTTGCATTTTTAAACAAACTCTTTTCAACTTCTTGTTTTAAAAAAAAAAAATCTTACTTTCTATGAATGTATCACTATGCTTAACTAGTTAACATATTAGACAAGTTAGGTTTTATTTTTTTTGTTTTGTTTTGAATGTCTCGTTTACAAAGCTTATTGCCATAGGAATTACAATGGCAGCTAGTTCTAGCTCCATAACCCAACCTAAATTCAAAACCAATCCAAATTCACCTCTTTGGAAGTATGTTGAAATGATACAACCAATTCCAGGTGGTGGGGGGTATATTTGGAAATGCAATAGGTGTGATATGAGATATTCAAGTTCATATAGTCGGGTGAAAGCCCATTTGTGTAACACACTTGGGGTGGGCATCAAAGCTTGCCTAGGAAAGCCTAATAAACCTATACCACCAGAGCAAGTGATGGCATATGTCATGGAGCAACAACAAGCAAATGAAGCAGCAGGTCGTAAAGCAAGTTTATCAAAGAAAAAAACTCAAAAAATGAAGCCCCCATCTAATCCCACTGTTGTGATAGAGAGCCACCCATTTTTGGTCACTCCTTAAGAGCAACCCACAAGCACTACAAACAAGAGACCAAAGGGACCTTTGGAAACATCATTTCAAAATGAGGCTCGAGATATTGCTGACCAACACATAGCCATATGTATTTATGCAAATGGGTTGTCATTCAATGTTGTTTGCTCACCATACTGGAAAGAGATGGCGAAAAAAATTAATGAGGTTCTAAAAGGGTATAAGGGCCCGAGTTATGAGAAGGTGCGTGGCACCTTATTGGAAAATGAGGTCAAGGGTGTAGAAGATTCATTGAAGCCCATAAGGGATTCATGGATTGAGATAGGGGTGTCGATTGTCTCTGATGGATGGAAAGATGTAAAAAATCGGCCTTTGATCAATGTCATTGCAGTGTACCCTAAATGGGCAATGTTTTTGAGAGTTGTGGATTGTGAGGAGGTGAAGGATGGAAATTTTATTGCTAACATCCTCATTGCAGCCATTGAGGATGTGAGACCTCGTAATGTTTCAAGTGATAACGGACAATGCAAAAAAATGTAGAGCTGTTGGGCTATTGGTTGAGGAATGGTATTCACATATCTTTTGGACACCTTGTGCTGTCCACTCTCTATTTAATGTTACAAAAGATTGGGAACAAAATTGATTGGATTAGAGAGTTGTACGTAGAGGTCGAGGAGATTTGAATGTTCGTCACCAACCACCACATGTCGCAAGGCATATTTAGATCATTTTCTACATTGGAGTTGTTGAAGGTAAGTGAAGCAATATAAAATTCTATGTTTTGATTTCACATATTCTAATTCTTCTTTAAAGTTTGTTTTTAAATCTTTAAATTTTAATTATTTTATTTTTGATATTTCAATAGGTTGATGAGACCCATTTTGCCTCAAACACAATCGTCTTGAGATGACTTGTGAAGGTCCGAGAGGCTCTTTCCAACATGGTTATTAGCCATACTTGGTCCATATGGAGGCAAAGCAACACTGAGAGGGCATCAAATGTTAAGAGGATGATCCTAGATGACTCTTGGTGGGATCATGTGGAGTATCTCCTTAGTTTCACCAAGCACATTTTGAGCATGATTCGTTATACTGACATGGACAAGCCTTGCATGGGGAAAATATATGATGGCATTGATTCAATGATAGAGAAGATAAAAACCATCATAAATCAAAAAGAACAAGATCCTTAAGAAATTTTCTTCAAACAAGTGCATCAAATTATTGAGGATATATGGAACACAATGACAACCTCGTTGCATCTTCTTGCATTGGCATTGACTCCAAAATATTATAGTGCTAAGATTCTTGCCATGCCAAATAGGATTGCCCCATGGAGAGATTATGAAGTGTCTGAAGGGTACAAGGCAACATTTTGTAGACTCTTCCCTGATCTAGATTTGCAGGATATAGTCATGAATGAGTTCACTGATTTTATACACTCCAATGGTCAAAGCATTGAGGCTCTTCGTGATAAATTCAAGAAAGATGCTCAGAATTGGTGGTACTTTCATGGCCAACAATTCCGGCACCTACAACCTCTCACAATCAAAGTTTTATCACAAGTAAGTTTACGAAATTTCTATTAATTTTTATCTTTATTCTTTTAAAAATTTAAACTTTGAAGTTTCATTTATAATTTTTTAAAATTTTAAAAATTAAATTTTATAAGTTTTAAACTCTCTCTACTTTGTCTTCATAGGTTGCTAGTTCATCTGCATCTAAGAGGAATTGGAGCACATACTCTTTCATTCATTCAATAAAGTGCAACCGATTGCACTCAAAAAAGGCGGAGAACTTAGTGTATGTGCATTCCAACTTGCGCCTCCTTTTGCACAAACAACATGACTGTAAGGAAGGGGAATCAAAGTTGTGGGATGTGGAGCCAAAGTAAATTAACTTGGATGCTTCTAGTTCCCATTCCCAACATGTTGCACTTGAGGGATTAGAAAGCAAGCACACTTTTACAGTGAGTGGCAGTGGCACTAGTTGTGGTTCTTCAAATGTTCCTACGTCAACTAATGTCCATGATGTTGATGATGATGATGTGGAGTATTTAGAAAATCCATATGATTGATGACATTTGTCATTTGACATTGAAAATTGATTCTTGAACTTGATATTATTATAATTTATTTTAATATTGAACTTGAAGTTCGAGCAATGAATATTTAAATTTTTATCATATTTATGGTGGTTTTGTTGATTATATGATGCTATGTGGTGTTCTACACTCAATTCCTTCTTTTCTACACTTAATTCTTGCTTTTAGGATATATATATACGAACCCAAAAAAATTTCGGTTGACTCCATGAACTGAACTAGCGAACCCAAACTAGGATCCTGGCAACTTAGTATACAACACATATCTAACATAAGGTTGCTTTATTTTGATGAAAAAAACAAAAGGCAATTAATAATGATAAAGTTTCATTTGAGTGAGTGTCAACACGTAAATGAGATTAAGGATACAAGAATAAAATGCAAGTCAGAAACATTGACCAAGTTCATTAAAGTCCCTAGAAAGGTCAATCATAGGACACCAATGGAAAAAAGGAAATATCATGTATTAGTTATCTTACTAGCTTAGACTTGTATGAACACAAGTCTGAAATCACCACTAGGTAACAATCCCATTATTTTCACTTCCCCATAATCTATCTTGTGCTCAGGGAAAGCATATGTGTCATGTCCCCTCCCCCCTATGGTGTAATGTGTCGTACCTGTTTGTATTTTTTTTTAAATCTTTATTGTGTGATTTTTATTAGATTTTTGTGTGTTCTTTCAGATAGACAGAAGATGCAGAAGGGGGGTTTTATGTTTTCCTGTAGATGTAGTGCCGGAGCACACAATGTATTGCATATAATAGAAACCCAGAAAATATACAATGAATCTAAAGAAACTAAAGACAACTCAGATAGTAAAATAGCCAGAAAACAATTACTATCACATACCCATATGAAAATATGCAACTTGGTATGGCCGCCGAAAATGGACCAGCAAGTGGGTATGGCTGGAAATGCATCAAATCTCCACAGAATGTCACAAATGACTCATACCAAATATAAGAGCAACAACTGAGGCACTAAACACCTCCCAAAGACCATGAATGAGTAGTAGGAACAAAGAGGGAAGCTTCCCTACAATACCCACGTCCCTCCTTGACATGGTACGGCCATGGCTGTTGTGTGTGCCTGCAAACAGCACTGAAACTACTCTAAATCCTCTGCAAAACTGATAGGAAGTACTTGCTACAGCTAGGCGACTAGCTATCCAATGGTTTCAGCCCCAAATAACACTCCAAAACTCCTCTTTATGCAGTACGGCCAAGCTTGGATAGTACGGCCAGCAATGGGAAAGGTACAGCAACAAGGAACTACTTCAAACACTCTGATTTCTGCCTTCTATACCATCCATTATCAGCTTATAACAGCAACAAAAAAAAATCTTTCAATCAGCACAAGAAACAACCTCAAATGTCTCTATTTCAGCACATATGTGAATGCCGAATACATCCATCGTCAATGGCACTGTTGGGTGATCTTTCACACCTGTGGGATACCATTACTTAGGGAGGTTTCCGTCTCCAAGAGCCTCTGGTTTGAATTTTCAAACCCCAAACAATATGAAACCCTAGCAGAGCTCAAAATCAAAATTATCATAAACATAGCATAAACCCAAATGAGCTCCAAAAGACCTTTTTATCTCCCTCCAGGATAGGTGTTAGGCAATAAGGAGGGAAAATAACATTTTAATTTCACTTTATGTCTCCTAGGGATGGGCGCCCAAGGTCAAGACATAAGCCTATGTCTTCATTTCAATAATTTCACTTTTCCTTTATTTATCATAAAGTCCATATTAATATAACATTAATAAATCTTCGGACTTTAAAATAAATATGAAGACGGTGTCAAAATTCAAAGATCTTTAGCTCGCCGGAAAGGTCTCGATGAAACGCACCTGATGCAACTTTGAAAATCCCGAACCAACATAATACCCGAACTTACTAAAAATAGTAAGTAATGACCAAGAGCCCACTGAGCCAACCACAAAGGTGCCAACTGGATCCACTGAAGACGAACCATAACCCCAGCACCGACAAAGACCTCCAGAGCCAAACTAACCATAGTTCCCTAACCAAACTGCTAGCCCACGGGAACTCCATGATGGACTAACCAAGTGTCTAGAAGGGGACATTACAGTCCGCCCTCCCTAAGATTGCTTGCCTCAAGCAATCTCAGCTCAGGATACTCCAGAATCCGCTCGTTCTCCCATGTAGCATCCTCAACCGGCAGGTTTTTCCATTTGACCAAGTACTCTCTGATAATCCTCCTCAAATTGCGATCCCTGGTGTGAATGATGGCCTCGAGTACTAAAATCAACTTCCCCTCTTCATCAAGAGGAGGCAACTCAACTGAAGGTGTCACATTGTGCCCCAGTGCCTTCTTGAAGCGAGAAACATGAAACACATTATGTACCCTGCTCCCTGCTGGTAATTCCAACTCATAAGCCACCTCACCAATCCTCCTGGTGACCCTGAAGGGTCCATAATACCGTGGCTTCAATCTCTCCGCTCGACTCTTCTTGAGAGTAGATTGCCTATAAGGCTGCAACATGAGGTAAACCATGTCACCGACCTCAAATGATCGCTCAATCCTCTGCTAATCTGCATACTGCTTCTATTGATTCTGAGCCTTCTGTATGTTTTCCTTCAATGCCCTCATGATATCCTGACTCTCTTGAAGGAAGTCTTTGGCCTTTGGCACCCTGCTATCACCAAACAGTAAATCAACAAAGCTTGGTGCCTCATAACCATACAACGCCATGAAGGGTGACATCTGAATGGACATGTGGTAAGTGGAATTGTAACAATATTCCCCCATGTGAAGCCACCTAACCCATGCCTTCTGCTGCCCTGAAACATAGTTCTGGAGGTATCCTTCCACCCACTTATTCACTATCTCCATATGACCATCAGTCTGGGGGTGATAACTTGTACTAGGTGTGAGCTCTGTCCCTGACAACCTGAAGAGCTCCTGCCAAAAATTATTGCGGAACTTGCTGTCCCTGTCGCTGACGATACTCCTAGGCAACCCATGAAGTCGAAATACCTCACGAAAGAACAACTCTGCAACTTGAGCTACAGTGTAAGTGGTAGGAATAGCAAAGAAGTGTGCATACTTCGTCAATCTGTCCACCACCACATAAATACAATCCCTGCCTTGGACTCTAGGTCAACCTGTGATAAAGTCCATAGAAATGCTATCCCACTTCCTATCAGGAATGGGCAGGAGCTGCTATAAACCTCCTGGAAGTGAGTGCTCTTGCTTGTTCTGCTGACATATGGGGCACTCTCTCATATACTGCATCACCTCGGTCTTGAGGCCCTTCTAGGTGAACCTCTCTCTGACCTGTCTGTAAGTTTTGAAGTATCCTGGATGCCCTGCCATAGGCAAATCGTGGAATGCCCTCACAACTTTTTGCTTCATCTGTGAACCCAACACCAAAAAGATCATGTCCTTGTAAATGATTAAATCATTTACCACTGTGTACCTATCATCTTTAATGGTGCCATCAATCACTCCAGTAGCCCACCCATCCTTGGCATATTTTGCTGAAATCAATTCCCTCCAATCATCAACAATAGCACCTAGTGCACACGGATGAGGCCTCTTGAATAACGCATCAGCAACAACATTCTTCTTTCCCTTGACATAAACAATGTCAAAGTCGTAGGCTTGTAGCTTGCTGACCCACTTCTATTGCCTCTCATTCAAATCCTTCTACCCAAGGAAATGCTTCAGACTATTGTGATCCGTCTTAACCACAAATTTGCTGCCCACCAAGTACTGTCTAAACTTAGCCAACGCATGCATGATGGCTAACATTTCCTTGTCATATATGCTGTAACTCCTCTCCACACCCCTCAACTTTCTGCTCTCAAATGCAATAGGGTGCTTATCCTGCATGATTACCGCACCAATGCCTTCACCCGAGGCATCACACTGTAGCTTGAAGGGTTTGCTAAAATTGGGTATAGCTAACACAGGGCATGTACTCATGATCTGTTTGAATTTGTCAAAGCACTCCTGTGCCCTACCCGACCAACTGAAAGCATCCTTACAAGTCAAATCTGTAAGGGGGTCAGCCGACTGTGAGAACCCCTTCACAAACCTGCGGTAATATTCACAAAGGCCAAGAAATCCCTTAAGGTATGAGAGATTCTTAGGCGGTGGCCAGTCCACAATTGCCCGAATCTTCTTCGGGTCTACCTTCACACTACCAACACTGATAATATGACCCAAGTACAACAACTCGGTCATCCCAAACTCACACTTCGACATTTAGGCATACAACGACTCCTTTTCCAAGATGCTCAAAATAATGTCAATGTGTTTCAGATGCTCTTCCCATGTCCTGCTATAGATCAATATGTCATCAAAGAAAATCAGCACAAATCTCCTCAACTACTCTCTAAACACTTTGTTCGTGCAAGACTGGAAAGTGGCCGGTGCATTCGTCAAGCCGAATGGCATGACTAGGAACTCAAAGTGTCCATAGTGACACCTGAATGCTGTCTTCTCCACATCCTCCTCTTTGACCCGAATCTAATGGTAATCGGATCTCAAATCAATCTTGGAGAAGTAACAAGCCCCATGCAACTCATTAATCAACTCATCAATCCTGGGTATAGGGTACCTGTTTTTGATTGTTTTCTTATTGAGCTCCCTATAATCAATGCACATCCTAAGAGTCCCATCCTTTTTCTTCACCAGGACCACTGATGATGCAAACGGACTCTTACTAGGTCTGATGTGACCCATCTCGAGAAGCTCCTTGATAGCCTTCTCAATCTCATCCTTATACCTCTTTGGGTGCCTGTATGGTGTCGTGATTACCGGCTTAGCACCCTCCTCCAACTCGATCACATGCTCAAAACCTCTATCAGGAGGCTTACCTGGTGGAATATCACTAAACACTTTGGTGTGTTTAGTAAGTATAGACTGTATGTCAGGAGGATACGCATGCTTTTGTTGATCAACTGCAAGCATCACCATAACCTCAGCTGCCCACTCCACCTGATCATGACGAATCAAATGCTCCATCCGCTTGAGAGAAACAACTCTCAACCCACCATCTGAAATGCCTCTGAGCACATGTCTAACTCCGTCCACCTCAAACTTCATTTCCATCGTTCTCAAGTTGAGTGTGAACTCCTCAATATCATTCAACCACTTCATACCCAACACAACATCCATCTCACCCATGCCGACAACATAGAACTCTGATTGGAAAGTGTATTTGTTCAGCTAGATTGATAGATTGGGTATCCTCCTAGTGCAAGTGAGTACAAAACCATCTGCCACCTTCACCTTAAAGCCCTTAAATTCCTTGGTTTTCAGCCCTCTCTTGGCGACCAAGCCCTCGTCTATGAAGTTATGAGTGGCACCTGTGTCAAGTAAAGCAATACATCTCTGCCCACCCAGTACTCCTCTTATCCTGAATGATCCTCCCTTCTGGATACTTGTGATACGTGCTGTAGGTAGACCTATATCATTATCTCTATCTGATGCTTCCTCTGAGCCCTCTGATTCTGCAACCTCAGCCTCTGAATTGTAGTTCGAATGGGGCTCTCCATCAACAGACTCATCGGCTGAAAAGTACTCTAACTGTCTGGCCTTTCCTTGGGCAGCACACTTGTGCTTAGGATCCCAAGGCTCACGACACTGAAAGCAGAGCTTCTTCCTCCTCAAGTCATTCAGCGAATCACTGTCCAATCTAGAAGAACTCTTATGCTGCTGTCCTACATCTCTCTGGAATGGTCTCCTATCTCTCCTTATCTTTCCTTGGCGGAAACCCTTTGGATTGAAACTTATTTCTCCATACTGATGACTCCATGTCTCGGGCCTTCTTCATGGCCTCCTGGAGTGTGCTAGGGTCAAAACCCTTAACCCAACCGCGAAGTTGATCTGACAATCCATCAATGAAAAGAACAACCAATCTGTGCTCAGTAATATCTGGAACCATAACGGATATGTCCTGGAAATCAGCAATGTAGGAGTCTACTGATCCACTCTATCTCAACTGAGTCAACTCCTTGAACTGTAACTCTGGGTCCTTTTTATCGAACCTGTCGATCAGTCTAGCTGTAAACTCCACATATGAAGTGACCTGATCGTGACCCAGTGTGACCTTCCCGTTACTCCACCATTTGTGAGCAGTCCCCTCCAAGTGTAAAGCTGCATATGTAATAGCGTCCTCCTCTGGCATGGGACTAATTTGCAAGTAGCTGTCCAATTTCTGGACCCAAGCTCTCGCGGTGGTCTTACCCAATCCGTCGAAGTAAGGAAGTGTCATCTTACTTACTTTCCTCTGCAGTTCTTGGTTCTGTGACCTGCCTCCCCTCCGAGGTTTACACCTAATCCTCATTTCAGAATATTTAGCAAATGTCATCTCATTTCTGAAATCCTCACTGGATGCTCTCCAATCCCTCAAAATCTCATCCTGCAACTCCGCCTGAGTGGGATCTTGTTCAAGAACTTGGTTCCTAGGAGCAAATATTGGGATGCCGGGTCTATCTCCCGCAGTAAATTGTGGAGCCCTTCGGTGGTTAACCGAAGCCTCATCCTCATCATCTCTATCCCTGCATCTATCATCATGATACCTGTCCCCATTATTCCATTCTCCCCGGTTCTTGTCACCACCGTTGTATCTATTTCTGTCACCTCCATGGTACTTGTTCCTGTCACCTCCGTTGTACCTGTTCCTATCACGGTGATTGTCCATGTCATTACCCAACCGTTCGATGGCATGTGTCAACTTGGCCTGTGCCTCTACCATCTCTCGTCGAGACTCCCTCATCTCTCGAGTGAGTGCGATCAAAATATCACGCGCACTAAGTTCCGGTTCTTCCCTGTCACCCATCTCTCCTGTAGGACCTGTAACTGGTGGAAGCTCTCCAGAAAATGGGTCCGTCCGTGATACTTGAGAATCGTCCTTAGTAGCTGCTACCACTATCTCTGGTTCTGACCCAAAAGGATCTGTTATGGGTACTGGATTCTGTGGAATAACCAACTGCAGAACCTATGTTTCTTGCCTTGCCCTTGTGTTTCTGAAAGGATATCTATCTGTAGGTCACATGTCTCATTTTTACTTCTGCATGTCAAAACTGAACTCACAGGATGGCAAGATCTTTAGCTCTGATACCACTGTAATGTGCCGTACCTGTTTGTATTTTTTTTAAAATCTTTATTGTGTGATTTTTATTAGATTTTTGTGTGTTCTTTCAGATAGACAGAAGATGCAGAAGGGGGGTTTTATGTTTTCCTGCAGATGTAGTGCCGAAGCACACAATATATTGCATATAATAGAAACCCAGAAAATATACAATGAATCTGAAGAAACTAAAGACAACCCAGATAGTAAAATAGCCCGGAAACAATTACTATCACATACCCATATGAAAATATGCAACTTGGTACGACTGCCAGAAATGGACTAGCAAGTGGATATGGCTGGAAATGCATCAAATCTCCATAGAATGTCACAAATGACTCATACCAAATATAAGAGCAACAACTGACGCACTAAACACCTCCCAAAGACCATGAATGAGTAGTAGGAACAAAGAGGGAAGCTTCCCTACAATACCCACGTCCCTCCTTGACATGGTACGGCCATGGCTGTTGTGTGTGCCTGCAAACAGCACTGAAACTACTCTAAATCCTCTGCAAAACTGATAGAAAGTACTTGCTACAGCTAGGCGACTAGCTATCCAATGGTTTCAACCCCAAATAACACTCCAAAACTCCTCTTTATGCAGTACGGCCAAGCTTGGATAGTACGGCCAGCAATGGGAAAGGTACAGCAGCAAGGAACTACTTCAAACACTCTGATTTCTACCTTCTATACCATCCATTATCAGCTTATAACAACAACAGAAAAAGATTTTTCAATTAGCACAAGAAACAACCTCAAATGTCTCCATTTCAGCACATATGTGAATGTCGAATACATCCACCGTCAATGGCACCGTTGGGTGATCTTTCACACCTGTGGGATACCGTTACTCAGGGAGGTTTCCATCTCTAAGAGCCTCTGGTTCGAATTTTCAAACCCCAAACAATATGAAACCCTAACAGAGCTCAAAATCAAAATTATCATAAACATAGCATAAACCCAAAATGAGCTCCAAAAGACCTTTTTATCTCCCTCCAGGATAGGCGTTGGGCAATAAGGAGGGAAAATAACATTTTAATTTCACTTTATGTCTCCTAGGGATGGACGCCCAAGGTCAAGACATAAGCCTATGTCTTCATTTCAATAATTTCACTTTTCCTTTATTTATCATAAAGTCCATATTAATATAACATTAATAAATCTTCGGACTTTAAAATAAATATGAGGACGGTGTCGGAATTCAAAGATTTTTAGCTCACCGGAAAGGTCTCAACGAAATGCACCTGATGCAACTCTGAAAATCCCGAACTGACATAGTACCCGAACTTACTAAAAATAGTAACGACCAAGAGCCCACTGAGCCAACCACAAAGGTGCCAACTGGATCCACTGAAGACGAACCATAACCCCAACACCGACAAAGACCTCCAAAGCCAAACTGACCATAGTTCCCTAACCAAACTGCTAGCCCACGGGACCTCCATGATGGACTAACCAAGTGTCTAGAAGGGGACATTACATATGGGCCGACTTGATAATAGATTGGAGAATTTAAATTAAAGATTTAAATTCAATGAAGGCCGACATCATGAGAATAATGTATATATAAAGATACGAGATAACAACATTGTTATCTATGAAGCTATGAATGATTTACTTAATGCAAAGAGTAGTGATTTATAAATATACACAGAAGGTTATATAAATATACACAATCATATAGACTGCTAAGACATCAAAGGATATATTGCTAAACATTATTTAACACGTTAGATTAGTGACTATTGACTGATTTATTTATATCACTGTCATATGTGTGTGTGTGTGTGTGTCATAAGACTCACCAGTCCTAGAAGAATGGTGAGAGGATTACGTGGAGGGAACCCTACCATGCCCCCCTAAGGGCCTGTTTGCAGGAAGGACTGATCAACACCCCTGCCATACCTCCCTGAGGGGACTTTATGGAGGCCTTGTTGATAGCCTATATCCTACCAAGCCCCCCCAGGGCCTGTTTGGAGGGAGAGCTGAGTAATACCCTGCCATGCCTCCTTGAGGGGCCTACATGGAGGTATTGTTGACAGTCTATGCCCTGCCATATTGCTCAACACCATCCCCTTCTATGACTGAGTTGAGTGAATAAACTGAGTTAACTGCATAGTAATAAATAGATGATCTTTCTATATGAATATTGTTTATGAATTTAAATGCAGGGAAAATCTTATCTAACACTAATATTTCAAGAGGTATGTTTGTATATCTATATTTGTATATGTCTTTCCTATGTTATGATTGCAGATTTAGAGCACAAGAATTATGCAGTTTGAAGATAGTCTAAATGGTAATTCTAAAACCCTAACCCTAACTTGTGGCATTTGAGTTTTCTAGGGCAGATTAGGTAAGGGACATTACAATATTCAATAATTAGAACAAAAAAGCTCCAGTAGTTTATTTAGAGCAAAGATAAGTTGATCTCCCATATCAGCAGATAAGTTGATTCTTCTAGAAAAAAAATTAGATGAAGATAAAAACATAGTTTGTTTGATTGTCTAATTAAATTTTAGGCATACAAGTTCCTTCATAAGAAACTTGGTCATATGGAAAAGAAGTTCTGCAACTGGTGCTTGGAAATTTCAAAACTGATTTTTGTGGCTTAGAATATTGTAAGAAATCATCATTCTTCTCTACATACATAAGAATGAGCTCTGATTCAACATAACAATGCTTTATCTTTTCTTATTATATCAGTTGCTAAAATAAGAATTATATTCTTCAACTAGAGAAATATTTGCTCTTGAACTCTAATACCTTCCAAAGTTTGGTTTCTGTTACTATGTAATCTTAGCAGAGTTACTTGCATTTTGCACAAGTGTAAGATTTGAGATGCCAAATGTAACTTTCAACAGGATGTTTTTCTCTGTACGCCTCATTTGGGAAACTCTCCTATCGGACACTGACCCCCAAGATTGGGTCTTCCAGGCAGATTCTCTTTATATCATTCCTGATCAGCTTTTTATCTGGGTCTTCTCTCCTCCTCATTGTTGTCTTTTCTTTTTCCTAGGTGACACTAAGACAGCTAGACAGAAATTATGCACTAACGAAGCAACAGATCGTGATGGGTTTCAGACTAAGCTTCTCAGATATGTTGTAAATTCACTTGCCTTATCCTTGGTAGAGATATTTAATGAGATTGTCTGCTCAGGCTTTCCACCCTCTCTGTCTTATAATTTCATCGGTCTCATTTGTAAGTCAGGGTATTGTTCAGTTCCAAAAAGTTACATGAGTATTATGATTGTCCACAGTGTTGAACATGATACATTTAAGCACCTGGAACATGGTGACCTCAAAGCAAGAGGATTGGAAGGCATCAAGAGAGACTTCCAGGGTATTGATCATATTTTTAATGTTGGGGCTAATTGAGGAGGCTCCTTAGAAATAATTCTTTTGCTGTTTTGTAGATATTGTGAAGGTTTTGACATTTTCCCAGACATCTATTTTTGAAGGGGTTGTGTGTTGCTTGCGACCCAAAGGCCTTCATTATTGCCAACACAGGGTTCTATGCTACAATTACTGTTTGATTTTGGACTGCTAAAAACTCTTCAAATTTTTCAATGGTAATAGAGTCAAACAGGGGTGCCCTTTCTTGGATTTATATTTTTATATTTATAAGCTTGAAAACGATCTTTGGTATCATACTCAAGTTGATGTTTGTATACTACATCATGTTTTGATCGTTATTCTACTTTATTTTGTTGATGCAGACCTCCTTTCTCATTCTCCAAACAGTTTAAAGGGACTGTTGATACCCTTGCTCACTCTGGTGAACTTTGCCAACTAGTAGTTAACTGTAGTAAAACTAGGGTTATGATTTCAATAACTCCACGGGTGCTCTTTCCAGACTTCAATTCTACTATTAAGGAGAGCCTATGGAGATCAGGACACTGTTTGCTTACAAGGAAATTCAATTTACTCAACCATCTCTGAATCTACTGGATTCTCAATCATGTGTTTGAAAGGGTTATGCCCCATTCTTTTTATTCAGTGTCAGGGCTTTCAGATACATGTCTAGGATATTCCTTATGTGCCTCTTCAATGCAATCATTGACTCTTATTTTTTATGGGTTAGACGTTTTGGGGCCTGGTTTATTGGGCACATATTAAGAGTGTTTAAACTATAATGCTTCATTGTATGATCCATTTTGAATAGATGGTTCCCCATTGCATCGTCCAAGACAAGTTTGTTCCTTGGCCCCTTCATCTTGAGAAGGTCTTTGGGCTCAAGTATCTGGGTTATTTGGGCTGGATGATGTTTTCAAAAACAGATGCACAAGTTAGTTGGCTTTGCAAATGCTTGAGTATATGTTGTAGGATGATAGATTGGATCCAACTGATCTTGCATAGGAGATAGTGGCATCAAGAACTTCGAGGCAGATAGGGCCATTAGAGATGTCATGATCCTAATATATTTTACTAGAAAGACTCTTATAAGAGAATGCCCCATGTGCACAAAGAATAAGTTATTCTAGAAAGGCGAGCTGAGAATAAAGCACAATTCTATTCTAGAGCAATAGGATGAGAACAAAGCATAAGCATATTCTAGGAAAATGCAATGAGAATGAAGACATGCTTTAGGAGGATCAAGCAGGGAAGGGGTCATGTTTGGAGGAAGCCTATAATTGTAAGTGTATCTAAATACAAGAGAGGGCTTTAAATTTGTCCACAAGTATGACCAAAAATATTAAGGTAAGGATGTTTTTTCTTCATGCAATAATTATGTGATCAAGTTAGCCCAGAACTCAATACAAATGGGAGTGGTTCGCATGAAAGATTTGGTGGTTTTGTGTATGGAGTATGTGATTGATGGTTTTGAGCTATCTAAATTTCCACAGAAGTTTCATGCTAAATTGGTCTCACTAACTTTTAATTCATAAACAGGTACAAAGTAAACATTTTCATTAAAAATAGTTGTAAGATAAACAATCCATGGTTTGTTGGTTTGTGTATTCATCGTTGCAATTCCTTTTTGTAATATCAAGGTTGTGATTTTGCCAATCTTTGAAGCTATAACACCGTAGCCATAATGGACGTGGGACAAGAAAGAGCTCAAAAAGCAGTGATTTGAGATGAATGGCATAAGCCATGCAACGATTACTGCTGAACATGAACAATAGACCTTCTTCTTATCACTGTTCACATAGATCTGAAATGATACATGGTCATTGGAGTTGACCCAAAAGAGAGCCTTCCCCCAAGCTACAGGTCTCCTTGTAAGAGAGAGGAATACAAGAAGAGAGGACATAATTAAGGAAGATCCAATAAGAAGGTTATCAAAAGCTTTTATCGACAATTGATGTTAACTTCAAATTGAATTATAATTTCAAAGCGTGCTGTGACATAAGAAGAGATGGTGGACATGTGCTGCAATGAAAAAATAACTGTTCCAGAACTTTAAACTGACCTCAGATGCCAAAAGAATGGCATTCCTAGATTAATGGATCAGAGAAGTTGAGCCACATGCATTGATTCATAAACTTGATGCCTACTTTGTAATGAATCCACTGACTGATTTGGAAAAAATTCAGTTTGCTCATTATTCTTGGAGGGATTTTATAGAACATTGCTAGGAGACCATCAGGACCTGGAGACTTGTCATTCTTTGTATTTTTAGTAGCTGCTCAAACTCTTCTAATTCTAGTTCCCTGCATAGGAAAAGCCTCTCGAAGCATTCCTCTTTCCAAAGGATAATTCGTCTTGCTTAGAACTTTCGAGGGGTCTTAAAGTTGGAAAATGAAAAACTTTGCCATAAGTTCCAACGTATGGTTGGAAAACAAATCCAGCCAGTCTTACCTTGTTGGTGAACAATTCAACTGTAGATTCCAGATCTGGTGGCAGTGTGTGTGGTTCCATCATCATGTTATGAGATTTTACTAGATAAGACAAGACTTAGAATAAATAGTGGGCATTTGTATAGAATTTCGGGTAACCCACAAAAAACAGGATTCCATTCTTGTACAGAAAGCTCCGAGTCTGTTAGTAGTTTTTTTTTCCTTTAGAACTTTTATTTTGTTTTTGTTTCAATTCTATATCTCTCCACAGTGGATGCAAAAGACACTTCCTCTGCTATGCACTTTTATGACTACTTATATTCTTCATTTCCGCTGTTCATTCTTGAGCACTAGTGGATATCAACACCTAATTTAGATTTAAAAGATTAAATTATTTGCATATCTTTTGAATGTACAGATTTCTTGTAAGCATTCTACCTTGTTGAACCACGGTGGCAAGCTTATCACAAAGATTCCCACGTTGCATAAATTGTGTTTCTCCTACACGGTTCTCTACAATTATCAGATTAATTGTAAACATTACTATTGAACAATATTCAACTCTTAACCGGTGCAACTACATTTAAAACTACTGTTGACTCATATCCCATCAATCAAAAACTTCATTTCCACTCCCAACCCAACAAGCCAAACAGCACAAAAGTAATTGAAACTTAGATTGCACAGACATAGAGACATTAAAAGAGGAACCTACAGCAAACAGAACTAAAATGGCAACTTACAGCACAGAGAATTTGCTTTATAAATCCAGCACACACTGTATCAGACACATTCATAGATTTAAACTTGTTCAACAAATTCGTGTCCTCTTGTTTGCTGCAGCACCCTTTTTGTTTATACCCATCGTCGGAGCAGAAACTTAGAGAGACTGAAAGCTGAGGAGCTCCTGACACCCATAAATCAAATTAGGCATGCCTATTCAAATAACAAATATTGATTATCTGCAAACACAAAATACAATGGGTCAAAACAAAAATCCACTTACTTGAATCAATACACATGGGAAGAGCTGCACAAGCATTGATAAATACAAGGATTAAAAATCCAGCATCCACCACATTCTTTTTACATGTCATGGCTCTGCCCATCATGAATCATGAAGGATCTTCAGACAGGTCTAAACATGTAAATCCTCAGTCTAGTCAAAACCCAGTTACACCAGAAGCGTTGGTTTTCAATAAATGAAAGGGTAGTGTTAACTCTTCACATAAAAGAGAAATAATTGAAAGGGTAGTGTCAACTCTTCACATCAAAGAGAAATTGGGGAGTGTATACTTAATCTAGATTACTCGCAGTAGAATGTGGAAAGAGGTGCACCATATCCAGAGACTGCTGCATTGTGTGTCCCCAAGTAGACAGTTGACTGAATTGATTACATATATATTTAAACTATGCGGGAGTGCAAGTTGGCCACCGCAGCATTTGGTGGCTAACTTCTTCCCCATTTCTCATTGAATTATAAGAAGATAGTTTTTTTAAGTGTGACAATTCATGAAAAAAATGGTGTGACCCACCAGTTTGACTGTCAGGGAGAAAAGACAAGCCAGAGAGAATAGGGAATCGGAACGTAGCAAGTTATGTTTCATCAATGGCTAATTCTATAATCCTTCAAGCTTTTTAGAGGGATTACTTTAGGGATAAATTTGATTGCCGTATGGCTGTAGTTATGCATTTTTTCTGTAAAATACAATCAAAATTTTAAGAAGACTGCATTACATGGGAGATCTTTTGGGCAGATAATAAAATATAATACAGGATTATAGTTGTAAATATATTTAGTCTATAATATTTTTTTTAATGCTTTGGCTTTTAAAAGACAACTGTCAAAAATCATCAAAATTAAGTCTAAATTGAGATAGAGATAGAAGTCAAATCAAACATGGGTTTTGATGAATAAATATATTACATTATTTTTTTAAAAATGGGTGGAATGAAATCATACTCTAAAAAGTCTAAGTAAGGCAAAGTCTTAAATAGAAAAAAATAAAAATCACAATTGTGGTCACATCTCTATACAACAAGAGTTATTGAACTCATGGAAAGAGGTGGTGGATCATAATCAATGAGTTTCTCTCAACCATCTGAGAGGTCCTAGCTATTAGGAATTGACTCCCACTCCATAATGGTGTGTTCTTCATTTTGTTTCTCATCAAGCTAAAATGTTTCATTCCTTGTAGGAGAGATAGCCAAACTCAATTGAGGGACCTTGCCACTATTTGGCCAACAAGGAAAAAGAGGCATCATTGTCATGCGACTAAGAAGTAACAAAAGCATGCATGTTTGTTGGGACCATCTATGTCCTCTATGCTAAGGAAAGTTCTGTGAGCCATTAGAATTACGCTTGGTACAATCACTCCAACTACCGCCACATCTACCTCCTTGGGGAGGAGACATGCCCCTATGAGAAGGGGAAGGTGGCACGTGTGCAACAATACATTAATAAGAGGCTACAAATGGTAAACTTCCAAGGCAACCTTGTTAAATTGCACCTGAATCTACAGAAAAACATTAGAACAAATCATAGACATAATTTATGTAGAGTAAAATACTCTACATTTTGTTTTGAGTTTCAGTTGCGGGTTCCAGTTTTGACAGTAAGGGTTTCAGTTTTGGCCGCGAAGTTTGACAGTAAGGGTTTTTGGCTAAGTCTCAGAGTCGCACGGAACATGCCAAGTGTCATCAACCAGGACACAGTAATAAGTTTCTCTAAGTAGCGCGGATGGAGCCACGTGTCCTGTTATATATCCGCGGAGCACACCAAGTGTCGGCATCCACGTTTCAGTTTCTCATGAGTTTCAAGCCCCTTTTAATGTTTCAAAGACTGTGGTGGGTCCCTGTTTCTAAGTTTCTCCCTGCACGGAAGGCGCCAAGTGGCAGCTGCAGAAGGTTTCAATAAAGTTTCTTTAAGTTACACGGAAGATGCCGCGTGTCCCTTGTAATATCTGCGGAGTGCGCCAAGTGTCGACATCCGTAATTTCTTCCTTTTTGTTTCATTGTTAAGAAAGGACTGTGGTGGGCCCCCAGTGAGTTGCTCAAAGTAAAGGCGGAGCGTGCCAAGTGTCATCGTCCACGTGAATCTAAATGAGTCCCAAATGTTTCTATAGTGTTTCTAAAGCTCAGCGGAGACCGCCATGTGTCATCTTCCGCAGGACTCTCAAAAGGTATCTAAAGTTTCTCAAGGTTGAGCGGAAGCTGCCACGTATCACTAGTTAAGATCGGCAGAAGGCGCCACCTGTCCCCTTTCCCCTTTTGAAGTTGCTCGGGAAAGAAGTGTTGTGGGTCCCATTTTCTGTAAGTTGGTAAAGTTTCGAGGCAGCGGATTGTGACAGATGTCGAAGGCGGAATTCTCCCGACTATGAGGCATAGTGAACTATAGAGATAGCGGAAGCTGCCACGTATATGTTTCAATTGAGGCGGAAGTCGCCACATATCTTTTTGCAAGGCACGCAGATGCTGCCATCTGTCACCAAGGGTTTTGTTTCTCTAAGTAGTGCGGAGGCTGCCATGTGATAAGTTCATGTTTTCCCAGAAAGATGAAGGAGTTTCAAGTAAAGGGCGCATATGCGTGCCATCTGTCTCAAGGGTTTATAGTTGCAAAGATAACCAGAAACTGCCAGGTGTCCCTACCTGATTCAAAGGAAGGAGCATTACATGTATATGTTTCAGCCAATGAACTTGCAGAGAGGCTAACTGTTTCAGATCCGAAAGATATCTTCTGTTAGACACTTCCAATTAAGTTCCAGTTCAATTAGACCGTTGGGATTTGATCGTGCGGGCAATCTTGAGCCAGTTCTATGCTATAAATATGGGTCCAGATTGCATATTCAATAGAGAGTTTTTCTGCATATAGATTGTTATCAGAGATTTTACGAGAAGTTTTTGGGAGACCTGTGCTGTGGCCAGTAATATCATTTGCCTTTGTTCTGTTTTCTTGATTCAGAAAGTTTGTATAACTGTGCATATATCAGTGCCTTTTATGTGACTGGAAAATTAATAAGAAGACTGAGTTCTGTGCCTTTACTGATATTTCTGTGTTATTGCAAAATCTTCCAAGTTGTGAGCCTTTGATTCTATTTGTTTTCATCTTTTACATTGATCATGCGTTGTTTGCTCTTTAATGTAACTGAATCCTAAAGATAGCTTCACCGTGCTTAGTGTTAAAGAATGAATCACATTCAGGCGCATTGCCATAGTTAAATTTTCTTTCATTGCATTTGTGATTCCATTTAATTTCTATCCCTTTCTCCCAAAATACATTTGAGATAAGGAAGAGCCAACTTCTTTAAATTCTGGAGGTTGTTTCAAGTCGCAAGTCCCACATTCCTGAAACTTCCCATGTTGGTGTTAGAAACAGCGCAATTTTAAGCATCAACAGTTTTTGGCACGCCCGGTGGGACCATTCTTGAAGTTTTTTTTCAAGACTATATGAACCAGAGAGCTACAAGGAGTCAGAGCTGTGGACCTGTAACAAGAGCTCAATCTGCTGTGAACCCAGGTATTCTTTTACCACCATTGATAACTAATTCAAGAAGAAGGGTCAATCAGTTTACAGCAACACCAAGAGCAAACATGGGAGCACCTATAGCCCCAAGGAATTATGCGAATTGGAACATTGGCAGTGCTTTGATTCTCCCAGTACCACCAGCCACTTGGGATCCTATTCCAGCAAATGCCCTGAAGGCTCTGCCCAAATTCAGTGGGGAGGATTTCAAAACACCTGAAGAGCATCTACAGGATGTGTCTGATGTCTGTGCAATACATGTGATCACACAGCAGAATGTGGCTATAAGATTGTTAGCAGCTTCTTTTAAGGGGAAGGCTCTGGACTAGTACAGATCTTTGACCCCAAATACAATATCTACATAGGATCAGCTTGGAGATGCTTTCTTTGCAAGGTTTAAAGAAAAGAGTGATAAATCTTCTTTGTCGCAACAATTGATTACTATCAAAAGGGCACCACAAGAAGCAATGACTGATTTCAATTCAAGGTTTCAAAAGACTTGGGAAAGGATTCCTACTACAGCAAGACCATTACCAGGTATGGCTATAGTATTTTATCTTAAAGCCCTAAATTCAGATATATCAGTAATGATTCAATCACTTGGAGGTCAGTCACTACCAGAAGCTTATGACTATGCAGTCAGAGCTGAAAATAATTTAATAGATGCTAGAAAGTTGCCCCCAAGGCCCCCCATGCCCATGTTTCCAGAGATTACCTTACCATTGCCTCAAGAAACCCCTAATCCCATAGCCCCACCTGTGTCTATGTATACATTTCCCCAACAACCTGCTAAAGCCGCTGTCCCTGTCCAGTCCTCTGAGATGGATGATGTCAAGAACATTTTAAGGACATTTTCTAATGAGATAATTAACCTAAAAAGACAGAAGAAACCTTAAGGAGGATATTCTTGATTTGTATGTAGAATTGACAGATTTGCCCTTTGAGGGTCCTAGGCCATGGGAAATATTTTATAATAAACAAAAGGTTTTTGACCCTAAGCTCAGAATGGGCACTGGATTGAAGAGAAATTTATTAAAGGACAAGGAATGGAAGCCAGATAAAATAGAAGCCTATTGGAAATATAGGCAGGAGATTTCTGAGACAACTCACTCTTTTGGCAAGGTTGACACAGATGAAAAATGGGAGTCCATTTGGGACGAGTGGCATCCCTCTCCAGTCTCTAGCCCTGATATTCAAACACAGGGTGGAGAGTCAGAAGGACAAGCAGAATCCACTCATGATGTGCAAGCAACCGGACAAGCTTCATCTACAGTCGTTGTAATTGTCTGGCCCCAATCTCTCAGTGCCATAGAGAAACAAAAGAGTGTGGTATCATCACCACCCAGAGCTTCTCCATCAGTTTCAGTGACTAGGGTTTCCAGTTTTATGCAATTGCCACTAGCAGCAGTGGTAAACGTTGAAGAGAAGGAAGCACAGCAAGAAGAAGAGAGGCCAAGGAAACATAAGAAGCTGAAACTTCAGCCTGATTCAGATGAGGAAGTAGAACCATCACAGCAACAACCACCGAGTACATCTGTTGCTCCTTAGGTACGTGCTACTTCTCCTTCTTCTTCTCAGTCTTTTTCTTCTTCTATAGGGGTGGCAATCCCAACTGGCCAAATATTATCCCCTGCCACCTCTGCTGTGCCAATTTCCCAATTTGCCCCACCTATTACTACTCAGGCCATGTCATCACAGGCCACATCATTGCCTCCCTTTTCCCCCTCTATTCCAAAGAGAATACCTTCCCAATTTCCACCTAGCCAACATTTGGATATTCCCTATGGCTTGCCATAGGGTCATCCTTTTGCGGGCGGGTATATTGCCTCTCCCCCTACCTTCCAAGCTCAAGCAGACACTGCTAAGAAGGCTAGGGAAGCCCGGATGGATAAAAAGAGGAAGAAAGATAATAAATCTCAGGCTGTACCACACATGAGGTCACTCTTTGACCCAATCTAGCAGCAGCTAACTGTGACTCATTTGTCACCTAATGTAGTCAGGCCAAACGAGCAGATGCAGCCTCAGGATTATACAATGAGTGCAGTGGCTATGGATATGTCACTTTTTAGGCCACAGGACAGGGTCGAGCTACTAAATGAAACCACTTCTGCTGTAGCTACTGATTATTTGAAACTATCAAAAAAGTTGCAGAAGGTGAAGGCTGATTTAGCTCAGGAAAAGGCACATTGTGGCAACCTTGCTACAGAGCTTAAATCAAAAAATGATGAAATAGAGAATCTCAATAAACAGTTGCAAAATACTGTTTCTTGTCAGATTCATCAGGTTACACAGAACCAAAATGCTTCTTTGAAAGAAGAGCTAGTACAAGTAAAGTCTACAGTGACAGCCCTAAGGTAGGAAAAGGCCACACTACAGAAAAAATATCAGGATTCCCTCCAACAAGCCACATAGTTTCAGCAGCAGTTGCTGAAGGAACAAAATAATGTTGCTGCAATTCAGACCCAAATTCAAGCTGAGTAACAAATAACAAAACAATTGACACTCGAGTTGGCCAATCGGCCCAAGAATGCAGGAGTGTTGAACCTGGTTAAGGAGTTATATGTATCAGTGTGGAAAAGAATCTCTGAGGAGATTATTCAGCTCAAACCTTCTTTAACTTTCCTGCTACATGCACAACAATTGTATGAGAAGGTAGAGACTTCAGTTTAGGCCACTTTGTCCACTGTTTCCTTGAGAGTTTCATATTCTCAACTGCTACTGAAGAAGCTGTATGACACAACTGATGAGACATTATCAGCAGCAGGGATTAGTGACAGAATTATTGCTACAAAAAGGGTGAACAAAGTTCTCAGTTGCAACTCTGCTACAATTAATTGCAAAGAGCTCCTAGATGTGGTCAAGGAGGGAGTGAAAGACATGAAGAAGCATATTGAAGATCTGGTGCAATTGGGTCTTCCCTCCCCTTTTCCTGATAGCAACACTGTGTCAATGGTTGATGAGATTAAGCCTTTGTTGTTAACCAGACAAAATGATCAGTCAGTCTTCCAGGGTTTAACAGATGCTCCATCAGTGCCAGAAGTGGAAGCTGTCTTGATCCCCATGGCCCAGCTTGATTTCCAATTGAAGGCTGCAGTTCATGTTTTGCAGAGTTTTTCGCACAAGGACATCATCAACCTTGATTTAGCCTTCCAGGATTTGCAGAATAAACAGGGACTATCTGATGCTGAATGGTCTGTTTATCAGACGGCCTTACAGAATTTGTGATTTTTGCCACATTTTATATATTCTTTGGATTCTTTTTGAGCAGGCTCAAAAGTCCTCGGGGTCACCAAGAACTGTAGAGTAAAATACTCTACATTTTGTTTTGAGTTTCAGTTGTGCGCTCTAGTTTTGTCCCTGCGGGTTCCAGTTTTGACAGTAAGGGTTTCAGTTTTGGCCGCGAAGTTTGACAGTAAGGGTTTTTGGCTAAGTCTTAGAGTCGCGCGGAACATGCCAAGTGTCATCAGCCGGGACACAGTAATAAGTTTCTCTAAGTAGCGCGGATGGAGCCACGTGTCCTGTTATATATCCGCGGAGCATGCCAAGTGTCGGCATCCATGTTTTAGTTTCTCATGAGTTTCAAGCCCCTTTTAATGTTTCAAAGACTATGGTGGGTCCCTGTTTCTAAGTTTCTCCTTGCGCGGAAGGCGCCAAGTGGCAGCTGCGGAAGGTTTCAATAAAGTTTCTTTAAGTTACACGGAAGGTGCCATGTGTCCCTTGTAATATCTGCGGAGCGCGCCAAGTGTCGACATCCACAGTTTCTTCCTTTTTGTTTCATTGTTAAGAAAGGATTGTGGTGGGCCCCCAATGAGTTGCTCAAAGTAAAGGCGGAGCGTGCCAAGTGTCATCGTCTGCGTGAATCTAAATGAGTCCCAAATGTTTCTATAGTGTTTCTAAAGCTCAGCGGAGACCACCATGTGTCATCTTCTGCAGGACTCTCAAAAGGTATCTAAAGTTTCTCAAGGTTGAGCAGAAGCTGCCACGTATCACTAGTTAAGATCGGCGAAAGGTGCCACCTGTCCCCTTTCCCCTTTTGAAGTTGCTCAGGAAAGAAGTGTTGTGGGTCCCATTTTCTGTAAGTTGGTAAAGTTTCGGGGCAGTGGATTGTGACAGATGTTGAAGGCGGAATTCTCCCGACTATGAGGCATAGTGAACTATAGAGATAGCGGAAGCTGCCACGTATATGTTTCAATTGAGGCGGAAGTTGCCATGTATCTTTTTGCAAGGCACGCAGATGCTGCCATCTGTCGCCAAGGGTTTTGTTTCTCTAAGTAGTGCGGAGGCTGCCATGTGATAAGTTCCTGTTTTCCCGGAAAGATGAAGGAGTTTCAAGTAAAGGGCACGTATGCGTGCCATCTGTCTCAAGGGTTTATAGTCGCAAAGATAACCAGAAACTGCCACGTGTCCCTACCTGATTCAAAGGAAGGAGCATTACATGTATCTGTTTCAGCCAATGAACTTGCAGAGAGGCTAACTGTTTCAGATCCGAAAGATATCTTCTGTCAGACACTTCGAGTTAAGTTCCAGTTCAGTTAGACCGTTGGGATTTGATCGTGCGGACAATCTTGAGCCAGTTCTATGCTATAAATATGGGTCCAGATCGCAGATTCAATAGAGAGAGTTTTTCTACATATAGATTGTTATCAGAGATTTTACGAGAAGTTTTTGGGAGACCTGTGCTGTGGCCAGTAATATCATTTGCCTTTGTTCTGTTTTCTTGATTCAGAAAGTTTGTATAACTGTGCATATATCAGTGCCTTTTATGTGACTAGAAAATTAATAAGAAGACTGAGTTATGTGCCTTTGCTGATATTTTCTGTGTTATTGCAAAATCTTCCAAGTTGTGAGCCTTTGATTCTATTCATTTTCATCTTTTACATTGATCATGCGTTGTTTGCTCTTTAATGTAACTGAATCCTAAAGATAGCTTCACTGTGCTTAGTGTTAAGGAACGAATCACATTCAGGCACATCGCCATAGTTAAATTTTCTTTCATTGCATATGTGATTCCGTTTAGTTTCTATCCCTTTCTCCCAAAATACATTTGAGATAAGGAAGAGCTAGCTTCTTTAAAATCTGGAGGTCGTTTCAAGTCGCAAGTCCCACATTCCTGAAACTTCCCATGTTGGTGTTGGAAACAGCGCAATTTTAAACATCAGCAATATACAATGAAAAATGAAAGTCAACAGAAGCTTCTGAAAAAAGAATTGAGTTTCTATCTTTTCAAGTATTGAACATAATCTCCACTCCAAAAGCATGCCAAATTTGAGTGAACTTAGTCAACATTCATGGCCAATCACCTAGAAGAATCATGTGCCAAGAAAAGAGCTTTGGTCTAAAAGGCTTGAAGAAATCAGGCATCTAAATCCAAGCAACTTAATCCCATGGGTAAAATTAGAAGAGTTCCTTGAGTGTTTCGTGGTGACCACAAAAAGGACAACATGGATTAGCAACACCTTGATGGATCAAATGAGCACCAATGGAGAGACCCTAGAAAAAAATACACTAAGCAAAATGAGCAAGTTTGGGTTTCAATGGCATGAAATCTATGTTGCCAAATAGTGGTCATGGATTGCAAACCCCATTTGTTATTTAGTTTTTAAACCATAGGTAGATATGGAGAAAGCCATAAGTTTAGGGAAAATTTTAGTGGAGATTTGTCACCAATTAGTGAATTTTTGACTTTTGGGGTCTCGAAAATGCCGAATAGAACCGTTTTGGTAGGATACGCTTTCGTCTAATTTTGATTCTATTTTTGTGTACATAGCATCAAATTGTCCAAGAATTGTTTTTTTTAATATCTTAAAACTGCATTATATCTCCATGTTATTTAATGTAGTTTGGTCCCTATCATCGAGATATTATAGAGGCAACTTTTAATCTAGGTCTAATCGTCTATCATCTGAATTTGATTTTTTTTAAATATGTTTTAATCACCCTTTTTCAAGTTAATTAAGGGCAAAGGGTGGTGCGATCACCAATGAAATTATAAGCAATTAAGGGAAAAGAGTCATGGGATTGCTAATGAAATTATAGGCAATTAAACATAAAGGATGGTGTGATTGCCAATGAAGTTATAGTGAATTTAGGGAAAATAGATATAATTTCCATGCAATTATAGGCATTTTAAAGAAAAAAATTATTATCGCCATTAAATTATAGGTGCTTTATAGATAACGTGTAAAAAAATTATTATTTCCATTCAATTATAGGTGCTTTATAGAAACCATGTGCCATTGCCACATAATTATAAGTAATTTAGGGTTAATGTGTTTAATCATCCATGCAAAAGTTATATATTTTTGAGGGGTAGACCTAAGATGACCAAAAACTTGGTCTGACTATGGATTCATATTTAAGCAAAAAATTCTCCATTCACTTGTTAGGCAATCAATTCCCCTATTCCTTACATTGCAAATTTGCAATTTCTAGTTCATGGATTGGTATTTGATCAATCCACTATGAGTTGTCAACTGCGAGATAGGAGGGTACTTTCCCAAAAGTTGGCAAATAGATAGAGACTACAACTCTACTTTATTCTCCCATTCCTAGTGAGTTACGAAGACATAATTGTCAATTTACATCATATTTTGCATTGTATATTGTATGATTAATCTCTATAATAGTAATTCTCATGTGGACATGCATATTTCTCATTTGTTGATATTGATTTAAATGTTATTATTGCATAGACCTGCATAATTTTTTTATTACATATTTATCACATGTTGATATTGATAGAAAACATTATAATTGATTTATTGCATAGATCTGTGTAGTTTTGTTCACATTGTTCTATTTTTTTTTTTTACATAGACTATATCAATTGTCATGGGTTGTTGGTTGAGTAAAGTCCCTATTGTATTTGCTTCCAAATGAATTCATCTAGTAGACTACTATAGGATTTTGTTTTGTTTTATTATTAAATCTTTGACATTTAGAGTCTGGACTCTACACTCATGCTTGTTTTCTCTCCATGTCAATGGTTTTTCCTCAGTGTCCACTATCATTACACTTCAGCTGGCATCCAAATCTACAAAATGAATCTTTCATTGTGGGTCTTGGCCTAGCTAGACTATCCTCACCTTTCCACAAACTAATAAAGGCACATGTTTTATTTATCCCACACCATTGAATCAAACTACATCAATGGCTTGTGAGGCTCTAAGGAGAAAATGAAGATGATTAGAGTAGGAGGCATCACCATTGGTTAGAAAAGGTTATGTGTCAATGGGAGCCTCGTAGTAGTTTTATTTTAATATCTCCATGGTTACAATAAGTGAATATATATTTAACAATCTGCTTAGTATAGGCCTATAGACTTGAATGCACTATTGGGGTCCACTTGAAGTGATTCACATTACCTTTCAAGGCCATGTATAATTTTATTAAGAGCATGTAGTACTAAAACAAAGGTACATGTTTTATTTATCCCATATCGCCCCATTCAACTGCATCAAAAGCTAGCAAGGCTATAAGGAGAAAATAAAGATGGTTAGAGTGAAAGCAATGCCATTGGCCAAAAAAGGTGATGTGTCAGTTGGTGGGCATGTTGTAGTTTTATTTTAATCTAAATTATTGAAATATTAATGATATACTCTTGAAGGATTTAAAAGGAGATTTAAAGGTCTGCGAACATTAATTGTCTGTACATTTTAATATCTACATAGTTAAATCAAGTGCAGATATATTTAAGAATCTACTATGGGTGTATAGGTTCTTGCTAGACATGTATAGTCAATATGTGTTTTTTAATTATTAGTATTTTCTCTAAGCATATTTTTTTATTATATTGTTGTTTTGATTACTATTCTAATATTTTTTATTATTTGGGAATGAAGATCATGTATTCCCACACTTGAATGCACTATTGGGGCCCACTTGAAATGATTTGCATTATCCCACACTATTAGATCAAACTACATTAATGGCTCATGGAGCTCCAAGGAGAAAATGAAGATAGAGCATAAGGCATTGTCATTGGTGAGAAATAGTGATGTGTTAGTTGGTGGTGCTTGTAGTAGTTTTATTTTAATTTCTAAATTAAAAATATTAATTATATCCTTCACATAAGGATTAAAATATTAAAATATTGTCATTCTTTCATCACCTTGCTACAAGAATTTTTTATTCCCTACCTTTTCTTAGTATCTTCTTCTCTTTTGATTATATCTAGTTCAATTTTCTTCATTTCAAATTATTACTAATTCCCATATGCATAACTTAAATATTTTGGAATTTCATGAACATTGCTTTAATACTTTTTAACACTGTCAGAGGACGATGTCATCCTAAAATGTGTAAAATAGAAGAGGCCCATCAAAGAAAATCAAGGCCTCCATAATGACATATTTTAATAAACAAGGATATGGTCAACAGATGAGGGTTCATCAAGAATAAATAACTAAGAAAGTGCACCTGACATTTGGGGATTCCATTTGGACCACTTTGACAATGAGCATGCCTCTAACGAAAATCTTGAAAGAAATACATATGATGTGGTTCAATCTAGTAGTGAAAGCGTGAACAACAAGTTCATACAAGGAGAAAATGTCCATGCTATTGGTAGTGGTGACCCTGAATCTAAAAGTGTCTCAATGAAATGTAAAGCACACGATCATTAGGACATGTCAAGAAATTTTTAGCTCGAATGGGTTTCTATGTATCCATTCATAGAACCCATCGAGAATGAAGATAAAGTGGGCGTGCCAAAAATATGTCACTGTAACATTTGCAACTAGAAATATAAGAAAGATAAGACATTGTGACTAAAATTAGATACGATTGAGAAGCATGTAGATAAAGTTTATGGAAATGTAAATGTAAATGGAGAGTTGAAGTCAGTGATGTGCTAGAAAATGAAAGATGAATATGCTCGTACTCAATATGCAACCAAGTACAAAGAATACATACAATTGCAGACATGACTAGCTACTATTGGAGGTTCCCTATCCACTCTATTCGGAAAGGTGATGGAAGCAAGTCAATTGTACAAAATTGTATAGTTTGCAATTATATTTTATATATTAAGTAAAGGTCAGTTGGTGATAGACTTTTTAGAGTATAGGAATTTAATGCAATTTCTTAGAGTGCCCAAATTTCCACTTTTGTATTGCTTTGTCAATAGTTGTTGGGAATAGTTTTAGTGTGTGGTTGGGGTGGAGAAGCATAATATACAAGAGAAATTGAATTAGATGACTTTATTTTCCCTATCTTTAGATGAGGTGATGACCATCAGCAATACTTCTTAGGTGTGCATGCATATTTATACTATAAACAATCATATTTTCTAGGACCTCGTCTACTTGCAGTTCATGAAATGAAAGAAAATTATATCTCTCCTAACCTTATGAAAATTGTTAAAAAGAGTTTGATGGATATTAGAGGTTTGGATGATTTGGTGATTGCAAGGAAGCTAGTATGTGTTGGTGTCGAAGGGGCATTGGTCATGCAAGGTCATAGAAATGGGTATATTATTAATTTGTAGACTTCATGTTCATCATACATGACTGACATTCATTGCATGGTTCACATAATGAATTTGACTTTTAAAATCATGAACCACTTTCCATCTATTTTGAAAGTTGAAGTTCTTGTGCACGAGGTGTATACATAATTTTGTAGAAGTCCAAAAAGATTATAGAGTACTAGATGAAAGATTTTTTGAAGCACATACTCCAGGTTGTTGGTTCTCTAAATTGTACCCCACTAATCCTTATACTATTCCCAAGTTTTGATAAATTGGTGGAAAATGGCTAGTGAACAGGAGATGTCTAAAGACAATCTACTCTGCACTTTAGGCCCTGTTAAGCCAAGGTGGTTTTCCCTTCTCAGACACTGGTTATGGAATTAGGATTCGATAAGTAACCACAATGTCAAACAACATATTTCTTTCGCAAAGAATATGAAGACATTGAAATATCTAAAAATCATGGATAAAGATTCTCTTATGTCCTTTAATAAATCTTGTGAAAATAGTAAATAGTTATTAATAAATTACACAACGAACATGCTTTATCTTTTCAAATGTGTATTTGGTTGGGAAGTGGGGTAATTTTAGATCAATACCTATCAGGGAATACAGAGTCAATGTATTTTGCCATGTTCTATCTTAGCATCACCTACATCTAGTGATTGTAGCATACTTTACTGAATATCATTACCTCGATAAAAATATCAACCCACAAAAGGCTTCATTCATATGACCTCATTCTTAGTAATCCAATTATTATGCAAACAACATTATTATTCTTCCAGAAAGATTTATTCCATTGCATGAAAAGAAACTAACCAGAGAAATAATTCATGCTAGCAAATGTAGATTGAAGAAACAATAATCCTTGATTATTATTCTCAAATATTTTCTTACATCATAAATGGAGACAAAGTGACATAAAAACTTGCACATTTTTCATATAATATCGAACTAGAGAATACATGCTTATACCAAAGACATATGCCATACAAAGATTTCTATTCCTCTGAAAAACTACAATACTAAAAAATGTAAGGGTAAAATGTGGATCAATCAAATGAATAATATAAGACCCAAACATCAACAGAATAAAAGATAACAAGAAAGATTGAATGAAAATAGCAAGGAATAACACAAAGCAAACCTTCCCTGAAATCGAGGCTTCTGTTGTTTGTCTATTACAACCGTCCTTTTGCAGATGAAGTAAGCCCTCAGAGAGTGCACTCCTTTAAGCTGTGTTCAAGGAAGTCGATGGTAAATGGCTGTTGTGATATGCAATGAAGATGAGCTTCAAAGCAAGTATGTGATCTCAAGCTAGTGAATGACAAGAGGGTGCCAAAGGTGCACTGGTGATATTTCTGCAGAGTAACAATATAGATAGCTTGGATGAATAGAATGGAGGGATGAAGCTTCATTTATAGACTTGGAAGAATGGGAATCAACGGTTGAGAGGAGATATGAAGATCAATGGCTGAGGATAGTTGAGGAATGTGCAACCAGTAGAAATGTGACAAGTGTCCTAGCTCCATCATGAAAGAGGGGATGTGACAAAATTGATTGGAGAGTTAACTCCATTGACTGATCAGTTAACAAACTTGATTGATTAGTTAGAAGAGTGGATTATGGGATTGACTGAATTGATTGACCAGTGAACTGGGTTGATTGAGGAGTCAACAGAATAGATTGACCAGTGAACTCAAATGACTAATTAGTTAACAGATTTGATTGATTAGTTAACTAACTTATGATTTGAGAAGAAATAGGCCATTTGGGTGAGAGAAAAATAGGTAATTAAATATTAAATATATTTAATTACATGTGCAACCTGATGAGGTGGAAAAGGTGAGGTGTAAAGGTGAGGTGGATTTTTGAATTTAGAACTTAGGATAGAGGAATTTGGATTAATTAAATAATTTATGATTATTTAATTGTGTAGGACATTTAGAAGAATTTAGGAATTTTAATTAAATAAATAGATTTTATTTAATTATGGAACAATGAATCGATTAAATAAATTTGGAATATTTATTTAATTGGTAGAAGAATGGAATAAATATTTAGAATATTTATTCAGGATGATTCGTGTCATTTTTAGGCATATACATTTTGCCTCTCTTTGATGCAATGCAGTTTACAGCGTTGCTTCAAAGAATAAATAGTCTGACAGTGATATATGCCCCAGTTTGCCCCTGGTACAAGTTTAACGACAGGATGCCCCCTCGGGAGATTGGACGAGAAGAAGGCAGAAGGATTCGGAGACGGACAATCTCACGAAGACGAAGGGGTTAGGATAGGTTGGAGGAAAAGGGATGAAGAAAAGAGTTGAATGATACGCGATGCAAGATGGAATGATGACACACACAAGCAAGCAAGCAAGTATGCACAAATGACACAAGAACAAAAAGGTATTGCCCCTGTCAAGCGGTAAACCAATGATATACTGATAACGATATACGACAGTGTTGTCATGGCGGGGAACAATATATCCCTAGACCAACACGAAGGATAGTGTCTGGTTTCAAGAAATGAAGCATGTCATGTAAGACGCATGTGTTGGTCTGATTTTGACAATGCAACATCCTGTATAAGACAATTGATTGATTAACTGATCGAGTTGGTTTACGACCAGACAAGGATCAAGACCACTGATTGTGATTGGATCATTTGTGCAAGATTGACTTGACTTGATTGGTATGGATTAAGGATGGACCTTGCATTTGGATCATTGCTTAGACTAACTGGACAAGGATGAAAGATATGATGATAGATAGAAATATGATTGATAGAAGAAAGACTCGATAGAAGGACTCACAAGCTTTGATTTGTATTGATACTCTGCATTGTTGGATCTTTATTGCATGGGGTATGGTATGGATGTATAAATGGATATAGGATGGATGCTTTGCTTTTAGAGTGCCTTATTTCATCATTGGGCATTGTGTTTTTGGTACATTTTCTGAAATGTTGTAAGTGAATACAAGCATCTAGGTATAATTGAACCGAGATGACCTGAGTACCGCTTACATGGATTTTGATTTAGCAAGTTAATACAAGCATCTAGTCAAAATTGAATCTAGATGACCTGAGTACTTCTTGCGTGTTAACAAACAAGGATTGCTCCCGTTCATGTTATACCTTTGATGTCCTCGATGATCTTTTGCTGATCATGTCCTTAGACAAGGCTTCGCATTACTAAAGTTTAATCCACAAACAACAAACAAAGAAAGTAATCATGCCCCCATCATAGCATCTCTAGCTTTTGGCATCCTTGAGTAGCATAGGAAGGCATGATAGCAAAAATCAAGACTCGAACTGTTAACCATGTTTCTGATCTACAAAGCATATTTGCGTTGATATGTGTTTATTTCTTGCCTTAATTTGCATAAAATCATTTAGAAGACCTTGGGTATTTGCTTTGCATTGGATAGGTTAAGATGCTCACAGTCAAGATTTCTGCTTGAAGCGGGGGTTCTGCTTGTATTTGTTTGCTTGGTGAGAAGATTGCACAATCCTTATTGGGGAGATGGACCCTAATGGACTGACCTAGTGCCTCGGGGGCTCATTGCTAAATGGCCTTGCCTACGTGACGGCGCAGAGGCAACGTAGTTTGGGGTAAACCTTAATGGACCATGGATGGACTGAAAAAGAGACGACAAGAAAGAAGACAAGAAAGGGGATGAATGGGACCATGGGAGCCTCGGGGGCGCATTAGAATAATGGCCTTGCCTACGTGACGACGCAGAGGCAACGTAGTTCATGGACTTGGACCATGGACACTGACGAGAGACCCTATGGTAGGCTCACATTGAGGAGACGATATGAGACAAAACCTTGGTTGACAAGGCCACAAGGAGAGTATCAAGCCATGATAGGTAACTGTCAAGTGTTTATTTGTGGGATAGATATGGGTCGAATGGGGCAAAATGGAGAAAGAATGGACGCAAGGTGATTGGATTCCCAAAGATGGAGAAGGCGGTTTATCGCAAGGAACGCCTGTTTACCAGGTTTTCATCACTTGCTTTTATTTGCATGAGAAGCTAGAAACTAAACATGACGCCTGTTTGCCAGGTTTTCATCATGATACCTATCCAAGGCGCCTATTTGCCAGGTTTTCACCAAAGGACAATTTTTTTGTACGCTTTCTATTTTTTTATGATTTTTTTGTATTTTCTCTTTTCAACTTTTTTTATTTTTTTATTTTTTTATTTTATTGTGCCCCCTTGCATTGGGGTTCTCCTAGGTATAGAACTGGCGAAGGTGCATGCTGTTGATTGGATCATCGAACAACTCACCCTCTAATGTGGCCAACTGATATGCCCCTGATCCGTAAGCAGCTACAATCACATAGGGCCCAAGCCAGTTAGGTTCGAACTTACCTTTCTTTTCTCTATCTTGTTGATTGTGAGGGTTTTCTCTGAGGACGAGGTCCCCAACCTTGAAGCATCGTGGGCGAACCTTGTGGTTATAGCTTCTTGACATCATCTGTTGATAGGCTTTGAGATGGTCGAAGGCTTTCTGGCGCCTTTCTTCTAGCAGCTCTAGTTCTTGTAACCTGGAGACTCTGTATTCTTCGTCTGATATGAGACCTTTCAACGACACCGTAAGGGATGGTAGTTCAACCTCAATGGGGAGGATGGCTTCTAAACCATAGACAAGGGCATAGGGTGTAGCACCTGTGGGAGTGCGTATACTGGTTCTGTAGGCCCATAGAGAGAGATTGAGTTGGACATGCCAATCATGGCCAGCATCGTTGACAGTCTTCTTTAGGATTTTTAGAATGGTTTTATTCGATGCCTCAGCTTGGCCGTTACCTTGGGGGTAGTATGGAGTGGAGAAATGATGTTGGATTTTGAAACGCTCACAGAGCTCTTCGACATCCTGATTTTTGAATGGTCTTCCGTTATCCGTGATAATAGATGAAGGAATACCATATCTGCAGATAATGTAATTCAGAATGAAAGAGGAAATTTGCTTACCTGTGACGGTGGTTAGGGGAATGGACTCAATCCACTTTGTGAAATACTCAGTGGCGGTTATGATGAATTTGTGGCCGTTGGAAGAGGGTGGATGAATCTTTCCCACAAGGTCAAGTCCCCATTGGCAAAAGGGCCAGGGTGTCGTTAAAGGTCTCAACTCTTGAGCAGGTGCATGGATCAGGTTCCTGTGTATTTGGCACTGTTTGCACTTTTTGACGAACTGGTATGAATCCATTTCCATGTTTGGCCAGTAATAGCCCAAACGCATAAGTTTCTTGGCTAAGGAGGGACCGCTAGAGTGTGTTTTGCAGATCCCTTTGTGTACGTCTCGCAAGGCAGTTATGGATTCTTCTTGTTCTAAACAACAGAGTAAAGTACCATCCAGACCACGTCGGTAAAGGGTATCGGCTATGATGGTGTAACGAGAGGTTTGTCATATGAAAGTTTGCTTTTGGTTGGAAGAGAGGTCAGGTGGGAGAAGGTTGTCCTTGAGGTAAGTGTAAGTCTTACCGTACCAAGGTGAATCAGATCCGACTAGAAGGCATATGGAATGGGTCTCAAGGAGATCATAAGCTGGTTGCTGTATAGTTTCCACTAGGAACTCATACCGTGACTCATGTTCAGGTATTTCTAGAAGAGAGGCGATGGTGGCCATTGCATCTGCTGCTTTGTTCTCGATCTTGGGTATTTGCTCGAAGGAGATGGTCCCAAAGTGTTCTTTGAAGTCATCGACCATTCTTTTGTAGGGGATGAGCTTTTCATCTTTGGTTTGATACTCATCGTTGACCTGATTTATGATAAGCTGAGAATCACCGTAGACATGTAGTTCTTGTATTTTCCACTCAGTTGCCATCTTAAGACCAATCACCAAGGCTTCATACTCCGCTATGTTATTGGTACATGGAAATAACAAACGGTAAGACTTTGGAATTGTGTCGCCTTGGGGAGTTATAAACAGGATGCTTGCCCCCGATCCATGGTTTGTGTAAGACCCATTGAAGTAGAGTTTCCAAGAAGATGTTGATATAGTGAATAAGGACTCATCAGGAAATTCAAAATGCATGGGCTTGTTGTCTTGTAATGGTGCATCGACTAGTTGGTCAGCTATGATTTGTCCCTTGATGGCTTTTCTGTCCACATATTCGATGTCATACTCACTGAGAAGCATTACCCACTTTGCCAGGCGACCTGTGAGAGCAGCTTTGCTGAGAAGATACTTCAATGGGTCTATTTTTGCAATGAGCTTAACTGGGTGTGCAAGCATGTAATGCCGGAGTTTTTGTGAAGCAAAAACTATCGCGAGACATGATCTTTCTACTTGTGAGTATTGCAACTCATAGCCCACTAAGGTTCGACTGATGTGGTATATAGCTCTTTCTTTGTTCTCGTAATCTTGCTGCGCTAGAAGAGCTCCAAGAGCAGTAGGTGTAGCCGATATGTAGAGAATTAGAGGCTTGCCTTGGATCGGAGGCATGAGAATGGGTGGATTCATAAGGTATTCCTTTAGCTTGTTGAATGCTTCTTCACACCTTTCATCCCACCTAAATGGAATGTTCTTATGTAGGAGATGACTGAAAGGTTGGCACTTGTCTGCCAACTGTGATATGAATCTGCGAATGGCCTGTAGCTTGCCCTGTAAGGATCTCAACTGAGTTAGAGTCTTGGGTGGTGGCATGTCCATTATAGCTTTGACCTTAGCTGGGTCTACCTCTATTCCGTTTGCTGACACGATGAAGCCTAGCAGCTTGCCTGAAGTTACCCCAAACACACATTTCTTTGGGTTCAGCGTGACTTGGAATTGGTCCAACCTTTGAAAAACTTTTTCTAGTACATTCAGATGTGAATCCCTTGTGAGAGACTTTGCTAGGATATCATCGACATAGTCTTCCATAGTTACATGCATCATGTCATGAAATATAGTAGTCATAGCTCTTTGATACGTGGCACCTACATTTTTCAGCCCAAATGGCATGACATTCCAGCAAGGTACCCCATGGGCAAGTGAAAGCTATCTTGTGTTGGTCCTCTGGTGCTATTTTGATTCGATTATACCCTGAGAATCCGTCCATGAGTGACATCATTGTATGTCCTACAGTGAGGTCGACTATGATATCGATGTTTGGCAATGGAAAGTCATCCTTGCGACATGCTTTATTTAAGTCTCGAAAATCATTGCATAGTCGAACCCGGCCATCTGGTTTAGACACTGGCACAATGTTGGATATCCATTCTGGGTAATCTATGGCTCTGATGAACCCCACATCTAACAATTTTTTGAGTTCTTCTTTGACCAAAAGTGTTATGTGAGGATGCATTTTTCTCAGCTTCTGCTTTACTGGTTTTACTCCTGGATCCAATGGCAAATGATGTAGAATTAGGTTTGGGTCTAAACCTGGCATGTCTGCATATGACCAAGCAAAGCTGCCTCTCTTCTTCTTAAAGAATGGTACAAACCTGGTTTTCTCTGGTGGTGTAAGAGATTTGGCAAAGTGGATAATCTTGGGTTGCTCTTCTGTTCCAATATTCACGGGCTCTGTCGGCTCCACGACAATTTGTGACCTTTCCTGGTACATATCACTAGGGAGAGTGTCAAGCATTCCATCGTCAAGTGCCACAGTTGGGTTTTCACCGTCAGATGCGTCCTTTCTTTTTACTATTTTGTGATCTGACACTGCCGCAAGGCGGTTTTCACTGTCATCCATTTTTGATCTTGATGTTTTTGTGACTGGAAGGTTTGGCACCCTCCCCAAAGTAAGCCACGGTATTCAATTCGATAGCAAAACTAGCTTTATGATCTCCCTTTGGTAACTGGTCCCTAATTTCCATATAATCAATGTAAGCATCATTGTTCTGGAACATATCTAATTGGGGGGTTCCTTGCAGATCCCAGTCAATAAGCTCAGGGTGTAAGAGGGGAAGGGAGTCAGATGAGAGACCTGATTCATTGATGGTGTGAATGGAAATGTTAGGGGCATTGGCGGGGGTAGTGTTCAGGGTGGTACTTTCCTCCAAGTTGTTTATTGCAATGGAATTTAAACTTTCCTCGAAAGCCATAATCTCAGGGATGGGCAAATCAGACTCTAGTGGTCTATCCCGTTGCGTTTGTCCCTCATGGTAAGGGCTAAGAGTTTGGATGGTGTCGACCTCTTTGTCGTCGTAGGAGTGCTCTGTTAGCTCGTCCCACTCATACTCATTTGAATCATCTGAATCTATGTCGTTGTCCACTTGGAGTGTTTGGATTGTTTCCACGAGGCAAGCATTTTCCTTGGCTTTACCCTTGCCTTTGTATCCTAGGCCACTTGTGTTTCTAGCCGATGAGGATGAAGAAGGTTGTATAGGTTCAATGATTCCTTCTCTTCTGAGGCCGATGGGGCCTTGTCCTTCGTACCCCATCCTATGCAGAATAGTCTCACCTCGCCCATAGAGTTCTGTTGGGAGTCTAGGCGGATCTTGGGGTGTGTTCTCTTCTTCAACATAAAGCCATTGCAGGAGGTCTCTCTCCTCTGTTTCATCAGATAAGGTCCCCCATTTTACAAAGGGAGTTGCGGGAGCTACAGGAGGAGCCGATGGCTTTGGAAAATGTTTGGGTCGGCCAAAAGATCTAGGAGATAAGGGCAATTTGGCAAGATTAAGACTGTGCTCAATGGAGTATTCCCCCACTCCACTTTCTTTTATGGTGATTTTCTGTGCTTTGGGTCTTGAGGAGGAAGCTTCAGCGGTATGGTCCTGTTGCGGGGTAGGGGAAATGTATGCTCTGTTGTTGGGTATGACACTTGGGTTTTGTACAGAAAGAATTGCAGTGTTGGTAGGGGTCAAGGTCACCTTGAATGATGACCTGCTTGCCATTGTGCGGGAATTTAATGCATTGATGAAAGGTTGAGGGGACAGCCTTCATGGCATGAATCCATGGTCTCCCGAGTAGGATATTATAAGCAAGCTCCCGATCAAGGACTTGACACACCACATCTTTGATTACTGGTCCCACTTGAATGGGTAGGACAACTGTTCCCTTTGTGGTCCTTTCTTCCTCGTCATATGCTTTGATGGTAATTTTCCTCCTTGGGTCAACTGCCTGTTCAGAGAACCCCAGTACAAGGACTAGCTTTAATGTGCAAATATTTAAACCAGCGCCTCCATCAATGAGAACCCTCTTGATGCGGTGCTTGTGTATGAATGCGACAATGTGCAGAGGGGTGTTATGAGGTTGGGATATAGAGAGATCATCTTGCTCAGTAAACGATATGGAGTTGGAGGATGTCAAGTTGCCTACCATGGTCTGAAGCTTTTCTTGGGCCAAATTAGTGGGGACAGTGGTTTCCACTAAGGCTTTCTCAAGAATCTCCTTATGAGAAGGAGATAGACGCAATAGCTCCAATATAGAAATGTAAGCTGGAGTTTTTTGTAACTGGTCAATGACATTGTACTGATGGAAATTGGATGGAGGCGGTGGTGACCTTGGAGGGGCGGTATTGAGCGTGACTTTACCATTGCGGGTAATTATACTACAACCATTTTTGTTAGGTCCTGGTTGTTGGTTGGGTGAGATGACATTGACCTATGGGATTTGCTCGGAAATGCAGTTTATGGTGTAGTCAAATGGCACACTTGCATAGTTGGCGTTACTAGTCTCGCTGTTCTGATTTGGCCGGTTGCGATTATTGTTGTTGTCGTTACTGTTGTTGCCATTGTTGTTGTGGCCATTGGTGTTGTTGTTGTTGTAGTGATATGGCATGTTGTGATTCAGAAGAGGATCCCTTTAGGCCACATGAGTTTCATTGGAGGTATGCTGTTATGTCCCTCCTTGGTTCTGATCTAGTACATCTTGGATGACATTTTTGAGGTGGATGCAGTTGTTAGTTGTATGCCCCCTTCCCTGATGATATTCACAATAGTCTGTGTCCTTCCAGTAGGGAGGTTTGACTATGGGCTTGTAATCACTAGTTGGCGGTAGAGAAATTTCGTTATTTGCCAACAACTTCCTTAGAGCAGACTCTTGAGACTCACCCAATGGTGTGAATTTTCTCCTTGGATTTGAATTGAACCAAGGTCTAGGCTCCCGAGAAGGTGGTTTGTTGATTGTACCATTGTTTGTTTCTCCCTTTAGAGTGAATATGGGTTGTTGCTTGGGAGCTGCCGCCTTGGCATCCACTACCCCATCATTGACCACATTCTTGTTTTTGGTCCAAAACTTTGACTTATCCGTTGTGTAATTTGAAGGAAGTGTGTCCTTGTAGATCTTGATAGCTCCTTTAGGGATCATAGCCTTTTTGATAAATAAGCCCATTTCAATGACTTTTGAGAAAGATGTAGGGCATTGTATTTGTATCTGATAGCTAAGATCAGTGTTTAGGTTGTGGACAAACATCTCCAATAGCTGCTTCTCAGGCATATCATAAGAACACTTACTAGCTAGCTATCTCCATCGTTGTAAGAAGGTGGCGAATGACTCACCACTCTTTTGTTTGGTGTTGCATAGATCTAGCATAGATACCTCGTGTTCTATGTTGTAAGAGAAGTGCGTTATAAATTTATTGACAAGTTCATCAAAAGTTCTGATTTCTGGTGGGAGACGCGAGAACCACTCCATAGCCTGACCACCTAAAGATCGTGGGAATAGTCTCATCAAGTAGGTCTCGTTGTGAGCTACTTCTAAACATGCTGTAGTGAATTCCCTGATATGATCCCTAGGGCCCCCCTTCCCTTTATATTTGTCAAACTTTGGCACTCCGAACTGATAGGGGAATGGCTTCAAGACCAAATTCTTGTCAAAGGGGTACGATGCTATATCTTCTAAGGAGTAGTTCTTAGTACTTGTACCCGTCTTAAGGTCTGATATTTCTTGTGTGAGGCTCTCGAGTCGTTTTCTCATTTCTTCCATAGGAGCATTTTGATCTATGGGTTTCTTGCCTCTATCATTTGCATGGGGGACTGTGTCATTTGTGCCCCTCTCATTATCATCACACCTCCTCTCCGGATCATCGTTGACATTTTCCATGATGGAGGTTATGTCAAAGTCTGCAGGGAGTTTGATTCCGAGACTAGCAAGATGATGGAAGTATTTGTGGGGGTCTTCAAGGAGTACCTTCTCTACCAGGGGTTGGAATTTTCTATCTTGGATGTGCGTTACTAATTCTTCATGAGAAATTTCTTCATCATCCTCACATGGTGTGATGAGGTGATTGGATGAGCCGACCATTTCTTTTTGCTTGTTGTACTGGGATCGAGTAAGAACCATGCAAGGTGACGCGGGATGGAGGGGACTGGGACTGAAAATTTTGGCAAGGTGCCGACGGAGACTGTAGTGGATGGGATATCTAGGATACGACTTGGACAAAAGATTCTCTCGCTCAATGACTTCAAGTAAGACGGTTGACACAAGACGGTAGCCACTAGTAAGGGTAGTTGATACCCGTCTTACTATATATGGACTAGTCGCTCAACAAGACTACTAGCAAAGGTACTATGACCTACTAGGCTTACATGAATTTAGTAATGACACGAAAAGGGACCTATGTCGAACCGGTATGGGACAAATTGACTTTGGGACAAGTAGTGCTATGACAGAAGGTGAATGGGACGATTGACGAAAGAGAGAGAGATTTGGATGAAACGGACGAAGACTGACTATAAGGTTGAACCTGATCTCAGAAAGTGAAGCTAGGTTGAAATGGGTACTCAAAACAGGTAAATTTGTTTTTTGAAAGTAGTGTAATTTTTCAATGTTTTTGCAATTTTTGGAAATTTTTCTAATGTTTTTGGTTTTTTTTTTTGGCTGGAGAAAGGTCTTCTTGGTCTAATTTTATGAATTAACAGCAAGAAAACACAGCAAGCACAAATAATATTTTGTAGTTTTTCACTATTTTTGTGGTTTTTTTCGACTCTATTTTGGACTAAACTGAACAAAAGCAAGCACAAAAATCCTAGGCGAGAAATAGATTATAAGGGTTTTGGGCCACTAGAACAAGAGGTATTTAATGCGGGCAACCGTTCAAGTGGTTACACATGCGGCGGCACTACTCTCCGTTATGGAGTCTCCCAGCCTCAAAGGGTTGCGCTTTAGAGGGTTTTGGGGGAGGTTGGCTGTCGGTGTAACATAACAGCACTTGTTGTAGGAAGTTTTCACCTCAAGCACAATTTATTTTAAGTGGCTTGGTAGGGCTTGGCTTTAGCCTGTTACCACTCAGGGTCGTTCCCACTTGGACAAGCGTGCATCCAAGGGCAGACCCCTCCTAAGGGTTAAACAAATAGAATGACAAGTCTGGCACTCTGATCACCTAGAAAATGGGAGAGCATAAGCCTATTGTCATTCGCAAGCACAGAATACACTGGCTAATCCAACCTAGTTAAAATTAGAAAAACTAAATGGGCTACTCTACTTGTGCACTCACACAGTTGTTAACTTTGAAGTGATTGGGAGATAGCAATGATTCTTTCCTTTGCAAGATAACAATATTCTTAACTGAAAGAGATAGCCATATAGCAATGATCAATGAAACCAAGATTGCAATAATTCGGTTATCACCCTCCTAATTAGAAACTATGTGAGATTGGCATGCGTGTGGTTACTTTTCTAATTAGAGTTGGATTAAAATTGTATGCAAGTTGCATGAACAATGGGTTACTCCTTCCTAATTAGAACTAGATGAAAGTTGTATGCAAGTTGCATGAACAATGGGTTACTCCTTCCTAATTAGAACTAGATGAAAATTGTATGCAAGTTGCATGAACAATGAATTACTCCTTCCTAATTAGAACTAGATGAGAATTGTATGCAAGTTGCATGAACAATGAATTACTCCTTCCTAATTAGAACTAGATGAGAATTGTATGCAAGTTGCATGAAGAATGGGTTACTCCTTCCTAATTAGTAGTAGATGAAAATTGTATGCAAGTTGTATGAGAATGTTTAAATCAGTCCTATTCAACACTTAGTGAAAAATGATTGTCTTCAGTGGACGTTTTGCACCAAACTAGATTAGCAGTCTCCTAATATCCACCTGTAGTCCACAAAAACAAAAATGAATCAAGAAGTTTGCAAATCAAATGGTGAGATGAAAAACACATAATCTAGCAAATTTCATGAAAATATGAATTTTGACAGAAAAATAGATGTGAAAATCAGAATCTTCACGAAATTCTATGCTGTTTTAAAAAAAAATTCATGAAAATTCGATAAAAAACGCTAAAGTTATGGTCGATTGAAGTTTGCAAGGTAAATGGGAGGTTTGACTGATTTTACCTGATGAAGTTGATCAAAGGGGCTAAAAATACCTTCACCACTGCGAAGTTCTCGAGATCAGCTTTCTGTTGACTATAAACTTGTGAAAATCCGACTTTCCTGCAAAAAGTTATGCAAAAAAGAAAAAAATGCCCCTATTTTGCTAACATGACTATGTTAAAAATAAAAAACTAAAAAAAATTAAATAAACAAAGAAGTTTATTTTTATTTTTATTTTTTTTTATGTTTTTAATTTTTTTAATTTTTATTTTTTTGTTGTTGTTGTTTTGTAACCTTTTAAAATTTAAAAAAAAATATTAAATGATAATATGAAAAGAAAACCCTAAACCTAAAATTTTGTTTAACCCTATTTTTTTTTTTTGTTTTTAATTATATGACTGTTTGTTTTGTTTTTTTTTTGTTTGGTTGTGCAGGTGTGTGCAGGGCAGAGGTGAGGCGGAGGTGGTCGGGTACACAGAGGGCGGGAGGGAGCGGGCAGCGGGAGGGAGGGCGGCGGAGAGGGGACCGGGGGTGGGTGGCGAGGAAGTGCACAGAGGGAGGGGGAAGGGGAGCAGAGGGATCTGGGCGCTGGGGTGGGCGGCGAGAAAGGGCTGCGGGGTCGGGGGCTAGGGTAGGCCGGGAGAAGGGTAGTGCGGGGTTAGCGTAGGGGGTGCTGGGCGCGGGCGGGTAGTGGGTAGGTGTTAGGGGGTGGCAGGGAGGAGTGCGGGCGGCGCGCGGGGGAGGAGGGAGGAGGCCGCAGGACCTGTGTGCAGGCCCTGCAAATATTTTTTTTTATTTTTTATTTTATTATTTTTTTTGTTGTTTTGATTTTTAAAATAAATAAAAAATGTAGTCTAAAAAAGAATGAGCTCTGTTTTTTTTTTTGTTTTCTGTGTAAATTTTTTTTTTTGTTTTTTTTGTTTTTTTAAAATCTAATAATTAAAAAAGGTCTAAAAACAAATGCTTGCTGTTTGTAAATAAAAAATATCTGTATTTGTGTTTTTTTTTATTTTTTTTTTAAAAACTGAATAAAATAAATTCTAATTTTTTTTAAAAAAATGAATTTTTGTTTGTTTTTTTTTGCAAATATTGAAAAAATTAAAAAATTTTTTAAAAATTATCTAGTAACCTAACATAGGCAAATGATATGTTATTTTTCACCTGTGAAGCCTCTCGAGCTCAACGGTGAGGTCTAATTGAGCGTAAGAGGTCGTGTATGAAAGTTGATGTCCAAATTTGTAACAAAACTCCCTTGAAGCTGTGACAAAACACACTCAACATAACACTCAGAAACAAAATGGGTTAGATCACGGTGGGCGCTAAAAATGTAAGGGTAAAATGTGGATCAATCAAATGAATAATATAAGACCCAAACATCAATAGAATAAAAGATAATAAGAAAGATTGAATGAAAATAGCAATGAATAACACAAAGCAAACCTTCCCTGAAATCAAGGCTTCTGTTGTTTGCCTATTACAACTGTCCTTTTGCAGATGAAGTAAGCCCTCAGAGAGTGCACTCCTTTAAGCTGTGTTCGAGGAAGTTGATGGTAAATGGCTGTTGTGATATGCAATGAAGATGAGCTTCAAAGCAAGTATGTGATCTCAAGCTAGTGAATGACAAGAGGGTGCCAAAGGCGCGCTGGTGATATTTCTATAGAGTAACAATATAGATAGCTTGGATGAATAGAATGGAGGGATGAAGCTTCATTTATAGACTTGGAAGAATGGGAATCAACGGTTGAGAGGAGATATGAAGATCAACGGCTGAGGATGTTGAGGAATGTGCAACCAGGAGAAATGTGACAAGTGTCCTAGCTCCATCATGAAAGAGGGGATGTGACAAAATTGATTGGAGAGTTAACTCCATTGACTGATCAGTTAACAAACTTGATTGATTAGTTAGAAGAGTGGATTATGGGATTGACTGAATTGATTGACTAGTGAACTGGGTTGATTGAGGAGTCAACATAATAGATTGACCAGTGAACTCAAATGACTAATTAGTTAACAGATTTGATTGATTAGTTAACTAACTTATGATTTGAGAAGAAATAGGCCATGTGGGTGAGAGAAAAATAGGTAATTAAATATTAAATATATTTAATTACATGTGCAACCTGATGAGGTGGACAAAGTGAGGTGTAAAGGTGAGGTGGATTTTTGAATTTAGAACTTAGGATAGAGGAATTTGGATTAATTAAATAATTTATGATTATTTAATTGTGTAGGACATTTAGAAGAATTTAGGAATTTTAATTAAATAAATAGATTTTATTTAATTATGGAACAGTGAATCGATTAAATAAATTTGGAATATTTATTTAATTGGTAGAAGAATGGAATAAATATTTAGAATATTTATTTAGGATGATTCGTGTCATTTTTAGGCATATACAAAAACATCCCATTTATTTTCCAACAACTATCAAAAACTGAGCACATCCCTTTTATAGAATAAGGGTGCCTCTTACAATCCACTAGATGACTGACATGTACTGAAAACCATATTTTGTTCATAAGGTGTAGAGCACATGAACAATTGTATCTATCCCTTAAATAATTTAAAACAAACTACATCTTGTTTAAAGTTGCATGATGATTGAACATGGGCAATTTGGTTATTATGGGGAAAGCACATGAATTATTCTTCACCCACCAAAGCTGAGCTGGCAACACCTGCTCACTGTGAAGATGGGGATGGAGAAATTTCCAGTTGTTGTCCACCTAATCCTTTGACTCTGTTGATAGAGGAACAAATAGTTATCTACTGCTAGACCATCCAAATGTGATATCCTCCAATTGTCAAAGCTTAGTCATCGCTTGTAGTGTACTGATATGGTAGGGAGGAGGAGCTAGAAAGCTGCAGCCCTACCTACACATCAAATTAGGCCAACAACTATTACCATTGGAAATTAGGGGCCCCCTTTATCCCCAACTGAGCAGCTACATACAGTTGGAGCACTTAAGCAACAATGCCCACTCCTCATCAAGTTCCAGCCAGTGGAAGGTGAAATTGATGGAACAGACTGGATGACACAAGGATAGTTGTCTTCATTTCCCTAAACATCCCATTCCAAAGGAGATATTCTTTGTTCTCCTATTCTTGAAAGCATAGAGTTGTAGCTAGGAGAATCTTGACAGTCCTCTCCTAAACAAAGACAACATCCTGAGAATGTGGAAATCAACTATGGCAATAGATCAAAAATGACAACTGTTGCAATACAAGATACCTTATTACTTTATAACCAAAAAGGGACGACAAATTTCTTAAGGTTCAAAAATTGATCTACCTGTATTTCTATATATGAGCCCTATCCTTAAAATGTGCCATCCAAAAATACCGGCGTATATCATCCGATCAACTTATCAATCCTGAAAGGATAACAAAAAGTCTTATTTGTGTCATAGATATGTTATCATTCCACATACTTTTGTACCCACGTAGTAAATCCTTCCTTTGAAGGCCAATTATGACTCAAAACCTTTTCCACCCTGCTAACATGAGCTACATATCTAGCATCTAATAGTACCTTTGTTTCCTTTATAAAAATTCTTAGGCCAAATTCTAAATTTAGTAATCTATCCATTTCAATGTTACATCTCACCTGTTCAATTTTGCTATCTGACATGACTGATTTGACAAAATTAGGAACAATATTACAAAATTCCATTTTCCACTCTACCAATGTCTTTTCAATTCCATCATTGTTACAAACTGACGGCAAGGATTACCCTTCAAGGGACTTGAATTAGTCCATCTTATCTTTTAACACCATGTCAAGCCTCCCTTGAAAAGTAGACACCTCTTTTAAAAGTCCAACGACTTCATGAGTACCATCTAGTCCATTTGGTATGTCAGGATCCATGATGGCAGAGTTGTAAATGTGATTCATCACATCTACATGGGGAACCCAAGCACCTATGATTTCCCTCAATGCTAACTCATTTGATGCATAGCCTTCAAGTGCTCTTTTCAGGTTACTGTAGCAGACCCATGCATCATCAACCTTGTTCAATACCTTATTCATTTGGTGTTCTAGGAAACCCCTGATCAAAGCTATCTATTCACCCCTGTGTTCATTTTTGAGTTTTTCCTACAACTCAGTAATGGCAATAGAAACCCCTTCTTGTCCAGATGAACTTCTGGGACTAGAAGAAGCAAGTGAAGCTACTTCAATTCCCATGGGGGCACAAAAACCTTAATTCTATTGTACTCATGTAGTAGTTTTACATAGTCTTCCCTCAATTGATTCAAATTTTCTTGATACTTCCTGGATGTAGCCCCACTAAACTTCATTGTAGTAATCGCCAAAGATTCATCTTAAGGAACTGTTGTATCCGTCAATCTTCTAATAATTAATTGCCCTATAAGTTTATTCAGGTCTTTGGCTACTTGAGGTTTTCTATCACTTAGAGTCATGGCCCAAATGGCCAAGGCTTCATGATTTACACTAAATCCTAATCCAAACAATTCATCAGCCTGTTCCTTAGTTAGAACCTCATCGTCAATGTCATCTTGCCTCCTGATGGTATCTATTGCAATGGCAAAGGATATATCCCATCCTAGCAATAATAAGAAACCACTTTCTTCTACCAATTTTCTACCTTCATCAGGAGTGATATTACTAATGTTCATATCCACCTCCTTCAGGACTCTCTGACCTACCTTTGCTTTATCCTCATTATCCACTTTGCCCCACTCCTCATTTAGCTTCTTTAAGTACATTTCTGACTTCTTTTGCATGACCAAGAATTTGAATTTCTTGGATTTCACAAATTCATCATTAGAAAGGAACTCCGTATAGGCCAAAGCTGTTACATCCCGCACAACTGCAATGCTCTCTTGACCACCTAACAGGGTCCTAGTTGGAGGAACTAGAACAACTTCATTTTGTGGGGGAGATCTCAACACTTGTTGAATCTCCTTCAAGTCAATTTGATTTTCCCCCATTTCTTGTGTTAGAGAATATTCAACTAGAGGTTGGTTCATACTAGTGGGTCTAGGGATAGGGAGAGACTCCCATGCCTCCCTCATATTTTCCTCAATTTGAGAATGGCCAGACTCCTCAAGCTCTTCCTCTAGTGGTTGTTGCTTCACAAGAGACTGTGGTTTAGAAGGCTTCTTGGGAACAACTTTGAGTTTCTCTACATGTTCCATCAACATTTTCATCCTAAGAATAAGATCATTTATATCTGTGAAAGCTCTAGGGTATGTAGGATTTTCTAATTTCCTCTACCTTTCTCCAAAGAGAATAAGGCCCCAAGTGTCTCTTCTCCATTCTATTTCCTCTTTAGAACTGCAACTTCTAAGTAAGTCTTAATGCTCTTCATAGCAGTGCCCAAACCTAGATCCTTGCTTGTCTCTCCTTGACTTATCAATGAAACGCCCAGGATCATAGTTTTTGTGTTCTGTAAATTTCAGTCTATATGCTAGCAACTTAGCTTTGCAAGCCTCTAAACCCTCCTTTGCATTAATTTGGAAACTAGAAAATTTGATTGGTGAGGGAAGAAAAGAACCCTTCTTACTATTTCTCAAATGAAATTTATTAGACTCATTCAACTACCACATAATTTCTAGGAATGCAATCCTATTGGGTGTCTTTTTGGGAAGCAAGTGGGGCTTAACATTTTCCCCATAAATTCTAATTATTGTCACATTAGAATATAAGAACCAATCACCCCAATTGTAATCTCTAACTCCACCAGGTGTTCTTTCCAAAGGCCTCAAGAAATCCATGATTTCATTAGATAATCTTGGTTCATCACAACCTAACATTCCCAATATTCTTTAATCAAAATTCTCCTCAAAAACCAAATAATTGGCATTGTCACAATTAGAATCCCACAAGTGGACTCTTCCATGAATTGGCATGGGTTCCTCATCTTTAGTTCTATGTTGCATCTACAATTATTCGCCCCATTGCTTCCTTCCAAATGTAACAATATATGGCATAGTAGAGAATACATTTTGAAGGTAGGAGCATGTCCTGTTGTCTTGTATGCCACTAGCTCATTATGAAGCTATTTGGCTAGATATGAAGCAAAATTAAATCACATGAATTGAAATTTATCATATATGTCTATGATCATTACTAACAAATGATTTGGTATTTGAGGATCAAAATCTAGTCCAAACACTTGGCAAAGAGCAAAATATGTCATCACAAAGTAATCCTTAAACAATTCTATTCTAAAGGGGCTCAACCTCATTCTCACTAATCCTCATATGCTTTCCCAAATGTCGAGGCCTATGAAGAGGCAACTTATATGTTCTGTATGCATTCCTATTTCTATTATAATCCCTCTTCAACTCTTCAATATCAATATTAACACTTGCAAAAGGACACAAGTCAAAGACTTCTATCAAAACATCCCTGCTAAAATGGAACAATCTTTTACTAGAACTATTGGGCAAACTTCTAGTACTAGGGCAGTAATTTCTACATATAGCATGAACCATGCCCACATTGACAAATATATTAGGGACAACCAGCCTCCCTAAATATAAGTCCCACAAATATGAAATAGGCCTTTCCAAATTTCTACAATAATAGCCAAATTCAAATAGTTCCCACCTTCCTTTAGGTAGAATTGCATCCCTGACGCGTTCCTGGAAGTCATACATTTTGCTAGTTAATCCCCCTATGCCTTGGGCATGTTTATACCTTTTTGATGAACCTGGGAGTTGTCCCATGATGTCCTAGGTTAAGTCTCTTTTGATACTATGTCCACGACCTGCTTTTGGATCCATGGTTGATAACAGAAAAGTGAACTATCCCAAACTAGGGTTCTCTAGGGTTGATAGGTCAATTTCAAACTAGGATTTTACAATTACTACTTTGGAAAGCCCTAACAAACTATATGTAGCTTGTAGAGTAGGTAATGATTAACATACCAATTTACAACACCAAATTCAAAGACGCAAATTGACCAAACACCCACTTGCAAGTTTTTGTAATTCACAAAATGTCTTCTCTCACTTGAAATTGCATGATGAACCTCAATTAAGGCAGGAAATCCCTTTAATTCTCTCAATCTCCACATTAATTGTTTGAATGAGTAGAGATAGTGTTCGCATGTTATGAACAATCATTTCATTCAAATATTGACCATTGATCAAATTAGGAACTAGATCAATGGCTATTGCACACCCGAGCCGCATCACAGGCTTTTCCATGGATAAAATCTCTCAAGGTTGCATAGTGCGTCGAGCCATCAGATTTCTCTAGGGATCGATGATTAAAACATCACCATTGATTATGATCTTTAAAGTGAATAAGCATCATAATATCACATCATCGCAACCTTAATATTAAGGGGACGCAATGAGCCCACACAACACACTGACCGTTGGATCATCTTTAGTCTTCAAGATTAAAATGCAACCATTGATTGATGCTTACCTAAGGTGGATAGGTGTCAACCCATCGCACCATCACACCCTCATGATTCCAATCAAATTAGAGGCTACAAAATATGTGTCTCCTATGCGTGCCATCAGGATTTCACCACATGACGACATCGGGCCAAAATACCTATGACATCATCATTAGAATATTCTTAGCCAACATAGGAAAGCCACTTATCAAAAAAACTAACACCTTGGCAGGGACCACAAAAAATAATTTTGAGGGAAGGCGAACACGTGGAGGCACATCACAGCATTGCAGGCTTGAGAAAAGATAGCATTGTTATTATATTTTTAAAAAACTTTGGGTGATTTTTAATAACATATAGCATTGGACACATGGCAACTTTGCACACTATCGCACCTTAAAAATAAAAGGCTTGCAAGGAGAATGCGAAGGGCGCGACCCAATCAAAGGTAAATACATGGCGAGTGGTGATTGGTTCCTAAATTTTCAAAGGTAGACACAAATCAAATTAAAAAATAATAAAGATGCCCAAGCTGGTAACATCAAACCATGGGGCCAGTAAACTCACGACCAATAGGGGGTAAAGCACAACTTAAAATCTTGGGAACCAGTGAAGGAGGTCAATGATGGATTAGAATCCAAACCCTAAAACTTAAATCATGACCAAACATAAGACGTTAGGATGAAAAATTTGCAATACAATGACATCTAATACCTGAAAAATAGCAAGTCCCAATAGTGGCTCTTGCTCGGGGATGCATGTACCAATGGAAGGTGGTGAGGATTATGAAAAATTTAGGATGTAGATCAAAACACACACAAAAACCAAATCAAAATAAAAACACTTCACTATGGACCACAAGAAACCATAGTTGCAAAAAATAGAGACTGAAAGAAAACCCTAACTACTGAGCGTGGAAAAATGAGCATAAGCTCAAGAAAAGTAATGCTTCAAAAATTGTCCATGCACAAGCAATTCTTGATACTCTCCAATTAAACTCTCAAGAAAATAAGAATTTTCTCCACGAGTATTCAATATAATATATGGACCTAACCACAGGGAGTCAAATTTCCCATGTTTCCCTTTGTCATGAGATATTGCATTCCATACTAGCACTAAATCTCCACATTCAAACTTTATGTCTTTTGCCTTCTTGTCAAATAAACATTTGACCTTTTTTGTTTCTTAATGTTGACATCATGGGCTCTTCTCCTACTCTCATCCAACTCTATCAATTGATTTACTCTGCAGGCCATTGCATCATCAATATCCTCAAAATATTCTTGGATAAATTTGTAAACTAGAATCTAATTGTTAATTGGCATATTTGTATCCATGCCATAAACCAGCTCATAAGGGGGAATTTCCAGTGGACCCCTTGACTGTTACCTTGTCTACCCATAGGGACAATCTGAGCTTTGAATCCCAAGACTTCTTTTTCTTCCCTAGCATCCTCTTTATAATTTTCATTATGCTCTTATTGTTGGATTCAGCCTGACCATTACCTTGAGGATGATAAGGTAAAGAGTGGGATAAATTAATCCCATAATCAATATAGAAACTCACAACCTTTTTAGACCTAAAATACATAGCATTATCAGTAATTAATTTATTTGGGACCCCAAACCTTGTGATGATGTGTTCCAACACAAAATCCAAAACAACCCTGCTAGTGGATTTCTTAGTGGGGATTGTGTAATAGTCAGTAGCCACCAATATCCATTTGAATCCCCCACTGGATTTTTCTAAAATTTCCCTAATAAAATCTATGCCTCATGTTGAAATGGAGCCTTTATAGTGTGGGGCCTCAATGTTAACACTCTAGATCCTCTCAACTTACTAGAAAACCTCTGGCATGCATCACAACTCCTCACCATTTTATGTGCATCAGTAAATAAAGTAGGCCACCAGTACCCAGCTTTGAGGATCTTGTGAGCTATTATTTTAGCCATAAAGTGACCTCCACAATTTTCATGGTGTATTTATTTTAAAACCTTACTAGCCTCATCTTCATTTAGACATTTCAGAAGAATGTCATCTTTGCTTCTCTAGTACAACTTCTGATATACTATGGTGTATTTCAATGCCTACAGCTTCAGGGTTTATTTATGATTTTCACTCATCTGGTTTGGACAGTTCACCTAACATAAGTAGTAAGCAATGTCCTTATACCAAGGAGAAACTTCAATGTTGCATTTATGCTTTGAGACCCATTCCCGCAAAAAGTTTATCTGTGCTACTTCTAAGTAGGACTCTTCCATGAGTCTGGAAAGTCCCTATCTTCTAACTAACTTAGTAATCTGGATGTCAATATTGAACTCTTGGATTTTATTAATCCATCTGCACCTTATGCTAGTTACCTCTTGTTGTACAAAAATGTCCTTGACTACAACATGAGGTACATAAGCTACAAATTTTGCCCCAACCAAGTATGATCTGAAATTTTTCACTTCTTTTACCAAGGCATGATCCTATTTCTCCATAGTATCATATTTTAGCTTTGCTACTTGGAGAGATTTTCTAAAGAAGGAAATGGGTTGCTCATATCCATCTTCATTTTTCTATAATAAGACATCAACAATGGCATGGAATGAAGGAAAAGAGAATAATTGGAATGGTTTTCAAAAGTTTGGTGATGCAAGGACTAGGGATTGTTTAATTGCCTTTTTAATGTCCATGAATGACTTGGTAGGCTCATCACACCACTTTATACTTTCTCCCTTCTTTAGAATTTTAGAGATGGCTTTAGTTTTCTCAAAAAAATTTGTTACAAACCTTCTCACAAAGTTTATCTGACCAAAGAAGGATTGAATCCCTTTAATTGTCTTTGACTAAGGTATCCTGTCTATCGCTACTGCTCTCTCTGGATCAATTTTAATACCATCTTTAGGCACTATATGCCCCAATAGATTTCCTTCAGTGACCCCAAAAATACTAAAGATTTGCTCTAAGTGATTGCAGTGATCCTCACCCCTTTTGGAGAAAGCTGTCAAATCATCCTAATACACAAGCATAATCACGTTGATTAAATAAGAAAAGGAAGCATCCATGGCCCTCTAAAAGGTGGCCCCTACATTTGTTAGGCCAAAAGCTAGACTAATGTAGACATATGTGCCCCAAGGAGTGGTGAAAGTTGTTTTGTACTACTCTAACTCTTTCACCTTCACCTAATTATAGCTAGAAAACCATCCATCATAAATAGTAGGTCACAACCTGTCACTTTTGTGGCATGGTCTCTGTTGGTTTTTTCCCAAACTAGATGCTTATTCCCAGTTATCCCTACAAGGTAGCCATCATTGATCAACAGGACCCCCGGGCCAGGGGCCAACAGTATAGGAGATAGACTCTATAAATATCTCCTCTTCTTCTTTAGGCTCTGCAGAACCAAGGGGGGTATTCCCTACTCAACATCCATGAAATATGCTTGTGGACTGACTAGGATGTTGACACAAAGCAGATAAATCCTCTCTTATGCAGACCAAAACTGTGAGATAAGTGCAAAGGGGCTAGCTTTGGGCCTATTTTCAGTTGTGAGACAGAGGATTTCGGATCCTAAAACTACATCTAATGTCCTAAAGGTTTGATTTGAAGTTTAAGTTTGATTTATATATGGATACAAAACTAGGACCTGAGGTGTAACCTCAATGCAAGACTAGATTGGTGCCTATCCAGGGCTCGGAGTCAATAGACATACACATGTGAATGGTTAGCATGAACATATATCAGAGACTGGGTATCAAGGGGATTTTATGATATCTGCCTTACAGATACCTCCCAAAATAGAGTATTCAGTTACCTCTACTTACGATATCCTTACTGCATTATGTTCTTCCCAACCCTTAACCTGAAACACTTTAATCTACCCCTTGAGTAGAAGCAAAAGATTAAGTTTTTAATATAGCAGAACCATATTCTAGAATCCCAGACACCCCTTAGATGTTTAGATTTAGAAGAAGAGCATATTTAGTTTGGAGACATAATAACAGAATACATGCGAATAAAGCATTGTTCATATAAAATCAATCATGAAACCAGTAAATTCATGCATGAAACATACAACATGAGACTCATAAACTCACAAGACATCCAGGTATGGTCAACAATGGAGTTGTATCTTATTACAGCACCCAGACTCGTCCAGTTTTCAACAACAACAACAAGTAACACAGTTTGGCTTTTATACCAAGACTGTGTACCCGACAAAACTTAATTACAAGGCAAATCAAAAATTTACCAGAAACAATGCATGAGAAATGGTGCTCAGAATCCATAAATGCAGCGGAGAGACAAAGAGGAATGAGTAGGTGGAATCAGGATTTGAGCCGCCTCCTAAAGATCTTCTCTCATAAAATCGGTGGTTGACCTATCCTTCGTCGACCCAAATCCTGCAAATATCGCCATTATTGCTCAGCTACCCATAATCCTCAGTGGCGTGTCTATGGAGTTTTTCCTGCCCAAACGCGGCTGTAGATAGAAAGAAACCCATCGTTGCAGCAAAATACAAAACCAGTCGTCGATCTATTCCCATTGCTGAAATCTACGGCTCGAAACACGCCCTAAAAGTCGCCAACCAGTGAGAATATGCCACGTAGGCACCTTATGTTTTTATCGCTGACCTTCACTCTCACAGTTTTGCCTTTTCGCCCCCTTGTATATGCAAGAACGGATGCATATACAATCGCCACTGTTCACCCTTCAAAAATCCCTTGTATATGCAAAATGCATATACATACAACTGCTTAATATACAAGGCAGACCCCAGCCATTTATCCATCGGATTTGAAAAACTTTCAAATCTGGGCATTGTATCTCCTTCTTATGATTATCACATTGCACATACAAATGCGATATGCATACAAGGCGGATCTTAAAAATTATGAAACACATTACATTCACCTTGAAATCCGGCTTGTATCTTAGCCTTTGGATATCGGCATGTACAAATGCTATATACATGCATGCCACGGACCCCAAAATGTTTATGAAGCAACCTGAAATTTCTATCGGGTCCAGAATGTACATTTTTTCATCTTTGTATATCCGCGATATACAACTCACACATACATGCAAGTTGCGGATGCCAAGAACCTATAGAACGAAATGAAAGCACCATCGGGTCCACCTTGCATCCTTTTCCCTTACATATTTTTGAATGTATATCACATATACATTCTCCTTTGTATATGAGATACAAAGCCCTTTGTAGGTGAGGCGTACCCCACCAAATGCATCTGCGCCCTTTGTATATGTTCCTTGCATACGCACCGACGACATACAAGCCCCTATATACAAGCGGGAATCTTCCATGGAATATACCTGTGATGTATCTTCTCTTTGTATCTAACCGTTGTATGTCTGAACATACAAGCCAAATATACATGCAACCCAATATGCAAGCAGCGAATATACCTGGGAATCTGTAAAAGATTCCCCCTTGTATATGCAACCCGATATGCATTTAAAAATGCACACAAACTCATTTTTCACAATTTTTTGAAAGCCGATGGAGATTTTCAAGCCCGCCAATATACAATTTACCTTTGCATGCATAGAACTTAGCATTTTTATGAAGTGTGATAGGGACAAACAGTAAAACACTATTAACAGCTCGAGGAACAATTAAATCAAGGCACTAAGGCTCTGAAGGAATACACATAGGAACCTGCAAACTGATCACAGAACCCTAAATTTAGGTGATCACCACCAGTCTCCATATTAGGTAAAGGATAATTATCTTTTAATGATGAGATATTAAGATTTATGAAATCAACATAGAGTCTTATATCACCATTTGTATTCCTAACAGGGACTATATTGGATACCCATGTGGAGTGTTTGATTGACTTAATAATCCCTCCCTCACTGAGCTTAGCTAGCTCTTGTTGCATTTTAGGAGCCAAAGTGGGATTGATGGGTCTATGTTTCTACCTAAAGGGTTTTGCGTCTAGTTTTAGAGGGATTTCATGTTGAAACAAACCTCTATGTATGCTTTTAGGTCATCATAGGACCAAGCAAAAACCCCCATATACGTTCTTAATAGAGCAATGAGCATATTTTTGATTTTGGGGCTTAATTTTTTACTAATGTATACTTTCCTTGGCTAAGCATCAGTTCCTAGATTGACTTCCTCTAAATCATTTTCATGTATTGGTGTAGGTTTATCAATGTGGCTATCTGCCCCATCAAATACTCTTTCTAGAGCCACCAACCCTCTTGGGATCTTGTTTGTCTTCACCCGAATGACCTCAATCCCAAAAATAGAATCTTTTCCATCAATAATTTCAACAAAATTTTGGAAATCTATTTCTTGACTGTGGTACTCATCAACACAATTCATAAATTTGTATAAATCTTGGTCATCATTAAAAACCTACTAGTGGAAGATGTTATCTGGGATAGATGGCTTGGTTAATACCTCTACCTTAGAAATTCCAACAAGGGTCAAATCTTCTGATCGGATTGCAACATTAGCTAGAAAATCAGCCATGACATTCTTGTTTCTTTCTACCCAGTCAATGGAGAATGCATCAAAAGAATCAATGGCATCCCACACAGTATTTTTGTACTATTTAAGCCTTTGATTCTTAGAAGCATGTTTGGATCTTACCTGTGAAACCACAAGTTTTGAGTCTCCTAGAACTCTTAGATTTTTAATTCCATGTTTTATTGCTACCTTCAATCCCAACAATAATGCTTCATATTCAACAACATTGTTTGTGCACTCAAATCCTAACTTAAAGGAAAACCTAAAAGTTTTATCAGCAGGGGAAATGAGTACAACACCTGATCCAGATCCTTCCTTTGAACATGCACCATCAAATTGCATCACCCAAATTTCATCACCCTTAGGAATGGTCTAGACTTCTTCACTGTATTTTTTTGTTCTTCCTGATCAATATTAGATGCCTCTATTCTAAAGTTTTCCATGTCAATGTCAAGGAAACAGACTTGATCATTCCCAACCTCTATCCCATCAATAATAGATGGGGCTCTCTTTTCCCTCTCCAATATTACCTCTTTCCCATCCATGGGGATCATTGCATATGAATAGTCCATCTGGATACCTCCTCCAACTATTGAGGCCCACTTTCTAGATAATAACATTCCATATTGAGGTGGAATGTCTACCACTATAATATTCATTCAATATTCTCTCTATGGGTAAGCTACTAGCTTAAAGCTAATTTCCTTTATCACCCCAATGATGGGAACCTATCTGGAGTCCATTGCAAAGCACTTCCCATATGCCTTAATCACCTTTAGTCCCAACTCATTCATCACTTTAAGAGGCATGATGTTGGTAGAAGCTCTTGAATCAATCATACAATTCTTTACAAACTTGTCTTTCATAACCAAAGTGACATAGGAAGGGTCAACCTGAGAGGAACATTTGTGCAAAGTAGTTCCTAAATATACTTTAGGTATCTTGGAACTACATTTTTTACCCCTTTTTGGTGTTGTTTCATTTCTTTCAAATAGTGTATTGCCTTCAACTTTGGCCTCTGGTTGATTCGATGTTGCTTCATCAATAATTGCTAAGGCTATGTTCTTATGTTCAGTTATTCTCATAATCTCTAGTAAAGGAACTGTTACCCTAATTTGACTAAGGACCTGAGCCATATCCAATGGAATATATTTTGGCAAAGGATTATTTGGAGTCTAGTTTATTTGTATAACAAGGGTTTGGGTGACACTTTCCTTTTCCTTATCCAATTTTCTTTTAGTCACACTACGAATCTTTTTATCAATGTCTCTTTCTTTTGATTCCCTGGTCTTCTAATGTGGATTAGATTTGACTGTTCCTTCCTTTGATTTGTTTTGAGCACAAGGATTATCTTTAGGACCGTGAACTCCCTACTTCTCCTTAATGAAGATGCTACTTGCATTTCCTACAGTGCTATTTTCTCCTTGAATTTTATTGCTCCTCAAGTTGTAGTTACTCCTAACCTGTACAATCTTAGCAGTAGTGGGAGATTTGATTTCTTCATCAAAAGGTCTTCTTAATTGAATTTTAGCAGTCTTAGATTCTAACTAGAAAACATTTTGGTCATCCTCATCATCATTAGAAAAAACTTGTTAGCGATGAAATATTACTAAGTGTCTTCTATCTTCAACATCTTCATTTAAAACACCCTTCTCCTTAGAAGGACAATAATAATCACCTATAAAATTGTGAACATAAACCATATTTATATCTTGCATATCCCAGCCTTCATGATCACTGCATTCATCACATGGCCCCTCTGAATCAATAACTGACATAGCTAATGCACATTGAGAAGGTGAATGAGGTGCCTAGAAAACCAAACACCAAAGGTTATCATCAACCATAAGCACTCCTCTCCTAAAAGGGTTAGGAGTCTCTCTGCTAGGATTCTTGCTATTGTTCAGTGGTACTGGCCTACCATTATCCCAGTTAGTATTATAAGGCCACTCAGAAAGCCTAGGCATTCTTTCCTACTTGAAAAAAGTAGGCTTATCATTAGCGAATCCCTTGTCATTCCTAGATGTAGAAAGTTTGATCTCCTTAAAGGCATGAAGCATGTTCTCATATTTACCATCACTTGTAGAGGTCTTGCTACTTTGTCCTCTATCCTGAGGCATAATTTTTAGATCGCTCCTCTTGTGAATCTTCCTAGATGCCCTACAATTACTTTCTATATTTGAAGCCACTCTATAGGCATCTCTTAATGTTTGGGGATCCTTATCTCTTAACATGAATCCCATCTTACTATAATAGGCATTACAATACAAGACCAAGCACATTGATTCATTTGGTCTCATATGGGGTGGGATCTTAGCCATTACCTTGGCAAATCTATTGTTGAACTTTGACACTGATTCATTTTGTCCCTTGACAATACTTGTAAATTCATTAATAGTGAACCTAGCATTAGTTTTATCCCCATAATGCCCTCGGGAGATGGTTTGAAATTCATACTAGGAATTAATACTAGCAACTGGTAAGCTTTTATACCATTCTCTAGCAGATTCATCTAAGGATTGCACAAACATTTTCATGAGGACATCCTCATCTTAAATTTCAAATTCACGAGTCAAATTATCAAAATATCTAAGATGGTCTTCTCTTGATACTGCATTGTTTCCTAGGAATTTTACAAGCTTGGATCTGATCTCATTAGGAACTGGGTTTGGGTATCTACGAATTCCTACAAAATTCAACTGTCTATACCTAGCCAAATTTAGAGGTGGTCTTAAATTATTTTGCCGACTAGGTCTCCTACCAAGATTATTTTGATCTCCTACATTTGCATTCATACCTCCAACAGGATAATTCACATGACCAACATTGTTGGCCAGATCTATTCTCCTTCTCAATTCACTCAATTCTCTTTCAGCCTCTAACCTAGCCACCTCTGACCTAAGGAAATTAATCTCCCTTAACGAATCTTGACCTCTTGGAGCCTTTCCTCTTTTAGGCCTCAACCCATCAAATCTTTCCTCATCTTCTTCATTAAATCCGACATTATGGTCTTCATCATAACGTCCATTCGTCCAATTTTTGTACCAATTTGTGCTATCATTGCCACCTTGGGGTTGATTTTTAGGTTCTTCATGAGAACTTGTATTTACCACATTTGAGCCTAAAGTGGAGGCTCTGGTCCTTATATCTTCAACAAATCTACTTAAGGATTCTTGCCTCTCTCTTTCCCTCTTGGCCAATTCTTGGCGCTTTGCAACACACCATCTTTCTTCCTCTTTAGACATAATTAATCGATTTTCTGAAACAACACTTTCATATCCTACTAGGTTTTCTTTAGTAGTTGGACATACATTATCATCAGGACGACTAAATGACTTACCAATATCTTTAGGCTTCCAAGTTGTATGCTCCTTTCCTCTTATGTGTTCGAGTGACTTCTTGTTTGTATTTTCTGATGCAGTTATCTTCTCCCATCCATTTTCTTTTGCAGAATGAAATATGCTTGGTCCCTAACTTTGCAGAGTCACCACCCACCTTGGGGGTTTGAATAGGGAACTCTCAATCACTCACAGACACACTTAGACACAACACCGGATACTTAAAGACAATGAATCAAAGAACTTAAATTCAATTGGCTTATCTCATAAGGTTATTGACACTATCCCAAGGACTACTACTAGATCCCCATAAGAGTTGCCAATCTATTGGTTCTCCAAATTTTACCCCACTAATCCTTATACTATTCTCAGGTTTTGATAAATTAGTAGAAAATGGCCAACGAACAGGAGATGTTGTCTAAAGACAATCTCCTCTGCACTTTAGGCTCTGCTAAGCCAAGATGGATTTCCCTTCTCAAGCACTGGTTATGGAATTGGGATATGATAAGTAACCATTGTGTCAAACAACATAATTCTTTCACAAATAATATGAAGAGGTTGAAATATCTAACAATCTTGGATAAATACTCTCTTTTGACCTTTAATAACTCTTGTAAAAACATTAAATAATTATGAATAAATTACACAATGAACATGAATTATCTTTTCAAGTGTGTATTTGGTTGGGAAGTAGGGTAATTCTAGATTGATTCCTATCATGGAATATAGAGTCAATGTCTTTTGCCATGTTTTCTGGTGGTTGCAGTAAATTTTATTGAATATCATTACCTTGATAATACTATAAAACCATGAAAGGCTTCATTCATATGACCTCATTCTTAGTAATCCAATTATTATGCAAACAACATTATTATTCTTCCAGAAAGATGTTGGCAAGAGACACTGTGTGACTTCATGAGTGTTGTCATTGATGGCAACAAAGTCCATTCCACACATCTGCAGCACATGGTATGTCTATACCGAAAGTCAGATTGAAGAGTGTTTTGGTCCAGTGAACAAGAATAGAGCATGCAGCAAGGTTCGACAATCAAGTCTGGATCTATCAGAGGATGTATCTCAGCAAAGTGCGGACTTGGGGAAGTCAAGAGGAGTACCATGACTGCTACATTCTAGAGATTGAGCCTCCGGTGAAGAAAGAGTGAAAAGATATGAGCACCTAAGTGTTAGGTTCCTGTTTAGCAAAGTAGACTGAAGAAGAACTGACCGGCAGAGCATCAGACCTTAATCCAGATGAGATATTGATGGTGATCAAGTTTCTTGAGGAATATTCATGGTTGGCCGACATGATTGATGACTTCTATAACTATCTTTTTGATACGCATCACTTAGTAAGCATGGATTTAGCTAATAGACCAGAGTTTGGGAAAATCTTGAGTATTCCGGATGTCGACTAGAAAGATGTTGAAATCCTTGGTGCGGATATATATACTAGATGGATTTCAATGTGAAGGTGTGTGTGATATGTGAAAAGTGTGTGCAAAGAAAAGTAGAGAGCAGTGTGGAAGCATCTATACAAATCTGGTATGTAACAGAACAACAGCACTAAGCAGAGGAAGAATGAAGTGCAGCAGATCAGTATATTGAGCCTAACTGAAACTGAACCTCAGCATATGTGGATGCCCCTGATTAGTTCAAATACCTGGTTACTTTCTATATACCTTGTAGATAGTGAGTCTCTTGTAGGCAGTGAGCCTCTTGTGAGTAGTGTGCTTGGGTAGTGAGCCCTAATTAGTAAGTGCCATTTTGTACTTCTATTCTTTTAACAGAGAATACAATCTTAGGTTAGTCACCCCATGGTTTTTCCCTTAACATGGTTTTCCACGTAAAAATCCTTGTGTTATGTGTATTGATTTCTTTTCTGCTCTCAAGTTCATGTATGCTTATATGTTTTGATACTGCACTAATTATTAAAGAGAAAAGAAAGTCAAATAATTAAGATAACTGATTCGCCGCCCCTCTCAGTTATCAAAAATTGGTATCAGAGCTAAGTTCCTCCAAATAGAGCCTAACAGCTTAAGGAAGATCTGGGAATCTCAATGGATATGTATGGTATGAAGGAACAACTTCAGTCTACTCTAGATGGTCTTGAGCAATCTCACTTTGAAGTCAATAATCTGAGGGAAAGACTCAAACAAGCTGATGACTTCATAAATGAACTAAAAGAAAAACTAAGTATCTCTATGAAAAAGAGAAAGGAACTTCTTCAACAACTAGCAAGTCAAAGTGAAGCCAATGATGCTAATGAAGATCTAAATGAGAAGAACAAGTTATGTGAGAAGCTATCAAAAGAGGTCATTATGGTAAGACATGAAATGGAATCAGGGGTTATGAAATTCACCCAAGAAATTGAAGAGAAGAGAAAAATTGAAGATAATCTAAAACAATCTCTCAAGGAGAAGTCAGAAGACTGCCACAAAATGGATAGAATAATCAAGCATTTGGAATCTGATCTTGAAGAAGCTAGAGACAATGAAGAACAACTTGAGAATCAGATAGACACTCTTAAAAGGGATCTTCAAACAACAAATCAATACAAAGACAAATTCAAGATAAGCTCTGCTCAACTTGAAGTTCTTCTTGAAAGCCAAAAGAGGGTAGATGACAAGCAAGGCTTGGGGTATGAGAAAGGGGAAAGCTTCGGATCCAGTTAGAAGAACTCTGGATTAGGAAATCTAAGGAACAGGCCTAGAAGACCTCCGGTAAGGCAACCAAATGCTTAAAGATATCCATCCTTCAATGGATACTGCTACAACTGCAATAACTTCGGTCATAAAGCAAATCAGTGCTGAAGACTGATTCATCCTTCTCTGAATAGTGTTTTAACTGCAAAAGGTATGGTCACAAATCTCATGAATGTAAAAATATGCAAATAAACAATTCATTCAATGGTAGATGCTTTGCATGCAATAGAATGGGACATATGGCTAATCAATGTAGATCAAGACGATATCAGTCAAATATGCAAAGAAATGTTATTTGCTACAATTGCAATAGATCCGTCATATTGCCAAATTCTGCAGAAGTAAGAATTAGGATGAAAGGGGTCCGGTGCATTATAATCAAAAACAAGACAAAGGAAAAGGAAAAATGAATGCGGATGAAATTCAAAGGGAGATGAACAAGATTTGGGTGAAGAAAAGTACATAAAATGTTGGGGATGGATCCACACCAAAATCTGCTGTTGATATTCCTTCTAGAAACTAAATAGATGAGCTCTGGCTCACGGCGAGTCACAAAAGAAAAATAATTTCCCCCAGCCAGTCAATTGGTGCCTGAAATTGGCACATGGAAGGTTGCGGATTAAAGGGTTCTCAGAGAAACATCCAAATAACCCTTGGTAAAAATATGAAAGATCTGCAAGGAGTTTGAAGAGGTTAATCATTCAAGATTGATCCAGTTTGTCATTCATCCGGTAAAAGCAGGATTTTCACAGTTAGATCCGATATGATTCAAAATTGAAATATCTTGATCCGCGGATAAATAGGATGATTCAAGGAAGGGAGATACATTGTAATTCTAAGTGTATCTCAGTGATCTGGAAAGATCTCTCTCAGAACAAGGAGAACAAGGCAACCAAAATGACTTAAGTTGTGCATTTATTGCAAAATGGAATTAGGGTTTGCACAAAAATAAAAGGGTTCTTTTGTTCGTCATTTGCACATTTGCATTCAAGAAGAAGAAAGAAAGAGCTCTACAACAAGATTGTTTCAACCCTCTCAAGGATCAACCGTAGAATTTGATTCAACCAGCAATCTTTTCAGCTCTTATCGTGAACCCTAGAAGCGTAAAAAGGTATTTTCCGCTCTTGAATATCTCTCTCTGAATCTTTTGAAAGATGGCTACTCCGAATGTTGTTAGGATCACTGATAGGCTGCGCCCTAAGTTCAAGAAACATCCTTACAAATCCCTAGAAGTTGATCCCCTAGGCGCATTCTCTAGCATTCTGCATGGGGTTCTGCATGTAGAAGATGTTACGGTATACATTCACGCCAACATTGAGGAATTTGGGGAATCCAAGCTGATGGACATCTATCACAAGGAATTAATAGATGAAAGATTTGAAGTTAAACCCCAATACAAGGCCATCCGGGATAAGCATTTTAGGCATTGCATCCATTTCCCCTGTTTTGTAGAAGATGAATGGGTCTGGTATGTTCTGAGAAGAATGAATGACAACTTCATGTGGTTGATGAGGCCATTTAAGATTACAAAAGATGCCATTAGGGTGGTAATAGGATTGCACTCATCTGGTGGGTTGCCTGCTCTCAAATCAGTCAAAAACCAAATTATAAGTGAGGCTACCGGATCAAAATTTGACAAGAGGGAAATGAAAATAGAAGACATCATAGATCCAGATATCAAATTTGCCTCTATGATAATTGGTTACAAAATCTATCACTCTAGCAAGGAGAATTTAGTATCTGGAACTGCTATATATACTGCATATGAAATGCTAAGGAAAAATGCGGACTATGATCTTTGTGAGCTTCTCCTGAACCAACTGTTAGAGAATTTGTAGAAAATAAAGAAGGATAAAAAGAATTCATTTAAGTACGGTGGCTTGATACTATGTCTATTCTTCTAATATATGAATGAGCTACCTAGAACTAGTGGCTGGATATGGAAAAATGACAGACCTATTGCCATACAAATCAGAGATTATATGTATGGGCTTGGTGATGCCAAGGCTCAAACCACAGCTCTCTGGGGGTATTTCAAGAATTTCCAAGGTATGATGTAGGCCAGAGAAAGAATTCCTCAGACATTAGTTGAAAAATATGAAGATACAGTGTGTTTTATGGTGGACATTGATCAATGCCTAATGGAGGCAGTAGAGCCCAGAATAGTCTGGATTATGCCAATGGGCTATGAGGTGGATGAGAAAATTCTGGAACTGCATGTTCAACATCTACTAAGTCAACCTAAGGACCCTAAGGCAGAAAGGTTTGGAACCTTCCAAGAGTTAAGTGTAAAAGTTCATGTTGAACTGAGACAACCTGAGATCAAGAGAAAAGTGAGAAGGGAAGTAGAAGAAGTTGCCAAGAAATATGGGATATCAAAGGAGGCAGTTGATGCCAACAAAGAGAAGGTAGAAAGAGCAGAGACAAAAAGATAAGAAGTAGCAAAAGAAAGTGCTCTGGTGCAAGCCCCCTCCCGGACTAGATCCTCTAAGAGCTCCAAATCCTCAAAACTGAAAGCAAAGACATTCAGAAAGGGAGAGAAGAGAACAAAGACAAAGGCTACAAGATCATACATAAGCCAAAAAGATGATGAAGAAATAGAATTTGATGAAGAAGTTAAGAAGATGAGGTCATCAAATAAGTCACTGTGGATGGGAACCTGCAACCAATGACTGAATTTTATGATGAATATAATGAAGCTGATCAGAAGATCTTGCAAGATGCTACAGTCAGGTATCTAAACATCTATAACAAAGCATTCATTGAAATCATCTCTCTAATCCCCAAAAGCCTAGAAAAGGAATTTGAGATGAGGAAAAACAATGCCAAGGAAAAGGATATGGAGATCCGGGAACAGATAGCTATTCAGCTCTATCCTTCCATCACTCTAAAACAAATGAACATGATCTTCAAGGATTGCAAGGACGAGTTCCAGAGAAAAGCTAGAATGAACAAACTTATGCTCAGAGAGACTGATCAAGTGGCAAAAGAGACTGAAGACATCCTCTGAAATGCATATAAAAGATTCAATCTTCCTATTATAGAGGATATAAGTGATGAACCTTCTACCATGGATGTCGAAGGATCAAGTGCATCAAAGGAAGATTCTACTGAGAAAATTGTAGAAGAGTCAAAGGAGATAGATGAGGAGAAGACTAAGGACTTGGATTCCTCTGTTCCAGAAGAGGAATTCCATGAAGAAGCAAACATCTCTCTTCCGGATCCCCCAACAGACTCCAGAACTGAAGGAGAAGAAAGACAAGAGAAGAAAGCAAGTCAAGAAGAGGAGAAAAAGGGAAGAGAAGAAGAACAAATAGAGAAGATCTCTGTTGACACCTCTGAGGCTGCAAGAGGAAAGTCTTCGGCAAGAGACACTGCAGAAGCAATAAAGAATTTCCTGACCAATGAAATAATGGAGATTGATGAACTGGAACTGTTTCAAGGACCATTCAATTTTGATTCCCTCTCCTTGGTTTAGACAATGAAGATAGCATCCTTTGCCCAAGCAAAGGCAAAAGAAAAACGTCTGAAGTCTCACATGGAAGATTGTGAGCTGATAGAAACTGCTTCTGGAATGTTGGAGAAGATCATGCCATCCTTTCAAAAGGATCCTTCGGCCTCTCCATCTGTTAATCTTAAATCTCTGATAAACTCTGTCAATACTCAGTTTGATTCTTTAGAAAAGGTGGTAGAAGAAAAGGTTCGGACAGAATTTTTAGGAAAGAGATTCTCTAAGGTGCAGGGACTTATAACAAATGATAGGAGAAATTTGGATATTGGGATAAAGAGCTTAGAAAATGCTCTTAAAGATGGCAGAGATTTATACAAATTTTGTCTATCTTGGCCCACAGTGATAGTAGACATTGCCAAGAAGGTGGAAGAACAAGAGAGTAAACTATCAAGTTTATCTCAAAATTTTGATCCTCTCACCTCTTCCATAATAAATTAAGAGTGTCAGACTATTTCCACTATTAATGAAATAAAGAGGCTTGAAAAGGAGAAGAAGAATAGAGTAAGCAGGCTAAGTGAACTAAGAGGGATAATTAGCCCTAAGTTAGAGGCAATGCATGAAGCTCTAACTGATGCTCAGACTACAGCCTGAACTAGTGATCCGACAGACTTAAAGAGGGCATAAGCTTTTGTATTTTTGTTAAGTGGCCACATATCAATTTTGAATAGGATGAAGCAGAGTTGGGTGATAGAAGTTGTACAGTTGAAGAATACTTTTGCGGATATACTTAAGTTTATGTAAGTATAACTTATATATATGCAGCTATGTATAGGCTACTTTTTGCAAATTTTGGTGAGTGAATTTCACCCTTTGCCATTGATGTCAAAGGGGGAGTGAGGAGTAGTGAAAATGTGGGATCTAGCTAAGGGGGAGCTCCGGTAAAAATGTACATAAGATAGAGCATTAGCCAACGGGGAATCTGTTATGATACTTAGTCATTTTTCACTAAGTGTTGCCATCAATGCCAAAGGGGCAGATTGTTGGCAAGAGACACTATGTGACTTCATGAGTGTTTTCATTGATGGCAACAAAGTCCATTCCACACATCCGTAGCACATGGTATGTCTATACCGGAAGTCAGATTGAAGAGTGTTTTGGTCCGGTGAACAAGAATAGAGCATGCAGCAAGGGCCAACAATCAGGTTCAAATCTCTTAGAGGATGTATCTCAGCAAAGTGCAGTCTTGGGGAAGTCAAGAGGAGTACCATGAATGCTACATTCTAGAGATTGAGCCTCCGATGATGAAAGAGTGAAAAGATATGAACACCTAAGTGTTAGGTTCCTGTTTAGTAGAGTAGACTGAAGAAGAACTAACCAGCAAAGCATCAGACCTTAATCTAAATGAGATATTGATGGTGATCAAGTTTCTTAAGGAATCATTCATGGTTGGCTGACATAATTGATGACTTCTATAACTATCTTTTTGATACGCATCACTTAGTAAGCATGGATTCAACCGTCAGACCAGAGTTTGGGAAAATCTTGAGTATTTCGGATGCCGACTAGAAAGATGTTGAAATCCTTGGTGTGGATATATATACTAGATGGATTTCAATGTGAAGGTGTGTGTGGTATGTGAAAAGTGTGTGCGAAGAAAAGCAGAGAGCAGTGTGGAGGTAGCTATACAAATCTGGTATGTAACAGAATAGCAGCACTAAGTAGAGGAAGAATGAAGTGCAATAGATCAGTATATTGAGCCTAACCAGAACTGAACCTTAGCATATGTGGATGCCCCTGATCAGTTCAAATATCTGGTTACTTTCTATATACCTTGTAGACAATGAGTCTCTTGTAGGCAGTGAGCCTCTTGTGAGCAGTGTGCTCGGGTAGTGAGCCCTAATTGGCAACTGCCATTTTGTACTTCTATTCTTTTAATAGAGAATACAATCTTGGCTTAGTCACCCATGGTTTTTCCCTTAACAAGGTTTTCCACGTAAAAATCCTTGTGTTATGTGTATTGATTTCTTTTCTGCTCTCAAGTTCATGTATGCTTATATGTTTTGATACTGCACTAATTATTAAAGAGAAAAGAAAGTCAAATAATTAAGATAACTGATTCACCCCCCCTCTCAGTTATCAACAAAAGATTTATTCCATTGCTTGAAAGGAAACTAACCAGAGAAACAATTCATGATAGCAAATGTAGATTGAAGAAATAATAACCCTTGATTATTATTTTCAAATGTTTTTTTACATCATAAATGGAGACAAAGTGACATACAAACTTGCATGCTTTTCATATAATTGAACCAGAGAATACATGCTTATAATAGAGACATATATGCCTTACAAAGATTTCTATTCCTCTGACAAAGTACAATACTAAAAAACATCCCATTTTTCTTCCAACAACTCTCAAAGATTGAGTGCATCCCTTTTATAGAAGAAGGGTACCTCTTACAACCCACTAGATGACTGACACATACTACAAACCATATTCTATTCGTAAGGTGAAGAGCATGTGAACAATTACATCTATTCCTTAAACAATTTAAAACAGACTACATCTTATTTAAATTTGCATGATGACTGAACATGGGCGGTTTGGATATTGTGGAGAAAGCACATGAATTATTCTTCACCCACCAAAGTTGAGTTGGTAGCACGTGCTCATTATGAAGACAGGGATGGAGAAATTTTGAGTTGGTGTCCACCTTTAGATGTCGCCTTTCTTCCTCTTTAGACATAATTAATCTATTTGTTGAAACATCACTTTCATATCCTACTACTTTTTCTTTAGTAGTTGGATGTACATTGTCATCAGAAGGACTAAATGACTTACCAATATCTTTAGGCTGCCAGGTTGTATGTTCCTTTCCTCTTGTGTCTTCGAGTGGCTTCTTGTTTGGATTTTTTGATGCAATGATCTTCTCCCATTCATTTTCTTTTGCGGAATGAAATATTCTTGGTCCTTAACTTTGCAGAGGTGCCACCCACATTAGGGGTTTGAATAGGGAACTCTCAATCACTCATAGACACACTTAGACACAACATGGGATACTTAAAGACAAATGACACGAATAACTTTACATCAATTGGCTTATCTCATAAGGTTATTGACACTATCCCAAGGACTACTACTAGATCTCCATAAGAGTTACAAATATGTCGGTTCTCCAAATTGTACCCCACTAATTCTTATACTATTCTTAGGTTTTGACAATTAGTGGAAAATGGCCAACAAACAGGAGGTGTTGTCTGAAGATAATCTCCTCTGTACTTTAGACTCTGCTAATACAAGGTGGGTTTCCCTTCTCAGACACTGGTTATGGAATTAGGATTTGATAAGTAACCATAGTGTCAAACAATAGATTTCTTTCACAAATAATATGAAGAGATTGAAATATCTAACAATCCTAGATAAAGACTATCTTCTGTCCTTTAATAACTCTTGTGAAAACAATAAATAATTATGAATAAATTACACAATGAACATGATTCATCTTTTCAAATATGTATTTGGTTGGGAAGTGGGGTAATTATGGATCGGTTCCTATAAGGGAATACAGAGTCAATGTATTTTACCATGTTCTATCTTAGCATCACCTACATTTTGTGGTTGTAGTAAATTTTACTGAATATCATTACCTTGATAATAATATCAACCCTTGAAAGGCTTCATTCATATGACCTCATTCTTAGTAATCCAATTATTATGCAAACAACATTATTATTCTTCCAGAAAGATTTATTCCATTGCTTGAAAGGAAACTAACCAGAGAAGCAATTCATGATAGAAAATGTAAATTGAAGAAATAATAATGCTTGATTATTATTTTTAAATGTTTTCTTACATCATAAACGGAGACAAAGTGACATACAAACTTGCACATTTTTCATATAATCTTGAAACAGAGAATACATGCTTATAATAGAGACATATTCCATACAAAGATTTCTATTGCTCTGACAAACTATATTGCTAAACAACATCCCATTTGTTTTCCAACAACTATCAAAGACTGAGTGCATCCCTTTTTATAGAATAAGGGTGCCTCTTACAATCCATTAGATGACTAACACATATTATAAACCATATTCTATTTATAAGGTGAAGAGCACGTGAACAATTACATTTATCCCTCAGATAGTTTAAAATGAACTGCATCTTGTTTAAAGTTGCATGATGATTGAACATGGTCAGTTTGGATATTGTGGGGAAAGCACATGAATTATTCTTCACCCACCAAAGTTGATCTGGTAGCATCTACTCACTATGAAGATGGGGATGGAGAAATTTCTAGCTATTGTCCACCTAATCCTTTGACTCTGTCGATAGAGGCCCAAAAAATTATCTACTTCTAGACCATCCAAATGTGATATCCTCCACTTGTCAAAGCTTAGTTAGTGCGTACAGTGTGATAATATGGTGGGGAGGAGGAGCTAGAAAGGTGTGGCCCTAACTACACATCAAATTAGGCCAACGACAGTTGGCCATTGGCAATTAAGGGCCCCCTTTATCCCCAACCGAGTAGTTGTATGCAGCTAGAATGGTTAAGCAACAATGCCCACTCCTCATCAAGTTCCAGGCAATGGAAGGTGAAATTGATGAAAAAGATTGGCTGGCACAAGGATAGTTGTCTTCGTTTCCCTAAACCTACCATTCCAAAGGAGATATTTTATGTTGTTTTGTTCTTGAAAGTACAAAGTTGTAGCCAGGAGAATCTTGACAGTCCTCTTCTAAACAAAGACAACATCCTGAGAATGTGGAAATCAACCATGACAATAGATAAAAAATGACAATTGTTGCAATAAAAGATACCTTGTTCTTTTATAACCAAAAAGGGACAATCAGTTTCTTAAGGCACAAAAATTGATCTACCTATATTTCTATAAATGAGCCTTATCCTCAAAACGTGGCATCTAGAAATGCCAGCGTATATCATCTGATCAACTTATCAATCTTGAAAGGATAGAAAAATGTCTTGTTTGTGTCATAGATATGTTATCATATCAAATAATTTTGTACCCATGCAGTAAATCCTTCCTTTGAAGGCCAGTTATGACTCAAAACCTTTTCCACCATGCTGACATGAGACACATATCTGGCATCTAATAGTACCTTTGTTTCCTTTATAAAACTACTTAAGCCAGATTATAAATTTAGCAATCTATCCATTTCAATGTTACATCTGTTGGAATACAATGGATCACTGAGATGGGGGGGTGAATCAGTGATCTGATAAAACTAATTCGTCAACCAAGATCATCACATAATAAAACAATCTAACATTATCATGAAACATGAGACAATTGCATCAAGACATGAAAGCATTAACAAAGTACAAGAGACATATAGAATCAACACATAACATAGGTAATTGAGTGGAAAACCCCCAAATGGTAAAAACCACTATGAACTTTGATCTCCATTAGGCCTCACTGGCTGAAATCTCACTAATTATAATTCATATGCCTCGCTGGCAAACCTCACTGGTTACAATGCCTCACTGGCAAATGATCTCACTGATCACAACAGGCCTCACTGGCCAAGAACCTCGCTGGTTATAATGTGCCTCACTGGCAAAACATACAATCTCAGAAAAAATAAAGAGTATAGAGGGTTTCTCTATTTCACTACAATGCTCATAACAACATATCATTCTTCCTCAGTCTGGAAATCAATTGCTCTGCATATCTACTCCCTAAAGTCGTCTCACTGTGCTTGGATCACCTGCAATATTATCTCATACACCTCTCAATTCGTAGACAAAACATTCACCCTCACAATCACCTGATTCACCTGCATAATCACACTCAAAAACCCACACTTCATTCACTATTCATAATTCTCAGTCAAGGAATGTATTCTGCTGTATTTTTCAGTCCTCTCACCTTTTCCATATCCTCCATGAAGTTCTAAATCAGAAAGACATCTTCTTCCATTATATGATCTCTGCAAGCCCACCAAAGTCTTCATAAAAACAATTACATTAATTAGCTTCCACCCTTTCATAAAGACCCTATCAAAAATAATAACTATGTCACAATGTACATATCCTGCAAATATACTTGTATCAAAAAGAAAAATAATTCCTTTCATAATCCCCAATCTGCACAATAAAGTCTTCATAAAACCAATTCTATAATTGGTTCCCATAAACAAAAAAATGTCTTCAAAAAGACATTACTCCCTGCACATAATCTTCAATAAACATTTCTCAGTCAGAATAATATTCCATTTGTCCATTTGCATAAAGTCATCTTCTCAAAAAAAGGAATCCACTACCTCAATATAACTCTCCCTTAAAAACAATTTAAAAATCTGGATATACTTTCTCTTAAAAAAGAAGAATTCTATTCATGCCATTTACTTATACAACACCTACACGAGGAGAGAGAGAGCATAAATAAAGAAAAATCTTGTAACTGGCCTTATGCATGGAGGGCACACAAAAAAATTGCCTTTTGAAAGGCTCAAAATAGCCTTAGAAAATCACATTCTATGTTGTCATATTCTTTTGATGGTGCTAGACATGTCAAAGTTGAAGCAGGTGAGAGGAGGTTTGAACTTTAAATGTCAGCCTTTGATTACGGTATGTGCACCCACCAAATGTTTAAAGAGAGCCATCGATTAATGTTTGGCGCCCACGTGCCCATTATGCAAATTGATGCCACTGGTATTACAAGGGAGAGGGCTGGTCATATATATGACTAAGGACCCCTTAGACTGGTCATCTTTAGTGAAGAAGACTTGCGATAGCAAGTCAACAGTCAATTAAAACAAAAGTGCATACAATGGAGGATGGCTGGTGAAGAGAACTTAGATTTTAAATATTAGGGTTTAGAACCTTCAATGAACCTTGAACCCTTATAAAAATCATTGTTGGAGCAGAGATGAATGGCATTAAGAAAAGATCATTGAAACTGTTGTCAAGCAACCTAAACCAACTTTACAAACTCATTATCATGAAGGTCTTGTGAATCAAAAAGCATAAGCAACATAAAGACCATGTACTCCAAACTCCACCTTTGTGACCAATTAGCATCATGAAATACAACTTTTGTGACCATAACACCAATGATCAACATAATCACAGTGTTTAACTTACATCAATATCACCGAACACTATTCAACACCAACAAACACCAACACAATGTGCCACTTTGCCATTTGCCAACAATCTCAGAACATAAAGTCACATCACAAACTCTTATGTAAACACATGAACCATAAAGAACTTGACATCAATGCCAACACACAAAAATCCAGTCAAGCCAACAACATCTCACCTGTTCAATCTTTCTATCTGACATGATTGATTTGACAAAATTAGGAACAATATTACCAAATTCCCTTTTCCACTTTGCCAATATATTTTCATTTCCATCATTGTTACAAACTGATGGCAAGGAGTACCCTTCAAGGGAATTGAAGTAATCCATCTTGTCTTTTAACACCACTTCAAGCCTCTCCTGAAAAGTAGACACCTCTTTTAGAAGTCCAATGACTCCATGAGTACCAACTAGTCCATCTGCTATGCCAGGATCTATAATGGTAGAGTTGTAAATGTGATTCATCACATCTACATGGGGAACCCAAGCACGTATGATTTCCCTCAATACTAACTCATTTGATACATAGCCTTCAAGTGCTCTTTTCAAGTTACTATAGCAAACCCATGCATCATCAACCTTGTTCAACACCTTATTCATTGGGTGTTCTAGGAAACCTCTGATCAGAGTTATTTTCTCAACCCTATGTTCATTTTTGAGTTTTTCATGCAACTCAATAATGGAAATAGAAACCCCTTCTTGTCTAGATGAACTTTTAGGACTAGAAGAAGAATCAGGTGAAGCTGCTTCAATTCCCATGGGGAGCACATAAACATTAATTCTATTGTACTCATGTAGCAATTTTACATAGTTTTCCCTCAACTAATTTAATTATTCTTGCTTCTTCTTGGATGCAACCTCACTAAACTTCCCTGTAGCAACTGCCAAAGATGCATCTTGAGGAGTTTTTATATCCATTAATCTTCTAAGAATTAACTGCCCTGTAAGTTCATTCAGGTCTTTGGCTACCTAAGGTTTCCTATCACTTGGAGCCATGTCCCAAATGGACAAGGCTTTATGATTTGCACTAAATCATGATCCAAACAATTCCTCAACTTGTTCCTTAGTTATAACCTCATCGTCAATGTCATCTTGCCTCCTGTTGGTATCTATTGCAATGGCAAAGGAGACATCCTATTCTAGCAATAATAAGAAACCACTTTCTTGTACCAATTTTCTGCCTTCCTCAGGAGTGATATTACTAATGTCCATATCCACCTCCTTCACAACACTCTAAGCTACATTATCCTCATTATCCACTTTTCCCCTCTCCTCATTTATTTTCTTCAAGTACATTTCTGACTTCTTTTGCATTAATAGGGTTTTGAATTCCATGGATTACAAAAAATCATCATAAAAAAGGAATTCCCTGTAGACCAAAGCTCTTACATCCTGCACAATTGCAGTGCTCTCCTGAGCACTTAACATGATCCTAGTTGGAGGAGCTATAAAAACTTCATTTCTTGGGGGGGATCTCAACACTTGTTGAATCTCCTCCAAGTCAATTTGAGTTCCCCCATTTCTTCTGTTAGAAAATATTCAACTAGAGGTTGGTTCATAATAGTGGGTTCAGGGACAGGGAGAGACTCCCATGCTTCCCTTATGTTTTACTCAATCCGAGAATGGCCAAACTCCTCAACCTCTTCCTCTGGTGGCTGTTGTTTCACTGAAGACTGTGGTTTAGCAGGATTCTTCTTGGGAACAACTGTGAGTTGCTCTACATGTTCCATCAACATTTTCATCCTAAGAATAGGATCATTTATATCTATTAAAGATATAGGGTATGAAGGATTTTTTAATTTCCTCTGTATTTCTCCAATGAGAATAAGGCCCCAAGTGTCTCTTCTCCATTTCATTTCCTCTTCAGAATTGCAACTTTTGAGTAAGTCTTCTTACTCTTTGTAGTAGTGCCCAAACCCAGATCTCTGCTTGTCTCTCCAAGACTTATCAATGAAATGCTTAGGATCATAGTTTCTGTGTTCTATAGATTTCAGTTTGTATGCTAGCAAATTTGCTTTACAAGCCTCTAAACCCTCCTTTGCACTAGTTTGGAAACTAGGAAATTTGATTCATGAGGGAAGACAAAATCCCTTCTTACTATTTCTCAAATGAAAATTTTCAGACTCGTTCAACTTCCACATAATTTCCAAGAATACAATCCTATTGGGTACCTTTTTGGGCAGCAAGTGGGGCTTAACATTTGCCCCATAAACTCTTATTATTGTCACATTAGAATATAAGAACCAGTCACCCCAATTGTGATCTCTAACTCCATCAGGTGTTCTTTCCAGAGGCCTCAAGAAATCCATAATTTCCTTAGACAATCTTTGTTCATCACAACCTAACATTCACAATATTCTTTGAGCAAAATGCTCCTCAAAAACCAAATAATTGGCATTGTCACAATAAGAATCCCACAAGTGGACTCTTCCTTGAGTTGGCATGGGTTCCTCATCTTTAGTCCTGTGATGTATCTACAATTCTTCACCCCATTGCTTCCTTCCACAATGTAACAATATATGGATTAATAGAGAATACATTTTTTAGCTAGGAGCATGTCCTATTGTCTTGTATGCCACTAGTTCATTATGAAGCTCTTCAGCTAGATATGAAGCAAAATCAAATCTCTTGAACTAGAAATGATTTGATTTGATCATTACTAACAAATCTCTTGAACTAGAAATGATTTGATTTGATCATTACTAACAAATCTCTTGAAGCAAAACACTTGGCATAGAGAAAAATATGTCATCACAAAGTAATCCTCAAACAATTGTATTCTAAAGGACCCAACCTCATTCTCACTAATCCTCAGATGCTTTCCCAAATGTCTAGGCCTTTGAAGAGGCAACTTATGTGTTTTGTATGCATTCCTATTTCTATTATAATCCCTCTTCAACTCTTCAATATCAATCTTAACACTTGCAAAAGGACACAAGTCAAAGACTTCTATCAATAATTCCCCACTCAAATGGAACAACCTTTTACCAACACTATTGGACAAAGTTCTAGTCTGAGGGCAATAATTTATACAGATAGCATGAACCATGCCCACATTGACAAATACATTAGGGAAAACCAACCTCCATAAATCTAAGTCCCACATGTGTGAAATAGGTCTTTTTGAATTTCTACAGTAATATCCAAAATCAAATAGTTTCCATCCTCCTTTAGGTAGAATTGCATCCCTGACGCATTCCTGGAAGTCATACATTTTGCTAGTTAATCCCCTTGAGCCCTGGACATGTTTATACCTTTTTGATGAACCTGGTAGTTGTTCCATGATGTCTTGGGTTAAGTCTTTTTTGATACTATGCCCACTACCTACTTTTGGACCCATGGTTGATAACAAAAAAGTGAACTATCCTAAACTAAGAGGGTTGACAGACCAATTTCAAACTAGGATTTTACAATTACTACTTCAAAAAGCCATAAAAAAATATATGCAGCTTGCAGCGTAGTAATGCTTAACATACCAATTTGCAACACCAAATTTGAAGATGCAAATCCACCAGATACCCACTTACAACTTTCTTGAATTCACAGAAGGTCTTCTCTCGCTCGAAATTACATGATGAACCTCAATTAAGGCAGTAAATCCCTTTAATTCTTTCAATATCCACATTAATTGTTTGAATGGGAAGAGACAATGTTTGCATGTCATGAACAATCATTTCATTCAAATATCGACCTTTGATAAAACTGGGAACTAGATCAATGACTATCGCACACCCAAACCACATTGTAAGCTTTCCCATGGATAAAATATCTTAAGGTTGCGTGCGCCGAGCCATCAGATTTCTGTAAGCCTAGATGATTAAAACATTGACATTGATTATGATCTTCAAAGTGAACAAGCATCATCATATTGCAACGTCGCAACCTTAATCTTAAGGGGAAGCAATGAGCCCACGCGATGCACTAACCATTGGATCATCTTTAGTCTTCAAGATTAAAATACAACCATTGATTGATGCTTACCTAAGGTGGACAGGTGTCAACCCATCACATCGTCACGTACCCTCATGATATTGATCAAATTAGAGGCTATGAAATATGTGCCTCCTATGCAAACTGTCAAGATTTTACCACATGGTGACATTGGGCCAACATACCTGTGACATCATCAATAGAATATTCTCATCCAATATAGGAAAGCTACTTGTCAGAAAAAGGTAACGCCTTGGTGGAGACCATGGAAAATAATGTTGAGGGAAGGCAAACACATGGAGGCACATCGTAGTGATGCAAGCCCAAGAAAGATAGCATTATTATTATATTTTTAAAAAACTTTGGGTGATTTTAAATAACATAAAGCATTGGACATGTGGCAACTTTGTGCATGGTTGCACCCTAAAAATAAAAGGCTTGCAATGGGAATGGAAAGGGTGCGACCCAATCAAAGGTAAATACGTGGCGAGCAACAATCAGTTCTAGACTTTTCAAAGGTAGACACCAATTGGATTAAAAAATAATATAGATGCCTAGGCCGGTAACATCAAATCATGGGGCCAGTAAACTCACGACTAATAGGGGTAAAACACAACTTAAAATCCTAGGAACTGACAGAGGAGGTCAACGATGGATTACAAGCCAAACCCTAAACCTTAAAGCATGACCAAACATAAGGCATTAGGATGAAAAAATTGCAATACAATGACATGTAAAACCTTAAAAATTAGCAAGTCCCAACATAGGTAACAATCTACTTAAGTATGTTGATACAACTTTGGATATTGTTACATTGACTGGCAAGTAGATTGTTTCAAGAGTACTAATCATTAATGGGATTGTTCTTTGAAAACTACTTAAATTAGGTAAATGTGTTGGTACTATTTGATGAGGTAAAAATTACCTTCATCATCCTCAACCCAAATGATCCTTTTTCCATAGCCTGACTGAGCCTACTTTTCCAATATTATTTGATTTATATGATAAATTGTTGCTTATTACTTAAAAATGATGTATAAATACTCTATTTTCCATTTTGACTAAATTGAACCTTGAAACTAATGAAGTGTGGCTATAAAGGAATTATTTTCGTTAAACAGGGATCACAACAAGGAAAAGAAGACTTTATGGAGAAAAGAGTGTCGCAGGAATCTAGCTCTTGAATTTGGAGACTCCGGAAAGAGTCCTAAACAACACCGATAGAAGTTCTAGTTTTATTTATTGTTCCTTGCATGAAATATGCTCAGTATTTCTATTTTATAAAAGACATCAGTATTTTGAGAGCTTCCCCTCGTAGCCTTTACCTCCTTTTTAGTTATTTGATCAAAGAAGACTTCTTAAGAATTTAATGTTTTCAGTTAAAACTTTACAGGTGGAAAAATGTTTGAAATTGCTGACCTCTAGATCTTAGGCATAATTATAGAATAGAAAATATATAGCATTGTTCCATTTTTCAAAAAGACAACAAGAAGATAATAGACTATTCTGATTTTCAAATAGCTCTGCAAAATTTTGAATAATGTGTGATGAAATTGTTAGAGTTCTGAACAATGTTTTGAAGCTTTACAAAGTTTTTACTATATTTTACAGAGAGCAGGCCACTTGAAGGATTCATATAGATAAGTATTTATTCTTTATGTGATGTTTGTGTTAGCAGTAAGTTCTGTCAAGTACTGAATTCTTTGATGTGTTGTGCATAATGTGTTATCTTGTAGGTTCTGTAGTAGGTTCTATAGTAAGTTCTGCAACAATCATGTATTAATTCTTTAGTAGTCTTGTAGGACTCTGGTTTTAATATCAACTTTGTAATTTTCATTGCATGATTAAAAAAAATCCAAAGTTTCAAAGTTTTGTGAATTTATATTAAGAAATTAAGTTCCAATTTACTATTCCTTAGCATAGTTAGAGTTTACATGCTTTCATAGATAAATTTCACATGCTTTCTAGTTTAAAACTATTTGTGCTTTCATAGTTAGGTTTATCTTGTTTAGTAGTTTAGTTTAAAAAAAAAGCTTTCCTAGACTTGCTTCAGATGTTTTTTAGTTTAGAAATTTTTATCTTTTATTTTTTAAAATCCAAACATTGTTGTACTGAGATACCTAGTCTCCTTGTGCAAATAGCCTTGGACACTACCTTGGTTGACAAACTAATAAATCAAGTTAAAGTGCAAGGTTCAACGACACCCTGTCACTTTTTGGTGCCGTTGTCAGGGACATACACATTGTGTTATTAGGAAAACAATTAGGTAACTCTCATATAGTAGATCAAAACGAATTGTCAACTCCTTATTCTGCATGGTCAAAAAAAGGAGTCCACACAGAGGATTCATAGCAAAAACCTCCCAACTAGACGTTCCAACCATTGAATTTGGGGACACAGAAGCCTTAGTTGAAGAACTTTTTCAATACGAACTAGTCAATCAGGACCAACCTGAGACTTCTTAATGTACCTTGGTTATACAACCATCAAAACAAGATCCTATACAGGAACACATCCTCTTAGAAATGATGGCAGAAGACAATAATCATCATAACAACCATTATAACTAGAATGGAAGGAGAGTGGAACACACATTTACTTATCCTATTGCTCTCAACCCTTCACCTATGAAAACATTTCACCTTCTATCCTACCCACCTTTAGAGGATTGGCTTTGGAAGATCCAGACCAATTGCTCTTTGAGTTCAAAGTCCTCTATCAGACATATGACTATAAATATGATAACCAAAAACTAAAATTGTTTCCTTCAGTTTTGTGGGACTTGGCTATGCGATGGTTCATGGGACTAGCTTCAGGATCAATCAACTCTTGGGATGAAATGGAGACTATCTTTGTATAAAAATATCAAGATTACTACAGGGTTAGCGATAGAAAGGAAGAATTGTTTAGGCTCAAACAAAAAGAGGATGAAAGTTTGGAAGATTTTCTAGATAGGTTCCTCTTCATAGTAAAATATTTTAGTGAAGAAATGATGAACCTTGAGATTGTTAAAACTATATTCATCAAGGGAATTGATGAGGATGCTCGAAGAGCCCTAGACTTGATGGGTAAGGGAGATGTAGCTAAACTAGACCTCTCAAAATTTTTTGCTTTATGTAGAAATTATTCGAGAACTAGAAGTCCAGTCTGACTAGAGGTTCGAATGAAATTGGTCAACTTCGAGAGGAAATTACAAATCTTAAAATTTATATTCTCGTCTAGCTTTATACCACCTTAGATGGCATACAAGCTAAAATGCTTAATCTAGAAACATTATCCATCTATTGTCCTAGATGTACGAATAAACATCTATTACAAGAATGCCCTCTCGATAAAACTGATGTTTGCCAAATTTGTGATAAAAACCATTCCACAGACCAATGTGACTTGTTGAGTGCAATTAAAAATTAAAAAAAAAAGGTGTCCCAATTTGAAGAGGAAGTCAATTATATGGGAAAGAGACCTCGAGAAAATTTTCCTATGGATAAAGTCCAAATCCACCATGGCATCCTCAAAATAATTGGAATAATACCCAATGGACAACACCTTGGCCTCAGGGGCCACCCAAATGGGGACCTTATTCATGGGAACCTTTAGAATGGATAAATCAACAATGGACAAAGGTGCAACAACCTTGGTATCCTCCAAATCCTATCCCTCAGTGGAATCAACCATTAAATTAGTTCTACCAGGGACCTTAACGAATGCAAACTCAACAACAAAATCTTCTACCACCCTCCCAAAATCTGCAACAAACTGAACAAGTTAATCAATCGCAATTACCTATGCAGCCAGTGGTGAATCCAAAAAATAATCACCAGGCCTCCCCTGTATATTCTACTGAACAACAGAATATGGAAGGAATTAATGCTATACATTGCGGAAACGATCAATTGAGGTCAGGAAAAACACTACATCAACCTACTATAGTTGAAATCATGGACAAGGAAGAAACACTTTCAAACAAATAGGATATTAGAATTGGAGAAACCCCCAAGAAATCTATGGAGAACCCCCACAAGGTATTAATAAAAGAACAAACTTCTAAGCAGGTTACAGAGTTGGCTTCTAAAAATTCTTTGGAACCACCTTCTGACAAGCTTCCAGAGTCCAACACTAAGGATATTATTCAATCATCTCCAGAAGTTGACCTTATGAATAAAGAAAAGCATCAAGCTCCTTTTTTGTAGTGACTAAAGGGAGCAATTCCTAAAGGATCTCCAAAACCAATTAAATAAACTAAAACTAACCTCATCCAAGAAATAAAACATCTAAACATCAAAATCCCACTACTTCAGGCCATCAGAGAGATTCCAAAATTAAACCAACTCATAAAGTAGTTATGTATCAAGACACCAAAAAGAAAGAAGAAACAAATTAATACAGTGCAAATTGATGGCTATCTCACCAATCTTCTTTCTGGAGACTTTCTTCCACCAAAATATGGTGATCTTGGTAGTCTGATCATAACTATATCAATTCATGGGGTCAAGATTTCTATGCGCTTATTGATTTATGGGTTTCAATCAATATAATGACCCTGGAAGTAGTGGAGATGTTGACATTAACAAATTTACAACTAACGACCACCATTTTGCAAATGACAGATCAGTCTATTATTGTTCCAAAGGGAACCATGTGGAAAATATCCCAGTTAAAGTAGAAAAGTGGGAATATCCAATTGACTTTCAAGTAATCCATTCACAAACCCCTGAGGATAGTTACCCATTGATTATGGGAAGACCTTGGCTGGCTACAATAGCAACCCAACTAGACTGTAGATTTGGAGGGATGACCATCTTGAATGGCATCAATAGTAAATAGTTGTCACTATACCCTCCTGCTCATTCCTCTGTGAATAAAACTAGTCTAGAGTACGAGTGGATGAACCAAATTAGTATAGTCAACAAGAAAATCTGGGTTCTTTGGCGATGGTCTTTATCAAACAACATGCTGAAGAAATGGATAATGACACCAACCTAGACACAAATACCAAAGAAAATAGTGGAATAGACACAGACAATGATGAATACCAAGAAAAAAATGAAAATTTAGAAAGTTTTATCCAAACAAGCATAGCAGAATTTGCTCACGATGAAAAGAAACACTTTCTTACAGTATTTCACTATCCTTTTGCTAACCTAATCCCTATAATAGAGAGTTTCCTCGAAGATATAACTACTTTCCACATGTTGCAACCTCACAACTGCCCTCTTAATACTTTGATGAGTGAAACTTATATGGTCTCTTCCACTTACTTAGGGACAAAATCAATAATGGTATTACCTAGAAAAACTCTCAATATTAATAGATGGCTCTTAGAGCAATACGAACTCAAATGATTCGATGTTCTGGTGAACCGATCCAAGGATTTTGCTTGGGATTACAAAGATATGAGGAAAATTCATCTAAAAGTTTGCACTCATCACATCTATACTGAGGATGTTAGACTAGTCTGCCAACCACAATGCTAACTCAATCCTGCACTCAAAGATATATAGTTATAATTGAAATTGAGAAACTCCTACAGGTGGGATTCATTTATCCTATCTCTGATAGCAAGTGGGTTTCCCATTTGGTGGTGGTCCCCAAGAAAGGGGGAAATGGAGGGTATGTGTGGATTATAGGGAACTTAACAAAGCAACCTATAGGGATTATTTTCCCTTACCATTTAAAGATCAAGTTCTTGACAATCTGGCTGGTAAAAAATATCTTTCCTTCATTGATGGGTTTAGCAGCTATAATCAGATATAGTTGATGCCGAAGATCAAGACAAAACCATGTTCACTTGTCCATGGGGAACCTTTGCATACAAGGTTCTTCCCTTTGGCCTATGCAATGCTCCTGTTATGTTTCAGAGAGTTGTTTTATCTATCTTCGTAGAAATTGTAAAAGATTGTGTAGAAGTTTATATGGATGACTTCACAATCCAAGGAACTACCTATGAGGAAGCACTTCAAAATCTGGACAAAGTTCTCCAACGATGTGAGGAACATCAGCTTTCTCTAAGCCATGAAAAATGCCTAATAATGGTGGAGCAAGGGATTGTATTGGGCCATCACTTTTTTGTGGAAGGCATTAAATTTGACCCAAGAAGATTGAAGTGATACAAAGACTTGAACCTCCTAAAAATCAAATGAATGTTAGAAGATTTTTAGGATATGCGGACTATTATCGAAGATTTATTAAAATTTTTAGAAAAATTGCAGCCCCTATGTTCTCCTTGCTTTAAAAGGATGTTGAGTTTTACTGGACCTTAGAATGCCAAGCTTCCTTTGAAAACATTAAAGAGAAACTCATGACAGCACCAGTGTTGCATGGACCTAATTGGAGCTTGTAATTCTACATTTATACAGATACTTCAAACAATGTAATATGAGTAATATTAGGACAAGAATTACATCAATTGAAAAACTTAACCCCAGCTAAAAAGAATTACACCACCATAGAAAGAGAGTTTCTGGCTGTCGTGCATGCCATCAATAAATTCTACCACTATATCATATGTTACAAAGTGGTTGTTTACACATATCACTTAACAATTAAATATAAAGTATTTATCTATTATTATTTATTTATATTTGTTTTGGTATCTAAATATATTCTACGTAATTTTAAAAAAATTAATTCAAAAAGTGTAATAAGTTTGTATGAAAAGATTATTTAGATGTAAAAAAAATACCATGAAAAAATGAGGGTAAAAATGTTTGAGTCATCATGTATGCAAAATCATTGATGAGAAACACAAAAAAATAAAAATATTAATCTATTAATATTATTTATTTATGTTTGTTTAAATATATTTGGAGAATTAAAAAGCTAATTAAAAAAGTCTATTGCAAATAAGGATTGTTGGCATATGTATAGTTTACACAAACCTATGATAAATATTGAGAAAGTACAACCATAAGAAATTCAAAACTATCTAGTAGAGGAAGCTAACATAAGAAATTCAAAACTATTTAGAGAGGTAGTGGAAACAAAATTACTTGGGAGCGGCAAAGATGTCAGAACACAAAGATGAGTGGGAAAAAATTTCTACAACACAATGCTTACATTTATCCTTTCAAAGCACCATAATTTCAGGGCAACGTCTATCCAACCCTCTGGATGCACATTTGAGTATTCTGAATTTCAATTAATTAATAAATACGGTCAAATGTGCATCCAGAGGGTTGGACATATATGGAATGTTCAAAGGCAAGTGTGGTATGTGACAATTTCCATTACTTACATAAATGACAATCAATTTCAAAAAAATTATAGTAAATTGTAATTTTATAACTTAAAAAAAATAATCTTATTCAAAAATTTCACCCCTTTCAAACATAAAGATTTTGAGTTTGTAATTATTAATTAAATCATAAAATTTACTTTGTACTCTTGAAATTTAAATAAATATTAATTTTTACGAAAATATTTTCAAATATTAATTTAGATTAAGAATGTTAAATTTAACTTGGAAATCATTAAATGGTTAAATCTAGTTTCATTGTTTACATAATACTATGTCATAATGATAATTACTTTCTAAATGTTTCATGTTTAAAAATAGAGGCTTAACTTTAGTTTTAGTTCAAAAATACCTTACAAAAATATTTTAGGATGATTAAAATATTATTCAGAGTCCATATTTGGTTTTGTAAAGCCTCTGATTATTAAATTAAAGGTCCACATATTTTAATAATTGTCAATGAATTAAATTCCAAAGCACGCCAAAGTAGAAGCTTTATTTTTTTTTCTAAAGTAGGTAGACAAGTTGTGAGATAATTTTCTCACATCATAAATAATTTTCTCACATCATACAATTTAGGGCTTATGGACTAATTAATAACCTAATAAAGAAGAGAAGGGGGAAACATTAAAACAATACTAGAAAATAATGACAAATCAAGTGTCATCACTACTTATGAAAACAATTTATAATCATATTTAAAAAGAAAAATTAATTATGTGTTGTAATAGTCTAATACATAACACTTCTATTATTATTTTAAGGGAAATTAATAAATATAAAATATATTTTATTTCATATTTAAAAATTGTCTAACATTTGTTTAAAAAATTAAGTATTTTAATAAACCCTTATAATATTAAAATACTTTTAATTTTTATTTTATTTAATATTATCTCTTATTTAATTAAATATACGTTTCAGACAAGTATAAATACTAAAAGTAGTTGTAATGGATAAAATGCAAAGGTGCACATTAAATCAAAACCCATTTTTAAATATATATTACATTATATAATATAATATATGATATGTGGGACATGTGAACGTTCTCATTCGATGGTTTTTTTCAAAAAAGGTAATTAATGTCTTTCAGTTCACCCACCTAAAAGTCAATTTTAATAAAATATGATGTATTATTATATTAATATATTATTCAAAAAGTCATTTTTTATTTTTTTGAAATTCAAATAGCATTATGAGGGCATTTGATTTGACACTTCGGTGTCTTCTTAGTTTTGTTTTCACATGCTATTTGCTTTAAAAATAATAAAATAAAAATAAAAAAACATATATAACTATGACTTTAGAGATTTTGATTTTAATGGCCGATTTGGCCTTATTTGAAGAAGGGTTGGCATTAGGAATTGTTTATAAATTAAAAATTAATATTGAAGTAATAATTATATTGAACTCAGACCTAAGTTTTGAAGGCTATAAGTCCTCCACCTTTTTTTTTTAATATAAATCCTCCACCTTCAAACCAAAACCAAAATAATATAATTAAAGTTTAAATATAAAAATACAAATATGTATTAGTTTAGAAGATATTTTGTAAGCAATTGTCTTGGTGGACTTGTTTTCTAATACCATGACTAAGTCATATACAAATGCACCAACTTCCTTTAAATCTCTTTTGAATAAGTCTATGATAAGATTTATTTTATTTTTTATAGTTTGAAAGTGGAGCTTTGGATGCTTAAAATATTATATAGTTTAAATATTTTATTTTTTAGTCCCAATTTCATCATAAATTGAAGTTAACAATTTGAAATTATTTTATTGTAAAGATTTGGTCACTATGATGATCTCTAGGTTAACATTGACATTTCATTTAAGTTAAAAATATAAGGTGATGTATTTTGGATAAAATATAATATTATATTAATTTATATAAGTAATATTTTTTAGTTAAGACTTTATGTGTAAGTTTTGTGAATTTTTAATTGATTATATTTTGCTTTATTGTTATTACTGTGATATTAAATATTTTGGGGGTGTTATTTATTATGGTTTGCAGGCTATTGAGTGCATCCCCAAGGGATTAGTCTCACCCCAACTCGCCCCTTCCCGATCCCAACTTGGCAGCTTGTAAGACCAAGGTAAGGTTGGATTGGGTCATTGCGTTGGGTCACGCGGATACCTCTAGTGCAACAAAAAAAATGTTAATTTTGGATTTGTAATTAAAAAAAATTAAAATAGTAAAAAAATATCATCTAAGTATTTTTATGGCTTTTTTGAATCCTAAGGGTTTGTACCTTGGGAGCACAACATCTCTTGGGCTATGTGTAAAGTGAGGTGGATGAATATAGTACACATCCTATCATTGGGAAGATCATACCATAAACAAGCATGGAGGGGATTGCTTGGTGTAATGTTGTAAATTGTGCTCCTTGATAGTGCAAGCACAATTTCACACTCTGTTTAGCACCCACCTTGGTATTTGCTCCATTAGTTCATTTCTAGGACCACTTTTCTAGCCTTGGTGATGCAGGGGCATCACTTCCATTTCAATTTTGGTTTTTTTGTCTTTCTTCTAGCTTTGGTAATATTAGTTGTTTAGTATGGTTTTGGTGAGTTGTAGTTTGCAGTTCTTTTTAGATGTTGACACTTGTCATGTGCCTAGCAAGATTATAATTCTTATTTCTGTCGCATAAGGCAATTGCCTTCTTGTCATCGTTGGGACAAGAAGATAGTTAGTTTAACTGATGGTGAGTAAACCGCCAATGGAGTTTAAGTGTCGTCGACAGTTGCAAGAGACTGTTGGTAGTTTCATTAGACAGTTACAAGTGAACAACGAAGAGAACGACAAAACATATTGGAGATTATTATTGTGTTGAAATAGGCTGATTTGTTTAGTGGAGTTTTGGCGTAGAACAGAGGTACGAGAGACAATAGAAGGAACGCCGATCATTGAAGGCCGACTAGTGTGCAATGTAACATCTCTATAAAGTGATAAAACATTCTTTAATCAAAGTTTATATTGTCTGTACTCTGTCAGAAGCCAATAGAAATATAATCTATTCTTGTTCTTCCTGTCACCATTGTCAATGTTTGAATTTGTTCTTAATTCTAATTCTTGAACTTCCTATCGTACTTGTAAAGGTTTGCTTGTGGTTGAAATCACTGTGAATTTGAATTATTATGTGATCAGCAAGGCTTGCATCACTTGGCCTTACCCTCAACTCGAGAGAAATGATTCACTTTCCTAAAGTTTCTTAAACCTTCCTAAATCTTCCTAAACTTGACTAAACTATTCCTGTTAACCAAATGTTGGAACATAGCGCAATGTTTAGATCATGGTGATGTCCCAAAGCAATGCTAACTTTCTAGGAGGATTTAGCTAGGACCCTAGCACCCAAGCGCTAGTATCCTCCCGTATCCTGTGAAGTTTTAAATCCCCTGATGGTGTCAGCCTTATCTTGAGTGACGTGACCTCGATTTCTACATTTTAGTCCCATGCTTCGTCGACCTCTAATATTCAAATATTTTCCCTCCTTAAAGGCTTCATATTTAAATAAGAATTTGAAAAGACTTAAAGGACTTTAGAGAATTCTTCGCTATCTTCATATTATTGCAAACTTATGAATTATTGCAGGTTTATTTGTTGTTGTAATACGAATTTTTATGCTCTTGGAAATAATTATGGCAGATTTGGAAGAAAGGTCTTGAGTCTATCCTATTCTCCTTGCATTTTTGAGAGAAGGGTTGGAACCACCAATTGAGTTTGGCTTGAGTACCTACATTATCATGATTGGGTATGGTTGCAATGCCTTCTTATTCTGCATACTTCAAGCAACTTCCTGTTGCAAGGTGTGACCCTTGGTTTTCTTGTTTAGCGCTGCGCTGCGGTGGTTTGTGACAAGGGCTTAATCGCCTCCCGTGCTTGTTAAGTCAAGTGGTTGTATCAGGCATTAACAGGTCAATCTTTTGGTGCAACGACAACTAACAGTTGGTATCAGAGCCGAGGTCACAGGTTCAAACCCTGCGCTTGCATTGGGGGGGATTGGTGCAAGGTGTGACCCTTGGTCTTCTTGTTCAGCGCTGCGTTGCGGTGGTTTGTGACAAGGGCTTAACCGCCTCCCGTGCTTGTTAAGTCAAGTGGTTGTATCAGGAATTAACAGGTCTATCTTTTGGTGCAACGGCAACTAACACTTCCACCTTCCTTGAGCTGAAGGTAGTGTTTTCTTGAGTGAGACACTTCTCTTGAGTTGATCATTCTATATGCTTGAGTCATATAGGGTTAGGGTTTTGTGATAAATCCTTTTGGTTTGCTTCTCATTACAATCTTAGATGCACATAAGATTAGGAGCACACACTATTTGATCTTCTCTAATCTGGCTATCCATGAGGTAGGAATACCAAAATGGGGGTTTGACTAAGGCAAACTCCTATATAGCCACAACCCTTCTATCTCTTGTTATTTTGTAGATCTACGACAATTGAAAACAAGTATCGCAAATCGAAGAACATACAAACGATCACAGATCCTGATACTCAGAGATAACTTTCAGAAGGCCTTAAATACTAGGACTACACTACCCAAGAGCCATTGTCCTTTCTATGTTTTCCCAGATCTCTATGATAGGTTCTAGTCTACATTCTATTCATAATTCTGCTTCAGTTTCCTATTTTCTATAATTGTACTTTGTAGCTTAGGTCAGATTCCTTACTTTATCCTACTATTGTATAGTATAATCAAATCTTTGGTAATCAATCCTCATCCATACAACAAAGGGACAAAACCCCTATAGCTTGGCTCTCCTTTTAGGCCTGTAGCCAAGCTCAGTTTGTGTTCCAATGTTCATGTGGAGGAAGGTTGACATAATTTTGGTGTATTAAAGTAGATCCCCTCTTTTCTACATAACATTTTTGGTGAACATGATGATCTTACTATTACTAATTTTTTGTTCACATTGAAAATTAGTTGGACCTAAGTGTTGTTGATAACTGAGAGGGGGGGGGGGTGAATCAGTTATCAAAATTATTTCTTCTTTCTGAACTTTCTTATTAATTAATGCAGCATTAATTCAAACAAGCAAACATAACCATGAAATGGAGATACACATGACACAATATTTTTGACGTGGAAACCCTATTAAGGGAGAAAACCACAGGGTGATTAACCCAAAGATTATTCTTTGTTAGAAGAATAAAGAATTACAAAATGGCACTTGCCAATTAGGGCTCACTACCCGAGCACACTGCTCACAAGGAGGCACACTGCCTACAAGAGACACACTATCTACAAAAGAATGTTATACAATACTTGAACTGATTGGTAGCATCCACATATGCTGGATTTCAGTTCCGGTTAGGCTCAGTACACTGATCTGCTGCACTTCATCTTTTCTCTTCTCTTATGCTGCTTTCCTTTCACATACCAGACCTTACTGTTTCTGCTCTGCTCTGCTTTTATTTGCATATCACATGTCACCACACAACTTATCACAACTAAATCCATCATATATATATATATATATCCACACAAGTGATTTCATTATCTTTCTAGTCGACACCCGGAACAGTCAATCTTCTCACAAACTCTATTCTGTCAGCTGAATCCTTGCACATCAAGTAATGCGGATCAAGCATATACTTGTAGAAATCATTAATCATGTCGGCCAAACATAATTCATGTCTTCATAACCTTTACCACCATCAGAAACGCATCCGAAAAATAGTCTGATGTTCAGTCAGTCAGTTCTTCCTCTATTCACACTGTCACTCAGGAACCCGGTACTCAAGTATTCATATCTTTTACCTCATCTATCACCGGAGGCTAAAACCTTGGAATCTATCACTCAAGGTAGTACTCTTTACTTCCCCAAATCTGTACTTCACCAAGATACTTCCTCTGAGAGATCTGGACCTGTCTGTCGGACCTTGCCACATGCTCTGTTCTTGTTTATCAGACCACCACATTCTTCATTCTGACTTCCGGTAGAGACACACCATGTCCTGCGGATGTGTGGGATGAACTTTGTTGCCATCAACATTCATGAATCCATATAGTGTCTCTTGCCAACAAGTGTAATTTTTCAGAAGGAATAATAGAAAACTTCAAAGTTATGCATTTCTTGAATGGTTGATGCCTTGACAAAGTTGAAAAGAAGATCCAGTTGTTAGGCTAACCCATTAGTCCAATCAGGATTGATAAGTTATCATGACAAAGGAATTGATTATCAAAGGATCAAACATTCAAGGAGATACAATTGTTCTACAAAGTTTGATCTTTCAAGAGTTATAAGTTAAATTGATTATTCAGATTAATCAGTTTTGAATAAAAGAGAGAAAGATATTGTATTACACTGTTATTTCATGTCATGTTTTGAACATACATCCAAGTATTTGTTACTTTATCTCATGCATTGATTAAAAAGGAAATACATATACATCATATGCATTAGAGAAACTAACTGATCATGTTTAAAAGAAATGTTTAACAGTGTCCCACACAAGCTGTGGGCGTAACTAGACTAAGCAATTGTAGACATGCAAGCTATGTATCTGTTTGATAAAAGAAAAGAGAAAAGAACATATGATAAATCTAAACATCCATCATTGCCTGATGATGGAGGTTGCTGTTGAAGCTGGCCTTCAAGTCTTTAGTTTTCATTCTTCACTCCAAGCCACCATCCAGTTGAAACCTGCAAAATTTTGGGAACATCCCTATTAGTGCTCTAGATGTTTACAGTTATCACATGCTTTTATCAAATAGAGACATCTACTTATCATAACATGCATTCAGATATGAGATCAGATCAAATAATGATACAAATCAGGAAGAAATCATGAAGGAGATCAATCAACGCTATCAGGTACTTCTTATGCTAACTTGTTTGTTCATTGTGCAGGTATAGGACACATTTTGTTGCTGGTTTGAAGACAAATAAACATGTGGATTAAATATGGCTCCCACAAGGGTTTGAGCCCAGCATGATTCTTTTTATTTTTTGAAAAGAGTATCAGAAAAGATAGGATGCATCATTCTAAGCTATATCATGCATTATCTAATCAACTTACATAAATAAGATGTCATCATGACATCATTACAGTTGATTGAAGCAAATCAAATCTATATGACTGAGTCAAGATTGACAAAAAGACAAATTCAGAAATTGGATTACAGTCATCTAAGGAGTGATACAAGTTTTCAAATTATTGTGCCTGATAAAGAGAAGAGAGACAGAGTAAAGAAGGATACAAGAACTTATGTATCATTTGAACAAGTTGCAGAGTAAATCATGTGAAGGGTCATCTCATTATGACAAAGGAGTAAGATGAAGCAACATTTTATACCAGGTATTTCTCATGTTGTTTTCATACAGTTTAAGATGATCAAAGTTTAAACAGTTATATCACATTCAAAGTTGCAAGTGTCTCATAGAAATAGTCAAGCAAAATGCCACATGGAACAACAGGTGGAACAGTGGAAGGCAAGACAATCATAAACAATATGCCAACTTGACGCCATAAAATAAAACTTCACAAGATGTATGAGATAAGTGTGCAGTCATCTAGAAAGAAGATATAAAATTTGCAAAAGGCTGTCACCAATGCCTCAAAACTTCAAACCATTAAAGATACATGAAGATACCATGAAATAGTTCTACTGGAGCAGATGGGTCTTATTTTTCAAGGATGAAACAACCATGCCAAGAATCTCATATGATTCAGGCATTAAGGAGAACCTATAAATGAAGATGAATGCTATAGTTTAAATGGAGTTAGATGTTCAAACAATAAAGCATCCAGGGATGAAGCACATAATGCATAGCAAATACCCCAACACAATGAATGGTTATCACACACATGACAGTCAACTTTCAAGATCAAATGAGAGACAATCATGACTAAAGCGGAAAGATGCAAATAACAAATACATACATCATGCTCACAATTCATCAAATGATAAAGACTGTCACTAACCATCAGTGATCTTAAAGGAAGAATAAGCTATGGAGTAGCTACGTATGTCATCACAAACATGATAGTCAATTACAAATCCAAGAACAAGAGACAACCATGTCTAAAGCAAGGAAGAAGTTGCAAATACAGTATACATAGAGTACAGTAGAGTATAAAGAATGCAACAGTTCAAGGATGAATAAAGTGGATTCCATGCATTTCAACATTATTGTACTTTGACAAAACTTTATTTCCCATGCCTAAAGATACAGTGTAGTAAAGAGAGATATAGTGCAAGAGAAGTGAGATACCATGAAGATCAAGATACAAATATAGTCACCAACACCATGGATAGTTAGGGACAGTGACCAATAAAATGGCTTATATAAGGAAGAGACATTCATGATATATCATAATGGCCATATCCATCCACATAATAGACATTCAAGTGATAAGATAAGAAGCCAGTATGCACAAAGATGACTATAGGTGCAAGGATGCACAAAGGCATGCTACAGTTGTATTGAAAGAATGCATAACAACCAAGAAGAGATATGAACATGTTAAAGATGCTACATATATGCCTTGAAATACACAAGGACAACTACAATTACTCATAGTGTGCATGATACATACCATGCAGTAGACATTCAAGTGATGAAATGAGCAAAAAAAAAGGTAATAATGATATGCCATAATGATGCAGTTGTAGTAAACAAACAACAAGATACAAAAATGCATGATATCTATGCACAAAAGAATCTCAATACATATGATAGTCAAGAGATAGCATGAGATCTATGCCATAGTATATATCCAGATGCAATAAAAATAACACACAGTCAAAGATGATGCTACATGATAGGAGTCCATTATGCTATAACTTGCAAAGTTGAAGAGTATGAGTATCATATGCTAATAAGTTAGAGAAGCTATCTATACTACAGAAGAACCTCATAGGAATGTAAATGGTGATACTCATGCAACTTGAAGAGATATGCATAAGAAGCCATTTATGCTATAGGTACAATAGAAGTAGAGGATAACAGTCATCATATAGAATATCACATATTTTGCTATCATATAGAATACCAAAATGTGCTTCTACCCAGTAGCTACAGTGAAAAGATAAGGTAAAGTGTATCATCAGCAATATGAGATAGTCACAAGGACAGGAGGAGAGGTGTTATGTGAAGTAAAGAAAGAAAAACCCACTTACTAATGATTCAAACTCTTTATACTTTTGCCAACAGATGGAGAAAAAACCACAGTCAAGGTGGTGCTACACAGAAAGAGAAACCATTTATGAAAAACTGTATACCCATGTCAAGATATCAAACCCTAATGATATTTTTTGTAGACATAGTTAAGAAACTTCAAACAGATGCCATGATACATTCATAACCATGCCAAAGGAGCAAGAAACAAGAAGGAAGGTGTACCCATCCGCAAACTAAACAAGATCTCTTCAAAGATACATCAAACCTTCCTTTCTTTACAGTATAAAGAGAAAGAGATTAAGTGAAAGAGTATGGCCGTGGCATTATAAAGGTTTTTTTGTAGGAAGAAGTTGAAACCCTAACTTCAAGGCTCACAAACCCTCGACAGTCTACAACATTTGATGCCTATTTTTAGGAGAAGCATGGCCAGAACTGGTAAAAGCTTTGAAAATGGAGAAAAAATATCAAAACCCTCATTTCAAAACTTTAAACCCTCAATGTTTTTGCATGATAAAATAGATCAAGATAAAAAGAAGAGATACATAGTCATGGCCAAGAGTGACATAGCATTTTTTGCTATAAAATGCAATACCCATGTCTACCTACAGACTTGTCATGCTGCAAAGAGTCAAACCAAAGACAAGTTGAAGCTATAGAGTGAAAATGACAAGTGCTTACCCCTTTTGCTGGTAGGAGGAAAGATCTTCCACAACCTCACAATGGCCTCAAACTTTCAAGATCAGATGAAGACCGTCAAGGAAGAAGCACACAAAAACAAATATGAAGGTATTAAAAGATTGCATAGCAACAGAGAGCAATGAATGAAGAAGAAGGCCATGGCCATTTAAAATAAATAAAGCTACAGATCCATAAATGTTTCATATAAAGCTCATACCGGTGTTACCTTCTTCCTAATCATGTAGAGCTCCATGGAAACAACAAAGAGGAATAGCTGAAAGAGAGAAGACCAAAGCCATGATGGAGATAGTTGAAACCCTCGGTCGACATAAAAGTTGTAGAGCTCAAAGAAGGAAGTCAAAATGAAGAGTGAATGAGCAATTTAGGGTTGTTTTCCTTCTTTTGTTCGAAGGTTCTTTGCTTGAGTGTATTTTTGACTTACAAAAAACCAATAATTATATTATCCAAAAAATAATGCCGTGGTCAAGACTTTCCCTAGCCATCATAACATGGAGTGGCCAACAACAATGCTTTAGAGTTGATTTTTATTAAGTCAAGAGGTTGATGTGATGTGTGGGAAAGGCTCCAAGCCTTATAAACCTTTTGAAGATTCCTTGGTGATCGGGTGGTGAATAGACAACAATACACATGCTCAAGTTCCTTATCCATTTTCAAAGCATCCAAAGATAGGGGTATCTCCTCATTATGCATGGTGGCTAACAACCAAGAAGATATGATTTTAGACATGGTATATGCCTATGCTATACATGGAGTTTTCAAGAGTAAGCTTTCATGCATGGTGGAGATATGATTTCATGGGGTGATAAGGTATTGTCTTGTAGTGTTTTGATTATTGCATAAAGGCAATTGTAGTAGGAGATATGATAGTAGGAGATATGGTGGTGGCAATATATGATGGGCATTTTTGATATATGGGGTTTTATACATAATGGAGTTGTTCTTCCTTCCTTAATCTCAAATTGCATATGGGGATATAAGGAGATTTAGAAAATGTGATGTATGTGCATAAAGGCAACAAGGGGGAGTCATAAGGATATTTATACATTTTTGTTTTGTGCATGGAATGTTATGTGGAGTGACTCAGTTTCTTTTTATTTTCCTTGCAGAGGGAGATATTTTTTCTCATTGATCATTGGAATGATAAGGAATTTTGTAATTATTCCTAAGTGCTATTTTGCAAAATAGGCAAATATATTGGAGTGATAAGGAGTGATATTTTTCTTCTAATCATGCATGATTTTACAAATGAATTAATTGTAAATAAATAATAAAGTAATACTCTATAAATTACTTTATTATTTACTCACAATTAATTTTGCTCATGCAAAATCATGCAAATTGATTAGTTGAGTTAACTAGGCCACCTAGGAGGTTTTGCATGACATATAGGAGTATTTTTAGGGTCCTTGGTCAAAATTTTGGTCAAACATATGGAGAGGCCCAAATTGAAGCTATTTTTTCTCAATTTGTGGTAGTTTTAGACCCTAATTTTGAGATTTTTTGAGGTTGCTCGGGAATGAGTATTTTTAGAGGCAGTTATCTGCAAGTCCATATTTTTTGCATGCCTCTTGGAGAGAGCATACCTATATATATTAAAGCAAAAGTTTATTTTTGCTAGTTCTTGATTCTCATTCTGATTCAGACATTTTGGAGAATTCTTGTAGCTCACTTTTATAGTTTTATTGAGAGATCGGCATGTTACAAGTTATCTTTTGTCTTTTTGCAAAGCCTTCCTTTGTTTCTTTCAGATTAGTTGAATTACCTTTCCTTTTGGTGCTGAATGTTGAAGTGATTTTGATGAAATTTTTCTGTGTTTTATTATTAAGCCTTCAAAATTATTGTCTCACCTCCTTGTTTGCAGCATTAAAGCATATATTCATCACAGGTCTTAGGTTGTGTTAACCAGAAATAGTCTTTTTATGCTGTGAAAAAACTATTTCCTTCATAAAAACCTATTTTCAAACCTTCCTTAGAATCATTTTTGTGGTATTTATGCCAAGTCTAGATTGTGTAGAAGTCAGATTTCTGGGTAAACATTGTGAATAAGATTACATTATTTTTATCCATATCAGGTGCATCACCATTTTACCTTTAGTATTCATTTAGTTGCTTTCTTCCCTTTTCCCAAAAAGTAAAAACATACATCTCAATAGAACATTTGAAGGGAACCAGCCCATAATATGGAGGTCTAATCTCATCATAGGGCACCCACAACCCGAGATTAGTCCCATGTTACACAGAATTGCAGTGCTTTAACTAGCCTTGCATACGGGTGTAATTCCCAGTGATAACACTTACAATGCTTCTTAGATCTGATTTATGTTTAATTAGCTTTAATTGGTTAATTATTTAGACATTGTTGTTTTTATATATCATCTGTTTCACATTAGATATTTGTGTTTGTAAAAGTAAGTTATGCAATAATGTTAGATCTTTTTATTTAAAATTTCAGTGCATTTGATGAGACATTTAGTAGTGATGATTTTGATATGTTAGATGAAGCCCTTGATGACTTCATCTCAATGGAATCATCCTCTATGACTCCTAAACCATCTATCTTTCAAAGATTCATCAACACAATTTATGTTTTTGGTTCCCAAAAAGAGCCTAATAAACCCAAAATTGTTGTGCATCTTCATTCTGATGCTCCTTAACCACATTCAAAACCTATGCTCACTATAGGAGTGCCAAAACCATCTAGACCTCCTAGATACATTCTAGACTTTGCAAAATAAATCACTAAAAAATAATCAACTCAATCAAAATGTGTCACAACAACCCATTCACCATGAGGTTGCTCACACATATAACACTAGAAATAATGAAAAGGAAAAAAAATAACATTTGTTCCAGCTTCTCTTCCACCTACTGCACCTATTCTTCCTCAGGCTCCTTGTATTCCTCAATAGGTTGGTCTAGAATATGATCTTGTTGAGCATCTTCGCTCTACTCTAGCAAAGATCTCACTATGGGAGTTGATACAAACATCACCTACATGCCACAAGATGCTCCAAGAAGCTCTACACAAGGTTATTGTATCACATTTTGTTAAGCCAAATGATGTAGCAACCCTATTAGATTATATGCATGTGACAAATTTGGACATTATTTTTCAACATGAATTACCTCCCATAGAAGTTCAAAACAAAAATAATCCTCTCATGATATTTTTCATCATTAATTGAACTAGAGTGAAATGAAATATAATTGGTAATAGATTAGGTTTTAATGTTAGTGGCGTAGACATGTCTTGTTACATAAAATTCCAGTGTAGATACATCTCTCATAAAAATTGATACAGTTAACATTCATGGCTTTGATAATGTTGGTATATAATCACTACGTACAATCACACTACCTTTTATGGTTGGACCTATGACTTTACCTACACTTATCCATGTCATGCCTAATTCTCTTACATCTAATCTTCTTCTAGGTAGACCATGGATCCATGCCATGAGGGCAGTCCCATTTACCCTTCATCGTTCAATAAAGTTTGTTTATGATAACAAACTCCATACAATTGAGGTTGATCCTAATCCAGATAGTTTCTTACAAGATGAAGCCAGGAATCAATCTCTTTCTTCTACACCTATAAACACATTAATTCCATCTTTATTGAAAATACATTCACTAGTCCCTCTTTCCGCAGACAATGCTGAGCAAGAGGCTATGTCATCTTCAAACAAGTTTTTCAGTGATGCTTGGGGTTCTTTAGACTTTGCACCTACCTTCATGGGTGAGTATAAAGTCTCACTATCAAAGATGGAAAACTCAAAGGTATCTACAATATCTTCTACACAATCTTTTCCTTCTCCTAAAATTACTTTAACACGTAGTGATGATTATACTTATAATATTGACTATGTGCAACTAATGGTGAGCCACCTTCTTTTACAGAGATGGCTTCCATTTATGGTCAAGGTTTTCAAATATTATCTCAATTGGGTTATAGAGGCAATGGTTGTGATTTAAAGGAACAAGGTATCAAGATCCCTTTAGAAGCTAATCCACATAGCTCTTTGTTTGGTCTTGGATACTGCCCTTTGAAGCCCACTAAAGCTTCTCTTCACCCTTCTCTTAATGTAAACACAATTTTAGTAGATTCTACACTTAACACAATCTATATTAAATTCATTGACACATGTAAACTTGTAGTGATATTACTTTGGATAGTTTCTCAATGGATGAGGCTTTAATTAAATTTCTAAGAGTCTATGATCATTTGCCTTGTTACCATCATGATCACAAATTTCTGTATTGTTTAAATGTGGAAGCATACTTTGGGAAAAACGTTGGTTTATCTAATGATACCTTGACATCTTATGAGACACCTATAGAATCCCCTCATCCTCCTGATGTCCCATACCACAATACTCTCCTTAATGGAAAAACTGATGATGTCTAGATGGACCTTAATAAACCCAAAAAGGTTATCCCAATTAGAAAATATCTAAATCCAGAAGAACAACACGAACATACTTCTTTGTTACATGATTATCCTGAGCTTTTTTCTTGGACATATTTTGATATGCCTAGCATTGATTCAAAGGTTGTAACACATAACATTGTATTGCATCCTGATGCCAAGCCTGTTAAAAAAAAAATGAAATATGAATCCTAACTAGTTAGGGTTGAGATTGAGAAGCTTTTACAAGCTAGCTTTATCCGCCCTATTGACTATTCACCTTGGATCTCAAATATTGTGGCTGTCACTAAACCTGACAACCGTATTCAAATTTGTATTGACTTTCATGATTTAAACAAAGCATCCTTAAAAGATGATTTTCCTCTTCCTAACATTGATATGATTGTTGATTGCACTGTTGGCCATGCATTACTCTCATTCATGGATGGCTTCTCTAGATATAACCAAATTTTCATCAATCCTCATGATCAATATAAAAAATCTTTCATAAGTCTTTAGGGAACATTTTTTTGGGTTGTCATACCATTTGGATTGAAGAACACTAGTATGACTTACCAACACACTATGGACCTCATCTTCCATGATTTCATGCGCAACGTCTTAGAGGACTATGTCGATGACATTCTAGCCAAGTCTGTCTTGCGTCAAGATCACATCAAAATCCTTCATAAAATCTTTGAATGTATATACAAATACAACATTCCCTTAAATCCTCATAAATGCATCTTTGGCATCAATAGCGGTAAGCTATTTGGATTCATTGTTTTGCATCATGGTATTGAGGTGAATACAAAGAAGATTGATGCTCTTGTCAATATGCCACCTGATAGAAATATTTCACAACTTTGTAGTTTACAAGGGAAGATACAAGCCATTCGCCAAGTTTTCTCACAACTCACAGGTAAGACTCTTCCTTTCAAACAACTTCTTAAGAAAGGTTCTAATTTTATGTGGAATGAGGATTGCCAAAAATATTTTGATAACTTAAAAATCTTTTTAGCTAATCCTCCCATATTACATCCTACCTTCTCTAGATGACCCTTTCTTCTTTACACATCAGCTTCTCCTAATGCTCTTGCAATTCTATTGGAACAACATGATGATGATGGAAAAGAATGTGTTGTGTACTACATTAGTTGAACTTTTCTCTATTATGAAGTCTGATATTCTACAATTGAAAATAAATACCTCGCTCTTGAATTTGTAACACAAAAACTAAGACACTATCTTCTAAACGCTAAAACTAATGTCATTGTAAAATTTGATCCCTTGAAGCATCTCTTTGCCAAAACAGATCTCTCAAGACATTTGTGTGAGAGGGTTATGTTGTTAATAGAATTCGATCTCAAATTTTTCTCTCAAAAGGCAATTAAAGGTCAAGCATTGATAGATCACTTAACTAAGGATCCTTCACCATTTTATTTATCGAATCAAGAATCATTCTCTGATGATCAAATCATTTCTTTGGATGTCAATCAAAAGTGGGACCTATTCTTCGATGGTTCTATATGTCAACATGGCTCTGGTGCTGGTGTTATACTAGTATCTCCTTCAGGTAAGCTAGAGTATGAAGCCCTTATTGCTTTCTTGCATGCCACTTTGTCTCTTAACATTCAACATCTTCACATATTCAATGATTCTCAGTTGATTATAAGACAAGTCACTAGATCTTATCAAGTAAAGCAAGATAAGTTATCTCATTATCGTGACTTAGCCTTATACTATTGAAAAGTTTCTTCTCTTTCACAATTGACATAGTCCCATGAAAAGACAATCAACCTACGGATGTAATGGCAAGCACTGCTTCCCTTATATCCCCTGATGATTTATCTGATAAATTTTAATTAATCATTCATAATATCACATCACCATCTAGATCTAGAAATACTTTCATTATAGTTCTTTCCTGTAACATTGATTCAGACAAATGGTACTCCCATATAGTCTAATATTTGAGTGACGGTACCTTTCCTAATCCAACATCTAGAAATGCTTGAGTTTGCATATGCAAGCTCGCAATCTGTTACATCATTTTATCCAATGTTCTTTATCAAAGAGGATACAATGGACCCGTTCTTCATTGTTTTAACAAATCAGAGATGCCAGTTGTTTTAGAGGAAGCACATTCAGGTGCTTACAGAGGGAATTTCGGTGGGTGATCTTTGGTTCAAAAGTTGCTTTGCATGGGCTACTATTGGTGGAGCATGGAAAAAGATTCTTTAACCTTCTTCAAAAGTGCTTACAATTTCAACAACATAACCTCATTCAAGCTTCTGCCTAGGCACTTCATGCCATGGTATCCCCTTGTCCATTTTCCATGTGGGGCTTGGATCTTATTGGAAAAATCTCTCCTCCTTCATCACAAGGACATAATTTCATTCTCATAACTATCGACTACTTCATGATGGGTCTAGGTGGTTCCACTCTGATCCATGACTACTAAAGTAATATGTCACTTCATCCTTGGTAATATTATCTCTTGCTTTGGTCTTCCTTTTACTTTGGTTACTGATAATGGTTCATCATTGAAGAACAAAGGTGTGAAGAAGTTCCTTGAAAGATTCCACATTCAATATTGCTTCTCTACGCCATATTATCCATAATCAAATGACCAAGAAGAAGCTTTTAATAAAATAATTGGACAAATCCTTCAAAAAATTGTTAATAAACACAAGAAGGATTGGCATACTCAACTCTCTTATGCATTATGGGCTTATCAAACAAGTGTTTGTACGACTATGGGTACTACCCTATACAACCTTGTATATGATGTCAATGCGATCATGCCCTTAGAGTTAGAAATTCCTTCATTGCAATTTTCTCTCCATGGCATCCTAGATGAAAATTCACATAGAGAAAAAAGACTTCAACAGCTTGAGATGCTTGATGAACAATGCATACACACTCTCGAACATCTCCAAGCCCATCAAAAGAACGTGCAAAGCTGTTACAATGGACATGTTATTCACCATTCATTTGTAGTTGGATATTTGGTGCTTTACAAAAATCAATGAAATGTAAATGCATCTCCAGGAAAAAAAGGGAAGTTCAACCCAAACTGGCTAGGACCATACATCATTACCAAAGCCTATGGATTGAGTGCAACATGTTAACTGACATGAATGGTATGCCTCTTAAAGAACCTATTAATGCTATACATTTGCATCAATACTATGCTTAGATTTCTTTCATTGACTTTCAAATTATCTTGCATCTTTTAATCTATATGCTATTATTCTTATTTTAAAGTAAAGTATGTTAAAATTATTTAGCATGGTTTACTTCGATCATGACAAATCTATAGTTGTTATGATTTCTTACAAGTAGTTTTCTTGCCTTTTGAGAATTACTTTTTTTAGCATATAGCTCATTAAAAAGTGCACCGTGTTATTTAATCATTGTTGTATTTAATTAAATAATGTGGTAACATTGTTTAGTTGGATCACAATTGCATTAGTTCAACATGTGTGTGATAATTGTGTCTAATTACATATATGTGTTTAGTTAGATAACTCAATATATGTATCAATTAAATCATTTTAGCATTTATTAAATAATCATATAAGGTTGTTTATTCAAATCACAATAGAATTTAAGTATATCATACATGTCAAATTACCATATGTTACAAAAGTAAATCACATGTAGCATCTAAACAAATCATCTCATAACATAATAATCATCGACCAAAAGATCACATACATAGATAAGAGTTCAAATACATAATAAGAAAATGCACCACTATATCAAAATGTGGTGCATCATAAGTACAATATAACTAATCATGATCTTGGACCATAATAGATAGAGCTCTCGATACTTGGTGGTGTCTACGTGATAGATGGGTGCCTATGTGAGGTGATAGACTCCGAGTGACTCCTAGAAGCACCCCATGCTTGCCATCCCCTAAGCTCGTGCCCCTAAGATCTCCCACATCTATCCTAGAATCTATATACATCCATTGTAGTCGATCCCTCTTGACTCACAGCCTATCAATCGGTGCCTACATATAACTCATAAGAGTAGGACCTGTCCCAGGTGCTAATACTACTCTAGCCTGATCTAGCTATATTTGAAGAGCCTCCTGCACCACCTCAACATTAGATTCTCTCTTGATTACTTGGTCTCTCTCGATAGTTCTCTCCTTATAGGCCTCTCATAACTATACAGTAGGATCAAATATCTCTGTGCATCGTCATGCGCTATGTTGTGACCCATAGCTGGTCTGCGTTGGTTTCTCAACCTACATAGTAGGAACTATCTCTGATATGACCCTACCCATAAAGTTGAGCCATCCCTTTGTATCAACTACAAAATAGAAACAAATGTGATATCAAAACTATAATCATATACATCAAAATCAATCAAAGTTCAACATATAAATATTAACCAAATCAATAAACAAATTCATCACCTGGATCACCAGCTCACCAGTGGGGATCTATTGGAGGAATGAATGCCTTTGAATCTATAGTCTCCTGTGCTACTAGGGGCATTGTAGTGTCATCCCCACTCATCTCCTCATGCTCATGATGACTTCACACCCCACTAGCATTAGGTAGTGGTCGTAATGCACGAGGTCAAGCCCTAGGCCTCTCCTCCATGGCATCCCCACTCACCTCTCCCTGACACCATCTCCCTCCTACTGTTGGTGTTGGCTAGTCCTCCTCATATTCATCATCATCATCATCTATCTCCTCCCTAATTCCCCCATGGCCTAAGATCACTTGTGGGATAATCCACAGGAAACATAGAGGCAGGACGAGTGGAGCTCCACCATGTCAAGTGTGCTATGCTGATACCCATGTCATCAACATCAGACATGGAAGATGCATCATCCTCCCCATCATCAAGATCACTCAAAGTGACATCTATAGTGGTAGGTTAAGCCTCGTCTCCTGGCCTCACTGTGCTGCGAGATGAGCACACATAGGTTGGCCAAGGTTTAGGAACTCTCTACATGTGAGCAAACTACCTTGTCACTCAATCATAATAGAAAGACACGACAATGTGATCAAGTCAATTGGCTAAAAGCCAATCCCTCTACATCCTCGCCAACTGCTGAGAAATACCTGTCCATGATCGACAACCCCTATACGGTCTCCACTGGATATACATTTTAGTCTGTTGAACCTCACTCTCCTTGATACAATATATTACCACATCACCATGGTCTCCTCAATGTGTAGGCTAGTTCTCGTGGATAAGTCCAGGTAGGCTTTGTTAAGAATCCCACTAGCTGTGTGCATATTGGTGAGAAATTTTCACACTATTTCAAAAATTTCTTCGCTAAATCTCAGATTCACAACACACTGATTCATGAAAATTTAGATGAAGTTTGATTTTAATTCAATAGAGATCCTATGACAAATTAGCTTGGCTTCTAATAGGAAAGGTTCAACAATAACAAGGCTCAGGTCAACCAAGGGATTAGGGCACGCATCATAAAATAAAGCCCATAGTTGATTTTAATAAGATACCAGCATTCATGAGAAATGGTTTAATATTTGAGAAGAGAGCAAATAAGATTCATATTGCACCAAATGAAAACACTCATTTTTTTTTAAATGGAGGCACGTTGCCAAATACAAGGGCATTGCCAATATGAAACAACTCAACAAATGAAGAGCCGTAGTCCATTTATTAAAGACTCAACAATAAAAAGGCACAAGCTATAAATAACCATCAACCCATTGAAGTCCTGACGCCACTATTTGAAATATGCAGCCATTAGAAAAAGACATGTTCATATCAAATTGTAGGCATTGGTTGGAGTCATTAAAAGGCGCAAGTTTTAAAGGATGGCATTCAATACAAATGATGGCGTTGCTAAGAAGCATTGACATAATCTTTCAAATCAGTGCACTACCTCCATGATACAGGTGCTACTTCATAGGAGTGGCACTTCCAGTGTAATAAGAGGTAGCCAATATATAAGGTCTTCACTGTAAAGTTACAAAATTTTGCCTTTGCAAATGAACACAACTCAGAGAAGAAGAGGCTCGACATCAAGAATGAGGGGCGGCCTTTTCAAATTCAAGAGGGACATCAATCAAAGGTATGCCAATACATTTGTCACCGGTAGAAAGCACAAGTCTTCTTAATGTAAAATGTAGATAAAATCAAAGGTAAACTATTAGAGGATAGGCCTTGTTAAGGGGCTCAATTTTAATTGTTTGGTTATGCAAAAGGGTTGTTCTAAAAGGCGAGGGTGACATTAGCAATAACACGTTGCTTATATACAAAGAGATCCGAGTGCCACCTTTTCTAAGATAAAATGCAAGTATTTTAAAGAAGCACCATCTCTGGGTCAGCGAGCAGTATCAAAGCATGGTGCTCAACCATTATAAGGGAGAACTATTTTAGAGATCAAAGACTGGTCAAATCAAAGGTGTGAAATACATAAAAGACACTCAGCTCACAAAAAAGATGGCGTCAGCCATTAAGGCTCGTACTCAGCCATGAAAGAGGTGCATTCATAAGAAGCCAAAAGCGTAGGTTATATAGAGATGAAGGCATAGAGCATTAATAAATGCAAGACACAAGGTTGGCGGCCTATGCAAACCAGGGAAAGCTTAATAGTGCTGCCAATATCATCAAATGTTGTTGCAAGTTAAAGGAGTGAAACACAGTTTTAGGCTCAAATGCTACTGTCAATATCAAAGCATGGAAGGTGATCAATATATAGTAGTCACTGCCAGTGCAAAAGCTTAAATGGTGCTACCAAATATAAGAGAGGGCACTGTTTTTATTAAGAGAGACATAGCATGAAAGAAAGGATGCACTATAAATAGAGGGAGATCCTATAGTTAAGCATTCACCTTCATCGGTAGGATCAAAATGTTATTCAAAGAGCATAAGAATCCCAAGCACTATGAAGATGATGTCACCAGTCTTCTAAACGAGGCAAAACCAAGCATCAAGTCAGTCAATCTGGATAAAGATACAAACAAACACAGTAAAAATGGTGGCAGCCATCATAAAATGAATGGCATTGTCTCTGTAATCATTGATGCCTCATTGCAAGTAAGAGACCCAGCATACAGATAATGTGAAGTACCATGGGCACTACAAGAGTTTGCATCAATGAAAATGGAGGGCGTTGCATCCAATGAAGAGGTAATGTTAAAACATGGCGCAATGTATGAAGACTCAATCACTTTGAACTTAGGTGCAGGCTGTAATGGTGTCATTCCAAAGCATGAAGCTTGGCGTAAGCTATAAAATGTATGGTGGATCCAACAAGAGATACATGGCTCAGCTAACGAATGTGTATCGGCTACCATTAGAAATGGGAGCAACTCATCCAAATAAGGCACACCATTATGCAACACTCAACATGTTCATAGAAAGCACAGCTTCAAGCCATATCAGTTATGGCACACCATGTTCATCTGGGAAAGAAGATCAAAGGCATGTTTTAATACAAAGGCACCAAGTATATACGCAACCACTATGAAATCAAAGTACAAGCAATTTTAAATCAGACATAGTCTCATACATAATCATGGTGCTCAGTTCATAAATGAAGGCGCATTTAACAGATGGTGTTATAAAAGAGCGTGGGTCTTTACAATAGAAGTTTGGCCTTTAGCAAGGATGGACGACCATGAAAAGGAGGCGTATAAGTATAGAGCCATTGCCACTTCAAAAGCATAAAGGCACTAGATAAGAAACAAAAGCACACATCTTTAGAATAGAAATGGTGCCTATAACAACATGGAGCCACATGAAGTTTCAAAGCACAACAACTATGATAAAATGGAGTTGTTTCTTGCAAAAAGTGATCCCATTGTCAATGGTGTGGCCTGAAGATTTAGAGTATGTATAAAGAAACGCTGCCAGACTGAAAAGCAAGGCTTAGCAAAGCAAAAAGAAAGGCACAGTGTCACGACATTAAATCTGAGATGCATCCCCTGAAACTATCATGGCTGCCTCTTAGAAGAATGATTTAGGACATAGAAAATAAGGTTTCAAAGTACAGCTCTCAAGCAACCGTCTGATCAGGAGACAGATCAACGACTCGATCAACCTTAGAAGCAAAGCACTGGAGTGAGCCACTTGTCACTCCCGCGGGAGTTTGAGAAGGAGAGGAAATTTTATTTCAAAAAAGTGCCCTTCTTCCATGTGGAGGTTGCAGGTGCCGAATAATGCATTTGTTTTTGTTTTTATAAAACTCAATCAATGTTGAGTCTGGTGGTGGGGCTGTCACTTAAAGTTAAGTGCTTTATTTTTGAGAGTCTCTCAAATGCTCATAAGAGTAATAAATAAAATAAGAGTCTTTTATTATTTAAAAGAACAAGGTGGGACCCTCAAGATAAAGCCAAGTTTTATTAAAATAAGAGTCTCATTTATTATTTAAGGGTCACGAGAAACAAGTGAAGCAAGCTACAACAGAGGGAAATAAAGCAATGCTTTATTAATTTTTATGACTCATGACTCTTAAAAGACTCTCTCTTATTTGACTCTCTTCATAGGAAATAAAAGATGCAGCCCTAGTTTTATTCACGCCACTTTATTTTTCACGGCAGCCACAAAGAGAGATGAGCGGGAATTTTTCCACGCAGATTAGCAACAAAAGTATTTTCCAGCCATGGAGGGCAAAATAGAAAGAGCTAGTTTAGTTCCCAGAGCTGGATTTTTGGGCAGATTTTATGGTTTTCAATTGCAAATAGTATGGGGAGAAGTTGCAAAAGATTTTGAAAAGGATTTTTGGCCTTAAATATCAAAGATCCGGGTCACAGAAGAGGAGTTCTACATAGGGTGCTACATACAGATAGAGATTGGGAGCAGTAGATCAGAGATAATTGTTGCCTTAGTGGATGCTTTTTATAAGGAATGTAACATTTTATTTTGTGCATATTTGCCTCTGTAAATTTGTTCTTCTTTCAGATAAAGAGAAGTGTTACTTTGTGCATACTGAATCTATCCTTTTTTCTTGTTTCTTTCTTTCTATTCTCAGCCTTTATTAAATCTAATTTATAAACTAGTTTATTGATCATGCATCTGCTCTTTGATTTCCCAAGTTAATCATTTAGGGTTTGACGCTGTGCTACTGGTTAGGTTTTAAATCTAGTGCATTGCCTTAGCAATTTAGTTTCATATTGTATCTGTAATCTTATTTTTTTTCCTTTTCCCAAAACCCATTTGAAAAAGAAGAGCCAACTTCCATAAAATTTGGAGGTTATTCTGAGAAGCAATCCCATGTTTTTAGAGTTTCCCATGTTGGTGCTGAAACCCACACAATTTTATACATCAATAATTTTTGGCACACCCGGTTGGACTGGAATCAAAGACTTGGGTCTTTGTTTTCATTGTATCTTTACCCTATATTTTGTGGTTTTGGTGGAAAATCACAAAAAAATCTACTCATGAGAGCATGAATCTTCCACCTGGTGACTCCATTGGTGAATCTTTCTCAGATTGTTTCTCCTGCAAATCATGGGAACCCCACATGTTCATGTGCATCTTAACATTCCTACAAGAAACTTGCCTTTTGTGGCTTGGGATTCAAGCCCCCTTCTTCTACAGTAGCAAGGTCAGGTTCCTGATGCAACTTGGAAGGCATTGCCTTACTTTTTAGGAGATGGCTCAGTTTCTCTAGCAGACCATATTCAAGATGTGGCCAATTTGTGCACCATTCACAATGTCATAGCTGAGAATCATGCTCTTTTGTTGCTAGCATCTTCCGTCAAAGGTAAAGTAAGGGAATGGTATAGAACTTTGACACCTGGTTCAATCACTGGATGGGATCAGCTAGGAGGACTCATTTACAATTAGTTCAAAGAGAGGACATATGTTATCTTTCTCACCTAGAATCTCATCACAATCAAAAGGCATCCAATGGAGAGCATGTGTGACTTCAATTCAAGATTTGATAAGGTATGGAAGAAATTCTCTATTGATATCAGGCCTCCTCCTATCTTTGCATTTCTTTATTATTTAAAGGCTTTAGACCCTGAAATCTCTATTATGATTCAAGCCTTAGGAGGTGAAACCCTACCCCAATCATATGATCTTGCCATTAGGGCTGAAAAATAACCTCATAGAGGTCGGTAAACTGCCTCCTCTGCCCTTGAAACCACTAATGCCTCATGCAAATAACCCATCTCAAGTTCTTTCTTATAGCCAAATGCATATAAATTCTAGTCCACCCACCCTCCCTACCGATTTGCCAAATCATGAGGAGATGAGTGTAGTAAAAGAACTTATAAAAACCCTCACCTATGAGATCAATGAGCTAAAAGATCAAGCTCTGTATCAAGATGATTCAGTTTTCATACCTCAAAACCCTTATGAACAACAAGATCAATGCGGGCAGTTCGTAGAAGATATCCTTCCTCATACCGAGAAAATGCCCAATTATCTTGAGAATTATGCATTACAAACCTCTGTAGCTGCAAGCCAGTCAATAGAAGGCACAGATCAGGTTCTTTGTCACTTTGATGTCGAAAAAATTTTGAGTCTCAAAGATCAAGATGCAAGAAAGAAGGTGACTCCTGTTTATTCAATGTGTTATGATCTTGAGCATCATATATCCATGGTAAAGAGTGACTCAAAAACTCAGATAACTAATGAAGGAGATACAGAGGATGCCTATGAATTACAACTTCTAGAAGCTGAAAAGTACTTCAAGAGGGGCTTTGAAGCTAAAAAGTACTGGGTCGAGAGTGATGTCGCATCTGTACCTCATCTTGAGGAAGAAGTTGCAAAGGAAAATTTTGAATCTATAAATACAAAGTGTCTTTATTTCTGCAATGAATTTTCACATCTTGAAATAGATAGTATAGAGATGCATAAGCCGTATGAAGAGTACAATGAGGATTTATTCTCACTTCTTCAACAAGGGTATCAGATTCTAGATGCAGGAGATCCTACAATTCAGCGAGTGCATGGTTCATTTGCAAAGCCTGTTGAAGGTGATCATGGAGAAAATTTTGAAACAAAGGTAGATGCAAGAGCTGATTTGTTTTCTATTCTTGAATATGGTTATTCTCTTTTTCTTAATGAAGACCCATAGATGCAAGAAAAGATTCATAATGATGAGGTCCAAAGAGACATTTGCAAAAGTAAAGAGTCACACACTGAGCCACATTATACACCCTTCTTCTTACAAGAAGGAATCCCAATCAAATTCAAGGTTGTGATGAGTAGTTCCATCACCTACAAGCCTAACCTTAATACTATCTTAAATCATGAACCTGTGGAAGAGTTTGCAAAAGAGATCACTAAAGAAGTCTTGTTAATAGAAGATTTTAAATGCAAGCAGAGAAGTGAGTTTCAACACTTGATTTTCCCTTCCCACCCTCCGCTGAAGTAAGAACAACATATAGATCAGCCTGACTAGTATTTTTGTGCAAAAGATGAACCTCCAGAGTGTAGGAAAGTGAAAAGATACAAGTTCTTGCTTCATTTCTTGGTGCAGTTTATTTGGTCAATTCTCAGTTTGATGTGGATTCACTAGAGAAACATAATCAGATTTGACAGTTATTTTGTTGTCTCGATAAATGGGCATATCCCCATCAGTTTAATTGGAAAGTAAATTAGTTTCAGTGTTCAGAATAAGCTACAGTAGTAGCAATAGTTTTTAGATTCAGTTGTTTTATTTTCAATAAGTCTCTGCTACTATAAAGATAATATAAGTTTTGTGGTTCAACTCTGTGTCAGTTTCAGAGGTTGAGTGGTCATCAGTTGGTTCCAATTGAGGAATGTGTTTAGTTTAGCAATGCTTCAGTTTCAGTTTCAATGATGTTTATGGGTAGCTGTATTAGTCTGGTTGCACAGGATATTAGGTCCCACTCTGTTTTTAGTTTTATGGATGTTTCAGTTTTGGTATAATTGACTCTATGCCCAATGGACAAGGCACTAATCTACAAAACTAGAGATTCTAGAGTTCAGCGTGAGTAGGTTCACTCTCCTAGCTAGTCACCAAGAATTGGTGAGAAATTTTCACACCATTTCAAAAATTTCTTCGCTACATCTCAGATTCACGACACACTGAGTCATGAAAATTTAGATGAAGTTTAAATTTAATTCAATAGAGATCCTGTGACAAATTAGCTTAGATTCTAATAGGAAAGGTTCAAAAATAACAAGGCTCAGGTCAACCAAGGGATCAGGGAACGTACCATAAAATAAATCCCACAGTTGATTTTAATAAGATACCAGCATTCATGAGAAATGGTTTAATGTTTGAGAAGAGAGCAAATAAGATTCATATTGTACGAAATGAAAACACTCATTTTTTTGAAATGAAGGAGACACATTGCCAAATACAAGGGTGCTACCAATATGAACCAACTTAGCAAATGAAGAGCCACAGTCCATTTATTGAAGACTCAGCAATAAAAAGGCATAAGCTATAAATAACCATCAACCCATTGAAGCCCTCATGCCACTATTTGAAATATGCATCCATTAGAAAAAGACATGTTCATATCAAATTGTAGGCACAAGTTGGAGTCATTAAAAGGTGCAGGTTTTATAGAAGGATGGAATTCAATACAAACAATGGTGTTGCTAAGAAGCACTGACACAATCTTTCAAATCAATGCACTACCTCCGTGATACAGGTGCTACTTCATAGGAGTGGTGCTTCCAGTGTAATAAGAGGCGGCCAATATATGAGGTCTTCACTGCAAAGTTACAAAGTTTTGCCTTTGCAAATGAACATAGCTTAGAGAAGAAGAGGCTCGGCATCGAGAATGAGGGGCGGCCTTTTCAAATTAAAGAGGGACAACAATTAAAGGTATGACAATACATTTGTCACCCATAGAAAGCACAAGTCCTCTTAATGTAAAATGTAGATAAAATCAAAGGTAAAATATCAGAGGATAGGCCTTGTTAAGGAGCTCAATCCTAATGGTTCAGTTATGCAAAAGGGTTGTTCTAAAAGGTGAGGGTGGCCTTAGCAATAACATGTTGCTTATATACAAAGAGATCCAAGTGTCACCTTTTCTAAGATAAAATGCAAGTATTTTAAAGAGGCACCATCTCTGGGTTAGTGAGTAGTATCAAAGCATGGTGCTCAGCCATTACAAGGGAGAACCATTTTTAGAGATCAAAGGCCGGTTAGATCAAAGGTGTGAAATACATAAAAGGCACTTAGCTCACAACAAAGATGGCATCAACCATTAAGGCTCGTACTTAGCCATGAAAGAGGTGCATTCATAAGAAGCCAAAAGCATAGGTTATATAGAGATGAAGGCATAGAGCATTAATAAATGCAAGACACAAGGTTGGCGGCCTATGCGAACTAGGGAAAGCTTAAATAGCACTGCCAATATCATCAAATGTTGATGCAAGTTAAAGGAGTGAAACATAGTTTCAGGCTCAAACGCTACTGTCAGTATCAAAGCATGGAAGGTGATCAATATATAGTAGTCGCTGCCAGTGCAAAAGATTAAATGGTGCTACCAAATATAAGAGAGGGCACTATTTTTATTAAGAGGGATGTAGCATGAAAGAAAGGGTGCACTATAAATAGAGGGAGATCCTGTAGTTAAGCATTCACCTTCATCAGTAGGATCAAAATGTTATTCAAAGAGCATAAGAATCCCAACCACTATGAAGATGATGGCACCAGTCCTCTAACGAGGCATAACCAAGCATCAAGTCGGTCAGTCTGGATAAAGATATAAAAAAACACAATAAAAATGGTGGCGACCATCATAAAATGAATGGCATTGTTTCTATAATCACTAATGCCTCATTGCAAGTAAGAGACCCAACATACAGATAATGTGAAGTACCACAAGCACTACAAGAGTTTGCATCAATGAAAATGGAGGGTGTTGCATCCAATGAAGAGCTAATGTTAAAACATGGCACAATGTATGAAGACTCAATCACTTTAAACTTAGATGCAGGCTGTAATGGTGTCATTCCAAATCATGAAGCTTGGCATAAGCTATAAAATGTATGGCAGATCCAACAAGAGATACATGGCTCAGCTAACGAATGTGTATCGACTACCATTAGAAATGGGAGCGACTCACCCAAATAAGGCACATCGTTATGTAGCACTCAACATTTTCATGGAAAGCATAGCTTCAATCCATATCAGTTATGGCACACAATGTTCATCTGGGAAAGAAGATCAAAGGCATTGTCTTAATACAAAGGCACCAAGTATATGTGCAACCACTATGAAATCAAAGTGCAAGCAGTTTTAAATTAGACGTAGTCTCATACATAATCATGGTGCTCAGTTCATAAATGAAGGCACATTTAATAGATGGTGTTATAAAAGAGCGCAGGTCTTTACAATAGAAGTTTGGACTTTAGCAAGGATGGACGACCATGAAAAGGAGGCGTATAAGTATAGAGCCATTGCCACTTTAAAAGCATAAAGGCACCAGATAAGAAACAAAAGCACACATCTTCAAAATAGAAATGGCACTGCCTATAACAACATGGAGCCACATGAAGTTTCAAAGCACAACAACTATGATAAATGGAGTTGTTTCTTGTAAAAAGTGATCCCATTGTTAATGGCATGGCCTAAAGATTTAGAGTATGCATAAAGACATGTTTCCAGACTGAAAACCAAGGCTTAGCAAAGCAAAAAGAAAGGCATAGTGTCATGACATTAAATCTGAGATGCATCCACTGAAACTATCATGGCCACCACTTAGAAGAATGATTTAAGACACAGGAAATAGGGTTTCAAAGTGCAACTCTTAGGCAATTGTCCAATCAGGAGACAGATCAATGGCTCCATCAACCTCAGAAGCAAAGCACCAAAGTGAGCCACTTGTCACTCCTGCGAGAGTTTGAGAAGAAGGAGAGGAAGTTTCATTTCAAAGACGCGCCCTTCTTCCACATGGAGGTTGCGGGTTCCGGATAATGCATTTGTTTTTATTTTTATAAAACTTAATCAATGTTGAGTCTGGTGGTGGGCCCGTCACTTAATGTTAAGTGCTTTATTTTTAAGAGTCTCTCAAATACTCACAAGAGTAATAAATAAAATAAGAGTTTTATTATTTAAAAGAACAAGGTGGGACCCTCAAGATAAAGCCATGTTTTATTAAATAAGAGTTTCATTTATTATTAAAGGGTCACAGGAAACAAGTGAAGCAAGCTACAATAGAGGGAAATAAAGCAATGCTTTATTAATTTTTATGACTCATGACTCTTAAAAGACTCTCTCTTATTTGACTCTCTTCATGGGAAATAAAAGATGCAGCCCTAATTTTATTCACGCCACTTTATTTTTCAGGGCAGCCACAAAGAGAGATGAGCGGGATTTTTTCTATGCAGATTAGCAGCAAAGGTATTTTCCAACCATGGAGGGCAAAATAGAAAGAGCTAGTTCAGTTGCCAGAGCCAGATTTTGGGGAAGATTTTATGGTTTTCAGTTACAGATATTATGGGGAGCAGTTGCAAAAGATTTTGAAAAGGATTTTTGGCTTTAAATATTAGAGATTTGGGTCACAGAAGAGGAGTTCTACATAGGGTGCTACATACAGACAGAGATTGGGAGCAGTAGATCAGAGATAATTTTTGCCTCAGTGGATGCTTTTTATAAGGAATGTAACATTTTATTTTATGCATATTTGGCTCTGTAAATTTGTTCATCATTCAGATAAAGAGAAGTGTTACTTTGTGCATAGTGAATCTATCCTTTTTTCTTGTTTCTTTCTTTATGTTCTTAGCCTTTATTAAATCTGATTTATAAATTGGGTTATTGATTATGCATTTGCTCTTTGATTTCCCAAGTTAATTATTTAGGGTTTGACACTATGCTATTGGTTAGGTTTTAAATCTGGTGCATCGCCTTAGCAGTTTAGTTTCATATTGTATCTGTAATCTTGTTTTTTTTTCCTTTTCCCAAAACCCGTTTGAAAAGGAAGAGCTAGCTTCCATAAAATCTGGAGGTTATTCTGAGAAGTAATCCCATGTTTTCAGAGTTTCCCATGTTAGTGCTGAAACCTGCATAATTTTATACATCAACACATATAATATGCTCAAATGCCCACACCTAAAGAAGTGTGCAAGCAATCAAGCTATGTACCTCGTAATGCACATAGCATCCTAAATCATGGTATAAATGAGTGAGCATATTCCATCCCCAAGCATACACAATCATATGCTCCTCTATTGCACTACTAGTATGAACAAGGGCCCCATGAAGGTGTGTGCCTCGTCCATCCTATGTAACAACAGGAGCGATGGTAGTGATCAAGATGTGATGGATGATTAGTACAACCACAGAACTTTGCTCTAACCATGACATACTAATGTGCCTGGATGTACTCAAGACCATGATACAAACAAGACAATACACCTAGCATGCCTTGATATACTCATAGGATCGATGCTCAATGATCCTCATGGTTTCGCCTCGCACAAACAACCATAGAATCTGGTACACATCCTCCAATGCAACCGTCATCTTTCCTATCGAAAGATGAAAGGTAGAGGTGTCTACGTCCCATCACTCCATAAGTTCTATCAACATTGTACAATGATACCTAATGGTAGGCATCTTGTAAATCCACCATAAACCAACATCCCTGAGAAGTGCCTTGTCAACAATAGATAGTGTCTCAGTGTGACTATGTAGCAATGAGTACACGTTCTTGCCTACATGCTCACGCATCACTAGGGGCACCTAAAATCACACTAAATTAGATTATGTTACTGCAACATCATCAAAGAATCAGAGATAAACCTCAACATTAGAAATCAACTAGTTCCCCTAGACACTAGCACCTAGAAAGGACATTAGTGCCCTGATGGGACACTAGTGCCCTAGGTAGACATTCATAGTCTACATGGCCTAGTTTGATACAAAAAATGACAAAATTTATCAAAAAATAAATATAAAGTAAAGATTTCAGAATCACCTCATCCTCATGCATGCCCTACACTACATGATCCCTCAACGTGTCCAGCCTAGGTGGTTGATATGTCCGTCAGCTTGGCATGGCTGCTCTCGTAAGTTACTTGAGCTCTCTCCATGTTTCTACGAAAGTGGCATGATGAAATGAATGCTAAGAGAGCGAATTCCTTTTACTATTTATAGTAAAATGATCAAAATCCTTCTTGCTATTTAGGGTCAAAAATTAATATTCTTAACCTCTCTTAATTCAAATGTTCACAAATTAGGCTAGAGAACTTGAACTTTTGTGTCATTTTTTACACCAAACTCCTGGCTCTTCACTCATATACTTTGCGTCATAGTGTTATTTCATTAAATGACCCTATTAAAGGCATATTCATCAAACTTCCCTAGAAAATCAAAGTGGACAGATCAACGCCCTATTTCTTCATCATGAGAAGCAAGTAGAAATAGGGGGCATATATCTATCTACAAGTTTTCTCTAATCATGTCTCATCTTATTCCCCTTTAGAAGTTTTGGACTAACACTTCCATCTATTTGTTTGCAGGATAATTTCACTTTCTCTAGCAAGGTGTTATTACAAGATGCTGTCCCTAACATTGTGGTTTTGTAGGATCATAGACTAGGGGATTCATTCTTTCACTTGGAAATGATCTGCATCCTCTACAATATCCTTTTGGGTATCTTTTTTATGATTGCAGTATTTACTTTTTTGTACTTTATCTCTCATATGCATGTAGTGTCATTCACCCACTAAAATGGGGGCTAAATGTAATGTCGTAAATTGTACTCCTTGATAGTGCAAGCACAATTTCACATTCTGTTTAGCACTCACCTTGGTATCCACTCCATTAGTCCATTTCTAGGACCACTTTTCTAGCCTTGGCCTTACCCTTGACTCGTGAGAAGTGCTTCACTTTTCTAAACTTTCCTAAACTTTAGTAAACTGTTACCATTAACCAAATGCGAGAACATCTAGGGAAATGTTTAGATCTTGGCGATGTTCTAAAGCAATTCTACCTTGCCAAGAGGATTTAGCTAGGACCTTAGCACCCAAGCACTAGTGTCCTCCTGTATCTTACAGAGTTTTAAATCTCTCGACGGTGTCAGCCTTGTCTTGAGTGATGTGACCTTGATTTTTACATTTTGGTCCTGCATGCTTCATCAACCTCTAATATTCAAATATTTTCCCTCCTTAGGCTTCATATTTAATCGAGACTTTGAAAAGACTTAAAAGACTCTAGAGAATTCTTGGCTATCTTTATATTATTGCAGACTTATGATGTATTGCAAGTTTATTTTCTATTTGAATATTGGTTTATATGCTCTTGAAAAGGATTATGGTGGATTTGGAAGAAAGATCTTGAGTCTATCTTGTTCTCCTTGTATGTTTGAGAGAAGGGTTGGAACCACAAACTTCAGTTTGGCTTGAGTACCTACATCATCGCGATTGGGTATTGTTGTTGTGCCTTCTTATTCTGCAGACTTCAATCAGTCCACCATCCTTGAGTTGAAGGTTAGTGCTTCCTTAAGTGAGACACTTCTCTTGAGTTGATCATTCTATATGCTTAAGTCATATAGGGTTAGGGTTTTGTGATAAATCCTTTTGGTTTGCTTCTCATTACAATCCTAGATGCCATAAGATTAGGAGCACACACTCTTTAAACTTCTCCAATCTATTTATCCATGAGGTAGGAAAACCAAAATGGGGGTTTGACTAAGCAAAACTCCTATATAGCCACAACCCTTCCATCTCTTGTTATTTTGTAGATCTGCAACAATCAGAAACAAGTATCACAAATTGGAGAGCAGACATATGATCACAGATCCCGATACACGAGATCACTTTTAGAAGACCCTAAAGACCAAGACTACAGACTTGCCCAAGAACCATTGTCCTTGCCAAATTTTCCCAAATCTTTGTGATAGGTTCCACTCCAAGCATTTTGTTCACCATTTTACTTTAGTTTCCTATTTTCTTTAATTGTACTTTATAGCTTAAGTCAGATTCATTACTATAGCCTATTATTGCATAGTATAATCAAATCTTTGGTAAACAATCCTAATCCAAATGACAAAGGGACATAACCCCTGTAGATTGGCTCTCCTGTTAGGATTGTAGCCAATCTCAATTTGTGTTCCAATGTTCATGTGGAGGAAGGTTGACCTAGTTTTGGTGTATTAGACTAGATCACTTTTTTTTCTACATAACATTTGGTCAACTACTTTTTCCTTGCAAGGTGTGCAAGTGACTATACTCCATTTGCCTATACCTTAGCATGGAAGGTGCACATGCAAGGTATGTATAGTTTTCATTTATTTTTGTGAAAAGGTAGATGAAGAGACATGTGGGGTTCCATGTGTCCTCATACATTATGACATGACACTCCCATATAAGCCTTCAATTTTAAGTTTTAGAGGGTAATTCACCATTTTCAGAAAACACTTGGATGTGTTTGGAGAGAGCATGGAGTTTTGGGTGTTATGTGGTTTCTTAAGGTTGAGGGTATTTTTGGATTGTGTTTTTTATAGCATTGAGAATGTGGAAGCAAGCTTGAAGGATGAAGAAGAGTCTTCCATTCCAACAAGTTTTATTTTAATGAGGAATATGTGTGTGTGTACATATATGTGTGTATGTATACATATATACATATATACATATACATATACATATGTATACACACACACACATATATATACACATATGTATATACATATATGTGTATATATATGTATGTATACATGCGTATAAATGTGTGTACATGTACATATATGTATACATATGCATACGTAAATACACACACATGTATGTGTAAACTATATCTTAAAATACCCTCAAAGGTTGTGGTTACCCTAAAAAACCTGTACGAAATGTAATATATAAAAATAAAAAAAATAATTATTTAATAGAAGACCTTGCATCCTCCTATGAGGGACTCAATCCTCTTGTGACCCTGGTGCAACATGGTGTCACTCCACTCTTCATTAGGCCAGCCTTAACCCCATTATAATGCCCAATTGATTCTTCATTACTATCATCCTTGCAAAACACACATGAAATGATCTTAGGGTTAGGAAAAATGATTTTATTGTATAGGGTATAATAAATACTATATTAGATATAAAATTTATCTATATAATTGTATGTAGAATACAATTTTATTTAATCTATTAATATTATGTGGTTGAAAGTATTTAAACATTATTTCTAAATAAAATATAATATGTTTTACTATATTTAATAATACTATATTACATAACTTTTTATGTTTTAAAAACACACACACACACACACACATATATAATTGTCATATTATATATGGTCATAACATAATGTATATATGCGATGGAAGTGGTCCTGCATGCAATCAAGATGAACTTGGGAGACACTTTCATGGGTTACTATTCACAGACACCATGTCAACTCTGATTCATCATCCATGTTTGTTGCAGTTTTATTAGATTTGGAGAAAGACAAGGTGGTGATTCGGTCGATGACCGAGGCTATTGGTGAGACTGAAATGGAGATATGGACTCAAGAAGATCGTGGATGACATAGTATTGGGCGTTAGCTTCCATCCTTATCATGGAAAATGACCATGCATCAATTTGAGCTATACAGGAACCTGGTTGGACTAGGTGTGTGCAAGAAGTTGGGTCCACTTTTTGGCCAAAAAGTATAAGTGTTTTTCTTGAAAATCAAAGTTTGTCATAGTTGGACTAAAAATTTGAAGCACTTACACATAGAATCTTAAAAAAGTCCAATATTATGAAATGTAGGATTCTGAGTCTAGTTTTCAAATATGTAATTTATTCTAATACCCAAATGATACAAATTAATTTTGTATTGGATTGTATAAAAATCAATTTTTAAATGTCATTATTTTAGGACCATACCATGCGCGTGTTTGACAAGCATAATTTGACCTAAATAAAAGTATTTTTCTAATTCCTTCTGCCTCTAAGGGACAGATGGTATGATGGACTAATTATCTTTAGCTCGTCACATGCTAGAAATGGTAAGATGGGTATTATAATGAAGATTGATGAGGATATTTTTTATAATTTTTCTCCAAATATATTTTAATTAATTTTTTATTGGCCCTAATTGCTATTTATGAAAACCCCTCGTGTTTGACAAACATAATTTGAGCTAAACTAATCATTTTTTGATTTTTTTCATTGTGTAAAGAATTGTGTGTAGATTGATGACGTAATTTTTTAAAAAGGAAGTTATTAAAAAAATATGAACACTTGACATTTCAAGTTTATGGACTAGTTTCATCAAAAATTATTAAAAAATAGAAAAACAAATCCAATCATAAAAAAATATGTATGTGAAAATTAGACATCGTCATCTATAATGGGTTTTAATTTCATAATTTTTTTTTGAAAAAGGTTATTAGCCATATTGCCAAAGTCAGTTTTTTCTCTTTCTATTGACATGACCTTATAATTGTAGGTCCAAGACTAAGGGTCGGGCTGCCATGGATTTCTCAAGCCTAAAATAAAACTTAAAAGTCATGTTAATATTTTAAAAATTTTGGAACAGTATCCTACTTTAAAATGGGCACACATTTAAAAAAAACGAGCAGGAGACCATTTTTTTAAAATTAAATACTTTTGAGAAATGGGGCCTTGTTTCTAAATGGGGTCTCGTTTAGGCTCGAGACCCCGAAACATAACGGGGTGTTGCTTCTAAACAGGGTCCCATTTAGGCTCAAGACCCTGAGCCTAAATGGGATCCCATTCCTATTAGGATTATTTTTTGCCCGATGCTTCCTCTATATGTAAACCTAACTTCTTGCACACACCATCCCCTTCATCATCTAGGTAGTTGAGGAGAATGATGAAGCACACCAAAACACTACAAAATAGGGAATTATCTTCCTAAAAGTGGTCACAGGAGTTGTGCCAATGGAAGAAGTTGACTAGTCATTCACATTGGAGGAGATAGGTTCAAAGTTGAATGAGGGGGAGGATGAAGAAGATGGTGCGATTGGAGATGCAAGAGCTCCTCACATCGCTAAGAAGGTTTTAAAATTAGGCATGGTTGGTTTATTCAATATTCTTCCTCATCCCCTGAAGCTTGAAGCTCCACCAACTTATTTATAGGAAGGCAATGAAATATAACATGTTGCAAGGAAAAAACTTATCCGTTTCCTCCTCATGGGTTTGCTTAGAATATACATTGTTTTATAGATTGTATATTGTAAGGGGTTAGTGAAATGCAACCTAGGACTCTAGCCAAAGATCCTCATCCTAGGAGATGGTTTTAGAAGAATTGAGATAGCTCAAGAAACCTATACCTCCATAATAGGATGAGGAGACAAAGATATAGATGTTGCCTATTTATCCCTCCTGGACTAATAGGCAATTTAATCAACATGTTCACATTTTTTCAATCCTTGTATCTGTTGGTCATGATGTTAGTCATTCGCAAACATAGAATAAAAGTTACACAACAACCTTTACTCATCTTGAAAGATACGATGAATTCAAAGAATTCATGATCCCAAGTCTCCATTGATTAGGTCTTAATCTACTGACGTTACTCAGTGGTTGATGTGTGTTGCTGTTTTCCATTCAGGGGCCTTACGTGTTTCTGCACTGTTCATCATCATCATCTTCAAATATCCTGCTCTGGATGTTCGCTCTGCAAGTCTCCAACGATTCTACCTCTGCACTGTAAATTTAGTCAAATAATGTGCATACAGGCTGATATTTGCATGATTTCTATCATTATTTATGATTCCTTGCATGATATTTTCAATACTACATGCATTTAACCAAATATGCTAAGGATCTTCAGTTATCTACGGGATTTCAGCATATTTCACTGTTTCTGCTTGTTATTTATCATGATTTGCAGTTATGGTGATGAATTAATGAAATTGAAAAAAGGAAAAGGGTTAGAGAGTGAGATTCCTAAAATTACTGGACTTAGATCACTGATTCACATACAAGCTCCCATACTTGCAATGAAAAGAAGGAAAACTAGAAATCATACTTCACCAGGACATTCCACAAATCCGCATGATCTAGTGCAAAGCTTCAAAGGAAAGTTGACGACAATATGTAATGAAATGAAAGCGCTTCCAGTTGAACACAGCATTCACCAGTACATATCCAGAAATCAACAGAAGATTACGTAAAATTTACAATCAGGATGTAATCTGGAACTTCATATTCATTCAGTATGCTCAAGAACAGGTACATTTACAGTGATCTGAAGAAAGAACCTTGACATTTCAACAATTCTATCCTCATTAGTCTCAGTAATCTGATCTCCTAACTTATTCTACAGTAATTGACTCTTTGCGCCAGATGCGTCTATGTATTCTAATGTCTTCTCCCCTAAAAATGACAAGCTCTGGATGTTATATAGAACAACGGCCAGAAAACGGTTACAATGATCCAAGGATCAGGATCCTCTCAAAACAAACAACGGCCCAGATGAAAAGCACATGTTTCGTCAGTTGGCAAATGTACAGCTGGCACAGAATATTCCAGCATCTTCAACTTGATTCAGCCTCCAGCTGGCGAACAGCATATTTGACAATATCCTCCTCATTTCCGGCTCATGTTGCCTCCATGCGCAACTTTGTAATGCTCAGCCTCAGCAGCATCATCATGTTCTCAACGCTCAGCTTCAGCAGCATCATCATGCTCTCAACGTTCAGCTTCAGCAGCATCATGACTTCAATATTCAGCCTCAACAGCATCATGATGATTTCCTGCAAGTAAACAGACAAACATTAGGTTCATCATCATGATAAACAACAGGAAGTAAACACTTTATTAAACATACCTCCCCATGTGCAACTACAGGCAAACAGGCTTTACCTGTGAATAATATGCACTAAATGCATAAACAGCATAAAAACAACCAGGTCAACCCTCGTTGACCAAAATCAGGCAGTCGGGCTTTCAAATTTCCATCGCTTCATGTTTTTGCCCATTTTCTTGTATATCGGGTTCAAAAATATGATGATGATGATCTCAGATTATACAAAGAAATAATCGCCTTTCAACCACCCTTAGAAACCGGCCTTGCATCATCATCATATTTGCATCGGCGTGACCACATGTGATCAGGGTGACAATTTTTTCCCTAGGCCGACAGCAACAGTTATACCGACGCCAAAAATCATGATGATGACCAACTACATATCTTCAAAGTGGCCGCAGGATATCACAAAATATGATGATCCTCCTTTCCTAAAGTTCTGATGGAAAGTACATCAGGATGTTTTGTTCTTGCACATTCGGGAAAGAAAGACATCGTCATCATCATCATGATGAAGACAAACAGGAGGACTTGGAAAATGATCCCGCCGCTGAGGAAAATCATGATGACGTCATCGTCATCATCAGGCTTGGTTAAAATGCAAAGGGATGACGTCATCGTCATGTTTCGTTAAGATCAGGAGGTAAATGGAATATCGGGTTCCCTCTAAGGAAGATGATCAGGTGGATGAATGCAATATGACCCATTTCGGCCAAGGCTATCCTGCTTGGAAGATCAGGATGATGAACATCATCATCACATATTCGCATTGGGCGATCTAAAACATGATCCTGCTGAAAGTCCTGATGACGTCATCAGGATATCCGGGGCTTGTGTTACTCTTCGAAGATGACGTCATCGTCATCATCATATTGGCGAAATGGATCACGCCTTTGGAAAATATCCTGCCGAAGGAGAAGGTGATGATGACGTCATCGTCATCATCATATTTGCAAAAGGTTACTCTCGGCAGGAGGATATTGCGAAAGGTTGGGAGAGATGAACAAGATCATGATGATGATGTTCAACACGACTTAAGAAATGAAAATCACCCTCCGCTTCGAAAGATAAGGTGATCATCATGATCACGCAAAAGGAGGTCAGGAGGATCTTAAGAAATGTCGGGTCTCGAAATATCATGATGATGTTGATCACCAAGACTTGGTCGTGCGCGCGCAAACTATGCAGATGGCGGGTTTCTTACGCAAGGTGACGATGATCATCAGCATGATATTATCATATCGGGTGATTTTAAATATCATGATGCTCGCTAGGTTAGAATATCATGATGCTGATGATGTTAGAATATCATGATGCTCGCTTGACGGGCAAAACCCACTAGCATTTAAGATTGACGTCCGGATGTTTCGGGACTGCATGATATTCACCGGGTGATAGAGTAAGATCATGATGATGACCTTTGGCGATATAAAAGACCGCCCGACGGGGAGAACCTACTACGACTTAAACTTGACGTCCGGATGTTTCAACCTCAGGATATTATCGGGGGCGTTTTCAAATATCATGATGATGATGCTCATACAGCAATTATCAGGTTTGACCAAAACTTTGACTGCTCACAACTCCCTCATATGGACGAATTTTCAAGTGATGCAAAAGGCAAACCTGCATGAAATTTCAAGCTCTTTCTAACCATGAAGTCATAGAAACAAAATATGAACTTTGAGAAACTAACCTCATGATGATGACCTACCTCATCCTGACCTTCATGATGATGATGCACCCGACTTACTTTTACCAAAACCGCCAGAAACAGACAACACAAGCCAAAACAAAAGTTGGGTCCCTGTTTTGCCAAGTCAAAATGGGGCGTGTTGTGTAACCACACAACAACTTGCCACCAAAGAAAACAACAAAATTCAAATAGTTCAAGTGATATGATCATATTCATCTATAGTATTCTAATTCTGTCTAAGTAAATCATCATGATCTTTGAATGATAAAATTTCATTATGGTGATAAAGCTAACAAAGGATCATGTGTGTGCACATGATTAATTATCCTCATCTTGAAAGCAAGTTGAAAACATAAGTAACTGGTGTTAAACTACATAGTTGGAGATCATCCCTCATAGCCAACCTGGATAGAGCCTTGCTGCCAGCAGGTGTCTATAACCCCGGCAAGGTTATCTATACAATCTCCCTAAGTAGAGCCCCACTGCCAGCAGGCGTCCATAGCCCCGGTAGAGTTACTTAGATGGCCTAATTTTATTTTGTTTCTAATTTTCCTTTAAAAATTTAAATTTGATATCATCATGTCTGCTCATTTGCACAAGGTGTAGTCACTTGCAGCTTTAGGTTGGAGATTGTATTGGTAGCAAGGGAGTCCCTTTAGATTTTTCACTTAACACCTATACTCATATCTTCAACAAACCCAAGGCTGTTAGGTGTTTCATTGTGTTTGATTCACTTTGGACAAGAAAAAGTACCCTGATGAAAAGACATCATAAACCTGATCATGATTATTTATCAGAATGAATTACAATCTATATCTAAATCTGATCTCATCACTTGAATCCTAACAATTTAGTTATTTTCTTAGGTGATGAAGTGCATCATCCTGACTTACCAGAACAAAACTCAACCAAAACAACACAACAACAACAACAAGCAAACACTATACAAACAACTAACCTACAAAAAGGAAACAACAGGAACAGAACAAGAAAGCAAAACAAGCAGACTGTACAAACAACTAATCTACAAAATTATATACAAACCACTACTAGGCAAACAAAAACCAGAAAAAGACCTAAGGACACCTGCATTTGCATACTTCTTTTGATTGTGCAGGAGCATCAGGGTATTAGTTATGGTTCTCAACCTAGCAAATTTATCTTTATATTCTGAAGAAAATTCTGGTATTCTGAATTCACTGTATTCAACAGAACAACTCTTGATGATCAGCAACTGAGGAAGCTCATCATGTTCATGATTAATCCATATGCATGTCTTATCTTCTGAATTTCCATAATCAAAATAGTATTCAACATGATTTACTGTGGAAAGGAGAAATACAACCTGGTGTATTTCTGGCTTTGCTGGACATGCTTCTTCATTGGCAGTTGGTCTTCTATTTATATTTTCACTGCTTGGCTCAGTGCCTGGTTTCTCTTCAAATTGAAGGATGTATGACTTTTGATGTACTAATTCTTCATCTTTATCCAGCCTTATCCCTTCATTCTGGATGTTCAGATTATCCTCCAGTTTAGGAAACTTCTCAGTATTTTCTTCAGTTTCCTGCACATCAGCATCTAAATAAGTATCTTTATTATCACAACCTGATATACAGAAATTTATCATTTCTAAATCATTTGACTGTAAAGGAGAAACAACTTTCACTTGATGAGGACACTCCCCTGTTTCATTTTCAAAATATTTCTAGAGTGACATCTGATTATGCACAACAACTCTAAAGTCTTCCACATCTTCATCTTTCAGGAATTGTTCATTGAATAATTCACATTTTCTATCTATCAGAGGATCTGGTTCCTTTAACCTGCAACATTCTTGCATTCGATCATTTAATTCAAAGAAGTCAGGTAATAAATCAGCATTTATTTTCTTCTCTATGACTCCCTGAGTTACCATCATAGGAACTTCATCATCAGGAGTGCATTTAAATTGTTCTACTATCTGTTTACACTTCTCTTTACCATAGAATGACTCCAGGAAAGATGTTTCATCCTCTTTATCAAAAGTATTAGGATCAGAATCAAAAATATTATCCTGATAAGTGATTTCTTCTCTAAAATTTTCACAAGATTCATACCTGCATACTGACTGATCCTTACTTGTATTAGGAAGTAGAGAACTCCTATCAATCCCACCATAAAATGAATCCAGGAAAGATGTTTCCTCTTCATTACCTTCTGGAACTGACTCAGCTATTGTATTTTCTAGAATCTTTTTCAACATGACCAAGCAAGGGTAGCAATCTCTCTCTGAATGCTCTTCATCATGTAACCTGCACCAGCTTTCAATCAAGACATCATCAATGGGCAAACCTAATATTTGACTACACTGTATATTTCTAGACAAATATAATTGAAAATCTTCAGATCTGTCCACTTCAGTGTCTGGACAATTAATAACTTCTGGTGCTGCATCTGCTTGTTGCTCCAGAATTTCTTCATTTTCCTGGCGGATTTCTTTATTTTCCTGGCAAATTTCAACCCTGAACACATCCAGAAAGAATATTAGTCCTTTCAAGTATAAATCCAACCTTGTGAGGAAAGTTAAACAATTAATTTCACTGTGTTCTGTAGTCTGGTGTATCCTGCAACAGGTAGATAAACCAAAGTTAGACAAATTGTGAGGGTAAATCTGCCCATTCAGAGTTTCCTGAAATAAAGGAATGTTAATTTGACCATTATTTTCATATGCATCCATCAAAATGAGACTCTATTCTTCAAATTTCCTTAGTAGTTTGCAATTTTAAGGAGATCTGTCATATCTCAGATTAAAACTTTGAAAGTCCAGAAAATCAAACAAATATTTGATGCTTTGGGTTAGATCTTTGCAAAGGTGCAACCAAAACATCTCAGGTGAGAGATATTTGCAGACATTTAGCTCAAATGCTGAAATATTTATGCAATATTTGCAGAAAATCCAAAAATTCGCAGCTCACGCCCTCCTTCTCGAAAATTGATGTTGCGTTAGAAGCAAGGGGGCCTGCATAAACGTTAGCAAGATTTAAAGCGGGCTGCTAAACTGAGGCAGGGGATATCACTTCAACTGAACAGGATTTATTTGCTGAGAAACGGCTCACGCCCTCCTTCTAGCGCCAATTTATGTTGGTCATGATGTTAGTCATTCGCAAACATAGAATAAAAGTTACACAACAACCTTTACTCATCTTGAAAGATACGATGAATTCAAAGAATTCATGATCCCAAGTCTCCGTTGATTAGGTCTTAATCTACTGACGTTACTCAGTGGTTGATGTGTGTTGCTGTTTTCCATTCAGGGGCCTTACGTGTTTCTGCACTGTTCATCATCATCATCTTCAAATATCCTGCTCTGGATGTTCGCTCTGCAAGTCTCCAACGATTCTACCTCTGCACTGTAAATTTAGTCAAATAATGTGCATACAGGCTGATATTTGCATGATTTCTATCATTATTTATGATTCCTTGCATGATATTTTCAATACTACATGCATTTAACCAAATATGCTAAGGATCTTCAGTTATCTACGGGATTTCAGCATATTTCACTGTTTCTGCTTGTTATTTATCATGATTTGCAGTTATGGTGATGAATTAATGAAATTGAAAAAAGGAAAAGGGTTAGAGAGTGAGATTCCTAAAATTACTGGACTTAGATCACTGATTCACATACAAGCTCCCATACTTGCAATGAAAAGAAGGAAAACTAGAAATCATACTTCACCAGGACATTCCACAAATCCACATGATCTAGTGCAAAGCTTCAAAGGAAAGTTGACAACAATATGTAATGAAATGAAAGCGCTTCCAGTTGAACACAGCATTCACCAGTACATATCCAGAAATCAACAGAAGATTACGTAAAATTTACAATCAGGATGTAATCTGGAACTTCATATTCATTCAGTATGCTCAAGAACAGGTACATTTACAGTGATCTGAAGAAAGAACCTTGACATTTCAACAATTCTATCCTCATTAGTCTCAGTAATCCGATCTCCTAACTTATTCTACAGTAATTGACTCTTTGCGCCAGATGCGTCTATGTATTCTAATGTCTTCTCCCCTAAAAATGACAAGCTCTGGATGTTATATAGAACAACGGCCAGAAAACGGTTACAATGATCCAAGGATCAGGATCCTCTCAAAACAAACAACGGCCCAGATGAAAAGCACATGCTTCGTCAGTTGGCAAATGTACAGCTGGCACAGAATATTCCAGCATCTTCAACTTGATTCGGCCTCCAGCTGGCGAACAGCATATTTGACAATATCCTCCTCATTTCCGGCTCATGTTGCCTCCATGCGCAACTTTGTAATGCTCAGCCTCAGCAGCATCATCATGTTCTCAACGCTCAGCTTCAGCAGCATCATCATGCTCTCAACGTTCAGCTTCAGCAGCATCATGACTTCAATATTCAGCCTCAACAGCATCATGATGATTTCCTGCAAGTAAACAGACAAACATTAGGTTCATCATCATGATAAACAACAGGAAGTAAACACTTTATTAAACATACCTCCCCATGTGCAACTACAGGCAAACAGGCTTTACCTGTGAATAATATGCACTAAATGCATAAACAGCATAAAAACAACCAGGTCAACCCTCGTTGACCAAAATCAGGCAGTCGGGCTTTCAAATTTCCATCGCTTCATGTTTTTGCCCATTTTCTTGTATATCGGGTTCAAAAATATGATGATGATGATCTCAGATTATACAAAGAAATAATCGCCTTTCAACCACCCTTAGAAACCGGCCTTGCATCATCATCATATTTGCATCGGCGTGACCACATGTGATCAGGGTGACAATTTTTTCCCTAGGCCGACGGCAACAGTTATACCGACGCCAAAAATCATGATGATGACCAACTACATATCTTCAAAGTGGCCGCAGGATATCACAAAATATGATGATCCTCCTTTCCTAAAGTTCTGATGGAAAGTACATCAGGATGTTTTGTTCTTGCACATTCGGGAAAGAAAGACATCGTCATCATCATCATGATGAAGACAAACAGGAGGACTTGGAAAATGATCCCGCCGCTGAGGAAAATCATGATGACGTCATCGTCATCATCAGGCTTGGTTAAAATGCAAAGGGATGACGTCATCGTCATGTTTCGTTAAGATCAGGAGGTAAATGGAATATCGGGTTCCCTCTAAGGAAGATGATCAGGTGGATGAATGCAATATGACCCATTTCGGCCAAGGCTATCCTGCTTGGAAGATCAGGATGATGAACATCATCATCACATATTCGCATTGGGCGATCTAAAACATGATCCTGCTGAAAGTCCTGATGACGTCATCAGGATATCCGGGGCTTGTGTTACTCTTCGAAGATGACGTCATCGTCATCATCATATTGGCGAAATGGATCACGCCTTTGGAAAATATCCTGCCGAAGGAGAAGGTGATGATGACGTCATCGTCATCATCATATTTGCAAAAGGTTACTCTCGGCAGGAGGATATTGCGAAAGGTTGGGAGAGACGAACAAGATCATGATGATGATGTTCAACACGACTTAAGAAATGAAAATCACCCTCCGCTTCGAAAGATAAGGTGATCATCATGATCACGCAAAAGGAGGTCAGGAGGATCTTAAGAAATGTCGGGTCTCGAAATATCATGATGATGTTGATCACCAAGACTTGGTCGTGCGCGCGCAAACTATGCAGATGGCGGGTTTCTTACGCAAGGTGACGATGATCATCAGCATGATATTATCATATCGGGTGATTTTAAATATCATGATGCTCGCTAGGTTAGAATATCATGATGCTGATGATGTTAGAATATCATGATGCTCGCTTGACGGGCAAAACCCACTAGCATTTAAGATTGACGTCCGGATGTTTCGGGACTGCATGATATTCACCGGGTGATAGAGTAAGATCATGATGATGACCTTTGGCGATATAAAAGACCGCCCGACGGGGAGAACCTACTACGACTTAAACTTGACGTCCGGATGTTTCGACCTCAGGATATTATCGGGGGCGTTTTCAAATATCATGATGATGATGCTCATACAGCAATTATCAGGTTTGACCAAAACTTTGACTGCTCACAACTCCCTCATATGGACGAATTTTCAAGTGATGCAAAAGGCAAACCTGCATGAAATTTCAAGCTCTTTCTAACCATGAAGTCATAGAAACAAAATATGAACTTTGAGAAACTAACCTCATGATGATGACCTACCTCATCCTGACCTTCATGATGATGATGCACCCGACTTACTTTTACCAAAACCGCCAGAAACAGACAACACAAGCCAAAACAAAAGTTGGGTCCCTGTTTTGCCAAGTCAAAATGGGGCGTGTTGTGAAACCACACAACAGTATCCTCCAAGTTTTCATTTTCTACCCATTTTTTGGTCACAAGAGAGTCTTAAGGTCTTTCATGAGGTCTCTTTAATCATATGGTTAAAGAGGAAGGTTTGGTCATGTTTTAAACTGCCTTTTGTCATACATTTGCACTCAATAATGTTTCCAAGGTCATTTTTTATGTCCTAGGTGGTCATGCCAATGACAAAATAATTATTTGAAACATTAAACTATGCAAAAGTGCCCCTTTCCACATAGTTAATGCACAATGTTATTAAAAAGGGATAAAGTCAAAGGTTTTGACCACGTAGAAAACCTTTCTCTTATAAAAAATAAATTATGTAGGGAAAGAGATATCTTTTTGAATACTTTAACTCTTGTTGTCATGTATCCTGAAGTAGAGGAGTTGAGGTCAAGGCATAGTTAGGGTTGTTATAGGGTTTCCAAATGTTTCATGGAGGTTGGGAGCAACAAACTAGACTTTTTTCCTTTAATAGGAGTTTGAAGAAGCTTTCCTTTTCATCATCAAGACCAAGGGTTTCACTGCCAGTAGGCACATCAAATGTTGAGGTTGACAAGATCATGCAACACAATAACCATGGAGTTAATGTGCATCAAGCTACCTTTCTTTCTAGAGAAATGTATAAAGATAAGGGGCTTGAAGCTAGTGCATTCTTTGCCAAATTGTTTGGTGTTCGACTCATTGATAGTTCTACTATGGGTATGCATCTAATAGGTGCAAAGATGGGAGAGAACATAGAAACTATTGTTGATACCACATGCACAAAGCCATCATAATCTATAGGACCAACATCAGTCAGAGCCATTGAAGAGTAAAGAGGTCATCCATTTCAAAGGAGCAGTGACTATGAAGGTTGCTGACAGTGAGCAAAGAACTTTGAGGACAACAAGGTGAGTAAAAGCCCATAATGTACAGAGACCGTTCAAGAATTTGTCAAGTGTATTGTTTAAATAGGTCCCATCCCCAGTTAAACCCATTTCAACTCTACATAGTTAGTGAATATGTTTAAATCATTATCAATATAACTTGTGTCACTCACGGAGGCTCCATGTAGGGTTTCTTATGTCTGAGGCAGTAAGATATGAAAGGTAGTTGGGTAATGGAAATGATCTCAGAGTGACTATCAAGTTGTTCTAACATTATTGAAAGTTAGGGTATCCTCTTAGAAGGTCTATGTCAAAAATGAGGTGTACAACTTGAAAGAGGTTTCATAAACTTTGACAAAAGTATTTTAAGTAGACACATAGGTTTCAAGCCTAGACAATGCATGCAAGTTTTGGCAATGATCTACCATGTTGATCCTCCTACAAGTCTGGAGTGCCCATCTACAAGTGAAGAGTCTTTTATAACTATCACCATTCACACATGATTTTTATTACATATCTAGAAGTGTCATTTGCAAGAGTCCATCTCAATCTTCAAGTATGATTTGCCATAGTCATTGAGGTTTGTCCTTAAGAAAACAAGTCATACTTTCAATGGTTTTGAGGTCATGGTTGCATTTAGAAAAAGTGATAGGAGGTGAAGACTTAGAAGGATTTCTTAATGTTATGAGATATCCTTATGGCCTATGATAATAATGCAAGGATGTCAAAGCTTCCATCTACCATTTCAAGAACACTGTCAAGGGTAAAAGAGATCTATAAGTCTAGAATATTGAAGGACAATCAACATTGGTGATAGCTGATGTAATTGTTGGTTATCCCATAGATTGTCCCAAAACCCTTGCTTAGTTTTTGAACATTTAGGTGACATCATTAAGTTTTAGGGTTAAGCATGACATGAAGCCGGTGATGAAGGAGACCAATATCAAACCTTATGGACTCCATATGATCTTGTATGCATTTGTAAACTATCAAGAAATTATGAGACAATGATCTAAGATAAAGATTTGATATAGACCATGAGTAGAGGTCTTCATTAGGTAGAATTAGAAGAGTCACAAAGATCAAGGTAGTCTTCTTATCTAATGTGGACATGATGTTTTTTCCGTGAGAGAAAAGTAGAAGTAGAAGTGAAGGACAATGTATATTAGAGAACAGTCATGTTTAAGACAAAAAATAGTCATAAGGTGTGAATAACAAGGACAAAATAAGGCTTCAAGAGGTCTGGTACAACAAAAGCATGCATATACTACATTTTCAATTGTTGATGAAGTGTATACAAGTGTCAAGTGGATGATGAACCAAAGACAGTGTTCATATCTGTTAAAAGTTGTATCAAAGAAGTTCTAAAACTTATCAAATCATAGTAGAGAAGAAGGCATGAGAATACAATTTGATATGATAGTGATAGAAGTTGTCAAGGCTAGTTGTGAAGTGCAATAACTCTTAACATGTTTGTAAGTTTTATAGTCAACCTTCAACCATGGTCTTTAAACCCCAAGAGGAGCAGCAAACAAGCTTAAAGGGACAACAAAAAAATGGAAAGAGAGCGGCAGAAACAATCATAAAAACACATTCATGAGAGTAGCAAAAACAACCATAAAGAAGCTCTAAGGAATAGCAGGTAGAAAAGCAAGTTTATAGGTATGAGATGCATACATAGTTTTAAGACAAGGTATATTTATTTCTTCTTTAGACCGCAGAGATAAAATAGATTTGTATTGGAAACCTATGGAACATTTTGAACCTCTATAGAACAATTTAAACATGTGGGACACTATTAACCTTTGTAGGATAGTTTAAATCCCTATGGAGCATTACAAAGAGTGAAGACGTAGTTTGGTATGAGGATACAAGAAAGTATAAATAGAGGTTAGTGATAGAACTTGAAGATGGAATCGAAAGCAACAAAGTTGAAATACAAATTGTGTTTTTCACTTTTCAGAGATTGGTAAGGGAAAAATCAATCTTTCAACATTCCAAAGACATTTTCACTTAATCTAAAGCCATGAAAGCACTATATGGACCTCTTCAAGTCACCTATAGGATTAGAGTATGCAAAAAAACTGGTTGGAAGTTTGAGGAAAATTGACTTTGAAAGACACCAAAGAATCCTAGAAGGACTAAGACTTCTTCCAATGCCCTCTAAGAGACCCAATCACTTTGGACTTCAAGAATACATGTCTTATACATATACAATGTGAATTTTGAGAAAGTTATGAGCATTTATGAGGTAGTTTGAATGAGAAAATGTAATTATGCAAACATTGAAGGCTGTTGGAGCATCATGCAAGCATCTAGGAGAAACAAGGTAGCTGTTGGAGCACTTTAAGGAGCAGTTCCACTTCTCAAGGGTACACATCCCAACCACCTCCACTTCTCAAGACATAGTGGAGCATTTCAAGGAGATGAAGAAGTCAAGCAACTGATTTTTGAAGACCAAGTCAAACTTGAAGTTACTTGGGCGTCCAAAGTAGGTTACCTAATTTTTAGGCTTTGTTTTTGTCTTTTCTAGTTCCTATATTCTCTCCAATGTTTGTGATGAGATATAGGACCTTTAGGATAATGTTTTTAGGGGTTCTTTCATGTTTTGAAGCTCTAGAAGCTCAAGAACAATAATGTAATTTCATGTTTTGATGAAGGGGGTAAATCATAAAATACACAATAACAAAAATTGCACACAGAAAATATAACTTTCTTTATTGATTTGGACAACTTATTACATTACAGAAGCTCAAATATAATCAGAGGAATCAACCCTCCATAGGTTGTAACACATTACAGCTTCCTCTCACAAGACTTTAGAATCATTTGCCATCTGTAACCCCAAATCTGCTAGGGTTTTTATTTTCCCACCTATTCTTGACTCTACACTTTCCCCCTTAACTCTCCTACTGCCCAGGGCTCCCACAAATGGTTATTAATAGCCTTTTTGGCGGTCAACAACCTAATTTCAAAATTTGCATTTCCCTCCAAAAATAGGTCAACTTTCAGGAGCCATAACTTTTGATCCGGGTGTCTGATTGACGAATTGTTTTATGTGTCAGAAAGCTCGCGAAGTGCTCTACACGCTAAGAACCTTCTCTGCTAGTTTCGACCATTTTTGGGCCCGTACGGGGTTGTTTAGTGTCTCAAACCTGAGTTTGAATAATTTTCAAGCATTTTTTGGGAAACAAAAAGTTTAGTATCTTTCAACTCACAAATGATCTTTGTGTGATTCCTTCACAAAAGGTCTTATTTTTTAGTTACGAAGATTCCTATAAATTTTCACTTCAATCCGTGCCCAAATGCAAACTTTCCAAAAATAGCAGGTTGTTATTTTTAGCAATTTGGAAACATTGAAAGTTCTACATCATTATTCAAGCGATTATGGAACCAGAACCACAAATTTTGAAAAGAAATGGAAAGAACATCAATAATTTTCAAACACATCTTTTTTTTGGGTAATGCAAGATTGCCCTTACACCACTGGATGCGCCTGCATTAGACACCCAGGGTAATTTGAGAAGTGACTTTGTCACATCTTAGGTGTTTGTGTGAGGAAAACCCAAACGATCAACCTCTACTTTAGACAACCAAGAAGAATATTCAACATGCCTTCCTTTCCATTTCATCAGATATTCTTCGTATTGCCTGTTCTGAGTACTTCTTCCCACACGGCTATCCAAGATCTCTTTTATCTTCTTTGTTGAAGTAGATGCCAGAATACTCCACTGTTCTTCTGTTGGTCCATCCTCTATTCCACCTTCATGATATTCTGATAAATCAACAATGTTTAAAATAGGGGAAATGTTGATCCCACTCAGCAGCTCTACCTCATATGTATTTCCTGAATCATGTTTCTTCAAAATTCTACATGGTCCAAATTTCTTCATTTTCAACTTATTATAAGTTCCAACTGGAAATCTTTCTTTTCTCAGGTGAACCATGACTTCATCTCCTACCTGGAACTCCTTATATCTCTTCTTCTGATCTGCTCTAGCCTTGTATTGAATTTTCATCTTATTAATGTGCTTTCTCACCTCTTCATGCAAATTCTTCAGATGTTTTGCAAAGTCTTCAGCTTCAGCACTTGTCTTTTTTCATTTGTCTAGCTTCCTTAACTCAGAAGCATTTCTTGGGTTATTGCCATATACAATCTGGAATGGTGATTTACCAGTACTCCTATTGATAGAATTGTTGTAAGCAAATTCTAGCTGTGGTAAAATCAAATTCTATCCCTTGGGCTTATCTTCTACTAAGCATCGTAGCAAGTTACCCAAACTCCTATTCACCACTTTCATCTGTCCATCAATCTGTGGATGGTGTGCAGAACTAAACTTCAAATCTGTCTTCAACTTCTTGTACAATGTCCTCCAGAAATAACCAACAAACTTGGTATCTTGATCTGAAACTATGCTCTTTGGTAGACTGTGTAATCTCACCACCTCCCTGAAAAATAACTCTGCAATATGAACAACATCATTAGTCTTCTTGCAAGGAATAAAATGTGTGATCTTCAAGAATCTGTCCACCACCACAAAAATAGAATCATGTCCTCTCTATGTCCTTGGTAAACCAAGAACAAAATCCATACTAATATCATCCCATGGCTTCTCTGGTACAGGTAATGGCTGATATAGCCCTATATTCTGACTTGTTCCTTTTGCCATCTGACACACTCTGCAACTCTGTACAAATTTCCTCACATCGTGCTGCAACTGTGGCCAATAATAATTTTCACCAACAATAGGAATGGCCTTATCTCAACCAAAGTGTCCAGCCAATCCTCCACTATGCTTCTCCTTAATCAGGTTCTCTCTCATGGAACTCCTTGGAATTCCCAACTAGCTTCCTTTAAACAACATGCCATCTTGGATTATGAAATCCAAGCATTTTGTCCTGTCCAAAGTAATAGGTTCCAGACAACCTTTCCAAGCCTCTGCAAAATCTGGATCTTTAGGATAAAAACTTTTGAGCTCATCGGACCCACAACCTCTACATTTCTATCAACAAATTTTGCCTTCTACTCAAGGCATCTGCAACTTAGTTGGACTTCCCACTCCTGTGCTTCAAAACAAAAGTATAACTCTGCAAAAACTCATACCATTTTAAGTGCCTCTAGTTCAACTTTCTTTGACTATTAAGATACTACAAAGCCTGATGATCAGTATATAACACAAACTCTTTTGAAAACAACTAATGTCTCCATTTCTTCAAAGCCTGGACTATTGCATAAAATCCCTGATCATAAACAGAATACTTTTTCTTGGCATCATTAAGCTTCTCACTAAACTAGGCAATGGGCTTACCTTCTTGGCTCAAAATAACTCCTATAGCACTGCCACTAGCATCACAATCTACCTGAAATACCTTATTGAAATATGGAAGTGCCAAAATAGGTTGCTCTGTGATTTTCTACTTCAATGTATCAAATCTTTTATTTTCTTCTTTAGTCCATCTAAACTCTTTTCTGTCCCCTCTCATTGTCTTAGTTAGGGTGCACAAATGCTACTAAAATTCCTAATAAACTTTTGTAAAAACTTGCCAAACCATGAAAAGATCCTACCTCGGAAGCACTCCTTGGCATAGGCCATTCAATGATAGCCCTTACCTTCTCTAGGTCCATCTTAAGACCTTCCTCTGAGACAACAAATCCTAGGTATAACAACTCCTTTGCAAAACTACATTTCTTCAGATTAATCAGTAACTTCTCCTCCCTTAGCTTCTCTAAAACTCTTTTGATATGCATCAAATGCTCATCCCAAGTCTTACTGAAAATTAAAATATCATTCAAATAAACAATAACAAAACTTCCCAAAAATTCTTTCAGTACCTCGTTTATGAGCCACATGAATGTGCTTGGTGCATTGGTTAGCCCAAATGGCATGACTAACCACTCATACAAAGCCTCCTTTGTCTTGAAGTCTGTCTTCCATTCATCTTCTTCTCTGATTCAGCTCTGGTGATACCCACTCTTTAGATCAATCTGCGTGAAGTACTTGGATCCACTCAAACAATCCATTATGTCATCCATTTTGGGTAATGGAAATTTGTACTTGATCGTGATCTTATTGATGGCCCAAGAATTTGTACACATTCTCCATTCTCCATCTCTCTTTGGTGCTAGTACTGCAGGTACCACACATGGACTTAGGCTCTCCCTTATCAGTCCCTTCCTTAACATCTCTTGAACTTGTCAGTTTAGCTCTTCACTCTCTACAGGAGGCATCCTGTGGGCTGCCTTATTCGGTAAACTAGCTCCTAGTATCAAATCCATTTGGTGACTTATCTTCCTCACTGGTGGTAAGCCTTCTGGTACATTATCAGAGATAATATCTTAAAATTCTTCCAACATATCTGAGACTTTTGCTGGTACATCTTCACATTTCTCTTGACTAATCTTAGGAATCAATGCAAAGCAATGACGCTCATGCTTCATACCCTCCAAAAATTTCCTACCATCTACCAAGCAAATTCTGGCAGTACTACATATCTTTTCTTCTACCTCCTTCAAGGGCTTCAACTTGTGACAAAATCCATCCTTTGTTAGGGAATATTTGTTTGCATGGCCATCATGGACAGCACTCCTATCATACTACCACGGCCTCCCCAACAACATATGACATGCATCCATCAGTATGATATCACACAATACCTCATCATGGTAGTTCCCAATTTTAAACTTCACTAAACACTGCTCATTGACCAAAGCTTTATGGTCCTTCTACAACCATGCTATCCGATATGGATGTGGATGTTTTCTGCTTGTCAAATTCAACTTGTCAACCATCTCCTCTGAAATAAGATTGTCAGTACTTCCACTATCAATAATAATATCACAATACTTAACTTCACATTTGCACCTTGTACGGAATAAACTCTTCCTCTGATTGGGTTCTTTCTCCTCATTCAACAAAGTTCTTCTGACAACTAGGGTTTCTCTCCTTTCAGCATCTTCAGAATGCTCAGACTGTGCATCTTCATCTACATGTGTAACTTGTATATTACCTTTAGGTCTTCTATTTGTCCTTCCTTGATGTTGCGGACACTCATATGCTCAATGCGCTTCTTCTCCACATTGGAAACATGTTCCTCTAAAACCTCCTCTTCCGGGTCCTTGCCCAGTTCGGCCTCTTCCTCTTCCTATTTGTTCACCATTGTTCTGGTCATGAGGGCAGTATGCATTATCTCCTCTTTAATTTCGATTGGTGCCAACTTCTTCACTTCTCTTTGGATCCTCATTTCATCCTCCATAGGACCTTACACCAATCCTTCTGCCTTGACCTCTTCCCCTTTGTTTGTTGTCAAATCTTTTATTCAACTTCTCTTCCACCTTCAGGGAAAACTGGTACGCACCTTCTATGGTGGTCATTCTGACCAAGCTCATCTCCTCTTGAATACTTGGCCTTAACCCATTAATGTAACCAGCTACCTTCTCCTTGTTGGCCTCTGCATGACTGGTTCTGATAGTAATCTTATAAAACTGATGCAGGGGCATCTAGTGGTGTAAGGGCAATCTTGCATCACCCAAAAAGAAGTTAATTCAAAATCATTGTAGTTGTTTTCATTTCTTTTCATAATTAGTGTTTTTAGTTCCACAATATCCAGAATAATGATGTAGGACTTTCAGTTTTTCCAAAACTACTAAAAATAGCAACCTGCCTATTTTAGAAGGTTTAACTGCCATTTTAGGAAAGTTTGCATTTGGGCACGGATTGAAGCGAAAACTTATAGAAAGTTACATAACGGAAATATAAGACCTTTGGCAAAGGAATTAGGAAAAGATCATTTGTGAGTTGAAAGATATTAAAGTTTTTATTTTTTGAAAAGCCCCTAAAAATTTCTGAAACAAGATATGAGGCACTAAAACATCCCATAATGTCCTGAAAAGTTAATAGAAATCTGTTTATGGATTTCCAACATGATAGTTCACATTGCAAGCTTTCCGGCGCTTAAAATGGGTCATTAATCGGACACCCGAATCAAAGTTATGCTTCTCGGAAGTTAACGTACTTTCAGAGGGAGTTGCAAATTTTGAAATTTAGCTGGAGGCCGCCAAAAAGTGTTATTTATGACTATTTTGGGAACCTTGGGTGGTAGAGAGTTTAGGGGGGCAAGTGTGGAGTGAAGAATAGGTGGGAAAATAGAAACCCTAGCTGATTTGGGGTTACAGAAGGCATATGATTCTAGAGTCTTGTGATAGGAAGCTGTAATGTGTTGCAACCTGTGAAGGGTTGATTCCTTTGATTGTAATTAAGCTTTTGTAATGTAATGAGATGCCTAGATCAATAAAGAAATATTCTATTTTATGTGTGCCATTTCTGTTGTTGTGTGATTTATGATTTACCTCCTTCATCAAGTGGTATCAGAGCAAGGGTTTCTAAGTGTGTAGATAGATTGCCAACTAGGACCTGAGGTTGTGGGTTTGCTGCGGAGATCAAGATGCCTTCATGAAGAAATTGTATTGGGAGGAATGCTTTGATGGAAGAGGGTTTTAGAGCCTTTCAAAGGCAAATCGATGCATTGCAAGTGGAACTGCGAAGAGGGTTTGCTCTGAGAACAAGAGAAGAAAGCGAGGATGAATCTGAAGAAGAGCTATCCGAGGAAGAACAAGAAGCTGCAGGAGATCCTGCAGAAGTTAGGTTGTTGAGGGCCATTTTGAAGATCAGAAAGAGGCCCAGGATTGAAGTTTCTACATATTCTGGAGATTTGAATCTGGAATAGCTTATTGATTGGATCAATGACATGTAGGAGTATTTCGAGTATGAAGATGTGGAGGACCCAGATTGGGTCAAGTTTGCAAAAATAAAGTTGAAGGGCCATGCTAGTATTTGGTGGAAGGATGTCCAATTAGAGAGGAATAGAAGAGGAAAAGGAAAGATTGCCAGATGGGATCAGATGGTGGAGAAATTGAAGAAGCAGTTCATTCTTGTGGACTATGAGATGGAGTTGCTGAAGAAGCTGCAAGGATTGAAGCAAGGTAACAAGTCTGTTAAGGAGTATACAGAAGAGTTTTATAAAATTACTAGTAGGACATGCCATGCAGAGCCCAACAAGGAGAAGGTAGACCATTACATTAATGGGTTGAGGCCAAGTATTCAAGAGGAGTTGAGCCTAGTTAGAATGACCACCATAGAAGATGCGTACTAGTTTTCCCTAAAGGTGGAAGAGAAGTTGAATAAAAGATTTGATAGCAAGCAAAGGGGAAGAGGTCAAGGCGGGAAGACTAGTGGAAGACCCTATGGGGGTCAAAATGAAGATTCAAAGAAAAGTGAAGAAGCTGATACCAGTCAAAATCAAAGAGGAGATAATACCTACTGCCCTCATGACCAGAAGAATGGTGAGCAAAGAGGAAGAGGAAGAGGCAGACTTGGGCAAAGACCTAGAAGAGGAGGTTTTAGAGGAACCTGTTTCTAATGTGGAGAAGAAGGGCATAGAGCGTACGAGTGTCCACAACATCAAGAAAGGACAAATAGAAGACCTGAAGGTAATGCACGAGTTGCACATGTAGATGAAGATGCACAATTTGAGCATTCTAAAGATGCTGAAAGGGGAGAAACCCTAATTGTTAGAAGAACTTTGCTGAATGAGGAGAAATAACCTAATTAGAGGAAGAGTTTATTCCGTACAAGGTGCAAATGTGAAGGTAAGTGTTGTGATATTATTATTGACAATGGAAGTATTGATAATCTTGTTTCAGAGGAGATGGTTGACAAGAAGAAAGCATCCACATCCATATCAGATTGCATGGTTGCAGAAGGACCACAGAGCTTTGGTCAATGAGCAGTGTTTAGTGAAGTTCAAGATTGGGGGCTACCATGATGAGGTGCTGTGTGATATCATACCGATGGATACATGCCATATGCTATTGGGGAGGCTATGGCAGTATGATAGGAGTGATGTCCATGATGGCTATGCAAACACATATTCCCTAACAAAGGATGGAGTTCGTCATAAGTTGAAGCCCTTGAAGGAGGTGGAAGAAAAGATATGTAGTACTACTAGAATTTGCTTGGTAGATGGTAGGAAATTTTTGGAGGGTATGAAGCATGAGTGTCATTACTTTGCATTGATTCCTAAGATTAGTCAAGAGAAATGTGAAGATGTACCAGTAAAAGTCTCAGATATGTTTGAAGAATTTCAGGGTATTATCTTTGATAATGTACTAGAAGGTTTACCATCGGTGAGGAAGATAAGTCACTAAATGGATTTGATAGTAGGAGCTAGTTTGCCGAATAAGGTAGCCCAAAGAATGACTCATGCAGAGAGTGAAGAGCTGAATAGACAAGTTCAAGAGTTGTTAAGGAAAGGACTGATAAGGGAGGGCCTAAGTCCATGTGTGGTAACTATAGTACTAGCACCAAAGAAAGATGGAGAATGGAGAATGTGTACAGATTCTCAAACCATCAATAAGATCACGATCAAGTACAGATTCCCATTGCCCATAATGGATGACATAATGGGCTGCTTGAGTGGAGCGAAGTACTTCATGAAGATTGACCTAAAGAGTGGGTATCACCAGATCTGTATTAGAGAAGAAATGAGTGGAAGACAAACTTCAAAACTAAAGAAGGTTTGTATGAGTAGTTAGTCATGCCATTTGGGCTAACGAATTCACCGAGCACATTCATGCGGCTCATGAACAAGGTATTGAAAGAATTTTTGGGAAGTTTTGTTATTGTTTATTTGGATGATATTTTAATTTTTAGTAAGACTTGGGATGAGCATTTGATGCATATCAAAAGAGTTTTAGAGAAGCTAAGAGAAGAGAATTTGTTGATTAATTTGAAGAAATGCAGTTTTGCAAAGAAGGAGTTGGTATACCTAGGATTTGTTGTCTTAGAGGAAGGTCTTAAGATGGACCCAGAGAAGGTGAGGGCTATCATTGAATGGCCTACACCAAGGAGTGCTTCCGAGGTAAGATCTTTTCATGGTTTGGCAAGTTTTTACAGAAAGTTTATCAGGAATTTTAGTAGCATTTGTGCACCCCTAACTGAGACAATGAGAGGGGATAGAAAAGAGTTTAGATGGACTAAAGGAGAAGATAAAAGCTTTGATACATTAAAGCAGAAAGTCACAGAGCAACCTGTTTTGGCACTTCCAGATTTCAATAAGGTATTTCAGGTAGATTGTGATGCTAGTGGTAGTGCTATAGGAGTTGTTTTGAGTCAAGAAGGTAAGCCCATTACCTATTTTAGTGAGAAGCTTAATGATGCCAAGAAAAAGTATTCTATTTATGATCAGGAGTTTTATGCAATAGTTTAAGATTTAAAGAAATGGAGACGTTATTTGTTGCCAAAGGAGTTTGTTTTATATACTGTTCACTAGGCTTTGCAGTATCTTAATAGTCAAGGATAGTTAAATCAAAGGCACTTAAAATGGGTTGAGTTTTTACAGAGCTATACTTTTGTTTCGAAGCACAGGAGTGGGAAGTCCAACAGAGTTGTAGATGCCTTGAGCAGAAGGCAAAATTTATTGACAGAAATGAAGAGAGAGGTTGTTAGGTTTGATGAGCTCAAAAGTTTATATCCTAAAGATCCAGATTTTGCAGAGGCCTGGAAAGCTTGTTTGGAACCTGTTACTTTAGACAGGACAAAATGGTTATATTTCATAATCCAAAATGGCATGTTGTTTAGAGGAAGCCAGTTGTGCATTCCAAAGATTTCCATGAGAGAGAACCTGATTAAGGAGAAGCATAGTGGAGGATTGGCTAGACATTGGTCGAGATAAGACCATTGCTATTGCTGGTGAAAATTATTATTGGCCACAGTTGCAGTAGGATGTGAGGAAATTTATATAGAGTTGCAGAGTATGTCAAATGGTAAAAGGAACAAGTCAGAATACAGGTCTATATCAACCACTACATATACCAGAGAAGCCATGGGATGATATTGGTATGGATTTGTTCTTGGTTTACCAAGGACATAGAGAGGACATGATTCCATTTTTGTGGTGGTGGATAGATTCTTGAAGATGGCACATTTTATTCCTTGCAAGAAGACTAATGATGTTCTTCATACTGCAGAGTTATTTTTCAGGGAGGTGGTGAGATTACATGGTCTACCAAAGAGCATAGTTTCAGATCGAGATACCAAGTTTGTCTATTATTTCTGGAGGACATTATGGAAGAAGTTGGAGATAGATTTGAAGTTTAGTTCTACACACCATCCACAGACTGATGGATAGACGGAAGTGGTGAATAGAAGTCTGGGTAACCTGCTATGATGCTTAGTAGGAGATAAGCCCAAGGGATGGGATTTGATTTTACCACAAGTAGAATTTACTTACAACAATTCTGTCAATAGGAGTACTGGTAAATCACCATTCCAGATTGTATATGGCAATAGCCCGAGAAATGCTTCTGAGTTAAGAAAGCTGGACAAAGGAGAAAAGACAAGTGCTGAAGCTGAAGACTTTGCAGAACATCTGAAGAATTTGCATAAAGAGGTGAGAAAGCACATTAATAAGATGAATATTTAGTACAAGGCTAAGGCAGATTAGAAGAGGAGCTATAAGGAGTTCTAGGTAGGAGATGAAGTCATGGTTCACTTGAGAAAAGAAAGGTTCCCAATTGAAAAATTCAATAAGTTGAAAATGAAGAAATTTAGACCGTGCAGAATCTTGAAGAAGCATGACTCAGGAAATGCATATGAGGTAGAGCTGCCGAGTGGGATCAATATTTCCCCTATTTTCAACATTGTTGATTTATTAGAATATCATGAAGGTGGAATAGAGGATGGACCAACAGAACCGCAGTGGAGTATTCCGGCATCTACTTCAATGGAGGAGATAGAGAGATCTTGGATAGCCGTGTGGGAAGTACTCAGAACAGACAATATGAAGAATATCTAGTAAAATAGAAAGGAAGGCCTCTCGAAGATTCTTCTTGGTTGTCTAAGGCAGAGGTTGACCGTTTGGGTTTTCCTCACACAAACATCTGAGACGTGACAGTGTCACTTCTCAAATTACCTTGGGTGTCTAATGCAGGAGCATCTAGTGGTGAAGGGCAATCTTGCATCACTCAAAAAGAAGTTAATTCAAAATCATTGTATTTGTTTTCATTTCTTTCCATAATTAGTGTTTCTGGTTCCATAATATCTAGAATAATGATGTAGGACTTTCAGTTTTTCCAAAACTACTAAAAATAGCAACTTGCCTATTTTGGAAGGTTTAACTGTCATTTTAGGAAAGTTTGCATTTGGGCATGGATTTAAGTGAAAACTTATAGAAAGTTACATAACGGAAATATAAGACCTTTGGCAAAGGAATCAAGCAAAGATCATTTGTGAGCTGAAAGATATTAAAGTTTTTGTTTTCTGAAAAGCCCCTGAAAATTTCTGAAACAAGATATGAGGCACTAAGACATCCCATAACGTCTCAAAAAGTTGATAGAAATATGTTTACGAATTTCTAGCATGATATTTCACATCGCGAGCTTTCCGGTGCTTAAAACGGTTTGTCAATCGGACACTCGGATCAAAAGTTATGCTTCTCGGAAGTTCACCTACTTTTGGAGGGAGTTGCAAATTTTAAAATTTAGCTCGAGGTCGCCAAAAAGTGCTATTTATGACTATTTTGGGAACCCTGGCAGTAGAGAACTAAGGGGGGAAAGTGTGGAGTGAAGAATAGGTGGGAAAACAGAAACCCTGGATGATTTGGGGTTACAAAAGGCAGATGATTCTAGAGTCTTGTGATAGGAAGCTGTAATGTGTTGTAGCCTATGGAGGGTTGATTCCTCTGATTGTAGTTAAACTTCCATAATGTAATGAGTTGCCCAGATCAATAAAGAAATATTCTATTTTCTGTGTGCCATTTTTGTTGTTGTGTGTTTTATGATTTACCCCCTTCATTAAAAACTCCTCTATATACTCCTTAACAGACTTGTTACCTTGCATCAATCCTTGCAACTTCTTCAGCAACTCCATCTCATAGTCTGTAGGAATGAACTACTTCTTTAGTTTCTCCACCATTTGATCCCATTTGGTGATCTTTCCTTTTCCTCTTCTGTTCCTCTCTAACTAGACTTCTTTCCACCAAATATTTGCATGGTCCTTCAACTTTGTTTTTGCAAACTTGACCCGATCTGGGTCTTCCACATCTTCATACTTGAAATACTCCTCCATGTCATTGATCCAATCAATGAGTTGTTCCAGATTCAAATCTCTAGAATATGTAGAAAATTTTACCTTGGGTCTCTTTCCAATCTTAGAAATGGCCCTCAACAGCCTAACTTCTACAGGATCTCCCACAGCTTCTTGTTCTTCCTCAGATAGCTCTTCTTCAACTTCATCCTTGCTCTCTTCTCTTGTTCTTGGCTCAAACCCTCTTCGCAGATCCTCTTGCAATGCATCGATTTGCCTTTATAGGGCTCTAAAACCCTCTTTCATCAAAGCATTCCTCCCAATATGATTTCTTCATGGAGGCATCTTGATCTCCATAGCAAACCCACAACCTCAGGTCCTAGTGCAAACTACCTCACGGTCGACAATTTGTCTACACACTTAGGAACCCTTGCTCTGATACCACTTGATGAAGGGGGTAAATCATAAAACACACAACAATAAAAATTGCACATAGAAAATAAAACTTTCTTTATTGATTTGGACAACTTATTAAATTACAGAAGCTCAAATACAATTAGAGGAATCAACCCTCCACAGGTTGCAACACATTACAGCTTCCTCTCACGAGAATCTAGAGTCATCTGCCATTTGTAACCCCAAATCTGCTAGGGTTTCTATTTTCCCACCTATTCTTGACTCTACACTTTCCCCCTTAACTCTCCTACTGCCTAGGGTTCCCAAAAATGGTTATTAATAGCCTTTTGGCAGCTAACAACCTAATTTCAAAATTTGCATCTCCCTCCAAAAATAGGTCAACTTTCAGGAGCCAGAACTTTTGATCCAGGTGTCTGATTGACAAACCATTTTATGCGTCGGAAAGATCGCGGAGTGCTCTATGTGCTAAGAACATTCTTTGTTAGTTTCGGTCATTTTTGGGCCCATATGAGGCCGTTTAGTGTCTCAAACCTAAGTTTAAATAATTTTCAGGTATTTTTTGGGAAACAAAAACTTTAATATCTTTCAGCTCGCAAATGATCTTTACGTGATTCCTTCGCCAAAGGTATTATTTTTTAGTTACAAAGATTTTGGTAAATTTTTACTTCAATCCGTGCCCAAATGCAAACTTTCCAAAAATAACAGGTTGCTATTTTTAGCAATTTGGAAAAACTAAAAGTTCTACATTATTATTCAAGTGATTATGGAACCAGAACCACAAATTTTGAAAAGAAATGGAAAGAACATCAACAATTTTGAAACACATCCTTTTTTTAGGTGATGCAAGATTGCCCTTACACCACTAGATGCTCCTGCATCAAACACCCAGGGTAATTTGAGGAGTGATCTTGTCACGTCTTAGGTGTTTGTGTGAGGAAAACCCAAACGGTCAACCTCTGCCTTAGACAACTAAGAAGAATCTTCAACAGACCTTCCTTTCCATTTCACTAGATATTCTTCGTATTGCTTGTTCTAAGTACTTCTTCCCACATGGCTATCCAAGATCTCTTCGATCTCCTCTGTTGAAGTAGATGCCAGAATACTCCACTATTCTTCTGTTGGTCCATCCTCTGTTCCACCTTCATGATATTCTTATAAATCAACAATGTTGAAAACAGGGGAAATGTTGATCCCACTTGGCAACTCTACCTCATATGCATTTCCTGAATCATGTTTCTTCAAAATTTTGCATGGTCCAAATTTTTTCATTTTCAACTTATTATAAGTTCCAATTGGGAACCTTTCTTTTCTCAAGTGAACCATGATTTCATCTCCTACCTAGAACTCCTTATATCTCCTCTTTTGATCTTCCTTAGCCTTGTACTGAATATTCATCTTATTAATGTGCTTTCTCACCTCTTCATGCAAATTTTTCAGATGTTCTACAAAGTCTTTGTCTTTGGCACTTATCTTTTCTCCTTTGTCTAGCTTCCTTAACTCAGAAGCATTTTTTGGGCTATTGTTGTATACAATCTGGAATGGTGATTTACCCGTACTCCTATTGACAGAATTGTTGTAAGCAAATTCTGCCTATGGTAAAATCAAATACCATCCCTTGGGCTTATCTCCAACTAAGCATCATAGCAGGTTACCCAAACTCCTATTCACCACTTCCATCTATCCATCAGTCTATGGATGGTATACAGAACTAAACTTCAAATCTGTCTTCAACTTCTTCTACAATGTCCTCCAGAAATAACCAACAAACTTGGTATCTCGATCTGAAACTATGCTCTTTGCTAGACCATGTAATCTCACCACCTCCCTAAAAAATAACTCTGCAATATGAACATCATTAGTCTTCTTGCAAGGAATAAAATGTGCCATCTTTGAGAATCTGTCCACCACCACAAAAATGGAATCATGTCCTCTCTATCCTTGGTAAACCAAGAACAAAATCTATACTGATATCATCCCATGGCTTCTCTGGTACAAGTAATGGTTGATATAGCCCTATATTCTGACTTGTTCCTTTTTCCATCTAACACAGTCTGCAACTCTATACAAATTTCCTCACATCCTGCTGCAACTGTGGCCAATAATAATTTTCACCAACAATAGCAATGGTCTTATCTTGACAAAAGTGTCTAGCCAATCCTCCACTATGCTTCTCCTTAATTAGGTTCTCTCTCATGGAACTCCTTGGAATGCACAACCAGCTTCTTTTAAACAACATGCCATCTTGGATTATGAAATCCAACCATTTTGTCTTGTCCAAAGTAACAGGTTCCAGACAAGCTTTTCAAGCCTATTCAAAATCTGAATCTTCAGGACATAAACTTTTGAGCTCATCGAACCCAACAATCTCTATCTTCATTTATGTCAACAAATTTTGCCTTCTGCTCAAGGCATCTATAACTCTATTGGACTTCCTACTCTTGTGATTCAAAACAAAAGTATAACTTTGCAAAAACTCAACCTATTTTAAGTGCCTCTGGTTCAACTTTCCTTGACTATTAAGATACTACAAACCCTGATGATTAGTATATAAAACAAACTCTTTTGGCAACAAATAATATCTCCATTTCTTCAAAGCCTGGACTATTGCATAAAATTCCTAATCATAAACATACTACTTTTTCTTAGCATCATTAATCTTCTCACTAAAATAGGCAACGGACTTACCTTCTTGGCTCAAAATAGCTCCTATAGAACTGCCACTAGCATCACAATCTATCTAAAATACCTTATTGAAATCTGGTAGTGCCAAAACAGGTTGCTCTGTGACTTTCTACTTTAATGTATCAAAGCTTTTATCTGCTCCTTTAGTCCATCTAAACTCTTTTCTATCCCCTCTCATTGTCTAAGTTAGGGGTGCACAAATGTTACTAAATTTTTTGACAAACTTTTTGTAAAAACTTGCCAAACCATGAAAAGATCTTACCTCAGAAGCACTCCTTTGTGTAGGCCATTCAATGATAGCCCTCACCTTCTCTGGGTCCATCTTAAGACCTTCCTCTGAGACAACAAATCCTAGGTATACAAACTCCTTCTTTGCAAAACTACATTTCTTCAGATTAATCAACAACTTCTCCTCCCTCAGCTTCTCTGAAACTCTTTTGATATGCATCAAATGCTTATCCCAAGTCTTACTAAAAATTAAAATATCATCCAAATAAAAAATAACAAAACTTCCCAAAAATTCTTTCAGTACCTTATTATGAGCCACATGAATGTGCTTAGTGCATTGGTTAGCCCAAATGGCATGACCGACCACTCAGACAAATCCTCCTTTGTCTTGAAGGCTGTCTTCCATTCATCTCCTTCTTTGATTCAGATCTGGTGATACCCACTCTTCAGATCAATCTTTGTGAAGTACTTGGCTCTACTCAAACAATCCATTATGTTATCCATTCTAGGTAATGGAAATCTATCTTGATCGTGATCTTATTGATGGCCGGAGAATCTATACACATTCTCCATTCTCCATCTTTATTTGGTGCTAGTATTGTAGGTACCGCACATTAAGTTAGGCTCTCCCTTTTCAGTCCCTTCCTTAACATCTCTTGAACTTGTCTGTTCAACTCTTCACTCTTTGCAAGAGTCATTCTGTAGGCTGCCTTATTCAACAAACTAGCTCTTGGTATCAAATCCATTTGGTGACTTATCTTCCTGACTGGTGGTAAACCTTCTGGTACATTATTAGAGATAATATCTTGAAATTCTTTCAACATATCTGAGACTTCTGCTGGTACATCTTCACATTTGTCTTGACTAATCTTAGGAATCAACGCAAAGCAATGACGCTCATGCTTCATACCCTCCAAAAATTTCCTACCATCTACCAAGAAAATTCTGGCAGTACTACATACCTTTTCTTCCACCTCCTTCAAGGGCTTCAACTTGTGACGAACTCCATCCTTTGTTAGGGAATATGTGTTTGGATGGCCACTATGGACATTGCTCCTATCATACTGCCACAACCTCCCCAATAGCATATGACATGCATCCATCGGTATGATATCACACAGCACCTTATCATGGTAGTCCCCAATTTTAAATTTCACTAAACACTGTTCATTGAACAACGCTTTGTGGTCCTTCTGCAACCATACTATCTGATATGGATGTGGATGCTTTCTTCTTGTCAACTTCAACTTATCAACCATCTCCTCTGAAACAAGATTGTCAGTACTTCCACTATCAATAATAATATTACAACACTTACCTTCACATTTGCACCTTGTGCAGAATAAATTTTTCCTCTAATTGGGTTCTTTCTCCTCATTCAAAAAAGTTCTTTTGACAACTAGGGTTTCTCCCTTTTTAGCATCTTCAGAACGCTCAGACTGTGCATCTTCATCTACATGTGCAACTCGTGCATTACCTTTAAGTCTTCTATTTGTCCTTCCTTGATGTTGCGGACACTCGTATGCTTGATGCCATTCTTCTCCACATTGGAAATAGGTTCCTCTAAAACCTTCTCTTTCAGGTCCTTGCCCAAGTTGGCCTCTTCCTCTTCCTCTTTGCTCACCATTGTTCTGGTCACAAGGGCGGTAGGCATTATCTCCTCTTTGATTTCGATTGGTGCCAGCTTCTTCACTTCTCTTTAGATCCTGATTTCAGCCTCCATATGACCTTCCACCAGTCCTTCTACCTTGACCTCTTCCCCTTTGTTTGTTGTGGAATCTTTTATTCAGCTTCTCTTCCACCTTCAGTGAAAACTGGTACGCATCTTCTATGGTGGTCATTCTGACTAGGCTCATCTCCTCTTGAATACTTGGCCTTAACCCATTAATGTAATGGGCTACCTTCTCCTTGTTGGCCTCTGCATGACCGATTCTAATAGTAATCTTATAAAACTCCTCTGTATACTCCTTAACAAACTTGTTACCTTGCTTCAATCCTTGCAGCTTCTTCAGCAACTCCATCTCATAGTCCGCAGAAATGAAGTGCTTCTTCAGTTTCTCCACCATCTGATCCCATCTAGTGATTTTCCTTTTCCTCTTCTATTCCTCTCTAACTGGACCTCCTTCCACAAAATATTTGCATGGCCCTTCAACTTTATTTTTGCAAATTTGACCCGATCTGGGTCTTCCACATCTTCATACTTGAAATACTCCTCCATGTCATTGATCCAACCAATGAGTTGTTCCAAATTCAAATCTCCAGAATATGTAAAAAATTCAATCTTGAGTCTCTTTCCAATCTTAGAAATGGTCCTCAATAGCCTAACTTCTGCAGGATCTCCTGCAACTCCTTATTCTTCCTCAGATAGCTCTTCTTCAGCTTCATCCTCTCTCTCTTCTCTTGTTCCTGGCTCAAACCCTCTTTGAAGCTCCTCTTGCAATGCATCGATTTACCTTTGTAGGGCTCTAAAACCCTCTTTCGTCAAAGCATTCCTCCCAATATGATTTTTTCATGGAGGCATCTTGATCTCCGCAGCAAACCCACAACCTCAATTCTTGGTGCAAACTGCCTCATGGTTGGCGATCTGTCTACACACTCAGGAACCCTTGCTCTGATACCAGTTGATGAAGGGGGTAAATCATAAAACACACAACAAAAAAAATTGCACACAGAAAATATAACTTTCTTTATTGATTTGGACAACTTATTACATTACAGAAGCTCAAATACAATAAGAGGAATCAACCCTCCACAGGCTACAACACATTACAGCTTCCTCTCACAAGACTCTGGAATCATCTGCCATCTGTAACCCCAAATCTGCTAGAGTTTCTGTTTTCCCACCTATTCTTGACTCTACACTTTCCTCCCTTAACTCTCCAACTGTCCAGGGATCCAAAAAATGGTTATTAATAGCCTTTTTGGCTGGTAACAACCTAATTTCAAAATTTGCATCTCCCTCCAAAAATAGGTCAATTTCCAGGAGCCATAACTTTTGATCTGGGTGTCCGATTGACGAACCGTTTTATGCATTAGAAAGATCATGGCATTCTCTACGCGTTAATAATCCACTCTGCTGATTTTGGCCATTTTTGGGCCTATATAGGTCTGTTTATTGTCTCAAACTTGAGTTTGAATAATTTTCAGGCATTTTTTGGGAAACGAAAACTTTAATATCTTTCAACTCGCAAATGATCTTTGGGTTATTCCTTCGCCAAAGGTCTTATTTTTCAGTTATGAAGCTTCTTGTAAATTTTCACTTCAATCCATGCCCAAATGCAAACTTTCCAAAAATAGCAGGTTGCTATTTTTAGCAGTTTGAAAAAACTGAATGTTCTACATCATTATTTAAGCGATTATGGAACCAGAACTACAAATTTTGAAAAGAAATAGAAAGAACATCAAAAATTTTGAAACACATCTTTTTTTTGGGTGATGCAAGAGTGCCCTTACACCACTGGATGCTCCTGCATCATGTTTTTGGAGAAAACTTACAAAAACCAGACTTGTACAATAGTTTACATACTTTTCAATCAATACAATCAAGCTATTTTTTCCTTCTCAATGCTATCTATTATGCGATACTATGATATTATTGATCTTTCCTACTTAATTATTTGATTCTTAGATTTTATTTTAAATTAATTATGTAATTAGATAATTATGATTTCTAATATCTTTTAGAAATAGAATTAACATGATTTTGCATTTCAACTATTTAATTATTGTAATTGAAATAGATTTTTACATGTGCAAGTCCTTATTTTAGAAATGGAAATAAATAATTATATTTTATTTGAATTTGGAAAAAAGGAAAAGAATAAAATATTTCTTATCTCTAGCTTTATTAGAATACTAATATTTAATTTTCTAATATTTTAATAATAGGAATGTGCACAATGGAAAAAGATTATTTCAATTTGACTTTTTATTTAGACGGAATAAATTATCACTATTTTTATTTTTGGAGAATGCACGAGTTAGTGTTGAAAAAAAGAAAATATGAAAAGAAAACCTTTTATTAGGATTGTGCTTTGTTGGAAAATACATTCATTGTATTCATTATTCAATACACAATTATGCAATTTAAAGAAAGGAGGAAACATGTTTGAAGCTTTAGGATTGTTGGAAGTGCTTTTGTGTGAAGAATTGAAATATTGTTGTGTTTGTGGATTATTTTTTCATCTCTATTGATTTATCAAATTTTATACAAGGATTGAGATAGGATTTTTATGATGGAAGACTTTCGAAAATATTCATTTTGGGTAATAAATGAATATAGGTTGTTTGTGGAAATATTATGATCTTGGACTTCTTGTGCAAGAAGAAAGTTTTCAATAATTTGTATTTCTAATGTATCTGTTATTATAGAAAAGATTTTTAGTGAATTTAGATGGCATTTGAATTAATATAAAATCTATTAGGCTGATTGGATTGCCTATTGAATCTTAATTTGGATTAGAAGATGGAAAAAAGTAGTTTCTTGCTTAGGAAGAAACCTACTAGAAAACTTGAAAATGGTGCTTTACTAGTGACTTAGATGTTTGATAGTTTTTGATTAAGGTAAGTTGGGTTTTTGACAGGGCCCAAACCCTATTATAAAGAACAACAGAACAAAAGTCACAAAAAAGCAACAAAGTTTCCCAAAACAAAAAGAAACAAAAAACATCAAGCCTAAACAACACTTGATACAATCCTTTGCACCCTCACACCCTTATTCTTAGTGTGTGATAAAGAAGCCAATTTGGGAAGGCCTTTCTTATTCCTTTGAACAATTGTCCATGAAGAGTTGTCTTCCAAACTAGAAGACCTAGGAGAAGAGGGGTGTGATGCCCCCCAGAGGACCCATCTAACGGCAATACACAATCTGAGAAATAACGTGAATTTGTTGATCGACAAACAACATCTCAGGATCAATAAATTGGTGGTTTAAAGCAAAAGGTAGAATAGGAACTTGTTGCACTTTAAGAACATTAACCAAATGATTAGAAGGAGCCTCACAAGGCCTAGAGGGTAAAGTTGTTGGAATGGAGCAGAGAAACTTCGATTCTAGGATTGAATTAGCTATCGAATCTTTTAGAAACACTGTAAGATGGTGAGGAAGAGAATTTTTCTGCCAAGTAGAGGAAGACTACTTATGAATACCACGAGGACAATCCAAAACCAAGTGCCCAGTAGTGAAGCAATGTCTAAATCGAAAAGGGATACCCTCTTACTAGACCAACTAAGACCAAGGCCGATCATGCATCTATGAAACAACCTCTCTTGGTAAATCTTTCGATAGATCAACATCCACTAGGACACGTGCAAAGTGTTGGAATTAGTCCCGGTGGGGTAAAAGTACAATGCTGTGTCACACTTTTATAAAGGAAATGGCCAACGATCAAACTTTTAAATTTGAATCACTAAAAAGTGACATATATGTTTTAAATTTTGAAATGATGTAAATTAATAAAATATTTATTTTTTAGTATATTTTATGTTTCTATTTTTTTGAAAAAATTAAAAAATTATTTGAATATAGTTTTTAATAAATTGACACTATAATTTAGTTGCTGATAAAATGCTAAAAAATGAAGTTACATGAAACGTCAATCTTTATATAGTAAATTTTATTTGTTTTTCTTCAATTTTTTTGTCTGTATTTATAACTTGAAACTTTAGGGCATGGATATATTTTTTTTCAATTTTGATAAACATATATTTTTAAACAAATATTAAAATTTGCGTGTATTAAAACATAATTGTTTCCAGTCGACGTCAACTTTCATATTAACTATTTATCTAAAATACAAAAAAAATTATACCATCTTGATATAGATTCTTTTATCTAGGGCATCATATTTTTTTCAATTTTTTAAAATAAGTTTTACTATTTTTCCTTGACATGGTAATTGACTTAATGTTTTGTGTTGATAACCTACTTTTAGTAAAAAATAAAAAAGTAAAATATAAATAATAATTAAACTATTAAAATATTTTTTTTTTGAAAACTAAACTTATAGATCTACAAAAGGGTATTTTTATATTTTTTTAAAAATATTATTTACACAAGTAGAAGTTGTTGAAATATCAAGTTTTTCAAATAATTTTATTTTTTTGGTAAATTGGCCTCATCATGGTGCTACATATGTATTTAGCCAACAATTTTAGTTGGAAAAGTTGTGCACATATCTAACTTAGCCAGAATGAATCTTACAAGATTATATGTTTGACCAAAATTAATTTTTAGTTAGAAATACTTAAATTCACTTGTACTGATAAGTCGGCTGAAAGTGTGACACAGATTTGTGCTTTTACGGACAACTGAGGGGGGGTGAATCAGTTGTCACACAAATTTAATCTTTTCTGCCTTTAGTCTTCTTTCACAACTTATAATTAGATTAATGATATAAACATTAAAGCATGAATCAACAATCCATGAGCAGAAATGAATTGAACACACATAACACCACAATTTTTATCTGGAAACCCGGTTAAGGGAAAACCACGGTGTGGGTTAACCCACAAGATTCGTACCTTGTTAAAAGTACTTAAAATAAAATGGGAAGGCACTTACCTTCGGGCGCACTGCTCAAAGAGGCTTACTGCCTATAGAATTTATATTTAACACAAAAGGAATTTAACTGATAAATAGCATCTTCTTCATGCCTGGTTCAATCTCATTGAATGCTCACAAAACTTCTGCTCTGCCCCCAAACTCTTCTTTACTAACTCTTCATTCTATACTGCTCTTGTTCTTCTACTCCTCTTCTCTGCTTTGCTTCTAATCTTTCTTTTGATTTTATTATTTCCACACAAGGATGATTTTCCACGACTCAACTACACTCCTTTATATGCTTCATCAACCTTAGAATAAACATCAAGGTCAGCACTCCAAACATCTGACTTAATGCGAATCACAAAGTTGTCGGCCAAACATGACTGGGACTCAAATCTTCCTCGATCAACACACCACGCTCCATAGAATTGTTCTTAGATCATCCGCAACACGCTTGAATTATCTGGTTGGCCAGGACTGGGAAGAACAACAGCATCAAGGAAGAATTCTTCAACAACAAGCTCAATCTTCAATGCGGACCTCCAACACAGCAGACACACAATCCAGAGACTTCCACAAGCACATTAAATTCAACAATAACATCCACACTACTCCAAATTATCATAATCACTTGCATCTTCATCCGATACCTCAAGAACACTGTCTGTCATGACTATCACACTAGAAAGATTGCTTACGGACCTCCAAACCATGAACCACTTGAGTTGAGGATACACACTAACTTCCAAAACATGCCTCTAAATCTCTATATCATCATTTTACATTTTTGGAATAATTCGGACCACTTTCCTATCACTCTGTCTCTTCTGAATACTGCAAAACTAGTTCTACTTAGATGGCCATACCTTTTTCAAATCTTCATGCGAACCTCTCAAATCTTAACTAGAGATTCCTCAGACAATCCTCTATACAGCCATATGGTCTGTATAGATTGATCTTCATTAATTTTCTTAATACTCTCAACATTCCAGTCTTCTCAATCAGGCAACAAAATAGGATACAGTTGACACCAATGACAACAAGGATATGTTTACATCAATGACAACACATTATAGGCACATATTTGCAACAATCTCCCCCTTTCTCATTGATGGCAACATGTGATGTGAAAAACTGATTCAACCATCAAGACAAGATCTTCTCCCCCTTTCTCTTTTCACTTAGACTACAACAATTTTCTTCACTGCTCCCCCTTTCATTGACAACTAGTTTTTCACATGACTTCTCTCCCCCTTTGACATCAATGGAAAATGACACATATTTGCAATCTTTTCTCCCCCTTTGTTCCAAACTGATATTCAATAATTTGCATACTAACTACTCCCCTTGAGTAGTATCTCATTAACATCAATACAGATCACAAGATGTGACTGTGAATTCCATTGGACTGATACACTCTAGTGCATCTTAGTTCTGATCAAGAGGGGTAATAACCCCTAGCTTCTCTCTGAGATACTCAAAAGTATCTTTAGGCAAAGGCTTGGTAAATATGTCTGTAATCTGATCCTTTGAAGAAACAAACTCTAATCTGACTTCATTCTCATTAACCTTTTCTATCAAAAAGTGAAACTTGATGGATATATGCTTTGTCTTTGAATGCAACACCAGATTCTGTGAGATGTTAATTGCACTTGAATTATCACAGAAGATTGTAACAGGCTCCTCAAACATAATTATGATGTCCTTCAACATTTGCTTCATCCACAAGACTTGAGTGCAATTACCTGTTGTTGCTATATATTCTGCCTCTGTAGTAGACAAAGATATTGCCTCTTGCTTTTTGCTCAACTAAGAAACCAATCTCCTTCCCAAGAAGAAAGCACCACCACTAGTACTTTTCCTATCATCCACATCTCCTTCCCAGTTAGCATCTGTATATGCTTGTAGAGTGAAGTCATTATCCTTCAGATACCACAACCCATAATCAAGTGTTCCTTTGAGATATATGAAAATTCTTTTGACTTCTACAACATGGGATTCTCTAGGATCAGCTTGAAATCTAGCAACAAGTCCAACTGTATTCATGATGTCAAGTCTGGTCTGAGTTAGATAGAGCAGTCCTCTAATCATTGATCTATGCCTTTTCTGATTTGGCTTAGGGGAGTCATCATCTTTACTCAACTTGCATCGGATTACCATAGGAGTACTAACTAGCTTTGAATCCTCCATTCCAAAAATTTTCAACAATTCTCTCACATATTTAGACTGAGATATGAAGATACCTTTATCTGACTGAGTGATTTGTAGACCTAAGAAGAAATTCATCTCACCAAATATGGACATCTCAAATTCACTTTGCATCTGATCAACAAATTTCTTACACATGTTTCTATTTCCACTAAAAATGATATCATCAACAAATACCTCAACAATCAGGATGTGCTCATGATCAATCTTGAAGTAAAGATTGCTATCAGCAGTGCCATTGCTAAATCCTAGTTTCAGTAGATACTTATCTAATCTTTCATACCAGGCTCTTGGGGCTTGTTTGAGTCCATATAATGCTTTTCTCAATCTATAGACCATATCTCGTTGATTGGACAACTAAAATCCTTCCGATTGCTCAATGTAGACTTCTTCCTCTAACTCTCCATTCAAGAATGTTGACTTGACATCCATCTGGTAAACTTTGAAATCTTTGAAAGCAGCAAATGTAAGATATAGTCTGACTGCTTCTATTCTTGCCACCGGAGCAATCCACCTGAGAATATCCTTTGCATACCAACCTTGCTTTGTTTCTTACAACTTCACCATCTTCATTTAGCTTATTCTGGAATACCCATTTAGTTCCAATCACATTTTTGTCCTCGGGTCTAGGAACAAGATCCCAAGTGTGATTCTTTTCAATTTGCATTAATTCTTCTTCCATTATTTTTACCCAATTTTCATCATTGCAAGCTTCGCTTACTGATTTTGGTTCAATCTTAGAAATTAGATAGATCTCCTCTTGTTCTTCAACAATTCTTCTCCTAGTTCGAACACCTCTATTTCTATTTCCTATAATCTAATCTTTAGGATGATTCAACCTTGCATACCTAGGAGTTTTGGGAATTGCTTGAACTTTTGTTTCTTAGGTTTGTTCCTCTTCATCTACACTAACTTCTTGAGTTTTTGGATTTTCTAGATTAGTCTGGATCTGAGTCTAGGTTTGAACTTGCCTTCCTTGACTTTGACTTTCATCTTGATCATCTGAATCACATCCGCAAGACTTGGATTGTCCTTCTTTTCTCTCATCAACTATGACATTAGCACTTTCAACAATCTTTTTCAACCTCTTGTTAAACCACCGATATGCCTTGCTTTGAGTAGAGTAACCCAAAAATATTCCTTCATCACTTCTTGTATCAAACTTGCCTAGATCCTCATCTCTTTTGATATAGCATTTACTACCAAAAACTCTAGAATATCTCATGGTAGGAGGATGACCAAACCATAGTTTATAAGGTGTCTTACCAAAATTGCCTTTGATCTGCACCCGGTTAAGAGTGTAGACAACAGTACTCACAACTTCTCTCCAATAGACTTGTGGAAAATATGCTTCCATCATCATGGTCCTAGCAGCTTCTTGAATGGTCTGGTTCTTTCTTTCCACAACTCCATTCTGCTGAGGAGTCCTAGGAGTAGATAACTATCTTTTTATTCCTTGCTTCTCAAAAATGTATCAAACTCACCAAAGGTAAACTCTCCACCTATGTCGGATCTCAGACACTTTATCTTCACACCAATCTCATTCTCCACCATGACCTTGAACACTTTGAATTTGTTGAGAGCTTCTAATTTTTCTTTCAAGAAGGTTACCCACATCATCCGGGAGTAATCATCAATTAGTAACATAAAATATCTCTCCTTGTACACTCCTAAATCTGGCAGGACCACAAAGATCAGTATGCACAAGTTCTAATCGTCCACTTGAAGATTATTCTTTACTCTTAAATAAAGTTATACTCTATTTACCCAATTGGCATTCTCTACACATGCTATCAAGTTTCACAAGTTTTGGAAGATCTCTTATAGCCTGAGTAGAACTTATCTTGACAATGTTATCAAAATTCACATGACACATTCTCCTATGCTATAACCAACTCTGATCAATCTAAGCAATCACGCAACTCTTACCAGAACTACTTAAATGAAAGATGTTACCTCTAGTCCGAGTACCAGATGCAACTTCAGTTCTAGAGCTTTCAAAGATTTTGCATTTTCCATCCTTGAATCAGAGATCATAGCCCTTGTCAACCAACTGTCCAACACTGAGAAGATTATGCTTTAGACCTTCCACATACAGAACATCATTTGTGTTATTCTTACCATCAAATGAGATGGATCTTCTGCCACAGATTCTACCAACTAAGTTGTCTCCAAATTTCACAATTCCACCTTCATATTTTTCAAAGCTTACAAACTTACTTTTATCACCAGTCATATGATGAGAGAATCCGCTATCAATCACTCATTCATCTTTTTCAACAACCTGAGCGGCCAAGGCACTTTCCACATTTTCACAGCTAGCAGATTCAGTAGACACCGGATCTTCTTCTTTGATAGCAATGAACACCCAATCATCTTCAGTGGAATATCTATGATCATATTCATCATCTATGACTCCTTCTTGAGCTTCTTGGACATAGTAACATTTCTTCTAACCTTTATATCTGTTAGGGTTTGGTTTTGAAAACCTCTCCGGACATCTTGAGGTAAAATGACCAATCCTATTACAAGAAAAACATTTGAATGGCAACTTTCCTTCATACTTACTGGATCCTCTTGGCATCCTTTTGGCAATAAGAGCTTCAAGTTCTGTAGTTTCAATTTCATCATCTTCAAGATCCTTCCTTGCCTTTGTAAACCTGTTTGATCTTCCTGAAGAACTTTCATCCGGATCATATCTTTGTTTTCCATATACACTGGCCTTAAATATAGATTCAGACTTAGGAAGAGAATCACCAAACTCACTCATTTCGAATGTTGAAAGCTTACCAACTAATTGATCTCTTGTAATAGTTGTCACAGTCCTGATTTTTTCAATAGCAACAACTTTATGCTTGTATGCTAGAGGTAAAGATTTGAGTACTTTGGTAACAATCTCTAATTCTTCCAATATTCCACCAGCATTCCTGATACCGGTCACAAGTTCATTCACTTTCTACATGTAGGAGGTAATGTTTTCATCTTCACTCATTACCAACCTTTCATATTTACCCTTTAGGCTTTGTAGCTTGGCATATTAGATATATTTGTCACCTTCATACAGATTTTCCAACTTCTTCCAGATTTCATGGGTAGTTTTCATATCCAGGACATTTTCCAATTCTGTATCAGTCAGGGAACTCAACAAAGCTTCTTTGGCTCGAATATTGTGTTCAGCGTCTCTGATTTCATCTAAAGTTACAGGGCCATTGTTCAGAATCTTATACACATTCTTAGTTATCGACCAAAAGACATCACCCATGCATTCCAAATGACACTGCATGCGCACCTTCCAAAGGGAGTAATTTGTTCCATCAAACCTCAGACTTTCCTTCTTGTGAGTTGACATCTTGGATCTCCTCAAGTGGTCAAGCTTCTTTTAGAGGAATTGACTCTGATACCAATTGTTGGAATTAGTTTGGACAACTAAGAGGGGGGGTGAATCAGTTGTCACACAAATTTAATCTTTTCTACCCTTAATCTTCTTTCACAACTTATAATTAGATTAATGATATAAACATTAAAGCATGAATCAACAATACATGAGCATAAATGAATTGAACACACATAACACCAGAATTTTTACGTGGAAACCCGATTAAGGGAAAACCATGGTGGGGGTTAACCCACAAGATTTGTACCCTATTAAATGTACTTAAAAGAAAATGGGAAGGCACTGTTGGTTTTTCTTCTGAATCAGCATCAGGGTTTGCCAGTTCCTATGCACATGCAAATTCAGCCAACTAATACAGGAGGTTGCGTGAGCTCCTCCCCTTCACTTCTGGTTCTGTGGCACCAAGGGGGGTATCCCTATAACTTAAGATGTAACCTTGACTAGCTCAACAACATAATGGTTTAGCTTGACAGCAACAGGCAGAATACTCTCATGTATGGACCAAGATCTATATGATAGATCACAAGGTGGGCAACATTCTTGGACATATATGTCTGGTCGGGTATGAGAGCATGCAGGGGTTTTCCTACTCCTAATCCTACAACTAACAGGTGGAAGTGATGAAATGGGCAGACATAATGTCCGGGATGCAAGACAAGGGGTTTTGGCTCATAACTACTGATCCAGGAGTAGACTGGTGCCTATCCATTGGGCAAGGAGTCAACTAGACGTATACAACAGATGGTTTGCAACTTTCACTCAAGTTTCAGGGGGTTGGACTGATGCTTGCCTTACAAACATCACCCAAGAATGGGTACCTAACTGCCTCTAATCACAGATATCCCTGCTGACATGCAACCAGATTCAAAAGAAAGAGAATAACATGCAACAAATGGAGACAAGCAGATAGACACATGCAATAAGTATTTTTCATATAACATTAACACTGAAACTGAAAATATGTGCAAAATACATTCATGTTGCAACTCATAAACTCCAAAATGGGATAAAACAGCCAACATCATGCCCTGTTCTTCATTATTTACACAAAAATGCCTCAGGCCTTCAACAACCTCAACAATGGTAACACAGTCTGCCTATATCGGCCAGAAAGTGTACCACAAGCAATTAATTACATGGTTGACCAAAAATCCTACCAAATACAGATCTCAGAAGGAATGGCGCTCAGAAGTTATTGTTGCAGCAGACAAGGGAGGCCTCGAGCCCTGTGCTGCCATCTGGAAGTCTTCATTCATAATTAGACAGCTTCACCGTTTGTACCATCGCCCATACCTCTGCTACAGTCGCCATTTATGGCTCAACCACCTGTGGCCTACCTGGAAACCATCGTAGCACTCAAAAAGGAATTTCCCGCCAAAACATGTTTTACTGAAGGTTCAAGTTATGCAGGAACATTAATCCCACATGCACGGTGCGGAGACTCCTTCAGTAGTTCAAAAACATGGCCACAAGCTCAATAGATGTCGAGCACTTTTGCCACGCTCGACCCACGATCCTTCGCACAAAGCCTATCGCCAAGACTTAGGCCATCGGCCAACCCAAAAAACTCTTGCCGACCTCATTGGTCTCGCCGATCACGAACTCCACACTTCACCATCGGTATGACTAAAGCCATCGGCAAGCACAAAAGATCCTTCGCCGACAACACAAGTCACCCCGATGGTCCTTCAACAACCTCACCTTCTTCGGCAAGACGACCACCATCGGCCCAACATCTCAAACCTATGCCAATATGCAATTTCCTATCGATGCCTTCAAAAATCCTGATGACGTCATCCTCATGTCCTGATGATGTCACCATCACCCATCTGCATACCGCGCAACTCTCATATCCGGATGACGTCATCGCCATATCCTGCCTACTGCACACCTCCAAATATCCGGATGACGTCATCGTCATATTCGCAACATCAGGGGATCTCCATAAAATGACTTAGTGTTAGCAATATGACCCTCCAGACCTTGATGACGTCACCACCATATCGGCATCAAGATGATATTCGGAAGATGACCGGATATTTGGAACTATCATCCTGATGCACAAATATCATGTTGCACTGTAGCTCCGCTATAAGATCAGGGTGATATATGAATATGACGGATATTTGAAATGATCACCCCCATTGGACAATGCATGAAGCTGACAGGCGGATATCTCCCTTTGGAAATATCATGATGCAGACAGGCAGAAAAGCAGATATCACCCTGACCAAAAATCTCGATGAAGTGATAAAACAACATCAGGATGATCTTGACTAAGATCACCCGATGTTCAAATGTGATGACCCCAATGAATATCGGGTCATGCTTAGGACTTTGCGGCAACATCATCAGGATGATCTTAACCAAGATCACCTGATGTTAAAATATCACTCCGGCAAAAGATCATGCAAACAGAAAATATGATGACCCTCGCAAGCAACATCAGGGTGATGTCTGGAAATATGATGATGATGATGACCTCCTCCTCGAAGAAAATATGATGCTGCAGCTGAAAAATGCTGAGGAGGTCCAACACTTAGAACATTTTTTGGATTTTTAGGGAAGGTGCTTGCATGAAAATTGTTCTAAAACTGAGAGTCAAATCAGGCACCAACAGTGGCTCTGTCTGGGGATGTGCAGGTGCAAGACTGCAGTGAGAACCCCAGATCTCTGGGATGCAGACCAGTCCCTTATCCATTGGGCACAGAGTCAAATACTGCACTAACCTGCATCACCAAACACACTTGATGGCCTAAGGCCACCAAGAAAAGGAAAAACATGTATCTCCCTTTGTCAAATATCTTGTTTTCATCTGCATGCACTGGGTCAATCTTGGAGATACTGCAAAGATCCACCCACAAACAAACCTTGTCATCTGCATATTCAACCCTCTAATTTGGCTTGTCATTGTCACCCCTATGCAGACAACCTTCAGCATCCGGCAACAAGTGGATGCAGAATGTATCAGGTAATGCATACCCATATGGCATAGAACACATGTTATCATCACTATGCATTGCAAAATGATTTCCTAGCTGGATTGAAAACTGAAAACACTCAAAGTCCACCACACAGCTAGGAAAAACAGAGCTCATTGTATATGCTGGCACACCAAAAGAAAAGCTTTCAAAATCACAATTGTGTACATCATGTACACAACCATCTGGTACACCAAGCTGGAAAAGATCAGGCTCCGGCACCTCTTTCAAATCAGGCACATTTTTACAATCACTTACCTGATGTATGTTGGTCTCTCTTTCATCAGGATGAGAAACAGAATCCAAGTCAAAAACAGTGTCAAGATCCTCACCATACTCAGACAGATCCTCATCACCATATGTGTCATAAATGGGTGACCCAGGTGCATCAGTTTCATCATAGTATGCCATTTGTTCATGGGCAGCAGAGCATGCATCTTCATCACCAATGGATTCCCTCTGTGGAGGAGTATCAGCCTGTATGCTTATTTCTTCTCTATCTTGAGCACAATACTCACAATTATCTCCACAAGTCCATTCCAAAAGTTGCTCATTGCTGTCCACAACCTCGTTATTATTCTCATGGTCAGATGCCTCATCATTGCAATGGGAATCCTCACTAGTCCTTTCACTGGTACCTTCAATATTCATCTTTTCATCTTCACACGATGCCTTAATTACTTGGTCATTTGCAGCTTCACAACTATTATTCACACCAAGGCCTGGGGACAGGGATATCAACAGGCGCCCATTTCTGAATTTTTCTATATTTTCAGCGAACTTGTATGCCATCTGCATACTTGTCACCTTGAAATCCCTCAGTATTGCACTAGAGCCCTCCTCAAAAGCCTCAAAATATATGCCAACACAGGCTAAAATATCAGGTCTGAAGACTTCTGGGATCTGTGAAAGGGCTACTGCAAACCTATGACTGAAATCAACACATAGCTCTTTATCTTGTTTTCTGATGTTCATCAATTCTGCAACAAGATCAGCAGGTTCTCTTACAAATTCCTCTTTAAAACAGTCAGTAAGCTCATCCCAACAGGCAAAAAATCTCTTTGGAAAGCTCAAATACCATTCTTTTGCTTTTGCATCAAAGGACCTAACAAAAAACCTCATCCACATATCCTCATCTCTAAATGAATGTTTTCCCATGAAACTGTGAAAATTTTGGATATGTGCATTCCCATCACATACACTGTGACCACCAAATCTAGGCATCTAACAGTATATCCTAGCAGGCATAGTTTCTACTTTATAATCAAACCATGACAAATCCAGTTGGTCATACAAAGGATCAAAAGGGCTGAGAAGAGGTTTAGCCTTCTGACTGGCAGACATAACAGGGTTATTGCTTTTTAACCGGGCCTACTCAGCCTCTAAGAATATCAACCTATTTTTTATCTCTTCTATTCTTTTCTCCAACATTTCACCACTGAGTACAGGATAATCCATACATGGATTCATAAAAAACTTACTCTTAGACATCTTTTGTCTGCCTAAGACCTGTAACCTCCCCTAGCATCTAACCTATGCAGTAAAACAGTAAATATAAAGGGGAAGTAACAAGGTACCTTTTCTCATACAGATGCAGAAATATGTACATCTTTCAACAAATAACATACATCTATCTTCTATGTGCATTCAGATCTTTATTGCAGAGTCGCCACCTCTCCAGAGAGGACAAAATTTTCAATAGCTGAAAGCTACTTTTCTAGGTTCATTCCGCCAGCAGAGCATCATTTTGTTGGTGACTCGGATGGGTCACAAATATTATTCTTTTTAAATCAACTCCCCAGTAGAGTCGCCATTTTGTTGGTGACTCGGATGGGTCACAAATATATCATTTCTTTTATCAGTCCATCCCCAGCAGAGTCGCCATTTTGTTGGTTTTTCTTCTGACTCAGCATCAGGGTTTGCCAGTTCCTATGCACATGCAGATTCAGCCAACTAATACAGGAGGTTGCGTGAGCTCCTCCCCTTCACTTCTGGTTCTGCCGCACCAAGGGGGGTATCCCTATAACTTAAGATGTAACCTTGACTAGCTCAACAACACAATGATTTAGCTTGACAACAACAGGAAGAATACTCTTGTTGGCAAGAGACACTATATGGATTCATGGTTGTTGTCATTGATGGCAACAAAGGTCATCCCACATATCCGCAAGTCATGATGTGTCTCTACCGGAAGTCAGAATAAAGAATGTTGTGGTCCGGTGAACAAGAACAGAGCATGTGGCAAGGTCCGACAGATTGATCCGGATCTCTCAGAGGAAGTGTCTTGGTGCAGTGCGGATTTGGGGAAGTCAAGAGGACTACCTTGAGTGGTATATTCCAAGGATTTAGCCTCCGGTGATGGACAAGGAAAAAGATATGAACAGTTGAGTACCGGATTCCTGAGAGACAGTGAAAACAGAGGAAGAACTGACTGACAGAGTATCAGACTACCTTCCGGATGTGTTACTATTGATGATAGAGGTTGTGAAGGCATGAATCATGTTTGGCCAACATGATTAATGATATCTACAAGTATATGCTTGATCCGCATTGCTTGGTGAGGAAGGATTCAGCCAACAGAACAAAAGTTTGTAAGAAACTAGACTGTTCCGGATGCCGACTAGAAAGGTGATGAAATTACTTGTGCGGATATATATAGAGGATGGATTTAGTTGTGAAGTGTGTGATGGTGTGAAAATATATGCGAATAAGTCTAGAACAGAGCAGAAGCAGCAAAAAGGATCCGGTATGTGAAAGATAGCAGAATAAACAACAGAGGAAAGATGAAGTGCCGCAGATCAGTGTACTGAGCCTAACCGGAACTGAACTCCAGCATATGTAGATGCTTCCAATCAGTTCAAGACTGTGATTCTTATCACTTTGTAGACAGTGTGTCTTCTTGTAGGCAGTGGGCCTCTTGTGAGCAGTGTGCTCGGGCAGTGAGCCCTAATTGGCAAGTGCCATTTTTTGTAATCTCCTATTCTTCTAACAGAGAATAATTTTTGGGTTAATCACCCCGTGGTTTTCTCCCTTAACAGGGTTTCCACGTCAAAAATTACTGTGTCATGTGTTTCTTATTTCATGGTAATGTTTTTGTGTTTGATTCAATGCTGCATTAATTAATAGGAAAGTTCAGAAAGGGAAATAATTAGGATAACTGATTCGCCCCCCCTCTCAGTTATCAACAATTGGTATCAGAGCTAAGTTCCTCCTAATAGAGCCTAACAGCTTGAGGAAGATCTGGGAGTTCAAATGGATGCATATGGTTTAAGGGAGCAACTCAAGACTGCTCTTGAGGATCTTGAACAGTCAAATTCTGAAGTCAGTGAATTAAAGGAAAGACTCAAACAGGCTGATGAATTCATGAGAGAATTAAAAGACAAATTAAGTCTCTCTATGAAAAAGAGAAAGGAGCTGCTCCAACAGTTGGCAAGACAAAGTGAAGAAAGCAATACAAATGAAGAATTGACTGAGCAAACCAAGTTATGTGAAAAGTTATCAAAAGAAGTCATTATGTTAAGACATGAAATGGAATCAGGAACTATAAAGTTTACTCAAGAGATTGAAGAAAAAAGAAAGGCTGAAGACAATCTAAGACAATCTCTTAAAGAAAAATCAGAAGAATGCCACCAGATGGACAGGATTATCAGACATCTTGAATCTGATCTTGAAGATGCCAAAGATAATGAAGAAAAACTTGAGGATCAAATTGCCTCTCTCAAAAGAGACCTTCAAACAACAAATGAATATAAAGAGAAATTCAAGATAAGTTCTGCTCAACTTGAAGTTCTTCTTGGAAGTCAAAAGAGGACAGATGACAAGTATGGTTTGGGATATGAGAAAGGAGAAAGCTCCGGATCCGGTCAGAAGAATCTTGGATCAGAAAATCCAAGGAGCAGGCCTAGAAGACCTCCGGTAAGACAGCCAAATGCTCAAAGATATCCATCCTTCAATGGATACTGCCACAGCTGCAACCACTTTGGTCACAAAGCTAATCAGTGCAGAATGAGAATGAATCAGATTAATTCATCCTTCTCCGGACAATGCTTCAACTGCAAAAGGTATGGACACAAATCCCATGAATGCAGAATTATGCAAGTAAACAAATCATTCAAAGGTAGATGCTTTACATGCAATAGAGTAGGTCATATGGCTAATCAATGCAGATCAAGAGGATATCAGTCAAATATGCAAAGAAATGTTATTTGCCAAATCTGCAATAGGTCCGGTCATAATGCTAAAGTCTGCAAAAACAAGTATCAGGACAAAAGAGGTCCGGTGTATAATCAGAATCAAGACAAGGGTAAACAAAAGATGAATGCGGATGAAGTTAGGAATCAGATGAGCAAGATTTGGGTGAAGAAAAGTTCAGAGAATATAGAGGTTGGATCCGCACCAGACTCTGGTGCTGATATTTCTTCTAGAAATTAAAAAGTGAGCTCAGGCTCAGGGGGAGACTCAAAGAAAATCCTGTTCCCCCAGCCAAACAAGTGGTGCTGGATGTGGCACAAGATGCGGATTAAAGGGTTTGTAGATATGAGTCTTGAGATGCTTCAGTCAAGTTTTCAGAGGTCCGCTTGGAGTTATGAAGAAGCTGTGATCGATCAAATAAGACCTGTTCAGGGAGATGCTCCGGTATGACAAAGGATTACAAAAAGGTCCGGAGAGATCCGGAAGTGCACTATCTTGTTCTGCGGATTGGACAGAGTATTTGGGATGTTCTTGTAATATGTTACCTCGATTTATTCATGATTGAAAGATCCGGATGATATTCACAGATCAGGACTAATCTGGGATACTCCAAGCTATCCAGACAAGGCAAACCGGAATAATGTAGGTGAAGCATTTATTGCAGACAGATATTAGGGTTCGCGGAGCAATATAAGGGATTTCTCAAAAGTCATTTGCTCATTCTGCACTCAAGAAGAAGCGAATAGTGGAGCTCTGCAACAAGATTCATCAAGCACACCAAGGATCTCCTGCCGAAGTCATTGCATAAAGAAATCAATCCAATCACTCCGTGCAAGTCGAAGGCGCATAAGGTATTCTCCGTTTTTCATTACCTCACTGCAAATCTTTGAAGAATGGCTACTCCAAACATAGTTAAGATCTCTGATAGACCTCGCCCCTCATTCAAGAAACATCCTTACAAATCATTGGAGGTAGATCCACTAGGAGCCTTCTCTAGTGTTCCTCATGGTGTATTGCATACGGAAGATATTAGGGTTTACATCCATGCGAATCTTGAAGACTTTGGAGAATCAAAACTAATGGATATCTATCACAAACAATTGATAGATGACTCCTTTGAGATCAAACCTCAGTATAAAGCCATCCAGGACAAACACTTTGCACAGTGCATTCATTTCCCCTGTTTTGAAGAAGATGAATGGGTCCGGTATGTACTAAGTAGAGTACATGACAACTTCCTATGGTTGAACAAGCCCTTCAAGATCACCAAGGACGCAATTAGGGCTGTAACCGGTCTGCACTCATCCGGTGGATTACCTGTTCTCAAATCTGTCAAAAATCAGACAGTCAGTGATGCAACCGGATCCAAGTTTGACAAGAGAGCTATGACAGTTGATGACATCATTGAACCGAATGTCAAATTTGTAGCTATGATAATTGGTTACAAAATCTATCACTCCAGTAGGGAAAATTCAGTACCGGGAACTGCAATCTACACAGCCTATCAGATGTTAAAGGAGAATGCAGACTATGACTTGTGTGAGCTTCTGGTAAACCAACTCTTTGAAAATCTACAGAAGATTAAGAAGGACAAGAAAAACTCCTTCAAATATGGCAATCTGATCCTGTGTCTCTTCTTTTACTACATGAATGAACTTCCCAGATCCAGTGGATGGATATGGCAGAATGACAGACCGGTTGCCATTCAAATCAGAGACTATTTGCATGGACTTGGGGATGCAAAAGCAAGAAATACAGCTCTATGGGGTTACTTCAAGAACTTCCAAAGCATGATGCATGCAAGAGAAAGAATACCCCAATCTCTTGTTGAAAAATACAAAGACACAGTATGCTTCATGGTAGAAACAGATCAGTGTCTGATGGAGGAAGTGGAGCCTAGGACTGTCTGGATCATGCCTATGGGGTATGAAGTGGATGAACAGATAATAGAGCTGCATGTTCAACACATGCTAAGCCAGCCCAAAGATCCTAAGGCAGAAAGGTTTGGAACCTTTGAGGAACTGAGTGTAAAGTTACATGTAGAACTCAGGGAACCGGAGATAAAGAGGAAGGTAAGAAAAGAAGTTGAGCATATTGCTCAAGGCCTAGGCATCTCAAAAGAGGCACTTGATGCCAGCCGGGAAAAGAGGAGGAAGGCTGAGGAAGAAGAGAAAAGTAAAGAAAGTGTTCCGGTTGAAACTCCCACCCGGACCAGATCATCAAAAAGATCTGCACCTCCCTCAACCAAAAGTTCAAAACTGGAAGTCCAGGCATCCGGTAAAAGATCCAAGACAAAAGCCACAAGGGCTTATAAAAGCCAAAAGGATGAAGAAGAAGAAATAGAGTCAGATGAGGGAGTAAGAGAAATAAAGAAGCAGAAGAAGAAAGGATCCGGTAAACCCTCCTCAGGACAAGACAAGGATGAAATGGCAGAGGTATCTGTTGAAAAGCCCACTCTGTCTCTAGAGAGCATAATCAAGTCGGTCACGGTGGATGGAAACCTTCAACCAATGACTGAATCTTATGATGACTTCAGTGAGGCTGACCAAAAGACTCTGCAGGAAGCCACAGTCAAATATCTGAACATATATAATAAGGCTTTCATTGAGATCATATCTCTTATTCCTAAAAGCCTAGAAAAGGAATTGGAAGTAAGAAAGAACAATGCTCATGCAAAAGATCTTGAGATCCGGGAGCAGATAGCTATTCAGCTATATCCTCAAATTGATCCCAAGACAATGAACATAATCTTCAAGGACTGCAAAGATGAGTTCAGAAGTAAAGCCAGGATGAATCAACTCATGCTTGGTGAGACTGACAAAGTGGCCCAAGAAACAGAAGAGATCCTCCGGAAGGCCTTCAAAAGGTTCAATCTTCCTGTTGTAGAGGACTTAGGTACAGAAACAGCTGAGGACTTGGAACCCTCTGCTCCAGAAGAAGTGGGCCCTGAACATACAAGCATCTCTCCTCCGGTTTCCCCTACAGTCTCCGGATCCAAAGAAGAAGAGCAATTACAGGAGAAGGAAGCAGTGGTGAAAGACAAAGAGGTTGACAGTTCCAAGACTGCAGAAGAAAAGAAACATCTGTCTCCGGCAAGAGACACTGCACAAACTGTTCAACAATTTTTGAGCAAAGAAACTTTAGAGATTGATGAACCGGAGCTTCTAAAAGGCCCATTCGACTTTGACTCTCTCTCTCCGGTACAAACAATGAAGATAGCTTCATTTGCAAATGCTAAGGCAAATGAAAAACTCCTGAAGTCTCATATGGAAGACTGTGAGTTGATAGAGGCTGCTTCCGGAGTACTTGTAAAGATTATGCCATCAATCCAGATAGATCCGACAGCCTCCTCTTCCGGTAATCTAAAAACCTTAGTCAGCAGTGTGATACACATTTTGATTCTCTAGAAAAATCAGCTGAAGAAAAGGTCCGGAAGGAATTTTTGGATAAAAGATTTTCAGAGGTATTAGAATTAATCTCTAAAGATAGGAAGATTGTGAGCATTGGAATAAAGAGCTTAGAGAATGCTCTTAAGGATGGCGGTGACATCTACAAATTTTGTATATCCTGGCCAAAGGCAACAGCAGCAATTGATAAGAAAATAAAAGAGGAACAGGACAAGCTACAAAGCTTATCTCAAAGTTTTGATCCTCTCTCTTCCTCCATAATAAATCAAGAATGTCAGACTATTGCAGTCTTGAATGAAATAAAGAATCTTGAGAAGGAAAGGAAGAATATCACTAACCGGATGGGAGAACTTAGAAGGATTATAATCCCTAAGTTGGAAACTATGCATGAGGCCATCAGTGATGCTCAGACCACCGCCCAAACAAAAGATCCGACAGATCTCAAGCGGGCAGAAGCTTTTGCATTTTTGTTGAGTGGTCACATTTCAATTTTGGACAGAATGAAGCAAAGTTGGGCTACAGAAATGATTCAATTGCAGACATCCTTTGCAGACATTCTTCAGTATATGTGAGTATGTAAATATGCGGCTATGTATAGAAAATTTTGAAAATTTTGGTGTGCGGACCCCACCCTTTGCCATTGATGTCAAAGGGGGAGTGAGGAGCAGTGAAAAATGAGGAATCCAACTAAGGGGGAGTTCCAGAAATTGTATATAAAGACAGAGCATCAGCAAAGGGGGAGCATAGTGAAAACACTTAGTCATTTTTCACTAAGTGTTGCCATCAATGCCAAAGGGGGAGATTGTTGGCAAGAGACACTATATGGATTCATGGTTGTTGTCATTGATGGCAACAAAGGTCATCCCACATATCCGCAAGTCATGATGTGTCTCTACCGGAAGTCAGAATAAAGAATGTTGTGGTCCGGTGAACAAGAACAGAGCATGTGGCAAGGTCTGACAGATTGATCCGGATCTCTCAGAGGAAGTGTCTTGGTACAATGCGGATTTGGGGAAGTCAAGAGGACTACCTTGAGTGGTATATTCTAAGGATTTAGCCTCCGGTGATGGACAAGGAAAAAGATATGAACAGTTGAGTACCGGATTCCTGAGAGACAGTGAAAACAGAGGAAGAACTGACTGACAGAGTATCAGACTACCTTCCGGATGTGTTACTATTGATGATAGAGGTTGTGAAGGCATGAATCATGTTTGGCCGACATGATTAATGATATCTACAAGTATATGCTTGATCCGCATTGCTTGGTGAGGAAGGATTCAGCCGACAGAACAAAAGTTTGTAAGAAACTAGACTGTTCCGGATGCCGACTAGAAAGGTGATGAAATTACTTGTGCGGATATATATAGAGGATGGATTTAGTTGTGAAGTGTGTGATGGTGTGAAAATATATGCGAATAAGTCTAGAACAGAGCAGAAGCAGCAAAAAGGATCCGGTATGTGAAAGATAGCAGAATAAACAACAGAGGAAAGATGAAGTGCAGCAGATCAGTGTACTGAGCCTAACCGGAACTGAACTCCAGCATATGCAGATGCTTCCAATCAGTTCAAGACTGTGATTCTTATCACTTTGTAGACAGTGTGTCTTCTTGTAGGCAGTGGGCCTCTTGTGAGCAGTGTGCTCGGGCAGTGAGCCCTAATTGGCAAGTGCCATTTTTTGTAATCTCCTATTCTTCTAACAGAGAATAATTTTTGGGTTAATCACCCCGTGGTTTTCTCCCTTAACAGGGTTTCCACGTCAAAAATTACTGTGTCATGTGTTTCTTATTTCATGGTAATGTTTTTGTGTTTGATTCAATGCTGCATTAATTAATAGGAAAGTTCAGAAAGGGAAATAATTAGGATAACTGATTCACCCCCCCCTCTCAGTTATCAACAACTCTCATGTATGGACCAAGATCTGTATGATAGATCACAAGGTGGGCAACATTCTTGGACATATATGTCTGGTCGGGTATGAGAGCATGCAGGGGTTTTCCTACTCCTAATCCTACAACTAACAGGTGGAAGTGATGAAATGGGTGGACATAATGTCTGGGATGCAAGACAAGGGGTTTTGGCTCATAACTACTGATCCAGGAGCAGACTGGTGCCTATCCATTGGGCACGGAGTCAACTAGACGTATACAACAGATGGTTTGCAACTTTCACTCAAGTTTCAGGGGGTTGGACTGATGCTTGCCTTACAAACATCACCCAAGAATGGGTACCTAACTGCCTCTACTTACAGATATCCCTGCTGACATGCAACCAGATTCAAAAGAAAGAGAATAACATGCAGCAAATGGAGACAAGCAGATAGACACATGCAATAAGCATTTTTCATATAACATTAACACTGAAACTGAAAATATGTGCAAAATACATTCATGTTGCAACTCATAAACTCTAAAATGGGATAAAACAGCCAAGATCATGCCCTGTTCTTCATTATTTACACAAAAATACCTCAGGCCTTCAACAACCTCAACAATGGTAACACAGTCTGCCTATATCGGCCAGAAAGTGTACCACAAGCAATTAATTACATGGTTGACCAAAAATCCTGCCAAATACAGATCTCAGAAGGAATGGCACTTAGAAGTTATTGCTGCAGCAGACAAGGGAGGCCTCGAGCCCTGTGCTGCCATCTGGAAGTCTTCATTCATAATTAGACAGCTTCACCGTTTGTACCATCGCCCATACCTCTGCTACAGTCGCCATTTATGGCTCAACCACCCGCGGCCTACCTGGAAACCATCGCAGCACTCAAAAAGGAATTTCCCACCAAAACGTGTTTTACTGAAGGTTCAAGTTATGCAGGAACATTAATCCCACATGCACGGTGCGGAGACTCCTTCAGTAGTTCAAAAACATGGCCACAAGCTCAATAGGTGTCGAGCGCTTTTGCCACGCTCGACCCACGATCCTTCGCACAAAGCCTATTGCCAAGACTTAGGCCATCGACCAACCCAAAAAACTCTCGCCGACCTCATTGGTCTTGCCGATCACGAACTCCACACTTCACCATCGGTATGACTAAAGCCATCGGCAAGCACAAAAGATCCTTCGCCGACAACACAAGTCACCCCGATGGTCCTTCAACAACCTCACCTTCTTCGGCAAGACGACCACCATTGGCCCAGCATCTCAAACCTATGCCGATATGCAATTTCCTGTCGATGCCTTCAAAAATCCTAATGACATCATCCTCATGTACTGATGATGTCACCATCACCCGTCTGCATACCGCGCAACTCTCATATCCGGATGACGTCATCGCCATATCCTGCCTATTGCACACCTCCAAATATCCGGATGACGTCATCGTCATATTCGCAACATCGGGGGATCTCCATAAAATGACTTAGTGTTTGCAATATGACCCTCCAGACCTTGATGACTTAGTGATAAAACAACATCAGGATGATCTTGACTAAGATCACCCGATGTTCAAATGTGATGACCCCGATGAATATCGGGTCACGCTTAGGACTTTGCAGCAACATCATCAGGATGATCTTAACCAAGATCACCCGATGTTAAAATATCACTCCGGCGAAAGATCATGCAAACAGAAAATATGATGACCCTGTTGGTTTTCTCCCAGACTGGATGCTTATTCCCAGATTTCCCTACAAGGTAGCCATCAATGATCAATAGGATCTCTGGGCCAGGGGCCAACAGTGTAGGAGATAGACTCTATATTTTATCTCCTCTTCTTCTTCAGGCTCTGCAAAACCTAGGGGGTATTCCCTACTCAACATCCATGATAATGTGCATACTAAGGCTGGGATGCTGACAGAAAGCAGATGAGTCCTCATGTAAGTAGACCAAAACTGAAAGATAAGAGCAAAGGGGCTAGCTTTGGGCCTATTTGCAGTTGTAGACAGAGGACTGAGGATCCTAAAACTAATTCTAATGTCCTAATGGTTGTTTTAGAATTTGATTTTGATTTTAATTTTGGATGCAAAGCTGGACATGGTTGTAACACAAACACAAAGCAAGATTGGTGCCTATCCAGGGCCCGGAGTCAGTAGACATACACTTGTGAATGATATGCATGAACAACTAAAACTGAATTTCAGGGGGATACATATGATACCTGCCTTACAGATATCTCCCAATACAAAGTGTCAAGCTATCTATACTTATGGCATCCCTACTGCAGTATACCCTTCCCAATGCTTAACCTAAAAATAGTTTAATCTACCTTTGAGCAGAAGTTAAAAGATCATACATTCAACACAGGAATTCTATGTTCTAGAGTCTCAATATTCCTCAAATATCCAGACTCAGAAGAAAAATACATGCAATAGTGGAGACAGAATTAACAAAACACATGCTAACATAGCATTTCTCATATAAAACTAACCATGAAATCAGTGGATTCATGCAAAAACACACAACAAAGGATACATAAACTCACAAGTTTTTGTGGACAGAGCAGCCAAAACCAGCTGTATTGTATCACAGAGCCAAAAATGTTCAACTTTTCAACAACCAAAAAATGGTAACACAATCTGCTTATAACAGCCAGATAGTGTACCATAAGCAATTAATTACATGGCAAAAATATCAAAATTTGCCAGATACAGATCCCACCAGGGAATGGCGCTCAAAAGATATTAATGCAGCAGACAAAGAGGGGCCTCGAGCCATGCGCCATTATCTGAAAGTCTTCATCCACGATCAAGCAACTTCACTGTTTGTACCGTCGCCCATACCCCTGCACTGTCGCCATTAAGAGTCTCAACCACCTGCAGCCACTCGGAAACTGTCACAACATTTCAAACAGAAGTTCCTGCCAAAAGTGATTCGCTCAAAGTTTGAAAATACACAGGGGAATAATCCCACATGCATGGTGAGGAGATCACATCAGTAGTTCATAAACAAGGTCGCACACATACCAAGTGTCGAGCACTTTTGCCGCGCTCGACACACAAGCCTTCGCCCGAGAGCCCATTGCTGTGACACAAGCCATCGGCGAACACCCACATTCTCCTGTCGATCTCAAAAGTCTCCCCGACCGCTACATTACATTCCTTTGTCGGCAAGACCAAAACTATCGGCCAACCCGAAAATCCTCCCGCTGACACCCTTAGTCACACCGACAAACACCTCCCGAAAGCCTCCAACGTCTACATCGGCCAGAGAAGAACCATCGGCCAGCATCACAAATCTCCTGCCGACCTCAAAGGTTACGCCGACGCCTATTTCACATTCCTCCGTCGGCCAGAAATGAACCATCGGGCAAGCAGGAAACCTCACTGCCGATATAACAACTCCTGCCGATGGCCTATGGCCTCATCCCTCCATCGGCCAAACACATGCCGATGATACCGTCGGCCAGACACCACTCCATCGGTGAACCCCTTGCCGTCTTCCCCGATAGCCCCCATCATGCCGATGGCAAGTCTCCATCGGTGAGAATAACACAAAAGTCATCCTGACATGCCGAACATCAATTCCCCTATCGGCCAGACCTCCCCCTGTCGGTCTAGCATAAAATTACCTTGCCGATGAAGAGTGTTACATCGATGAACACCTCCCTACCACCAACCTGATCGCCAAGAAGCCTGCGAGGTCATGCCAATGGGCAAGAAAATATAGGGTTTAAGTGAAGAAACCCTTTAAACATGCAAAATCAACCTCCAGGTCAAAATGAGTGCCAACACTGGCTCCGAATGGGGACGTGCAGGTGCAAAACCTACAGCGAGAACCAGATCTCCGGGCAGACCAAGCAAAAAGACAAAAAGCATGAACTGTACAAGGCACTTACAATATATACATATTTTTACACATGTGCACAGAGACAAGCCATCTATGCAAAATAGAACTTAAGGAATTGACCATGCACAGGCAATTTCAGAATTTCACCATCTAGGGCCTGGAGGAAATAAGAGTCCTCCCCATGAGTACTGCAAATCTGATATGGGCCCATCCATAAGGGTTCAAATTTACCATGTTTACCCTTGTCCTGATTTTTTGCATTCCATATGAGCACCAGATCATTGACCTGAAACTTCCTTTTTGTAGCTCTCCTGTCAAACTGATATTTCACATCTTGTTGTCTCTTGAGGTTGATCTGATGTGCTTTGCTTCTGTCTTCATCCAGTGCAACCAACTGGTTCACTCTTTCTGTCATGGGATCTTCAATTTCCTCATCATTATCTTGGATGAATCTGTAAACTGGTAGGAAATTGTTTATAGGCAATCTAGCTAATGCACCATATACCATCTCAAAGGGTGACATTCCAATAGCCTTTTTTACTGTCACTTTGTCAGCCCATATTGCTAACTTTAATTTTGAATCCCAAGCTCTCTTATTCTTGTCCAACATCCTCTTGATAATTTTCATGATGCTTTTATTGCTTGATTCTGCTTGACCGTTTCCTTGTGGGTGGTATGGTGATGTATATGATAGATTGATCCCATATTTGTTGCAAAAATCAACAAATTCACCTGATCTGACGCACATAGCATTATCAGTAACTATCTTGAATGGTACTCCAAACCTGATGATAACATTTTCCAGTATGAAATCTGTCACCACCTTACTTGTAGCTCTCTTAGTTGGAATGGCCTCAATCCATTTGGTAAAGTAATCAGTTGCCACCAAAATCTAACTGTGTCCCCCACTTGACTTGTCTGCAATTTCCCCTATGAAGTTAATTCCCCATTGCTGAAATAGAGCATCCACAGTTACAGTTCTGAGGGGTAAAGCACCATCATATCTCAATTTTCCTGAGAATCTCTGGCAAGGGTCACACTTCCTCACTAACCTTTGTGCATCTGAAAAGAGAGTGGGCCACCAATATCCTACTCTGAGAGTCTTATGAGCTGTTGTTTGGGCAGTATAATGTCCACCACACAATCCTTTATGCAAGTCATTCAAAACATTGTTAGCTACATCTTCATCCACACATCTTAGCAGCACACCATCAGGGTTTTTCCAATATAGCTCACCTTGAACAATAACATACCTAATTGCATGTAACTTTAAAGTCCTCTTTTGACTGTCACTGAAATGGGAAGGACAATTCAGATTTTGCAAGTAGTATATAATGTCCTTGTACCATCCAGATCTTGATACATTTACATTCTCATTTTGGACTGCATTAACTTGGCATGCTTCCAAGTTTGACTGTGCCATCATCTTGGCTAATCCTTGTCCCCTTACCAACTTGGTAATTTGTATTTCTATGTTGAACTCCTGCAGTTTGTTTATCCATCTACACCTTCTTCCAGTCACCTCCTGTTGAGTGAATATGTCTTTGACTGCTGCATGGGGTACATATGCAATTATATGTGATCCTACCAGGTATGGTCTGAAACTTTTGATGGCTCTGACTAGTGCATATGCCTGTTTTTCCATGATATCATACTTCAACTCAGAAGCCTGCAAGGACATACTGAAGAAAGCTATGGGTTGTTCAAATCCATCTTCATTTTTTTGTAGCAAACATGCAGCAACAGTGTGAAAGGAAGCAAATGAAAACAACTGGAACGGCCTAGAAAAATCAGGAGATTTAAGAACATGGGCCATTTTGATTGCCTCTTTGATACTCTGAAATGATTCAATTGCTTCACTTTCCTAGTGGACAGTGGCATCCTTCTTCATCATCTTGGAAATGTTCCTTGTGGTTTCTGCAAAGTTGGGAACAAATCTCCTAACAAAATTTATCTGTCCAAAGAAGGACTGAACTCCTTTTACAGTTTTGGGCATTTGAATTCTGTCAATAGCAGCCACTCTCTCTGGATCTATCCTAACTCCATCCTTGGAAACAATGTGCCCTAGGAGTTTTCCTTTAATTACCCCAAAAGCACACTTCTTTAGATTTAAAGAAATGCCATACTCCAGTGCTCTTATGAAAATATGCTCTAGATGCAAACAATGCTGCTCTTCTTTCTTTGAATAAGCAGTCAGATCATCTTGATACACAGCCAGGATTGAATCAATCAACCCTGCAAAAGCAACATCCATTGCCCTTTGAAATGTAGCACCTGCATTTGTTAGCCCAAATGGCATTCTAACATATACATAAGTTCCCCATGGAGTGGTGAAGGCAGTCTTATACTGTTCTGATTCCTTTACCTTCACCTGATTATAACTAAAAATCCATCCATCATGGATAAGAGTTCACAACCAGTCACTCTCTGCAACATAGCTTCCATATTAGGCAGTGGATAGTTATCCTTTAGAGAGGACACATTCAAGTTCCTGAAATCAACACAAAGCCTAATATCACCATTCTTTTTTCTGACTGGGACAAGGTTAGACACCCAAGTTGAATGTCTGATTGGCACAATTATTCTGGCCTCCCTAAGCTTTTTGAGTTCTTCTTGCATCTTTGGAGCTAAGGTAGGATTAATAGGTCTTTTCCTCTATCTGAATGGCTTAGCTCCAAGCTTCAATGGGATCTCATGCTGGAATAGATCTTCCCTATAGGCCTTTAGCTCCTCATATGACCAAGCAAAAACATGTTTGTACCTTTTCAGTAATGCAATCAGCATACTCCTGATGTGTGGTTTGAGCTGTTTACCAATATATACCTTCTTGGGGGCCTGAGATGTCCCCAAATTTATCTCTTCTAAATCTTCCTTATTTGTGGGAGATGTCCTTGTGACCAATTTGTCTCTACTGTCAAAAGCTCTTTCCAAAGCTACTAACCCTCTAGGGATTTTATTAGTCTTCAATTGAATTATCTCCTTTCCCACAAGAGTTTCTTTTCCATCTACGGTCTCTACAAAAGCTTGGAAATCAATTTCTTGATTCTCATATTCATCTATGCAGTGCAAAAATTTTAACAAGTCCTTATCATCATTAAACACTTGCCAACTGCATATATTTTCTGGTATTGCAGGCCTGATTTTAACTTCTACATTTGTAACATCTGACAGAGTAATGTCATCTAGCCTTATTGCAACATTAGCTAAGAAATCAGCCATAACATTCTTTGATCTCTCTACCCAGCCTATTGAAAATGCATCAAAAAGTTCAATGGTATCCCAAACAGCATGCTTATATTGTTTCAATCTTTCATTTTTTGAAGCATACCTATCTCTAATTTGGGATACAATCAGCTCAGAATCACCAAATACTCTTAGCATTTTGATTCCATGCTTGAGAGCTATATTTAGGCCTAAGAGTAAAGCCTCATATTCTGCAATGTTGTTTGTGCAAACAAACCTTAGCAAGAAAGAGAATTTGAGGAGCTTACCGGTTGGAGACAGAAAAACAACTCCAGCTCCAGAGCCTTCTTTTGCACAAGCTCCATCAAAATACATTGTCCATAAACCTTGCTGGTCTAGCTCTTCACTGCAGACATTTTTTTCTTTATCCTCTCTATCATCTGAGACAACCTTGAAGTTATCACAGTCAGTGTTTACAAAGCATATTTGTTCCTCTGCTTCTTGGTCTTCCATTGTCTCTGACGATCTCTGTTCTCTGATTAGCTTAACATCCCTGCCATTCATTGGAATCATGGCATATGACAAGTCTAACTGCATACTTCCACCAATTAGTGTTGCCCATCTTCTTGACAACAACATACCATACTGTGGCTTGATGTCAACCACTGTTATATTCATTTTATATCTTTTTTCAGGAAATGCTGCCAGTTTAAAATCTACATCCTTCATGATTCCAATAACTGGTACCTCTCTGGCATCCATAGCATAACATTTTCCACATGCCTTGTCAATTTTCAATCCAGCTTGTTGCATGATGGCCAAAGGCATGACATTTGTAGATGCTCCAAAATCAAGCATACAATTTCTGATTATTTTTCCATTTATAACCAGGGATACATAAAATGGTTCCACTTGTGAAGGACACTTTGTCATAGTCACTCCTAAATAAACCTCTGGAGCCTCATCTTCTTCATTACATATGACATGTCTCTCACCCTAGATCTGAGCATTTTGTTTGGCCTGAAAAGGCACCCCTGAAATTAGGGATATTGTCCTATTCTTGATCTCTTCAACCTTCATCAGTTCCATAAGTGGAACAGAGACTTTTACTTGGGAGAGGACTTGAGCTATATCAAATGGAGCATAATTTTGTATAATAGTTGTAGCTTGCTCCACAATCTTGTTTTTATCCTGAATTGATTTAGCTTTTACTTTCATAGTTCCCTGATCATCATTCTTGTCTTGGGAACCTTTGCCTTGATCTTCAGCTTGGGGGATTCTATTTTCTGGTCCTTGAGATTTATGACCTGTTCTTTGTCTAAAATTCTGTTTATTATTAAGCCACTGCCTCTTTTGTGATTCAATCCCCTTATGACCATGCAGTGGCTGACCTGCAGAAATACCCTATGGCTGATGTGAGCTGCTTATTTGAGCTTTACCTCTGAGATTGTAATTACTCTTGACTTGGGCAACTGTTGCAGCTGTGAAGGCCCTAATTTCCTCATCAGAAGGTCGTTGTAAGTTACTCAGAAAATTGTGTGAGCTCTGAGCATACACATAGCTTTCTTCATTACCTTCATCATAAGAGTCCTGTTGACAGGCCTGAATTCCATCATCTGTACTCTCATCAGCATCATGAATGGGGTATCCATTGTTTGTGGACATCATATTAACATCATCATCTTGCACATAATGTGGCTCATTGCATTCATTACAAGATGCAACATTATCATACAAGGACCGAGCAATCATACACTATGACTGTGAATGTGGCATTTGACAGATTATACACCATGGAGTATCATCAACAATATTTATAGCTTTCTTTAGAGGATCAGGAGTTTCTTTGACATGTTGAGCTCTCTGATTTGTGTTGTTGTGTGGGAATATAGGCTTACCATTATGCCAATTGGTATTATAAGGCATATCATGCAATGATGGCCTCTTTTCCTGCCTTTGATAGACTTGCCTATCAGGACCTATCCCTTTTTCACTTCTAGCTATTCTATAGCTTAGGTCCTTAATAACATTTGCCAATTTGTCTATCTTATCTTCGGGGGCAGATGCATTACCTTGAGTGTTCTGAGGCTTGTTTGGATTCTGCAGAATTTTCACATCATCCCTTCTGTTAGTCTTGCCTGATGCTTTCCTGTTGTTCTCAATATTCATTGCAATTCTGAAAGCATCCCTAAGAGTAGCAGGGCTTTTATCTCTTAATCCATATGCAGTTTTTGCATCAAAGGCATTGATATACAATATTATGCACATTGGTTCATTTGGCCTCATTTGATGTGGCAATTTGTTTAACACTTTAGTAAATCTTGCATTAAAATCTGTAACCTGCTCATTTGACCCTTTAGTGATACTGGTAAACTCATTTACAAAAAAGCTAGGATCAGTTTTGTCACCATATTGCTCCTTGAACATCCTTTTAAAATCATCCCATGATGAAATACTCCTATCAGGCAGATTCTTGTACCATTCTCTTGCCTCATCTACTAAAAACTGCATGAATGACTTCATGAAAACATCCTTATGTTCTACCTCAAAGTTATCCATGACATTTTGAAAAGCCTTTAGATGATCTTCTCCTGACACTGTGTTGTTTCCTGAAAATTTAGGCACTTGCAGCCTTAGATGCTTGTCAATGGGATTAGGATACCCAGGAATACCATCAAACACCAACTGTCTGAATCTATCTAGCTGCATGGGCTGTCTGTCAAACTGATTAACATTGATATTTCTGTTTACATTCTGGTTTCTTACATTGTTCAGTGGTATCCTAGCATCATTCACATTTTGTCTTTGCTCATTGTGCTGATGTTGCGCTTCATTTCTCTGTTGATGTCTCTGCACATTTCCATTCTGAAGGGTAGGAATTGAATTATTTTGGGCAGTCCTTAAAGCTTGCACTTTCTGCTTCATGTCATCTCTGATTTTCATGGCTTGCAGATACTCTAATTCTACTATCAGATTTCTTCATCTTCATCATCCCTCAGAGACTCAGCCTCTTCAAATCTGTTAGGAGAATCATGGAAAGGACGCTCCTGAAACACCTCTGACCTTATTCTCAAACCATTACCCTGCTGTCTTTGATACACACTCTGGATTTTAGCCTCATTGTTTGAAAAATAAGGTACTGTCTTGTCTGAAAACTTTGGATTATCCTGAATAAAATCATTTTTCTTGGGGCTAGGAGAACCATCTTGACTGGCTCGAACAGTCCCCTTTTTTCTATACATCATTTTTATGGGTAACTCTTCAAATAAAGGATTTTGTTGGGATCTTCTCCCCTGCATATAAGTTTTACGTTGACCGGTTGGGAGATTACTTCAGAGTCGCCACCTATTACTAGGAACTGTTTTCTTTTTGTAAACCAGGGTTCTTTCACAAATTCCCCAGCGGAGTCGCCAATTTCTGTTGGTTTTCTCCCAGACTGGATGCTTATTCCCAGATTTCCCTACAAGGTAGCCATCAATGATCAATAGGATCTCTGGGCCAGGGGCCAACAGTGTAGGAGATAGACTATATATTTTATCTCCTCTTCTTCTTCAGGCTCTGCAAAACCTAGGGGGGTATTCCCTACTCAACATCCATGATAATGTGCATACTAAGTCTGGGATGCTGACAGAAAGCAGATGAGTCCTCCTGTAAGTAGACCAAAACTGAAAGATAAGAGCAAAGGGGCTAGCTTTGGGCCTATTTGCAGTTGTAGACAGAGGACTGAGGATCCTAAAACTAATTCTAATGTCCTAATGGTTGTTTTAGAGTTTGATTTTGATTTTAATTTTGGATGCAAAGCTGGACATGGTTGTAACACAAACACAAAGCAAGATTGGTGCCTATCCAGGGCCCGGAGTCAGTAGACATACACTTGTGAATGATATGCATGAACAACTAAAACTGAATTTCAGGGGGATACATATGATACCTGCCTTACAGATATCTTCCAATACAAAGTGTCAAGCTATCTATACTTATGGCATCCCTACTGCAGTATACCCTTCCCAATGCTTAACCTGAAAATAGTTTAATCTACCTTTGAGCAGAAGTTAAAAGATCATACATTCAACACAGGAATTCTATGTTCTAGAGTCTCAATATTCCTCAAATATCCAGACTCAGAAGAAAGATACATGCAATAGTGGAGACAGAATTAACAAAACACATGCTAACATAGCATTTCTCATATAAAACTAACCATGAAATTAGTGGATTCATGCAAAAACACACAACAAGGGATACATAAACTCACAAGTTTTTGTGGACAGAGCAGCCAAAACCAGCTGTATTGTATCACAGAGCCAAAAATGTTCAACTTTTCAACAACCAAAAAATGGTAACACAATCTGCTTATAACAGCCAGATAGTGTACCATAAGCAATTAATTACATGGCAAAAATATCAAAATTCGTCAGATACAGATCCCACCAGGGAATGGCGCTCAGAAGATATTAATGCAGCAGACAAAGAGGGGCCTCGAGCCATGTGCCATTATCTGAAAGTCTTCATCCACGATTAGGCAACTTCACTATTTGTACCGTCGCCCATACCCCTGCACTGTCGCCATTAAGAGTCTCAAGCACCCGCAGCCACTCGGAAACTGTTGCAACATTTCAAACAGAAGTTCCCGCCAAAAGTGATTCGCTTAAAGTTTGAAAATACACAGGGGAATAATCCCACATGCATGGTGAGGAGATCACATCAGTAGTTCATAAACAAGGTCGCACACATACCAAGTGTCGAGTACTTTTGCCGCGCTCGACACACAAGCCTTCGCCCGAGAGCCCATCGCTGTGACACAAGCCATCGGCGAACACCCACATTCTCCTGTCGATCTCAAAAGTCTCCCCGACCGCTACATTACATTCCTTTGTCGGCAAGACCAAAACTATCGGCCAACCCGAAAATCCTCCCGCTGACACCCTTAGTCACACCGACAAACACCTCCTGAAAGCCTCCAACGTCTACATCGGCCAGAGAAGAACCATCGGCCAGCATCACAAATCTCTTACCGACCTCAAAGGTTACGCCGACGCCTATTTCACATTCCTCCGTCGGCCAGAAATGAACCATCGGGCAAGCAAGAAACCTCACTGCCGATATAACAACTCCTGCCGATGGCCTATGGCCTCATCCCTCCATCGGCCAAACACATGCCGATGATACCGTCGGCCAGACACCACTCCATCGGTGAACCCCTTGCCATCTTCCCCGATAGCCCCCATCATGCCGATGGCAAATCTCCATCGGTGAGAACAACACAAAAGTCATCCCGACATGCCGAACATCAATTCCCCTATCGGCCAGACCTCACCCTGTCGGTCTAGCATAAAATTACCTCGCCGATGAAGAGCGTTACATCGATGAACACCTCCCTACCACCAACCTGATCACCAAGAAGCTTGCGAGGTCATGCCGATGGGCAAGAAAATATAGGGTTTAAGTGAAGAAACCCTTTAAACATGCAAAATCAACCTCCAGGTCAAAATGAGTGCCAACAGACCCTCGCAAGCAACATCAGGGTGATGTCTGGAAATATGATGATGATGATGATGACCTCCTCCTCGAAGAAAATATGATGTTGCAGCTGAAAAATGCTGAGGAGGTCCAACACTTAGAACATTTTTTGGATTTTTAGGGAAGGTGCCTGCATGAAAATTGTTCCAAAACTGAGAGTCAAATCAGGCACCAACAGGCACTTTTCTTCAGGCGCACTGCCTAGAGCTCACTGCTCAAAGGGGCTCATTGCCTACAGAATTTATGTTTAACACAAAAGGAATTTAATTGATAAATAACATCTTCTTCATGCTTGGTTTAGTCTCATTGAATGCTCACAAAACTTTTGCTCTACCCCCAAACTCTTCTTTCCTAACTCTTCATTCTATACTGCTCTTGTTCTTCTGCTCCTCCTCTTCTCTGCTTTACTTCTGATCCTTTCTTTTGATTTTATTATTTTCGTACAAGGATGATTTTCCACGACTCAACTACACTCCTTTATATGCTTCATCAACCTTGGAATAATCATCAAGGTCAACACTCCAAACATCTAACTTAATACGAATCACAAATTTGTCATCCAAACATGACTGGGACTCAAATCTTCCTTGATCAACTTGCCATGCTCCATACAATTGTTCTTAGATCATCCGCAACATGCTTGAATCATTCGGTCGGCCAGAACTAGGAAGAACAGTAACATCAAGGAAGAATTCTTCAACAATGAGCTCAATATTCAATCCGGACCTCCAACACAACAGACACATGATCCAGATACTTCCACAAGCACATTGAATTCAACAATAACATCCACATTGCTCCAAATTATCATAATCACTTGCATCTTCATCTCGTACCTCAAGAAAACTATCTGTCATGACTGTCACACTAGAAAGATTGCTTGTGGACCTCCAAACCACGAACCACTTGAGTTGAGGATACACACTGACTTCCAAAACATGCCTCTAAATCTGCAGATCATCATTTTACATTATCAGAATAATCCAAACCACTTTCTTGTCACTTTGTCTCTTCTGAATACTACAAAACTAGTTCTACTCAGATGGCCATACCTTTTTCAAATCTTCATGCGAACCTCTCAAATCTTAACTGGAGCTTCTTTAGACAATCCTCTATACAGCCATATGGTATGCACACATTGATCTTCATTAATTTTCTCAATATTCTCAACATTCTAGTCTCCTTAATCAGGTAACAAAATAGGATACAGTTGACACCAATGACAACAAGGATATGTTGACATCAATGACAACACATCATAGGCATATATTTGCAACACAAAGGAGGTGTGAGAAAAGTTTTTAGTAGCTGGGTCCACCTTTAGGAATCGGCCTAGAGCATTGCCAATTGCCTCGTAGGCTAATTTACACCAGAACTATAAGGGTAGAGAAGACAATCTCACCCAAGCAAGGGATATGTAAATAGACTCTTTTAGGGGGTTGAAAGAGGGAGACCAAGGATGAATCAAGAGAGGATGCAAATCCAAAATATAGTCTCCAATAGCTAACATAGCCTCTCTATCCTCAAAAGAATCAAAACAAACCACAAAAAAACCTCTAGCAGAAGGGTAGATCTCCATGTTACCCTCAACCAAAGGAGTCCAATGCTTGAAAATCCATCTATGTAGATCAATGAAAGAAAGCCATAGGCAACTAAACCTGCAAATCAAACTCTTATGCAAGATGAAAACCTTGTTGTCAATCACTTCCTACACAAGAATCACCATAGGAGCAGTTGAAGCACAAGGTAGAGGCTTCTTCTGATCTACAAGGTAATCTCATGCAAAGAACTAGGTTACCCATAGCAATTCCCTTCTCCACTTCAATAACAACTGAAATAGAAGGGCGGAAAGCTTTCACAAAAGGATTATTGTTCACCACAACCATAAAAGAAGTGTGAGAAGGGGATATAAGCACAGGCGCACCCACATGCACAACAACATCCACACGCATGCAGATTAGGAACAATAGCCACTAGATTGGGCATAGATGGTGAGAAATCCACAACCGAATCACAGTTTTCGAAGTAGAAAACCCTAGAACCAACTCCAACGAGTGGGAAAACTTTATTCAAATTCATAGAATCAAGTGGGAGCAAGTGGCAGGAGTCCATCAAGAAAAACATGGTGGTGCTTTGTTTTTACTATGGAGATTATGGTTTCTAAATGATCTAGCCTAATATAGAATACTAAATATGATCCTTGGTTGTGAATTGAAAATGTAGATATTTATGGTATTGAAAATACAAATTTGTATGAGTTTTGTTTCATTAATCATGCCTTTTGGAAGTGTCATTTTTTATTAAAATACCTATGAAGCCTTAGAGAGAACTTAGGAAGAATTATGGGTTTTAAAGTCCAATAAATTCAAAGTTTTAAGATGATAGCCTAGGACCAAGACTATAACATATTGCGTTGTCATGCAGAATGCATTATATCATCACCTAAACAAATCCTTTCTAGGTTTTGTAGATCTCTCTGTGCTCTTTCTATCATGTTTTAAAAGTTAAAAAAAGTTATGTTTCAAGAAAGTTTTCCCATTTTATTGGAAACTATTTTATGCAATATTTGTTGAAATTTGATGGTGTAAAGTTATTTATTTTTTTAGAAATATCTTGATGTTTTCTATCATGGTATAAGATCTTGTAGTCATTGGATGAGTGCTATAATGGTTTCAGAAGTGTTATGTATGAAAAAGGGGGATGAGGGTTTGATAGGTGATTTAGCTAGATCCTCCTTTCACTACACACATTCAAGGACAGTTAACCAAGTTGAATCACAACTTCTGCAAGAGGATTCACCTGCAGGTTGGTTGTCACTTGTAATGATAGGGAAATTTGGAAATTGATAATTAATGTGTTAATCTAAGCCCAATTATGCTCAAAACCATAATTATGCAAAATTGTTAATAAACAGACGAATTCTGACAAATGCTTGCACACAGAGATGGTAGATGAAGATCGGATACACACCAGATTTTGAAGTTTGGGATCTTTAAATGTCAGGGGAAAAGGGACTCATGCCCAAGCCTAGTGCAGTATTTTCTTCGGGGGTTTCTGGACTCCTTCTGCTACTGATCTTATCCATGTTCCATAGATTTTAGGCTCTGCAAACTCGAAGGGCAAAGGGACTAGTGCCCAAGCCCTGATGACGCTCTTTTCTACTTCTTTCAGCCCGATCTGGAATCCTTATCCTCTGCAAGACTACTCTGTAACTCCACTCTTCATGATCTGATACATGTCACCTGCAATCACAAGAAGAGGGGTTGGAGGTTGTGGTGTTTAGAGCTTGCCTCAGTCAAGCCCCGGAATGGCATTTAAGCCTTCCAACACCATTGTTAGATAGACAATGCATATCCTTGTAGGACAGAGGCAAAAACAAATTGATAAATGATTGAGTCAAACACAAATAGATATCACCTTGAAGGTGCAACTCTCACAGAGATGAAAATTCTTTCATGCCATGAGGAGATGGATTGATGAAGCCAAATTTGCAACAAACAAACACAATAACAACACAAGTGTACTTTGTAGCACAATGAAAGCCTTGAATATCCTTAGAATAAGATCACAAGTTCGCATTATCTATCTAGTTTATAAATGAATTCCTAAACATGCTTATATATGCATTCCCACTACAAATTTCATAATTCAAACTTAAGATGTCGGCAAGGGAACCTTTTAACGGTCACAAAGCCAACATTCAAATTTGGTACCCCACGAAAATAGAGCAAGACAAGGGCGCAAGTGCCCTTGCCCCAAGACCTATTTTGGGTCAGGGTTAAGGCTCAAGAATGTCCCTCAAGCCCCATTTGACATGGGTTTCAAGTCATTTTGTCTTAGGAGTCAATTATAACATGCATGATGAAAAAAAAGGGACTCAGGAGCTAAACTTAGGAGGTAAAAGTCCTAGGGGGACATTTTACGACATAACATTTAACCCCCACTTTAATGTATGTATGATCTTATGACCCATACATGCATTAAAGTATGGTCAAAACACAACAAACACACCAAGCATTTGAAGCTAATGCATACACGAAGATTGAGAAACTATTTCTAGCCCCCAATCTCAGTAGACATTAGAGAAAACACGCCACAGACACATAAAACACAATGAAGATAGTAACAGGCACATAAAACACGAATAAGACAGTAACATGCATGCAAGACATAGACAAGACAATATTGAAGACACGCAAAACATGATGAATATAGTGATATTTCTTTTTCATTTTCACATAAATATATATGAATGCAGATACAAGGAAAGTAAAAATGCAACACACAACCCAAAATGTAGGAGGGGCATTTCGCCACACCCTTGAAACTACATATGGGGGAGAAGACACACCAAACAAATCCCAAAGTGTAGGAGGGGCATTTTGCCACACCCTTGAGACTACACTTGAGAACAAGAACACCATACAAAACCCAAAGCATAGGAGGGGCATTTCGCCACACCCTTGAGACTATGCTTGGGAGAAAACACACCATACAAAGTGTAGGAGGGGAATTTTGCCACACCTTAGAGACTACACACGGGGGAAAACACACAGAAAACACAAGCACTGTATAGTATGCTAGAGACATACTATACATCTTAAAAACGACAAACAAGGTGATGGAAGGAGCTTATTGCTAAGTTCCTACCATTTAAAACATGCTACAGGCACACCTGACGGTTGGGCTTATGCCACAACAACCGCCAAAGACACGCTTAAGGGAGGATAGTCTCAGATCCAACCCCACCTACTCGAAGGACTTTTGAAATGAAAAGGATGTGCACTAGCTCAAGAGATACACCATCCCCATCTCTGCAGAGGGATTTTGAATAAAAGGATATGCATGATATCCTGCCTCCGCAAAGGGCTTTTTGATTGCAATATAGAATAAAGATGTGTACTCGCACCAAAGATACAACATCTCGCCTGTGCAGAGGGCTTACAAACATGCTTCATTAGTACCAAAATCGTCAAACAACTTACCTTATATGCCCCCACCTTAAGGTGGTTGATATGATGTACCGATATCAAGCACGTTAAGGTAGAGATATATCAAGCGTCAGATATATAAATCAACCCAGTCATCATATGTGGACTAGGTCCATTTTTGCTTTGCTTGCTAAAGGGACACGCGGTTCGTATCAGTATGTTTGTTTTCGTCATCCGCCGACTAGGTAGAATCACTAGAAGAAGGTGTTGACATTTCTTCTGAATCAGCATTAGGGTTTGCCACTTCTAATGCACAGGCAGATTCAGGCCAACTGAATACAGGAGGTTGCGTGAGCTCCTCCCCTTCACTTCTGGTTCTGCCGCACCAAGGGGGGTATCCCTATAACTCAAGATGTAACCTTGACTAGCTCAAAGATAGAAAGATCTAACTTGACAACAACAGGCAGAATACTCTCATGTATGGACCAAGATCTGCATGATAGATCACAAGGCTGGCAACATTCTTGGACATGATGTCTGGTTGGGTATGAGAGCATGCAGGGGGTTCCTAATCCTACTCCTACAACTAACAGGTGGAAGTATGAAATGTTTTAGTATGAATTTTGGATGCAAAGCTGGACATGGTGTATAACACAAGAACACAGCATGATTGGTGCCTATCCAGGGCTTGGAGTCGGTAGACATACACCTGTGAATGATCAGCATGAATAGCTAAAACTGGATTTCAGGGGGATACACATGATATCTGCCTTACAGATATCTCCCAATAAAGAGTGTCAAGTTATCTCTACTTATGGCATCCCTACTGCAGTATACCCTTCCCAATGTTCAACCTGAAAACAGTTTAATCTGCCCCTTGAGCAGAGGTTCAAAGATCAGACATTCAACATAGGAATTCTATGCTCTAGAATCTAAACATAAGCAAACATCCAGATCCAGAAGAAGGATACATGCAATACTGGAGACAGAATTAACAAAACACATGCTAAGATAGCATTACTCATATAAGATCAACCATGAGACCAGTGGATTCATGCCAAGTCCTACAACAGGAGATACATAAACTCACAAGATCAAGCTGTACAGAGCAACCAGATCAGCTGGTTTTGGATTACAGAGCCAAAAATCCACAACTTTCAACAACCTTGAATGAACAACATCGTCTGCATTATATAGCAGGAGGATGTATTCAGCATTAACTACCAGGTTGACCAAAACTCCCGCCAGATATACAGTATCATAGAAATGGCGCTCAAACATTAATGCAGCAGGTAGGGGAGGAGACAGGAAGATTTCTCGAGCCTTGCGCCGCCGCCTAGGGATTCAGACCTTCAATCAGGTACTACATCAGCCCACGCCATCGCCCATACCTCTGCAACAATCGCCATTGATGGCGCACCAACCCGCGGCCTCGGGAAGAACATTAAACAGTCGATCGCAACCACTTCCCGCTGAGATTCATCATCATGATATTTCGAATATGCAGGATAACATTATCCCACATGCACCCCGCAGCAACCTCCTTAACACTTTATATGCTAGGTCATGAGCATATATCATGTCGGTGCTTTTGCTCCTGACGACACTAGTATAAGACTTCATCATCATCATCCTCCAGCAGCATGATATCCTGTTGCCCGAAAAATCACCCTGACGTCATCATCATATTGCAATACAACCGCATGATAATCGCCTTCATCGGCACAACCTGATCCATCGGAGAAACATCCTCCTGCTGAGCCTATACCAAAAGTCTGGCCGATGAACATCCTGATGACGTCATCATCATATCCTGCTGAGGTCATCATCATATCTGCCTTCTGTGCACCTCCTCATATCCTGATGACGTCATCATCATATTTGCAAATATCGGGGGATCTCCTCAAGATGATCAGTGTTAGAAATATGACCCCCCCGGGACCTTGATGACGTCATCATCATATTAACATCATCATGATATTCGGAAGACAACCGGATATTTGGAAATATCCTCCTGATGCACAAATATCAGGTTGCACTGTAGCTCCTCTGTAAGATCGGGGCGATAGATGAATATGATGATGCTCGAAAAGATCACCCCCACTAGATAGCGCACGAAGCCGGCAGGCGGATATCTCCTTGATATCAGCATCATCATGATGCTGGAACAAACATACACCTGAGTGATATGAAAATATCACCCCCTCCTTCGGAAATATCATGATGCAGATAGGCAGAAAGAAAGATATCACCCTGATATAAGGATGACGTCAGCATCATCAGGATGAGAAACAAAGAACAAGGTGATACAACATCATCAGGATGATATTGACTAAGATCATCCTGACGTTCAAAATATGATGACCCTAGCGAATATCGGGTCGCACTCAGAACTCTTCAACATCATCAGGATGATCATAACCAAGATCACCCGATGATAAAAATATCACCCCGGCGAGATATCATGATGCAGAAAATATGATGACCCTCGCAAGCAACACGGTGATAACTGGAAACATGATGATGATGATGACGACCCTTAAGAAAAAGCAAGTCAGGTCGAACAACTAAGAGAATAACCCCTTCAGAAATATCAGGGCAACATCATCATCATGTTTGGGCAAGGTGATAAATGGAAGATCACCGGATACTTTGAAAAATCACCCTCGCAAGCAGATCAGGGTGCACTGTAGCTCGTCAGCATCATCAGGATAAACCAAACATCACCCGATATTGAAATATGATGATGACGATGAGAAACCGGTTGACGGAGAACATGATGATGCCGACCACCATCGAAACAAACATGATGATGATGACCTCCTCCTCAAGAAAATATGATGATGCAGCTGAAAAATACTGAGGAGGTCCAACACTTGGAGCATTTTTTGGATATTTAGGGAGAGTGCCTGAATGAAGATTGCTCAAAAAACTACCAGTCAATTCAGGCGCTAACAGTGGCTCTGTCTGGGGACGTGCAGGTGAAAACCTGCAGCGAGAACCCCAGATCTATGGGATGCAGACCAGTCCCTTATCCATTGGGCATAGAGTCAAATACTGTACTGACCTGCATCACCCAACACACTTGATGGCCTAAGGCCACCAAGAAAAGAAAAACATGTATCTCCCTTTGTCAAATATCTTGTTTTCATCTGCATGCACTGGGTCAAGCTTGGAGATACTACAAAGATCCACCCACAAACAAATCTTGTCATCTGCATATTCAACCCTTTGATTTAGCTTGTCATTGTCAAACCTGTGCAGATAACCTTCAGCATCATGTGACATGTGGGTGCAGAATATATCAGGCAATGCATGCTCAAATGGTATGGAACACAGGTTATCATCTATATCATCATCATGCATTGCAACATGATCTCCTAGCTGGATTGAAAACAGGAAACACTCAAAGTCCACCACACAACTAGGAAGATCAGGGCTCATTGTATTATATGCTGGCTCATCAAAAGAAAAGCTTTCAAAATCACCATTGTGTACATCATGTACACAACCATCTGGTACACCAGGCTGGAAAAGATCAGGCTCTGGCATCTCTTTTAAGTCAGGCACACTTTCACAGTCACTTACCTGATGTATGTTGTTTCCTCTTTCATCAGGATGAGAAACAGAATCCAAGCCAAAAATAATGTCTAGATCCTCACCATACTCAGACAGATCCTCATCACCATATGTGTCATAAATGGGTGACCCAGGTGCATCAGTTTCATCATAGTATGCCATTTGTTCATGGGTAGCAGAGCACACCTCTTCATCATCAATAGATTCACTCTGTGGAGGAGTATCAGCCTGTGTGTCATAAGCAAAACAGCCATCAAATGAAAAACAATCATGCTCTGAACTAGCACTTATTTCAATTTCTGACTGCTCTTCATGATCTCCATGTGTTTGAAAGGTAAGCAATGGGTCACACATAGGATTGCTTCTCTGTTTGCTTATATCTTCTCTGTCTTGAGTACAATACTCACAATTGTCTCCACAAGTCCATTCTAAAAATTGCTCATTGCTGTCCACAACCTCGTTACTGTCTTCATGGTCAGCTGCCTCATCATTGCAATGGGAATCCTCATTAATCCTTTCACTGGCATCCTCAACTGGTGAACAATCCAGTTGAGCAGTATTGTTAGCATTATGTTCAAATACAGCAGTTTCAACCTTAATGCCTTTATTTTCATTTTTATCTGCACATGATGCCATAATCATTTGGTCATTTGCAGCTTCATAACCATTATTCACACCAAGGCCTGGGGACAGGGGTTTCAGCAGGTGCACATTTCTCATTTCTTCTATATTTTCTAAAAATTTGTATGCCATCTGCATACTTGTCACCTTGAAATCCCTCAGTAATGCACTAGAGCCCTCCTCAAAAGCTTCAAAGAATATGCCAACACAGGCTGAAATATCAGGTCTGAAACTTTCAGGGACATGTGAAAGGGCTACTGCAAACCTATGACTAAAATCAACACATGGCTCTTCATCTTGTTTTCTGATTCTCATCAATTCTGCAACAAGATCAGCCGGTTCTTTTGCAAATTCCTCCTTGAAACAGTCAGCAAGCTCATCCCAACAGGCAAAGGATTTCTTTGGAAAGCTCAAATACCAGTCTTTTGCTTTTGCATCAAAGGACCTAACAAGAAACCTCATCCACATATCCTCATCTCTGAATGAATATTTTCCCATAAAACTTTGAAAATTTTGGATATGTGCATCCCCATCACATACATTGTGACCACTAAATCTAGGCATCTGACAGTATATCCTAGCAGGCATAGTTTCTACTTTATAATCCACCCATGACAAATCCAGTTGGTCATACAAAGGATCAAAAGGACTGACAGGAGGTTTAGCTTTCTGACAGGCAGACACAAGAGGGTTACTGCTTCTTAACTGGGCCTGCTCAGCCTCTAAGAATATCAACCTATTTCTTATCTCCTCTATTCCTTTATCCAACATTTCACCACTGAGTGTGGGATAACTCATACTTGGATTCATAAAAATCTTACTCTTAGACATCCTTTGTCTGTCTAAGACCTAAGGCTTCCCCAGGCATCTAACCTATGCAGTAAAACAGCAAATAAAGGGGAAGGAACAAGGTACCTTTTCTCATACAGATGCAGAAAAATGAACAACACATTTCTGTCACATCACATACGTCCATCTTTCATGTGCATTTGGATCTTTTTTACAGAGTTGCCACCTCTCCAGAGAGGACAAAATTTTCAATAGCTGAAAGCTACTTTTCCAGGTTCATTCCACCAGCAGAGCATCATTTTGTTAGTGACTCGGATGGGCCACAAGTATATCATTTTTTAGTCCATCCCCAGCGGAGTCGCCAATTTGTTGACATTTTTTCTGAATCAGCATTAGGGTTTGCCACTTCTAATGCACAGGCAGATTCAGGCCAACTGAATACAGGAGGTTGCGTGAGCTCCTCCCCTTCACTTCTGGTTCTGCCGCACCAAGGGGGGTATCCCTATAACTCAAGATGTAACCTTGACTAGCTCAAAGATAGAAAGATCTAACTTGACAACAACAGGCAGAATACTCTCATGTATGGACCAAGATCTGCATGATAGATCACAAGGCTGGCAACATTCTTGGACATGATGTCTGGTTGGGTATGAGAGCATGCAGGGGGTTCCTAATCCTACTCCTACAACTAACAGGTGGAAGTATGAAATGGTTTGACATGAATTTGGATGCAAAGCTGGACATGGTGTATAACACAAGAACACAGCATGATTGGTGCCTATCCAGGGCTTGGAGTCGGTAGACATACACCTGTGAATGATCAGCATGAATAGCTAAAACTGGATTTCAGGGGGATACACATGATATCTGCCTTACAGATATCTCCCAATGAAGAGAGTCAAGTTATCTCTACTTATGGCATCCCTACTGCAGTATACCCTTCCCAATGTTCAACTTGAAAACAGTTTAATCTACCCCTTGAGCAGAGGTTAAAAGATCAGACATTCAACATAGGAATTCTATGCTCTAGAATCTAAACATCACACAAATATCTAGATCCAGAAGAAGAATACATGCAATACTGGAGACAGAATTAACAAAACACATGCTAAGATAGCATTACTCATATAAGATCAACCATGAGACTAGTGGATTCATGCCAAGTCCTACAACAGGAGATACATAAACTCACAAGATCAAGCTGTACAGAGCAACCAGATCAGCTGGTTTTGGATTACAGAGCCAAAAATCCACAACTTTCAACAACCTTGAATGAACAACATCGTCTGCATTATATAGCAGGAGGATGTATTCAGCATTAACTACCAGGTTGACCAAAACTCCCGCCAGATATACAGTATCATAGAAATGGCGCTCAAACATTAATGCAGCAGGTAGGGGAGGAGACAGGATGATTTCTCGAGCCTTGCGCCGCCGCCTAGGGATTCAGACCTTTAATCAGGTACTACATCAGCCCACGCCATCGCCCATACCTCTGCAACAATCGCCATTGATGGCGCACCAACCCGCGGCCTCGGGAAGAACATTAAACAGTCGATCGCAACCACTTCCCGCCGAGATTCATCATCATGATATTTTGAATATGCAGGATAACATTATCCCACATGCACCCCGCAGCAACCTCCTTAACACTTTATATGCTAGGTCATGAGCATATATCATGTCGGTGCTTTTGCTCCTGACGACACTAGTATAAGACTTCATCATCATCATCCTCCAGCAGCATGATATCCTGTTGCCCGAAAAATCACCCTGACGTCATCATCATATTGCAATACAACCGCATGATAATCGCCTTCATCGGCACAACCTGATCCATCGGAGAAACATCCTCCTGCTGAGCCTATACCAAAAGTCTGGCCGATGAACATCCTGATGACGTCATCATCATATCCTGCTGACGTCATCATCATATCTGCCTTCTGCGCACCTCCTCATATCCTGATGACGTCATCATCATATTTGCAAATATCGGGGGATCTCCTCAAGATGATCAGTGTTAGAAATATGACCCCCCCGGGACCTTGATGACGTCATCATCATATTAACATCATCATGATATTCGGAAGACAACCGGATATTTGGAAATATCCTCCTAATGCACAAATATCAGGTTGCACTGTAGCTCCTCTGTAAGATCGGGGCGATAGATGAATATGATGATGCTCGAAAAGATCACCCCCACTAGATAGCGCACGAAGCCGGCAGGCGGATATCTCCTTGATATCAGCATCATCATGATGCTGGAACAAACATACACCCGAGTGATATGAAAATATCACCCCCTCCTTCGGAAATATCATGATGCAGATAGGCAGAAAGAAAGATATCACCCTGATATAAGGATGACGTCAGCATCATCAGGATGAGAAACAAAGAACAAGGTGATACAACATCATCAGGATGATATTGACTAAGATCATCCTGACGTTCAAAATATGATGACCCTAGCGAATATCGGGTCGCACTCAGAACTCTTCAACATCATCAGGATGATCATAACCAAGATCACCCGATGATAAAAATATCACCCCGGCGAGATATCATGATGCAGAAAATATGATGACCCTCGCAAGCAACACGGTGATAACTGGAAACATGATGATGATGATGACGACCCTTAAGAAAAAGCAAGTCAGGTCGAACAACTAAGAGAATAACCCCTTCATAAATATCAGGGCAACATCATCATCATGTTTGGGCAAGGTGATAAATGGAAGATCACCGGATACTTTGAAAAATCACCCTCGCAAGCAGATCAGGGTGCACTGTAGCTCGTCAGCATCATCAGGATAAACCAAACATCACCCGATATTGAAATATGATGATGACGATGAGAAACCGGTTGACGGAGAACATGATGATGCCGACCACCATCGAAACAAACATGATGATGATGACCTCCTCCTCAAGAAAATATGATGATGCAGCTGAAAAATACTGAGGAGGTCCAACACTTGGAGCATTTTTTGGATATTTAGGGAGAGTGCCTGAATGAAGATTGCTCAAAAAACTACCAGTCAATTCAGGCGCTAACAGAAGGTAAACAATAAAATGAGAGAGGAGAAAAAGTGTCTTAGGAACAATCACATAGGAGGATTCCCCCAGGTTACCAATTGCAATGCTATGCACCTAAGACACAACACACAACAATAAAATAAAGGAGAAACAAGATAGAAGAATGATGATACAAATAGAAGAATGGTCACAACAGAGGTGGTCTCCCAGTATCCTCGACCTTACAAGAGTATCAAGGGTCATCCAAGGAGGCCTAAACAACACATAACACATCACGGGGGGAACATAACACAAGAGGGGAGGTCACATAAACAAGAAAATAATGCTACAACATAGGTGACCACCAGGGTTAGAAATACTTACCTGTTGCACAACTGAATTAGCGATTGTTGACAAGCAAATCATCATCTTCCCAATCTTAAATACAAGAGGAAAGAGGTACATGAGGTACAATAGCCCAATGTTTTTCATTATCCTTAATCTCTTTTCCTTTAAGTGTTTCTTTGTTCAGTTCAATGTTAGGTGGTGGAATGTTTTCTTGTTGAGGTGCATTTCATTGGGCAAAAGCTTGTCTTCTCTTCCTCCTTTCTCTTGCTTGTCTATTCTTTTTTGTTTTATTGCTTATGTCTTCAAAAGTAGTCTAATGTTTTTCCATAGGTTTTTGTGTCTCAAAGGAGGAAGCTTGTTCAAATCTAATTTTCTTTAATGAAGTGCTTTGTTTTCCATGAGTCACTCTCGATCCTTGTACGGAAGACGGAGGAGGAACCTCAACCTATAGTCCTTTACCTTTCTCTCTAGGAAGTTCTTCTAATTTGCGGGTGTTCTTCATTTATTGCTTGTTGAATAGAAGGTTTGGCCACTCTAGATAGAAGTTTTTCTTTGTATCGTCTATATGCTAAGAAAAATTGATCTCTTTGTGGCTCAGGTTCTCTATCAGGTCATGGCCAAAAGTAATCAAGAGTAAAGTTCTTTTCCATAACCATGGGTTTCCATGTATTATGACAAATAGTACACACTTGTCCATGTAAGGGGAATTTTATGCATTTGTGAATAGTTGAGGGGACAGGGTTCATAGATTTGAGCCATGGATGTCCTAATTTTATGCGGAAGAGGTCAGATAAAGGGATGATATCAAATAATTGATCCACAACTTTATCATATACCATAACCAATAAAGATATTTTTCCAAAGGTAGGCATGAAAGCTCCAGTATGTGTCTTAATCATTAAACCCGAAGGTTCATAAGAATCTTGAATCAAATCATGTGAGAAGGAACTCTTCTATTACCACATTATAAAAACATCCCTGAGGATATCCTAGTTTTGAAAAGGAATATTATTTACCCAAATCTAGGCTAAGAATAGCCACAAGATTATCGTGAAATTCACTCACTATGGCAATGAAAGATCAATTTTATATAGTTATTCATTGAAGATTGAGACTAATTATTTTGAAATTCTCTTTTGATATACAAGAGGAAATGTATTCAATATGAAGGTTTATGAAGTTATTTTTTTTTCGACAAATTATAAGTCGAATATATATTCCTAGACTAAGATAGATAGTCTTTAATCGTCAAACCTATGACTTAATGTTGGAATTTTGCATATAGTTATGAAAGAATACTAAATGTATTGATGAGCACAGAAATGGGTTGACAAGTCATTGAGTAGATGACAGGTTGTCATAGACCCATGATTGCAAGGATGCTAAGAGGGGCTCAATGTACACTTCTTAAGTCACCTAAGCTCTCACCTTATACTTGTCTAGTTGACTAAGAGTAAAGGGAATATTTTATCTCTTTAAGACTGCTATTGTAACATACCATCTCATATAACTTGGAGTTACAAAATTTACAAAACCTGTAGGCATGAAAGCTCCAGTATCATTAAACCCGAAGGTTCATAAGAATCTTGAATCAAATCATGTGAGAGAAGGAACTCTTCCGTTACCACATTAGTCATGCAATTAGGATCTATTAGTGTACCATGCACAGGGATCTCCATTACATTCACGGTGATGTAAAGAGGCCCTTCAATGTCTCCAAATGTTTTATCATGAGGTGTGAATACTATTTTAGGTTCAGGGTCTTTCTTTTCAAATAAGGTCTAGGAGGGAACCTAGCATTATTGTTTCGATTAGTAGCCATGTATGTATGCTTTAAAATGGATGCAAGATCTTATTTTAAAAGATTTTGATATGTATGCAATGAAATGTATGCAAAACTATATATGTTTATGACGTAAAATGTTTGATTTTTTTTACTTTTTTCAATGCAAATGCTTAAAAGATGCGGTGTTGTGATAAAATTGCAAAGGGGCAAAAAATTAAATCCTTATTATTAGTCCAATAATGCATAAATATCTTTCACAACACACCTATCATGCGAATCTAGATGAAGGATGATTCCAAATCTAGTGAAAACGCAAGGATTTTTAACCCTAATTGTAAAATTAAGGCATGAAACTATGCAAAATGATGTATGAAGAAAATTTAATCAGATTTATGATGTGAAATAGCTCAGCTCAGATCTGAAAATGGTGTCACAAGTCTTACAATGCTCAAGGCAAGTGCAATTGTAAGAAGAAATGAGTAAATATGTCAGTTTTCGTTGAAATTATCTTTGTGTAAATGCAAAGACACAATAATGAAACACTGCAATCAGAATAACTAAATGTTTGATAAATTACATCATCAATCCATATTGTTACGATTTGTCAAATGTTGAGTTTTGCCTCCTTTGTTGAGATTATCCATAAAAAGTGATAGTAAAAGATTCTCAAATTATTATCACACATGCAATCATGGCTCAAATGTTTGAATGAGATCACGTGATTGATGGTGCATGGCATCAAAAAATTTCTATCATTTATGCAAATGACCTATAGGGAAGTACATAGGATGATCATACAAAAACTTGGTGGACACCTCTCTTCTCTCATTTTGTATGCATCATTATTGTTAAAATTGCATGGCATTATATAATTATACATTTATTCCAACATCTCTATGATCTTCATACACTCCACACTATGTCTTAACGATCATTTTCATGGAATTTATAAGTAAGCTTCAAATAGTTTACTAAAGAAGATGTTTTTGCCTCCTTTTATGTTATTGTGTTTTTCTTTAGACATACCTCTAACAACTAAAGTATACTTAAAAAATGAACTTCTAAGATTAAAAAGAAAAATAAAGAAGGTTAAGCTGATACACATGGTTTTTTTTGCTTTGCAGAGTCCAAAAGATCCACATGGATTTTAATAGATGCATACAAAGGTTGCACAAAGCACTTAAAATTGTTGCTATAAAAACAAAGAAGATATCCAAATTATGTACTCATTCCACAATAAAAGAACAAAATATAGAGATAATACAAACATTGTATGCTACTAATGTTTCTGCCTCAAATGCTATAGAGACAGGACAAGGCATTTGCTTTTTTGCTACCATGTGTAGTGATGAAGATCCAGTAGTTTCTCTATTGAATAAACTATAGTTCCTTGCTTTTTACATTATGATTTTTGTAAATGAACGTGTAATTAAAAAATAACTTCTCTTATTTCTATTATAAAGAATTTTTTTCCTAATCATATTATTTATGCATTTCATCCTATCAGTGTAATCAACATGGTACAATTGCTAGTTTAGTTTATGGTGATAGAATCAACACCTCACATACAAACCATGTATGACACAATTTCATCATCTCATGTTCGCACAAAGTATAAATACTAATGATTGGACCTATAGGTTCAATAGGCACGCTAATAAATTTTTTGAGCAAGATTCTCCCCAATAGATTATTGCCATGTCTTTCATACTTCTTTCCCAAATATTTTATGATGGCACTCGACTCTACTCCACAAAACCCCATCAAATTGCATTAACATACATACACCACAAATAAAGTTATAAAAAAAAATCAAGGAAGGTTCTCCCTAATAGATAATTGCCATGTCTTTAATACTTCTTTGCCAAGTATTTTATGATGGCACTTGGCTCTACTCTACAAAACCCCCTCAAATTGCATTAAAATATAAACACCACAAATAAAATTATGTGATTTATGTTTCTCTTGCCAAAAATAAACTCATTAAATTCCATGTTGGTTATATATCGTAGGACATATTACTCTGTATGTAAGTAGCTGTAAACTTTAGGCCTTTATTATATTCTTTAATATTAAATCATCTCTGAGGATGATGGACCAATGGACATGTTACTTCACATTTAAGAAGCCATATACTCTAGGAGTACAGTGTATGCTCTACACTATAAAAACATCCCCGAGGATATCCACCTGATTAAACATCTTAATGTGCAATTACCATTGTCAAACTAACCTTCAAGTGCAATATATCATTATTTCGTATTATGTATTTACATGTGATGTTGCCATGCTGATCATGTTAATGTTTTTTGGTATTTTTGATACTATAAAATTACAAATCACGTTATGTGCATCATTTTGTTATGGTTGGGATGCACAACCATAGGATCTTGGCAATACAATATCTAGGGTTTATGTTATGACATCAAGGATTTCTTTTTAATGTTAAGTGTTTAGATGTTTAGATTATTTTTCCCAAAAGTTGTATTTCAATCACATTTGAATATGTTGCAGTTAAGATATGGCCATGCTCGCAAGCCTATACAACTACAATTGTAATCATGATATAGTAGATTGATACAATCTAGAGTTTTATCAATCAATTCAGGAGCTGGAGCAATCAACACATCCTCTCGTGGCTTAAAAAAAGATGACAATTGACATCCTATACTTATTTGTATTTGCCATTGTTTTGTGTTGTATACTCTTGTATTTTCCATTGCTTATAATGTGCCATTATAGGGGAAAGGATCCAGTACTTGCCCACCCTAACTTTGTGCATTCTAAGCTTTTAAACAATACATCAAATTTTGACAGAATTTTTGGGGTTTCTTCATATGTGACTTAAGAGCTTAAAACGATTGTTTGGAGCTCTAAGTATCAACAATGTAGCCTAATCAACTACATCTTCACCGAGTCGTCAAAAAACACCCAAAAAAATAATTAGACCGAAACATGTGCACCAAGGCACCTATTACCGATCCCCTTATTATTGCCTTAAGTGTCACCATATGATTGGTTGTTTCTTTGATGTGACATGTGAAGTGTATTATTACACATGTATATGTGCGCATGTATTGGTTCTTTATTAAATTTTTAGTAATATATGTACATATGTATTGGTTCCTTATTAAATTTTTAGTAATATATGTACATATGTATTGGTTCTTTTCATAGATTCAATCTGGGGTAAGGTGCACCGCACCATAGTGGCTATTGGTACACGGGCAATTATTGGGTCCTTTCCCCTAGAATCCAAAATTCATCAGTAGAGATCTCAATGACTTAAGAATGACTTATGAGCAGAGGATATCTTGCATGTAAACCGCAAAACAACGATTTTCAAATTCTATTCCTACAAGTAATAAGCAAATTTGAACAATTGATGCATCAATAAGATATTTTGCAATAGGGGAGAGGACCCACTAGTGGTGCACCCTAACTTCACGCCTCTCAAAATCATACGTGGCAATTTCGAATCACTCCAAAAATTTTATAGTAGCTTACTTGGCAACGCCCCTGCTTATAACTAAGGTTTCAGGGCCACATCATCAAATGTGATGCCACATCAGCATGCTTTTTGTTGAGGTGTCAAATAGTTCCCCAAAAAAAAGGGTGGACCAATAGGTGTGCATTAAGTCATGTTTTCTTAGTGCGTTGATGTGGCATCACATGATTGGTTGCTTTTTAAATCTAAAGGGCACATTTCATTCAATTATTAGTACTTATAATAACACTAACAACCTTAAAAGTCACAACTACTAGTACTAAACTTCAAAAACATACTGAGCCTTAAATGCACATATACCATCTCAACCATTGGAACTATCTCACCTATTGGGTCTTTTCCCCTAAAAATGCATTTATAAAAATCAGATCAAATTAGATATAACTCAAACAAAAAGTTTCAATGTTGTCATTTAAAAATGAAAATAATTTAACAGACTGCTGAACTTGACATATGAAAAGACCAGATGTAAATAAAATGCAAAGATGAAATGTTATAAACAGTTAACTAAAAATTGTTTGTAATATATGTCATTAATTGATAAAATGGAGGGTCATGAAAAATGTCATAACATACTATCATATGTGAGGCCAGAGGAATAATGGACAAGCTAAAACATCCGTAAGAAAGACAGCTAGATAGTGAGAACCCACTACAAAAGCAATTTGAGAAGAATAGAAGTTTTGATTTATATTTTTGATAGCAGCATCATTACATATTCTGCATATTATGATGCTGTTCTAAATATACTCTTTCTGTGGATTAATATGTAATAAAGCATGCTAGATGGTAAGGCCCACTAATAAAATTGACTACGACCAAATATTTTACATTTAGTAATTTGAATATCACCCATCTTAACAACAAAATCATCCCAGAAACAGTGTTCTTCCCCCAAAATCGAAACCATGTATTGTTTTAACACTTTTGTTGCCTGCAATAGTATTGCTGTTGCTGCTGCTGGGCTGTATTCAGCCCATTCCTTCTGCTTCAATGGTGCTGCCAGCATCCCTATTGATCTCAAAACTCAAGCTCGACTTTAATATTAACATGTAACACCCATCTTAATGTTAAACAAAAATTTAGCTCAAAACCATATACAACTGATAATTACTTCATTATTTTTAATTTCCTCAAAATTTTCTTTCAGAGATTCATCCACAATTTCTTCCGGCCTCTATTTTCTAAATTATTCAAAAGCTACAATAGTTTAGGTTTGACATCTAGTTCTGACATCAATTTGGCTAATTCACTGGTTTGAGCTTGCCCACAACAAATTCCAACACAGTAAATCTCCCAGGAACCAGAATTCCATTGCCAAGTTGAGGGATTTTTATGTCGAATGAAATATAGGGAATTGGGCTTATTCTTAAACCAAGAAAAACTAAGGCTTATTCTTAAACCAAGAAAAACTAAACTTTGTTTAATCCAAAGCAACCAAATCGAAATCAAGTCCAACTTAATTCTCCTCATCACCCGAGTAGGTGATGTATTCTAGGTGAATACTCAACCTAAGTCGACAAGGAGTGTTAATCTTGTTACATACCAAAAAGACAACAATTAATTGTAGTTCAGTGGTCACAGCACCTGCAAACCCTTCAAAATTCATTCACCTTTGTTATACACTTCCAATTAGAGATGTTAAGACCGAAAAGAAAGAGGGGAGAATTGGGCTTATATTGTACAGGTAAACTTGGGTTTGTGTATCCTGGGATGGGTTGAAATTCATTGATTGTAGGTGGATTTCAAAATTCTCTGCTGTCTAAATACAGCGAAACATTTAACTTGAGAATGTGAACTCTAAAAGAATTGAACACAGATATGGGTTCTTCATCAAAAAGAAGAAATCACAGTATAATTGATTATATTCTTCAATACATTTTACAATAGGAGGTGATCAGCACCTGAAACCTCAGGTTGTATATTGCCCCTCTAAATCACGAGTGCCCACAAGCGTCCTGCAATGCAAATCATATTAGATCTAGATAAAGCAATACACATTATAGGCTAAATAAGAGAGAAGTAAACCTCGAATCTACATGATAAGATCTTAATGAACTTAGGGTTTGGAGTTCATCGATGCTATCCTCCCAAAATGGGGAGATCGCGAGAACAAGCTGTCGGGCTTCTTTTCCATAGCCTACTTATAACAGCGGCCAGAAGCTCTTCCAGCACAAACTTTCAATCGACAGAAACTTGACAAGCTCGTCTTTGAAAAGGGAAGCTTCAAGCATGTCATTTGGCTGGGCCTCCATTAATTGATTGATCATGGAAGTGGATGTTATTTAAGTAGAGTGGGCTGTTAGTGTTTGGTAGATAGTTATATTTGTGGATCCAGTTGCTAAGAAAATCAAATGGTCGACTCCCTAACACTTAACAAGACGTGAATGCCATTACATATCTTTAACGTGTTGTGTTCAGAATCCAGTGTATAAAAAATCCCAATAAGTGCGATCAAATAACCGGCAAGAGGGAAAAAATTGTGTTTGGTTGCTGGGCAGCAAACAAACACAATGAAAAAAACCCTTTACATTATTTAGATTAAGATTAGGTAGTAACTATATCTACTAACAGTACTAGCAATTCTTGATATGAAATATAAAGAGGTTCTCATCCTCATCCCTGGAATCCCAAGGAAGAAGTTTAACTCCATTCTTCTCCACTACTTTTATAAGTTTGTCAGGTATTTGCTTAGGGTACTGAAAAATCTTCGAGTGACCGGTATTCTTGTCCTTTTCAACAATCCATTGACACTCCTCGTATTCATATGTTTTCAACTGCAGCAGAAACATGAAAATGTCATACAATTATATATATATATTATATATATTAGAAATCTCTGGAGTGAAGTCTCACCCCGTCGAGATTATTAGAGCGCTGGTCCGGACACAAAAAACCTGCATTCTCAACATTTTGAAAAGTCCACAAATCTTCCTCATTCTCGCCACATTTCCGAACCATCTTCCATTGCTGTCAAGCAAACACAAGTATCTAATCATTTCGCCCCATATTTGAGGATAGGAGGCAAATGTTTGGTTAAATTAAGATTAAGATTGAAACTGATCAGTAAACGGTGAATCGAGACAAGCACTAACCTGGGATTTATCGTTGCAGTTATTTGAGATACTAAAACTAACGATATACGCGTGTGATTGTATATCAGGACTATTGGAGGGAATCGCACAAATTCCTCTGATACTTTACGCTTGTAATCGTAACCAGTTTGCCGTCGTAACTATTCTGCCCAGCCTCATCAGCCATCAGCGTTTTCGGACTTCTGCATCACCATGACCAGGAAAAGGCATTCAGAATTTGAACATACTTACTCAATAATACAAAACAACTCAGGAAAAGAACAAAAGATGAAAAACTCCTAATTTATTTTACTCGGCAATATTATGACCAGCTATCATTCCTCCCAAACTGTAAATTCTGTGTGTATGGATGGAAAGACGTAAGAACCGTCTGTGTGTTTATAGAGAAAGAAGACAGGCGCTGCGCTAATCACCATCAGCATGTCTTTTCATAGCATTAATAGTCCTGAGAGGTTTTATTTTCGAGTTTCAGTTGGATGGACAGTCACATAAGAAATTTAATATGGAGACCAGATTTCCGGTTAGATTTCCATCGGCAATTTAATGTCTGGCTTAGCGCGTGGTGATGGTGTACACACAAGTTTTTTAAGTATATCAGAAGAAATGAATTCCGTAGGCCGTGGAAATTTGAAAATAATATTTTCTCTGCATGGGATTTTTACACCAGTGATGTACATTCCACTTTTTTTCTTGGGTTAAGATCCTGTTGCTCTCTTTTAACTTTTGGGTACAAAGGCAAATTAAGAGGAATGTAATTAGAGGATCCAGTAGTTCAGCACTCTAATTTTAGGTGAGCACCCTAATTTCAGGCCTCTCAAAATTATTTGAATCACTCTAAAAATTTTACAACAGCTTGTTTGGCAAGGTTCTTTTTTATAACTAAGGTTTCAAGGTCACATCATCAAATATAATGCCACATCAGCATACTTTTTGTTGAGGTGTCAAATAGTTCCCCAAAAAAAAAGTGGACCAATAGGTGTGCATTAAATCATGTTTTGTTGGTGCGCTAATGTGGCATCACATGATTGATTGTTTTTAAATCTAATGAGCACATTTTGCTCAATTATAAGTACTTATAGTAACACTAACAAGCTTAAAAGTTGCCACTACTAGTGCTAAACTTTTAAAAATATTGGGCCTTAAATACACAAATACTATCACATCTATTGGAACATGCTTAGCAATTGAGTCCTCTCCCCTAGGTAGGCCGTCAACATTTGAAATATTAATATTTTCTCTACATGTGATTTTTACACCAGTGATGTACATTCCACTTTTTTTTATTAAGATTTTGTTGTTCTCTTTAACTTTTGGGCACAAAGGCAAATTAAGAGGAATGTGGATTCAACATGTTAAGTAGGGGAGAGGACCTAGTAGTTGAGCACCCTAACTTCACGCCTCTCAAAATCATACTTGGAAATTTCGAATCACTCCAAAAATTTTACAGTAGCTTACTTGGCAAGGTCCCTGCTTATAACTAAGGTTTTAGGGCTACATCATCAAATATGATGCCACATCAGCATGCCTTTTGTTGAGGTGTCAAATCGTTCCCCCCAAAAAAGGGTGGACCAATAGGTGTGCATTAAGTCATGTTTTGTTGGTCGCTAATATGACATCACATGATTGGTTGCTTTTTAGATCTAAAGGGCACATTTCATTCAATTATTAGTACTTATAGTCAACACTAACAACCTTAACCTCACAACTACTAGTGCTAAATTTTTAAAAATATTGGACCTTAAATGCACAAATACTATCTCACCATTGCAATTATCTTAGGTATTAGGTCTTTTCCCCTAAATAGGCTATGGAAATTTGAAAAAATAATATTTTCTGTACATGTGAATTTTACACCAGTGATGTACATTCCATTCTTTTATGTTTAAGATTTGGTTGCTCTCTTTTAACTTTTGGGCACAAAGGAAAATTAAGAGGAATAACATCATTCACATTTGATTCATAAATACAAAGCTCATATGTATCCCCATTGAACAATTTTAACTAATGAGAATGTGGTGAATTGGGCCACAGGGGAGAAAATACACTGGGACCCGCCACCATGCTAATTCAGCAGCAACCAACCAAACCCACAATAATAGGCTCAAGTTTTTTTAAGTAGATGTGAAGAAATGAGTTCTCCATGCTAGGCCATGGAAATTTGAAAAAATATTATTTTCTCTGTATGCTAGACTCACATCAAGGCGACCCACTCAACTACATTATAAGTGATCTCATCCAGCGACACCATAGATGAACTCGCCTAGCTATACCATAAGTAGCTATGGAACTTTGATCTCCACCATGGTTAGCTAAACCATTCCTACTAAGGCCTCTTAACTAATCATTACTCTTGATAGGAAAAATAATATGGTTATGGTGTCCACCAACTCGAGACACATAAAACCAATTCCTCTCTTGAAAAGAAGCTAAACAATCTCCCCAAGCTCTTGAGGCTACCTAGTCTTGGCTATACTTGGGTAACACAATGGAAAATGAACTACTATTTAACAAGTGGCCTAGGTATATGCTAATCTAAAATATTGTAGTAAATCAATTATATACATGAAAGAGCCACTAGGTAGTTTATTACATGCTAGTGTTTGTAAAAAGGGAAATAAGAAATACAATCTAAACTATTTTTAATCTAACGTACTCTAACCAACTAAAAGGAAAGTGCAAAACATAAAAAAGAAGGGAAGAGAGAAGGAAAATGCAATGGAGGGAAGAGAGAGAATAAGTTTGTTATCTAGAAATATAATCACTAATTTAATAAGCTTCTTTGTAAACCCAGTGAAACCACTTAAACTACTATCCATCTTAGCTTGACACGTGGAATAAGTAGTGCAATCTTTTAAGAAAAACAAATAGATAACTGATCATGGCTAAAAATTAAAAAAATGCACAAGTTGCAACTAGCAAATTCATTTATAGACATAGATTAAGTTCAGAAATATTGTTTAAAAGGCAGGCTTATGCAAGCTACAATAGCTATATTTACAGACAACGAGACCTAGCTTAGACAAGCATATAGACTTTCCACCAAATTTCCTGCACAAGAAAATTCAAGCGCTCTAAATCTCTCAAGTTTCTTCCTAGCTCATTTAAAATTCTTCACAATTCAACAATGTCATGTAGACCGATTTATGTAGATATTTAGGCCTCAAAAGGAAGCATGCCCAAATGTCATTGGTAGGTGGCCAACATTGATTAGAAAATTCTAGATAAGTCTTTCCCGGGCGCGTAGTTTGAATTAGGCATTCAATGAGTTATCATCCGCCATGCATATCTTATTAGCATTGTCATAAAGATCTAACATTAAAAGAAGATCTGAAGAATGCCAAGTCTAGAGTTCTAATGGAGGAGATCATGTCACATTAAGTGTAGGAGGTAAGATCGTATGTAATCAAATTCTTGTTCTCCATGGACATGTATTCAAGAAGGTGAGATCTTGAACAGTTCCTACAGATTTCACAAACATCTTCAAACGAAAGTTCAAAAATATCACCACCACCCATAAGATTTAAAGTGTCAATACATTCATCATGAACTCTTAAAAAGAGCATCTTAGTGGCTTCAAATGCCAATCTAGTTTGTCTTGATCTTTGAAGACTAAATAAGAATCTCTCCAAGAAATCTTCAAGTGTTTCTTCTTCGAGTTATGGCATTTGAAAAATCTTATCTCAAACTCATTTTAATCTACATTAGTTTTGGTATTTTGCTAAGAATTGTTTTCTCATGTTCTCCCTTGTGCGTGTAGTATGTTGTCTAAGTCCCATGAACCATCATAATGTTGCATCTTTAGTGTGGCCGAAATAATTTTAGCTTTTGAGCATCACTTTGATAATCATAGTTGTGAAACAACACATCAAAATTAGACAAAAAAATATTAGGATCCTTAATAGAAAGAACACAAAAAATTGGTAAAGCAAAATGAGGTATATATTTTCATTTGAGCTTCACCATCTAGAAGATGAATAGAAAACTCGAATGTTATTGGTTCATTATTAGCCATAAAATTGTTGTCTCCATGTTCTTCATCCATGTATCTTTTGAATGCCTAAGGTGTCCAATGAATAATAAAATAATAAGACTGTGACTTATATTTTCTACCATTTGGGTGTGTGCATGAAGATGGGAGCTAAGAAGTGGCAACCCCACTTTTTTTTGCTAGGAAACATATGTGATCACGCTATTTCCTACTAAATAAAGTAGAAAAACACAGTCCCGCGACCTATGTTTTCATTTCCATTTTCCTATTTCTACCAAAATGCAACTAGGGTTTAACGCGATCGCATGTTGAAAATTTTGAAAGATAAGACCATCGAACACAAAATCACGTCGCCAATCCTGCCATGGACGAGGGCAACAAAATCGGGCAACTAAAGAAGGTAGGGTTTTATCAATTTTCTTCATTTCAAAACAAAATGAAGTTATTTTTCATTGTTTTAATTGAATTTTTCTTTCTAATTTTTTAGTTAATAAACCATTGCAAAACCCCGATCTAGATGTTGAAATTCCTACTGAAGAGCAACTTGAAAACCCTTAAACTCCACCTTCACATCCTCACCCTCCACATGACACCCAAGAAAATTATATAAGCCAAATTGAACAAAACAAAAAACAACTTCAATCCTTAGTTGAAACATTGAAAATTTTGAATACAAGCAACAATCATAGGAGAACCCTCGCCACTTCAATATAGTCGATTATTTCTCATATCAACTCAGTTACAAAGTGAATCACTAATTGGAAGGACTATAGGGAGGAGTGTTAGCAATTCTACACTGATAAATTATCATACAAACAAGTAAAAGATAAGAAAATTTCCAAAGGTGATCTATGTGCACTTTTCATCGATCCTAGAGCACAACCATTACATGATAGTTGCAAATGATTCTCAATTCATTGGTGTTTGACTGAAGAAATATCCCAAAAGTTTTGGGATAGATGGTACATGGTTTTTGATGACCTCCCTTGTAATAATAACGAGGTCCCCCAATATTTTTTGAGGAAACTCTATTGTGAGTTTATCGTCAAGGAGATCCCAAACTACTTTGACATTTGGGAGTTCTAGGGTAGGGGCAGTGGCTCTACACAGGATAGAGAGGGTGCACATCATGCCTAGAACCATCCACCGAGACCTATTATTAGGCCACAACATGTCTCACTCCCTTAGACTTTGAAGGAGAGTGTTGAGGTGGAGACACTACATTCCCCGAGTTCCCTCACCCAGACTTTAGCGCAGTGTAGCGTTGATCTTTCAAAAGGTAAAAAGGGTGAGAGTAGTGCATGTCGTCAGTCCCCCCATCTTTGCAGGTCATGTGGGGCATTGTGTGATTCTGGGACCCAGGACACTACCTAGGATGCAGACATTCTAGAGTGTCACGACGATGCAACGCAGGGGCAGTAACAGGTGATGGACAAATCCATATTGGATAATATTGTTCTCACAGATGACCTCTTATAGCATACGTTTGGTATTGACTCTCAGGTAATTTTTTCCAAAGTTCTGTAATTTAATATATTCGTATTTGAAATCTCTAATTAATTATATGAGTAGATATTATAAGTCAAAATTAATGTATGTAATTGTTTGCACTATGAAGTTCTAGGGTCAAAGTATTCATCATGCATCTATAAGTCATCCAGTGCAGGGTTATGAGAGGAGGTCCAGTCAATAGGTATGTAATTTATCACAAGATCATAAATATAGTACATGTAAACTTTTTTGTCATATACTACATTTGGTAATCTTATTTAGTTACAATTTAATGATGAATAGGTGGATGTTGGAGCATCACTATCAAGATGATTTCCTTGGTCCCTAGGCAGAGCCACTTTCACTGAGGTAAATTTTATCATTTCTAATCATTATGCATTTAAATAATGTTATGTATCTATTTTTCTCAAATAACCTTGAACTCTATTTTTAGATGTTGAATATACAAACTCCTCATCTTCGTCAGTCAGCAGAGGTGGGCATTGTTGTAGTTGTTTTGTCTACAAATCCTTTGACTGAGGTATGAGCCAACAACATGTAAATGTCATTTTGTATTTCTTGTTTTATCTCACATCATTTAATGTACATAAATGATATTCATGTTTACTTAAATTTTCTTGTTCATGCTTCTGACAAGATATCACAACTCCTACTTGTCCAGCAAGGGCCGACTGTACATATAGGCTGAGTAATATATACAAGCTATGCTTTGATTAATTCAACCTGAGTAAGGATGAATGTTGGTGTGCTCAGAGACCTAAGTAAAATTTGATATAAGTCGTTTAATTTTATCATATCAAGTGATAAGATACTTTTAGTAAACTATAGCAAACCAAGAGTCTTATTTTCCCTTGTGAACGAAAGTAACAACACTATATTTTCATAGTATCCTATCTAAGAGTCGTATCTAATTGATAAGGAAGATATCATCACTTGAATGTTATTAAAAGCTTAAAGCTTGATATTAGTCAATGTCTTTGTTTAAAGGCACTTGATATTTAGACTTCTCATTCTGTTAATATGCAAAAGAATATTAGTTTGCTATAGATGTTATTCTTTTAGGTAACTAAGAGTTATCACAAACTATCTTTATCCTAGTTTTGAAAAGGAATATTATTTACCCAAATCTAGGCTAAGAATAGACACAAGATTGTTGTGAAATTCACTCACTATGGCAATGAAAGATCAATTTTATATAGTTATTCATTGAAGATTGAGACTAATTATTTTGAAATTCTCTTTTGATATATAAGAGGAAATGTATTCAATATGAAGGTTTATGAAGTTATTAATTTTTTGACAAATTATAAGTTGAATATATATTCCTAGACTAAGATAGATAGAGTCTTTAATCGTCAAACCTATGACTTAATGTTGGAATTTTGCATATCGTTATGAAAGAATACTAAATTTATTGATGAGCATGGAAATGGGTTGACAAGTCGTTGAGTAGATGACAGGTTGTCATAGACCCATGATTGCAAGGATGCTAAGAGGGGCTCAATGTATGCTTTTTAAGTCACCTAAGCTCTCACCTTATACTTTTCTAGTTGACTAAGAGTAAAGGGTATATTTTATGTATTTAAGATTGCTATTGTAACATACCATCTCATATAACTTGGAGTGACTCACAAAATTTACTAAGAAGTAAATGAACATGTTTAAACTTGAGAGAAATTTTTTTTTAACATTTGCATAATCACATAAAATTAAATGTACATCTTTTCTAAATATTTTTCAACCTTGAAATTACAATATATTCAAAGATAAAACCATAGTGAAATCATTTCATTTTACAATTACAAATCATTTGCACAAGTGGGAAAAATAATAATTTTACATCATAAGTCATAACATAAAGTATACTGCATATGGAATCTGATATCTGTCTCACAAGTCTCGACGACTCTTTTGCTATAGAGGGAGAGCATCATTCAAGTGCTTTACCTCCAACCACAGACCGATGGTCCCCCGCACACCTTCCTTCCTAGAAGTGGTCCTACCCTTCATGAAGAGTATAGAAATAAGGAACCAATAGGTTGCCATCTGAGTCCTAGTGTTGTGTCCTACGTAACACAATTGACCATACAACTCTGGACAATCTTCTAGCTAAGTATGATCATTGTGATATGTCACACCATCTAGACACTATGAACTGACTAATGCATGCAGAGACAAATGCATCACTTTGGCCAAAGTTTCTATATAAATAGATGTTTGCAATAAACGTAGTCGTGTGTTCACACACTTCTAACTTGACTTGGAAACTACATCATCCTACAGTTTGACTTGAATAGTATCTCTAGACACAAGTTATCTTGACTAAATTCAAATCCTAGTCAATCTGATTTAGAATTAATCCTTAATCTAGGATAACATAATATATGGGTTTAGGTGACTTTATCCTTTCAAAGAGTCCCTCTTTGCATACTTCCAAATACTAGGGTCTATGACTTCCTACCATTCTACTCAATGACCTAAAGATTGAGCACTCTTATGCAATATGTATCAAGTTTCTGACTTTAACGAGAAATCATTTATTTAACATAAGTGCTTTCATAGACTCTTCCTAAATTATATATGTCTTGATCTATGGTTTCTCAACTATTCACTGTCGACCATAATATGCAATAGACTAAATCAAAGTCATAATCAACTCAAGAATTTTCAAGTTTTCTAAACCTTTCTGGGTTGATTCTAGGGTTTTAACTTCTTTAACCCAATACATTGTAATATCAAAAACTCTTGTTTTCCAAAGATAAGAATTTATAATTTAATATAACATGAATATAATAACTTCTAGTGTTCTCTAGACCACTTGGGCACTATTCAAATTCACGTTTCTTATATCACATATAAACATAGTACACGAGTTATATCCTCATTCAAATAAGATCTTCAATGAATACTATCATTATCAAAAGAACTCTTGACTAAGTTCAATCCTTCATCCTAAATAGGTTTTGAGTCAAAAATAGTAAAATAATGTTTTCGGCCTCTTGGTCTTCTTAAGTCCACTGACTTTCGTTATGGAAAGGGTATGAACTCATGTTTAGCATCCTTTAAATATAATGATAACACTTATCATTGTTGTAGAATGTATATGTGATACTATATCACTATACTTAGTGTTTTCAATGATATATATATATATTCATTCTAAAATACGAGAGTATCTATCACAAAAATATTTGATTAAAACATCAAAAACTCATATGTATACTCCACTGTGAAATGTGAATCTATCACTTGTCTATAATTTCTTTAATCATACTTCAACTTGACTCCTATGTTTTCATTAGAGTTCTCAAATAGTTCAATCTCTGTATTACATGAATATGATTATATGTCTGGTGGTTGAACTAGTTTGCTAATGGTTATGTGAACACACCCTGGCCATACCACAACTTTCTTGCAAATATATTTTCTCATGCATCGGCTTGTCCCATATCAAGATTGGATATCATTTGACTATGTAAGAATATATACTATCGGCCTTAGCTTGATCTTCTTAAACTACACTTGGCATTTACACACCATCTACATGGCCTTTTGACCTTCTATAGTTTAGTGCTACATGACCTTTTGGCCTGCCAAGGTTGACTATATTGTATACTGTGGATAGTATACCGAGATCACTTGGCCTTTTAGCCTGCATAGGTTTACTATACTGAAGATAATATATAGAGATCACTTGGCCATTCGGCCTGCATAGGTTTACTATATTAAAGATAATATACTATGATCTTGGCTTTCAACAGGCATAGAAAGAAAAGAGAAACAAAGCCACTGATAAGAAACAATGCTATGAATTCAACAAAATCTAAGAAGTTTCAGAACTAACCAAATACACAGAGTATAAAGACTCTTTAGCCTTATTTCAACACAATAGTTTACCAAGCTTATCGGCCTTAAAAACAACATACTACAAAGCCGATACAATAACAAGAATTTTAGTCTAATATAATGTTTTTCTAGAAATAACATTGAACTTGATTTGATTTCAAAGGAGAACAGAGGCTTATGGTCCTTCAACATTTCCCTTCCTTCTTTCCATGACGAACTACAATTATCTCTCTCTGTCCATTTTTTTCCCCACCGAAGAAGCTCAATGCTATTCTTCTTGTGTCTACTTTTCCTCATGCATCTTTGCCTAATAATACTCCACAGTGGCATACAAAGATAATGGAGATACTGGTCAAAAAGACCACTCCAATACTTGTTCGAAACTCCTCCTTTCTCTCTAATATAAATTGTGGGAGAAAGGAGTTCGATGTTGCATTAAGTTTGAAATCAACACCACGTTCCTTACTAAATGCACATTGACTACACACCTTTGTTTTAACTAATAGTTCAAATTAAATAAATACCTAACAACATAATATTATTGTTTACAACGTATACTTATGTTGTCTTGAACACACGATAAGCTATGAGAATGGGGTCGAGGTATTCTCCCCCCTCAAAACCATTTAAACGTCAAAAAAAGACATTTATTATCACAATGGAATTCCAAATCAGGAATTTCTGATGATAAAGAAGTTTAACTACTAGCATTTATTTTCTCTAGTAATATAACTTTATATTTGTATCACGTAAAGAAAAAATAATGACTATCAACCATTTCCTTGTCGACGGTCAAGATCTACCCCAACTTAGTTTTTGACAAAACCTAAGCTTAATGAAACTAGTTGACAAATCGACGATTGTTGAGTCAAACCCAAACTTAGACCAATTGGTCAAACACGACTTATCAGACTCGACGAAGGTTCACTAAACTATGAAAGCATGAGACTTAGATGGTAACCAATCTATTATCCTCTCTTTGATGATGCTCTCCCTCTCTTTCTCGGAGGGTGGAAAAACCTATTTCTTGGTTACAACTTGCAATCACCAAACTGGGATTAGTGCATCATTAGTCAATTCATAAACTTTATGAATAAGTAATCATAACATCATATATTCACATCTTTATTTCTAATCATATAAACATAAACTCATGATATCATTAATTTATCCTAACATTTTAACATAACTTCAAATCATTAATTCATGCATAATCAACTACTAATTACGTGCAAGTAAAAAGTAAAACATAGTCAAAATTTGGGGGTTGACAGATATTGAGTAAACAAGTCAAAGTGTTGATATATATATATTATTTACTGAATTATAAGAATGTTGTCTCTAAGTCAAGAAATGAGTGAATGAACATACGACTTTATTTATATGAATCTTTGGCCAAAGTAATGCAAAAGTCACTACTTGCATTATCAGTTCACTATTTACCAGACAGTTGAACAATTAGAATGGGTTATACATAGCTAGAGCTAGACTAGTGTTGTAAGCTTGATTATTATTAACTAGGACACTTCACTAGTTCTCAGATGGCACAAAGAATTAGTTGATTCTCATTATCTATACCCTCGCGAAGGGAAGGACCACTTCTAGAAGGAAGGTGTGTAGGGGACCACTGGTCTGTGGTTGGAGAAAAAGCACTAGGGTAATGCTCTCTCTCTCTCCTACAATTGACTGTTGAAGACTTGTGAATAGGTAACATTAATTACTATGTAAATAAAATTGATAAATATTGTAAGTCGCAAGGAATGCAACCATCTATTATATGTTCATGATAAAAGTGTGAAATTTACTAGTTGAATGTGAAATGACCATCTTTTGAAATATGTATTGTACTTGAAAATTGCAAATGTAATATTATTAGATTTTGTTATATAAAAAAAGGAAGAGAAATGAGATTTTTGAATTATTCAAGTGTTTAATGTTATTTAATATTCCACTTGGGATTTTACAGTATGTATATATACATACATACATAGACATGTATATAATAGTGAAGATTATGTCTTAAGTAAAGTTTGTTTTTGGTTGTGTAGGAAATTCACACAATTGAATTCTAACTTATTTTATTACATTAAATTATCTACAATAATGAAAGTTTAATTTTTTCTAACCAAATATATAAGAATAGGATTTATTCAATTAATAAAAAGTTAGTGTTTGAATTGAATAATTTAATGTTAAATTCATGGTTGGTTAAGTTCCATAAAAAGAAAAAAATATAGTGAATCTCATTTAAATATTTGTCTCAAGGAGAAATGGAACCTATCATAAGATTTAAGAAGATTTAAAGACAACCTTAAATTTTATACCTTCTAAGAAAAATCAATACATGGTCATTTTGTAATTCTTGATGGATTCAAATACCAATTATATCAATGAACCAGTAAGACGAACAAGTATTTATAAATATTTTTTAAAATAACATTTGTATATTCCCTAAACAATATATTATCTAGACTACATATCCAATTATCGCATTATTAAAATCTTCGAAGTCGTAAGCAATGCTAGAATATTATACTTCACTGTTGGAGGAAACTAATTTTTCTACCATTAGATAGCAGTTTGTTTTTAGTTTAGTTTCTATTGGGTCAGTTGCATGTAATGTCTCTATGTAACCAGTTGTAATTTATATTTATTTGTGTTGTGTGTAAATGTTTGATGATGTTTTGAATATAATCTATTTTTCCTAATTGCTATAGCAATCCATTTATTTTTGCTTTGCCTTCAAACTAGAATTAAAGATAGAATATTGTGTTGGTAATTATTTATGTCTAGAGTTTTAAACTTGAATGTTTGCTATTTTTCTCCTTCAAACCCTGAAATTTCTGAGTTGCAGGATCTTGTTCTGTTGCAGAAATCTCTATCGGCCCCTGAAAATGTTAAAAATTTGAGTTTCATGCATTTAGGAATGCATTTCGAGCCACAGTTTCCAGACCCTAAATGTTTCTAAGTGTGGCAGTGAGGGTCAAAAATGTGCAAGTGCTGCGGGACCGCCAAGTTTAAGCCTTGGTTTAAATCTGTGCCTTTGCTTTCCACGGAGCGTGCCACGTGTCAGCAGCAGAGTGTAGCCCCTGAAAGTTTCAACTTAGCCGCGGAAGCCGCCACGTGTCAGCTTCTAACAGAGTTTTGCTAAAGTTTCAATAGAGTTTCTTTAAAGTTTCTGAGAGTGGCGCGGAAGGGGTCTTTATGTTTCAAGTGACCGCGGAAGGTGCCACGTGGCAGCTTCCGCGAGAGTTTCTTTAAAGTTTCTTTGTGTGTTTCAAGAGGGCGCAGAGCCCGCCATGTGTCAGCCTCCCCAAGCTTCCGTTGGAGTTTCTTAGGAGAGTCCCTAATATTTCAGGGGTGCTGCAGCGGCCGCCACGTGGTGGCTTCTGCGTGAGGTTCCCAACAGAAGGCTCTCGGCGGGGAAGCGATGGGTTTTGATTGACGGCCACATTTTAAGCTTGCAGCGACAGGTTTTTTCTTTGTATCTGTGGCCATGTTTGGGCGGGAAAAACTTCAGAGGCTTGTTGTGGCTATGTTTCCAGAGGCTATGAGTGGTTGAAACATTAATGGAGATTGCACAGAGGTGTGGGTTGATGATGGACAGATCAACCACCATTTTTATGATGCATGTCCCTGGGCGGCGGTGCAGATCCTGATTCTCACCTGCTTCTCGTCCTTCTCTGGCTTCTCCATGATTTGTCCCCTATTGCATTTATGTTTTTGAGCGCCATTTTTTTTTATACTGTGTATCTGGCAGGAGTTTTGGCCTCCCTTGTAATTAATTCTTTCAGTGCATAGTTTTGCTATAAAGAGCAGATGATGCTACTCAATTAAAGGTTGTTGAAAACTGGACATTTTGGCTCTGTAATGAAATACATCTGGTTTTGGTTGCTCTGTGCAGAAGATATTGTGAGTTTATGAGTCTCATGTTTTATGTATTGTGCATAGACTTACTGGTTTCATCGTTGTTTTAGATGAATAATGCTATACTGCATGTGTCTTGTTATCTGTCTCCTGTATTGAATATACTCTTCTTTTGAATCTGGATATCTAAGGGGTGTCTTGGGTTCTAGGATATAGGTTTACTGTATTGAATGCTTGATCTCTTAACTTCTGCTCAAGGGGTAGATTAAAGTGTTTTTAGATTGAGTGTTGAAAAGAATATATTGCAATAAGGATATCATAAGTAGAGATAACTTGATACTCTGTTTTGGGATGTATCTGTAAGGCAGATATCACATAAACCCCCTTGAAATCCAGTTTTAGTATGTTTATGCTAAACATTTACATGTGTATGTCTATGACTCCAAGCCCTGGATAGGCACCAATCTAGCTCCGTGTTGAGGTTATACACCAGGTCCAGCTTTGCATCCAAACACATAAAATCAAAATCAAACTCCAAAACAACCATTAGGATAGTAGAATTAGTTTTAGGATCCCAAGTCCTCTGTCTACAACTGAAAATAGGCCCAAAGCTAGCCCCTTTGCTCTTATCTTGCAGTTTTGGTCTACTTACAGGAGGACTTATCTGCTTCATGTCAGCATCCCAGCCTTTGTATGCATATTCTCATGGATGCTGAGTAGGGAATACCCCCTAGGTTTTGCAGAGCCTGAAGAAGAAGAGGAGATAAAAATAGAGTCTATCTCATATACTGTTGGCCCCTGGCCCAATGATCCTGTTGATCATTGATGGCTACCTTGTAGGGAAATCTGGGAGTAAGCATCTAGTCTGGGAAAAAACCAACATATTGTAGGAGAAGTTGAAGTTGCCATCAAAATAGAGGAGATCTTGAAAAAAGAAGTGAAGACGCCAAAAGGTCGTGAGAAAGGAGAAATCTGTGGTGAAGGGAAATAAGCCGTTGAAAAGAGACAAGGAGCAGATTGTTAAGGTTGGTGTAGAAGGCACGTAAATTTGAAGTGAGACTGTTGAAGAAAGGAAATCATGTGATAAAAAATTCAAGTTACTGTATACCAAGTCACCCAGGTCTATTGAAGTCGCTGACCTAGTTTGAAATCTCCAAAAGTCAATCATTGCATATGCTGGTGCCACGTTTGAATAGCCATTGTTGTACATGACTGAATATAAGTCAAGATCTTGCCAAAAGGAAGTTGCAATATAATAGTGGTGTTGATGTTCCATAATAAGCTACCAATAATAAAAATGCCCAGGGAGAGTTTGTTCAAGCCACATATATGAATAAACATTGAAAGAAGTTTGTAGAAAAAAATCATTGAAAGTCCAAAGACACAAGATGCTACCAGAAATCACAGAAGCTACCCAGGAGTTATTTTTCTATCTGAAGATAATATAGATGACATAAGGCATTGAAAATATTAGGTTGTAGACACTTAAAATTAGCCTCATCTCTTGACTCAATTATTCATCTGCCATACCTTCACATTAATTAAATAATTCTTAATTATTTGATTAATTTCATCTATTATTACTCTACCTTATTCTTCTGCATTAATTAAATATTCTTACAATTATTTAATTAATCCTTAATTTCTTCTAATATTAATTAAATAAACAAATTAATTTCTATTTTCTCCACCACAAATAAATAAAATTAATTTTCTAATATTATCCATGTACACCAAAAATTAAATAATTATATTATTTAATTTCCCCCATAATTTCCTCTCACCATAATTCACTCTTGTCTCACCATAATTCACTCTTGTTTCACCATGATTCTCTCTCATCACTCTCAATCAAATCAGTTAATAGTTCAATCAAATCAGTTGATTAATAAATCAATTCTGTTAACAATTCAATCAAATCAGTTGACTAATCAATCAAGTCAGTTAACAAATCAATCAATTCAGTCAAATCACCAATCAATCTTGTTAACTCCCCTAATTCATGAGAGGACAAGGACACTTGTCATTTTCTCATCTGTTTAATTCTGTCATTTGATTTCAACCATTGACCTCTCCAATCATTATCCACCATTGATCTTCATTTCTAGAAATCTATAAATAAAACTTCTTCCAAACTCTCTCACACATCTCTCATTTTTGCAAACTTATGTTGTTGGTTATGCTATTGAGTTAATCAATCCACATATCCACAAAGATCGAGGAGCATATCCATTGGAGTTTGGGTGCACTTCAATACGCTCGATTAGTGAGGTCAAATTTGTTTCCGAAGGAAGGTATGATTTGTTGTTTAGTTTACTCTCCTTAGTTTGTCTTTGTAATGTGAATTTACGCTTCACATAGGCAGCCTATAAATCTTTGACTAGAGCACAAAAGGATGAACTTAGAGAAAATTTTAAAAAATATGAAAAAGCCTTATTTATAATTCAACAAGAAATGGAGGATTCTATTTTTCCTAGGGTTGCAATAGCAACTACATCTAAGAGGGCATGGGAGATCTTAGAGATAGTCTATCAAGGTTCCACAAAGGTGAAAGTAGCTAAACTACAATATCTTAGGAGAAATTTTGAAAATTTACAATTGAATAATTTAGATTTTGTAGACCAATTTATGAGTCAAGTGATGAATATTGTGAATCAAATTAGATCTAATGGAGAAGAAACATCAAATATGAAGATTATAGAAAAATTCTCAAGAGTTTGCCTAGTAAATTTGATTCAATAGTTGTAGCAATTGAATAATCTAAGGAATTGACACAATTATCAGTAGATGAATTAATGAGATCTTTGTTATCACATGAATCTAGAATGAATAGAAATAATAATAATACTTTGGAGAATGCTTTCAAGTCTCAAGTATCATCTAGAAGAGGAAGAGGAAGGTCAAGTTTTAGAAGAAGAGGCAGTGGCAGAGGTGGAAGAAGTAATTCAGATCAAGGTGAAAGGAATAAACAAGAAAATTAGTACTACAACAATAGAGGATGTGGCAACAATAATTTCCAGCAACATTCATAGAGGTTTGATAAATCTAACATTTAATATTTTTATTACAAAAAAATTGAGCATTATGCATATGAGTGTAGAAGGAAACAAGGAGGGGTGAGAAAACATAATACTAATTACATAGATGAATCTAATTTTGAAAGCTTATTTATCACTTGCCATGTTACTCAAGAAAGTGATAAGGATATCTAGTTTTTAGATAGTGGGTGTAGCAACCATATGACAAGATATATAAGGAATTGTTTGGTAGTCTTGATGATTATGTTAAATTTGAAGTGAAACTGGGCAATGATAATAAAGTACCTATAAAGGGTAAACCTGAGTAATAAATGTTTTGACAAAGAATGGTGAAAGAAGATTTATTTCTGTTGTTTATTTCGTGCCTAGTTTAAAACATAATCTTATGATTGTTGGATAAGTAATACAAAAAGGTTACATGGTATCTTTTCAGGATAATGTCTGCACTATATTAGATAGATTTCCAAATGACATGTTCATTACAAGAGTGGAGATGACAAAGAATTAGATGTTCCCCCTCTGAATTCAGTGCACCCAAGGAGAAGAGGAAGTAAATTTCAAGATTGTGCATCTAGACCACTCATGGTTATGGCATTTGAGGTATGGACATTTATATTTTGGAGGTTTGAGTTTATTACAAAAGAAGCATATGGTGAAAGGTTTTCTACCAATAAAGTAGCTAGCTAGTTCATGTGAGAGTTGCATTCTAGCAAAACAACATAGAGAGAGTTTCCCAAATGGAATTTGTTGGAACTAGACAACTGAGAGGGGGGGTGAATCAGTTGTCCCACAATTAAAAATTTTATGCCTTTAACCTTCTTTATTATCTTACTATTAGATTAGTGATGTAAACATTAAAGCATAGATCAACAACATAAGAGTAGAAACATAATCAACACATTTGACACCAAGATTTTGACGTGGAAACCCGGTTAAGGGAAAAACCACGGTGGGGGTTAACCCACAAAGATGTGTACCCTATTAAAAGTACTTAATAAAATAGAAGGCACATGCTTTCGGGCGCACTATCCAAAGCTCACTGCTCAAAAGAGAGGCTCACTGCCTACATAATTTATTTAGAAAGAATTAACTAAGAAATAGCATCTACTTCATGCCTGATTCAGTTTCAATGAATGCTCAAGAACTTTCGCTTTTGCCCCAAACTCTTCTTCACACTCTATATTGCTCTCACTCCTTTTCTTCTCTATTCTACTCCTGATCCTTTCTTTGGATTTTATTTGTTTTGCACAAGGATGATTTCAATACCTCTTCAAAAAGTATTTATATACTTCATCAACCTTGGAATGATCAACAAGGTCGGCTAAACTTGTCGTGGATCATCACACTATCAACCAAGCACAAGTGAGACTTAAATCTACTTCTACAACCACTCCACACTTCATAAAATGCTCTTGAGGCATCTGCAATAGGCTAGGAACATTCAGTCAGCCAAGACTAGAAGGAACATCAACCTCAAAGAAGAAATCTTCAATCCACAAGCTTAAACTTCAATGCAGACCTCTAACATAGTAGCCATATGATCCAGAGACCTCCATAAGCACATTGAATTCACCAATAACATCCATTCTAAACCAAATTATTAAAAGCATTTGAATCTTCCTCCGAAACCTCAAGAACACTCTCTGCCATGACTGTCAAACTAGAAGGATAGCTTGTAGACCTCCAAACCACGAACCACTGGTGTTGATGATACACATTGACTTCCCAAACATGCCTTCAGATCCGCATATCACAATTTTATATTACCGGAGCAATCCGAACCTCTTTTCTATCACTCTATCTTTCCTGAGTATTGCAGGAACCGGTTCTACTCAGATGGCCAAAACTCCTTCAAATCTTCATGCAGACTTCTCAAATCTTAACTGGAGCAATTTCTGACAATGCTCTACACAACCATATGATCCACATGCATTGATTGTCATTAATTTTCTCAATATCCTCAACAATCCGGTCTTCTATGTAGACAGCAAAATAGGATACAGCTGACACCAATGGCAACAAGGATATGTTGACATCAATGACAACCCACTTAGGCACATATTTGCAACAATCTCCCCCTTTGTCATTGATGGCAACATATGATGTGAAAAATTGAATCTAACCATCAAGACAAGAACTTCTCCCCCTTTCTCTTCTCACTTCTAACTACTTTATCTACTGGACCCCTTACATCAGCAACTAGTTTTTCACATGACTTCTCCCCCCCTTTGACATCAATGGCAAAGGGCATATATTTTCTATCTTTTCTCCCTTTTTTGCTTCAGATTGATCCCAAAATTTGCATATTGATTACTCCCCCTTTAAGTAGTACCTCCTTAACATCAATCTGGATCACAAGATATGAATGTGAATTCCACCGGACTGATGCACCTTAGTGCATCTTAGTTCTTCTCAGGAGAGGTAATAACCCCTAACTTCTCTCTTAGATACTCAAAAGTATCCTTGGGAAGAGGCTTAGTGAAGATGTCTACAATCTGATCTTTGGAAGGCACAAACTCCAACTTGACTTCGTTCTCATTTACTTTTTCTCTCAAAAAATGAAACTTGATAGATATATGCTTTGTCTTTGAACACAATACCAGATTCTTTTTTATGCTTATTGCACTAGAATTATCACATAAAATTGTAACTGGCTCCTCAAACACAATTCTAATGTCCTTCAACATTTGCTTCATCCACAAAACCTGAGTGCAATTATTTGCTTCTGTTATGTACTCTGCTTCTGCAGTAGACAAAGATATTGGCTCTTGCTTTTTGCTTATCCAAGAGACTAGTCTTCTTCCTAAGAAGAATGCACCACCACTAGTACTTTTTCTGTCATCCACATCTCCTGCCCAATCAACATCTATATATGCATGAAGAGTGAAGTTATTGTCCTTTGGGTACCACAGTCCATAATCAATTGTCCCCTTGAGATATCTAAAAATTCTTTTGACTGCCATAACATGGGATTCTTTTGGATTAGCTTGAAATTTGGCAACAAGTCCAACTACATTTATGATGTCAGGTCTGGTCTGGGTTAGATAAAGTAATCCTCCAATCATTGATCTATATTTTTTCTGATTTGCCTTGGGAGAGTCATCATCTTTGCTTAGCTTGCATCCGATTACCATAGGTGTACCTACTGGCTTTGAGTCTTCCATTCCAAATTTCATTATCAAATATTTTACATACTTGGACTGAGATATGAAGATACCTTTATCTGATTGAACAATTTACAGACCTAGGAAGAAATTCATCTCACCAAACATTGACATCTCAAACTCACTTTTCATCTGATCAACAAATGATTTACACATGCATTCGTTTCCACGAAAAATGATATCATCAACAAAAACTTCAACAATTAAAATGTCCTCATGATCAATTTTGCAATAGAGATTACTATCAGTAGTACCTTTGCTAAATCCTAGCTTAAGCAAATGCTTATCCAATTTGGCATACCAAGCTCTTGGAGCTTGCTTGAGTCCATACAAGGCTTTTGTCAATCTACAAACCATATCTCTTTGATCAGACAACTGAAATCCTTCTGGTTGCTCAATGTAGACTTCTTCCTCCAAACCTCCATTCAGAAATGTTGATTTCACATCCATTTGATACACTTTAAAATCTTTGAAGGTAACAAATGCAATAAATAATCTAACTGCTTCTATCCTTGCCACCGGAGCAAAAGTTTCTTCAAAATCAATTCCTTCCACTTGAGAGTAGCCTTTACATACCAACCTTTCCTTATTCCTTACCACCTCACCATCTTCATTCAGTTTATTTTGGAAGACCCATTTGGTTCCAATCACATTTTTGTCCTCAGGTCTAGGAACTAGATCCCATGTGTGATTCTTTTCAATTTGCATCAATTCCTCTTCCATTGCTTTGCCCAATTTTCATCATTGCAAGCTTCACTTACTGATTTAGGTTCAATCCTTGAAATCAAACAAATCTCTTCTTGATCTTCAAACATTTTTCTCCTAGTTTGAACACCTTTACTCTTATCTCTTATGATCTGATCTTCAGTATGATTTAACCTTACATACCTGGGAGTTTTAGAGATTGTTTGAGCTTCTGTTTCTTGAACTTGTTCCTCATCATCTATGTTAACCTCTGGAGTTACCGGTTCAAACTGAATCTGAGTCTAAACTTGAACTTGCCTTCCTTGATTTTGACTTTCATCTTGATCATCTGAATCATATCTGGAGTACCTGGAATGTCCTTCTTTGCTTTCATCAACTTTAACATTCGCACTTTCAACAATCTTCTTCAATCTTTTATTAAAGCACCGGTAGGCCTTACTTTGAGTTGAGTATCCCAAAAATATTCCTTCATCACTTCTTGCCTCAAACTTACCTAAATCCTCATCTCTTTTGATATAACATTTACTACCAAAGAATTTGAAGTATCTTACAGTAGGAGGATGACCAAACCAAAGTTCATAAGGAGTCTTACTAGAATTTCCTTTGATCTGCACCCAGTTAAGAGTGTAGACAGTAGTACTCACGGCTTCTCTCCAATAAACTTGAGGAACATTTGTTTCCATAATCATGGTTCTGGCAGCTTCTTGAATGGTCTGGTTCTTTCTTTCCACAACTCCATTTTGCTGAGGAGTCCTAAGAGTAGATAACTATCTTTTTATTTTATGCTTTCCATAGAAAGCATCAAACTCACTGGAGGTAAATTCTCCACCTCTGTCAGATCTCAGACACTTTAATTTCCCACCAATCTCATTTTAAACCATCATCTTGAACACCTTAAACTTGTTAAGGGCTTCTAATTTTTCTCTTAGAAAAGTTACCCACATCATCTGGGAGTAATCATCAATTAGCAGCATGAAATATCTGTCTCCTTGCACACTCCTAATTTTGGCAGGACCACAGAGATCAGTATGTACCAGTTCCAATCTCTCACTTGAACCTTGTTTCTTACTCTTGAATGAAATTTTGTTCTGTTTGCCCAATTGACATTCTCTACATATGTTATTAGGTTTCATAAGTCTTGGAAGATCTCTTACAGCTTGAGTGGAACTTATTTTGACGATGTTGTCAAAATTCACATGACACATCCTCATATGCCATAGCCAACTTTGATCTATCTGAGCAATCAAACAACTTTTCCTAGAACTACTTAAGTGAAAGATGTTACCTTTGGTTTGAGTACCGAATGCAATTTTAGTTATGGATCTTTCCAAGATTCTGCATTTTCCATCCTTGAACCGAAGATCATGACCCTTGTCAACCAACTGTCCAACACTAAGAAGATTATGTTTTAGTCCTTCCACATACAAAACATCATTGGTGCTATTCTTGCCATCAAAAGAGATGGATCCTCTGCCACAGATTCTACCAGCTGAGTTGTCTCCAAATTTCACAAGTTCTCCTTCATAGTTTTCAAAATTCACAAACTTACTCATGTCACCAGTCATATGATGAGAACATCCACTATCAATCACCCATTCATCCTTTTCAATAACCTGAGCAGCCAAGGCACTTTCCACATTTTCATTGCTAGCAGATTCAGTAGACACCGGATCTTCTTCTTTGATAGCAATAAACACCCAATCATTTTCAGAGGAGCCTCCATGATCAGATTCATCATCTGTTACCCCTTCTTCTCCATTTTCTTGGACATAGTAACATTTCTTTTGACCTTTGTACCTTTTAGGGTTTGGTTTTGAAAACCTCTCTAGATATCTTGAGGAAAAATGACCAATCTTATTACAAGCAAAACATTTGAGTGGTAATTTTCCTTCACACTTGTCGGATCCTCTTGGCATTCTTCTAGCAATAAGAGCTTCAAGATCTGATGTTTCTATTTCAACATCTTCAAGATCCTTTCTTGTCTTCATAAATTTGTTTGATCTTGTAGAAGAGCTTTCACCTGGATCATATCTTTGTTTTCCATACACACTGGCCTTAAATGCAAATTCAAACTTGGGAAGAGAATCACCAAACTCACTTAATTCAAAAGCTGAAATTTTGCCAACCAAATAATCTCTTGTAACCTCTGAGACTATCCTGATCTCTTCTATAGCTGCAACCTTATGTTTGTATGAATCTGGTAAAGATCTGAGTACTTTTGATACAATTTCTGATTCTTCCAAAGTTCCACCAGCACACCTGATGCCACACACATGTTCATTTTTATTTTGCTTGTAGATTGTGATGTTTTCGTCTTCGCTCATCCTCATAGTTTCAAATTTTCCTCTCAAACTTTGCAGCTTTGCACATTTGACATATTTATCACCTTCATACAGATACTCCAACTTTTTCTAGATTTTATTAGCAGTTTTTAGACTAAAGACATTTGTCATCTTTAAATCAGTCAGGGCACTCAATAAGGCTTCTTTAACTCGAAGATTATTTTTAGCATCTTTGATTTGATTAGGAGTTGAAGGACCTTTCTCCGGAGGTTTATGCTCAACACTGGTTATTGCCCAATAAGCATCACCCATGCATTGCAAATGACACTCCATGCGATTTTTCCAAACAGAATAATTTGTTCCATCAAATCTTGGACTATCCTTCTTGTAGGTTGACATCCTGGATCTCCTCAAGCGGTTAGGCTTTTATGAGAGGATCTAGCTCTGATACCAATTGTTGGAACTAGACAACTGAGAGGGGGGGTGAATTAGTTGTCCCACAATAAAATTTTTTCTACCTTTAACCTTATTTATTATCTTACTATCAGATTGGTGATGTAAACATTAAAGCATAGATCAACAACATAAGAGCAGAAACATAATCAACACATTTGACACCAAGATTTTGACGTGGAAACCTGGTTAAGGGAAAAACCATGGTGGGGGTTAACCCACAAAGATGCGTACCCTGTTAAAAGTACTTAATAAAATAGAAGGCACATGCCTTCGAGTGCACTGCCCAGAGCTCACTGCTCAAAAGAGAGGCTCACTACCTACATAATTTATTTAGAAAGAATTAACTAAGAAATAACATCTACTTCATGCCTGATTTAGTTTCAATGAATGCTCAAGAACTTTTGCTTTTGCCCCAAACTCTTCTTCACACTCTATACTACTCTTGCTCCTTTTCTTCTCTGTTCTGCTCCTGATCCTTTCTTCAGATTTTATCTGTTTTGCACAAGGATAATTTCAATACCTCTTCAACAAGTATTTATATACTTCATCAACCTTGGAATGATCAACAAGGTTGGCTAAACTTGTCACGAATCATCACACTGTCAGCCAAGCACAAGTGAGACTTGAATCTACTTCTACAACCACTCCATGCTTCATAAAAATGCTCTTAAGGCATCCGCAACATGCTAGGAACATCTGGTCGGCCAAGACTGGAAGGAACATCAACCTCAAAGAAGAAATCTTCAATCAACAAGCTCAAACTTCAATGCGGACCTCTAACATAGTAGCCATACAATCCAAAGACCTCCACAAGCACATTGAATTCGCCAATAACATCCATTCTAAACCAAATTATTAGAAGCATTTAAATCTTCCTCTAGAACCTCAAGAACACTCTCTACCATGACTATCAAACTAGAAGGATAGTGATGAGTGCCAAGTAGCACCCATAAAATACATCTTTTTACCTCTCTTTTTCTCCTTTCTGATCCAAACTTCTTGATGTCTGCACCCGAATAGGCTAGCAAGATTGTTCTAAATAATGATTAATTAAATATAAAGTACTTGAGATCATGATTTCTGATTAAAGGACTAATGTGCATGGAATTGATGGAAATATGCAGAAAAACTTCTCTTTTTGAATCAACAGGTATAGATGTTCAGGTTGGCAATTTTCTGCATCTCCAGAGGTAGTTCTAAATATCTCCAGAGACAATACTAGAATACCACAACATCAGAAGTTTTGAAGGAAGAGGAAGAGCCCTCCCAGAGCTGGATTGAGATTGGAGCATCTCCGGAGCTGAGCAAGAAGGCTACAATTATATCTTCGAAGCTACAGACATATCTCCAGGGCTGCAGACAGAGACATACATTCTAGCACCTCTTTAGAACAGGGCAAATTTCTAGCACAACTATTGGTTAGGCACTTTCAACAGTGATCGTGATACCCCTCATATTACTCAAATCATCACCTGAGTGATTAAGGGCCATCTTTAGTTAACTGTTGGGATTTATTATCTCTTTTTAAGTTTTTACATGAGTTACTGATGAAACTGATTTAATATCCATATTTTCAGGGCCTCGCTACCCAAATGTATTAAGACTCAAACTTAGAATTCAGAGTGGACTTCTGTTCCACTCAATCTATTTTTATTGCATGATTACTCTCTATAGTTAGACAACTAGTATAATAAAGAGATGGATGTCATCTTATAGAAGAACTGGTAGATGAAGATAAGTGATAAGTCATCACTCATTTTATATATATATACTTAGAGAAGTAGCAGAAAAAGAACGGATTATTATTATTTTTTGTAATATCAATTAAGATATCAATTTTCCTATGAATGCAAAGCAAATGGAATTGGACCAAATTTAGTTGTGATCTTATTCTTTTGTGTTGATTCCTTACTATAGCCTTCAACCCTAAGGGTGTGGAGCAAGGTGGTGCAGGAGCACCAAGGGCTCGGAGCCCATGTATATACTACACATTTTTGGGGTGATGTTGTGAATTTTCTAATAAGCCTTGGCGGGAAGAAGTTTTTGCTTATCCAAAGGAGTCATCGGTGTGAGCCTTGGCATCGACCTGAGGAAATAATCGTGAGCCGACAGTGTATCATCTTACCGATTGGGGAGACTATTGTGGAGTGTCGCCGATGGAAGATGTCGGCATGACCAGGGGCATCGGCGGAAGAGATAACATCTTCGCCGAAAGGTTTCGTCTTGGCGATGGAGATGTGGCATCGGCATGATATGAGTGTCAGAGAGACATGCGGAAGCAGGGCCGACGGAGATGGGTCCGACCGATCGGGGTGATGAACATCATGTGTCACCGATGGGTAGTCCATCGGTGTATCGGTGAAGGGAGTTTTTCTGTGGCCGAAAGGCAATGTCTCACCGATGGGGAAAGATTGAAGACAATGCATGTTATGAAGTGGTCAGGAAGAGATATATTATCGGTGAACGAGGAGAATCTTTCAACGATGGTCTGAGTCACAGCGATAGGAAGTATATCGGGGAGATACATTAGTCAATTCTCACCGACGGAAGAGGCAAAGCATATCGGTATAAGAATTGTTATCGGAAAAGAAGATAAATGTCTAGCCGAAGAAGAAGGTCAGGCCGATGAGGAAGTTCGGTGTTTATTGTTTCGGTGTGAGATATGACATCGGAGGCAGAGGAAAATGTTTCACCGATAGTTAAGTCTGGCCGAAGGTGAATGTAGGTTAAACACATCGGAGAGAGATGTCTATCGGCCGAAGGAATTTCCAGTTGGCCGACGGTGGTAGCTCTTGCCGATAGTAGTCTACGGGATACAAGTGTCATCGGTATGAGGTTTGCTATCGGCGATGGCTGTGAAAGTCACTCCGACAGCGATGTGTTACTCCGATGGAGTTGGACGTCGGTGCAAGGACTTCTATCGACGTAGCTTTAAGGCTTTAGGCCGATGCATAGTGATCATGCCGACGGAGGGTGAAGACTTGGTATCAGTGAGACAAGGGACTATCGGAGTGCATGGTTGTGGTTGTGCCGATAGTTTGAGTTGTGCTGATGGGGGTAGACAGGGGTCGTCGGCAGCAAAAGTGCCGACAATAGTTTACTAAGCCGTCGGATATATAAACCGCAGTGGCCGACGTGAATGGGTGCATGTGGGACTAAAAGTTCTCATGAATGCGAAAGTCAAGATATCTTGCCGTTACCACATAGCTGAACGGGCAGTTAGAATATGAACCGTTCTGGTGATCGAATTGTCCTGTAACAGACATGGAATACATTTAAAAAGCAGCATTCTTTCTGTATGAGGAGTTGAGCAGAAGAAACAAGAAAAAGATTTTGATTTGAGAAGCATTCTGATGTAAAGGCAATTTTTGAATAAAAATCAAATTTAGTAGTTAGATCATTTGTGTATTTCTTTTCTGTTTTCAGTTTACCATTCTACAGTAGGTTAGTCTTTTCTGTTTCTGCAAGTTTGCTTTCTTTTGCAAACCATGACTCTGTTTTGATGATTCTTCAAATCCCACTATACAGTATGGAGGTCATCAAGCAGAGTCATGCTCTTTGTTTGTTTTTCTTTTGTGTGGTGGTCGGATTGCCGGCTAGAGGCAATGCATACTTGTTCTAGGTGAGCTCAGTGAGGAGTCCGGCTAGATAAACAAGTAGGAAAATAGATTTGCAGGGGTGGAAAAGTAGAGAGAAAGAAAGTGAGCACCAAGCAGTCTAGACCCTTGAACAGAGTGAGAAGGGTAGGCAACGGGCTCAGAAAGTTATGTGCCATTAAGGCAGTACCTTGGAAGCAGTGAGGAAAATGTATGTGTCCCACACCAAGCAGAGAAGTAGAGTTTTCCATCTCTGTAAAGAGTATGTCTTTAGCACCTTGAATTGGTAGGAAGGCTAGTGTTGTCAAATGGTCTTGTACACCTACAGGATGTAGAGCAGGCAGCCTAGAGTCCTCTCTATCAAATTGGTATCAGAGCAGTAAGATTTGGGTTATTCCTAGATAGGAATAGAAGAGTTGTATGTCATCACCGAGTTCAAGTGAGTCTGTTAGTTCATCCAAGAAAATGGTGACTAATGCAGAGTTAGCAAAGAAGGTTGAGGATCAAGAAGAGGAGAATAGACTCCTACAAGAAAGACTAGCAGAAATGGAGAGTAAGCTAGGCTTAATGTTGCAAAAGACTGAAGAAGTCAGCCAGCGAGTTAAATATTTTGAGGATAAGGGAAAAGGTGTATCTGTAGAAGATGAAGAGCCCACACCTGATCCTAAGTTGGAAGAAGAACCATTCTTGAAAGCTTTGAAAGCAATGAGTGGTAAAACATTGGAAGGAGTACCACTTTTCAGTGGGAAAATGGACCTAGATTTGGTCATGGAGTGGATAGAAGGACTTGAAAATCACTTTGAATGTGATGGTGTAAGCGAGGCACAGAAAGTAAAGGTGGCCAAATCTAGACTCAGGGGAGCTGCCTTAACCTGGTGGAAATTTGTGCAGACTGAAAGAACAAAAGAAGATAAGAAGCCCATAGCTACTTGGAAGGGAATGGTAGCTAAAATTAAAGAAGCATATATGCCAGAAGATTATGAAATACAGCTGCACAGGAAGAGACAAAATCTGAGACAAAAGGAATTAGATGTCAGTGCATACACTGAAGAATTCCAAAAGCTATGCTTAAGGTCCAAAGTAATGGAGGATGAAAGCATAAAGGTAGCAAGGTACCTTAACGGTCTGAAGTGGAATATACAAGAAGAAATCAGTCTGTTGTGTCCTACAACAGTGCAAAAATGCTATCAGCTGGCACTAAAAGTGGAGGAAAAGAATAAGAGGAAACAAGACTCAAATAGCAGAGGAAGAGGAAGAGGCAGAGATAACAGAGGACACAGAGGAGGTTTTGGTGGAAGGAATGCTGACAATAGATCCCAAGCAGAATCCAAACTCACAGAGCAGAGTGGGGAGTCAAGTGGTAAAGGAAACTGCAGAGGAAGAGGATCTAACAGAGGAAGGTCAGGAGGATTAGGCAGAGGATCCTATTTCACCAACATGAAGTGTTACAACTGTGGCAATCTTGGCCATCCAGCATATAGGTGCCCAGAAAAGGCCACATCCTCTTCTCAAGGAGGTGATAAGAGGAATCACTATGTCCAAGACAATGCATCTAGTAGCCAGTTACCTGAGGTCAATCTGAACTCAGAAGATGGAGAGAACCTGATGATAAGGAGAACCTTGATGAAGGAACCAGTAAAGTCTGAACCAAGCCAGAGGAGAGCACTATTCAGAATCAAGTGCAAGATTTTGAATAAGGTATGTAAAATTATCATAGACTCAGGATCTACTGATAATATTATTTCTGATGAAGCAGTTAAGAAACTGAATTTGAGAAGAATTACTCATGCAAACCCATATAGAGTCACATGGTTGAATAAGGGTCAACATGTGGTAGTGAATGAACGAAGTTGGGTAGAGTTTAGCATAGGTGGCTATAAGGATAAGGTATTATGTGATATACTACCCATGGATGCATGCCATCTCTTATTGGGCAGACCATGGCAGTATGACCGAAAAGCAGTACATGATGGTGAGAAGAATGCCTATTCTTTTCAGAAGGATGGTGTCACCTATAAAATTCAGTCATTGGAAGATGAAGATGCAGTTCAGACAAAGAGTCCTAATATCTTGGTTGTGAGTGGAAAGGAGTTTCTGAATACTCTTAAGGAAGATGGTATTGGTTATGCCATCATAGTAAAACCAAAAGGAGGACAGCAGGATAAGAAGACAGAGATTCCCAAAGAAATGCAGCCTATACTGGAGAAGTATAAAGGCATAATTAGTGATGGTACACCAGCTACATTGCCTCCACAGAGAGCAATAAGCCATCAGATAGACCTGATTCCAGGGTCATCTTTGTCAAACAAGGCACCTTACAAGATGACTCCAGATCAGCACAAAGAGATTTCCAGGCAAGTGCAGGAGTTGCTAGATCAAGGATTGATCAGGAAGAGTATTAGTCCTTGTGCTGTGCCCACAGTATTGGCACCCAAGAAAGGAGGATCATGGAGATTGTGCACAGATGCCAGAGCCATAAACAAAATAACTATAAGGTATAGATTCCCAATTCCCAGAATTGAAGATCTCATGGATTGTATTGGAAAAGTAAAGTATTTCACCAAGATAGACCTGAAGAGTGGTTACCACCAAATAAGAATCAAGGAAGGAGACGAGTGGAAGACAGCCTTCAAGACCACAAAAGCACTATATGAGTGGCTTGTTATGCCATTTGGTCTATCAAATGCACCCAGCACCTTTATGAGACTCATGAATGAAGTCCTAAAGGATTACATTGGTAAATTTGTTGTTGTTTTTCTAGATGATATTCTAATTTTTAGTCAGACCAAGGAAGAACATCTAGAACATGTAAATACTGTTTTGCAAAAATTACATGATGAACAACTAACCATCAATCTGGAGAAGTGTGAATTCATGAAGCAGGAATTGGTATACCTTGGTTTTGTGGTGTCCCAGGGAGAGTTGAAGATGGACAAGTCCAAAGTAGAAGCCATATTGAGCTGGCCTACTCCCAGAGCAGCCACAGAGGTGAGAAGTTTTCATGGCTTAGCCCAGTTTTACAGAAAGTTTATCAAAAATTTCAGTGGAATATGTGCACCCATGTTGGATACAATCAAGGGTGGAATGAAAGCAAAATTCAGATGGACACCAGCTGCAGATAGAAGTTTTGAAAGGTTGAAGAAAGAGGTAGCAACACAACCTATTTTGTTGTTGCCTAGTTTTGATAAGCTATTTACTGTTGAATGTGATGCAAGTAATATAGTTGTAGGAGCAGTGCTAAATCAGGAAAACAGACCTGTAGCCTTTTTCAGTGAGAGGCTAAATGAAGCAAAGAGTAAGTACTCTTCGTATGACTTAGAGTTGTATGCTCTAGTCCAAGCATTGAGGAAGTGGAGACATTATCTCCTGCCTAAAGAATTTGTTGTCTACATAGATAATCAAGCTCTGAGTTTTCTAAACTCACAGGATAAGTTAAGCAGCAGGCATATCAAATGGATGGAGTACCTGTAATCTTATACCTTTACAATTAAGCATAAGAAGGGGCAGCTGAACAGAGTTGCAGATGCTTTGAGCAGAAGATTGCTCATAGTACAGGAAGTGCAATTGAAGAGCATTGGAGTTAAAGATTTCAAGAATCTTTACCAAGATGATGAAGATTTTGCTGAGGCATACAAGGTATGTCAAGATTTTGAGAATCACTTTCACAGTGAGTTTGTAGATTTCACCTTATAGCAGGGATTGCTATTCAAAGGTGGACAATTATGTGTGCCAAGAGGATCTATGAGAGAAAATCTCATACAGGAGAAGCACAATGGTAGTCTGAGTGGCCATTTTGGTCTGAATAAGACACTGGAGCTAGTCCAAAGGTTCTATTATTGGCCAAGGATGCACAGAGACATCAGAAGGTATGTAGAGTAGTGTATCGTATGTCAAAAGGCCAAGGGAACCACTTCAAATGCAGGACTATACCAACCCTTACCCTTTCCTTCCAGGCCATGGGAATGTGTAAGTATGGATTTTGTAGTTGGTTTGCCTAAGACTAAGACTGGTTATGACAGCATATATGTAGTTGTGGACATGTTTAGAAAGATGAGTCATTTCATTCCCTGCAAAGTGACTCATGATGCCAGTCATATAGCACACTTGTTTTTCAGAGAAGTGATCGGAATTCATGGACTTCCAGCAAGTATTGTGTCTGATAGAGATGCTAAATTCATGGGGCATTTCTGGAAAACATTGTGGCAGAGATTGGGGACAAATTTGTCATTCAGTTCAGCATATCACCCACAGATAGATGGTCAGACAGAGGTGGTAAACATGACATTGGGCAACCTGTTAAGGTGTATAACCAAAGAATATGGACAGAGTTGGGATCTTGTCATTCATCAGGTAGAATTTGCCTATAATGACAGTGTGAATAGGACTACTAGTAAGAGTCCATTCGAAATAGTCTATGGAATGCATCCCAGAGGTATATGTGAGCTCAGAAATTTGGGAAACATGGAGAACAGAATTGGACATGCAGAGGATTTTGCACAATCCATGAAAGAAGTGCATGAGCAGGTGAAGAAAACCTTGACAGAGAACACACAGAAGATCAAGGACAGAGTAGATGCCCACAGAAGGGATATTCAGTTTGAGGTTGGTGATCTAGTTATGGTGCACTTGAACAAAGCCAGAATGCAAAAAGGAATACCAACCAAACTACAGATGAAGAGAATTGGTCCTTGCAAAATCCTGAACAAGTATGGAAACAATGCCTACAGAATTGAATTGCCAGAAGATTTGGCAATCTCACTAGTGTTTAATGTCCAAGACCTGGTGCAATACAGGGGTCCTCAGTCAGCAGCAAATGGATCCATTTCAGAGAAGGGACAGACAACAATAGATGTGACTTTGCCATTACAACCCAAACTACAGGAAGAACGAATACTGGATTCCAGAGTACAGAAGCAAACCCGACATGGCGTCTACATGGAGCATTTGGTCAAATGGAAGCAGTTGCTTGAAGCAGAAGCTACCTGGGTTGTAGAGTCAGAATTCAAAAAGAGGGGCATTGATTTTACCTCATTGTCACCGGAGGTGACTTGACTTCTTCCGCACAGGGGGAGTATGGTGCAGGAGCACCAAGGGCTCGGAGCCCATGTATATACTGCACATTTTTGGGGTGATGTTGTGAATTTTCTAATAAGCCTTGGCGGGAAGAAGTTTTTGCTTATCCAAAGGAGTTATCGGTGTGAGCCTTGGCATCGACCTGAGGAAATAATCGTGAGCCGACAGTGTATCATCTTACCGATCAGGGAGACTATTGTGGAGTGTCGCCGATGGAAGATGTCGGCGTGACCAGGGGCATCGGCGGAAGAGATAACATCTTCGCTAAAAGGTTTTGTCTTGGCGATGGAGATGTGGCATCGGCATGATATGAGTGTCGGAGAGACATGCGGAAGCAGGGCTGATGGAGATGGGTCTGACCGATCGGGGTGATGAACATCATGTGTCACCGATGGGTAGTCCATCGGTGTATCGGTGAAGGGAGTTTTTCTGTGGCCGAAAGGCAATGTCTCACCGATGGGGAAAGATTGAAGACAATGCATGTTATGAAGTGGTCGAGAAGAGATATATTATCGGTGAACGAGGAGAATCTTTCAACGATGGTCTGAGTCACAGCGATAGGAAGTATATCGGGGAGATGTTAGTCAATTCTCACCAACGGAAGAGGCAAAGCATATCGGTATAAGAATTGTTATCGGAAAAGAAGATAAATGTCTAGCCAAAGAAGAAGGTCAGGCCGATGAGGAAGTTCAGTGTTTATTGTTTCGGTGTGAGATATGACATCGGAGGCAGAGGAAAATGTTTCACCGATAGTTAAGTCTGGCCGAAGGTGAATGTAGGTTAAACACATTGGAGAGAGATGTCTATCGGCCGAAGGAATTTCCAGTTGGCCGACGGTGGTGGCTCTTGCCGATAGTAGTCTACGGGATACAAGTGTCATCGGTATGAGGCTTGCTATCGGCGATGGCTGTGAAAGTCACTCCGACAGCGATGTGTTACTCCGATGGAGTTGGACGTCGGTGCAAGGACTTCTATCGACGTAGCTTTAAGGCTTTAGGCCGATGCATAGTGATCATGCCGACGGAGGGTGAAGACTTGGTATCGGTGAGACAAGGGACTATCAGAGTGCATGGTTGTGGTTGTGCCGACAGTTTGAGTTGTGCCGATGGGGGTAGACAGGGGTCGTCGGCGGCAAAAGTGCCGACAATAGTTTACTAAGCCATCGGATATATAAACCGCAGTGGCCGATGTGAACGGGTGCATGTGGGACTAAAAGTTCTCATGAATGCGAAAGTCAAGATATCTTGCTGTTACCACAGAACTGAACGGGCAGTTAGAATATGAACCGTTCTGGTGATCGAACCGTCCTGTAACAGACATGGAATACATTTAAAAAGCAGCATTCTTTCTGTATGAGGAGTTGAGTAGAAGAAACAAGAAAAAGATTTTGATTTGAGAAGCATTCTGATGTAAAGTCAATTTTTGAATAAAAATCAAATTTAGTAGTTAGATCATTTGTGTATTTCTTTTCTATTTTTAGTTTACCATTCTGCAATAGGTTAGTCTTTTCTGTTTCTGCAAGTTTGCTTTCTTTTGCAAACCATGACTCTGTTTTGATGATTCTTCAAATCCCACTGTATAGTATGGAGGTCATCAAGCAGAGTCATGCTCTTTGTTTGTTTTTCTTTTGTGGTCGGATTGCCAGCTAGAGGCAATGCATACTTGTTCTAGGTGAGCTCAGTGAGGAGTCCGGCTAGATAAACAAGTAGGAAAATAGATTTGCAGGGGTGGAAAAGTAGAGAGAAAGAAAGTGAGCACCAAGCAGTCCAGACCCTTGAACAGAGTGAGAAGGGTAGGCAACGGGCTCAGAAAGTTATGTGCCATTAAGGCAGTACCTTGGAAGCAGTGAGGAAAATGTATGTGTCCCACACCAAGCAGAGAAGTAGAGTTTTCCATCTCTGTAAAGAGTATGTCTTTAGCACCTTGAATTGGTAGGAAGGCTAGTGTTGTCAAATGATCTTGTACACCTACAGGATGCAGAGCAGGCAGCCTAGAGTCCTCTCTATCACAAGGGCCTACTCTCACCACCAAGGCAGAAGGCTAGTACCATTGTTTTGTTGTTTCAAATTTTGCTTTATCAAATACTTACTGATTTTGATAGATAGATGCATGTTGCAGTTTATGGATTTGCTTTGAGTAGTTTATTGTTCCATTCTATTTTCAGCATTCTTTGAATTCATTTTGTAAGTGGATAGATCAATCTCTTTAAATTAGTAAAAGCCATTAGAATTAGCTAGAGAAAGCTAGTAACTGTAGAATCACTAGTTGCAGATAGCTGAGGACACAACCCTAGATTTTGACATCTGAAATATGATTAAATGATGAGGTACAATGACATCTTATCATTTTTGATGTCATTTCTGGGGACATTTGTGTTAATTAGGGAAACTTAGTTAAATAGTTTTTAGGTTAGATCTGTATGGTTAGAGCTAGAGATTCAAAAGGAAGATACATAAAACAAACACCCCATCAACAAGCTATAGGAGAAAGCAGTGGGGTGGCACAAGATCTTGTTGAGGAAAGAAACCTAGAACCTACCTTGGAAGCTGCACCTCAAATCAATAATCCCTTAGATCCTCCAAATCTTCCACTCGCTGATTATATCCAAGAATTACAACAAAAGTTTCAGGCAGATCCTTTGATAGAACCTAATTTCCTAGAACCTCAGGGAGAAGAACCAGTACTAAACATGGATGATAATAATAATAATCATGAAGAAGAGGAAAATCAGGCTCTAAGAACCTTCTCATATCCCATTGTTCTGGCTGTTGGAGACAATGCTCCTATGAAGAATTTCTCACCAACACACTTGCCAAATTTTAGAGGTCTTTCTTCTAAGGATCCAGATTAGTTTCTATTTGAATTCAAAGTGGTATGCCAAACTTATGATTATGGATCAGATAACCAAAAACTCAAACTGTTTCCTTCAACCCTGAAAGATTCTGCGATGAGATGGTTTATGGGTTTACCCTAGAATTCTATTCATTCTTGGGATCAGATGGAAACAGAGTTTTTAGGAAAGTACCAAGATTACTGTAGGGTTAGTAATAAAAATGAAGAATTGTTTAAAATTAAACAAAGAGAGGAAGAGACCTTAGAGGACTATGTGGATAGGTTTAACTTCACCTTGAGAAGGTATGGTAATCTAGTAGATCACTCCTTGGCCAGAACCTTGCTTGTAAAAGCATTGGATAAAGAATCAAAATAGACACTGGATCTAATGGGAGAGGAAATATCAACAAAATAGATATACCTTCTATAGAAGAGCTCTGCAAGAACTAATCTAGAACCCAAGATGGAGTGAGATCATCCAAAACTTTCAAAGGGAAAAATGAAATAGGACAGTTAATGGAAGAGATTGCAAATCTAAAAATAGATATTTTGGTCCAATTAAATACCATGTTGAATGGGATTCAGGAAAAAACTAGAACAACAGATCAAAATAGAACAACTGAACCACTCTCCGTCTATTGTCCTAGGTGTAGAAACAAGCATCTATTGAGAGAATGCCCTTTAGACAAATAAGAGATTTGTCAAATCTATGATAGGGAGCATCCTACCAGTCAATGTAGTCAACTTCCAGCCTTGAAAAGATTGAGTAAGAAGAATGTCGTAATAGAAGAAGAATTGAACTATGTGGGACAAAAACAAGCTGGGAATTTCCCTTACAATTAGTATCCAAACTAGTTTTCTTACAGGGGTCCTTCTAATTGGGGAAATAATCAATGGAATCCAACTTGGCATGGGCCTTAGAATAATCCTCCTTGGGGACAACAGGATTGGCCAAATCAACAGTGGCAAAACCAAAATTGGTAAAATCAGCACTGGGGAAATCAATAGTGGCCACCACAATTTGGATCTCAAAACATGCAACCTCAATGGGGTCCTCAACAGCGATATAATCAACAATACCAAGGACAACCTAGATGTTTCCAACCTCAACAACAAGCTTTACTAACTGGACCCTCCAACACACAAAGGTCAATCACAAAATGAGTCGGTTAGCCAGCCACCCTTACCAGCTCATCCTATACCAAACCCACGAAATAAACAGGGAGCAGTTGTTTACATGATAGAGCAAGAAAACATGGCTTGTATTAATGCTATATATTCAAATAATCTCCAACTACGTTCTGGGAAGGCATTCCCAAGACCATCTTCTCCAACTATAGTTGAAGTAACCAATGATGAGGAACTTGAAACTTCATCCACTCAACTTCCAGAGGAGATTACTATCGAAAAAGTGCTAAAAAAATCATCCCTAGATAACTTTGGAGTTGCTCCTAGAAGACCAACTCCGGAGAACATTCCTAGACACAATTCTGATAAAAACTTCGGAGATGCTCCAGAGTTGGAAAAACTAGTACCTTACCCAGAACAGCTCAAACAACATGCCCCCCAGAAAAAGTGCTAAAAAAATCATCCCTAGATAACTCTGGAGTTGCTCCTAGAAGACCAACTCCGGAGAACATTCCTAGACACAATTCTGATAAAAACTCCGTAGATGCTCCAGAGTTGGAAAAACTAGTACCTTACCCAGAATAGCTCAAACAACATGCCCCCCAGAAAAAGGTCTTATAAAAACAAGTCCAACCAAACTTGGAATCAGAACTTTTACAAGAAATCAGGCAACTAAAATTGAAATTGCTCTCCTCCAAGCAATCAGAGATGTACCAGAACTAAATCAATTCATTAAACAACATTGTGTTAAAACACAAGGCAGGAAGTAAAACTTTCCTTCTACCATATAGGTGGAAAGGAAAGTAGTAGATCTGCTGATGGGAGAAATGCTCCTCCCAAAGTATGGAGACCTTGGAGATCCCCTTATAACTGTTTTCATCTCAGGGGTAGAAATTTCAAATGTTTTGGTTGATTTGGGAGCAGCAATTAATGTGATGACGGTTCATACACTGGACAAATTAGCTCTATCAGGTATCCAATCCACAACTACAATCCTTCAACTTGCTGACCAGTCAGTTGCTATTCCAAAAGGAGTAATCATTGATGTACCAGTTGTGATAGAATCATGGAAATTTTCGGTAGACTTCCTGATATTAGAACCAAGAAACCAGAGGAATGCTTATCCACTGATTTTAGGAAGACCATGGCTGGCTACAGCAGCAGCATCTATTGATTATCAAACTAGGGATATGATCATTTCTAATGGGATAGATTTGAAGAAAGTATCTACGTATCCTCCAGCTAAACCATCAATACATTATATAGGAAGAGTATGGGTGGATGAACCAGAGAACAATGACAACAGTGCTTTAGTAGCTATGGTAACGATCAGGGAACATCTGGGAGAGTTGGAAGAAGAAATCTACTATGATACAATAGAAGACATTACCCACATCCTAATCAATGAGGATGTGATGGAGCTTGACCAAGATCCTAGGAGAGAACTTCTTACTTCCTCTCATTGTACCCTCGCAAATATCATTCCTTGTGGGCAGACCTTTTATAGAGATTTAGCCATGTTCCACATATTGCTTCCACATTCTTGCCCACTCAATACCATGACTCCAGTGTATGGATTAACTACATCTATGGATCAAATCACAAAATAGGTCATGATTTTACCAGGGAAAACACCTAATATCAATACTCAGTTAACAACAGATCAGGAAGAAAAACTTATCCAACTTCTAATTTCCCATTCAATGGCTTTTGCTTGGGAATACCAAGATATGAAGGGCATACCTCCTGAGATTTGTACCCATCATATATACACTGAGGATATTAAACCTGTCAGACAACCCCAGAGAAGATTGAATCCTGCTTTAAAGGACATTGTTAAAACAGAAATAGAAAAATTACTGCAAGCAGGGTTTATATATCCAATTTCAGATAGTCAATGGGTTTCACCCCTTGTCATAGTGCCAAAAAAGAATGGGGAATGGAGGGTGTGTATTGACTATAGGGAGATAAAAAAAAGCTGCAAAAAAAGACTACTTTCCCTTACCATTCATTGACTAAGTACTGGACAAACTTGCTGGGAGAAAGTATTTTTCTTTTCTAGATGGGTTCAGTGGGTATAACCAAATTCAAGTAGCACCTGAAGACCAGGACAAAACCACTTTCACCTGCTCTTGGGGAACATTTGCTTACAAAGTTCTTCCATTTGGACTATGTAATGCCCCAGCTACATTTCAGACTTGTTTTAGCCATTTTCGCTGAACTAGCTAATGAATGCATGGAGGTCTATATGGATGACTTTACTGTGTATGGGGATAATTTTGAAGAAGCTCTCACAAACCTTGAGAAAGTACTAAAATACTGTGAGAAAAATCAATTATCCCTTAGCCATGAAAAGTGCTTCATGATGGTAGAGGAAGGAATTGTATTGGGACACCACATTTCAGCAAATGGGATCAAAGTGGATCAAAACAAGATAGAGGTGATCACACAGTTGCCTTCACCCAAAAATCAAACAGATGTTAGAAGTATTTTGGGACATGCAAGCTACTATAGGAGATTCATAGAAAATTTCAGCAGAATAGTTGCCCCCTATTTACCCTCCTTAACAAAGACATAATTTCTATGGACAGAAGACTGTCAATCAACATTTGAAAAATTGAAAGAAAAGCTTACTGTCACACCAGTTTTGAGAGGATCTAATTGGACTTTACCATTTCACATACAAATTGATGCTTCAAATGAGTCAATTGGGGCAATTTTAGGACAAAAGGAGGAAAGAGAGAGTATGCATGCCATTTATTACATTAGCAAAAACCTTACATCTGCAGAAAGAAATTACACCACAATTGAAAAAAAATTCTTGGCAATCATTTATGCTATAAACAAATTTAGGCATTATATCACTGGATATAAAATATTTGTGCACACTGATCATGCAACCATCAAGTACCTAATAAAAAAGCTAGTAGTAGGTGCAAGGATCATTAGGTGGTTATTGCTATTGCAGGAATTTGATATTACCATAGTTGATAATCCAGGCAAGTTTAATTTGGTTGCTGATTTTCTGTCAAGATTGCATACATGAGGAGAAAACCACCCAGTGGAGGATAGGTTCCCAGATGAACATCTTTTTGCTATCTCCTCCACTGTACCTTATTTCGCTGACATAGCTAATCTTTTAGTTGTAGGCTTGTATCCATCCCATTTTACTTCAAAACAAAAAAAATGTTTAGTTAAGGAAAGCTTATCTTACAAATGGTTGAATGGATTGCTATTTAAATGTGGTCCTGATTTTATTTTGCGTAGATGTTTGAAAACTGATGAAATTTTTTATGTATTGAGAGCATGTCATGATGAACCATCTGGTGGGCATTACTCTTCCCATAGAACTATCCACAAGATCCTGGGAGCTGGTTACTAATGGCCCTCTCTTCATAAGGATACTAAGAAGTATGTGTAGCGGTGTGACCAGTGCCAAAGAATGGGACAACCAACCTTCACCCAGGAGATGTTACTGCATCCGCAAGTCATGGTGGAACCGTTTGAGCAGTGGGGTTTAGACTTTGTGGGACCAATTTCTCCACCATCATCAAGCAAGGAGTATATTCTAGTATGCACAGACTATGTTACTAAATGGGCTAAGGTTTAAGAATTGCAATTTGCACGAGAAGAAAAAGTTGCTGCTTTCCTTTATAATAAGATTTTCTTAAGGTTTGGAGCCCCAATATCCATAGTTTTAGACAGAGGACCTCAGTTTACTTCACAGGTAATCAGAGCATTCATAGATTTATATCAGGTCAAACACAAAAAATCTTCACCTTACCATCCTCAAGCCAATGGGTAGGTAGAGGTAACTAATAGGGAACTTGAGAATATTTTGACAAGGACAGTGGCAATGAACAGAAAAGATTAGGCTGACAGATTACCTGAAGTAGTTTAGGCTTACAATACCACTTGGAAATACACAACAAAATTCTCACCATATGAATTAGTTTATGGGAAAAAGCCTATTCTGTCTATAGAATTTGAACTCTAGACACTTAAAACTGTATTGGATATTGGTCTACCATTGTCCATAGCCCAATAGAATAGAATTCTTCAGCTCAATGAGTTGGATGAAATCTGGACAAAGGCCATTCAAGAAACATAACTGGTTCAGTATCAAAGGAAGCAGTGGCATGACCAACACATCAAGAAGAGGACATTTCAACAAGGTGATTAGGTTCTTCTTTATGATTCCAAATTCAAGGAGTTTAAAGGGAAATTACAAACTCATTGGTTGGGTCCTTATCAGATAAAGGAAGTTTTTGAAAATGGGACAGTACTGTTGGAACCTATTGATGGAAGCACAGACACATTCTTAGTGAATGGCCATCGAATCAGACTCTATAAAAGGCCATCCACTAAAGAAGAGTTCCTCAACGATCTATGTTTGGATGTAGGGGATACCTCCTCTATCACAGTTTAGTTTTTAAAAATAAAATAAAAATAAAAAAGAAGAAAAAAAAGGGGGGGTTGAAAACCAGCAAATGGCAGCCTTCTCAAAAAAAAAGATGAAAAATGAGTAAATGGCTGTCTTTCTCGACCAAGGGAATTGAAAACTAGCAAATAGCGGTTCCCTTCTTCATACCAGTTGAGAATAATCAAGCTATGGAGGTGATTAGATGCCAGGAGTTACTCAAACACACCTCTGACACTTCACAGTTTAGGAGCACCTCCAGCGCTTCGCAAACTAGGAGCATCTTCGGCGCTCCACCAATAAAGAGTTAGTTACAACCATAATAAGTGTGGGGGCCCACCTCTCCAGGCGATAAAGTAGAAACATCATTTGATAAGGTCATCATGACTCATCCTCTACTTTATAGCAAAAATAAAATTAAATCAACACGCATCTTGCAAGAAATCATTACTCTCGTTCGCACAGGTATTTGCAAAGATTGCGCTAACGTCACCCAAGATACATGGATTCTCGAATCACTCAGCGGGAGTGGGAATGATTACAGGTTGCATAACAACAAAGGTGATTGACATCATCTCAAGCCACACAAAGCTGCTCAGGTGCCACGTCGCGTCCAGTCTTATCAACGCCGCAACATCTTAGCCAAGTACATCACGCCTCATCAGTAACAATGGTTCAGGTAATTTTATCTTAATTAAGCATTAAATAGAAATTGTCTTGTCTTTCTATTTTTGGGTGTCGTCATTATGACACGTCCTCCTGCCATCATTTTCCTCTCCAAATTCATGCATGTTGCCATCTTTATCGTACTGTCACCATACCTATGGAATGTCCCATCACTCTACTTCATTTATGATCACATAGACACTCTAACCAATTTTTAGTTCCTTCTCCATCAACCTAAGCCATTAAGTGAATTCACAAAATAATCCTTCTTTAAAGCTGTAACATACCCTGAAGAATAGAGTCAGCTGAAATAGTTCTCTGGAGCCTACAGAGTGAGAAAGGCTTGTAAGCACAGAAAAAAAAGAGAGCAAAGAATTTAGGTATGAGGGTCAAGAAGAAATCAGAACTAGAAATGCTACAGGCCTTTTACAGGATAAAGTTGCAGCAGACATTCTGAGGAATGCAGGATGGTTGGAGTTTCTGGAAAAGTTTGAGGGGTTTCAAGAAGATATTGTTGATGAGTTCTTGAGAACGAGAGAGGGCACAATCAGAGGGTGAGGGTTCCTCTACCCAGCAAGAAAAAAAGACAGAACCTTCAAACTCCTCTACAACTGTTCAAAAAGAAAAGAAGTTCTCACTGGAGGCAACTTCATCTATAGTCCCTATTTCTGATAAAAAGAAGAAAGGCAAATAAATTAAGGAACTTGCTCCTGAGAAAACTCCATACATGACTCGCTCAGCCCGAAGGAAGATAACTCTAGCTGAGGAATCTTTCCCTCAAGAACTAACAGGGACAAGGTCAAGGCACAAAGCAAACAAAACCCCAAAGAAAGCTGACTCTAGAGAACACTATTGGACTGAAGAAACATCCCATGATTCTGATGAGATCTCTCTAATGAGGAAGAAAAGACTGAGAGAAGTTTCCCTAGAACAATCTCCTACTCCAGAGATAGAACACAGGCAAACTTTTACTATTTCCTCAGATTCTGAGGATGAGACACCTACTCCGGAGGCACCTGCTCCACCTATGCTACGAAGAAGCAAAAGAAAAAGGCAGCTCTCCCAAACTGAGAAAGATACTGCTCTCCTAGCTGAAGTACTTCTGGGTTTTAGAACTTCTGAGGAAAAAGTTGGGCCTTCATCAGTTCCAGCACAAATAGAGGAAACCCTAGGAGAACCTTAGGACAGGAAGACTATAGGAAAAGATGAAACAGACCTTGAGGTGTGGCAAACAGAAGAAGAAACAGGAACTTTCTCTCATTCCTCTGATCAAGAGGATATTGAGATTTCAAAAGAGCAACAACTATTGGAAGAAATTGATAATCTAAAAAGATTACTTTAGGGGAAAAATTAGATTATCACCGACCTCAAGAAGGCCAGAATGGAAATAGAGATGGAGCAAAAACAAATAATTAAAAAACTGCAAACAGAGCTCCAGAGTAAAGACCAACTAATTCAATAGAGGGAAGTAGAACTAGAAGCCCAGAAGACAGAGATAGCTAAAATCACGAAGGAAAAGGAGATAGAGGTAGTACAAAGTATCTCTGACCTTACCAAAGGTTGAGACAATAGTCTCATAGTAATTGCATCATTAATTGAAAGAGTACAGAGCTAAGATAAATAATTGACTTGGGCCAACAACAAAATAGATGATCAAGAAGAATATATTCAAGAGTTGGTTGGTCCAAGGGCAACCAGTGAACAGGAAGTACAAACAGATCCGTATGTGGGTCCAATTCCCATTGATATTCCTAAGGCCTTGTTTTATTAGGAAAGATGTAGAGAATATGAGGCTTCTAAGCCTATGCTGCAACTACATAGGGTAGTTACTGCCATGACAAAAAGAGTGGAAACCCTGGAGGAAAGAGCCATTTAGATGGCCTCCATTTCTTCTGAGATTTTATCTTGTAGACCTCCAAGTGTCAGTTATGCAATGTTTTACAAGAAAGGGTCCTGCAAAGAAGGTTGTCGTCAATTTTGTCTGATCTGCCTGAGAACACAGAAACAACAAAGGGGTTCATGGAAGCCTATACAAGGAGCTCTGATGAAGACATTTTTTTGTGTGAATTATATCTACATGGATTCTATGTTGATGATATGACCTTCCTTCTTAATTATTTTGTAGGAGATTGCCAGCTCAAAGCATTCGTGTCAATGATGAGGAATCATCAAATTTGGAATGAGCAAATGGAGGCTTGCCTCAAGAAGGATACAGAAACAAATCTTTTCATCAAAAAAGAGTGTCCCAACCCTCAAGCTTTTGAGACCCAATTCAGGGCATATGTCTATCACCCTAAAAGTTAGAACACAATTTTGACATTATACCTGAAAAATTTGCAAGAATGTTCAATTGATTTTGGTGTTTTTATGAACAGTTTAGCTAATCCAGTGCTTCCAATAGCAAAGAAAAGGTGGAATATTCTAACCTCAGAGCAGAAAATGAGAGAGGTGGTCACCCCTGCAAACTTAAGGTTATTTATGAGGAAAGCAAGGTTAATAGCCAAAATGATGGGTAAGCATAAATAGGAGTGGATAGGTGGGCGTTTTAGGACACCTCTCATAATCGAACCACTCCCTGTCTAGTCCAAACAATTGAAATATGAGAAATTGCAGGACTGGTTAAAGCAGGTTGATCAGTACATGGGAAATCGTAATACCAACCACACCACTTGGTCTACCTATGCACAAGACTATAGCTTGACTGACAGGCTACTCCACCAAAATAAATCTAGATTGTGAGAAGTAGGAGGACCTGCTAAACCTTAGGTATGGGGGGGATGATGAGTGCCAAGTACCACCCATAAAATATATCTTTTTACCTCTCTTTTTCTCCTTTCTGATCCAAACATCTTGATGTCTGCACCCAAATAGGCTAGCAAGATTGTTCTAAATAATGATTAATTAAAGATAAAGTACTTAAGATCATGATTTCTAATTAAAGGACTAATGTGCATGGAATTGATGGAAATATGCATAAAACTTCTCTTTTTGAATCAATAGGTGTAGATATTCAAATTGGCAATTTTGTGCATCTCTCGAGGTACTTCTAAATATCTTCAGAGACAATACCAGAATACCATGACATCAGAAGTTTTGAAGGAAGAGGAAGAGCCCTCCCGGAGTTGGATTGAAGATTGGAGCATCTTTAGAGCTGAGCAAGAAGGCCGCAATTATATCTCCAGAGCTATAGACATATCTCCGGGGCTGCAAACAGAGACATACATTCTGGCACCTCTTTAGAATAGGGCAAATTTCTAGCACAGCTGTTGATCAAGCACTTTCAACAGTGATCGTGATACCCCTCATATTACTCAAATCATCACTTGAGTGATTACGGGCCATCTTTAGTTAACTACTAGGAGTTTTTATCTCTTTTTAAGTTTTTGCATGAGTTACTAATGAAACTAATTTAATATCCATATTTTTAGGGCCTCGCTGCCCAAATGTATTAAGACTCAAACTTAGAATTCAGAGTGGACTTCTGTTCCACTCAATCTATTTTTATTGCATGATTACTCTCTATAGTTAGACAGCTAGTATAATAAAGAGATGGATGCCATCTTATAGAAGAACTGGTAGATGAAGATAAGTGATATGTCATCACTCATTTTATATATATATACTTAGAGAAGTAGCAGAAAAAGAATAGATTATTATTATTTTTTGTAATATCAATTAAGATATCAATTTTCCTATGAATGCAAAGCGAATGGAATTGGACCAAATTTAGTTGTGATCTTATTCTTTTGTGTTGATTTTGTACTGTAGCCTTCGACCCTAAGGGTGTGGAGCAAGGGCCCACTCTCACCACCAAGGCAGAAGGCTAGTACCGCTTTTTGTTGTTTCAAATTTTGCTTTATCAAATACTTACTGATTTGGATAGATAGATGCATGTTGCAGTTTATGGATTTGCTTTGAGTAGTTTACTGTTCCATTCTATTTTCAGCATTCTTTGAATTCATTTTGTAAGAGGATAGATCAATCTCTTTAAATTAGTAAAAGCCATTAGAATTAGCTAGAGAAAACAGGTAACTGTAGAATCCCTAGTTGCAAATAGCCGAGGACACAACCCTAGATTTTGACATCTGAAATATGAATAAATGATGAGGTATAATGACATCTTGTCAGATAGCTTATGGACCTCCAAACCATGAACCACTGGTGTTGATGATACACATTGACTTCCCAAACATGCCTTCAAATCCTTAGATCACAATTTTATATTACCGGAGCAATCCAAACCTCTTTTCTATCACTCTGTCTTTCCTGAGTATTGCAGGAACCAGTTCTACTCAGATGGCCAGAACTCCTTCAAATCTTCATGCGGACTTCTCAAATCTTAACTGGAGCAATTTATGACAATGCTCTACATAGCCACATGATCCGCATGCATTGATTGTCATTAATTTTCTCAATATCCTCAACAGTTCAGTCTTCTATGCAGATACTAAAATAGGATATAGTTGACACCAATGGCAACACGGATATGTTGGCATCAATGACAACCCACTTAGGCACATATTTGCAACAGAATCTCATATAGAGCAAGGGTATTATTGGAGCTAGTTCATAGTGATTTGTGTGGACCAATGCAAACTCCATCACTTGGAGGAAGTATCTATTTTCTAACCTTCATTGATTATTTCAGTAGGAAGTCTTGGATATATTTTCTAAAGTAGAAGGTTGATGCCTTTGGAAAGTTCAAAGAATTCAAAGCTATGGAGGAAAAGCAAAGTGGCCATTATATCAAGGTATTAAGATCAAATAGAGGAGGAGAATACATGTCAAATGAATTTTTGGATTTTTGCAAAGATTATGGAATCAAAAGGTAGGTTACTACAAGATACACACCAAAATAGAATGGTATATTAGAAAGGAAGAACATAACAATCATGAAGATGGATAGAAGCATGTTGAAGGCCAAATATTTTCCAAATGAATATTGGGCGAAGCAGTAGCATGTGCAGTATATATTTTAAACAGAAGTCCAACAAAAAGTGTCAAGGACCAAATTTTACAAGAAGATTGGAGTGGTTAGAAACATAGTGTACATCATTTTAGAATTTTTGGTTGTCTTGCATATTCTCTTGTGACATCAGAAATAAGAAGGAAACTTGATGATAGAAGTGAGAAATGTATGTTTATTGGATATAGTGAAGAATCAAAAGCTTCTAAGTTGTTTAATCCCATTACAAAGAAAGTGAAATATGTTAGCAGAGATGTAGAATTTAAAGAAGAAGAAGCATGAGATGGAAGCATTGATAAAACAATCACAATTGGAGAATCAATACCCCTAGATGATGAAGAATCTGAAGATCATGGTGTGCAAGGTAATCATCCAAGTCCACATACATAAACATTAGCACCAAGTTGTCAACAAGAACTCCAAGGAATGTTGAACAAGGTGAAAACTCTTCTCCCAATACACAAAGTGGTGACTCTGATCCTACTTTGGCCTAGCTAAGAGATTAATGTATAAGAAGATTAAGGAAAACAAGAACCTTGAAGGAGATTTATGAGTAAGGAGAAGAAAGAGAAGGTAACTTATATTTCCATTCAAATTTTGTTTTATTTACTCATGATCCTATATATTTTGAAGCAGTTAAGGAGGACCATTGTATCAAAGTTATGAATGAATAAATTGAGTCAACTGAGAGAAATCAAACATGAAAGCTAGTTGATTTACTTGAAGGTAAGGATTACATAGGATTTAAATGGGTTTATAAAACCAAATTTAATACAGAAGGTAAAATAGAAAATATTAAACTTAGGCTTAAAATTTGCATAAACATATTTTTAATTACTATTTAATGGATTTAACTATCAAAATCAAAACCTACCTTATTTTTTACTCTATGCTATTAAGAATTTTGCTTAAGTTTTTTTGTGAACATTCAACTTATTATTTGTTTTTTATTATTTTTAAAACTCATTTTTTACTCTATGTTATTAAGAATTTTATTCAATTTTTATGAACATTCAACTTGTCATTTATTGAAAAAATAAAAAATAAAATTTTGATTTAATATATAAAATAAAAATTAAATCTTGAGATTTTAGAGGGATTTTTTAACAAGGAATGTGAAAAATAGCCTTCCACTCAATTTATAATTTTTCTTAAAAAAAATATGACTTGGTATTTAAAAAGACAAAAAATATATAATTTGATATTTTAGTCATAAAAATTACATATGGGATGTTGAGATATTAAGAAGATGCTTATTTTGGATTTTGGAAATATGTGTTATTTTTTGTTGTGGAAATCTATGTGATAATTTGATTGTGGAAATCTATGTAATAATTTGACTATGAAAACCTATGTATTTATTAATTATAGAAACTGAGATTATATAGTATTATTTCTTGTTTTGTTTATCTAGTACAAGACTACAAAATAAAGTCCCAAACATGATAATGAACATTAGTTTGTGTAAATTTCTATCCAATAGAATTATTTTATATGTTCATAAATGGAGATTGTTTTGTCATCAATCCCACTAAGTTATGTACTAAATTTTTTTGAGTTTGTAATCAGTCATGTTAAATTATGTAATCAATAATGTTGGATTTTCTCAAAGATGTAATTCACCTAAATTTTGGTAGTGTAATTCACTCAATTCAAGGTCTATAATTCATCTCAACTACGTTTTTAATTATTGTCCATTGATAGTTGAATTTCATTGGTCATTGAGTATTATTTTGTCATTATAATAGAAATTTTATTATTGATAGCATTCTCTAGGCTATTATAAAATTAGTGATTACTTTGTGAGTCATATTATTTATTGTTGAGATGATAATTGTATTGTTATGATGATTCTTATTATTCACGAGATTTTTACTATTTATTATTGAGTTGGCTATTTATTATTTTTAGTTTTAATGACATTCATGAATATGAGAAACTATGAAATTTAATTAGGACAACTATTTTCACTTTTAGATTAATAAAGAACATTATAGATACAATATTTTGTTATGAGTATTATACACATGATTTATTGTAATATATGTATGCAAAAAAAATAAGTATGTTGAATATTTGTGGTTAATTGAATGTTTAGTTAGTTATTCATTACAACTAGGGTACTAACTACAAAAGTGACGAAAACATAAATATTCCTTAACTATCATGTTAATACTCCTTGAGATTGTCATTTAATGTTTAACTTTATCAAGTCCAATAAAATATATTAATAAATACATACTCTTAACATAGCTCTTAACACCTTCAATTTTTCATGCCACAAGGAAAAGGGTGTTCAAGTGAAATATTCCAACATTCCTAATAGATCCCAAGATTTGTATTTAATGTGATACTTGGTTATAAAGCAGACAATATATTGCTTCAAACATATAAATGTTATTGTAATAAATATTGATAAATACTTGTTGGTCTTATTAATTCACTGATATACGAATCCTTTAAAGAAAATAAACTATGTATTGATTTTTTAGAGAATCTTCCTCAATAAGTGGATTAGTAAGCATCACTGAGTGTGCCAACCTCCATATAAACTTCTTGTCTTTACTTATTCTCACTTGTAGTAGAAACATGAAAATGTCATACAATTCATACTTATATATAACAGTTAGGTGCCTCCTACATATTGGGAGTATGAGGTAGTCTCATATGTTATAAGCCACCTGTAGACCCAAAATCAAGTCACCCGACATCGTAGACTATAAAATGATCCATTTCCATTTCCATATACATGAGGGTGAAGTCTCACACCTTAATAACCTTAAGGTCCGAACACCGGCCCGGACACATGAAACCTCCATTCACAACATTTTGGAAAGTGTAGAACTCTCCCTATTTGTTCTGGCAACGTATTCAAGCCATCCACCATAGCTATCAAGCAAGCACAAGTGTCTAATCATTTGCGGATAGAAGGTAAGTGTTTCATTAAATTAATATTAAGATTGCAACTAATAAGTAAAGGGTTAATCGAGACAAATAACTAACCTGACATGGATCAAGCTCTTTTGATTTCAAAGTAGTGATATCATCTTTCAAAATAATGATAGATCACCTTGCACACCCAAATTTTTGTTGTGGAAATCTACGTGACAATTTGGTTATGGAAATCTATGTAATCATTTGGCTATGAAAACTTATGTGTTTATTAATTATAGAAACCGAGATTATATAATACTATATCTTCTTTTGTTTATCCAGTACAAGACTAGAAAATGAAGTTCCAAACATGAAAATGAACATTAGTTTATGTAAATTTCTATCCAATGCAATTATTAGTCCCTGTCAAAGGCAGGAGACTATAGTTTTCAGGTTTATAAATGTGCATTTCTTGTTTTTGGAAAACATGCATGATGAAATATTTGAAGCTTGACTATATTCTGATTTTTAATTTTTCAGGGGCTGCAACCACTTTCACATGCAGGGATTGGCCAGGGAATTTATCTGGGGTTTTTTATTGCAGCTAGGAAATTTATCTGGGGTTTTTTATGGCATAGGACAACACTTTAGCTTGCAACCATTGGATAGTGAATTTTGGTAGTTTTTGTATTGCACAAAATTGAGAGATGCGTGCCCAGGTTGCATGGATTTGGACATGTCTGCTTGCCAGTTGAAATGTTTTTTAAGGATACACCTATCTCTCGTCTAGAACAAGTGTCCCACTTTCCTTGTTACTCAGTAGGCTTTACATTGAGATGAACAATTCCAATGCTTTCCATATGCTGGAGCATGCTGAGAACTTGAGTCACCATTAAATTAATAGTTCCATCTATTATTTCCTCTTTTTGTTTGTGTTTCTGCTGGATGAAATCTTCTAGGCTCCTATCACAACAATTCTCAATTAAAATGCAATAGGTGTAGTTGTCGGGGCTATTTAAGTGCGTGTTGTATGTGTTGAAGAATTGCACAATGTGTTTGTACAGGTAGGGTTTCAGGATATGGAAAATATTTATTTCATTTTCCATTTGTGTCCTATCTTTGCCATTTTGCAGTATTTTCAGGGCAAAAATAGTTCTGTTGGATTTTCAATCAACCAATTTTGGTGCAAACCACTAACAAATAACAGTGAATATCACCAGGGACAATCAAGACTCTTGAATTTACTCTAAAACCCTAGGAATAGAAATGGAACAATATTATAGATCCAAGCTTGTTAATCTGTCTATGAATATAAAGGCTTTCAGCACTACAGTTCAAAAATTCAAGCTTGTTGTACCAACTAAATATTAAAGAATTTTTTACTTATGGTTATTATGGGATAAGATTTACTATCTTTATCCCTGGAACGGTTCCAGTTCCTTTGATTTTTCCAAAAAACACTTTGCTTTGTAGATTTAGGATTGGGCTAATGGTTCTATTACTATTTTGCATTGTCCTTTCCTTAATGCGACCTAGAGCTTTTACTTATTGAATCGGCTGAGAGAGCAGATTTTTCTTCAACCATGGCTATGTTTCTAACAAATATCACTATTTCAAATTGTATTTTCCATTGTGTTGTCGTTGTTGTCATGTTTCTCATTTTTGGTAACATGGTTTATGTTTAATAAAAATTGATTTTTTTTTAATTTTTAACTATTTTACATGAAAATTTGATTCTATTTACAAAGTACCAATAATATTTATTTATTTATTATTTTTACTAGTTGTAATTTTTCTCCATCTTCATTTATTATTTAGATTAAATGTTGTTCATGAAATATATTTTTAATTTAAAATCCAAATAATTGTTATCTTTTAAGTGAAGGCAAATAAAAAGTAATTACTCGAGAAAGTGAGTTGGTGTAGAAATGATAGATTGAGGATGGCTCTCCTATAGCTAAAGTCATTTATGTTTGGCACACTACATGTTAGGGATTGCATGCAAAAGATATCAATTAAATGCAAATAAAGATTAAACAGAGGAATGGAGATACAGAGAAATAATAACAATGAGAGACAAGTTTTAACGTGGTTCACCCAAACTTGGGCTACATCCACCAACAGAGAGTCCACTATTATTATCCAGTAAATCAAATTGATTACAACCAGCAATCCTTGCAACTCAATAACGCTGCAAAATGCTACAATACATCAATGGAAACCCTAACCCTTAGCCGCTTTTATCAAGCCTTATGTCGGTTACAAAATAGGGTTTTTTTAATGTTGGCCAATAGAAAAATAACTCCCAACGCCTTTATAAAATAATAAAATTTGTTTTAAGTTTCAGGGGCACTGCCCCTGAGCCCCCACGAGGGCACTATCCCTCGACCCTGTCTTGTATCGCGACAGGGAGCGCACTAGGGGCGCTGCCCCTGGACCCCGCAAGGGGTGCTGCCCCTTGACCCCATCTTGGGGGTGCTGCACCCAAACCCCCGCAAGGGGTGCTACCCCTTGACCCCATTAAATAATTTGGGGGGAAACTACACTGATAAAAGTGGGGTAAATTTAACCTCAAAATCTAATTAGGCTCCATATAACAACAAGCTCCCACTTGGAGACTGATCAAACTCCACACCATATGATCTCCCACTTGGAGACTGATCATAACACCATTGACCCTGTAGCACCCACTGGAAATAAGCACCCTAGACTCTGTTGTTCTAATTTTTTGTTTTCAGTCTTGAAAACCAACCGAAGCTAAAGAGGAGCTCAGCTTCTCCCTTGTCACTACCTTCATAAACATATCCACTAGATTTTCATATGTATGTATCTTTTCCAGCCATAACTGTCCATCATCCAACACTGACCGAATGAAGTGATACCTCAACTATATGTGTTTGGTCTTTAAATGCAAGGCATAATTCTTTGCAAGATGTACATGGAACTCTAGCTATTCGTAAACAAATACCTGTTAGCCTGTTGTTTGCATAATTCTTCCATGAAATATTGTAGCCATATCATCTCCTTGCTTGCCTCTATTGTAGCTATATACTCTGCCTCCGTGGTGGATAAATCAACCACCTTTTGCAACTGTGAGATCCAACTCATTGATGTCCCACCTACAGCAAAGACATAACCTGTAGTACTCCACCTGGTATCAATATCCCTTGCCAAATCTGAGTCTACATAACCTGCTAAATCACTATTAGAGCCCCCAAAACATAAGTGTTTATTGAATGTACCTCTCAACTATTTGAGAATCCATTTTACTGCATTCCAATGCTGTAATTTGGGATGACTCATATTCATTCTTATGACTCCTACAACATGTGCAATAACTGGTCTCGTGCATACCATGGTGTACATTAAACTTTCTATAGCTAAAGCATATGGTACCTTGGACTTTTTTTTCCTCCTCTTATGTCTTAGGACACATCTCCTTATTCAATTTCAAATGACTAGGCAAAGGTGTGCTGATAGCTTTTGCATTCTCCATATGGAATCTCTGCAACACCTTTTCAACATAATCAACCTGAGATAGAGTGAATTTTTTGTTCTTCTTATCTCTACAAAATTTCATACCAAGGATTTGTTTTACTGCCCCTAAATCTTTCATAGCAAATGATTGTTATAACTGTTGTTTTAACTCTCTTATGTGATCCATGTTAGACCCTGCTACAAGCATGTCATCAACATATAAACATAAAATAATGTAGCTATCATTGTCCAACTTCTTAAAATAAACATAATGGTCAGAATTACACCAGCTGTAGTCTTGCTTAGCCATAAAACTATCAAATTTTAAGTACCATTGTCGAGGTGCTTGTTTCAAGCCATATAAGCTCTTTTTCAATCTGCACACCAGTTTCTCCTTACCTTTGACCTCAAATCCTTGGGGTTGTTCCATATATATCTCCTCCTCCAAATCACCATGGAGAAAGGTAGTTTTCGCATCTAGCTGCTTCAAATGCAAATCTTCAGCAGCCACAATACTTAAGACAGTACGAATAGAAGTCATCTTAACAACTAGAGAAAAAATCTCAACCAAATCAATACCTTTTTTCTATGCAAATCCTTTTACAACTAACCTGGCTTTAAATATTTTCTTACCTCCATCTTACTCTTTCAGCCGATAAACCCATTTGTTTGGTAAAGCCTTTTTACCTGTAGGCAACTTACATAATTCCCAAGTCTAATTTTTCAGTAAGGAGTCCATTTCTTCTTTCATTGCAAGCTCCCACTAAGCCTTTGTATCCACCTACATAGCTTCATCATACCCTTCTGGTTCACCAGCATCTATTAACAAAATAGAATTCAAAGAGGGAGAAAACTTTTCAGGAGGTCTACTTAGCCTTGTTGACCGTCTAACATTCACTGGAGTTTGTGGTATTTCTTCTTGCTATTGCGGAGCATGAGGAACCACTAAAACATCATTATCTGGAGTATCATCTAGCACCAAATAATCCTTTTCTTTTTTCTCATGCTGCTACAACTGATCTTGCACAACACCTTCTCATTGAATACAACATCCTTGCTTCTCACAATTTTCAAATTTTTAACATCACAAAGCCTATAACCAAATTCATCAATGTCATATCCAACGAAGATACACTTTTTTTTATTTTACATCTAGTTTGGTTCTATTTTTAAAATTTACATGTGCAAATGCTTCACATCTGAAGGTTTTGAGCAAAGAATAACTCACCTTCTTCCCTATCCATTCTTCCTCTAGAATACCACAACCCAAAGGAACTGAAGGAACTCTATTAATTAAATATACAATGGTATTGATAGCCTCTGCCCACATGTTTAAAGGTAGCCCAACATGAAATCTCATGCTTCTTGCATGCTCCATTGTCCTATTCATGCGCTCAACCACTCCATTTTCTTGTGGAGTCCCTGGAACTATTTTCTGCCTACGAATTTTATTAAAGGAACAATAATCCTTAAATTATTTGTTGCAATACTCACCACCATTATCAGATCTGAAACATTTTAATCTTTTACCCGTCTCATTCTCAACCAAGCTTCTCTATTTCTTAAATGTTTCAAATACATCAGATTTCTGCATGAGGAAATAAATCCAAACCTTCCTAGTTGCATCATCTATGAATGTAACATAATACCGAGAGACACCGAGAGAAGACACTTGAGCCGGTCCCCATACATTTGTATGAACAAGCTCCAACTTTTCATCTTTCTTTTGCTTCCCATCCTTGAGAAAACTCTCTTTTGTTTGCCATACACACAACCTTCATAGGGTGAAAGCATAAAGATGAGTATACATTTTGTGGAAGTCTCCCACAGATGAAAAATACCTCTTGGAATGGGTACCCGTTTTGGATCGGGCACCCGAAACAAAACGAGTATCCAGTTGAAATGGGTACCTGTTTCATAACAAGTACTCATTTTATAATGGGTACCCATTTTCAAAAAAACTAAAAAAATAGCCATATGCATATAAAAACAAAAAAAAAAACTTTTTGAAAATGGGTACCCATTTTCAATTTTTTTTTTTTAAACATGCCTATTGCTAAGTTTTTTATTTTTTTAAAATGAGTACTTATTTTTAAAACGAGTACCTCTTTATAACGGGTACCTGTTTCTAAAAATTTAAAATTTTAAATCTACTAATTTGCATTGGTTTTAGGCTTGGAAACCCAAGCCTTAGCTTTGGACCTGCAACTAAGAGACCATGAAAATAGCAAGAGAAAAAACTAGTTTCACCACTATGGTTGATGACTTTTTTTTTCAGAGTATTTCAACGAAATTAAAACCCATTATAGATCTCAAAGTCTAGTTTTCAAATATGTAATTTTTTTTTGCTATTGAACATAATTTTCTATTTATTATTTATTTTCCAAACAAACTAACTCATAAACTTGAAATAACACAGGTTACTATTTTTTTAATAACTTTTGATTTTAAAAATTTCTTGAAAAAAAAATTATGTCTGACCAAACTAGACATCATTCTCTAGATGATGAAAGAAATTTTTTTAGTGAATTGATTAGTTTATCTCAAATTATGTTGGTCGTACATGAGGGGTTTTAGAAAACACTAATTAGGGCCATTAAAAAATTAATAAAAAAATATTTATCAAAAAATTACAAAAAAATATCCTGACTAAAATTCAACATCCTGAGATTTTGCCAATAAGGGCGTGGTTCAGTGGTTAAGTTGCTCGGTTGTAGTGGCGGCCACTAGAGTTCAAACCCCCACTGGGCTAACGAGCTCGCAGGTGTTACGCCTTCACTGGGCCAATGAGCTTGCGGGTTTGAAGTGTTCTTTCTTGGGGATGAGGTCCCCCGTGTTGTGGCCTCACTGGTTCATAGCTCCGGACAAAAGCATTGTGTGGATCCAGAGGGCGTGTTGCACCAGCGTCACTGGTCACGTTAAAAAAGTTTACTAGGTGCATTATCTTTAAAAAACAAAATTCAACATCTTGAGAATCTTTCCAAAAAAAGAATTAGAAAAATACATTAATTTAGGTCAAATTGTGTTGGCCGTACACATGCATGCTTTTGTAAAAAATAGGGGACTTTTAAAAAACTATTTTTTGTACATCTAATAAAAAACCAATTTGCATCATCTGGGTATTAGAAAAAATTACATATTTGAAAACTAGAAACAAAATCCTACATTTCTTATTTTTACATCATCTTAATATTTTATGTGCAAGTGCTTCAAATTGTCACTCCAAGTACGACAAAATTTGAAAAATGGGAAAAACACTTCCACTTTTTGGCCAAAAAGTGAACTCTTTTTCTTGCACTTACCCCACAGAAATCTATATTAATACATTTCAGACTTAGTAAAAATTTCTTAGAATAAAGTACCTTCATACCTTTTTCACTCATATGCCCAAGTCTATTATGCCATAGTGTTGTCTCAAAACCTGCAACAATTGTTCCAATCTCTTCCTGTGAACCTGCAACAACTGTTACTGAACCTGTTTGATTTTTCTCTGTAACAACTAAAGTAGAAGGAATAGCATGACCTATACAAAGATATAAGGTGCCTACTTTCACACCTTTTGCTACTATCAAGGCACCTCTTGAAACCTTCCAATTTTTATCACTGAAAGTAACTATGCAACCTTCATTAGCTAGTTGCTCTGCTGAAATTAAATTCCTACTCAGCCTTGGAACGTACCTTACCTCTTGTATTAGCCAATGATTCCCATTCTACAACTTAATCTTGATTCTTCCCTTTCCAACAATTTGACAAGGTTCGTTATCTCCCAAATAAACCAGTCCAAAATCCCCTTGGACATAATCAAGAAAATAACTTCTATAGGGTGTAGCATGAAATGAGGCCCCTGAATCTAAAACCCATGAATCATCAACATTATCTAGGGAAACAATCAAAGCATCATCTTTAGATTTATTACTTACCACATTTGCCTCCTTATTGCCTTTTTGTTTGTCTCCTTCTTTATTCTTCCGAGACCAACAATCTTTCTTCAGATGGCTCAATATCCCACATTACCAGCAATCCTTCTATCCTCTGGATTGGGATCTCTTGTTTTTTGATTTTCCTCGTGACTTCCCATAACCTCTAGAACATTTTCCTCTCTCCTTTGATCGGCCCATGCTCTCTGCATTCAAAACACTACCTGATGTGGACCCTTGTGAGCTTTTCCATCATATTTCCTTGCTAAAGATAACACCAACAACATCATCAAATTTTAAAGTATTTGAACCAGAGACAGAGTTAGTTATAGCCATTACCTTGAGCTATTCTAACTTTCTGGAAAATAACATAATATCAATAGAGCCCTCACCTCTTCATCAAAACTTACTTTTATAGAAGTTAACTGACTGATAATCATATTAAACTCATTTAAATGATCTTTCACAGATCCACCTTCAATCATTTTTAGATTAAACAAACACTTCATGAGAAATACCTTATTTGAGGCTGAGGGTTTTTCATAAAATTTAGCCAAAGCTTTCATTAGACCATCTGTTGTCTTCGGTTTCGTTATATTGAATTCCATCGATGGTTCTAGGCATAACTGAATGGTTCCCAGTGCCTTTCTATCCAAAAGATTCCAATCCTCATCAGTCATTGTTGCCAGTTTCTTAGCTATTCCTTCCAACGGCCTCCATAAATCCTTTTGATAGAGATAATCCTCCATCTGTATCTTCCATAACTGATAGTTATGCCCATTGAATTTATCTACCTTCAATTTACCCTCATCCACCATTGCTCCCACTTAATCGTGAGACTCCCACTCAACTGTGAGAGCTTCTTATAGACGATAATCAGACACAACCCACTTTGATACCACTTGTTAGGGATTGCATGTAGAAGATATCAATCAAATGAAAATAAAGATTAAACAGAGGAATGGAAATACATAGAAATAATAACAGTGAGAGACAAGTTTTAATGTGGTTCACCCAAACTTGGGCTACATCCACCAATAGAGAGTCCAATATTATTATCCAATAAATCAAACCGATTACAACCATCAATCCTTGCAACTCAATACCGCTGCAAAATGCTACAATACATCAATGGAAACCCTAACCCTTAGCCACTTTTATCAAGACTTATGTCAGTTATGAAATAGGGTTTTTTATGGAAGCCAATAGCAAAATAACTCCCGACACCTTTATGAAATAATAAAATTCGTTTGAGGTTTCAGGGGCGCTACCCCTCGACCCCATCTTGTATTGCGACAGGGAGCATGCCAAGGGCACTGCCCCTGGACCCTACAAGGGGCACTGCCCCTGGACCCCGTCTTGGGGGCGCTAGTCCCAAACCCCTGCAAGGGGCACTGCCCCTTGACCCCGTTAAATAATTTGGGGGGAAACTACGCCGATAAAAGTGGGGTAAATTTAACCTCAAAGTTTGATTAGGCTCCATATAACAATACTACATGCAAATAGTGGTGAAGCTTCTTCATTCTTGATTGCCAGCAAGGAAACCCTGCTGAATTTGCAGCCATAAGCAGTTGCCTAAGGATTTTTTTAACTTGTATTTCAAGAGTATAAAATTTATAAATGTATATTTGCGTGATATGATGCTCAAAATCAATGCATTAAAGTGCAATCAATTATGTCAATATACTCCCTTGATCTTCATAGGTGCGAGTATTCAATTTTAAAAGTAGTGTTTCCACTATTTTATTTTGCCTTGGAGGCCCTTTTTCCACTTGATATTGGTATGTATGTTATTCTAGGTAGATTTTCACATTATGCTTGGAGACATTGCCGCCCATTATCAACTCCTTTCACATGCCACTGTTGTAACATTTAGCCTAGGAAAAATGAGGCAAGATTAATACCTAATCTCCTTAAATGATTTTCATTCTTTCTAAATGTTTTTTTTGCTTATAGAGACTCAAATTTTCCATGCAGACCACAAAAATAGTTATGTTGGATTTTCAATAAACCAATTTTGGTGCAAACCAGTGACAAGTGAATATCATGAGGCACAATCAAAAGCTCTTGAATTTACTCAAGAGCTCTTGAATTTACTGTAGGATGGTAAGTGCAAGGTATTTCTCTGTAGGAAAGAATATTTATGGAATTAGGGCTAGTGTTGAGTATACTCAAGTATTTTGAAGGGCCACACATATTGTCCCTAGCTAAAAAGTGAGTGGATTCAGCTACTAAAACAAGGAAGGGGCCCAAATACATCTTTTTCTATTTACCTATATTATTTTATAACATAAAATATTGAAGGGTCATCTGCAAATTGAATTTCTTGTGGTTCTTCCATTTTAGTAAAAATCAAAAAGTGAAGGGCCTTGACTGTTAGTATAAATAAGGAATGTGCCAATAGAAGGCCTTGGCCAATTGGCCTATGGAATTCAAAATATTTTGTCAACTCCTCATTCACTTCTAGCTAAGAATAAGCATATTCAAACAACACTAAAGCTATTTGACAAGCCTTTTGCCAAGTTATATTTAGTCCCTAGTAAAAGCTCAGTGAAGGTCCAATCTATATGAGCACGTCATTGGCCCTTTTATAAAATGCATTAAAGGAATGTATACATTCATGTCTAGAGTCCTTAGCCTTATCTGATCCCTCACACCTACTAATCAAGTTGTCTAACATATATTTGCCTTCTAGAAAGAACTTGGATTTGCTTTCTTTATGTACACATCTTCCTTCACTCTCGAGGATTTGCTTCCTTTATATTAAGGAATCTATCAGTTTTGGCACATTGGGTCCTGATATTAATAGGGACATTATTAAATTAATTGCAAAAGGAATGTGATTGGAATCAAATAATAAAAAGGCGTACAATTCTACTCATTGTGTCACAACCATTTGGCCATGTCAAAGTAACTTTGATTAAATTGTTGGCTTTTTATCTTAATCTTCTTAAAGTACCTCACTACATACTTAAGGAATATTACATCAAGATTCTCAAATGTCTAGGAATACTTGTTCTAGTCTATTGCCCGATGGCTAAGAATGTTTGAATAGGTAATTAGCAAGTAGATAGCTATTGGTAAACAATGTTTTGAGTCTTTGCTTCCAATGTTTTGAGTCTTTGCTTTGATCCAATATTCTCTAAAGAAGAGCCTTGATTATACCATAGGAAGACTATCCTTTTGAAGTTGGTTTGGTACTTGACAATTCATGTTTTTGTTGTCAATTGCTATGGAATTGATAGGCTTTGTCTAATGCTTGGTTAGGTCCACTTGTTGACTATAAGTATTGATTTTGATTTTCATGGAGTCACATGATATCTTTATTTGTGTCTAGATTAAGGTTGTTTGCAAGATCTTTGCAAATTTGGTTGCAACTTGAATATGGGTTGTTTCACATAGTCCTATTCCAAGTATGTTGGATGGCATATTTGGTGATAAATCATATCATAGTACTTCTCTATTAAATCTTTAACACGGGTAATCTTCTATCCTATGAAATAGAAAATAAACATGATTTTTTTAATGTCATTTGAGGTTGCAAAATAGCTTTGAGAAATTCCTATGTAAAAAATTAAGTACCATAAGTTGGAAAGAGCCTTAGCATAAAGTAGTTTGTAGGTTACACATTACAATTTAGTAGTTTCAACAAAAGGATCAAAATATAATATGGTGCTATATGAAGGAGATTTAATTTAGTAGCATGCCAAGCCATATCTCCTCAAGCCAACAAATGAGAATTAAATTGCTACTTGTCAAATATTTGGATAAAACTTACAAAATAAAAAATGCAGTTTGACTTCAAATTGACCTTCTTTTTCATTTTTGAAAAGGGTTTTATTTCTACACTCATAGAGTTTTCAAATGGCATTTTCTATTATTCAATTCCATCTAATTACAATTTTGTCTATTCTCTCAAGTCCCTCGAGCAAGTTAGGATGTTTACATTAAACATTGGGAGCAGAAACGAGTCAAGTCATTGAAATCTGAAATCTAATGTACCTGTCTGACTATATTTGACTACATATGTACTCAGAATGTTGTCACCCTTGAGTTGAATTCTCTTGACTTTATGAGCTTACCCACAAACTATCTTTACTCATTTAGTTTCCTTCATGCTTCTGTCTGTGTGATCTCTCTAACTGCAAGATTTACTCTTGACTAAACTACTATCGGTGTTTAATCGGTGCACCCTCCTTGCAACTATACTATACCATACCTGACAAATATGACTTTTTGATGCCAAGCATCTTGCCCAGTTTTGAAATAGGATTGGCTCAATTTTGTTGACTTTAGTCAGTAACTTCATCAAGTATAGCTTTTCTTTATGATGTTCAATGCCATAACTATCCATTAAAGTTTGTGTTATGTATTGGAGGTCTTGTTTTACAGGGAAAGATTCATTTATTCCTTAACTATTTTTCCAATTCCATGGGACTATTACATTCAATATAACTAACATTTCATTTCAGGTTTTATGAACATCATCAGCTCACTATGATGCAGACTATTTTCAAGAGCCACATAAGTTTATGCACCGCCTTGTAACTGAATATTATTGGTCATTGGTGGATCCTATTGAAACAATAATTATGGATCTTGTCCCCACTCCAACCAAGGCAATGCCTATAAGGCTTGCTAAAAAGATCACATAAACAGAATCTCAAAGTAGTAATAAAGACTAAAATTGAGCTACTTGCCTTTTAAACTCCTATGAGGTTAATTACCATGTACAAATTGAAAGAGTACGTTATATAATTGCCAACAAGAAAAGAGTTCAAAACTTATTGTTGCATATACCTTGTGCTTTATGATGTTTTTAGGCCTTTTTTAAGGCTTTCAAGTCTAAATCATGTTTGAAAATATTATTTGCATGTCAAATGTTCTTTTTAATATAATAAAAGGCCCTAATTTATTCACAATGCACTTTGAAGATCACCTGCAAATATGGGAAAACTTACAGTCTCACAAGACACGTATATGTGGTAAAGCTAAGGAAGGCTCCAACATGGCTTCGAAGTTCAAGCATTGATCTCAACACAATAGCTTGGAATATTTTTTAACTCTTTGGCATTCCACCTTTTGTTGAAGTAGTAATTATATGCCTGTGTAATATATTTGAATAAATAAGTTATCTAGGCTTTTTAAACTGCCCATTTTTCATTTTCATTCAGGTGGAATGATGAAGCTCCTAGTGGATTTTGATCCGCTTCATAATGAATGGATAAAGCATAATAATCCAATTCTGGATCTCCACATTTAATAGCTAAAATAGTATCTTCCAAGCATATAGCTTGGAATGTTTTTTAATTCTTTGGCATTCCACCTTTTGTTGAAGTAGTAATTATATGCATGTGTAATAGATTTGAATAAATAAGTTATCTAGGCTTTTTAATTTAGAATTTGAATATAATGATGGGTATATTTAAGTGTCCAGTTTTCATTTTCATTCAAGTGGAACGATGAAGCTCCTAGTGGATTTTGATCCGCTTCATATTAAATGGAAAAAAACATAATCATCCAACTTTGGTCCTCCACATTTAATAGCTAAAATAGTATCTGCCAAGCATAGGACATAAGCTTAGATCATGTTTTAGTTTGCTTGTTTGACTAGCCATTCATGCATAGTTTGATTTTCTGTTATTGCTAAAACACTCCAACACATTTCCTAAGTTGTTTGACATTAACCACCATAAAGTGGTAAATAGGAAATTCAGATCATATCATGATAATGCAAAAGATGTATTCGATGCACCCATTTTAATTATTGTACATTTGAATGTGTGATCTTGTAAGACAAGACTTGACTGCAATTTATGGCGTATTTGTTCTTATGCAACTCCTAAATATGTTCTATGGATACTGCTAACAGAATATCTTATCTACCCTATTATTATTTTTATATTTTAAGGAGGAAATGTAATGTTTTGGTTCTTTACAGATAAGCTATTTTCTTTCAGCTTTGCCACCTTTAAACTGCTCACACCTTTCTAGCATTTGGTAAGGACTGTAGCTGCCTTGCAGTCCTTGTTTTATTTGTTCATAAGTGGAAATTGTTTTGTCATCAATCCCATTGAGTTATGTACTACATCTATTTGGGTTTGTGATCAATCATGTTAAGTTATGTAATCAATAATGTTGGATTTTCTCATGGATGTAATCTAACTAAATTTTGGTAGTGTAATTTACTCAATTCAAGTTATATAATTCATCTCAACTCCATTTTGTAATCCACCCATCAACCATTTTTATGGATCATGGAGATCTAGAGATCGTAGAGCTTACTAATGATTATTGTCCATTGATAGTTGGATTTGATTGGTCATTGAGTATTGTTCTTTGTCATTATTATAGAAATTTTATTATTGAGAGAATTGTCTAGGCTATTATCAAATTAGTGATTACTTTGTGATTTTTTTTTTTGCCGAGGGTTACTCGGGTTTTTGGTCTGGTCCAAGTCCAGAGAGACCCTTATGAGGGATCTCTTCCCATGACTTTATTGCCGAGACCACTACAAGGGGGTCTCAGTCCCCAAGGCATCATCACCTTTTTTAATTCAAACTCACGAGCTCATTGGCCCAGCGAAGGCCCATAGCTTGCAAGCACGACAAGCTAGTGAAGGCACATATCCTACAAGCACGTCAGCCTAGTGAAGGCACAAGGCCTATGAGCTCTTTGGCCTAGCGGGGGTTTGAACCTTGCCACTTGGTGGCTGCCACAATAATCTTATGACTTGACCACCGCACAACGCCCTTATCGACATTACTTTGTGAGTCATATTATTTATTACTATTTATTATTGAGTTGGCTATTTATTATTTTTAGTTTTAATGGCATTCGTGAATATGAGAAACTATGAAATTTAATTAGGACAACTATTTTTAATTTGAGATTTTTAAAGAATATTATAGATACAATATTTTGTTGAGAGTATTATACACATAATTTCTTGTTATGCCATGTACTATGCTTGTAATATATGTATGCAAAAGATATAAAGTGACTAAACTATTGACTGTAAAAGATATAAAATATTTACCACTTTTTGTTGTTGATGAAGTGTAAAATTCCTATTAATTGTTTAACTATTGAAATGGATGATATTTATAGAGCCAAAAAGATAATGATGACGATGAACCTATTATTCTTTCTTCCCATTTTTATTTTGAGGAATCTTTTAAATGGAACATTTTTTAAAAATAATGGAGGAGAATAATTTATTATTGTTTCGTGATGTGAACTTATTATTCTTCTTTAATGGTATCCTTTCAATGAAATATCAAATTCTATAAAAAGTTATTCTTTCTCCATATCATCTTGGCTTTTAAGGATGATAAGGAATCTTTTAAATGAAACATCAATCCTACAGAAAACTACGTATACTTAATAGATATATAAATATAGCCACTAATCAGGTTTTTCTTCGTTATCTTTAGTTTGTGTTAATACCATATTACAAAATTCATATTATATATAGTTTGTAAAAATGTTGTTTATTCCATCATTAACAAATTAGAAGAAAAAAAAAATCTAGGAAGTAAAATTTGTGATTATAATATATGTTTCTTGGATTGTAATAAAAGTTTTTTTTTTTTTTAAACAATAATAAAGATTGTGTTTTAGAAAAAGGTGGTTTCCATTGTGTAGGAAATTCCCACTCAAGTTATTTTATCACATTAAACTATTTACAATAATGATATTTCAATTCATTTCAACAAAACATAAGGGACAATAATCTATTTATTTAATAGAAAATTAATATTCAAATATAAGAATTTGATGTTGTGTTCACAATTAGTTATATTTCATAGAAAGAAAATTATTGTGAATTTCATCCAAATATTTATCCTAAGGATTAGTGGAACATGCCAAAAATTTAAAAGGATTTGAAGATGGTCTTAAATTTTATACTTTCTTCCAAGAAGAAATCAATATATAGACATTTTTTTTTTTAAAGGATTCATATATAAATTATATAAATGAACCAATATGAGCAGCAAGTGTTTATGAATATTTTTTAGAATATTTATATTCTTTAATAAATAATTTATACTTCATAGCCAACTATGAGATTATACAAGTATTAGGAGTTGTTAACAATGTTGGAAATACACTTTTTCTTGTGGCATGAAAAATATTTTAAGAGTAATTTTATTTATTTCTTTAGTTTTATTCTAGTTGAGAAGATTAAACATTAATAAGCCAATCTCAAATAGCATTAACATGATAGTTTGAGGAATATTTATGTTTTTGGTAACTATTGTAGTTAGTACCTATTGTGGCCTCCACAACACATGCCTATTTATTTCAAATTGGGGGCCATTGTCTTTGTTTTATATTTTATTTTGACCTTAATTTTCATGTTTCTTATTTTTGAGGGGTCGGGTTTGAATGCCATTGTCTTTTGGATTATTTGATCTTCAATGTTAAGGTTGCTTGTTTAATGTCCAAAATTAATATGATGTGTCTCAATATGGTCTTGTTGAGGCATCTCAATGTTCATGAACTCCTTAGAGAATTTTAATTTTATGCTTGATCAAATTTCTCTACTGGAGTCAAATTCTACCTTTGGATGGGTTTCAAACTTTTCTTGCAATCTTATAAATTGCAAACTTACAAAATACCCCAAAACCATAAAATTCATCTATTCGTATGCTTCTGAATCTAACTTACATGTGTGAAAATGTGCATAGAACCCCAAAACCTTTACTTACTTTACATTGTCAAACTTTTGATCTCATTTTACATGCATACAAATATACACTAAAATTTTAAAAGATTTATACTAGCAGACATTTCAACCTATTTGTAAATGTGCCACTATGTATCCAAAAAAAATTAAAATCTAACATATTATACTTATCAAACTTTTCAAATTCATTTGCACGCACGAAGTCATGCACCAAAACTTTGAAACCTTGATTCATTTTATATTGCCAAAGTTTTTCTATCAATTTGCAAATGTGCATTTGTACATTGAAACCCTAGAACCCTAATGATTGGTGGGCATTGATGGCTCACATGTGGGAATTGACCATAAAACTTTGTGACCCTTCATTTTCCCTCATTTGACATTTTCCGATCCTATTTTAAATTATAATCCATGTGGTTTCTCCTCATGCATGGGCATTTTGATTGTGACTAACTGTTGGCATTCTAGATCTATGCTGTGTGGGGATTCTCATTTTAGCATCATTCATTTTTTCTACGTTTTCTTTTTAACCTCTTCTTAGTGCATTCATTTTTCATTCTCAGGGTTTTTGAAAATGTGTTTTTAGCAAAATTTGGAGAACCCTTGTTTAGGTAGGTTTTCGTTAACCCTAACTCTTTTTTTTGGATATTAATAAAATGTCAGAAGCCTACAGAGACCAAGTAACAGCGGCAAGTGGTGAAAAAACAATCGATGCAACAGTTATGGGGGCGCATAGCCAAAACAGACGGAATAGAGAAAAACATGAAACAGGATACCCATGCCAGAGTCACTCGACGGGGGCTGCGTCAGCAATATCAGAGGTAGGCACGAAGGTGAGGCAGGCAGAAATTTGCATGTAAAAACCATGAAGGTCCATTATTAGTAGACTTTTGAAACCAAATTGCATATATGAAAATATGTTATCCAACTCTAAATCTCTGAAGGTCCTTTATTAGCTCTTTCAAAACCAAATTGCATATGTACAAACATGCACAAAAACTTTGAAATCCCAAAACATTTTACCACAAAATTTTGAAGCCAAATTGTATGTGTGAAAATGTGCATTTAAAATTTGAAAGCCCAAAAAGAGTGAAAATGTGTATTTAAAATTTGAAAGCCCAAAAAGATTTACCTTGTGTAGTTTTGAAACCTTGACTCACCTTATGTTGGTGACTCTTTTAAACTAACTTGCACATATGCCATTATGCACCAAAAGTTTGAAATCTTGACATACCTTATATTATTAAACTTTTTCGCTCACTTTGCACACTTACAATAATGCAAGAAAATTTTGAAACCCTAACATACTCTATAGAGCTAGATACTTTTTTGCTTAATTTTCACACTTGCAAATGTGCACAAAACCTCTAAAACCTTGCAAATCATGCAAATTGACCCCAAAACATTACAATTTTCTAGGAACTAGACTTTTCCTACATGCAAGCATGCAATAAAACCTCAAAAAACCTACCAGTGTCATAAAATGGTTGAATTTTTTAAAATTTCAAACTTTTAGGGTTTCCCTGATGTTTCAATGCTAATCTTGTCTCATCTTTTGATAGGATACCGATACATACTATGTCTTCACATGCAAAGATGAAGTACGAGTTTAAGGGAATTGTTCCTCAATCAAAGTTCATGTCAAAATTTTTCTCCAACATATTAGACATAGACCTAGGCTATGTGAGCTTGAAGGAGTTTCATAAGAGGATTGTAGATGCTAGTAGCACAAATCAAATGGAAAGAAACTTGGTAGGGAGTGGCCTGATGCAAGCAATTTTCTTTCCTATCTTTGCTTAGTTAGTAGAGCTTGTGATGACATGTGACAAATTTTACAACGACACAAGAGAAATCAAAAATACAGAAGGCTATGCAATCATACAAATTTACCCACAATATATTGAAGATGTAGAATCTTGTAATAAGAGAGGTATAAACAGAAGTCAATATGGGTTCTTTAAGGATTCATTATAACCTTAATGTGGATTGATGTGTAAAAATCATAAACAAGAACTAGTTTAAGAAGCCAAAGTCCTCAATCAATTGTTGCACACACTAGGATACTAATAGGGGGTGAATCAATATCTAAACAAACTTCAAGTCATCTAGAGCAGATTAAAACTTAAGCATAACAGTATCAACATAAACATGAAAGATCAACACAATGCACATCAACACATGACACCAAATATATGTGGAAAACCCAAGAAGGGAAAAACTATGGTGAGGATTAACTCACAATAAATGAAGCTCAAAATTATAATTTTGTTTTAGGGCTACAGCCCAAGGAAGCTACTACTCCCTATTAACTTGTTTTAGGGCTACAACCCAAAGAAGCTACTATTTCCTTGAAGATTTTATTTTAGGGTCACTCACAAGGAAGCTACTAATCCCTACAGACTTTGTTTTAGGGTCACTTCTAAGGAAGCAACTACTGCCTAAACTGAGAACAAACTCAAAAATGATTACAGTATGATAGTCCTTCTACTGTCTAAAAACGAACTTTGAAGCTCACACCTTTGATGATTGCAATTTTACTTCTTCTAATGATTGGACCAATTAGGCACACTCTTCACTTCCCTCCTATCACAAAAATATCTTCAAGATGAATCAGGACAACCTCTAATACTTCTCTTTCTCCTTTAGTCGCACATCACCATGCATATGATATTCATACTCTACTCTTAAGACTTTCATATTTTTATTTTCACAATCATACCTCACCTAGACCAACTAGGTTTACAATATATACATGACATTACATTGATTTCATTACAAGTCGGCTAAAGATCACAACATGAAACATGCATAGGGCAATCCCTATCATGAACAACACACTACTCTAGAAGAGAACACACACCTTGCGAATCCCAATGCATGCTTAGCCCGGTCCTAAACATACCTCTAAGCATCATCCTTTAGGGAATATCATCCTCACACTACACAAATTTGAATTAGGTTTCCCTTAAGCAAGAAAACATAAAACATGTAGCACAATGATCATTTCAATATTGACCTGGTACTTATGAATGATTAAACATTGCTTATTCTTCTTCTAGATGAGTCGGCAGGGCCTATACACTATATTCAAACAATCCTTGAACTCCACACAACAACAACATTGTGGCACATACCTTCAACATTCTTCAGTCAGCTAGACAGAAGCATATCCTAGCAAAATCATCATTCTGGACCACATCTAGTTTCAGAGAAAGCAATGAAACATATTACAGAGCAATTGGAGACAACACAAGATCATTAGGACCCTCTTCCATTAGTCTTGTACCATTTCATGCCGCACCAAGTTAGCGCACATTATCAACATATGTCCTGAGAACAACTAGGCATCTAGAACTATCTGCATCACAACTGTCATTTGAAAACTAGGCTTGCAGACCTCCAAGACACCTGAAACGCATATGGATGCAATCATACATTGCCTTGAACATATCCTCAAAACTACATAGCTATATCTATCACTATGGAGGAATGCAGAGCATCCAAAGAGTCTTCATCATCACTCAATTCTGTCAGAGCAAAAACCGAAACTTTATCTCCCATAACTTTCACCGTGGAGGCACAAATGATCTAAAACTTTAGATTTAACACATTAACACCGTACTAAACTTAACCTTTGAACTGTGTGACCATATCTTCAAATGTAGAGGAATGCATAACATTTTGCCAGACAATCTTTTAGGCAATTCTCTGCAACATAAACCTTTACCAATTTTTGGAGGCCAAAACCATCATATAACAACACATGCATCCTTAGGAACAATAGGAAGGATCATACAACATGTGATGAGCCTTTAGCAACATCTTCTCATCCTCAGCATAGCTTAATGTATCATCATTTTCCTTAGTGCTTCTAATTCCCATATTAATATGTATTCTTTGTTGTCAACCAACATACTCAATGAATACTATCTCTGTTGACTAAGAGCATGATAGCCAACCATGAACTTCTAATTCCCATCCTAAAATATCTTCTTTATAGTCACTGAACAAGACATGACGTCCAACCATGAGCTTCTAATTCCCATCTTAAAATTTCATGATGAAATCATCTTTGTTGACCATAAGCATGCTCAAAACAACTTGACTTGACACTGATCAAGGCATGACTTCCAACCATAAACATCAAGAGCATTACTAAATATCACCAACCTTCTATGAACATCAGGAGCATCACTTATCAGGGCATGACATCCAACCACGAACATCAGCATCACCACTGTATCTTATTGTATCTATGTTACCATACTGATATACCATCATCACAAACTAAGTGTTGACCTCACTCTAAGTATTGACATCAATGACAACACATATTGCCAACAATCTCCCCCTTTGTCATTGATGGAAACACATATTCCCCCTTAGATGTACATTTCTCTCTCTCCCCCTTTGACATCAAGGACAAAGGGAAACTACTCCTTTTCCTTAGGGTACAAATGTTTATCCTCAAGATGCACATTTTATTAACTTTCAAAGTTAATACATTTTTCTTGAAACAACTCAAGGCTCCCCTTGTCAGCAACAATTACTACCTGCTCCCCTGAGAGGTAGCCATCATCAGACTAGGAAAAAGGATATAGCATGAACTCCCCCTAGATAGACGAACCACTATGCATCTAGCAAGAGGGAGGAGGGGCAATTACCCCTAACCTCTACCGGAGATCTTCAAAAGTATCCTTTGCAGGAACCTTTATGAAAATATATACAATCCAATCCTTTGTTGGAACATATTCCAATTTTACTTCCATATCTGCAAAATTCTCTCTCAAAATGTGATACTTGATTTCTATATGCTTAGTTCTTGAATGCATCACTGGATTTTTAGAAATATTGATAGCACTTGTATTATCACACACAATAGGAACAAGCTCATCATATAGTACCTTGATATCCTTTAGGGTTTGCTTCATCCACAACACTTGTGTACAACATGATGCTGGTGCAATATACTCTAACTTTGCAATTGATAAGGACACTAAATCTTTCTTCTTATTTTTCCATGAAACCAATATGCTTCCTAAAAATAAAGCACCACCACTTGTACTTATTCTATCATTAACACAACCAACCCAATCAACATAAGTGTAGGCACTCAGATCAAAGTCATTACCTCTTGGATACAATAAGCCATAATTTGGAGTTTCCTTTAAGTATCTGAATATTCTTTTCACTACCTTCTCATGTGTCTGATTGGGATTAGCTTAATATCTAGCAACCACACATACTGCATGCATAACATTAGGTCTAGAAGCAGTTAAGTACAACAATCCTCCAATCATGGATCTATAGGAAGTCTAATCAACCTCTGAAGACTCATCATCTTTGCTCAAGTGACAACCTATAACCATAGGAGTACTTAGTGGTTTGGAGTCCTCCATACCAAATTTTTTCATCTCTTTGACATACTTAGCTTTAGAAATAAAGATACTAGCATCTAGCTGAGCAATTTGAAGTCCAAGGAAGAAAGAGATCATACCAAACATAGACATCTCAAACTCTTTTTGCATCTCCTCTGCAAACATTTTACACAAATCATCATCTCCACCAATGATGATGTCATCAACATATACTGCAACTAGCAATATCATATCTCCTTCTTCCTTGATTTAAAGATTGTTGTCTGTAGTACCTTTCTTGAAGCCTTTCCAGAGTAAGTACTTATCCAACCTAGCATACCAATCCCTAGAGGTGCTTGCTTGAGACCATACAAAGTTGCACACCATGTCCCAATCTTTTGATATTTGGAAACCATCTGGTTGCTCAATGTAGACTTCTTATTGTAGATCACCATTCAAAATTGTTGACTTGACATCCATCTGATAGACCTTGAAGTTCTTGTGAGTAGCAAGGGCAAGAAACATCCTGATTTCTTCCATCTTGGCTACCGGAGTAAAAGTCTCCTCAAAATCAATGCCTTCAACTTGAGAATAGCCCTTACACACCAATCTTGCTTTGTTCCTCACAACTTCACCATCCTCATTTAGCTTGTTTTGGAAGACCCACTTTGTTCCTATAACATTATTATTGGTTGGTCTAGGAACCAATTCCCAAGTCTGATTCTTCTCTATCTAATTCAATTCTTCTTCCATTGACTTTATCCATCCATCATCTTTGCTAGCATCACCAAAGGTGTTGGGTTCTACCTTTGATAATAAACACAAGTTTACTTGCACATATACTTTTGCACACCTTCTCCTAGTCTGTACACCTTCATCCTTATCTCTAATGATCTGATCTGCTGAATGGTTCTTCTGAACTTACTTTGCTGGAGTCTTAGGTACCTTCTCTAGTTCTTGTTCATTTTCTCCTTTCTCTTCTTCTTCTACATCTTCAATGCATGGAAATATATCAGATATGGAGTCCTCTACTTCATGTGAGATTTGATACAAGTCTTCATCTACTTTGACATTTATGTTTTCAATCATCTTTCCCAATCTCTTGTTGTAGCAACTATAGGCCTTACTTCTGGTTGAGTATCCAAGAAGGATCCCTTGAACATCACTTCTTAAATTAAACTTTCCTCTAGGTCTTCTTCATCTCTTTTGATATAGCATTTCCTGCCAAAGATCCTAAAGTATCTGACAGTGGGAGGTCTTCCATACCATAGCTCATAAGGGGTCTTAGTGCTATCGACCCTTAGTTGCACCTTATTACATAGATATCAGTGTGAACTGTTTCCTTCCAATATATGTCAGGCAAATTTTCATCTTTTAACATTTCCCTAGCCACAGTCCTATTCTTCCTTTCCACTACCCCATTTTGTTGAGGGGTCCTAGTGGCTAACAGATGTCTTCTAATACCATCATCTTCACAAAACTTTTCAAATTCATTTGAAGTAAACTCGCCTCCTCTAGCAGACCTTAAAAAATTGATCTTAGTATCCATTTCATTTTCAACCATAGCTTTGAAAACCTTAAACTTATCAAGGGCATCTGTTTTTTCTCTTAAGAAAGTAACCCAAGTCATTCTAGAATAATCATCAATAAGTAGAATGAAATACCTTTCACCTTGTTGACTCTTTACTCTTGTAGGGCCACATAGGTTAATGTGAATTAGCTCCAATGGCATTGAAGAAGAGTACTCCTTACACTTGAAATTTTTCTTTATCTGCTTTCCCATTTGACATTCCTTACATAATGTGTTTACCGGCTTGGTTATCTTGTTATGTTTCTCACTACATGAATAGAGCCGGTCTTTACCATATATAAAAAAATTGGTGTGTCCCATTCTTTTGTACACTCATTGGATTGAGCCAATAAGAATGTTCTTCCATTTACCTCCTTCAAATGATAGATATCACCATATGACTTGATACCTTCTACAACTAGTTTTCCAAACCCTACCTTCCTGATTTCACAACCTTTGGCATGAAAGGTAAGATTGTATATTTTACTACACATCTAATTGACACTGAGAAGATTGTGCTTTAACCCTTTGACATACATCCTCAGTCCTTTTCTTCCCATGAATAGTTATAGCATCCTTTCCATAGATTTGTGTTGACTTATCACCACTAAACTTGACAGCTCCACCATTCCACTTCTCAAGGTTGATAAACTTTTCCTTGTCACCAATCATATGATTAGAGCAACCACTATCAATTACCCAAGCCTTGGCTTCTTCTCTTGCATGAAAGGTATTCCATACAACCATTGATCTATCATTATTTTGGTCAACTTACAAGGCATTGGTCTTTTCACATTTTTTAACATTATCCTTTTTGTCACCAACATTCAAGGCCATGAAAATTGTTTCATTATTTGAATCATCATGATCCTCATCTTCTGAAGAACAACTGCTCTATATGGAATACAGGCTTCTTTTGAACTTGTCATTCTTGTTACCACCCCTTGATTCTTTAAAAGGACATTTAGAAGCAAAATGACCAATCTTTCCACAATTGAAACATTTGAAGGGTAACTTACCTTTGTATTTGCCTGTGCCTTTCTTCAAGGGGTAAGTGCAAGAAGATGGGGGGCCAAAAAGGGGTCTTAAGTGGCCACTTTTTTTTTTTTTTTCTGAAATCAGGAAATACTGGCCTTGGATGAGAAATTGAGCATAGTTACACTCAAAATTTGGAGATGCAACCAAAACAATGTTCGTAGTGCTCCGAGTCTACTTTCTAAATTACTATTTTTTTTAAAATGGCATAGATTAAGGGGTTCAAAAGAGGAGCCACAGAAATTGGTGTTGTTTCTGTCAAAAAAACATAACATAGCATGTTTTGTGGCTCCCTCAAAAGGTCAACTTTTTTTTGGTATTTTTAAAATCGCTTTGGTAAGAAATTAGCTAATAGCATGTAGTTTATGCCTAATTTTTCTGATAATTTTTTGATGAATATTTGATTTTTTACTAATTTTCAAAGTGGACACATCCTAAAAAATATAATTTTGGCCATGTTACCCCTATAAATTTTGAAAACTAATTGAAAATCATTTTTTTCTTTTTTTAATATTTCTACAATGGAGTCTAGTTTCTAAATATGTAATTTTTTTGAAATTTCAATGAATAGTTAATTTACAATGAAAAAAAGACCAAACAGTGGTTTTTGCCCAAAAATAGACACATAAACAAAATAAATTAAAGATGAAAGGCTTAACATTGTTAAAATGTGAAAAAAATCACATCGTCAAATATATAAGAGAAAGCCTAATATTACCCAGGTGTTCGATTTGTTTGACCTTGAAACACGTGCAAATCTGAGGGTTAGCACGAACGAAATTATGTGAAATCTTGAAGAATATGGAAAAACACGTCTGTGACTATTCAAAAGGCACTCCAAGCCTTTGGGTTGGAAATCCAAAGCAAATCTCAAGCCCAAGGCTTGGGATTCCCAAAGCAAGACATAACGCGAGTGCATTATAACGCGCTCACGTTATGTTCCCCTTAAATTTTTTTCTATTAAAGTCTATTAATCATGTATGTATGTATGCCTATATGTATGTATGTATGTATGTATGTATGCCTATATGTATGTATGTATGTATGTATATATCTATGTATCTATGTATGCCTATATGTATGTATGTATCTATGTATGCCTATATTTATGTATGTATAGTGTCGAGGGTAGAGGAGGGTAGAGATGGGAGTGAGCCAGATAGGGGAGGAGAGGGGTGAATAAGGATTGAGTGATTAAGGTTTAAGGTTGAGGTTTGAGCGTTTAGAGATAGGATTTAGAGTTTAGGGATAAGTGATTAGAGTTTAGGACCTTGAGGGATTAGGGTTTAGGGTTGAGGCTTTAGGGATAGCGCTTAGGGTTAAGGGTCAAGGGATTAGATTTAAGGTAGAGTGTTGAGGGTAGAGGGATTAGGGATAGGGTTTAGGGTTGAAAGTTTAGGGTTGAGGGATTAGGGTTTAAGGTATAGTTTAGTAGTTCTTGTGGATAGAGCCAATAAACAATGGGAGATTATTTGTCTGTTTCATAACAATATACCTTCCCTAAGTTCGGGGTGGAAAACAAGAAACATAGATGTACCCCAATGCAATTTTTTTCTCATAATGATCATCCTTCTGATTTCAACTGTTAATTACTCACTATGGATGTACCATACGCAAAGCTTTTCTCATAGGGTTTAAGGTATAGTGTCGAGGGTTGAGGGTTTATTGATAGTGTTTAGGGTTGAGGGTTGAGGGATTAGGTTTTAGGGTTGATGGATTAGGGTTTAAGGTATAGTGTTGAGGGTTGAGGGTTTAGGGTTGACGAATTAGGGTTTAGGGTTGACGGATTAGCATTTAATGTCAAGGTTAGGGTTAGAGTGTCGAGGGTAGAGGGATTAGGTATAGGGTTTAGGGTTGAAGGTTTAAGGATTGAGGGTTGAGGCTTTAGGGATGAGGGTTTAAGGCTTAAGATATAATGTCAAGTGTTGAGGGTGTAGGGATAGGGTTTAAGTTTTAAGGGTTAAGGGTTGAGGGATAGGGATTAGGGTTTAAGGTATAGTGTTGAGGTTTGATGGTTTAGGGATAGGGTTTAGGTTTGAGGGATTAGGGTTTAGGGTTGATGAATTAGGGTTTAATGTTGAGAGTTGAGGGTTGAGGTTGAGGGATACGGTTAATGGTCAAGGGATTAGGGTTAAATAAGAGTGTCGAGGGTAGAGGGATTAGGGATAGGGTTTTGGGTTGAAGGTTTAATGATTTAGGGTTGAGGCTTTAGGGATGAGGGTTAAGGGATTAGGGTTTAAGATATAGTGTCAAGTGTGTAGGGATAGGTTTTAGGGTTCAAGTTTTAAGGGTTAAGGATCGAGGGATCAGAGTTAAGGGTTGAGGGATTAGGGTTTGACGTTGAGGGTTGAGTACATTGAGGTTCGAGGGTTAAGGGTTTCGGGATAGGGTTGAGGGTCGAGGGATTAGGGTTAAGGGATAAGGTTGGAGGGTTTAGGGATAAGGGATTAGGGTTTAAGGTATAGCATCGATCCTGTTGAGGGTCTAGGAATAGGGATAACGTTTAGGGTTTAGGAATAGGGATAGCATTTAGGGTTTAGGGATAAGGGATTAGAGTTGAGGGATGATGGATTAGGGTTGAGGGTTGAGGGATTAGGGTTTAAGGTATAGTGTTGAGGGTTTAGGGATAGGGTTTAGGGTTGAGGGATTAGAGTGAAGGGTTGAGGGATTAGGATTTGACGTTGAGGGTTGAGGCTTTAGGGTTTAGGGTTTAGGGATAGGGTTGAGGGTCGAGGGATCAGAGTTAAGGGTTGAGGGATTAGGAATAGGGATAGCATTTAGGGTTTAGGGATGAGGGATTAGAGTTGAGGGATGCTGGATTAGGATTGAGGGTTGAGGGATTAGGGTTTAGGGATAAGGTTTAGGGTTGAGGGTTGAGGGATTAGGGTTTAAGCTATAGTATTAAGGGTTTAGGGATAGGGTTTAGGGTTGAGGGATTAGAGTGAAGGGTTGAGGGATTAGGATTTGACATTGAGGGTTGAGGCTTTAGGGTTTAGGGTTTAGGGATAGGGTTGAGGGTCGAGGGATCAAAGTTAAGGGTTGAGGGATTAGGGTTTGACGTTGAGGGTTGAGGGTTGAGGTTTGAGGGTCAAGGGTTTAGGGATAGGGTTGAGGGTCGAGGGATTAGGGTTAAAGTAGAGTGTGGAGGGTAGAAGGATTAGGGATAGGGTTGGAGGGTTTAGGGATAAGGGATTAGGGTTTAAGGTATAGTATCAAGTTTGTTGAGAGTTTAGGAATAGGGATAGCATTTAGGGTTTAGGGATGAGGGATTAGAGTTGAGGGATGATGGATTAGAGTTGAGGGTTGAGGGATTAGGGTTTAGGGATAAGGTTTAGGGTTGGGGTTTGAGGGATTAGGGTTTAAGGTATAGTGTTGAGGGTTTAGAGATAGGGTTGAGGGTTGAGGGATTAGAGTGAAGGGTTGAGGGATTAGGATTTGACGTTGAGGATTGAGGCTTGAGGCTTGAGGCTTTAGGGTTTAGGGTTTAGGGATAGGGTTGAGGGTTGAGGGATAAGAGTTAAGGGTTGAGGGATTAGGGTTTGACGTTGAGGGTTGAGGGTTGAGGTTCAAGGGTCAAGGGTTTAGGGATAGGGTTGAGGGTCGAGGGATTAGGGTTAAAGTAGAGTGTGGAGGGTATAAGGATTAGGGATAGGGTTGGAGGGTTTAAGGATTAGGGATTAGGGTTTAAGGTATAGTATCGAGTCTATTGAGGGTTTAGGAATAGGGATAGCATTTAGGGTTTAGGGATGAGGGATTAGAGTTGAGGGATGATGGATTAGGGTTGAGAGTTGATGGATTAGGGTTTAGGCATAAGGTTTACAGTTGAGGGTTGAGGGATTAGGGTTTAAGGTATAATGTTGAGGGTTTAGGGTTGAGAGATTAGAGTGAAGGTTTGAGGGATTAGGATTTGACATTGAGGGTTGAGGCTTTAGGGTTTATGGTTTAGGGATAGGGTTGAGGGTTGAGGGATCAGAGTTAAGGGTTGAGGGATTAGGGTTTGACATTGAAGGTTGAGGGTTGAGGTTTGAGGGTCAAGGGTTTAGGGATAGGGTTGAGGGTCGAGGGATTAGGGTTAAAGTAGAGTGTGGAGGGTATAAGGATTAGGGATAGGGTTAGAGGGTTTAGGGATTAGGGATTAGGGTTTAAGGTATAGTATCGAGTTTGTTGAGGGTATAGGAATAGGGATAGCATTTAGGGTTTATGGATGAGCGATTAGAGTTGAGGGATGACATATTAGAGTTGAGGGATTAGGGTTTAGGGATAAGGTTTAGGGTTGAGGGTTGAGGGATTAGGGTTTAAGGTATAGTGTTGAGGGTTTAGGGATAGGGTTTGGGGTTGAGGGATTAGAGTGAAGGGTTGAGGGATTAGGATTTGACATTGAGGGTTGAGGCTTTAGGCTTTAGGGTTTAGGGATAGGGTTGAGGGTTGAGGGATCAGAGTTAAGGGTTAAGGGATTAGGGTTTGACGTTGAGGGTTGAGGGTTGAGGTTCGAGGGTCAAGGGTTTAGGGATAGGGTTGAGGGTTGAGGGACTAGGGTTAAAGTAGAGTGTGGAGGGTATAAGGATTAGGGATAGGGTTGGAGGGTTTAGGGATAAGGGATTAGGGTTTAGGGATAAGGTTTAGGGTTGAGGGTTGAGGGATTAGGGTTTAAGGTATAGTGTTGAGGGTTTAGGGATAGGGTTTAGGGTTGAGGGAATAGAGTGAAGGGTTGAGGGATTAGGATTTGACCTTGAGGGTTGAGGCTTTAGGCTTTAGGGTTTAGGGATAGGGTTGAGGGTCAAGGGATCAGAGTTAAGGGTTGAGGGATTAGGGTTTGACGTCAAGGGTTGAGGGTTGAGGTTTGAGGGTCAAGGGTTTAGGGATAAGGTTGAGGGTCGAGGGATTAGGGTTAAAGTAGAGTGTGGAGGGTATAAGGATTAGGGATAGGATTGGAGGGTTGAGGGATTAGGGTTTAAGGTATAGTGTTGAGGGTTTTTGTTGTCAAATGTAGATTTATGGGTTTGATTATATTGATTGCCTCTCCAATTTTGGGGTGTGGATGTTTTGGAATCAATCAGGAAGTCTTCAAGAGACTTTGTGGAAGTGGATTGGCAATCGCTTGACAGAACCCCTGCTATTTATGCTTGGATAAGGATTTGTCACAAACTAGAACTTCTGCTTCCAAAGAAAATCTGTCTTTCTTCCTCGATGGGCATTTTCTATCAAGAACTTGACTATGAGGGATTGCCCCTTCATTGTTATGCCTATCATATGGTGGAGCATTTGGCAAGCTCTTGTAGGAAACAAGAAAAGTTCTCCCTCAAAAACCTTGTGGTCATTCAAGTCTGAAGGGGAAGGTTTGGAAAGAAAAATGCACAAGATGTGATCAATTTATAGCAGGACAAAACGTGAGCGCATTATAACGCGCTCGCATTTTGTTTTGCTATAGAAATGGTAAAAAAGTGTTGACCCCCGTGATCCAGGCCCACATGCTCTATTTTCATACTGATTTTACGCGTGCTCCGACAAGAAAGAAGTGCTTTCATGCTGTTGGGAAGTTCACATGCACATTTGACACATTGTACCACCTTTGCATGATCTTTCCACCACCTTTTCTGCTTTTCCAACTTGAGAAGGAGGAAATAACATAGTTTTCACACCAAGTTTGATATATATCTATTCAAGTTTCAATTTTTGTAGTGTTGCAATGTTAATTGTGATTCAATTTTAGGAATTTAACATTATAGATTGGTTAATAGTATTGTTGTTAGTAATTATATTTGAGTGTTATTCAATTTAACATTGAAAAGGAAGCAAGTGGTGAAAAACTCAAATTGTTGAGGAGTTTGATGCAAGAAGAAAAAAACACTACATAATTGGCTACTCTCTCCATTTGAATCTTCATTTTTTAGGTATGTCAAGTCTTTACATGCATGTTCTTTACATTTTCCTTAATTCAGATTGAATTACTTTATCTTGCTTTATCATACATGTTTAAAATAGACACATTCCCAATCAAGAAAGCAGCCTACAATCTCACATGATGCCATGTATATTTTCTACAGTTGGGCTCTTTAATAATTATGTGTAATAAACAGACCTTAACGTACCATGATGTCAAACTATACACGAATAAATCCTTACAACATAATAAAAATACAATCCCACTATTATCTTGTATTCATTTCTTAGGAAGTAATATTGGTCTCTTTATCATGCTACAGACAAATTCTCCGTCATGCCGAGGAAACGATCAAGAATTAAACCAACACAGGAAGAGATAGAAGCTAAGAATGCAAAGAAAGCAGTGGCTATGAGGGAACTTCGTGAGAAGAGGAAATTGGACACGATAAATGAAGACATACCAATTGAAGAGGAACCACAACCATCACAAAGAGATATGGTATTGGCGGCACAAAGAGAATGAATGCAAAAACTTCGTGCTACGAGAGATTTGAATACCATAGTTGGAGACACGTCCTCTACCACAAGTCAACATGTAGGGACACCATCTACCACATCTCAAGTTGAGAGTACATCATCACTCACATGTGATGAAGGAGGTATGCCATCGTTCCCACCTCAACCTCAAGGTATGTCATCTATTCCATCTTCGATCGAAGGTATGCCATCTAGCCCATCTCATTTAAATATTAATGAAATTCCTAATGTTGAGATGAATTTACCTAACTTAACACCACCTAGAATTTTGCATAGAAAGCCAAAGTATTTGATTGAAATTGATGAGAATATTTTGCAGCCAATGGAAGGTAAGATTCCAAAACGCACTTGTAGAAGATATGCTCATAAGATTTGGAGATTGTTCTTTGAAAAGTTAAATGAGATTGCAAGATGTCAACTATTCATTGAAATGATGCGAAGTATAAAGTATAGGTCCATCATGAAGATTCTTGGGTTGAGAACATCAGAGGCTTCAAGTGAAAAATCTATTGTCAAGAATCTAATGAGTGCGTATGAGAGTGTGGGTAACACCTCACGCACAAAAGATAGTAATGCAACACAGTGTGTGATTACATCAACTGTAGTAAGTAGTCAAACAAGGAAAGCTCATCTCATTAGAAAGATGAGTCAAGAATTGAGAATTAATAGGAAAACTTTATCAAGAGCCGTTGGAAGATGCCAAAGAATTGAGGACACTAATGCCAATGAATTATGGGCGTTCTCAGGGAGACTACCACGAAAAGATAAACCAATTGTTGAAGCATTGAGATTACTAATTGAAGACTTTTGGAAGAATTACAAAAGGGTATCTCCAAATCAAAGGGATGTGGTAAGAAGGAGAATCGGTAGTCAAAACCGTGAGCCACATCCAAAGCATTTTTTGGATGAGACTCAAACACAGTTTTATGGTAAATTTCTAGAGAAGTATCCTCAAATTAAAATTTGTCAAAGATATTTTGAAATGCTAAAACCTTTCTATGTCAAGATAAATCACACACGCACTACTTGTTGTTGTAGATTACATATTGAATTTTCTAACCATTTTGATGCTTATAGGTCTATATGTTTAGATATGCATACTAACAATGTTTTGTAGGGTTGTGCCATATGTGCCCCACCAACATCTTCAAGAGACTTCATATCAAGAATTTTATGTGAAAGAGAGGAAGGTCAAATATTCTACAAGAAATTATGCTTGGATGGCACATGTCATCGTTACGGTGGCTTGCAACATTTGCCAATATGTGAACATATGTAAAGAACACATGCGGTTGGAAATGAACTAGTAGAGTTTGGCAAGTATAAAACAGTGGCATACAATACAAAAGATGGTAAAGAAGCAAAGAGGTGTGAATTGGTTATTGAAAAGATTCCAATGTATCAGTTTATGTCTATATTTCGTGACAGCATAGTGTATGAGTATGTAAGACATGCCCATAGAGCTCAATGGTTGGACTTGCAATTCAAGTTATGCAAGGACACATTTATGGTTGGTAGCATTGTTTCAGTCATCGACTTTGCAGAGAACTACAGTCTACAGCCACAACATGAGGTGCAATCACAATATTACAACTCCACACAGGTTTCTATATTTGTGCACATCGCATTCATTCATGTGAATGATAGTATAGAGGATGACAGAAAGATCATAAGGGAGTATAATTTCTATATTAGTGATGATTACACGCATTCTATGGAGTTCATGCAAGGTTGATTTCATGTGTTCTACAATGATTTGGCTAGAAGGGGCATATCGTTCAGTCAGGATATCATATGGTCGGATAACTGTGCGTCACAATTCAAGAACTCGTAGAATTTCTACTGGCTGAGTAGGAGGCATAATTTTATAGGTATTCAGCATATGTGGAACTTTTGTGAGGCCGGGCATGGAAAGGAGGAGCATGATGGTGTAGGAGCATGTATCAAAAGAGCCATAGCACGAGAAGAGTTAAAGTATAAAGACAATGCAAAGTTGACAGATGCAAAATCGATTGTCGAGTGGTGTAATGCTTCCATGGGTCTAGGTAATGAAGGTAAGTCTTCAGTTCATAGATTTTTTTGGTTGATAGATGATACTAACATTGCACCATATGAGGACTATTGTACACTAACATGATCAAATGAGATGTACTCTTTCAGAAGCTCAATTGCAGGTTCATGGAGTATCCATACGCGAAAGATGTCATGCTTTTGTTCTTCCTGTACAATTCAAGTCTAGGATGAGTGCGAGTTAAAGGAGTGGGTTGACGAATGGTAGTTAAGTTATCTTAGCCCACTTGACATGTATCGACCCCTGATGACACTGGAACTAACACAGATGGAATCATCAGTTGACTTTGACCACATATCAGATTTAGTTCAACTAGGTAATATAGGGCACGTATATGCATCTAATTTCATCTAGTTCAACCAGGTAATGTCATCTTACTTTGTAGTGTTTTTGTAATGTTGACTAATTTCATCTAATTTGCTACACATATCAATGTAGGGCACGTATATGCAGTTATTGCAGATGAAGATAATGAAGAGGGAACAAATTATTACTTATGTCGTTGTGTTGAGGCCAAAAAGAAATTGGAGGCCCCTGTTACAGATGGAGAAAATATCAAATACCCTACAGGCTCAGTGGTTATTACTGGAACATGGATTAGAAGGTACCCACATAAGAGTGTTAATGTTTGGCTGTTTTAGGATTTTGACATGCATCAGAAGATTCTTCATTACTCGAACCTTGCCGTGGCATCCAATGTTCATTTGATAAAGTATCAGGGTAGATCTTTGAACAAAATCTTGTGGAAGGTGTGTGAGTCTGACCATGAAGCAATACTTGACACAATAAAGAGTAGAGAAGACCCGGATGGTTCATTGAATTAATTTGTAAGTATTCACATTGATTTTGTAAAGTCATGTTACATTGAGTTGTAAGTATGCACATTAATTTGTAAGGTTTGTCTTTTTTTAATTTCTTGCTGCATTTATACACATATACACATTTTTACATCATCATGTTATGCATTTTTGGTGTCCTGCTCCTAATGCAACCAAATTGACTGTTCCAACGTGTTTGGATGGGTACATTTACGCTAGGCATGGTCCTGTTTTTCACCCAAACATGTCGAAACAATCCGAGCTACATTGTACCGATGATATCCCTGAAGAGTCCAAAGTGCAAAAAGGCAGCAATCTTTGATGAGATGTTACTCGAAAACTATGTCACTTAGAAACATTCCATCTAAGGAAATGCGATCACATAGAGTGCCTCTACAATAAACTCTCTCAGTTTTTTATATCTCTGAGGCATTTGCCCGTGGTGAAAGGTTTTCTGCTGCCCCAAAAATCGTCAGAAGGATGCAGTGTAAAGTTGCAAAGGGGTTTAACTTTCGTCCTGCTCCTGATGTGACCAAACTGACTGTTCCAACTCGTTCAGATGGATACATTTACACTAGGCATGGTCCTTTTTTTCACCCAAACCTGTCAAAACAGTCTAAGCTACATTGTACCGACGATATCCCTGAAGAGTCAAAAGTGCAAAAATGTAGCAATCTTTGACGAGATGTTACTCAAAAACTGTGTCACTTAGAAACATTCCTTTTGAGGCAACACGATCACGTAGAGTGCCTCTACAATAACCTCTCTTGGTTTTTATATCTCTGAGGCATTTGCCCATGGTGAAAGGTTTTCTGCTGCCCTAAAAATCATCAGAAGGAGGCAGTGTAAAGTTGCAAAGGGGTGTAACTTTCATCCTGCTCTTGATGTGATGAAACTGACTATTCCAATGCATCTGGATGGGTACATTTACACTAGGCATGGTCCTATTTTTCACCCAAACATTTCGAAACAGTCTGAGCTACATTGTACTGACAATATCCCTGAAGAGTCCAAAGTGCAAAAAGGCAGTAAGCTTTGACGAGATGTTACTCAAAAACTGTGTCACTTAGAAACATTCTGTCTAAGGCAACACGATCATGTAGAGTGCCTCTACAATAACCTCTCTCGGTTTTTTATATCTTTGAGGCATTTGCTTGTGGTGAAAGGTTTTCTGCTGCCCCAAAAATCGTCAGAAGGAGGCAGTGTAAAGTTGCAAAGGGGTGTAACTTTCATCCTGCTCCTGATGTGACCAAACTGATTGTTCCAACACGTCTGGATGGGTACATTTATGCAAGGCATGGTCCTTTTTTTCACCCAAACATGTTGAAACAGTCCGAGCTACATTGTATCGACGATATCCCTGAAGAGTCCAAAGTGCAAAAAGGCAACAATCTTTGATGAGATGTTACTCAAAAACCATGTCACTTAGAAACATTTTGTCTAAGGAAACGTGATCACGTAGAGTTCTTTTACAATAACCTCTCTCAGTTTTTATATCTCTGAAGCATTTGCCCATCGTGAAAGGTTTTCTACTGCCCCAAAAATTGTCAGAAGGAGGCAGTGTAAAGTTGCAAAGGGTTGTAACTTTTGTCCTGCTCTTGATGTGACCAAACTGACTATTCCAACGCATCTGGATGGGTACATTTACGCTAGGCATGGTCCTGTTTTTCACCCAAACATGTCGAAATAGTCCGAGCTACATTGTACCGATGATATCCCTGAAGAGTCCAAAGTGTAAAAAGGCAGCAATCTTTGACAAGATGTTACTTGAAAACCGTGTCACTTAGAAACATTTCGTCTGAGGCAACGCGATCACGTAGAGTGCCTCTACAATAACCTCTCTCAATTTTTTATATCTCTGAGACATTTGCTCGTGGTGAAAGGTTTTCTGCTGCCCCAAAAATCGTCAGAAGGAGGCAGTGTATTAAGTCAGGATGAAAGCCTATTCACTCTAGGTGCCAATCTCAAGTTGCACAATCATGAATGGGTGCCTAGAGCAATAAGGCGCTACATCATGGTTCCAGAACCTTGAAATGGCGCCTAAGCATATAGGAGGAATTTTCAAGGAGCCAGAATGTTTTTAAAACTCTAAGGAACTAGTCTAAAGACTCTATGGCACCATCTTGATACCATTGAGTCAACTTTGGAACTCAAACATATTGAAACAAGGTCTAGGAAGCTAGGCACCATCTCTTGCCAGTTCAACCTCTCAGATGCACCAACATTGGAAAGACTCTTAATGAGTACCTAAGTTTGAATTGATCTTGTGATTGAAAGTTTGGTGATGTATTGGTGCAAGATGATCTTCAGTTGAAGCAATGTAAGTTCCAGGAAGGGTTTAGAAGTTATCAACCTCTTCACTAAGTTACGCACACTTTACAAGCTTTCTTACCCAAGAGTTGCACCTCATTAAGACAAGGCACATCTTAACCTCCGAGACTTTTCCAAAGAAGCGCTTCAGTTTATTAGCACCTTTGGACCTTGTTTTGCATTCTGAAAGAGAAGGTGCACTTTGTAGGCATTTCTAACCCAGATTGACGCCTAGGTATAGTCATCTCTCTGGAGCATTATAATGTGTTTTAAAATGAAGGAGGACATTTCATAAGTTGGGGAATTGATCACTGAAGACCTTGGAGTGTTTGAATTACTCTAAGCAAGAGGGCGCATTTCCATGGAGTAGCATACTCTAGATAGTGCCTAATGCCATCAAGGCACAATTCAACCCTCACTTTGGTGCTTATCATCAAGAAGGGGCATTGGGCATTCCTTGAACAGTTTTGAGCATTTGAAGTTCGTGAAATCACCAAGGAATGTTGGGCGCCATGTGTATCCTCAACAAACTTTAGTTTGCGCCTAGACAAGTTGGCGCTTATTATTTTTTAACTTCCCTCTTGAAGCGCCTAACTTGGGAAAAAGTTATCTTATTGTTAGTCAAGTGTTTGATGTATTTTGGAGACTCCAAAAGACTTCCTCTTGCTAGGTGCTCTTCTTGGCAACTACAACCTTCAACTAGCGCCTAGATCCTGAAGAAAAACACTTGCAAGTGTGGGTGCACTTTCCTTGTGATGGAGCAGCAAACTAGCACCTAGAAATCATAATGCATGAAGTGAGCACCTAGGATCCTATTGGTCCAATAGGTGGTTTTGGGATCCGTGTCAAGTCATTGGATTAGGTTGCCAACTCATAATGATTTTCATGCACTTAGACTTCAAGGCGCCAAAACTAGTAGGAAAATATTTGGGGGGAAACCACGCTGATAAAAGTTGGGTAAATTTAACCTCTGAGTCTGATTAGGCTCCATATAACAACAATATTTATATCATGTCCCTTTGCTTTATGAAACAAGTAGTATGTGTCAAGTCATAGGGATAACACTATGGTCCTTAGAAATTTCTCTGTGACTTTTGATAAGATTATCTACTATTATGTGGATGCTTGATAGTATTATCCTAATCCATTGGACTAGTGTGGCTATGAGGTTGGAAAGTGTTGCAACCTCCATCCTTTAAACTTATCCACCTTGTTATGGGTTGTTTTGAGTATTTTCACTTGCTTTCTCTTAGAGAATATTTTCTAATGATACATGATGTGTCATAGATCATTCAACTTGATAAACAACATGGAGGGATTCTCATGCCTCCTATACTTCTTGCAAGTTTCTTTATAGGTAACTCACATCATTGTCCATCTAGGTGGTCATTTCCCTAAATATTATGATAAGATAATCCTATTAATGAACTTTGGATTGAATGAGAATCAACATGCTTTGTCTTGACCAGAATAGTTGGGATGGACAAAAATCTATTGATTCTAGGTTGGGTTGTTAAAGGTCAAGAAGTTTTGGTGTCTAATGCCCTCTAAATCTAAATATTCAAAATCATAGTGGTTCAATAAGTTACAACAAACAGTCAGGTAGACAATAGACTATAAGGAACAAGGACTACACATGAATCCAAAACAACACCAGTCAATAAGGACATCACAAGTAACTCAACATTACTTCCAGAGGCGTTCACAAAAACAAAGGGGAGAACACAACTAGAGAATGCTAGACTGTAGTAGGGATGAGTGTCTGATGTAGAGCACACAGTGGAAGCATAGAATTATCAACTTTTGAACCTTCGAACTCACTATTGGTGAGACAACATACCATTGACGAGCTTAAAATTTCATCGGCCGATAGGCCGATGCCACCATGACTCTGTTTAATTTCACTTCTGACAAACATCCAATCATTGACTCTTATCGGTCAGACAGACCGCTATTGGTGACTTTATATCCTTTCACACCAATGTCTTTGTCAGTCCGATACGAGACTCTAAGTCCCTTACCTATTGGTAGGACTTAATACCATCGACACACTCAAAAACTCTTTTGCCGACACACCGATCTCACCAATGACAACCTTCGGACCACACCTGTCGGTGAGACTCCAAACATCGATGAACTCTAATCTTGTTGGGTCGATACACCTATGGATTTTGACTGTCGGTGTGACCCCCTTCATCGGCAAAGGTCTCAACTGCTCTTCCGATACACCGATGTCTTCGACTTCGAACCACACTCGTCGGCAAGGTAGACCACTATCGGCGAAGCCTAACCAAGGTCTACTGATATGCCAATATGACCAACTCTTGACGTCGATACAAGGTTCTTTTGAAGGCAAAGGGCACCTAGACTTATGGGGCTCAATTTGATGTATTTATTGAAAGCTCAAGGTGAATTAATGCTTATTGAAAATGCCACTTAGTCCTTCATTTGCATTCTAGGCACCATTTCCTATTGACTTATATACTCCTCCTCATGCTAGGGTGCCATAATGAAGTGGTTTAGACAATAGGTGCGCTTCACTTACTAGAGGCTTGTTCTCCTTCCACCTTAGGTGCACTTTTATGGTGGAACAGGTGTCAATGGGTGCCTTGTCTTAAATGAATGCTCTCTCTAAGTTGGGCGCCCTTTTGAGGCTTTATGAGTTGCAAATTGCGCCTTAACCCTTTGGTGGTGCCTGCATAAACATTCAAGTTTCAAACATTTAAATATGCAGGCCCCTTCCCAAAAAATCCAAAAAAACCCAACACTTTCGACATCTGCAATTGAAAATATGCATCTACAGGTCAGAAGAGACTATCGGCCCCTGAAAAACGATGAAAAAATGGGTCGAATGCATTTCAGATGCGTATCGAGCTACAGTTTCAATGTCTCTAAATGTTTCTAGCAGTGGCTGAGAGGGTCTAATTATGCCAGTGCAGCGGGACCACCAAGTGTTATGCCCCAGTTTAAGTCTGTGCCTTTGTTTTTGATTCCCGTGGAGCGTGCCATGTGTCAGCGGTGGAAGCGGCCCCTTAAAGTTTCAAATAGGCATGGAAGGTGCCACGTGTCAGCTTTCGCTAGATTCTCAACGCAGTTTCTAAATGTTTCTGAGAGTGGCGTGGAAGGCACCACGTGGAGGCACCCGAGGGACACAGAAAAAGCAAGTAAGGGCCCGCGGGCAGTGGCAAGTGGCAGCATCCGCCAAAGTTTTCGATAGACCCTTAATGTTTCTCAAAGGTAGCGCGGAAAGCGCCAAGTCTCAGCATCTGCTCATGTTTCAAAAAATTTCTTCTAAGTTTCTGAGTTAGGGCAGAAGATGCCGTGTGCCCCTTGTGGTCGCTTTGGAGCTCGCCACCTGTCGGCCTCCGCGCTAGTTTCTATTTGTTTCAAAGTTTGGCACAGACGGGGTGGGTCCCAGTGATGAGTCTCTGTTGCTGCGGGTGGTGCCAAGTGTCAACCTCTGCCTGAGTTTCGAGGGCCCCTTTTATAAAGTTTCTGAAAGCATTGCGGATGATGCCAAGTGTCGGCATCCGCATGAGTCCCAACTGAGTCTCTGTTGTTTCTCGAGAGGGGTGCAGAAGGTGCCAAGTGTCGACTTCTGCAGGAACTTCAACAAATCCCTTCTATATTCCTCAGCAGGATGCCGCGGAGCTCGCCATGTGGCCGCTTCTGCGCATGTTCCTGGTAGAAGACTCTCGGCAGGCAAATGAGAAATGGAAAAGCCAGTGATGGAAACTTCAGGTGCCTATGTGGCACGATCTGGTTGGTGGTGAATTTTGACACTTTTGGGGCCGTTGATTTCTGCGATGAGTTTTGGATCGACGGCCACGTTTTGAACCTGTAGTGTGGGTCTTCTCCTGAGTGTTTGCAACTATTTTTGGCGGGAGAAACTTGCTGTGGCTGCATTCCAGAGGTTGCGGGTTAGTGAAACTTTAATGGTGGAGTTGCAGAGGTATGGGTCGAGTGGACTAGTTCAACTACCTGATTGATGAGGAATGTCCCTGAGCGGCGGCACATCTCTCGATCTCACCTACTCTATCCTCTGTTTCTTGCTACAACATTTACTGTTTTGAGCGCCATTTTTTTGATGCATTGTATTTGGCAAAATTTTGATGTACCTTGTAATTAATTTGCTGAGTACACAGTTTTGCTATAAAAGGCAGACTCTGTCACTCATTTTAGGTTGTTGAAGACCTGGGGCATTTTTGTGTAAATAATGAAGAACAGGGCATGAACTTGGTTGTTCCATCCCATTTTAGAGTTTATGTGTTGCAGCATGAATGTATTTTGTACATATTTTCAATTTCAGTGTTGATTTATATGAAAAATGCTTATTGCATGTGTCTATTTGCTTGTCTCCATTTGCTGCATGTCATCCTTCCTTTGAATCTGGTTGCTAAGGGTTTCATAGATTCTAGGGTATAGATATCTATACTACATGCTTGATCTGTAACTTCCATTCAAGGAGTGGATTAAACTGTTTTAGGTCAATGTATGGAGAAGGTTGCATGTCAGCAGGGATATCTGTAAGTAGAGGCAATTAGATACCCATTCTTGGGTGATGTTTCTAAGGCAAGCATCAGTCCATCCCCCTGAAACTTGAGTGAAAGTTGTAAACCATCTGCTGTATACGTCTAGTTGACTCCTTGCCCAATGGATAGGCACCTGTCTGTTTCTGGGTCAGTAGTTATGAGCCAAAACCCCTTGTCTTGCATCCAGGACATAATGTCCACCCATTTCATCACTTCCACCTGTTAGTTGTAGGAGTAGGATTAGGAACCCCCTGCATACTCTCATACCCAACCAGACACATATGTCTAAGAATGTTGCCAACCTTGTGATCTATCATGCAGATCTTGGTCCACACATGAGAGTATTCTGCCTGTTGCTATCAAGCTAAATCTTTCTATCATTGAGCTAGTCAATGTTACATCTTGGGTTATAGGGATACCCCCCTTGGTGCGGCAGAACTAGAAGTGAAGGGGAGGCAGCTCACGCAACCTCCCGTAATTTGTTGGCCAAATCCGCTCGTGCATTGGAACTGGCAAACCCTCTACAGATTTGGTAACCAACAGATTTTGGCGACTCTACTGGGGATGGATTGATAAAAAGTAGTACTATCTAGTCATCCCAGGTGATATATTTGTGGCCCATCCGAGTCACCAACAGATTTTGGCGACTCCGCTGGGGAGAGAGAGAAGGAGAGAGAGAGTCAAGTAACCTAAGGGCTAGAAAATCTAGTTTCCAGTGAAGTTGTTGCAACAAGATCAAAAAGGTAACCATATGGTGCTCTGCTGGCGTGGTGAATCCAGAATTATAAATGTGCCTTGTTGAATTTTTGTCCTCTCTGTGAGAGGTGGCGACTTTGTTGAAAGAACCTATCAGTGCTGCAACATATATCCAGGTATTCATCTTTTCACAAAAAAATGAGTTTAGAACAACAAACCTGGTTGTGTTCTCATAGAAGACCATTTGTTATTGAAAGATATAAAGCCCTAGATTTCACAGGGATATTTGGTTACCCAAATGTTATTCCCAATAAAATTAGGAAATATTTGCCAAGATATAGTGGATTAGATTCTGAATCAGCAAACAAACATTTGCAAAAATTTTGTAATTTAATAGAAGATTATGAGGTAGAGGATGAAGATGTTGTAATGAGACTCTTTGTTTAGTCATTAGAAGATGATGCTAGGATATGGTTTTCAGACCTGCCTATTTGTTCAATTTCTTCATGGATAGATTTAGAAGTTGCATTCCTAGAACAGTTTGGTGAAAGGTTTGATGTGGCCTCATTGATCATACATTTTATGAATAGCCAAAGGGAAGATGAGGAGCTGGTTCTAGCCTTTAATCTCAGGTTTATTAAGTTGCTCAGGCAAATTCCTGAATATATGAGACCCAATAATGCATTATGCTTGATAATTTATTTGGCTGCATTTGATGAAGAAATGAGTTATCTATTGAGAGATAAAGAACCAGTCACACTTCACCAAGCTTTCCAATTTGCTATGGATATAGAAAACAATGAGAAATTTGGAATGCCAGTAGGTTTCATGGCTGCAAGTTGTCAAAACAGTTATCAAAGTGAATATATTTCAGCTCTCCCAGCATGTGCATTAAAAGATGATTGTGTAGAGGGAAATATATTTCAGAATAATGTGTGCAGCCATAATGTGATACATGAAGAAAATGTTGTAGAAAATGTAGGCACATCCTATAATGATGTGGACAAAGATTGTTGTCTGCCTCTAGAAGAAAAGCCTACAGATGCAAAATGCTCTTCAAATGATGAAATGAAAGATATACATGAAGTTGCATCCTGCAGTGATAGGCATATCCCAGTTATTCCTGATTATTTATATGAGGTGGGTATGTAGAGCTTCACTCTGAATATAGAAGATACTGCTTTAAGGGATAGTGAATATGCTAGTGATTGTCAGCATTCAGATGCATGTGGGAGCGTTCAGATGATGAAATATATTTGGATGCTGAGTATGAGTATTTCCTTGAAGATTCTGACCACCCTCACAGTGCAGAGGTTGAAAAATTTGCTTTTGATTATCAGTGCATTGGTGAAGAGAAAAAATAGGGTCACTATTCAGAGGTGAATGGGCAGGTTGCAGATGTGTGTGCTCATACAGTTGGGGGTAATGTTGATTGCATGGGTAACTAGAAAGCTTTTGATGAAGGGCTCCATTCTAAGCTTTTTATGCCTTCTCTTGAGACATTTCAAGTGGACATTAATGACAATATTGCTGAGCACAATAATGATGAATATCTAAATGTTAATAACAATAAATTTGATTATGAGATGTTGCTTGTGCCTAAATATTGTATGTTTGATACAGAGGAGCTCTTATTTTTTGAAGAAGGGCAAAGTTCTGATGTGGATTCATTTGTTTCATATGAGTCTGTCATTTTCCCAAGCAACATCAATGACTCATATGATGATGACATTCTACAACTCATGATAATGCATGTTGATGAAGCTAGTTGTAGATTTGTTAATGAAAAAGAAATGAGCAGCAGCACAAACAATTGCAAAGGGGGTTGTTGCAAGTGGTTAAATGCTTTTAGGCTTCATTTGAAGAAATCAAATGAGAATCAAGTATTTGACAAAGGAAAATTATGGTTTTTCCTTTTTGGTGGCCCTGGGCCACCATGTTTATTTTGAAATAATGTGTTTGGTGATGCAGATTGGTGCAAGTTTGACTCTGTGCCCAATGGATAAGGGACTGGTCTGCATCCCAGAGTTCTATGGTTCTCGCCATGCCTGCAAGAGGCATGCGTCCCCAGACAGAGCCACTGGTGGTGCCTGCATAAACATTCAAGTTTCAAACATTTAAATATGCAGGCCCCTTCCCAAAAAATCCAAAAAATCCCAACACTTTCAGCCTCTGCAATTGAAAATATGCATCTGCAGGTCAGAAGAGACTATCAGCCCCTGAAAAATGATGAAAAAATGGGTCGAATGCATTTCAGATGTGTATCGAGCTACAGTTTCAGCATCTCTGAATGTTTCTAGCAGTGGCTGAGAGGGTCTAATTATGACAGTGCCACGAGACCACCAAGTGTTATGCCCCAGTTTAAGTCTGTGCCTTTGTTTTTGCTTCCCGCGAAGCGTGCCACGTGTCAGCGGCGGAAGCGGCCCCTTAAAGTTTCAAATAGGCACGGAAGGTGCCACGTGTCAGCTTCTGCTAGAGTCTCGATGTAGTTTCTAAATGTTTCTGAGAGTGGCGCGGAAGGCACCACGTGGAGGCACCCGAGGGACACAGAAAAAGCAACTAAGGGCCTGCGGGCGGTGGCAAGTGGCAGCATCCGCCAAAGTTTTCGATAGACCCTTAATGTTTCTCAAAGGTAGCGCGGAAAGCACCAAGTGTCAGCATCCGCTCATGTTTCAAAAAGTTTCTTCTAAGTTTCTGATTTAGGGAGGAAGATGCCGCGTGCCCCTTGTGGTCGCTTCAGAGCTCGCCACGTGTCGGCCTCCACGCTAGTTTCTATTTGTTTCAAAGTTTGGCACAGACGGGGTGGGTCCCAGTGATGAGTCTCTGCTACTGCGGGTGGTGCCAAGTGTCAACCTCCGCCTGAGTTTCGAGGGCCCATTTTATAAAGTTTTTGAAAGCGTTGCGGATGATGCCAAGTGTCGGCATCCGTGTGAGTCCCAACTGAGTCTCCGTTGTTTCTCAAGAGGGGTGCAGAAGGTGCCAAGTGTCGACTTCCGTGGGAGCTTCAACAGATCCCTTCTATATTCCTCAGCAGGATGCTGCGGAGCTCGCCACATGGTGGCTTCCACGCATGTTCCTGGCAGAAGGCTCTCGGCAGACAAATGAGAAATGGAAAAGCCAGCGATGGAAACTTCATGCCTATGTGGCACGATCTGGTTGGTGGCAAATTTTGACACTTTTGGGGCCGTTGATTTCTGCGATGAGTTTTGGATTGATGGCCACATTTTGAACCTACAGTGTGGGTCTTCTCTTGAGTGTTTGCAACTATTTTTGGCAGGAGAAACTTGTTGTGGCTGCATTCCAGAGGCTGCGGGTTGGTGAAACTTTAATGGTGGAGTTGCAGAGGTATGGGTCGAGTTGACTAGTTCAACTTCCTAATTGATGAGGAATGTCCCTGAGCAGTGGCACATCTCCTGATCTCACCTGCTTTGTCCTCTGTTTCTTGTTGTAGCATTTACTGTTTTTAGCGCCATTTTTCTGATGCATTGTATTTGGCAAAATTTTGATGTACCTTGTAATTAATTTGCTAAGTACATAGTTTTGCTATAAAAGGCAGACCGTGTCACTCATTTTAGGTTGTTGAAGACCTGGGACATTTTTGTGTAAATAATGAAGAATAGGGCATGAACTTGGTTGTTCCATCCCATTTTGGAGTTTGTGTTGCAACATGAATGTATTTTGCACATATTTTCAATTTTAGTGTTGATTTATATGAAAAATGCTTATTGCATGTGTTTATCTGCTTGTCTCCATTTGCTGCATGTCATCCTTCTTTTGAATCTGGTTGCTAAGGGTTTCATAGATTCTAGGGTATAGATATCTATACTGCATGCTTGATTTGTAACTTCCATTCAAGGAGTGGATTAAACTATTTTAAGTCAATGTATGGAGAAGGTTGCATGTCAGCAGGGATGTCGTTAAGTAGAGGCAGTTAGATACCCATTCTTGGGTGATGTTTGTAAGGCAAGCATCAGTCCAGCCCCTTGAAACTTGAGTGAAAGTTGCAAACCATCTGCTGTATACGTCTAGTTGACTCCTTGCCCAATGGATAGGCACCAGTCTGTTTCTGGGTCAGTAGTTATGAGCCAAAACCCCTTGTTTTGCATCCAGGACATTATGTCCACCCATTTCATCACTTCCACCTGTTAGTTGTAGGAGTAGGATTAGGAACTCCCTGCATACTCTCATACCCAACCAGACACATATGTCCAAGAATGTTGCCAACCTTGTGATCTATCATGCAGATCTTGGTCCACACATGAGAGTATTCTGCCTGTTGCTGTCAAGCTAAATCTTTCTGTCATTGAGCTAGTCAATGTTACATCTTGAGTTATAGGGATACCCCCCTTGGTGCGGCAGAACTAGAAGTGAAGGGGAGGTAGCTCACGCAACCTTTCGTAATCTGTTGGCCAAATCCGCCCATGCATTGGAACTGGCAAACCCTTTGCAGATTTGGTAACCAACACCCTTCATGCTTGTTGCTTAATGTTTGAATGTTTAAGAAAGTCTCCTTTAGGCGCTCATCTTAATGACTTTTTCTCAAGGCGCAATCATCCTAATGACTTGGATATTCTTCCTAGTGTTTCAGGATATCAGGGTACCAGACTTAGTCATTTTCAGGATCTCAAACATAAAGAATAACATGATGATTCATTTTTTTTTTAAAATACAACTTTTATCTTTTAGTTCCAAAATGAGGTTTAGGTGATACTTGAATAACAATAGCTAGCTTATTGGATCAACAAACATCCTATGTAATACAATTGGACTTTAAATATTTGAAGTAGCCATCTACAAATATCCATTCAAACGTGGATTTATAATGCAAGTATGGACGCCATCAATAAAAAAGATTTGTATTAACCAAATATCCATATAGGCATACATCAATATCTGTCGATATAAGTATAACATATATACAAAATAGCCATATAGGCTTACAAGAATGCCATATAAGCATACAATGTCAACTATATACAATACAAAATATATGTCCACAAATGCCATATAGGCATACAACAAAGGAACACAATAAAAAGTCATTCCCCTCTGGCTGGTGAAGAGAATAGATCATGGGCAGCCTTTGATCTTCTAGGGGATGGAGACACGCATGTGGGTGGTCTACTACGAACCCGAGGGCTACTCCTCCTATTTAGTTCTTCCTGCATCTTTAGCTGTTACAATAAAAAGTATAGACATTAATATATATAAATTACATGTTATAAAAAATAAAACATTTAACAAAATAATCACTTACCGCTAACATATAATTTATCTCCTTACTTGCCTCAGTAGCAGGAATAGGTCCTAGTGATGTCATGTCCTATAGAAACCATCCAGATAGAAATTAAACTTTAAATCAATAATCTTTTGATTTTTCAAAAATAGACAACTATAACAATGAATGTAAATTGAAATTTACTAATTTCCCTCATACCCCTGTGGATGCCATGGAGCTATGAATTGCAGAGGCCACACCATGCTCCATTGCCCTCTGAACATGGGGAAGTGTCTCCGCAGCCTACATCATCTAGAAATAAAACAACATTATTCAATTATGAAAACTATAATAATGATGCAAATCATGGCTCCTAACATACACACACGTTCATCTAAACATGGAAGTACACACAATAAAGCACACAAGTCACATACAAAAATCTAGTAAGTACAATTCATTAATTAAACTATTTATTTTATTACCTCCGTAAAGCTTTGAAGTCCACCACCACTAGCAGGTGTTGCTGTGAAATCTACAATATTAACCTATTCAACATCCAAAATCAGATATTAGAATACCATTCATATAACGAAGCTATTCACATGTAATATTTATAATTGTTTACTAGTTACATACCCCGACAGTAGATGATCTAGTGTAAAATGCAGGTGGCGAACCACTAAAAACTACATCGACGCTATGACCCTGAAATTTCATTAAAATTATCAATTTAAATTAGTTAATCTTGCATTTCAAAAATGAAATTTAATAAATTAAATTCAATAAACTTGCTAATATTTACCTGAGTATCAAGGCCGAAAGTCTCACTCAGGAGGGTATTTGTCATCACCATTTGCTCAACTGCAGATGTAGCCTGTGCACCTGCGTCCTGACTATCCATGGGGTCATAACCACAGGCTGACCCACAAGTCTGACAAGTATGGGGTGGGACCCTACTCCTCGCACTATCTCCCAACCCACTCTGTGCTGCAAGACTGACATGCTCTATGATGCTCTGGATCAAGGCACTAATGGACTGAAGTGTATCGACCTCAACACTCTCCTTCACAATGGAAGGGATAGAAACATGCTCGTGGGCTGGTTTGTTGATTACTCGTGTCACTACCTGTTGTGGGCCAAGACGTGCCCCTGGTCTATCTTGTGCTGACCCCCCACCTCTACCCTAGAAGTCCCGCATATCAAAATAGTTTGGAACTTTATTGAGGACAAACTCACAATAGAGTTTCCTCAAAAAGTATTGTGGGACCTCATTATTATTTCATGGAGGACAGTCAAAAACCATCCACTACCTTTGCCCAAAATTGTCCCTTATCGCTTGGTTGTTGCACCAATGGATAGGGAACCTCTTGCATGAAATAGGTGGAGGTTGATTTGTTTGTGGGTTTGTGAAAATCAAACACAAGTCTAATTTTGTGATTTGTAATTTTTTCACATCTTGGTATGATAGCTTGTCTGCATAATAATCTCTAAACTCTCTTCTCTTATCCATCCAACTAGTTATTTTCTTGCTAATAGAATCTACATTTGATAACATAGATTCAAGAGATTCAGCGAGCGTGGACCTATGCAAGGTTGAAGTGGAAGGATCTTTCAACCTTGCAATTATATCTTCAATTTGTTTTTTGTTGTTTTCAATTTGCCCCATTATATTTTCTTGTGTTCCAGGGGCATGTCGAGGAATGGATGGAGGAGGTTGTTGTTCTGCAGGTATTTCCTCCTTAGGATTTTATGGATTTTGAGGAGGAGGAGGAGGTGCATTAACATTTCCTGACAATTAACGAAATATACATAAAAAATCAACTCAAACCTACCTATTTAGAAACAAATTCAAACAAAAAAACAAATATAACTCACTCCTTTGGTGTGCTCGATGTCATGGCAGCATTTTGGTGACGAATTGATAAGGTTTTTGTGTTGAATTGAGTTTTGCAAAATGCGAGCGCGCTTTCTAGGGTTTGCAGGCCACGGGCATAGAGGAGAAGAAAGAAATGAAATGAGATAGAAACCTTTTTTTAAAAAAATTTATAGCAAGTCAAAACGCGCTCGCATTATAACGTGCTAGCGTTATAACACGAGCGTGTTATGGCTTGGTAATGACAAGCCTAAGTTGGCTTGGTTTTGACGAGCCTTAGGGTCGTCATTACAAGCCATAATGTGAGCACGTTATAACGCGCTCGCATTTTGTATTATTTTTTTTTGAAAATAATTTGGCCACTTTTTGGCCCCCATCTTTTGCACTTACCCTAAGGTTCTTACAAAGTTTTCTTCTACCTCATCATGGTCATCATCTTGATCGGATGCTTCATCTCTTGTCTTCTTACTTGCTTTGAATGAAGCTTCCTTCTTTAGAGCACTTTTGTCAAATTCTCTCATTTCAAACGCTGTGAGAGAGCCAAACATTTGATCTATTAGGTATTTATCTAAGTCTTGAGATTCCTCAATGGTAGACACCTTATGACTATAAGATTTAGGAAGAGATCTCAAAACTTTCTTCACAATCCCCTTTTCTTCCACTTTTCCACCAAGACCTTTGATGCTATTGACTATTTAATCCACCTAGAGCATGTAACCAGCAATGTCTTCATTTGCGGTCATCTTCAGAGTCTCAAACTTGATCTTAAAATTTGCATCTTGGCTTGCTTCACTTTACTCTCTCCTTCATAAATACATTCAATTTAATTCTAGACATCCTAAGAAGATGTAAAACCCATTACCTTCATAAATTCTGAATCAACTAGTCCACTCATGAGAGCATTCTTTTCCTTGGCATTGTTATCATATAACTTAATCTTGTCTACATTTGTAGGATCACTAGTAGGAACAGTGTAACCCTTCTTGACTAATTGCCAAACTCCATACCCTAGAGAAGATAGATAGTTTTCCATCCTTAACTTCTAAAGAGAATACTTTGTTCCATCAAACATAGCTACCTTGAGAGATCCATTATTAGCCGTCATAGACCTTCCTCAAGTGGTTAAGCTTCTTCTAAGTAACTTGGATCTAATACCAATTGTTACACACACTAGGATACTAAGAGGAGGGGTAAATCAGTATCTAAACAAACTTCAAGTCCTCTAGAACATATTAAAACTTAAGCATAGCAGTGTCAACATAAACATGAAAGATCAACACAATGCACATCAACACATGACACCAGATATACATGGAAAACCCAAGAAGGGAAAAACCATGGTGAGGATTAACTCACAATATATGAAGCTCAAAATTACAACTTTGTTTTAAGGATACAACCCAAGGAAGTTACTACTTCCTATTGACTTGTTTTAGGGCTATAACCCAAAGAAGCTACTACTCCTTGAAGATTTTGTTTTAGGGTCACTCCCAAGGAAGCTACTACTCCTTGAATACTTTGTTTTAGGGTGACTCCCAAGGAAGAAACTACTCCATGCACTAAGAACAAACTTAGAAATGATTACAGTATGACAGTCCTCCTACTATCTAAAAACTGACTTTGAATCTCACACCATTGATTATTGTAATTCTACTTCTTCTAATGATTGGACCAATTAGGCACACTCTTCACTTCCCTCCTATCATAAAAAATATCTTCAAGATGAATAAGGATAGCCTCTAATACTTCTTCTATTTCTCCTTCAGTCGCACATCGCCATGCATATGATATTCATACTCTACTCTTAAAACTTTCATATTTTCATTTTCACAATCATACCTCACCTAGACCAACTAGGTTTACAATATATAAATGATATTACATTGATTTCATTACAAGTCAGCTAATACAACAAGAATATTACATTTTATATGTTGGCCAAAGATCACAACATGAAACATGCATAGGGAAAGTCCTATCATGAACAACACACTACTCTAGAAGAGAACACATGCCTTGTAGATCCCAATGCATTCTTAGCCTAGTCCTAAACATCCCTCTGAGCATCATCCTTTAGGGAATATCATTTGCATGATACACAAATTTGAATAAGGTTTCCCTTAAGCAAGAAAACATGAAACCTTTCTTCATCCAGTTTGAAGTGAGGAGGCGCATTAGGTGCCTCATGCACAATGATTTTAGGAACATTAGTACACTTATCCCCTTAGTGGGTGGAATAAGTCTATTAATGATGATTGAATTAACTTTGTTTTCACTTTGATTAATCTCAACATCCATCTCTAAAGGATTTAATGTGAGAGACCTTTCTTCATCCCCCAAAGCTTCGTCTTTTGAAGAGAGAGCATTGGAATGAAGAGAAGGTAAAGTTTTGTTAAGATAATTGTTGATGATTGTATATTTAGTGATGTCCAAGGGGTTTAAACATGAAACCAAAGGAGAACTATCCATGGTATTCACATCTTTAGAGATATCCAAGGTACATGGACATTCAGCCAAAGAAGGAAGATCAAGGATCTTCACTTCCTTAGTAATATCTGATGTACTTGAACATTTGATAAAAGGTGGGAGATCCATAGGATGATTCATAGAAGCCTCATATATTACATTATTAGAAAAAGATTTAAGATTATTAGATGAATGACCATTATCTATCCATGGATGATCCTTCATAAGAGGAGGTTCTTCATTCACTAATGCTTCATCCTTTGAGGGAAGAGTATTAGAATGAAGGGAGGGTATGGTGATGTTCAGTGATGTGTCCATGATTTCATCCTCTTGCGCCAAAATGTCCTCATAAGTGGGAACACTTTTGGGAGAGGGATCCAAATCATGGGGTGAAATAGGCAAAGCTAGGTCACCATCACATGTATTAGAGAGTAGATCCATGGAATTATCATGACTTGTAGTAGAAGTAAAAGAAGAACTGCCATGATGATCTTTCTCATGACTATTCATGGAGATGAACTCAGTGAGGTCTTCTAATATCGAAGGATACATATGCCCATGAGAGTTGTAAGGCTATCAAAATCAGATATATAACAAAGGATTTCATATCTGGAACATATAGATACATCAATATCATACATGGATGCACTATGTTATCTAAAACATGAGGATGCATATTAGTGAATTTTGTGAAAGTTTCAAATCCTATAATGTATGCAAACGAAGATTCCAAAGATGAATAACAAGAAGAATCCATAATGAAATACAAATGTGATATGGGATAACAATGTATAATCAGATTTATCGAGTATCACCAATATGAGAGACTTTTGTACACCAAGACACTAGTTTGAGGAAACCGGGTTTTTGAAGCTTTTTACAAAGATCAAAAACACACTAATGTCACTACAAACAAAGTGATTTTGATGTTAAAGGTGCTGCACAAAAAGGTTAATTCAAGCAACTTTAAGATTTATTGCAAGGATATGTAAAAGAGATGTCGAACTTCTTATGTTGAAATACACAATGTGTAATTACAAATGTATGAATTTTTAAATCTATGATGTGAAATGGTACAATATTTTCAAATCAAGGATGTGAAATAATGCAATATTATTATACAAAATTGGATTTAATGAATATTTGTTGTCACTAATATGATCACGCAAGAGGATTTTGAAACCCTAATGCAAAATTTAACCAAAATGTAACCTTTTTGAATGCCTAAATATGTACTTTTTTCAAATTTATGCAAGATTTTCAAATGAATATTGATAAATATGCAATGAATCAATGCAATATCTGATTTGAACAATTAGCAAGATGCAAAAGCTTAATACTATGGGTTCACCAAACTGTTAAGTGTGATATGCACACTATATCAAACCCTCTTTCACAATAACATTCAAGGACAAGACTAAGCCAAAATCACTACCAAACAGAGGTGGACTTAGCTATAGATCTTGTACTTAAAAGTGTTATAGAATGATTTGATTTAATCAAGCCTTTTATCAACCCCTAGGTCAATAATGTAGTAAACCCTAGTTCTATGATGATCTAATTATAACATAAGATGTACAAGAAATCTCTAGAAACCAAATGTATAGGGAGGATCAAGAAGATGATAGAACATGTGTTCTAGAAACTGAGATGTCAAAGGACTATTTTGAGAGCACCCAAGTCCTAAAAGGTGGAATCTTCAGAAAGTGTAAACTAGAGAAATGCTATAAAGACTGCCCTGATACTAGATCTGAAGTTTGTTGGGGTAGAAAGATAGAGGAATATTTTTGAAATGTTGTCAGATCTCAAAACTTTGATCCTTGCTTAGTCTTCATGTATCTTCATATTTCCCAGATCTTGCACCTGTGACTTGCACACAAGAAGAAAAAAATGGGTTTGGGGGTTATGGTGTTTAGGGACTTGCCTCAATCAAATCCTAAGATATCATTCAAGCTTCCCAACACCATTGATACAAAAGAGAGCATGCCCTTGCAAGACAAAGGCTAAACACAAATCAATATGATGATAAACAACAATGATATCACCTTTGTTATGAAATCCTTAGGAGGATGAATGGTCTTTAACTCATAAGGAGAGATAGATGATAACTTCAAACCTGCAACAACACACACAATATAATACAAATCTATTCTAGAATCACAATGAATGCTTTGAATGCTCTTTACTCCAATGCTTCAAGTTGGCTGTCTCTATATAGGTTCATAATGAATTTAAAAACACAATTATATATGCTTTCATGTTAACAATCATGAAATTAAACCAAAAGAGCCAACAAAGAAAATTCTTTTGAAAGGTCCCAGGCTAACATAACTTTGATTCTACCCCAACCAACCAGGGAAGACTTGGGCAGTGGTGCCCAAGTCTTTGAGCCCATTTTAGGTCTGGGATAAGATAAAACATAGGCCCCTTATTCCCAATTTACATTGGTTTCAGGCAATTTTACATGGGGATGAATATTTAGAATGTAATCACGGGGACCTAGGAGCTAAACAAGGAGGTAAAAAGACATGTGTCCACTTTTTACTCCATAACAATATCATAATTAGATTTCATACTTTCTCATATCTTCATAAATGTCATTAAAACAAAAAATAATAAAATAAAAGAATTCAACAATCAAAATCAATACCTTCAACTTGTGAATAACCCTTACACAAATCTTGCTTTGTTCCTTACAATTTGAACACCATCTTCATTCAGCTTGTTCCAGAACACCCACTTTGTTCCTATAACATTCTTATCAGTTGGTCTGGGAACTAGTTCCCATGTCTGATTCTTTTCTATCTAATTCAATTCGTCTTCAATTGTCTTCAACTATCCATCATCTTTGCTAGCATCATCAAAGGTTTTGGGCTCTATCTTTGATAGTAAGCACAAATTCACTTTCTCACTTGCTTTTGAAAGCCTTCTCCTGGTCTACACACCTTCATTCTTTTCCCTTATGATCTAATATGTTGAATGGTTCCTCTAAAAATACTTTACTAGAGTCTTACGGGTCTTTTCTTATTCTTGTTCCTTCTCTTCTTTCTCCTCTTCTTCTTCAATGCAAGGAGGTATATCAGATCCATAAACCTCTAGTTCTTATGAGATTTGACACAAATCTTCATCTACCTTAACATTTGTGCTTTCAATCATCTTTCCCAATCTCTTGTTGTAGCATTTATAGGCTTTGATTTTGGTTGAGTAACCAAGAAAGATCCCTTCATCACACCTTGAATCAAACTTTCCAAGGTCTTCTTCATCTCTCCTGATGTAGCATTTTCTGCCAAAGATCTTGAAGTATCTGATAGTGGGAGGTCTTCCATACCATAGCTCATAAGGGTCTTAGTTGATGCAGAGCATGGTGGGATTCAAAAGGTTTTAAAAGGTACAAAGCACTGATTTTGATAGATCACCTAAGCACTCACAAATTCACTTCCATGAAACATGGTTTCAAAGGCTACAAATACACCAAATGGAGGTTTCAAGACACCAAACTTTCAATGAACCTCTGATACACCTTAGGCATCATAATATTGATTGGATTAAGCCAACAAAACTCCCTTAGAACCCTAGTTCCTTCATTATCCCATCGTTCATATCTAAGAGGCCTATTTGCTTGTAACACTCCAAATAGAGTAAGCAAAGCATAACTTTCAGAATACTCTTCAAAACCACAAAAGAATTGGCATTATAAATACCCTTTGGCTTGCCTTTAACATATCCACCAGGTGACTAGGGTTGTTTTGACAAGTAACCTCCAAAATTTGATTGTCCCGCTATCCTAAAGGCCTAATCAGGACAACAAACTAGGTTTTTCAAGCATAACTTTTAGGTAAGACCTCAAACCTAGAAATAAATCACCTTTTCAGATACCCTTTATGGTACTCTTCAACATACTAAGAAATGGGGTGGGGTCACCTTGTACAAACTGTCCAAAAAAATGTTTGTTCTATTAGAAATAGGACAAACAACTAAGAGGGGGGTGAATCAATTGTCACAAAACTTTGTATCTTTCTGTAGTTAATTATTTCTTTTGCTACTTAATAACAATTCAATAACTTAACCATGAAAACAATCAATCATAAGTGTAAGAGCAGCAACATAATAACACACTTGACACCAAGATTTTGACGTGGAAACTCGGTTAAGGGAAAAACCACGGTGGGGATTAACCCACAAAAATTAATACCCTGTTAAAAGCATTTTACAAATGGGATGCACATGCATTCGGGCTCACTGCTCAAATGGAGGCTCATTGCCTATAGAAATATTACAAGAGAGTAATAGAGATTTTGAACTAATAAATATCATCTACTTATGCAAGAGTTTCAATTCCAGTTAAGTGCAAAAATTAATCTTACACATTTCATCTTTGCTTTGCTCTTCTTACTGCTCTGCCTTCATTCATATCTTATATTTCTACTCTTCTCATATCTACACCTTCTTTGCACTCTTACACTAAATCATCCAATTTCGTCGGCTATATATATCCACAACATGATCTACAATCATTTTACCAATTGGCTTCAAAAATATTTAGAACTTTGTTGAGTATTCTACTATGTCGGCTAGATCCATACATAATATGAGATGTGGACCAAAAATTTCACTCACAAATCATAAATTAAGTTGGCCACTATCATCGGTCATCACCATTTTCCCAAAAACAACTTCTATACATCTGGAATTAAGATCATTCATAAAGTCAGCCTGTTCTTCTTCTATCTGTTCTGTCAAACTGAAACTTGATAGTCAGAAGCTAATATATTTTGAGTCCTTCATTAACAGAGGACAAAATTCTAGATTTAGAGTGTCTTAACAATGCTTTCAACTACCTTAGATCTACAGCAAGCCATGCCTTTCCACCGGAGAGATCCGGACCAAGATACCAGACCCTGTTATTGCTCTATTCCTAACTGCTCGGACTTAGACAAATTCTGATTTTGACTTCCGGTATGAAAAAATTGTGTTATGTGGATGATTGGGATGATCTTATTTGCCATCAATGACAACACCTATTAATGCAAAGCAGTGTCTCTTGCCAGCAATCTCCTCCTTTGGCATTGATGGCAACACTTAGTGAAAAATGACTAAGTGTCTAATGTAGCTCCCCCCTACTCTATATACTTGTGCTTCTCTATTAGTTCCAAAGCTCCCCTTTGTTGGATTCCTCATTTTTTACTACTCTTCACTCCCCCTTTGACATCAATGGTAAAGGGTGGGGTCCGCAAGCCAAAATTCTCCAAAAATTCTGTGTATAATGCCGCATATGTACAAGTAATCATTAAGTTCTATTCACATGAACTTGAGAATGTCTGCAAAGATGGTTTTTATTTGCACAAGTTCAGAGGCCCAAGTTCTCTTCATTCCATCTAAGATTGAGATGTGCCCACTCAACAAAAATGAATATGCTTCTGCCTTTGATAGATTTGATGGATCACTAGTCTGAATTACAGTATGAGCTTCAGATAGGGCATTATACATTGTCTCTAACTTAGGGGCAATCAATCCCCAGAGCTCACACATTCTCTTCATAATGTTGCCTTTTTCTTTAACAAGTCTCTTTATCTCATCAGTCAAGCTAATTACTTGACATTCCTGACTTATGGGTGAAATAGTTAGAGGATCAAAATTATTGGATAGATTTGACAATTTTAGTTCTTGTTCCTTTATCTTCTTTTCAATATCCTCACTTTGGGCCAAGATAAACAAAATTTATATATATCACTTCCATCACTTAGAGCATTTTGTACACTCTTTATACTTACAGCAAGTATAGTCCTATCATACCCTATCAGACTCTTAAGTTCACTAAATCTCTTATCCAAAAACTCATTTCTGACTTTTGTCTCTGCAGACTTCTCAAAGGACTCAAAATGAGTATTTATAGAACTTACAAGATTTTTTAGATGTCTGAAGAGGGAATCAGATGGACTCTTCTGGTAGGAAGGCATTAACTTTTCCAAACTCCTAGTTACAAGCCCTAGTAGCTCATTGTCCTCCATGTGGAACTTTAACATCTTTTCTCTAGCCTTTACTTGGGGGAATGATGCTATTTTCATCAATTGAATTGGAGAGAGAGCATTTGGATTGGCTAAACCTTGGAGTAGTTCAGGCTCATCAAGCTTAATCATCTCTTTTTCAAGAAGACTTTTCACTACATCTGCAGTGTCTCTTGCAACATTTTTTGAACCATCCTTTTGTTCATCAAATTTCTCAGTGTCTGCTTTATGTGCTTCAACATTTACACCATCTTCTCCTACTTTGTCTTTCTTTCCTTTTTCCTCCTCTTTCTCTGCTTTACTTTTCTCTATGTTCTCTACAGAGGAACTTTTTCCTGTTTGTTCACCACTTATTACTTGATCCGGAGGGCTCTGTGTAGTGGCAATATCCTCTTCTTTTCCAGAATGATCAGGTGGAGGAGTTACTCTTGCATCAACTATTTTGTCTATCATATCTATGTCCTTCTAATTGACTTGTTCCTCTTCCCAGACTTCTCCAACATTCAGATCTAAAAATCCAACATCTGTCTCTTCATAGGTTAACTCTGGAGGATCTAAATTAACACCTTCGTCATCAATTCTTTTGTTATTTGTTCTTCTGGAGCTTCATGGAGCTTCATGTTCTAGAACTGGAGGATTGACGACTTCTACTTGTTTTTCTGAAATAATATAATATTTATCTTTGTCTAAAGCCTTTCTCAAGATTTCTTTTGTTTCTTTTGCAATTTCCTCAGTTTCACCAAGCATTAGTTTGTTCATCCAGACCTTGCTTCTGAATTTATCTTTAACTTCTCTGAGGATTGTATCTACTTCTCTTCTGGTCATCATAGGACACAAGGTGGAGAGAACATACTCTCTGAGTTCTATGTCTTTATCCTTAGCTGCTTCTTTCCTCATTTCTAGTACTTTCCTTAAACTTTTAGGAAGTTCTTGCAAAATTTCCAACAGGGCTCTATTGAATCTATTCAAATATATGATAATGGCATCTTCCAAAATTTTCTTATTTGCTTGATCAAAATTATCATAGTAAACTCTGTCAGGCTTTAAACTTCCATGAACAATGATTGTTTCTACAATTTCATCAATAGTCATAGTGACCTTACCAGTGACTAGCTTTTTACTAGCCTTATTGCTTCCAAAAGGCTGGTCTTTAGATGTCTTTGAAGTTCTGGCTTTCTTGGATCTTATTTCTTTCACTTCTTCATCTATCTCTATCTCTTCATCATCTTTTGTGCTCTTGTGGGTTCTTGTGGCCTTGTTTTTCTTTCTTTTCCCTCCATCACCAGATGGAGTGGCTTCCTGCTTCTTAGTGGAAGTGGACTTGAGTTGCTCAGCAAGAGTTGTAGAACTCCTTGTCTTCCTTGAGGAGCTTGGTGGGATTTCTGGAGCAACTGCCGACTCACTTTCTGCTTTTTCTTCTGTAGTCTGCGCAGTGCTTTTCTTCATCTTTTCAATTCTTTCTCTATTCTGCTTTACTACCTCCTTGGTTAGGCCAATGCTCTCAGCATACCTTTCAACTTGTCTCTGCACTTTCCTCTTGGTCTCAGGCTGTTTGAGCTCCACATGCAATTTGAGACTTAGTTCCTTGTAAGTTCCAAACCTTTCCACAGGGGTATCTTTAGGTGTGCTCAGAAGATGCTGAGTATACATATCCAAAACTCTTTCATCCACCTCATAACCCATAGGCATTATCCAAACTGTCCTTGGTTCTACATCTTCCATCAAGCACTGATCTGTGTCAACCATGAAACATGTCATTTTCATACTTCTCCACAATTGTTTTAGGTATTCTTTCCCTTGCTTGCATTAAACTCTGGAAGTTTTTGAAGTAGCCCCAAATGGTAGTCTTTTGGGCTTGGGAGTCACCAAGAATGAGAAGGTGATCTTTGATTTGTCATGCTACTAGTCTATCAGTTGTCTAATGTACACCTTGAATTCTAGTTACTTTATTCATAAAATAGAAGAACAAGCATATAATCAAGGAACCATATTTGAAAGAATTTTTCTTATCTTTATTTATCTTGCTCAAATTTTCAATCATCTAATTTTGTAGTAGTTCACAAAGATCATAATCAACATTTTATTTTAACATTTGATAGGCTACATATATTGCAATTCCAAAGATAGAGTTTTCTCTGTTGGAGTGGTAAATTTGGTACCCAATCACCATGGAGGCAGATTTGACATCCGGTTCTATAATATCATTGATGGTCGTTGCCCTTCTGTCAAACTTGGCACTGGTAGCATTAGTCACTGTCTGGTTTTTCATGGCTTTTAGCATGGGTAATCCCCCGGAGGAGTTTAACCCAGTTACAATCTTGATAACATCCTTTGTAATCTTGAATGGTTTCAATAGCCATACAAACTCATCATGTATTCAACTTAAGATATATCAAACCCATTCATTTTCATCAAATATCAGAAACCTAATTACTTGCAGAAAATGTTTGCTTTCTAGGGCTTTGTATTCTGGTTTCAATTTGTGGCTATCATCTGTTAAGTAGTTGTTAAGCAAATCCAAGAGTTTCAGGTTTCCAAATTCATCCATGTTACAGTGGATGTATGCCCTAATATCCTCAACATGTAGGACACCATGTGGAACCTCAGAGAATGCGCCCAATGGTTCAACTTCAACTGATTTGTGTGGATGCTTCTTAAATATTGTTCAGGGCCTTGCAGTTACATCAACAACTAGAGTTGTAGCCATTTGCAGAAATTGAGAACTTAAGAGATTTCGCAAAAAATAGAAAGTACCTTGTTACGCAGATTAGGGTTTTTACTTGGAAATCCTTTTCTCGGTACCAAATCTTGAGAATTCTTAGCTCTAAGCTTGCCCACTTCTTTCTTCTTGTTTTCTCCCAATGCAAAGTGTTTCAAATGAGGAATGAATGACCTTTTTAAGCTTTGCATCACCTAATTTTCCTTTGCAATAAATGCTCTGCCCTAGCACATCTAGTTGCTCTATTTTTGAATAATCTTTCATGTATCACTCTGTAATTTGCCATAATCACTTCCTTTCTTCTGGAAATCCTTCCAAATGTTTTGAGTCAATTCAATGTACCTTTTCTTATTGTTCCAGAACCATGCACTCAACTATTGGCTGGGAGAATTTTATTTACAATGCTACTCCCTCTGAGCCAAGGCTCCCAAATCAATTCCCAAAGGGATTTTCAGCACCGGATTCCGGTGCGGATCCATTACTATCATTCATAATTCTTTTCTTGACCCATATCTTGTTTGTTTCATTATGAGTCTCATTCACATCAATTTTTTCTTTGCCTTTGCCTTGTCTTTGCTCATCTAGTTTTCTATTTACCAGACCTCTTCTTCCATTGTTCCTACTTCTGTAGAATCTTGCAATATGACTAGATTTATTGCAGTTAAAGTACACAACATTTCTTTTCTTATAAACTTGATTTTCTCCTGATCTGCATTGATTAGCCATGTGTCCAAACCCATTGCAAACAAAGCAGTAACCATTGAAAGAATTGCTAATTCTTCTATTGTTAGCATTATTCATTAGCATACTTCTGCATTCATTTGATCTATGACCATACTTTTTACAATTGAAGCATTGACCGGAGAAGGATGGACCATTTTGATTTACTTTGCTTCTATACTGAGTAGCTCTACGACCAAATTTGTTGTAGTTGAAACAATTTCCATTGAATGATGGATATCTTTGAGCATTAGGTTGTCTTACCAGAGGTTTTCTAGTTTTGTTTCTCCCATTCCTAGGTTGAAAATTTCTCTGTCCAGATCCAAAGCTTTCACCTCTCATATCCAAGACCATGCTTGTCATCAACCTTTTTCTGTCCTTCGAGTAGTGCTTCAAGTTTTGCTGAGCTTATCTTGAATTTCTCCTTATATTCATTTGCAACATCTAGGTCATGTCTGAGAATGACAATTTGCCTTTCAAGTTCTCTCTTATTGTGTCTACTTTCTTGTAGATCAGACTCTAGACAACCAGTTATTCCATCCAATTGGCAACATTCTTCAGTTCTTTCTTTTAGTTTTTTATTCAGATCTTCTTCAATTTTCTTCCTATCTTCATTTTCTTTGGTTTACCTTATCACCCCAGATTCCATTTCAATTTTTAGAACAGTGATTTCTTTTGACAACTTCTCACATTCCTTTGTCTTTTCTTCCAAAGCTTTATTCATGCCATTTTCTTTAGGTAAACTAGATAGCTGCAAAAGTAGCTCCTTTTTCCTTTGCATAGATTTCTTTAATTTATCTTTTAACATGTCAATGGTATCATCAACATCTTTAAGTTCACCTTTAAGATTACTAATTTATGTTTTAGATTGAACAAGCTCTTCTAGGGCCAACTAAAGTTGATCTTTGAGTGAACCCATTTAAAACTTCTTCCAAGATCTTTTCCTCAAGCTATTAGGCTTCTCCAAGGAACCTTGCTCTGATACCAATAGTTGGAAATAGGACAAACAACTGAGAGGGGGGTGAATCAGTTGTCACAAAACTTTGTATCTTTCTGTAGTTAATTATTTCTTTTGCTACTTAATAACAATTCAATAACTTAACCATGAAAACAATCAATCATAAGTGTAAGAGCAGCAACACAATAACACACTTGACACCAAGATTTTGATGTGGAAACCTGGTTAAGGGAAAAACTATGGTGGGGATTAACCCACAAAAATTAATACCCTGTTAAAAGTATTTTACAAATGGGAATGCACATGCATTCGGGCTCACTGCCTAGAGCTTGCTGCCTATAGAAATATTACAAGAGAGTAACAGAGATTTTGAACTGAGAAATAACATCTACTTATGCAAGAGTTCCAGTTTCGGTTAAGTGCAAAAACTGATCTTACACATTTCATCTTTGCTTTGCTCTTCTTATTGCTCTGCCTTCATTTGCATTTTAGATTTCTACTCTTCTTATATTTACACCTTTGCACTCTTACACTAAATCATCCAATTCCATCGGCTATATATATCTGCAACATGATCTACAATCATTTTACCAATCAACTTCAAAAACATTTAGAACTTTGTTGAGTATTCTACTCTCTCGTCTAGATCCATACATAATATGGGATGCAGACAAAAATTTGCACTCACAAATCATCAATTAGGTCGGCCACTATCACCGATCATCACCATTTACCCAAAAACAACTTCTATACATATGGAATTAAGATCATTCATAAAGTCAGCCTATTCTTCTCCTATTTGTTCTGTCAAACTGAAACCTGATACTCAGAAGCTAATATCTTTTGAGTCCTTCATCACTGGAGGAAAAACTTATAGATTTAGAGTGTCTTGACAATGCTTTCAACTACCTTAGATCTGTAGCAAGCCATGCCTTTCCACCGGAGAGATCCAGACCAAGATACCGGACCCTATTACTGCTCTGTTCCTAACTGCTTGGACTTAGACAAATTTTGATTCTGACTTTCGGTATGAACAAATTGTGTTATGCAGATGATTGGGATGATCTTAGTTGCCATCAATGACAACACCTATTAATGCAAAGCAGTGTCTCTTGCCAACATGTTCTTGCTGCAATTATGCCTAATTCAGCTAGTTTGCATGAGGGTTTATTGGATCTTTGTACTTCTGACCTCCAAACTCCTCACCAAAGGCCAAGACACATCAAATATGGTTTGTACATGCTTATTAAACCATTTCCCACTCTGTTCCAAAGTCTTTTCTTCAAACCCTAACTTCTAGCCATGCATTCATGCTAAAAAATGATGAAAGATCACTAGGGCAGCAACAAAACTCATGCAACTTGACTTCCCCTACATCTGCAAACACAACCAACTTTGAAAATGCCCTAATTTAACCCATTCCACTGATTTACAAAGGTCTCCATCGATGGAATGGTGATTTGTGCTATTATTTGACTCTCAAACCCTTAAAATAAGGTTTTCTGGACTGCCCTCAGAAAAGTGGCTCTAAAAAGCTTGAAACTCAATGAAATTTACTCAAACTAGATTCATTTGAAAGATAATTCAAAGATTTATCAAACCCAATTAAAAATAAATCTCAAAATTACTGTATGGACCAGTACCATGCCTAAGAACAGCAAGAAAACATTAAATCTGTAGAAAACAGGGTGTTTTATTCAAAATTTCTCCACAATACATTTGATCTCTCATTTCCTTTCCTTCACAAGGCTCTTTTAAAGATGTTACAATAGTTTCCTAACTTCCCCTTCAGTTACAACTAACCAACAACCTTCCCTTTACAAAATGACTCTTCACATTCCACTTTCTTGCATTTTTGACAATATTTGTAAGGTTTTGCATTTTTTAATAACTTGACCCCATACTCCCCTAGAAACCTAATTAAATGACTCAATGCATTAGACAAGGTCCAAATATGACATTATTACAATCATAACATGATTAAGACTCAAACATTACAAGTGTGCCTCATGAAGGCATGAAGTTTACATGGTGCCCTGCACCATACACTCGGTCTGAAAAAGACCTCAAGTCCCTTTGAGGACCGAGTTGCATCAAAACTTGCTTCTTCACACCTGCAAACATACCTCTGCTAACTTGGTCTTGAACTTTCCTCTTATTCTTTACCTCAGCTGCATACTTGAATGCAACCATTTGCTCTTGCCAAACACCTTGAACTATTCCACTTTTGTCCTTTATCATAGTTACCAAATTCTCTACCTCAAGACACTCTTTACAAACATCTGTATTATTAGGTTTACAATCCACTAAATTAACAGAAATTGGCTGGCCTCTAACATCTTTTGGAATCAAAGAACAAAGTATTGTTCCTATCATGACCTTATCATGCTTCCCCACAATCAATTCATCCTTGACTTTCAAAGAAGTAAAATTGAACACCAACTCAATATCATTTCCCTCAAATTATGTTTCATACCTGCTATTTCAGCATCTCCATGGTTTGAAATGGCTGCATTATTCATGTGCTTTTCCTTAGACATATACCCATGTCTCTCACCGCTTCATCACACAACCTCTCACAACATACTATCCATCTACCCAACAAGAGATCCTGGAAGATGCACCTCTACCCACTCTCCCTCTCATTCAGTGGTGTAACTCTTGCATCTTCTCCCCAGCTTCATCTCTGTTGGAGGATAGTGATCACAAACCTCTTCCATGTCTGTAGCAAACACACCTTCTCATAACTCTTTCTCTCTTGCAACTTTAAGATAGACCACATGTAATGCCCCGCTAGGAAACCCTAGAAAATAGCTCAACTATGCTATACAAACGGACAATTTTTTTTTAAATGAGAGAAATAACAAAGAAATGTAAAACACAATTATTCTTAACATCTAAGCTAATCTTATCCTCTAGGGATTCCATGAATGCATTAGTAATTATTAACACAATCTTACATACATCATGATGTTACTAACATCAATAGTTCATCCCAGATCCAGATACATGAAATGAATCAACATACATTTCCTTCGTAAAATATCATCAAATGAGTAAACATCAAGATTCTTGTATAAAGTATTACATGTACAAATATAATTTCCTTTACAAGAAGGAGTAGGCATTTACTTTGCTACAATATCTCTCTTCTTATTACATTGAGATACATGCATTATGATATAACTGATACACAGGCTATTACATGAGCATAAATAACTATCTCCTCAATTGGTTCAAGATCTGAAATCTAAAATAAGAGATACATCATTCTCGCACATGAACAACAGGAAGGGAAACCAATGGAGATAAAAGCACAACCACCCGACCATGTGGAACCCTAAGGTCCACCCCCTAGTGCTAGGAGATAACATAAGGTCCCACTACAAGAAACTGCCAGGTAGATAGTAGACTATAAGGAGAAAGGACTACACATGACTCCAACAACACAAGTCAACAAAGACATCACAACAAACTTAAACATCACTTCCAGACTTAAATGTACTTCCAGAGACACTCACACAACTGAAGGAGGAAATACAGCCAGAGGGTGCTAGACTGCATTAGGGAGAAGTGTCATCACATAGATTGTCATGGGTTGTCCTGTAGGTCTTCCTAGGCCCCGACCCCCATCCTAGGTTGTCCTGGAAGCCTCTCTTGACCCCCGACCCCCATACAAACTCATGCGGAACCACCATACCTTTCATGAGGACAAAGTAGTTGATCTTTCCATTCCAGGCCTTCTCATCTCATCTCAAGCCTAAACGAGCACTTGATCCATGACTGAGGCATACTTTATCTTGATTAGTGTGAAAACTACCCAACCCTCTAAATTTATTATTAAGTTATCAATGGATTAACAACTTTGAATGGATTATCCTGGCTAGCCACTTTGGGCCCCGACCCCATCTTGAAAGCCACTCCCCCACCTGCATCTAGAAGACCCTAACCATCAAGCAAGACATAACGACAAGTAATCATATACAATGCAAGGCATTAACCATCTTGCACGATTATCATTAACACGTAAATCCATAAACAAAGCAAGGCATTACCCATCTTGCACATTTATCACACGGAGCAAGGAATTGACCATCTTGCCCACTTATCATACCAACATGAATAGGAGACAACATTCTAGGATTGCATCACACTCAACTCACATGATACACACATAACCAACTCCCACACAATCACACCCTCCTAGGCCTCTGGAAATCAATTTCCCCAAATGACACAAACATTTGACACCACGAAAACAAAATGATCTCACATCACATTCATTCTCAAAAGCACATCATAAACTCAGATCCTTCATCGATATTTCAATTACAAAACCATAATTATTTTTATATGATATGATGCACTAGATATGGGTCTTAAAGAATGTAACATTAATCCAATCATGATCAATCATCTAATCAACATAAAATGAATCTACCACAATGCAACAGCATAATATTCTAACACTTAACATTGTTTGCCAAATCTTCAAAAGGAAACAAAACAAGCAATATTACTTACCGTTCTCATTTTCGTAAAGCAAATCCTATAAGGTAGCAAGGATACACTAGAAACAAGTAAAAAAATAAATAAAAAAAATCTATTCTACAATACAAACTATCAAGATAATTATCGCAATAACTCAATATGATTAGATAACAAAGATATATTTACGACGATAACTCATACTATCTAGCTCTCAAAACAAGAAGTCATTTAACCAAGTGTTTATATCTGAGTTCTCTTAAACAAATTATCATTTTCTAAAATACAAACCTTGCCATAATACTCTATATATATCCTTTTGAAACATTATATATATTATAAATGAGAACCAAAAGATAAGTATTAGCTGATTTAAGGCATTGCACCCTTTTCAATAATTACCAGAGTCTAAAATGGAAGGGAACTAGATAGCATGTAGACTCTTAACAATTTGACACCCATTATAAAAGGATGTAATGTAGATTTATGAGTTTCTAAATATGATCTGACCCCTTCATAATGTAATGATCAGTTAAAAACTACTAACAGTAAATATAAATCTATGCTTCTTACAATACAAATAAAATCATTATGAACTCATTTATGTGAGTCAACACCCTAAGGAAAGATTATTATGATCTTATAAATAGGGTCAATGCCTTAATGAAAGATCTTTATGATCTCATAAATATGAATCCACGCCACCATTAAGTGGAAGGAATCATTATATATTCAGCTAAAGAGCATAATATGAACACACAAGTACAACGATGTGGCTTATAATAATGAAAAATATATATTTATATACAATGACAATATCATACATTGTAAATTAAGAATGTAGGGTGTGTGTAATTGGCTAAGCATAAGAGAAGGTTTTAGTCTTTACAAATTTTTAATTACACTAATACATATTTCTCTGAGTCTACCAAATCATCTAAAAGTTTCCAATTTAATCCTTATAAAGAAATCGATGAGAAAACATAATGTAGACAAAGAGATGATATGCCAAAACACCTTTTAAAGTTACGTTTAGGAAAAAGAAACAAAAATTCATTCCTGAGAATCCGCGAGGTAGGGTGAGCACATAAAAGATTTGCAATGCCAAAATCTACAGCCAGCTTCCTATCTACATGTGCCAGTATATGAGTTTGGAAACATGGTATGAACATCCAGACCAGATACAAAATTGCCAAATAGAAATGTTGGAAAAGTTCTAAATGACCAATAAGAAAGAAAGGTGGAAACACAACCAACTTCTAGCAGAATTTCAAAACGTATCTAAACCTCATTCAATTAGCTTCAACAAAAGTAAGAGGATCATAGCCTAATGCCATTATCATGCAAATGATACAAAGGATACTAAACACTTGCACCCATAAGAATTATATGGATTATGATGATAAGAACCACAATGAGTTTAGAAAGTTTTCTAGTGTGAATGATGTACGATGTGAGACAATATTGAGAACTATAATGCTCACATGCACTGATAGGAATAGCTGACGAGTTCAGAACTTTTTTTGACTTAAATGTTTTAGGGCATGAGACAGAGCATACAGACTACTTGGTTTTGAAAAGACTCAAAGGGAGAGAGATGTCACTGCATGGAATGCAGTGAATCTAGGATATGCACAAGACATTGCGTAGGTTAACCATTTTGGCTATGTTGGCTACCATTATGATGCTCTGGGTATTACCATTAAGATGCCAATAAAAACCTATGGAATTATACCACCAACTCGCGTTAAACGAAAGCTTAGAAATAGGGTATTAACATTCATCAATTCATATGGGAAGAGACACTCTTATCAGATGAGATACTCAGACATTTTAAAAGCAAGATAAAGAGTTGCAATGACAATTAATATTGTTGCCCAGGAAAGCGATAGCCTTTGTTATTACATTAAATTCTTATGAGGAAACATAGAAAAGATAAAGGCAATGCAGCTCATACGATTTAGAGTTTTCTCATACCCAGAAGAGAAGATAGGCCAAACCATTAAAGAAAGTGCCATTATGAAGTAATAGCAAATCGTTGGTTATAACGGATTGGTTTTAGCAGAAATATCAAGACAATTGAAGTAAATAGTAAGAATCAGTGGCATTATGCAAGATATAAAGGCAACACTACCCACATAGCCTATGACAACAAAGGAACAATAAAGGGAAAGTTGATCACTATTCGCATGCAGAGAATTCTTTGGCCAAAAGTTAATGCATATATCTCATGACATGGTTTTAAGAATACCCCATATTCAGAATTATGCAAAGAATAAAATCAAACAGTCATAATGCTCATATTAAAGCTTCATAAATATGAAATACATACCATTAATTCCAAGCAAACTCTTCTACAAATGTTACAGAGTTCTATCTCCATCAATGCATTTCAAAAGGGGAAATTCCTATCAGGGGTTGAAGTTCCAAATGCCAAGGCATCCATGCATGTGAATATGGAAGCATAGAAGATATTATCCCCCCATAACTACCCAAAAGTTATCTATTATTAGAGAGAGAAAATCCCTCAAAATCCTCCAGAAGATTCCTCTCTTAAGGGTAATAAATTATGCCTTAATATTCTCTTACATGTTATTTATTTACAACTAGACAACATAATATATATATATATATATATATATATATATATATATATATATATATATATATATATATATATATATATCTTTTGACAACTCATAATAATTATTATTAATTATTGACCTTGGAATACAATATAATTTTCCCATAAACATAAGTTTTCATTAAAGCATCTATATTTATTTATTTATTAAAAGTGCCTTCATAACTAATTATTTTATTTTAAAGCAACAATAACCAAAACAATACCAATAAGATAACCTAACTTCCAAACAATACTTGACCACTATGCAAGATCGGAAAGCAAGACCACCACAACAATGACTGACTATCATGACCAAATTGATGACACAGACTGGGTGCAAAACCAGATACTCATCCTCTTCAAGGATGATGGCTAAGCTAGGGGATCACATGTTATCTCCGTTCAACAGTTTCCATTGGGTTCAAGGCACGCTCAGACCTCTCAATTTAGGTGGAGTTGATGCCTAGTACCTGCAACCTACAGCACACAACATGGTCTATGCATGAGTATAATAAACATAAACAATCACAGAGTGAAAGAGAATTACAACGTCACCTAATGCTCATGAATGAGTGGTACAACATTGTCACTTTTCACATCACACAATATTCAGATCATCCTATATTATAGAATCAGTCACATAAAATCAATTCTAACATATGACAATCATAGTAAGATCAACATCATAATCACTTGAATGTAAAACAATGTTAGAGCATATGATTTATCAGTGTTGCAACAAGGATTATCGATAAACATACTAAATTCATCTTCATGCTCCTTAGCCAAACCATCTACATATCCAAGGCGAGAATGGAGGGGCACTACATCCTCCCCCCCTAAAACTTGACTTACTCCTGGAAGTCACAAACTAGGGTGGAAACATAGCATATTAGTATTGTAATTTTCTATTACCAACATACATAATCCATTTTAAGCAATTGTTCATAAGACAAGTAAAATCATTCAATAAATACAAGAACATCAATTCTTTACATTTAAGGCGTATCATGTGATCTACCTATAACCAATTTCACATATTTTGAGTATCTCATACGATTTAGAGAATTGCATTCATATATTAATAAGGAAAAATACATCTCATCTCTTATTTCCACTATGGTTCCAACTAATTACCAAACATGCATAGTACAATTCTCCGTGGAGTTGTCCCTTGTACATACTATTAGTGGCTCAAAAAGAACATGATAGAAACAACACTTAACATGAAAAGAGGCCACAGAAAAAACATGCAGAATAGCCACCATAGAAATTTTAAAAAGGTACAAACCCAAGTGGGGGAATAATCAAATCCAATCTTAATTCACAGAATGCCGTCAATTTTCAACAATAAATTAAGTATAAAGAAAAGAGTTTTGGTGGCCACTCCTATCATAAGAAAGTTTAAAGAAAACAAATTCACTGTGAGCCCTCCAACAACACATAAAACAACTATCAAAATTCCAAAACAACCAAATTACAAACAAATCCACATCACGATGTAGCTAATTATAGCCACAAAAGGGAGTATTCGCTACACAACACCTAAGGACACAAGGTCCAAAATGCGTTAGAGAATGTACACCAAACACACAGACAATTAAGTTATCTACATCCTCATATCTAAGCAACTAGGATAATGTAATGGGCTCATATTAAACTAGAGTACCCAGTGTTAGAACCTAGTGCTCTGATACCAAGTGTAATGCCCCACTAGGAAAGCCTAGAAAATAGCTCAACTATGCTATACAAACGGACAATTTTTTTTTTAAATGAGAGAAATAGCAAAGAAAGGTAAAACATAATTATTCTTAACATCTAAGCTTATCCTCTAGGGATTCCATGACTACATTACTAATTATTAACATGATCTTACATACATCATGATTTTACTAACATCAATAGTTCATCCCAAATCTAGATACATGAAATGAATTGACACATACATTTCCTTTGCAAAATATCATCAAGTGAGTAAACATCAAGATTCATGTATAAAGTATTAAAACTACAAATACAATTTCCTTTACAAGGAGTAGGCATTTACTTTGCTACAATATTTCTTTTCTGATTACATTGGGATACATGCATTATGATATACTGATACACAGGCTATTACACGAGCATAAATAATTGTCTCCTCAACTGATTCAAGATCTGAAATCTAAAATAAGAGATACATCCTTCTCGCACATGAACAACAGCAAGGGAAACCAATGGAGATAAAAGCACAACCACCCGATCGTGTGGAACCCTAAGGTCCACCCCCCTGTGCTAGGAGATAACATAAGGTCCCACTACAACAAACTTCTAGGTAGACAATAGACTATAAGGAGCAAGGACTACACATGACTCCAACAACACAGGTCAGCAACAACATCACAACAAACTTAAACATCACTTCCAGACGTAAATGTACTTCTAGAGGCACTCACACAATCGAAGGAGGAAATACAACTAGGGGGTGCTAGATTGCATTAGGGAGAAGTGTCATCACATAGCTTGTCATGGGTTGTCCTGGTAGGTCTTCCTAGGCCCCGACCCCCATCCTGGGTTGTCCTGGAAGCCTCTTTTGACCCTCGGCCCCCATACAAACTCATGCGGAACCAACATACCTTTCATGAGGTCAAGGCAATTGATCTTTCCATTCCAGGCCTTCTCATCTCATCTCAAGCCTAAACGAGCACTTAAGCCATGAGTGAGGCATACTTTATCTTGATTAGTGTGAAAACTACCCAACCCTCTAAATTTATTATTAAGTTATCACTAGATTAACAACTTTCAATGGGTTATCCTGGCTAGCCACTTTGGGCCCCGACCCCACATTGAAAGCTACTCCCCCACCTGCATCTAGAAGACCCTAACAATCAAGCAAGACATAACGACAAGTAACCATATATAATGCAAGGCATTAACCATCTTGCACGATTATCATTAACACATAAATCCATAAACAAATCAAGGCATTACCCATCTTGCACATTTATCACACGGAGCAAGGCATTGACCATCTTGCCCACTTATCATACCAACATGAATAGGAGACAACATTCTAGGATTGCATCACACTCAACTCACATGATACACACATAGGCAACTACCACACAATCACACCCTCCTAGACCTCTAGAAATCAATTTTCCCAAATGACACAAACACTTGACACCACTAAAACACAATGATCTCACATCACATTCATTCTCAAAAGCACATCATAAACTTAGATCCTTCATCGATATTTCAATTACAAAACCACAATTGCAATATAGATGCACTAGATATGGGTCTTAAAGAATGTAACATTAATCCAATCATGATCAATCATCTAATCAACATAAAATGAATCTATCTTCACAATGCAGGACCATAATATTCTAACCCTAAGCAATTTTTACCAAATCTTCAAAAGGAAACCAAACAAGCACTATTACTTACCATTCTCATTGTCATAAAGCGAATCCTATAAGGCAGCAAGGATACACTAGAAAAAAGTAAAAAAAAAAATAAATTATTCTACAATACAAACTATCAAGATAATTATCGTAATAACTCAATGTGATTAGATAACAAAGATATATTTACGACGATAACTCATACTATCTAGCTCTCAAAACAAGAAGTCATTTAACCAAGTGTTTATATCTGAGTTCTCTTAAACAAATTATCATTTTCTAAAATACAAACCTTGCCATAATACTCTATATATATCCTTTTGAAACATTATATATATTATAAATGAGAACCAAAAGATAAGTATTAGCTGATTTAAGGCATTGCACCCTTTTCAATAATTACCAGAGTCTAAAATGGAAGGGAACTAGATAGCATGTAGACTCTTAACAATTTGACACCCATTATAAAAGGATGTAATGTAGATTTATGAGTTTCTAAATATGATCTGACCCCTTCATAATGTAATGATCAGTTAAAAACTACTAACAGTAAATATAAATCTATGCTTCTTACAATACAAATAAAATCATTATGAACTCATTTATGTGAGTCAACACCCTAAGGAAAGATTATTATGATCTTATAAATAGGGTCGATGCCTTAATGAAAGATCTTTATGATCTCATAAATATGAATCCACGCCACCATTAAGTGGAAGAAATCATTATATATTCAGCTAAAGAGCATAATATGAACACACAAGTACATCGACGTAGCTTATAATAATGCAATATATATATTTATATACAATGACAATATCATACATTGTAAATTAAGAATGTAGGGCGTGTGTAATCGGCTAAGCATAAGAGAAGGTTTTACTCTTTACAAACTATTAATTACGCTCATACATGTTTCTCCGAGTCTAACAAAATCATCTATAAGTTTCCAATTTAATCCTTATAAAGAAATCGATGAGAAAACATAATGTAGACAAAGAGATGATATGCCATAATAGCTTTTAAAATTACGTTCAGGAAAAAGGAACAAAATTTCATTCCTGAGAATCCGCGAGGTAGGGTGAGCACATAAAAGATTTGCAACACCAAAATCTACAACTAGCTTCCTATCTACATGTGCTAGTATATGAGTTTGGAAACATGGTATGAACATCGAGACCATATATAGAATTGCTAGATAGAAATGTTGAAAAAGTTCTAAATGACCAATAAGAAAGAAAGGTGGAAACACAAACAACTTCCAGTAGAATTTCAAAACATATCTAAACCTCATTCAATTAGCTTCCATAAAAGTAAGAGGATCATAGCCTAATGCCATTATCATGCAAATGATACAAAGGATATTGAGCACTTGCACCCATAAGAATTATAGGGATTATGCTGATAGGAACCACGATGAGTTTAGAAAGTTTTCTAGTGTGAATGATGTATGACATGAGACAATATTGAGAACTATTATGCTCACATGTGCCGATAGAAATAGCTGACGAGTTCAGAACGTTTTTCTGACTTAAATGTTTTAGAGCATGAGAGAGAGCATGCAGACTACTTGGTTTTGAAAAGACTCAAAGGGAGAGAGATGTCACTGCATGGAATGCAGTGAATCCAGGGTATGTACAAGATGCTGTGCAAGTTAACCATTTTGGTGGTGTTGGCTACCATTATGATGCCCTGGGTATTACCATTAAGATGCCAATAAAAACCTATGGCATTATACCACCAACTCATGCTAAAAGAAAGCTTGGAAATAGGGTATTAACATTCATCAATGCATGTGGGAAGAGACACTCTTATGAGATGAGATACTCAAACATTTTAAAAGAAAGATAAAGATTTGCAATGACAATTAATACTGCTGCCCAGGAAAGCGATAGCCTTTATTATTACATCAAATTCTTATGAGGAAACATAGAAAAGATAAAGGCAATGCACCTCATACGATTTATAGCTTGCTCATACCTAGAAGAGAAGATAGGCCAAACCATTAAAGAAAGTGCCATAATGAAGTAATAGCAAATCATTGAATATAAGGGATTGGTTTTAGCAGAAATATCAAGACAGTTGAAGTAAATAGTAAGAATCGGTGGCATTATGCAAGATAGAAAGGCAACACTACCCACAGAGCCTATGACAACGAAGGAACAATAAAGGGAAAGCCGATCACTATTTGCATGCAGAGAATTCTCTAGCCAAAAGTTGATGCATACATCTCATGACATAGTTGTAAGAATACCCCATATTTAGAATTATGCAAAGAATAAAATCAAACAGTCATAATGCTCATATTAAAGCTTCATAAATATGAAATACATACCATTAATTCCAAGCAAAATCTTCTACAAACGTTGCAGAGTTCTATCTCCCTCAATGCATTTCGAAAGGGGAAACTCCTATCAGAGGTTGAAGTTCCAAATGCCAAGGTAGCCATGCATGCGAATATGGAAGCATAGATGAAGCAAAGAAGCTGTTATCCCCCCATAACTGCCCAAAACTTATCTATTGTAAGAGAGAGAAAATCCCTCAAAATCCTCCAAAAGATTCCTCTCTTAAGGGCAATAAATTTTACCTTAATATTCTCTTACAATATGCTATTTATTTACAACTAGACAACATTATATATATATATATATATATATATATATATATATATATATATCTTTTGACAACTCATAATAATTATTATTAATTATTGACCTTGGAATACAATATAATTTTCTCATAAACATAAGTTTACATAAAAGCATCTATATTTATTTATTTATCAAAAGTGCCTTCATAACTAATTATTTTATTTTAAAGAAACAATAAGCAAAACAATACCAACAAGATAACCCAACTGCCAAACAATACTTGACCACTATGCAAGATTGGAAAGCAAGATCACCACAACAATGACTGACTATCATGACCAAACCGACAACACAGACTGGGTGCAAAACCAAATACTCATTCTCTTCAAGGATGATGGCTAAGCTAGGAGACCACATGTTATCTCTGTTCAACAGTTTCCATTGGGTTCAAGGCACGCTCAAACCTGTCAATTCAGGTGGAGTCGATGCCTGGTACCTGGAACCTACAACACACAACATGATCTATGCACGAGTATAATAAACATAAACAGTGACGGAGTGAAAGAGAATCAGAACATCGCCTGAGACTCCCAAATGAGTGGTACGACATTGTCTCTTTTCACATCACACAATAATCAAATCATCCTATAATATAGAATCAGTCACAAAGTCAATTCTAGCATATGACAGTCATAGTAAGATCAACATCATAATCACCTAAATGTAAAACAATGTCAAAGCATATGAATTATTAGTGTTGCAACAAGGATTATCGATAAACATACTAACTTCATCTTCATGCTCCTTAGCCAGACCATCTGCATATCCAAGGTGAGAATGGAGGGGCACTACACCACAAGCACCTGCAACCAACACACTTCACAATCCACCAGATCAACCAGCTCTGATACCAATTGATGCAGAGCATGGTGGGCTTCAAAAGATTTTAAAAGTTACAAAGCACTGATTTTGATAGATCACCTAAACACTCACAAATTCACTTCCACGAAACATGGTTTCAAAGGCTACAAATACACCAAATGGAGGTTTCATGACACCAAACTTTCAATGAACTTCTGAAGCACCTTAGGCTTCATAATATTGACTAGATTAAGCCAACCAAACTCCATTAGAACCCTGGTTCCTTCATTATCCCATCGTTCATATCCAAGAGGCTTATTTGCTTGTAGCACTCCAAATAGAGTAAACAGAGCATAAATTTTAGAATACTCTTCAAACCCACAAAATAATTGGCATTCTAAATACCCTTTTGGCTTTCCTTTAACATATCCAATAGGTGACTAGGGTTGTTTTGAAAAGTAAACTCAAAAATTTGACTGTCCCGTTGTCCTAAAGGTGTGATTAGGACAACAAACTAGGTTTCTCAAGCATAACTTTTATGTAAGACCTGAAACCCAGAAACAAATCACCCTTTCAGATACCCTTAATGACTCGCTTCAACATACTAAGAAATTCCTAGGGTGGGGTCACTTTGTACGAACTGGCCCAAAAAATGATTGTTCTTGTTGCAATTAGGCATAATTCAACTAGTTTGCATGAGGGCTTATTGGATCTCTATACTTCTGACCTCCAAACTCCTCACAAAAGGCCAAGACACATCAAATATGGTCTATACATGCTTATTAAACCATTTCCCACTTTGTTCTAAAGTCTTTTCTTCAAACCCTAACTTCTAGCCATGCATTCATGATAAAAAATGATGAAAGATCAGTAGGGCAGCAACAAAACTCATGCAACTTGACTTCCCCTGCATCTACAAACACAACCAACTTGAATGCCCTAATTTAACAAATTTGTGCTAACTCATCACCAGCAAACTTGACAGCTCCACCATTCCACTTATTAAGGTTGATGAACTTTCCCCTGTCACCAGTCATGTGGTTAGAGCAACCAATATCCATAACCCAAGCATTTGCTTCTTCTCTTGCATGAAAAGCAATCCACACAACCATAGTCTTTTCATTATTTTTGTCATCCTGCAAGGTACTAGACTTTTTAGGCTTTGAATACATATGCTTCACATTGTTTTACTTGTTATATTTTTGCATCCTCAATCCCTCTATTTTTAGGCCTTTGGATTTAGCTATAAGTTCTTATGATACTATGAAGGACATACCCCATACATATACAATCATGTTCTTCTAAGACCTAGTGAATTCCCTAGAAAAAATATTGTCATTACCCATTTATAGTCTCCAAGAATCTAGTCAGGCCACCTCTACGAAGTATGTTCCACATAGTGGTATTGCATTTCATCTTCTCATAGGAGGAGGTATCAACTCTTAACATATCTCCACCCATGGCCACAAGAATTAATATGTCCCTGCAATGTAATCTATCCCTCAAACACACCTTCCAAGCGAGCTATCGGATGATGTGATAATAGCCACCAAGTTTCATTTTATTTTGAATTTAATGAGCCTATCTTTTCCTTCCCTCAACTCTGGTTCATGATTTTTCCTTCACATCCTTTCAATTATGGGGCTCGTGTGGAGTAATCCCCATACCAAGTTGGAATGGAGCTTAAATTTTTCCATCATTACTATGCTAAGCATTGATTCGCTCCTACATTTTTGATGGCATGGACAAGGGGTTATTCTAGTGGACGTGCCCATTAGTTGTATTTCCTAGGTTGACAATGGCATCATCAACTTGGTTCCCCTCCCGATAGATATGGGAGGTTGTAATTTTGTTGAAGGCTTTAATCAAATCTATAGCATCCAATATTATGTTCCTTAAGGACTAATGTGGTGTAGCCTTTATGTTTAACATATCCATAATGTTTTTTGAATCCCCTTCTGCAATGATGTTGGAGGTTCCCATATTGATAGCTAGCATAAGGCCAATAAGAGCTAAAATGGCTTCAGCCACATTAGTGATGGAAGTTTGTCATTGATGTCAAAAGGTGTGTAGTCCCTTCATGAGGTTTGGTGTGTGATGTCACAGGTGATTTGGATGACATAGTGCCTTCATGAGGTTCACAATGCTTTGGAGTTGAGTTTAGTGATCAAGGTTTTGGTGATCATATGTGTTTCTTGGAGACGCCTTCCATATGTATGAGTTGTTAATCCATAAGCCTTTATTTGGATTTGGTCTCAAGATCCCCATTGCTACATTAGGATGTTGTTTTTCTTCACTATGCATGCCTTCAGGATGTTGTTTGACTTCATGTTTCAAGACCTTCCTATCATGCTTTCCCTCATGCTTGTCTTGCACATCATGCTTGCCCTCATGCTTGTCTTGCATATGCTATCATGCTAAGGTGTTTAATGTCAAAGAAACTATTTTGTTACTTTGTTCATACATGTTGAGTTGTGTTGAGGTTGATGGCTACATCATTCATGCAGAGACATGTTGTTGTTCATATCATGATTCATGCTTCAAAGGATTACATTGTATCATATCAGTGTTCATAATATGATCACAGGATGAAGAGCAGTCTATGAAGCATTATCAAGGCATGATTGGCATATTTTGAGTATGGTGAATATTGGCCTTTAATTTTGATCATCTTAATATGATAATGGTTCTGCAAGTGTGACAAAGATTTATTTCTCTTAGGTGTTGTATAAGGTGTTTGGATACAACATTGGTGCCTTAGGAGATGGAGAAGAAGAATCATGATCTTCATTCAAGTCATGATGCAGGATCTTCTTTCAAGTCATGATGTAGTTTGTCTACTTCATGGACTAGGTGGAACAGTGGTGTTCCTCAAGGTGTCCTCATATTTATTGATGTCAAAGAAGATGATATAAAGAGACAAGATCTCAATCATTCTCATTATGGTTTGTCATGATGTTTGTGCTTCATGGTTTAGGAGTTTGGTCTACATAATTTCCTTTATTGTGCTTCAAGATTTTTGGTGATTGATTTATTCATGTGGTATACAAAAGTTGAATGGACAAGTCATACATCTTTAAGAGGCAAGTGAATATCAGAGATTTGTTTGTTTATCTCAGAAGTAGATGATCAAGTAACCAGTGTATCTCAGATGCAATTGAAGTCTTTGATGTCAATAATGTTTGTATATGATATTTTTGCATTGTATCCACTTGATGAAGAGTTAAAAAGTCACAAATATTTTTCTTTGTACATAGTCTTGAAAATGTTTAGGGGTTATACTTGATGTAGAGAGCCTAGAACAATCAAAATCCGAATGTTCTTTGTTTCAAACCCTAAGATTTACTAATGTAAACCCTAGACCACAAGTCTTAAGGCATCGTGGATGGTAGTTTGTTACCTTTGTTGTATTTTGGTGTTGGCTTCCTATCACAGGTGAAGTCACTTAATCTAGAGTAACCAACATCTCTGGTCATGTTCCTTATGTCGAGCGGGCAAAAAGAAATCGAAGGCTTGGGTTTAAAGTATGAAAGGTGAAAATAGAAGATAAGACGATGCAGATTTAAATTCATTTCAAATTCCAACGAATGCTATTCACTAATGAATTTGACGGTTGGTTTTTCTCTAACTATGCCCTAACTACTATATTGATTTTTGCAACGAACTTGAGGGACAGAAAAATGGATAAAAGGCCTCGTGGGAGTTTTTCAAAGAGTTGGATCAGTTTGTTGAGCTTTATAAAGACATATCTACTTATACATGTAAAGTGTGTGTGATTTGATGATGAAAAACTATGTTTTGGAAGCTATGAAGTGGAGATAGGTTTTCACTGTATGAAAGGGAGTTTCTAATTATCTTTGTGTATGACAAAGGCATCAAACCACGTGATAAGTAGTATGTATTAGAGTTTTTGTATTTTCATGTCTGTAGAGGAAACAAGTTCTTTGAATTATTGATTATATGGTCATATGTTGGGTCTGCAGAGGATAGAAGCCATGATTTAGTGTTTACACTGTCACTGTGTTTGAGAAGGTCATGTTTGAAGGTTGTGTTGGTTGGAGACAAAAGGAGATATAAGGTGTTGAAGTGATTTGCAGAGAGTATTGACATGTTTGCAGGTGAATTGAAGTGTTTTCATGTTAAATGTAATCATTGACAAATGATGTTGTATATGTGATGATGAAAGTCAACTCATTTGATGCATTGTAGAGAATCAGGGCAAGCCCCTGAATTGAGTTTTTTTAATTTATGTTCATACTTTCTAGTGAGGCTTGCTTGGTTAGTGAGACCTATTTGTAGACAGTGAAGCTTGAATGTAACCAGTGAGGTTTTGATTTACCAGTGAGGCATAATAAAGTGGAAGGATTCAAGAGTGGTTTTTTATCCCTATGAGGGTTTGCCACTCATCAAAAACATGTGTTATGGTTCATGTTGTTTATCTTTATGTGTGTGCCCTAATGTTTTGTCTTTGAGGTCTTGATCATACTGTTTATCATCATGTTTATGCATATGTGTTTGATAAATCTTTAAAGTCTCTCGCATTATCTATCCAGTAGATTGAAAGGTGTAAAAAGTGTTAAAGTTTATAGACCATTGATTCACCCCCCCTCTCAGTGGTCCTATACTCCAACAATTAGTTTGGGTTCCTATGTTGTGGGCATAGGTAGCCATCATTGTACCTTTGTTGTTTCTTATAAAGTTCCACTAGAACCAACTTTCCTAGGATTCCCTTTGGAGCTTCCATCAAAATTCAACTTAATCCACCCAAGCTCAGGAGGTTTCCATCTAGTATATTTTCTTCTCATGATTTTTGCAATGTCTATATTGTCCAAAGGGGCACTAATCTTCCAATTAGCACCAATTCTTTTCTCCACCTTCGAGGGTGGCCCTCTAGGTTTCTTGATCTAAGATCATGTTGTTGAAATGCATCAGACTGTTGGAAACAAGGCAGATAACTGAGAGGGGGGATGAATTAGTTATCTCAAAACTTTCTTACTTTTCTTATCTTATCAATAAGTGATAAATCAAAACATGAAATCATAAGCAACCATAAGAGCTAAAATGAAATCAACACACATAACACAAGGATTTTTACATGGAAACCTTATTAAGGGAAAAACCATGGGGTGATTAACCCAAGATTGTATTCTCTGTTAAAAGAATAAAGAAGTATAAAATGGCACTTGCCAGTTAGGGCTCACTACCTGAGCAAACTACTCACAAAAGGCTTACTACCTACAAGAGACTCACTATCTACAAAAGCTTACAAATGATAACAAGGTGTTTGAATTGATGAACAACGTCTACATATGTAAGATTTAGTTTTGGTTAGGCACAATATACCGATCTAGCACATTTCATCCTTCCTTTGCTCAGTATTGGTCTTCTGTCACATTCCGAGCTTGGATTACTGCCTTCGCACTTATCTCTACCTTTCTTCGCACTTAATTCATTGTACTATCACTTTCACACCTTCACAAACTTGAATATAATGGGTATATATATCCACATCAAGGATTTCTAACAACTTTCTAGTCAGCAACAAGAACACTTAGTATATTTGCAAGTTATTGTTCTATCGGCTGAATCCATACTTGTTTGATGATGCGCACCAAAAACTTAGGCAAAGAAATCATTACCTATGTCAGCCAAAATCATATAACACCTCAAGTTACTTGATCAACAACTTCTATACATTCGGGTTGCGGTCTGATACCCTATTGGCCAGTTCTTCCTCTATTTGCATTGTCTAACTGGAGTCCGATACTCAGATGCTTATATCTTTCACATGCTTTGTCACTGGAGGCTAAATCTCTAGAATACAATAGTTTAGATACTCCTTATTACTCATCCAAATCCGCAACATGCTGGGTTTCACCATCAGAGAGTTCTGGACCCATCTGTCAGACCCTATCATATGCTCTGTTCTTGACTACTGGACCAACCTATCTTCAATCTGACTTTTGGTATGAATAATTTATGTACTACAGATGTGTGGAATATACTTTGTTGCCATCAATGAGAACACTTATGAATCCTAGCAGTGTCTCTTGCCAACGCGGACAAATGAGAGGTGGGGGTGAATCAGTTGTCTCGAAACCTTAACTACTTATGTACTTTAAAACATTAATCACTTGTCCAATGATATTATGATTAAAACATGAAAGCATAAAATTAGAAACTTAAACACAGTTGTAAAAGCAAACACAAGAGATAATAGATTTTTACATGGAAAATCTGATTAAGGAAAAAACCACGGTGGGGTTAACCCACAAGATATATATGTAAAGCTCAATACCAAAAAATAGAGGCTTATTGCCAATAGGCTTCACTGCCCAGAGTTCATTGCTCAAAGAGGCTCACTGCCAGGGGAGGCTCATTGCTAAGGGTTTTGAACTAAGATGATAGCATCTATTCCATGCCTGAATTCAGTTCCATTTGTTGGGGTTTTTTATATCCGAATCAGCAGAGGGTTTGCCAGTTCCAATGCACAGGCAAATTCAACCAACAAATATAGGAGGTTGCGTGAGCTGCCTCCCCTTCACTTCTGGTTCTGCTGCACCAAGGGGTGTATCCCTATAGCTAAATATTTAACCTTGACTTGCCCAATGACAAAAATATTTAGCTTTACAACAACAAGTAGAATACTCTCATGTTTGGACCAAGATTTGCATGATAAATCACAAGTTTGGCAATGTTCTTGGACATATCTAACTGGTTGAGGATGAGAGCATGCAGGGGTCCTACTTCTACTCCTACAAACTAATAGGTTGAAACTTTGAAAGGATTGGTTTAATGTTTTGGATGCAAGACAAGGGGTTTCTGGATCATAACTACTACATAAGGGCAAACCGGTGCCTATCTCAAGGCAAGGAGTCAACTAGACGTATACAAGTGAATGATTTGCACTGCCATTCAAGTTTCAAGGGGCTGGATTGGTATTTGCCTTACAAATACCACCCAAGAATGAGTATCTAGCTATCTCTACTTACAAACATCCATGGTGCCATACAATCTTCTTCATACTTAACCTAAAACAGTTTAATCCACTCCTTGAATGGAGGTCAAAAGTTAAGCATGCAATATAGAAATCTATATCCTAGAACCTTAGTAACCCTTAGCAACCAGATTCAAAAGAAGGGATGCATACAACCATGGAGACAAATAGCTAAACACATGCTACGAGGCATTTTTCATATAAAAATGACATGAAACTGAACATGTATGCAACCTGCATTCAAAATGCAACTCATAAACTCCAAAAGAGACAGAACAACCCAAAAGCTCTGTTCTTCATTATTTCTCCCAAAAAATTGCCCAAGTCTTCAACAACCAAAAAATTGAGTAACACAGTTTGCTTATATAGCAAGAACGTGTACTCGGCAATTAATTACACTGTTCTTTTCAAAATTCCACCAGATACAATGCACCTTTCAAATGGCACCTAAAACATTGAATGCACCAGGGAGAAGAATAGAGAAAGAGTAGTTGAATTCAAGAAGTGTACCACCGCTTAGAGATTTTCCATTAAAAATGGTAGCTGGCTCGTCCCCTCAAACTCATACCTTTGCAATTTTGCCATTAATGGCCAACCTATCTATTTCAAGATGCAGCAATGGTTCACAGTCTCTTCCTACTTGAAATGCGATAGTAGAATGCATAGGAAAACCCTCCTATGAAATTTTGAAATAGGGTCATCGATTTCCTCCTTCCTGTCGAGATCAACGACATCAAACCGCGCTGAAAAGTCGTTGACCAATGAAATCGCACCACACAGGCATCTTTCTCTCCTTTGACTTTTCACATTGTGAACATACATTTTGCCTTTTCACTTTCAAATCCTTGCACATGCAGTTGTATATGCAATTGTATATACATACAATTGACTTTGGACACGTGGCAGCTCCTGATTGGATCTCCATCACCTAGTATTTGCCTCTCCATCGGCGATCGGAGAAACATTGAGTTGAGCCGCCGATGATCATTGTTACGCCAAAAATCCCCTTGCATATGCCTTTGTATATGCTTGTACCTGAGATACAATCGACCATGCATACAATGCAGAGCTCAAAATGATTATTAACCATATTAAAACTTTGCAATAGGTCCGACTTGTTTCTCTCCTTCTTTGTATTTCAGCATATACAAGCACTTCATCATACAAGTTGCGGACCCCAAAATGATTATTCGCTGCATTTGATTCTCCAGTCAGGTCCAGATTGTATGTTTTCCCTTTGTATATCGGTCTTGTATATTGTATATACAATGTGAATATACAAGCAGAACTGTATACAATCATTTGTACACTGCAAACATGCATCTGACTTTTTGTATGTTATCGTTGTATATTCCCTTGTATTTGCCCTTTGTATGTCTAAACATACAATGCGAAATATACAAGCAAAAGATGCATACAAACATGTCTATCTTTATAAACCAGATTGTATATTCTTTTGGTTTCGGGCTTTGTATGTTAGGAATGTATATGCGATTGTATGTGCAAAGATACAATCGCATATGCAAACATTTGGTGGACCCCACCCTTTGTATCTTTCCTTTGTATGTATGCTTGTATATGGCCTTTACACATTTAAGTTCATCGGCCGTCGGGGAGACCTCAAGACAAGACGCCGATATGTATTGTCTCGGCGATGACCCCCCTTGCATATCTACCTTTGTATGTGGACTTGCAGCTTATATTGACTTTGCATGTTCGCATATGCAAACTCGTCGGCCTATCGGCGGGACCACAGGATGAGACACCGATGAGACTTTTCACGCCGATGAGACTTTTGTTTCCTCCCTTAGTATCTTTTTCCCTGCATATGACCCTTGTACATTGCATCGGCCATCGGGGGGACTCCTAGCTAAGTTGCCGATATGGGAAATCTGGCCGATGAGTCTTTGTATCTTTTCTCTTGTATATGCATCGGCCATCGGAGGGAGCTTGGACATAGCCGCCGATGAGGCTTATCTCACCGATGACCCTTTGTATATCAGCCTCTTGTATCTTTTCTATTGTATATCACCTTTGTACATGCAAACTTACAATGGCGAATGTATATGAGAATATACATTCAAAAATGCATACACAAATACAAAGGATAAAACTGAACAATCCCTACGATGAAAATACTTGAAGCTAAAAAATTTCTGGGTTTTTGGCAAAGATTCTCAAGGTGAGGTTTTGGGACTTTTTAGCAAGGTAGAGCATGGGTAATTGAAAATTTTAAGACTTCTCTCCTTCTATTCAGGCTTTCTTTGAAAAGGCCTGCAAATGCAAATGCTTGAAACCCAAAATCTAGGTGGGCACCACCACCATTGAAGTGCAATATTCTTCCTCTACTCTGCTCTGCCTTTTACACTTCTTTCCTTAACTTCACATTTTCACTCAAGGACATATTTTCCACAACCAAATTACAAGTATATATATCATTCATCAACCTTGGAATGTCCATCAAGGTCGGCATTACATTTGTCAATTGTTGGAACAATCTCCAAGGTCGACATTACAAACATTTACAAAATAGGTCTTAACCTAATACAAAAATTAATCTAAGGAAGTATAACAAAGATGTATGCAGATCACGCCATGCCTTAGCTGGGACTCAAACATGATCTTCCATGCCACAACACACTTTTGCAATCATCAAGAGGTCTCCGCAATTACTGGAATTAACTAAGTCGGCTAAGACTGGTTACACGCTACCTTGTCTGGGAACAATCTTCAAATTTGATTCAAAATACTCCTTGCAGACAAATGAAAAGGTAGGAACATAATTAGAAGGTATCCACAAGCACATTGTAATCACCAGGAACAATTGCACAAAATCTAACCACTTTATCCATGATATTCTTCACACCAAAGCATATGAACTTTACTATCTTCAACCGTCATAAAAGAAAGATAGCTTACGGACCACCAAAGCATGAACCATTGGAGTTGTAGGCACTTATCATCATCCCAGACTTCCCTGTAGAACCATAGAGAAAAATAATTCAATGCAGAGGAATGCGGAGCAAAATACTTTCTCCCTGTCACTAGTGAATAATCAGAAAAAGTAGGTTTAACTCTAGTTATAGTAACTCACTCAATTCTTCATATCAGAGGCTCAAACTTAGGATTTAGCATCTTTAGACACACCTCTAAATAAATTCCAATCCATAGACAAAGATCTTCAATATACAAGAAATGCAGACCAATCTTCTGGACTATTCTTCAGTATGCAATACGTTGTCTTCATTGTAATTCACTACAACTCTTTGTTTCTTCCGGAGGAGCAAATTTTCTCAATATCCTCAACATGCAAGGCTTCTAAACAAGTAACAAAATAGGATACAGTTGACACTAATGACAACAAGGATATGTTGACATCAATAACAACACTGATTAGGCACATACTTGCAACAATCTCCCCCTTTGCCATCGATGGCAACATATGATGTGAAAAATTGTAACTACCATCAAGACAAGATTCTCCCCCTATCTTCTTACACATCTACATTCCTTTCTCTCTGAGTGTTTCACATGATTTCTCTCCCCCTTTGACATCAATGGCAAAGGGCACATACTTGCACTCTGTTTCTTTGAACTAAACTCTCTTCATCTGACTACCCCCTGAGAAGTAGTCATTACAATCATCAATCCGGATCTGGATGTAGAACTTTGAGCACCACCAGACTGATGCACTCTTGTGCATCTTAATTTAGAGAAAGAGGGGTGATAACCCCTAACTTTTCTCTAAGATACTCAAAAGTATCCTTAGGTAGAGGCTTGGTAAAAATGTCTGCAATCTGATCTTTTGTAGATACATACTCCAACTTGACTTCATTCTCTATCACTTTTTCTCTCAGGAAGTGATATCTTATGGATATGTGCTTTGTCCCTAAATGCATTACTAGATTATTTGATATATTTATGGCACTTGTGTTGTCACAAAAGATTGCAATTGGATCTTCATACACAACTCTGATGTCCTTCAATGTCAGCTTCATCCATAACACTTGAGTGCAACAACATGCTACTACAATATACTCTACTTCTGCAGTAGATAGAGATATTGAGTCTTGTTTCTTGCTTAACTAGGATACTAGTCTTTTTCCCAAGAAGAATGCACTTCCTCTTGTACTTTTCCTGTCATCCACATCTCTGGCCCAGTATGCATCTGTGTATGCACTAAGAGTGAAATCATTATCTTTTGGATACCACAATCCATAATCTATTATGCCTTTTAAATATCTCAATATTCTCTTGACTACCATCACATGTGATTCTTTATGTTTTGCTTGAAATCTTGCCACAAGATAAACTGCATGCATTATGTCAGGTCTAGTTTGGGTCAGATAAAGCAATCCTCCAATCATAGATCTATACCTTTTTAAATCTGCCATAGGTGAGTGGTCATTTTTTCTCAACTTACAACCAGTTACCATGGGAGTGCTTATTGGTTTAGAGTCCTCCTTTCCAAACTTCTTTAACAACTCTTTCACATACTTAGACTGAGAAATGAAGATACCTTTATCTGATTAATTAATTTGCAGACCTAAAAAGAAATTCATCTCACCAAACATTGACATTTCAAATTCATTTTTCATTTCCCCAGCAAAAACCGTGTACATACCTTCATTTCCTCCAAAGATAATATCATCAACAAAGACTGCAACAATTAGGATTTGTTCATCATTGATCTGTAAATAGAGATTGATCTCAGTTGTACCCTTACAGAACCCTAATTGTATCATATATTTATCCAATTTTGCATACCAGGCCCTGGGGGCTTGTTTTAGTCCATACAAAGCTTTCTTCAATCTGCACACCATGTCACTCTGATTAGATGACTGTAATCCTTCTGGTTGTTTAATATAGACTTCTTCTTCCAATTCTCCATTCAAGAATGCAGATTTCACATCCATTTGATATACCTTTAAATCTTTGTAGCTTGCAAATGCTAAGAACATTCTTATTGCCTCAATTCTTGCCACAGGTGCAAATGTTTCCTCAAAATCTATCCCTTCAACTTGAGAGTATCATTTGCATACTAATCTTTCTTTGTTTCTGACCACTTCACCATTCTCATTCATCTTATTTCTGAAGACCCATTTGGTTCCAATTACATTTTTATCTGCTGGTCTGGGAACAGGATCCCAGGTCTAATTCTTCTCTATCTGCATGAGTTCTTCTTTCATAGCCTTTACCCAATTCTCATCATTGCAAGCTTCATTTATAGTCTTAGGTTCAATCTTGGAAATCAAACAAAAATTTACTTGCTCTTCTACAGCTCTTCTTCTGGTCATAATTCCTTTGCTCTTATCTCCTATGATTTGATCTTTAGAAAGATTTAATTTTACATACCTTGGTGTCTTGGTGACAATTTTCAGAGCATGTTCCTCTTCATCGGAATTATCTTCATGTTGTACTATTTCTTTGCTTGCAGAAGCATCTGGTTCATCTAATTCATATCCACTTGATACCTTTTCCTTTCTTTCATCAACTTTGACATTTGCACTTTCAATGATCTTCTTCAACTTGTTATTGTAGCACCGGTAGGCTTTGCTCTTGGTGGAGTATCCAAGGAAGATACCTTCATCACATCTTGCATCAAACTTACCCAAATCTTCATCTCTTTTGATATAACATTTACTACCAAAAACTTTGAAGTATTTCACAGTGGGAACTTTACCATGCCACAATTCATAAGGAGTCTTTGAACTATTTCCTTTGACTTGAACTCTTTTTAGGATGTATACAACAATGTGAATTGCCTCTCTCCAATATACTTCTGGTAGGTCAGCCTCCATCATTGTTCTAGCTGCGTCTTGAACTATCCTATTCTTCCTTTCCACTACTCCATTTTGTTGTGGACCTATAGGTGCAGATAATTGTCTTTTTATCCCTTGATCCTCATAGAAGAAGTTAAACTCATATGATGTAAACGCTCCACCTCTATTAGACCTCAAGAACTTGATTTTCAAATATATCTCATTCTCAACCATTGCCTTAAATGCTTTGAACTTTTCTAGGGATTCTACTTTTTCCTTTAAGAAGGTAACCCAAGTCATTCTAGAGTAATTATCAATCAACAACATGAAATACATGTCTCCTTGTAGACTTCTTACTCTAGCAGGCCCACAAAGATCTGTATGCACTAATTCCAGTAGACCTTCAACAGAATAGTCCCTGCTCTTGAAGCTTGTTCTTGTTTGTTTTCCAAATTGGCACTTTTTGCATAATGTATCAACAGGTTTCACAAGTTTGGGCAAATCGCTTACATCTTGGGTGGAACTTATCTTCACAATGTTGTCAAAATTGATGTGACACATCCTTCTGTGCCATAGCCAACTTTCATCAACTTGAGCCAACAAGCCATAGTTATCATTTCCTTTCAGATGATAGATATTGCCTTTAGTCTTTTTACTAGTTACAATCACTGTTCTGAAGATTTACATGATATTGCATCCATTGTCCTTGAATCTCAAGTCATAACCCTTATTGCACATCTGACCAACACTCAAAAGATTGTGTTTTAATCCTTTCACATACAAAACATCTTCAGTGTTATGCTTGCCATCAAAAGAAATGGATCATTTTCCACATATCTTACTAGCTATATCATCTCCAAATCTAACCAGTTCTCCATCATATCTTTCCAGACTTACAAACTTACTTTTGTCACTAGTCATGTGATGATAGCATCGACTATCAATAACCCATTCATCTTTATCTTCAACAACTTGAACAGCTAATGCACTTTCTAGTGGTTTTTCTTCCTTCACATAGCTAGTAGGATTAGTAAACAGAGGTTCTTCTTTAATAGCAATAAATAAGCATTCATTACCAAAAGTACTAGCATTATCTTAATCACCATCTGATACTCCTTCATCATCATCAAGATCTTCAACATAGTAACATTTCTTTGGAATCTTAGGTCTATTAGGTCTTGGCCTAGGAACTCTTGTGGGACATCTAGAAGCATAATGACCAACTTTACCATGACTAAAACATTTAAAAGGTAATTGGCCTTTGTACATACCAGTACCTCTGGGAAGACTATTAACAAAGTTGGCTTCAAGTTCTTCAATCTCATAATCTGGTTCCACCTTGTACTTGTCAGATCTGGGGGTTCTTTTTGAAGTGCTGGCCTTGAAAGCAATCTCTGTCTTGGGAAGGGAATCACCAAGTTCTCTCATTTCAAAGGCTGTCAACTTCCCAAGCAGCTGATCTTTTGTAATCATTGTTACTATCATTATTTCCTCAATTGCGGCCACTTTATGACTATATGTTTTAGGCAGTGATCTAAGAATTTTGTTTATAATTTCAATGTCCTCAATTTTTCCTCCCACACTTTTAATGTTACTCACAAGTTTGTCAATCTTTTGCATGAAGGATATTATGTTGTCATCTTCGCTCATCTTCAAACATTCATATTTTGCCTTTAGACTCTGTAACTTGGCGCACTTCATAGATTCATCTCCTTCATATAGATTCTTCAGCTTGTTCAAGATTTCATAAGCAGTTTCCCGCTCCATAACCCTTGTTACTTCGATATCGGATAGGGCACTTACCAAGGCATCTTTGACTTTTATGTTCAACTCAAATTGCTTGATCTCATCTTTAGTTTGCAAACCATTCTTCGGGATTTCATACTTGTCTTCAGTTATTTTCTAAACATTGTAACCCAAGCAGAGGAGATGGGTTTTCATGCGAATCTTCTAGACAGAGTAGTTTGTCCCATCAAACTGCGGACTTTCCTTTTTATATGACATCTTGGATCAACCTCAAGCAGTTAAACTTTCTTCTGAGGTACTTGCCTCTGATACAAATTGTTGAAATGTACTGGACAACTGAGAGGAGGGGCGAATCAGTTCTCTTGAAACCTTAACTACTTCTATACTTTAAAACATTAATCACTTGTCCACTGATATTATGATTAAAACATGAAAGCATATAATTAGAAACTTAAACACAGGTTCAAGATCAAACACAAGAGACACCAGATTTTTATGTGGAAAACCCTGTTAAGGGAAAAACCACGGTGGGGGTTAACCCACAAGATATATATGTAAAGCTCAATATTGAAAAATAAAGGCTCACTACCAATAAAGATCACTGTCCAGAGCTCACTGCTCAAAGAGGCTCATTGCTAGGGGAGGCTCACTGCCAAGGGTTTTGAATTGAGATGAGAGCATCTATTCCATGCCTAAATTTAGTTCCATTGAAGCGCAATATTCTTCCTCTACTCTGCTCTACCTTTTACACTTCTTTCCTTAACTTCATATCTTCACTCAAGGACATATTTTCCACAATCAAATTACAAGTATATATATCATTCATCAACCTTGGAATGTATGTCATGGTCGGCATTAGATTCATCAACCGTTGGAACAATCTCCAAGGTCGACATTACAAACATTTACAAAATAGGTCTTGACCTAATACACAAATTAAGCTAAGGAAGTATAACAAAGATGTATGTGGATCATGCCATGCCTTAGATGGGACTCAAACATGATCTTCCATGCCACAACATGCTTTTGCAATAATCAAGAGATCTCCGCAATTATTGGAATTAACCAAGTCGGATAAGACTGGTTACACGCCACCTTGTCTGCGAATAATCTTCAACTTTGATCCAAAATACTCCTTGTGGACCAATGCAAAGGTTAGAACATAACTAGGAGGTATCCACAAGCACATTGTAATCACCAGGAACAACCACACAAACTCTAACCACTTTATCTATGAGATTCTTCACACCAGAGCATATGAACTTTGCTGTCTTCAACTATCATAAAAGAAAGATAGCTTGTGGACCACCAAATCATGAACCATTGGAGTTGTAGGCACTTATCACCATCCCAAATTTCCCTCTAGAACCACAGAGCAAAAAACTTCAATGCGGAGGAATGCAGAGCAAAATACTTTCTCCCTATCACCAGTGAATAATAAAAAAAGTAGGTTTTACTCTGGTGATAGTAACTCACTCAATTATTCATATTGGAGGCTCAAAATCAGGATTTAGCATCTTCAGACACACCTCTAAATAACTTCCAATCCGCAGACAAAGATCTTCAATATACAAGAAATGCAGAGCAATCTTTTGGACTGTTCTTCAGTATGCAATATGCTGTCTTCACTGTAATTCGCTACAACTCTCTGTGTCTTCCAGAGGAGCAAATTTTCTCAATATCCTCAACATGCAAGTCTTCTAATCAAGTAACAAAATAGGATACAGTTGACACCAATGACAACAAGGATATGTTGACATCAATGACAACACCGATTAGGCACATACTTGCAACACATGCTTCAACATTTTCAGTGATCAAACTTGTTATTCTCCTCATGATTATGTTCCCTGGTTTGCACTTCCTCTAAAATATCTTTTTGTTCCTCTCCTTCCAAATAGACCAATAAAGGTGTGGTAGGGATTGGCTCCAAATTTCCTTTAAAATTGGGAGATTGAAGGGAGATCTCTATCTATTTACTATGGAGCAGAAATAATCAAGCCAAGCCCACTAGGTCTCAAACTTTTTCATAATGGATTACTTCAAGTTCCATCAAAATAGGTGTTAATGAAGAGGTGATTAATTGTCTCTATAGATTTCTTGCATAGGATGCACCTATTGGTATGAAAGAATCCTCTTCGATTTAGATTGTTGATGGTGATAATCTTACCTTGGTAGCAAGCCCACCAAAAGAAATTAATTTTTGGATTCATGTTAGTATTCGAAATAGACTTCCAATTAAAAGATAGATTGAATCTAAACCCATTGATTTTGGAGGTTAAATCCTTCAGGGTTGTAGTGTTAGCAAAAACAATATCTTCACTGAGCATTTTTCATTTATAGGTGCCATTTGTTGGTGTTGGAAATAAGCCACACCCAGACTGACAATGGATTGGTCCAAGAGGGGCTAGTAGCTCAATGGTAGAGCACTCCAGTAGCGAATGGAAGGTCCTAGGTTTGAGTCCTAGCTGGTCCATGTCTCAACATGGTATCAGAGCCAGGCCCAGGCTAGGAGCCCCAAGCACACGAGAGGTGTGGCTTAAGAGGGGCTATTGGTGTTGGAAATAAGCCACACCTGGACCGACAATGGACTGGTCCAACAGGGGCTAGTAGCTTAGTGGTAGAGCACTCCAGCAGTGACTAGAAGGTCCTAGGTTCGAGTCTTAGCTGGTCCATGTCTCAACACCATTTTCATTAGCCTAGTAGTTGGCAACAAATTTCCCATATATCTATGTCATAGTGTCCTTCAATCTAGCACAAGGATGGCAAGAAAATAAGGGAGAGGTCAAAATCTAGGGGTCTTCCCAAAAATGGAAAGCCTCCCCATTACCCACCATCCATATGATTCCCTTGTTGAGAAACTATCTAGATTTAGAGATGTTGTTCCAAATGGTGGAGTCTAGGGGTGTGTGATCCATGTTGATGAAGGAAAGGCTATCATGATTATATAGGTACTTAGCATGCATGATTTTTCTCCATTCTGAGTTGTTGATTATGATTCTCCAATCCATTATGGGACCTTGCATTATTAGGTACTTAGCTTGTATGCTTGCAAGATCAAGAACCTATCTTTTAGAATCTCAAGGATCATAGAAACGCACATCATAATATAAATAAGGGTGACCTCACATTGAGATTCAATAAGGTATCTTATTGTTCCCTAGAAGACCTCTTCATTCTTGACTTTCTAGACATACCAAAGAATTTCATTAGTTAAGACCAACTAGAACATATTGAACTCTTTATAGAAATTTTTAACATAAACAAAATGAATTTCATGCCATGTAAAATGATCTTTGATATCCCATGAGAATTAACATCCCACCAAAAACAATCTCCTAAAAATGAAGACCATAATTGGTATGCATAAATACACTCAAAGAAAAGATGCTTAACAGTCTCAACTTTATTACAAAAACTACAAATTTTGGCAAGAATGCCCAAAGAGGTCAACTCAACATTAACAATCTTTTTAAGAATTAACAACCATCTAAAATAGGTTTTTTTTTGGCTCAACCACACAAGACCAAACATTTTTAGGATACATGACCAATTATCTTCAGACCAATCAAGACTCCAATTAACATTAAGTTTGCATATAATTCCCTTTGTATCAACAAGTAGGATGTAGAGCTTATTGGAAGACATTTTATCAAAGATAGAACCATCTTCCCATTTAAATTTTACCAAAATTTTAGCGTTCAACTTTAATGAAATAGGAAACTTAACCCCATAAAAAGTTTTTTTTCAAAATAGAGTATGTTCTTTTTTTACTATTAGAAATATTAAATTATCTTGTAAATAATTCTAGTCCTTAACCTTTCCATTGACAAAGATATCTCTAAAATCATTAATTCCCTTATAAGCCCATTATTTTTCCAAATAGCCTTGAGTAAGAGCAAGAGGCTTATCTTTCTATTCTGGACTCCACTGGATAGACCTATGAGTAATGAAAACACTATCAAATCTAGAAAAAATATCCTTATTGTTAACAAGGTGCTTGGAAATTTCCCAAGACATCCAAATGTTGCTAAAAACATTTGATCCAAATGGATTAATTGAGAATTTTCTAAACAACAAATCTTGGGGATGTAAAGCTACCTAGTTTTTACCATTTTTTTACCTTAGAGAGCAATATTATTTTTTACTAAAACTTTCCACAATTCATTACCATCAAAGGCTTTCAAAATCCATTTCACAACAAGAGAAATCCCTTGTTGTTTAAGATCATTGAGTCCAATACCCCCAAATGCTTGGGGAGATATCACCAAGACTAACTAACAACATGCCTCTTTTTATTACATTTCCCATCAAACCACAAAATATCTAGGAATTTTTTGAATCTTATCAATTTGATAACTACCAAATAATGAAATAGAATAATAGCAAATGCTATAATAAGACATAAGTTTTTGACACACTTGCACTCTACCTGCCAATGAAAGAAGATGAGCCTATCGTTTAGTATTCTTACTTTCAATTTTCTTAAACATCCACTCCCACATTTATTTTTAAAAAGTATGCATAGATAATCGAGTGCTAAGACATTTAATATTATTTGGTTCTCCCCACTACTAGTTCCCACAAATGAGCCACTCTAGTGGGGAATCATCCCAACTTAAAATAAGACTTTCTCTTAGAGATTTTTATACCTAAAGATTTACAAAACAAGTTTAAGTCTTTCCAAGACATTATCAAAATTTTCTTCACTCATTTCAATAAATAGGGCAATATCATCAACAAACTAAGCATTGAGAATCTCATTATTATCGAGTTAAAAATACTTGACAAGAGGCCTAAGCAAGTTAGTCTTCAAAATATAATGGAAGGCATCAATAACAATAACAAATAATGCAGGGCTAAGCGACAACCTTACCTAATGGATCTTTAGAAAAAAAGGTTCAATTAAAGACCCATTAATATCAATTTGGGTAGAGGCATCATTGGAGAGGACCTTAACCCATTTGCAGAATACATCAAGAAAACCAAAAGCTTTAATAACAATCACAAAATCCTACTCAACCCTATCATATTCTTTCTCAAAGTCTAAGAGAAAAATATTGATATTTTGCCCAAAAAAAATTGTCCAATCAGACCCTCCCAACTAGTAATCAAATTTTCAAAAATATATCTACCTTTAATGAACTTGATCTAATAAATAAAGTCAACTTTCATCAAAATATTAATCAATTTGAGAGACAAGAGCTTAGCAAGAATTTTGTAGGAGACATTAAGTAGGGTGATAGGTCTCTAGTTCTTGATAAGAGACTTATCACCTTCATGTTAGGCAATAATTTAATCACACCCCTATTTATATTATAACCAAGAGATCCTTTTAAAAATGCTTCTTCATAAACCTCCAAAAGATCGTTTGCAATCCAATCGCAATTAGCTTTATAAAATTCAATAGGGAGATAATCAATACCTTAATATTTACCATTATTAAAGGAATTAATGGTTCTAATGATTTCATCCTTAGAGGGCTCTTTACTAATTTCTTGAACATTTTTTTCATTAACCTTCTTTTGTATAATTTTCTTACAAAATTCTCTAACATCAACACTCTGCACATTATCTTTAGTAGAAAAAGGGTTCTACTAAAAACTCTGAAAAGCATCCTTCATTACCTTAAGATCATTAGTCTAAGAATCTCCTAATTCAATTGAGCCAATCTTTTATTTGTTCTACTTAGACTTCAAAATATTGAAGAAATATTTAGTCCCTCTGTAAAAATTTGATGATATAAAAAATGCATTGACATTATAGAAAGAGTTCTAGGAGTTTGTTGTGAAGCTACAAACAATGCTCATGTCCTTTCAATGCCAATGTTGCTATGCTTAAATGGAATCAACCAACTCAAGAAATTGCAAATTACAAGAAGCACTATAAGCCTAATTAAAAATTTGCTAGGTTAACATTTTTTGTTGGTGTAATTAAATATCTAATTACAATTTATTAAGTTGACTTAGGGCTAATTTTAGTCTTAGGTTATTCTTAAGTCATATTAAAGGGTTTTCTACGTTGAAAATATAAAAGAAAGTTCTCACATGTAATTCTTTAATCCAATTCATTAATTGCATCCATATTTTGTAGATTGCTCTCTTGTGCAGCGTCTTTTTATATATAGAAGGCTAATCGTTGGCTTGGAGAAGATTTTGGTGTTTTGAGTTAATCACATGGTATCAGAGTGGACCTATAGCCTCCTTCTAAAATCTAGGAAAATTTGAGCAGAGCCTTTTGTTGGTTGCTTTTTTTAGACAAATTGTCATTCTCATTGGATCCAGAGCAGCTTGAAAAGGCAAATCTGTCTTTTGTTTGGTTGAATTTGGTTTCGTGAGGCTAAAGCTATGAAGGGTTCAAGAGTGTTTTTTTCTGAGATCTGAGGGGAGCAGCAGTTATGGGGTGTTTTTGACCAAAATCATCGTCAACATCATGCTCAGAAGGGCTAAAAACCCTAAAAATGCCTATCAAATTATCAAAAACAACCTCAAGAGCTTCAAAGGCAAAAAAAATTTCAAATCTGGGTCATACGGCCTCCCTACCATACTATACGATTTTTTATTTCAAAAACAAAATTTTAAAATTACTTTTTTTTGGGTCGTGACCTAGTCAGACACACAGGCCCGAATATGGGTCGGGCTGACTCCAAAGTGGGCACCCAAGCCTTGTTTTCAAGATGCTTGGGACTGAAATATAGGCCCTAGTAGACCCCTTCTAGGTGCCACTAGGTCAACGATAGTGCCACCTAGAGAAACCCTGTGCCACTTGCTGACAACCATCATGTCACCACTCCTCTCCAAGCAGCTCAATGCCAAAGCAGGTCATGTGGAGCAACCAACGCTCCAGCTCCAACACCTTACCGCTAGCCCCTAGTCATATCAACGACCAAGGGCCTTAGTACACACTACCTAGCCCCAGTGCCCAGCAGTAGGTCACCCATGCAACCAAGTCCTTAACCCAAGGGGGCCTTTTTTTGCCCTTCAAAGCATAATTGGAGCAATTTTTGAAAAATGAGCATAACTTGGGCATACGAACATCTAATTTTTGAAAATGAATATGTGTCAAAAAGATAATTCTATGATATACGCAGTGGTCTACTTATTTTTTCTAGAAAATCTCATAAAGTGCCTTATTTTCTTTCTTGAAGTCAGATATTTTTTTAACCCATTTTTTGGAAAAAGTGCATGCAAGTGGCCAATTTTATTGAACAAGGGGGGATATATTCTTGCATTGTGAGGAGTATATTTTTGTTTTCTATCTTTTTTATGTACACACATCATGGATCAACCCAAAATTGCTCCACTTACCCCATACAACTATCATGGGTGGAAGAAAGACATAGAGATCCATTTGAAGAAATTGGGGTTATACAAAGTGATTATGGGCATAGAAACTGAACTTGCAGGAGCTCTTAAAAAGAGGAAATGGTTTAATAGGAGTGATGAGGCCTTTGGTACATTATGTTAGTTGATTTCACCTGATCTACTCTTCCATGTTGACTCTTGCACAACACCAAATGAAATATGGGCCTAATTAGAGCTTTTGTTTGGCAAGCAAGATACTTTGAGGAGTTTTCAGTTGGAGAATGAGCTTATTGTTCTAAATCCTATAGATTTTGATAGTATCTAGGACTTCTTCACCAAACTCAAATTACTCAGATTGTAGCTCAAACAATGTGGTATTCAGAATGATGACACCCGGTTGATTCTTTCCATACTTCCTAAGCTTGGTCTAGATTATTCTATTTTCATCTCCACATTCTATGCTACCATGGATGCTCATGGAACTAAATTCAAGATGCCTTCACTTGATGACTTTCTACATTACTCACCAGGGAGCGGGCAAAATTGGTTAATATGGGCACATTGAAGTCTACAAAACCATATGCACTTCTTGCAAGTCAAGGCACCAAAGATGAAAAGGCTTCAAGTGGTAAGGAAAAGAAATAGAAAATAAAAATCATGAGCAAGGCAAGGATTCAACTTCACATGCAACCCCCGATTCATCATCATCCAACAAAAAGGAGCAATCCAAGGAGATACCCACATGCAGCTATTGCAAGATACATGGGCATGATGATACTATTTGCTACCTCAAATAGATAGATGAGTTGAAGAATCTTGTTCAGAAACTCAATGTTAGTTCTCCTTCAGCTTTGATTTCTAGTTCATCATCTCCTACTCCTTCATCACAATAATCAGGATCTACTAAGAAAGGACATGTAGGTATTGTTAATGGAGTTGCAAAATACAAAGGTAAGGCACTTTGTGCAAGTACATCTCATGGATCAGGTAAATAGCTTATTGATTCAAGAGCCTCTCATCATATGGCTTTCTCATTGTCCATGTTTTCTACTTTTGAGCCTTGCGATATGCCACCAATCATGATGGGTAATAATACTTACATGAAGGTGATAGGAAAGGGATCAATTGATATTGGAGGGGGTAATTTTCATGGTGTATTGTGTGTGCCTTTCTTATCACATAATTTAGTTTTCATATATCAGATTACTCATAGTGGTGTAGGGAAAATAATAGAATTCACACCTGATCTAGTTATCATCAGAGATTTAGAGACCACCGAGATTCTTTCTATTGGGATGGTTGATCATGCATCTCAGTTATACACCTTTTCTAATTTTTCTCAAGATGATGGTTCAGATCCTTTGACTGTTGATCACACTTCTTGTGTGAATATTACTTTTGAAAGAAATTTGGGTATTTGAATCTTGGTATTCTTACTACTGATTTAGTTTTACATCTTGGAGCCATTCATTCTTCTCCTCCACATCATGTTTCTGTTGAGATTGATGCTTCCTTGGTTGAGCAGGATGATGATACTCTTGAGGGCTTCCAGTTCCTCTTTGATGACAGTCATGGAACTACTATTGTCAATCATATTCTATCTTTGGAGACACTTGATTCAAAGCTTCCATTTTGCCTTCAGTTGTCACCTTCATGGATTCAACAGGTTGTTCCTATTTTTGTTGTGGCATCTTTAGATTGTGACATGTGGACATTCAACCATTTTTCAGAGACATTCATTTTGAAGCCACCTACTTCACAAGTTCTTCCGTATTCACAAATTGAGCTATTTCTTTCTAAGAGAAGAAATGTAATTTGCCGTAAGTGGATTGGCTTTTGCATCCGTGTTCAACCATCTCTTCTAGTTCTGGAGATTCTACAGTGTTGGAGGATTACAATGCCTCTATCTTTCCCTCTTATGGGGGACTCATGATTGTATCCTTGTGATAGATTCAGTTCTAGGGGGGTCTTAGTTAGAGCCCTTCTTCCATCACTTGTACATATTTATTTGCACGTTTTTCTCTCTTTTGGAGAGGGTTTTTTTTCCACAGGGTTTTTCTCATTTTCTCCACTTTATGAGAGATTTTTGTTGTTCATGGGTACCTAACATAGCCTTGTAGCCGAGACCCATTCTTGTATTAGTTGCATGTTTTTCATTTATCCCTAAGTTGCACTTAAGGGGGGGTGTTGGTGTAATTAAATATTTAATTACATTTTATTAAGTTGACTTAGGGCTAATTTTAGTCTTAAGTTATTCTTAAGTCATATTAGGGTTTTCTAACTTGCAAATATAAAAGCAAGTTCTTACATGTAATTCTTTAATCCAATTCATTAATTGCATCCATATTTTGCAAATTGCTCTCTTGTGCTTTTTTTTTGTGTGTAGAAGGCTAATACTTGGCTTGGAGAAGATTCTCGTGTTTTGAGTTAATCATAAACTCTCACATTTTTTAGATAGAAAACACTCTGTTAAAGTATCAAAAGTTTTATAACACAGGTTTGATGAATGTTGCAACATACAAGCTACTCATAAAATGGTTATGTGGTTTCTTCCCTACCAAATGCAATAAGATATAGAATTTAAACCAAACTGAGTTATGGGAGAGCTATTGATTTTGGTTAATAACTCATTAGCTCACCGAGATTGAAAGTCCTTGAAGCAATTGGTCATTATGCAAATATCAACTCAATCTAGTTAAATCAATGTAGATAAAAAGCCCCAACTCATTAGCACCTAGATAAAAAGAACTTGAAGCAGTTGGTCATTTCACAAGATATCAATCTAGTTAAAACAATGTAGTTGACATGAACTTGCCACCAATACCCTGACTAAACTAAATCTCGCAATGATATCAAATATTGCATTAACATTAATAAAACAATTCTAGTCATGCAAATATTCAATCATATTTAGCATCTCTCACATTGTAAAGCACGCCTCGATCTTGCAACCTTTGGCAAGGACTATAGCTGCCCTAGTGTGTTGTGATCCTTACATTAATAAGGGAATAAACAACATTCCAACAAACTATATATAATACCTGAATTGTGTCATATGGTATTAACACAAAGTCAAAAGAAACTGAATCAATTTAAATTCCGTACAGTACAGAACTAAATAGGCAAAAAGGAAAAAAAATTGCGTTTGTTTACTAAACAACAAACACACACAATGAAAAAAAACCCCTTTGCTTTATTTGGAGTAGGATCTGTAGCTATATCTATGTATCTACTAAGAGTACTAGCATTCTGTTACAGTATGAATGTCCCATTTAAAGGGTTCATCGTCGTCCTCCCAACTATGACGTTCAACAGCTTTAGCCTTGTCCACTGCTTATATATATATATATATATATATTTTCTGCTGTAATTAATTGATGCTGATCCCTCGAGTTCTCGATCTTCCATGTAAAGTGCTTTCCTGGATTTATTCTCACCTGCAGCAGAAACATGAAAACGTCATACAACTCAAACTTATAGATATAGATCTACACCATACAAATCATTGGGCTGAAGTCTCACCCCCTCATTATTAGACCGATGATCGGGACACATGAAAGCTTCCTTCCTGAGCATTAACTACTGAAAAAGACTCAGTTTTTCCTTGGAAAGTAATGTTAAGGCTGGCTCCTGTACTTAAGATTAGTTGCATTTAACTCTATATTTATGTGCATGCACTTCTAATTACATTAGTTTATTTGTCTGATTTTAATCATTAATCCAATCTTTATCTACAATTCAAACTTATTGAACACAAATCTAACCCTGTCGTTTAACCTAGGTCATGTCCATGGGTGCAAGATCATCCTTGCAGTCACAAATTTTATCATTTTAAATGCAAAATTAAAATTAAACATTTAGCTAATTAGCTTCATATTACACTTTGGTCATGTCAACTTTGCACAAATCTTCACAATTTAGTGTTATATTCATATTTAAAAAGACATAAACTTGCACTCATTTACACAGAAAACAAGAATCATTAATTAGCATTATTAGCATTCTACCAAATTTGAAAAGTTCGTGTTCCCTTTGCCTACATTTTTAGATTCTTGCCTTGTCTTGTATCCCAACTTCTTGTTCGGTATGAGTGGATTTATAAATCATCTTTAAAAAACCTTGTTTCACTGTAATAGCATAGCAATTGGTAATGGGATCTCCCCTTGCATGTTTGCACTTAATCCTTTCATACCATAGCCTTTGTAGCTATTGTGCACAATGCGCTGAGTTAGTTTGCGTTCACTTTTCCTACTCAACCTAAATAAACCCTTATTGTTCGAGCCACATTATAAGTCTAAAGTCCATTTTTACTTTTGTCGTTAGTGAAACTGGAATGTGGTCGATGAATTTCTTTGAAGCAGTAAAAAACTAATTGGTGACCCTATTCATTGCGTCGATTCCTGATTACCTATTGTAGCTCGACTCAGCGCCTTGTCCCAAAGCCTTGGTTTGTCCTGATGTACATGCTAATATGAGACCGACTGACGAATTAGCATGAATACATAACCACCTGTATGAAGCCACGTGCCTTTAAGTCTAGTATTACTAAAAGCATGTGCAAAATTTTATTGGCTATTATTCCGCATTGTTGAGTCATGAATATCTATCGGATTGCTATCAAATGAAGGGCCATCGGATTGCTATCAACTTCTTCTTCTGGTTTTATGCAAGTCACGGGATTTTTCAATACTCCTGAGGTTTTCAACATCAACATTGTGAGCAGCTAGTACGTCCACACCATTGATTCTCATAAAGATCAACGATAGCCACAAAGTTTAGAAGGTTGTCAGATCTGACACTACATTTTGTTGCACCATTGGCTAACCATCAACACATAAGTATAAGCGGGCCCCAATTCAACAATGTTATGAAGAGAAGTCTGCGAGGTCATGCAAGCGTTGCATCTTGTCTCCAAGAATTTAACAGCTGACACTACATTTCAATTGTTGTTAGTTGACAATTTGAAACTATTGCACCATTGGATGGAACATAATGAGTCGGCCAAGAGGTGGGCCCAAGTCTTTCTGTCGAAAAGGGAAAAGTCGAGTGAAGAAGCCAGGACCATGAACTACGTGTCATCAAGATGCTCCTTCAAAAGGTTGTTAGTTGAGCAAAGTATTTTGTTGTGCCATTGGATGGAGCCTATTTTTGTTTTTGCTTCCCATTGTGGCACTAAGATTGACAATGTGCACATCTTTTGAAGGTTGTTAGTCTGACAACTCAAAAGAGTTGCATCATTCGTTCATTTTGTACACCTCAACTCTCGCAGGACCCACCACTCGAAGGATTTAATAATTCAAGTAGAAGAGCATGAAAATGATAGGTGGCATCTTAGTGCTCCTCAAACAAATGATAGATCTGACACATGCTCGTTGTTGCGCTATTGGAGGAAAGCAGATTGAGTATGGAAATGGAAATGGATCCTTTTATAGTCTACGATGTCGAGTGACCTAATTTTGGATCTACAAGTGGCTTATAACATACAAGACTACCTCATACTCTCAGTATGTAGAAGCACCTAATTGTGCTTCTAATATTAGAAAGAAAATCCCTTTGGATTTGTTGGATATATTCATGGAGATACCAACCCAACAACAAAGATTAAGCAACATTAAAGAAGAGAAAGCATGTTGAATTCTTTGACCCGAACTACTATTTTGAGTGCCATTTTGTTCAATGGTACTATTTTGTAGCATGCATTTTCAAATTGTAGAGTTTTGGTGCTCTTTTGTTGGGGGAAAATGGTATAAATATCTAAGTCTTGATGTATAAGGGATCTTGGAGACTGGCAAATTTTAGAATAAGAATTGTGTTCTTTTGGTTTTCAAGACTTCAAGGCGGATTGTTATGTTCATTCATGTATTTTGTTATCTTGTATAAGGTGTGATTGTGCAAACTTTAGCCTCTCATATAATCTATAACAAGTTTGAATATATATATATATATATATATATATATATATATATATATATATATATATATATATATATATATATATATATATATATATATATATATATATAAAGAGCCTCTTGCTTTGCTATGCCATCCTACAATTTTTTTCTATTATGTCCTATCTAATTGTTGTGCAAATGTTTTTATGCCTTAATTTGCATATTTGAATTTTTACAGTTCTTAACAAAGCAACAATCGTGCCCGTCTAGCCCCTTCTGTTTTGTCAAAGATATAGCCAGCTGTTAATCTAGAACTTTAAATTTTGTCCAATGTCTCCCTTTTCCTTCTTCATTTGTTTAAGATTCATCAAAATCATACAAAGAACCAACTTCTTATGCTGGAGGTCATTTTGTAAATCAAGTCCCACACTTACAAAATTTTCCATATTGGTATAGAGGTGAACGAAAGAAAAAATTTGAATATTAGTAGTTTTGGCATGCTTGGTGGGACCTAAAGGGGTTTACCTAAAAATTTGTGTTACGTCGTAAAATATGTACACTAGCATTTTACACTAAGTTTAGCACCTGGTTGGACCTAAAATGTTTCCTTTGTTAATCAAGGCCTATTTTTAACACCTTTTTGAGCATAAAATGATAAAATCTCGATCCTGATGAATATACCCGATGAAATCAACTTAGGACTGGACTAAGCCCACGACATTTGACACTCCTTGAAGTTGTGGAGCTAAAGGCCCAAGGTGCCTGAGCGCCTTGGTCCCAATTGAGATCTTTTGCCCCTCTTTTGTAGTGTCAGCTTGGGACACTTCCTTAGTTTGTATTTGTCAGCCTCATTGTGTCTTATTTGTTGTGAGTGAGCGAGATTGCATATATAAAGGAGTTTTGTAGTTCATTTTACACCTAGATGAATAATGAAAAGTTTGATATGCTTTTGTGTTCTATGCTAAAGTGTTCTTCATGCTTGGAAGTGTTATCTACTTGTGGATGCTATTGAAGTTTGTTTGCAGGTCTTGAAGGAAGTTTCAAGCCTTCTTCATCACTCTCCTTGTTGGTGTTTGATCTTGAGTCATCTTCATCAACTAGGGTTTCACCTCTTGTGGTAATCATCATCATTATCATTCATATTTCTATCATATTATTACAGATCTAGCATATGCCCTCCTAGGGCACACACTCTTGGATCTAATCATCACTGTAGTGGAGGTGGAAACACCAACACAGGGTTTGACTAAGGCAAGCCCTTATACACAACACAACCTTTTCCTCTTTCCTCATGTGCAAGTCAGAGAAACAGGTTTCTGAAGGTAATTTCTTGGAAGAAGACGTAGCAGACAGGTATAGGCCTGGTGATACCTGAGATTCTACAAAACCCTAAGAAAGGCCTAGGGTGTCCAAGCACCCTGGTCCTTGGCCTTTCTGCCCCAAGATCCAGGTTCTGAACTATCTCTAATCTCTGCTTGGACTTTGGTTTTCAGAGATATGTTTTTGTCTGTTAGTTAGAAGCCAATCTTTGTCTTCTAGGGTTTGACCATTTGTCCTAGCTTGCTTTTTTGACCTTGGTTGAACTTGATTGAATCATCTCTATACAACAAAAGGGCATAACCCTTGTAGTTTGGCTCTCCTTCTTGGGTAGAAGCGAAGCTCGGTTTGTGTCCTAATGTTTATGGAAGAGGGTTTTGAGCTAGTTTAACTCCTTAGGCTAGATCACTCTTTCCCAACTAACATTTTGGTGAGCCCATCGTTTCTTACACTTTTGCATCCTTCTTTTTTTATATCCAAGTTGCTTGCTTCCCTAGATCTGATTGGGATTGAGTTCATTAATCATTTTGAATGCATACATAGTTAAATTTTGCATAGTTTCAAAACTAGGTTTTATGAAAACCTTGCATTTATAGAAAATCTAGTTAGTTTTGAAACTAGGGTTTATGGATTTGAGGGTTCTTTCAAATCTTGTTGCATTGATAGATTGTTTAAATCATTTGCATTTGTTGTACCTCATCATTCTTTTTGTTCAATGCATTATTGCATCCTTGCATTTAAAATTTGGAAAAGAAAAATTTCATTCTAGACTTGGAAAAAAACATATTTGTCACTTTGTTTGCATGCCATAAAGTTAGATCATTATAGCATGAATTAAAATTTTAATTTTTGCATCAGATTTGATTGGTATTATAGTAGTTAATCATTTCATAAGTGTTACATTGTGCATTTGAATCTTGTTCATTGCTAGAATTTGTCAAAAAAAGGTTACATTTTTGTGAAAACCTAGCTAATGTTGAAATATAGGGTTTATGATTGATGTTAGTTTCAGATTTTGCTTCTATCATTTGCATTCCAAATCTGATTTTAAATTGTTCTACAACATTACAATTATCATTTTGCGTTGAAGATTGAAGATAGGAACAATTTTGAATTGATGCATTTTGAGAAAAACATTGAAATTTGAGTTTGATTTAAGCATTGGCATTATTCATCTATTTAATCGGATTTGAGTAGAATTGAATTTGATCAAGGATATATTATGTGCATTATGTTTGTTTACATTTGAACAAAGCATTGCTTTATTTAAACAAAAAATCAAATCGTTCTTTTGCTTCATCATTCATTTCTTCTATTGGTGCATCTTGTGTGTTACTAAAGCTTGTAGGCGCTTTATGAGCTTTGTGACGCAATGCCCCAATTCTAACATTCTTGTGTGAAGAAGTCTTTGAATCATGGGTTCTAATGCTTTGCATAACATGATGATACCAATACATCGGAACCCCAAATTTCTAGTCTTATCACACAAGAAGGTCCATCACTTCTACCTGATATTCCTACTTTGCATCTTCCTAAAGCATCAAACTTCCATGAATCCATCAACATTGATGACCTTGTGGCTCATGTTCTTGAAGCTCAAATTTAGAGATTAGACATGGAGTCAGCTGATTTCCAGCAATTTGTAAGCTCGGAACACATAGTTGAGGAGGTCATCCCTGTTGTTGAGAGTCTACGAAGTCTTTTTCTCAAAGGTCAAGAAGGATTGGAAGTCTTGTGTGGCCTTGCTCATATAGTGCATAAAAACATTCTATTAGTATCTAGTTGAGCTAGAATCATTTCTAATGTGACTCCTAATCAAATAAGGACTCAAGTGTCGACACCCATACCAAAACTCCCTATTCCTATTTATACTTCTACTATTCTCACCATTACTACATAGCCAAGTAATAATGCTACCACATGTGTTGGGTTATCCACAGGGAATCTTGTTCGCCATTATAGTTTCGTTCCAATACTTGCATAAATTCCACACATAATGTTACCTGACCTACATCTAATCCTCCTATCAATTTCCAAAAGGCTACTCATGTACACCATCACCTAGTGGTTCCAATTCATTCCAATCTCTACCTAATCTAGCTTCCGACTCTGTCATAAACCAATTGTTGCAAAATATGACCTCCATCCAACAACAATTGGCCAACATAAGTAATAGTCCACCTAAACCTAATATAACATCACATTATATATGTAGCCCTTTGTCCTATTCCATCTTAAGAACTCAAATGCTCAAGAAGTTTGAGACCCCTTGCTTTGAGAAGTATAATGGGAATAGAGACCCTAACAACCATGCGACAACCTTTACCGCTATGTATAGTGATTTCTTCTTTGAGGATGTGATTTTGGAAAAACTCTTTCCTAGGTCACTCAAAGACATAGCCTTGGATTGGTTTTGCTTGCTACCTCCCAATTCTATAAATTCTTTCTCACAATTAGTAAACAAGTTCCTCGAGCATTTTCAAGTGAACATTGGACCTCGAGTCTCTTTGATAGACTTGGTTCATTGCAAACAAGGAACGAAAGAGAAAATAATAGATTTCATGGGCCGTTGTCAAGCCCTCTTCTCACAAGTCCAATATTCTATTTTGGATGCTGAAGTGCAAAGAATCTTTATAGGAAACTTACAACATCAAATCTATTATAAGATATTGTTGATGCGATATGATTCATTTACTCATCTTTGCATGACTCTTCATGATTACCAACTTTCGGTTAGTCAGTATGAGCATAATCCCTCATCAGCTCCAGTTGGTCAATTTGAAGCCTCTCACAATCATTCTTTCAAAAGAAAAAACAAAAACTTCATCAAGATAAATGAAATTTCAGCGAATAACATAAGAAAACATGTGGTGGCAGCATCATCCCCATCTACCACCCCTTACAAGTTGAAGCCAAAAATAAGAAACCTCACACGATTATCAAAACCTCTCTATGCTATCATGACACAACTTTTGCAAAACAATCTCATCAAGCTTCCACCCGTTAGATCTCTCAATCCAAGTAATATGCAATCATCTTCCTTTGATTCGAAGGCCTTTTTCAATTTCACCACTCTGTTGGGTGAGTGCAGGATCATAATGGGCCAAACACTACCCCTAAGTGGCAATGTAAATGTGAAAAATAGACTTAAGTAACTTCATGTCAAAAATTGAATGAGTTATCTACACAATCTAGAAATAAGGTAGTAATAAAAGTTGTAATAAATTGAATATTTTAAAAATAGTTTGGTGAAAATTGGGCATTTCAATGAAGCACTACTAAAGTTTTTAGAAAAACGTAAAAAGTAGGTGTCATTCTAGCCAACCTAAGTAAGAGAAAAAGATAATATTTTTTCTCCATAATTTGGATTTAAGTAAAGGACACATGAACGGATGTGACACATATTTTTTTGAATTTCTTAAGTAAATAAATAATTATTTATGAATTTTTTACTATGACTTTTTAATAATATTAAAAATTAATTTTCCAGCCAACCTAACTTGGTCAAAAATATATGAAACTCAAAAATTTTAAATTTTAATGTATACCCAATAAATCCTAGAATGTGACACATCTTTTGGATTTAAAAAAGGATTAATATGTTGAAAGTTATGGATGTTTTACAATATGTATATCTATTAGGAAATCAGACATAGCATATGTAGAAAATTAATAATAATTACCTACTAAAATTATTATGAGGCATACATTACATTTTTAGAATATGAATAACTTCCTCTATAAACCCTTTTCATTTGATTAAATTTAGTTACAAAAAGTCTGTCAGCTTCAAGGATGAAATTATGGAAAATTTCAGGATAACACTAAATGGGTGGATTTCAAGTTTCTTTGGCAAGTTTTAGGACTCCCACTTGCCTAAATATGAGGTAATCATAAGACATTTTTGGAGGAAATCCATATTTGAGCTAGAAATATTAACATCCTTTCAATCCAAATTTAAATATTAGTCTAAATGTTAGCACTTTTTCATCCAACAAGTTTTTTCTTAATTTCCACTATTTGGCCCATCATGATCTTGCACTCACCCATTGGCCATGACACTGAAAGATGTATGCATCTTAAACATGAAGTTCAAGACCTTATTGACTCAAATGTCATCCAAGTTGCTGGTGTGAATGATAAAGGAAATTAATTGGTGGTTGCTCCTAATCAAAATCTTCAAATATACACTAATCCTTTATCGCACCATGAATATAATATTGTTGATATTTTCATGGTGGATGCTCACCCTCACAAAGAGAGTGGATTTGGAACCTACTATGTCTTTTACTCCATGTGATGCTACTATTGAAGCTCTTGATGGACCTCCTTACATTACAAGTTGAATCAATGATAAACCTATTCGATGTGCTATGATCGATCCTATATGCATGGTAAATGTAGTAACTAAAGAGTTTCTCTACATGCATGGTTTACATTGAGATACCTATGATGTATCAAAGATGGGGATTAGAGCACATGATGGGTCTATCCTTCCAACTCTTGGTGCTTTAACTCTTGTAGTTAAGGTTGGGACAAGAGATTTGGATGTTCATTTTTCATCATTCCTACATCATACTTATTTCATGTGAAATTGGGTCACCCATGGCTCTGCTCCATAAAGGTGGTCCCCTCTATGGTTCACAAGTGCTTAAAGTTTCCATTTGAGGGACATGTCCATGCTATACATCACAGTCATTATTGACCCATTGCTCACAATGGACATTTTTCACTTGACTACTTCTGGCCACAACCAGTTGGAGTCACTCTATCTAGAGAGGATTTATTCTTCTTATCATATCAAAAGTTCAAAGAAAAGAAAATAGCAGAGTTATCGCTTAGTAATATTCCTCCTGGTGATGTTCTCGAACCTCCTCGATCTTTTGAGGCTACGACAATAGTTCCTCATGTCCCATAGGTGGTGAATGAAGCTAATCCTGAATCAAAGGTTCTTCCCTGTCCCCAAGCATTTAGTAGATATGCTGAGGTTCCCCTCTGCCATCCCTTTAAGGACAACAAGGCAACCTTCATGCATAAAATAGACCTCCCTGCAATCACAGTGTTACTTTTGTACCACCTGCCTCTGCAGAGATTAGTGGAAATCAATCGGTTGCATGTGTGTTATTTCCTAAGGTTTCCCAACTGCTAGAGGATGCTCATGTACTTCCACCTATTTCACAAGTTGAGAAGGAAGAGCAACCTGCATTGAGGAACCCTTCCCCTGTAGTCTTCCAGCCTTCGATGGTTCCTCTTGTTTCTTCTAATTTTCTTGAAGCAAAGGAAGATTTAAGGAACCTAAGTTGGAAGATACTATAGTTCCCCTCACAAACATCACAAATAAAGCTAAGTGAAATAAGATTCTGAGAGAAAGAAAGAAGCGTCATCATGCTATGGCTCACCTTTCCATAAGAGAGGAAAATCTCCCTCCTTGCAAGCATTTATCACCGACGGAAGCAAAACAGATATCTATTGATGCTTCATCTCCTTTAGAGAAGGAGGATGTTTTACCAACTGTGGCAGAACCTATTGTGCAATATTCTAACAGTGAATCTAAAGACAAGGACAATATAGGTATGGCTCTTATTCCTTATACCTCACGTGCTATAGTTCCTCTTGCGTCTTGTCCACCATTCCAAATGGATGATGAGCAAGATTGGAAGGAGGATGATTTGCTTTAGGTTGACTCACATGTGAGGTACCTTATTTCTATTATGTTATGAGTGCATGTGATTATTTTCCCTCATGATGTGTTGCTTGATAATTCATTTATGTTGTTATTTTTGTTGTTGTTAAGCCCTCTTTGGATGACCCTTGACACCCTTGTCAGTGCAAGGATACAAAGGGACCGAAATCCATTGTGACATTCTCTCTATTTGTATCATCATTCTTCTATATGTTGTAATTTGTATTGTTGTTGTGTCCTTTGAGGACGATGCAAGGCATAGGATGTTTTGGTATTCTCCCTTATTGACCCAAGGAATGTTTATTTTGACTTCATGTGTTACTTCTTCCTTTGTCCCCATAATTCTACTAGCTGGTGGATGATGACAGTTCCATATATATATATATATATATATATCGTCTTTAGACGTCTCCTATCATACAATCATTCATATACTAATGCTAGTTAGGTAGATCCTTTTTGTGTTATTACTTAGTATAATTTATTTCTTCTTTGGGGTAAGTGCAAGAAGATGGGGGGCCAAAAAGGGGTCTTAAGTGGCCACTTTTTTTTTGAAATCAGGAAATGTTGGCATTGGATGAGAAATTGAGCATATTTACACTTAAAATTTGGAGATGCAACCAAAACAATGTTTGTAGTGCTCCGGGTCTACTTTCTAAACTACTAATTTTTTTTGAAAATGGTATAGATTAAGGGGTTCAAAAGAGGGAGCCATAGAAATTGGTGTTGTTTCTGTCAAAAAACATAACATAGCATGTTTTGTGGCTCCCTCAAAAGATTAACTTCTTTTTGGTATTTTTAAAATCACTTTCATGATAAATTAGCTAATGGCATGTAGTTTATGCCTGATTTTTCTGATAGTTTTTTGATGAATATTTGATTTTTAACTAATTTTCAAAGTGGACACATCCTAAAAAATAGAATTTTGGCCGTGCTACCCCTATAAATTTTGAAAACTAATTGAAAATCATTTTTTTAATATGTGTAGAATGGAGTCTAGTTTCTAAAAATGTATTTTTTTTTAAATCTTAATGAACAGTTAATTTACAATGAAAAAAAGACCAAATAGTGGTTTTTGCCCAAAAATGGACACACAAACAAAAGAAATTAAAGATGAAAGGCTTAACATTATCAAAATGTGAAAAACATTACATCGTTAAATAGATAAGAGAAAGCCTAACATTACCCAGGTGTTCAATTTGTTTGACCTTGAAACACATGTAAATTTGAGGGTTAGCACAAACAAAATTATGTGAAATCTTGTAGAGTTGGCAAAAACACATCTATGGATGTTGGGAAGGCACTCCAAGCCTTCGAGTTGGAAATCCAAAGCAAATTCCAAGCCTAAGGCTTGGGATTCCCAAAGCACAATATAATGCTAGTGCATTATAATGCGCGTGCGTTATGTTATGCTTTTTTCCTTTTTTTTGCATGTTTGTCAGTGTTTGCCTAGTTCAACATAATGCGAGCGCATTATAACGCGCTCACGTTATGTCTTCCTTTGAATGATTTATGTTCAAGTTTCATAAGTATGTTTGATGGATGTATATATGTATGCTTGTAGGTATGTATGTATGGTTGTATGTATGTATGTACATGTATGCATGCTTGTATATATGTATGTATGTTTGTATGTATGTATGTATGTATGTATGTATGTCTATATCTATGTATGTACATGTATGTATGTATGCATGTATGTATGTATGTAAGTGTTTGGGGTTTAGGGTATATAAGGACCTGAGACTGTATAGTTTTTAGGGTTGAGGGTTGAGGGATTAGGGCTTAAGTAATAGATATAGGGTAGAGGGTAGAGATTAGAGGGTTATAATTGATGGTTAATATTTAGGTTGTTGAGTGTATAATATTAAGTGTCTAGGGCGTGGGGATTAGGGTTTATGATATTGGGTTTAGGGTTTATGATATGGATTGAGGGTATATAAGGCATAGGGCGACTTGGGTTGAGATCACATATGGTTTAGGTTTAATTTAAGTATAGGGTTGAGGATTGAGGGATTAGGGCTTAAGTATATGGTTGAGGATATAGGGTTGAGGGTTTTGGGATAGGTTTTAGGGTTTAAGGTTTAGGGGTTAAGGGTTGAGGGATAGGGTTTAAGGTTTTGGGGTAACAGATTAGGGTTCAAGGTATAGTGTCTTGGGTTGAGGGTTTAGGAATAGGGATAGCATTTAGGGTTTAGGGATGAGGGATTAGGGTTTAAGGTATAGTGCTGAGGGTTGAGGGTTTACGGATAGGGTTTAGGGTTTAGGGTTGAGGTATTAGGGTTTAGGGTTGATGGATTAGGGTTTAAGGAATAATGTTGAGGGTTGAGGCTTTACAGATAGGGTTTAGGGTTGAGGGATTAGGGTTTAGGATTGACAGATTAGGGTTTAATGTTGAGAGTTGAGGGTTGAGGGTTGAGGGTTTAGGGACAGGTTTGATGGTCAAGGGATTAGGGTTAAAGTAGAGTGTCAAGGGTAGAGGGATTAGGGATAGGGTTTAGGGTTGAAGGTTTAAGGATTGAGAATTGAGGCTTTAGGGCTGAGGGTTAAGGGATTAGGGTTTAAGATATAGTGTCAAGCATCGAGGGTTTAGGGATAGGTTTTAGGGTTTAAATTTTAAGGGTTAAGGGTTGAGGGATAGGGTTTAGGGTTTAGGGATTAGGGTTTAAGGTATAGTGTCGATGGTTGAGGGTTTAGGAATATGGATAGTGTTTAGGGTTTAGGGATAAGGGATTACGATTGAGGGTTAAGGGATTAGGGTTGAGGGTTGAGGGTTGAGGGATTAGGGTTTAAGGTATAGTGTTGAGGGTTGAGTGTTTAGTGATAGGGTTTAGGGTTGAGGGTTGAGGGATTAGGGTTTAGGGTTGAGGGATTAGGGTTTAAGGTATAGTGTTGAGGGTTGAGGGTTTAGGGATAGGGTTTAGGGTTGAGGGATTAGGGTTTAGGGTTGACAGATTAGGGTTTAATGTTGAGAGTTGAGAGTTAAGGGTTGAGGGTTTAGGGATAGGGTTGATGGTCAAGGGATTAGGGTTAAAGTAGAGTGTCAAGGGTAGAGGGATTAGGGATAGGGTTTAGGGTTGAAGGTTTAAGGATTAAGGGTTGAGGCTTTAGGGATGAGGGTTAAGGGATTAGGGTTTAAGATATAGTGTCGAGTGTCGAGGGTGTAGGGATAGGTTTTAGGGTTTAAGTTTTAAGGGTTAAGGGTTAAGGGATAGGGATTAGGGTTTAGGGATAAGGGATTAGGGTTTAAGGTATAGTGTCAAGGGTTGAGGGTTTAGGAATAGGGATAGCATTTAGGGTAGAGACATTAGGGATAGGGTTTAGGGTTGAAGGTTTAAGGATTGAGGGTTGAGGCTTTAGGGCTAAGGGTTAAGAGATTAGGGTTTAACGCATAGTGTCGATGGTAGAGGGTTCATGGATAGGGTTTATGGTTCATGGATAGGTAGAGAGGTGAGGGGAAACAAAGGTGAGATATAGAGAGGTGAGGGGAAAGACATAATAAAATGAGAGAGTGAAGTTGACAACTTGAGGGAAACATGGGTAAGGAGGATGGAGAGAGATGGAGAGGAAGGGAAATATGTAGAGAGCTGTGAGAGATATACAAGTGAGACCTATAACCTAGGGAGAGAAGGGTGAGAGAGATAGGGGGGAGATGGGGGTGAGACAGATAGGGAAGGAGAGGGGTGGATAAGGGTTGAGGGTTTAAGGGTGAAGGGTTTAGGGTTTAAGGGTTGAGGTATTAAAGGTTTAGGGTTGAGGGATTAGGGTTTAAGGTATAGTGTCGAGGGTAGAGGGTTTAGGGATAGGGTTTAGGATTTAAGGTTTAAGGGTTGAGGGTTGAGGCTTTAAGGATAGGATTTGGGGTTTAGGGATAAGGGATTAGGGTTTAAGGTATAGTATCGAGCGTTGAGGGTTTAGGGATAGGGTTTAGGATTTAAGGTTTAAGGGTGGAGGGTTGAGGATTTAGGGATAGGGTGTATGATTTAGGGATAAGGGATTAGGGTTTAAGGTATAGTATCGTGGGTTGAGGGTTTAGGATTTAAGGTTTAAGGGTTGACAGTTGAGGCTTTAGGGATAGGGTTTAGGATTTTGGGATAAAGGATTAGGGTTTAAGGTATAGTGTTGAGGGTTGAGGGTTTAGGGATATGGTTTAGGATTTAAGGCTGAAGGGTTGAGGGTTGAGGCTATAGGGATAAGGTTTAATGTTTAGGGTTAAGTGAGAGACCTAGATGGCTAAGGATGGATGGAGAGGTAGACAAGGAGTGACTGAGAGACGTAGAGAGGTGAGGGAGAGATGAAGGTGAGAGATAAAGAGGTGAGGGGAGAGATAATAAAATGAGAGAGTGAAGTTGACAACTTGAGGGAAAGATGGGTAAGGAGGAAGGATAGAGGTAGAGAGGAAGGTAAATATGTAGAGAGCCATGAGAGATATACAAGTGAGAGACCTATAACCTAGGGAGAGAGGGGTGAGAGAGATAGGGGAGAGATGGGGGTGAGGTAGATAGGGGAGGAGAGGGGTGGATAAGGGTTGAGGTTTTAAGGGTTAAGGGTTTAGGGTTTAAGGGTTGAGGGTTTAAGGGTTGAGGTATTAAGAGTTTAGGGTTGAGGGATTAGGTTTTAAGGTATACTATTAGGTTTAGAGGGTTTAGGAATAGGTTTTAGGATTTAAGGTTTAAGGGTTGAGGGTTGAGGCTTTAGGGATAGGGTATAGGGTTTAGGGATAAGGGATTAGGGTTTAAGCTATAGTATTGAGGGTTGAAGGTTTAGGGGTAGGGTTTAGGATTTAAGCTTTAAGGCTTGAGGGTTGAGGCTTTAGGGATAGGGTTTAGGGTTTAGGGATAAGGGATTAGGGTTTAAGGTATAGTGTCAAGGGTTGAGGGTTTAGGGATAGGTTTTAGGATTTAAGGATTAAGGGTTGAGGGTTGAGGCTTTAGAGATAAGGTTTAGTGTTTAGGATTAATTGAGAGACCTAGATGGCTAAGGATGGATGGAGAGGCAAACAAGGAGTGACTGAGAGACGTAGAGAGGGGAGATGTAGAGAGGTGAGTGGGAGACAAAGGTGAGAGATAGAGAGGTGAGGGGAGAGATATAATAAAATGAGAGAGTGAAGTTGACAACTTGAGGGAAAGATGGGTAAGGAGGAGGGAGATAGGTGGAGAGGAAGGGAAAGATGTAGAGAGCCATGAGAGATATACAAGTGAGAGACCTATAACCTAGGGAGAGAGGGGTGTACAAGATAGGGGACTACAGATGGGGGTGAGACAGATAGGGGAGGAGAGGGGTGGATAAGTGTTGAGGGTTTAAGTGTTAAGGCATAGGGTGACTTGGGTTGAGAGTGTATGGTTTAGGTTTTAAGTATAGGTTTGAGGCACAATATTCAAGGTTTAGGGTGTAAGGCTGAGGCTATAGGGTATAGGGTATAGGGATGAGGGTTTGTGGGTGTAGGTTTCAAGGTTTAAGGTATAGGGTTGAGGATTGAGGGATTACAGCTTAAGTATATGGTTGAGGGTATAAGGTAGAGGGTTGAGAATTTACAACTGGGGGATAATGTTCAAGGTTGAGTCTCTAAGATATAGGGTTTAGGGTTTAAGGTTGAGGATATAAGGCATATGGATGAGGGTTGATGGTTTAGGGCATAATTATAGGGTAGAGGTTTGAATGTTGAGGGATAATGTTCAAGGTTGAGTGTCCAATGTTAAGTGTATAGGGTTTAAGGGTTTAAGGTTATATGGATTAAGGGTTTAACAGTTGAGGGTTTAAGGGTTGAGGGATTAGGGTTTAAGGCATAGTGTCGAGGGTAGAGGGTTTAGGGATAGGGTTGGAGGGTTTAGGGATAAGGGATTAGGGTTTAAGGTATGGTGTCGAGGGTTGAGGGTTTAAGAATAGGGATAGCATTTAGGGTTTAGGGATGAGGGATTAGGGTTGAGGGTTGAGCGATTAGGGTTGAGGGTTGAGGGACTAGGGTTTAGGGATAGAGTTTAGGGTTTAGGGATAGGGTTTAGGGTTAAGGGTTGAGGGATTAGGGTTTGACATTGAGGTTTGAAGGTTGAGGGTTTAGGGATAGGGTTGAAGGTTGAGGGATTTGGGTTAAAGTAGAGTGTAAAGGGTATAGGGATTAGGGATAGGGTTTAGGGTTGACGGTTTAAGGATTGAGGGTTAAGGATTTAGGACCGAGGGTTAAGAGATTAGGGTTTAATGTATAGTGTCGAGGGTAGATGGTTCATGGATAGGGTTTAGGGTTTACGGATAGGTAGACAAAGGTGAGTGGGAGATGTAGAGAGGTAGAGAGATGAGTGGGAGACAAAGGTGAGGGTTGAGGGATTAGGGTTTGACATTGAGGGTTGAGGTTTGAGGGTTGAGGGTTTAGGGATATGATTGAGGGTCGAGGGATTAGGGTTAAAGTAGAGTGTTGAGGGTATAGGGATTAGGGATAGGGTTTAGGGTTGAAGGTTTTAGGATTGAGGGTTGAATATTTAGGGCTGAGGGTTAAGGGTTTAGGGTTTAAGATATAGTGTCAAGGGTCGACATTTTAGGGATAGGTTTTAGGGTTTAAGGTTTAAGGGTTAAGGGTTGAGGGATAGGGTTTAGGGTTTAGGGATAAGGGATTGGGGTTTAACATATAGTGTCAAGGGTTGAGGGTTTATGAATATGGATAGTGTTTAGGGTTTAGGGATGAGGGATTAGGGTTGAGGGTTGAGGGATTAGGGTTGAGGGTTGAGGGTCAAGGGATTAGGGTTAAAGTGGAGTGTTGAGGGTTTATTGATAAGGTGTAGGGTTTAGGGTTGAGGGATTAGGGTATATGGTTGAGGGAATAGGGTTTAAGGTAAAGTGTTGAGGGTTTAGGGATGGGGTTTAGGATTTAAGGTTTAAGGGTTGAGAGTTGAGGCTTTAGGGTTTAGGGTTAAGTGAGACCTAGATGGCTAAGGATGGATGGAGAGGTAGATAAGGAGTGATTGAGAGACATAGAGAGGTAGAGAGGTAGAGAGGTGAGGGGGAGAGATAAGTGAGATATAGAGAGGTGAGAGATAGAACATGAGCTAATGGAACTAGAGGTGAGAGATATTGTAAAGGTGCTATCAAAGGTGAGATAGACGCAAATATTTATGGATCAATCTATAGTAGGACAAAACATGAGCGCATTATAATGCGCTCACATTTTGTCCTGCTATACAAATGGCAAAAAGGCTTGGACCCTCATGATCTAGGCCCACATGCTCTATTTTCATGCTTTTTATGTGCGTGTTTCAACAAAAAAATGTTTTCATGCTGTTGGGAAGTTCACGTGCACATTTTGCACATTCTACCACCTTTGGATGATCTTTCCACCACCTTTTCTACTTTGCGAACTTGAGAAGGAGGAAATAACATAGTTTTGACATTGAATTTGATATATATCTATTCAAGTTTTAATTTTTGTAGTGTTGCAATGTTAATTGTGATTGAATTTTAGGAATTTGACATTATAGATTGGTTAATAGTATTGTTGTTACTAATTCTATTTGAGTGTTATTCAATTTAACGTTGAAAAGGAAGTAAGTGGAAAAAATTAAATTGTTGAGGAGTTTGATGTAAGAAGAAAAAACACTACATAATTAGGCACTCTCTCCATTCAAATCTCTATTTTTTAAGTATGTCAAGTCTTTACATGCATGTTCTTTACATTTTCCTTAATTCTATTTGAATTACTTTATCATACATGTGTTAGATCTAGGGCACACAACTGAGAGGGGGGTGAATCAGTTGTACAAAAACTTGCTTCTACTTCAAATACTTGATTCTTCTTTATTAGTTAATAGCATATCAGTTAATCATTCTTGAAAGCCAAACACATAAACACAGGAGCAGATAAACATCAACACATTTGACACCAAGATTTTGACGTGGAAAACCCGGTTAAGGGAAAAACCACAGGGTGATTAACCCAAGAATAATTCTCTGTTAGAAGAATAAGAAAAATGGATGGCACATACCAATTAGGGTTCACTACTCAAGCGCACTGCTCACAAGGAGGCACACTGCCTACAAGAGACACACTGTCTACAAGATCATAAGTATTACAAACTTGAACTGGAGATTGACATCTTTACCATGCCTAGATCAGTTCCATTTAAGCCCAAAACTTCTGCTCTACTTTTCGCACTCCTCTTCGCTACCACACACTCATAATACCAAGACACACTTCAAAATGAATTCACAATCCATTATTTATACAAGGCATCGACTTAGGAACAATCATCTAAGTCGGAAAACACCTACAAGATCATCCGCAAGACGTGTAATACATCCGGTCGGCTAGACTCAGGAAGAACACCAACAATTGGTGGTCTTTACATCAAATCCAAACTCAAACTTCAATGCGGACCACCAATAAGACTTGTGCATGATCCAAGGATCACCAAAACCTTTCCTGAGTCATCAAGAACATCCGCACTTTATCAGCTCACTGGAAATCTTCTCTTCTTCATCTGGAACTTCAAGAACACAGTCTGTCGCCATTGTCAGACTGAAATAGGTTCTTCCGGACCTCCAAACTATATACAAATTGAGATGACACATCACAAGGACATCCCAAATACTTCTTCCAATCCACAGAATAGGACAATGCACTTCCGGATCTCACCGGACCTTTTTGTAACACTCTGTCACTCCGGAGCATCTTCTGGAACCGGTTCTACTTGATCGATCACAACTTCTTCATATCTTCACGCGGACCTCTGAAATCATAACTGGAACATCTCAAGACTCATATCTACAAACCCTTTAATCCGCATCCTCTTATCCTTAACCTATTGAGTACTTTGGCCTTCTTCTCATCACCGTTCTTCACTGTTCCTGATTGAGACTAATTTTCTCAATATCCTCAGCACACAGCTCATCCAATCCTTCTTGTCAATGCAATATGAGTATGTTGACATCAATGACAACACTGGTTAACCTCATACTTGCAACAACATGTTTATATCACTTGTATCTAGTATACATAATAAAATACTATGTATACATATCTTGTGTTTATATAATAGACTATGTTTTAGATTAGTTCACATGGTATGCATAATAAAAGATATCTCAAAGGTCAACATTAATTAAAATAGACATGATCAAGAAAGCATCCTACAATCTCACATGGTGCCATGTATATTTTCGACACTTGGGCTCTTTAATAATTATGTGTAATAATGAATTAAATAGACCTTAACATATCGTGATGTCAAACTATACAAGAATAAATCCTTACAACATATAAATATACAATCCCTTAAGCATAATGAAATACTATTATCTTTTCATATTAACAAGTTAAAATACAAATGAATAGGTGCCAAGATTATACAAGTATGCACATGACATGATGATTTGTATGCATATATCTTGGGCTAGGACATTCCTTATGCACCTATTCATGATGATTTGTATGCACATGACACACCAATATTTCAAAATTTCCTAATTGTCCTTTGTTAGCACATGATGGTGGTTGCCTTGATCGACTATATACCATTCAATACCCTAAATTACAGAGATTAGTTTAATGATTTTTATGACAGTCCTAGGTATGTCTCCAAATATTCATGTTTCCAAGCTAATGTCCACTTGTTTCCAACTTCTTAGACATGTAAGAAACAATTCCGAGCATTATATTAATCATAAATAGGTCACTTTTAGTCAATAGAAGCCAAAATACATCTATTTGTGATCATGGATTAGTTAAGGATAGCTAGGTGATAAATTTGTTGCCATTGGCAACTTCACAAATTTGGTGTCTTATATTGTCCTCCTTGGTTTTTTCCATGGATCTACATCATTGTCTTCATGAATTGTATAATTCATCATGTCATAGTGGCTTCATCATTCCATAATTATCTTCTATTTCCCTTGTAGGATAGAAAACAAGGTTTTTGTGGTATCTCTTGCAGAAAACAACTCCAACCCACAATCCAAAAGTTGTTTAGGATACTCTTTTGGGAGTTTTAAAACATATCCAAAATTTAAGGGTGGTTGTTTTGTAATACAAGACCTTAAAATGACTGTCCCACTTGACAAGAGGCCTAATTAGGCTTGTGAGAATAGGTCACTACAGGTTTTTTGATCTCCAGGCTTCTAATCTTCAAACCAAGAGTCCAAACATGTCAAATTGGGTCTGCCTCAACCTTTTCAAGAATTATAAATGAAAGGAAGCTAGGTGTGCAGAAACGCTTCCTACACTAATCTAATGAGGAGAGGGCTATGGAAATTTAAATTTATCCTAACTATTACAATGATGTTAAACCATTAACATGAGATATAGCAGCAAAACACAAGAGCCAGAAAGAAGATTGAATAAGAGAGACAAAGATTTACAGTGGGGAAAACCCTTATTGGGTAAAAAACCCCACACTCAGAAACCTGCACAATGTATTAACAACTATGAAAGAATGTTTATAATACACTTGCAATGCAAGCTTCAATGGTCTTTGACACTCATGTCTGTAGTCAATCCGGCAGTATAACAGTACCTGTAAACCTGTGATACAAACTCCATCTCCAAGCACCTGTTTAAATAGAACATACAAGGCAATTTTGGACCTTTCTTGGAATGGGCATCCAATATGGCATCTTGGACCAAAACCCATGCCTAGGGACACTTGGTCAACATTGTAGAATGTGTCTGACACTTTTTCATAAATCCCATCCCAAAGAGGTTGCCTATTTCCAAAATGGGCTATGACAGATGCTCTTACGACACTTACGATCATCATAGAATCTGTCATAGCAGTTACAACTTACAGCTGTAAGAGAATTTGTCATACACATGCTAAAAATAGCATATTCTCTTACAACACATCATATTCCACCTTGGGGCGCCCAAATATACCTCATTCAAAGATGCTTCATGACACATGTCATTACCTATCTTATAACCTTCTATTGTCGACTCTTACATGTCATAGATTCGTCATAAGAATCCGTCATAACCGTTTTGGTCAAACATTCCTTACACAACATGGAAGATGCTGACACATGGTAGAATATTCCTACCACTAAGTGGGATGCCTATCTCCTCATGTGAGGACAAAATAACAAGTTGTCATAATCCATGTAGGATTGACACATCACCGTGCCACATCCCACAATATGACAAAGTGGAATTTTCAATTATTTACAACATAGGCAATTGAATAATAAATACAAACATTACAAATGTAGAGAATTACCAAGGTTGAGACACCTTAATTCCCAACATTCTCCCACCTATCGAACACCTTGTAAGAGCCAATAGAAAAATAGGATTTAACTGCTATAGGCCGAGAGGCCCATAGGCTCCGAACACCATCTGAACTTCTCTGTGCCCACTGGCTTCATCAACGCATCTGCAACATTCTTCAAAGTATCTACCTTCTCCAAATTTACCTTTCCATCCTCAACCATGTCCCTCACAAAGTGAAATTGAACATCAATGTGCTTGGTTCTAGCATGGAAAGTTGGATTCTTTGCAAGGCAAATTACACTTTGACTGTCACAACTGATCGTGATCTGACCTGCATCAACACCAGTATCAGAACACAATCTCTTAAGCCAAATAGATTCCTTACAAGCATGAGTTGCTGCCATATACTCAGCTTCTGTCATGGACAAAGCAACAACAGGTTGTCTCTTACTCACCCAACTAATGGCACCACCAAACAATGTAAAAACATAAGCACTAGTGGATCTCCTGCTGTTAATGTCACCTACCCAATCTGAATCCACAAATCCATGAATATCAATAGAATGCGAAGGTCCTGAAACATTACCATGATAGCAAATGGAATACTTAGAATTACCCCTCAAATATCTGTACACTCACTTAACTTTATCCCAATGAACCCGTCCAGGATTAGCCATAAATTGACTAAGGACTCCCACTCCTTGGGCAATGTGTGGTCTTGTGCAGACCATAGCATACATCAAATTGCCAACAACACTAGCATAAGGTACTCTGCTCATGTCCTCCACCTCACTAGGAGATTTTGGAAAACCCTCAACAGACAACTTTGTCCCCAAGGAAACAAGAACACACAATGGTCTACAATCTCCCATGCTGAATTTGTCCAACACAGTCTTCACATACTTACTCTGGCTTAACCAAAGTTTTTTGTTGGTTCTGTCTTTTCTAATTTCCATTCCTAGAATGTACCTAGCTGCCCCTAAATCTTTCATTTCAAACTATGCCGACAACTGAGACTTAAAATTAGAAATCATATTCTTACCCTTCCCAATGAGCAACATATCATCAACATACAATGCAACAATGAGAATATGATCACCATCAAACTTATAATAAACACAGTGATCTGATTTCGATCTCACAAATCTAATTGACAACACAAAGGCATCAAACTTCAAGTACCATCTCCTAGGGGATTGCTTCAAACCATACAAAGACTTCTTAAGTTTGCAAACCAAATTTTCTTTACTTTTTACCATGTAATGCTCTAGCTGTGACATGTAGATTTCCTCCTCCAAGTCACCGTGAAGGAAAGATGTCTTCACATGCATCTGTTCTACCTCCAAGTCATAAGCCGCTACGAGAGACAACATGAATCGAATGGATGTCAAGTTTGCAACGGGAGAGAAGATCTCACCATAATCTATACCCTCCACTTGTGAATACCCCTTCACAACCAATTTGGCCTTATACTTCTCAATACTGCCATCTGCACCAATCTTCTTCTTGAACACCCACTTGCATCCAACAGGTTTCTGTCAAGGAGGCAAAGGCACCAAGTCCCATGTTTGATTCTTTTCCAAAGAAGCCATTTCTTCCTCCATGGCCTCCTTCTAGGAACCTACATCCTTCATATCCAAAGCCCCTGATACAGTTCTAGGTTCATCACTGTTAGTGAGCAAAGCATAAGCACAACTAGAATCAAGCAATGAAAAACCAAACCTTTCAGGTTGCTTCCTTATTCGTGTAGACCACCTGAAGTGCTGAGGTTGAGGTTCAACTTCTCCATCTGAGCTTTCAGAGCTGCTAGAGCTCTCCTCATCATTAGGTCCAACATTGTCTTTCAGTTCAGTCTTCTCAGGGGTAAGAGGAAACTGAACAACATCCTCTTTATTTTCTTTTTCCTCTGGCTACAAAACTGTGGAAGAAGGTGTAAGCTGTTTGAAGATGACACTTCTGCTATACAACACTTTTTCAGCCACGGGGTCCCAAAGCTTGTATCCCTTCACACCAACACCATAGCCAATGAAGATACACTTAACAACTTCGTTCTCCAACTTTGACCGCTTCTCCCTAGGCACATGTGCATATGCCTCACAACCAAAGACACAAAGATGCCTTACTAAAGGCTTTCTACCAGACCACACCTCCATGGGTGTCTTTCCAACAAGAGCTGATGTAGGAGATCTGTTTATCAGATAGAAAGCAGTGGCAATAGCTTCAGCCCAAAACTTTTGTTCTAGACCAGCTCCACTAAGCATACTCCTAGCCTTCTCCATCAGTGTCCTGTTCATCCTCTATGCAACTCCATTTTGCTGCGATGTGTATGGAGTTGTCTGCGATGTGTATGGAGTTGTCTTATGTCTTTCAATCCCAAGTTCCTTGCAATACTTATCAAATTCTGTAGAACAAAACTCACCACCGTTGTTAGTTCTCAAACATTTAATCTTTTTACCAGTCTGATTTTTAGCAAAGGCGTTAAACTCCTTAAACTTGCTATAGACTTCAAATTTTCTTCTGAGAAAATAAATCCATGTCCTTCTATTGTAATCATCTATAAAAGATACAAAGTATATAGATTTTGATAATGAAGGAACATTGATAGGACCAAACACATCAGAATGAATAGGTCCAACACACCAGAAGACTTATGAGAACTCAAGTAAAGCTGAACATGGTTTTGTTTTCCATAAATGCACTGTTCGCAAAAGTTAAACTCAAGATTACAATCATCTAACCCCTCAATGAGGTTCTTATTTTTCAAGGTACGCAGACCCTTCTCACCAATGTGGCAAAATCTCTTATGCCATAACATTGTCTTTTCTGCGGGAAGTTTAACTTCCAATGCATGATTACAACCATCAAGACTAGAAACAATAGATTTCTTCACTGCTCGTTCAGATGGTGGGGATGAAGTGACTGTTGCCATCTTCCTTGAGTCAGAAGAACTATTGCATTGTGCAATACATGCCTCCAGCTGAAACAGAGTACCTCTTCGAGTACCCTTAGCAAGCACCATAGATCCTCTAGTCATCTTGCATCCTTCTTTTGAAAAGATAACTTGCACACCTGCATCATTCAAACTACTTACAGAAAGCAGGTTCCATGTTAAGCTTGGGATGTGCATAACCCCATAGATCCCCTTCACTCGACCATTAGGGAATCAGATAGAGACTCTTCAACGACCAACGATCTTTAGATGAGAGTCGTCACCTAGATACACCTTTCCACCATCAAACTCCTCATACTTAGTGAACCAATCTCGATGCGAGGTCATGTGGAATGATGCACCAGAGTCAATTAGCCACACATCATTAGATGCATGGGTTGCTAGGGCTACGATGAAAGCATCACCATCATCTTGTGATTTATCAGAATCTGAATCAGGAGCTTTCTTCTTTTTCTTCTTCTCCTCTTTGCATTCCTTTCAGAAATACCTGGTCTTGCCACAGTTCCAACAAAGAGCCTTGGACTTTCTAGGAGATTTGGATCTCCCATGGGATTTGGATCTACCCTTCTCAGCTTTCTTGTCCTTCTTCTTCCCTTTCTCCTTAGGTCTTCCACGAACTGCAAGGGCTTCTTTGGCTGCCTCATAAGAATTTCTCCACATCTCTTCAGACAACAATGAAGAAACCACCTCTTCCATTTTGAATGTGGATGTGGTGCTTTCGATAGCCATGACAAGGTGATCCCATGAGTCCAGTAGAGAACAAAGCAGGGTCATACACCGATCCTCCTCCTCCATCTTTACACCGATAGATATCAATTGTGCAACCAACATGTTAAAGGCATTCATATGCTCAGCCACGGATCCTCCGTCCTCCATTCAAAGAGAATACAACTTCTTTCTCAGGAAAAGTTTATTTGCAAGGGATTTGGCTTGATACACATGCCCCAACTTCTTCCAAAGGAGTTTTGCAGTGGTCTCTTCATGGACATTTAACGACACAAAATCTTCAAGACTAAGTCGTATGAGACCTTTAGCCTTCTGATCCTTGAGATCCCACTCATCTTGAGTCATTGTATCTAGTTTAGTTCCATTCACACTTTCCCAAAGGTCTCGGTCAACTAACATGTCTTCCATTTTGAGCTTCCACAGCTCGAAATTACTGCCGTTGAACTTCTCTACTTGAAACCTTCTTGATGTTCCTGCCATCTCCTTGCTGCAATAAGATACAGAATGCTCTGTACAGACTCCCACTCAACCTAAGATTAGCTCAAAAAACCCCTACCCAACAACTAGGACCAAAGGTGATCAAGCTCTGATACCAACTGAAAGGAAGCTAGGTGTGCGGAAACGCTTCCTACACTAATCTAATGAGGAGAGGGCTATGCAAATTCAAATTTATCCTAACTATTACAACGATGTTAAACCATTAACATGATATATAGCAGCAAAACACAAGAGCCAGAAAGAAGACAAAAGAAGAGAGACAAAGATTTACGGTGGGGAAAACCCTTATCGGGTGAAAAAGCCCACACTCAGAAACCTGCACAATGTATTAACAAATCTAAAAGAATGTTTACAATACACTTGCAATGCAAGATTCAATGGTCTTCGACACTCATGTCTGGAGTCAATCCAACAGCATAACAGTACTTGTAAACCTGTGATACAAACTCCATCTCCAAGCACCTGTTTAAATAGAACATACATGGCAAATTTGGACCTTTCTTGGAATGGGCATCCAATATGGCATTTGGACCAAAACCCATGCCTAGGGACACTTGGTCAACATTGTAGAATGTGTCTGACACTTGTCCACAGCTCCCATCCCAAAGAGGTTGCCTATTTCCAAAATGGGCTATGACAGATGCTCTTACGACACTTATGATCATCATAGAATCTGTCATAGCAGTTACAACTTACAGCTGTAAGAGAATCTGTCATACACATGCTAAAAATAGCATATTCTCTTACAACACATCATATTCCACCTTGGGGCACCCAAATATGCCTCATTCAAAGATGCTTCATGACACATGTCATTACCTATCTTACAACCTTCTATTTTCGACTCTTACATGTCATAGATTCATCATAGGAATCCGTCATAACCGTTTCGGTCAAACATTCCTTACACAACATGGAAGATGCTGACACATGGCAGAATATTCCTACCACTAAGTGGGATGCCTATCTCCTCATGTGAGGACAAAATAACAAGTTGTCATAATCCATGTAGGATTGACACATCACCGTGCCACATCCCACAATATGACAGTGGAATTTCCAACTATTTACAACATAGGCAATTGAATAATAAATACAAACATTACAAATGCAGAGAATTACCAAGGTTGAGACACCTTAATTCCCAACAACAAACACCTTCCAAAGAGTTTCTCTACAATCCCTAACTCTTATGCAACTTAATTGCCTAAAAACATGAGTTTTCAACCTAGAATAATTTGTTTCTAAAATGCACATGATTATCTACTTGAGTTTGGCATTGCCATATTAATAAACCTTGAATTTAATAATTGTCTCTTGATATCCCTTCTTCACCCTCTACACTAATCCAAAGCATGCCCTGCTGTGATGTCTCCCACGCTCTCAATCACATATCCTTTCATGACTAGATGGTTATCAACAACTAGTCAACACGAAGTCCCATGTACTCTTCACTTGTAGCCTTAATAGGTGACGACACTGGATCTAATAGAGATGGAATCATTAGTTGACTTTGACCACATATCAGATCTAGTTCAAAAAGGTAATATATCTATTTGCATAGTTTTTGAAATTCCTAATGTTATCTTACTTTGTAGTGTTTTTGTAATGTTGACTAATTTCATCTAATTTGCTACACATATCAATGTAGGGCATGCATATGCAGTTATTGCAGATGAAGATAACGAAGAGGGAACAAATTATTACTTGTGTCATTGTGTTGAGGCCAAAAAGAAATTGGAGGCCCTAATTATAGATGGAGAAAATATCGAATACCCTACATGCTCAGTGGTTGTTACTAGACATGGCTTAGAAGGTACCCACATAAGAGTGTTAATGTTTGGTTGTTTCAAGATTTTGACACGCATCGGAAGATTCTTCATTACTCGAACCTTGTCGTGGCATCCAATGTGCATTTGATACAATATCGGGGTAGACCTTTGAACAAGACCTTGTGGAAGGTGCGTGAGTCTGACCATGAGGCAATACTTGACACAATAAAGAGTAGAGAAGATCCGGATGGTTCATTGGATTAATTTGTAAGTATTCACATTGATTTTGTAAAGTCATGTTACATTGACTTGTAAGTATACACATTAATTTGTAAGTTTACATAGGTTTGTCTTTTTTTATTTGCTGCTGCATTTTTACACATATACACATTTTTACATCATCATGTTATGCTTCATGGGATTAGACCTAAATGATGGATGAATTTGATCCTGAGAGTAATGTATAAATTCTAGGTAATGTATAAAATATAGGTGTCTCTACTTGTGTCTTAGGTATATACTATATGTCAACTAGGTAGATAGAGACTAGAAAAAAGGTATTTAATCTAATCTAGGTGTCTTAGGTAGATACTATATATCAACGACTTGTCTAGAGACTATAATAAGGTATAATCTAGAATGATCTAGGTGTCTTCTAGGTAGATACTATATATCAACTACTTGTCTAGAGACTAGGATAAGGTATAATTTAATCTAGGTGTCTTAGGTAGGTACTATATGTCAACTAGGTCTACTATAATAGGTGTCTTAGGTAGAACTATAATCTAGGTGTCTAGGTGACTTAGGTCTAAACTACGATAAGGTATAAAGACTAGGTGTCTTAGGTCTACTATGTCTATAAAATCTAGATACATACTATACAATAGGTGTACTATATAATAGGTGTCTTAGGTGTCCTACGTCTACTAGAATACATGTGTCTTAGGTCTTAGGTGAGGCCACATGAGATTCCACCTTCACGTGGTTCGCCTTGTCAGTATAGAATATTTATATTTCTTGAAGCTAAGGGAAGCTCTTTTTCTTAATAGGAAAACTTTATCGACTTTAGTGTCCTCATGGTGCAAGGGCACCCAGGTTGTCATGCCTCCAAGAGGGGTCAAAAAATGAAATTTTATTTTGATTGAGTCAATTGTATGTAATAAGGTCTTCTAAGACCATTTCATATGTTTTTGAGTCAGTTTGAGTCATTTGGGGTCAATTTGAGTCTTTGAGTCTTGTAAAAAAGTGTCAATGTTGTCAAGTTGTACAAAGCAACTTTTGCATTTTTGCATTTTTGGTGTCCTACTCTTGATATAACCAAACTGATAGTTCCAACACATCCGGATGGGTATGTTTAGGCTAGGCATAGTCTTATTTCACACCCAAACATGCTGAAACAGTCTGAGCTACATTGAACCAGTGATATCCCTAAAGAGTCCAAAGTGCAAAAAGGTAACAATCTTTGACGAGATATTACTCAGAAACCATGCCACTTAGAGACATTCTGTCTAAGAAAACATGATCACATAGGGTCCCTTTGCAATAACCTCTCTTAGTTTTTTATATCTCTGAGGCATTTGTCTGTGGTGAAAGGTTTTTTGCTGCCCCAAAAATCATCAGAAGGATGCAGTGTAAAGTTGCAAAGGGGTGTAACTTTTGTTCTTCTCCTCGTGCGGCCAAACATACAGTTCCAACGCGTTTGGATGGGTACATTTAGGCTAAGCATAGTCCTGTTTCATACCCAAACATGTCAAAACAGTTCGAGCTACATTGTACTGGCGATATCCCTGAAGAGTCGTGTTGGTGCCTACACCTACATTTAAGGTTTCAGACTTTCATCTATAGGCACCTTTGATAAAAAAAAATTCTAAGTCTTTCAGCCTATGCAGTCACTTGTATGTAGTTTTGCATGTGCAAGCGCGACTGTACATTGGCGGGCCCGAAAAAAGAGTTAAAATCAACTTTTGAAATGGAGAAAAATGGTTGTATGCATCTTTGTATGCATATCGGGTTTGTATTTTGGCATTCGGGTGCATTTTTGGAGGTAAAAAGATGCATGTACATGGTAGATTCTAGGAATATTCTGTGCTTGTATGTTAAAGCTTGCATGTATATTGTGTTGTATGTTCGACATACAACAAGTTAGATACAAGCGGCGGACATCAATGAAGATTCAAATTGGGTTAAATGGTGGTCGGGCCCAAGGTGAACATGCAAGAGGGTCATCAGTGAAGCAACAGGTATCGACAGCTCAATTAATTGTCATTCTGATGGTCGATGATGCAAAGAGGAAAGATGCATGCAGATATACAAGGCAAAAGATACATCAGCGACAATATGTGCAAGGTCAAGATGCAAAGAAAAAGATACAAATCCTGGGGCCCACCAATTGCATACAAAGGCGATTGTATGTTTGCACATGTAATCGAACATACAAGGGTGAATGTATATCAAATATACAAAGCGTACATACAAAGGAAATGTACAAGCAGGCAAAGATACAAGGGAGCATATACAAGGCGGACTTGACCGGCAAATCAAATTTGGCGTATTCAACGTTGAATCCATAGTTTGTATATTAAGCGCATTGTATGTTTAGATATACAAAGAAGAAGAGATACAACCTGGACATGAAAGAAGAATGTATCTAGTTGATAAATGAGCTGACATCCATAGTTTGTATGTGTATTGCTTATTGTATAGATGCAATGTACAAGGCTGACATACAAGAAGGAAGATGCAACGCCTGGACCCGATGGTGCTTTCAAAATTGGTTTCATGGTAATTTGGGGTCCGCGGTATGTATATTCGCATTTGTATATGCAATATACAAGGAGATATACAAAGAATGGAGATACAAGTCAGACTCGAAAGCAATTTCAATTTGATTTATAAGGATTTTGGGTCCGCCTTGTATGTAAGGTGATTGTATATGCATATACAATCTCATATACAACTGCATTATATGAGGATTTGAAGGTAAATAGGCGGTTGTATGTATATACATTCTACATATACAAAGATTTGAATAGGAAAAGGAGGGCGAAAAGGCAAAATGTATGTTGTGATGGGAAACGTCAGCGATAGAAAAAGGGCGCCTACGTGGCGCGATTTGATTGGCTGTGGACTTTTCAACATGAACCGAAGCCGTTGATCTTGGCGATGAAGAGGAAATCAATGTCCCTGTTTCAAATTTTTAGCGATGGATTTTTCTGTGTATGCGCAATAGCATTCCAGACGGGAAGAACTTCAGAAACACGTGAACCATTATTGCATCCTGAAATCAGTAGGTTGGCCTTTAATGGTGAAGTTTGCAAGAGGTATGGGTCTGATTGACCGGCCAACTACCAAATTTGTGAGGAAAATCTTCAAACAGTGGCACATCCCCTGATTTCACCTATTCTCTCCTTTGTTTCTCTGGGCTGCATTGAATGTTTTGGGAACCATTCCATGGCATAGTGTATCTGGAGAATTTTGAATTGACCATTGTACTGGATGGCTGAGTACACGTTCTTGGGATATATCAGAACTCTGTCACTCATTTGTGGTGGTTAAAGACTTGGGCATTTTTTTTGGAGAAGTAACAAAAATAAAGCCTTTCTGGGCTGTTCTGTCTCTTTTGGAGTTTATGAGTTGCATATGAGGTGTATGTTGCACACATGTTCAGTTTCATTGTTGTTTTATATGAAAAGTGCATTATTGCATGTGTTTAGTTGTTTGTCTCCATTTGATGTATGCATAGCTTCTTTTGAATTTGGTTGCTAAGGGTTCCTCAGATTCTAGAATATAGACTTTCTGTATTGCATGCTTGATCTGTGACTTCCATTCAAGGAGTGGATTAAACTATTTTAGGCTAAGTATGGAGAAGAATGTATGTTAGTTGAGATGTTAGTAAGTAGAGGTAGCTAAATACTCAGTCTTGGGTGGTGTTTGTAAGGCAAGCACCAATCTGACCCCTTGAATCTTGAATGCTAGTGCAAATCATTCATTTGTATACGTCTAGTTGACTCCTTGCCGTAAGATAGGCACCAGTCTGCTCCCTGTGTTCTGTTATGATCCAAAACCCCCTGTCTTGCATCCAAAATCTTAAAACAAATAATTTCTTATTTCCAACCTATTAGTTTGTAGGAGTAGGAATAGGACCCCTGCATACTCTCATTCCTCAACCAGTTAGATATGTCCAAGAATGTTGCCAGCCTTGTGATCTATCATGCATGTTTTGGTCCATACATGAGAGTATTCTGCTTGTTGTAAAGCTAAATATTTTTGTCATTGGGCGAGTCAAGATCAAATCTTTAGCTATAGGAATACCCCCCTTAGTGCGGCAGAACCAGAAGTGAAGGGGAGGTAGCTCATGCAACATCTTGTATTTGTTGGCCGAATTTGCCTGTGCATTGGAACTGGCAAACCCTTTGCCAATTTGGAGATTCGAACACCAACAAGTCTAAAGTGCAAAAAACCAGCAATATTTGATGAGTTGTTACTCATAAACCACGTCACTTAGAAATATTTTGTCTAAGGAAACACGATGACGTAGGGTTCCTCTACAATAACCGCTCTCAAATTTTTATATCTCTAAGGCATTTTCCCATGGTGAAAGGTTTTCTACTGCCCCAAATATCATCAGAAGGAGGTAGTGTAAAGTTGCAAAGGGGTGTAACTTTCGTCCTACTGCTGATGCAACCAAATTGACTGTTCCAACACATCTGGATGGGTACGTTTAGGCTAGGCATGGTCCTGTTTTTCACCCAAACATGTCAAAATAGTTTGAGCTACATTGTACCAGCGATATCCCTGAAGAGTCCAAAGTGCAAAAAGGCAGCAATCTTTGATGAACTGTTACTCAGAAATTATGTCACTTAGAGACATTTTGTTTGAGGCAACGTGATCACGTAGGGTCACTACAATAACCTCTCTCAGTTTTTTATACTTCTGAGGTGTTTGCCTATGGTGAAAGGTTTTCTGTTGCCCCAAAAATTGTCAAAAGGAGATAGTGTAAAGTTACAAAGGGGTGCAACTTTTGTCCTGTTGTTGATGCAGCCAAACCAACTATTCCAACGCATCCAGATGGGTACATTTAAGCTAGGCATGGTCCTATTTTATACCCAAACATGTCAAAATAGTCCAAGCTACATTGTACCAGCGATATCCTTGAAGAGTCCAAAGTGCAAAAAGGTAGAAATCTTTGATGAGTTGTTACTCAGAAATCGTGCTACTTAGAAACATTATGTTTGAGGCAACATGATCACTTAGGGTCCCTCTACAATAAACTCTCTTAATTTTTTATATCTCTAAGGCATTTTCCCATGGTGAATGGGTTTCTACTGCCCCAAAAATTATCAAAAGGAGATAGTGTAAAGTTGCAAAAGGGTGTAACTTTCATCCTACTCTTGATGCAGTCAAACCGATTGTTCCAACACATCTGGATGGGTATGTTTAGGCTAGACATGGTCCTGTTTCGTACCCAAACATGCTAAAACAATCTGAGCTACATTGTATTGGCGATATCCTTGAAAAGTCCAAAGTGCAAAAAGGCAGCAATCTTTGACGAGCTATTACTCAGAAACCATGTCACTTAGAGACATTCCATCTGAGGCAACACGATCACATAGGGTCCCTCTAAAATAAGCTCTCTTGGTTTTTATATCTTTGAGACATTTGCCTGTGGTGAAAGGTTTTCTACTGCCCGAAAAATTGTCAGGAGGTAATGTAAAGTTGCAAAGGGGTGTAACTTTTATTCTTCTCCTTGTGCATCCAAACTAATAGTTCAAACGCATCTAGATGGGTATGTTTAAGCTAGGCATAGTCATGTTTCACACCCAAACATGCTGAAACAGTCTGAGCTACAAACACTAACTAGTCTTCAATTTTCAAACACTGCAAATACCATGATATCCTTCATAAAACTGATCAATCCTCATGTAGACATGTAGATATAAATTCCAAAAACTCATATCAATGACCAAAATCTCCAAACATGTCGCATAGATCTCATTCTAAAATTTACTACCCCTCTGCATCATATTACGAGCGCTAAATGATAAAATTCCTTCACAATTTCTCTACAATTTCCTTGAAAGACACCATTCAATCATCAATTATTCTTCACTATTCTTTTCATGCTACACATCATCACTTAGGTATGTCTCTATATGCGCTCGAGCTTATGAGAGTTTACCAGAGAGGCTGTTGAGTTAGGTTGAAGGGCCGATGAACTAATGACTTAAAGACCCTTTAGTAGGTTGACTTAAGTGATACTAACCTGTGATTATAAGTCAATATTAAATTAAAACAAAAGTGCACTTTACACACAATAGACAATTGAGAGTTTTAAAGTCTTAAGAAAAGTAGATTCTTTTTAGGGTATAATGCCCAATATTCAAACCCTAACTATCAATAAGAAAGAATTAAACATTCTAACTTTCATCAAGAGATATCTAGGACATTTCAGAGACCTTAGGTACATCAGAAGAAAGACATTAGAGGATGACACTTATCATAGGCTTAGGGTTCTAAGACATGAACAACTTCACATTTGAATCAAACTCATGACTCCCCTTGATAAATATAACTCTCCTTGATGATGACATTGAAGTATGATTATGAAAGCTTTGTGTCTTCTCTGACTTCTTATTGCATGAACAAAACCACATCTACCATGAACATGAACCTTGCATCATATCAACCTTCTAAGATAGACCTTATCATGAAAACCATATTCACAACAAAACCTTGCATGAACAAAACCACATCTACCATGAACATGAACCTTTTATCATATGAACCATGTTTGTCTTGTGCAGCATCAACATGAATTGAGAAACCTTATCATGAAAACCATATTCACAACATCATGCACCTCATGACCATCACCTACCATGAATCACTGTATCACCTTATCAACATCATGGCATCAACCTTGACATCAATGAAAAATGACCTTGACCCTTTGACATCAATGACAAACAATCTACAAATTGCTTTATGGAATTAGAGTCAAATTGGTAAATGTGATGACATGATACATATTAACATGGTGAGATGCAAAGTATACATTTATAATATTAACCACATTCTCAAAGGGATTGTTGATGACTTATGGAAGCCTATAGCCCCAATGTTATGTTACATACTCAAATTAGGTAAGACTCAATGTACTCTCATAACCTTGCCTTATATGCAAGAGGAATTACATTTAATAACCACAATTGTCATCAAGTGCTCATAAGCATATGATTTTGACTATCTTATTCAAGACAACAAATATACTCTTTGCATCCCAATATGGTATAATAGCAATAAATTAAGAAATATTTTCAATTGAGCAACTCATAAAGAATATGGATCAACATACTCATTTGAATATTTTCAATTGAGAAACTCATTAAGAATATGAATATTTTCTATTCAACATGATGATTCATTTTTATTTTAAATACGACTTTTATCTTTTAGTTCTAGAATGAGGTTTAGGTGATACTTGAATAACAATAGCTGGCTTATTGGATCAAAAAACATCCTATGTAATACAATTGGACTTTAAATATTTAAAGTAACCATCTACAAATATCCATTGAAACATGGATTTATAATGCAAATATGGACATCATCAATAAAAAAGATTTGTATTAACCAAATATCCATATAGGCATACATCAGTATCTATCGATATAAGTATAACATATATACAAAATAGCCATATAGGCTTACAAGAATGCCATATAGGAATACAATGTCTCCTATATGCAATACAAAATATGTGTCCATAAATGCCATATAGGCATACAACAAAGGACCCCAATAAGTATTTATTCCCCTCTGTTCGGTGAAGGGAATAAATTATGAGTAGCCTTTGATCTTTGGGATGATGGAGACGTGTATGAGGGTGGTCTACTACGAACTTGAGGGCTTCTCCTCCTATTTAGTTCTTCGTGGATCTGTAGTTGTTACAATAAAAAGTATAGACATTAATATATAGAAATTATATGTTATAAAAAATGAAACATTTAACAAAATAATCACTTACCGCTACCATATAATCTATCTCCTCATTTGCCTTAGTAGCAGGATTAGGCTATGGTGATGTCATATCCTATAGAAACTATCCAGATAGAAATTAAACTTCAAATCAATAATCATTTGATTTTTCAAAAATAAACAACTATAACAATGAATGTAATTTGAAATTTACTAATCTGTCTCATACCCCCATCAAAGGCATGGGGCTATGAATCGCAACTTGGACACACCATGCTCCATTGCCCTATGAACTTTAGGAGGTGTCTCTGCAAATTGCATCATCTGAAAATAAAACAACATTATTCAATTACGAAATTAGAATAGTGATGCAAGTCATGGCTCCTAACATACACATACATTCACCCAAACATGGAAGTACACATAATAAAGCACACTATGATATTCATTGTCACCAATGCATCACTATGATACAACTAGACACATAATACACATAATCACAGTGAAGATTTTGCTCTCTTGGTGATATACTATAACAATTTTCTTATGCTTCCTCAAGTCTCCATTGCTGTTGTGCTCTTATGGTACATGCTTATGTGAGTTCTTTGAGGATTTTGTGGTCTCTTTCATCTCAAAGAATATAGTAGTATTAAATGAAGGGTACTCATTAGAGTTAGGTGGGTTATATGTAGGATCAAATGTAGGGATGGAAGAAATTGAGCCAATAGGATTGACAGAAGTTTGTAGGGGAAAGGGTTAGTGTAGATTTGAAGATTTTGGTTAGGGGTGACTTGTTTCCTCCATAATTAATACCTAAAACCTAGATGATGTTCGAGTCAATCATATGCTATATAAGATGTCATAGGCTGATGCTCCTCTCTGGTGTCATGTCCTGGGGTCTAATTGGTGGTAACTGGATGAGATTATTAGAGAGAATTTGTTGAAGAATAGTGTGAAGGGGATCAACAAGCTTTGGTAGACATGTATGGAAAATGTGGTAGCATAGACAAGGCAGTGAGCTATTTGAAAAGATGCCTCAAAGAAAAGTGGTCTCATGGTGATGTCCTTGTCTATGCATCTGCTTCTCATGGCATTCCATGAGAGCACATTTCTTTGAGGCATTTTTTAAAATTTAACTATATTGTAATTGAAAATTTGTCATCTATCAACATCTAGCTATTAGTTATGCAATGTCTAATAATGCTTTGAGTTTGAAAGATGTGCAATGCAATGTAATCAATGATATGAATATAAAATGCAAAAATCTAGTAAGTACAATTCATTAGCTAAATTGTTTACTTTATTACCTCAGTGAAGCTTTGAACTACACCACCATTGGCAAGTGTTGCCGTGAAATCTCCAAGATTAACCTATTCAACATCCAAAATTAGATATTAGAATACCATTCATATAACAATGCTATTCACATGTAATATTTATAATTGTTTACTAGTTACATACCCCAGTAGTAGATGTCGTAGTATAAAATGCAGGTGGAGTACTGCTGAGAACTGCATCAATGCTATGACCTTGAAATTTAATCAAAATCATCAAACTAAATTAGTTAATCTTGCATTTCAAAAATAAAATTTAATAAATTAAATTCAATGAACTTGCTAACATTTACCTGAGTATCAAGGACGAAAGTCTCTCTCAGGAGGGTATCTATCATCACCATCTGCTCAGCTACAGTTGTAGCCTGTGCACCTGCGTCCTGACTATCCATGGGGTTATAACCACATGCTGACCCGCTTGAGTCTGACAAGTATGGGGTGGAGCCCTACTCCTCGTATTCTCCCCCGACCCATGTGCTGCAGGACTGTCATGCTCTATGATGCTCTGGGTCAAGGCACTAATGGACTGAAGTGTCTCGACCTCAACACTCTCCTTCACAATGGAAGGGATAGACACATGCTCATGGGTTGGTATGCTGACTACTCATTTCACTGGCCACTGTGGGTCAACACGTGCCCCTGGTCTATCTTGTGCTGACACCCCACCTCTACCCTGAAACTCCCGCATATCAAAATAGTTTGGCACTTTATTGAGGACAAACTTGTAGTAGAGTTTCCTCAAAAAGTATTGTGGGACCTCATTATTTTGCATGGAGGATGGTCAAAACCATCCACCACCTCTGTCCAAAATTGTCCCTTATCGCTTGGTTGTTGTACCAATGGATAGTGAACCTCTTGCATGTAATGGGTGGAGGTTGATTTGTTCGTGGGTTTGTGAAAATCGAACACAAGTCCAATTTTGTAATTTGTAACTTTTTTACTTCTTCATATGATAGCTTGTCTGCATAAGACTCTAAATTCTCTCCTCTTTTCTGACCAACTAGATATTTGCTTGCTAATTGAATCTACATTTGATAACATAGATTCAAGAGATTGAGCAAGTGTGGATCTATGCAAGGTTGAAGTTGAAGTATCTTTCAACCTTGCAATTATGTCTTCAATTTCTTTTTTATTGTTTTCAATTTGCCCCATTAGATTTTCTTGTGTTCCAGGAGCATGTCAAGGAATGGATGGAGGAGTTTGTTCTTCGAGTTGTTCTTTAGCGGGTATTTCCTGTTTAGGTGATTTAGAATTTTGTGGATTTTCAGGAGGAGGAGGTGCATTAACATTTTCTATCAATTAAGGAAATTTACATAAAAAATCAACTTAAGCCTACCTATTTAGAAACAAATTCACAAAAATAAATAAATAAAACTCATTCCTTTGGCCTACTCGACATCGTGGCGACATTTTGGTGATGAATCAGTGAGATTTTGGTTTCGAATTTGGTCTTCAAAAATGCGAGCTTGCTCCTTAGGGTTTGCAGGCTATAGGTGCAGAGAAAACAAAAGGAATGAATGAGCACAAATGCTCTTTTTTTGTATATAGTTAAACATAACGCGAGTGTGTTATGGCTTGGTTTTGCCGAGCCTTAGGATCGTCATCACCAAATCATAATGCGAGCGTGTTATGGCTTTTTTTTTTGAAAAAATGTTGGCCACTTTTTGCCCCCCCAACTTTTTGCACCAGTCCTTTGTATGTTTTTGATTTATGTGGCACCTTCTTGTTTATGTTAAAAAATAGATTGAATCTAAGCCCATTGGTTTTGGAGGTTAAATCCTTCAGGGTTGTGTTAGAAAAGCCAATGTCTTCACTGAGCATTTTCCATTTACAGGTGCCATCTTCATTAGTCCAGTAGTTGGAAACACATATTCTATATCTCTATCATAGTGTCATTCAATCTAGCACAAGGATGGTAAGAAAATAAGCAGGGAGGTCAAAATCTAGGGGTTTTCCCAAAAATGGGTAGTCTCCCCATTACCCACCATCCATTTGGTTCCCTTGTTGAGAAACTATCTAGATTTAGAGATGTTGTTCCAAATGGTGGAGTCTAGGGGTGTGTGACTCTTGTTGATGAAGGATAGGTTATCATGATTATCTAGGTACATAGCTTGCATGATTTTGCTCCATTTTGAGTTGTTGATTATGAGTCTCCAACCTATTATGGGACCTTGCATTATTAGGTACTTAGCTTGCATGATTGCAAGATTAAGAATCTATCTTTTAGATCTTAAGGATTATAGAAACCTATTGTTATCATTGGGAATTGCACCCATATGCAAGGCTGGAAAAGCTCTGGAATTCTGTGTAACATGGGACTAAATTTAGGTTGTGGGTACCCTATAATGAAATTAGATCTCCAAATTATGGGATGGTGCCCTTAAAATATTCTATTGGAATGTATGATTTTTTGTTTTGGAAAAGGGTAAGAATGAAACTATAAGGAAATGAAAACTGTGAAATTTGGTGATGCACCTAATATGGATAAAAAATATGCAATCTAGTTCACAATATAACTCAGAAATCTGACTCACACAATCCAATCTTGGCACAAATATCACAAAAGTATTTCTAAGGAAGGCTTGAAAATAGGCTTTCTATGTGTTGGTTATTTTTTCTGAATCGGCAGAGGGTTTGCCAGTTCTAATGCATGGGCAGATTCGACCAATAGATATGGGAGGTTGCGTGAGCTCCTCCCCTTCACTTTTGGCTCTGCTGCACCAAGGGCGGTGTCCCTATAACTTTAATATGTGACCTTGATTAGCTCAATGATAGAATGATTTAGCTTGACAGCAACATGCAGAATACTCTCATGTGTGGACCAAGATCTGCATGATAGATCACAAGGTTGGCAACATTCTTGGACATATGTGTCTGGTTGTGGATGAGAGTATGCAGGGGTCCTAATTCTACTCCTACAACTAACAAGTGGAAGTTATGAAAAGGTGGATATGATGATTTGGATGCAAGACAAGGGATTTTGGGTCATAACTACTAACCCAGGTGTAGATCGGTGCCTATCTCAGGGCAAGGAGTCAACTAGATGTATACAACAGATGGTTTGCAACTAGCATTTAGGTTTCAAGGGGTTGGATCTGATGTTTGCCTTACAAACATCACCTAAGAATGGGTATTCAGCTGCCTCTACTTACAGATATCCCTGCTGACAAGCAACCTTCTCCATGCTTAACCTAAAACAATTTAATCCACTCCTTGAATGGAAGTTAGAGATTAGGCATGTGATACAGAACCCTGTATCCTAGAATCTATGAAACCCTTAGAAACCAGATTCAAAAGAAGGAAAGCATGCAACAAAGGAGACAGACAGATAAACACATGCATAAGAGCATTTTTCATCTATATCAACATGAAACTGAACATACGTGCAAAATACATTCATGATGTAACTCATAAACTCCAGAATGAGATAAAATAGCCCAAGATCATGCCCTGTTCTTCATTATCTACACAAAAATGGCCAGGTCTTCAACAACCAAAAAGAGTGACACAGTTTGCATTTTATAGCAAGAAAGTGTACTCAGCAAAATTAATTACAGGGCAAATCAAAATTTTTCCAGATACAATGCATTAGAAGATGGCACTCAAAATAGTTAATGCTGTAGGAGAAACAGGGAGAAGAAGTAGGTAAAATCAGGATCTGGGCCGTCGCTCAGGGACTTTCCTCTTAAAATGATGGTTGACCTATCCACCGTCGACCCAAATCCTGTAGATGTCACCATTATTGCTCAGCTACCCGTAGATCCTTAGTTGCGTGCCTTTGGAGTTTTTCCCGCCCAAACATAGCCTCAGATGCAAAGAAACCCATCGCTACAGCAAAATACAAAACCAACCGTCGATCATCTCCCCATCGCTGAGATCAACGGCGCCAAAAAATGTTAACCAAGTCGTCGGCCAATTAGATCGTGCCATGTAGGCACCCTTTGCTTTAATCGCTGACCTCTCAAAACTAGTGAGATCTATTTATCCCACATTCACCATGCATGGACCTCTTGATCATTTTATAAACTAGGTCGTGGGTATACCTAACATCGTGCATTTTTGCCCTACGCGACCCACGAACCATCCGCCAATAGCCCATCAATGAAGCTCTCGCCTCCGTCGGTGTGACCCACACCATCGGAGCAACTGAAGATCCTTTTGCTGATATCACCCGTTACACTGATGGACATCCTTCGCTCAGTCTTCAGTGAGACCATAAACCATCGGCCAACTCAAAAATCCTCCTACCGATATGCCGATCTTACTGACGAAGCCTCCACATTCCCTTGTCGGCCAGACCTCAACCCGTCGGAGTGACCTCCATCGGATATGCCGATGCCACATATCACACCGATGTACACCCTAGTCGGCCCCCATCGGCCTATTGGAGAGACATGTAGCACAGCTGCCGATGGATAAAGTCTTGGTGATGGAATGAACATAGTATTGTGAAGAACGTGATTGCCAAGACAAAGATGAACTCACACTGACGGACATCCAAATCCTTAGGGTTTGAAATGAAAAGCGTCCACTAATTTTTAATTTGAAACCCTAATTACAGATGGGGCATCACCACATTGTATGAGGACTGATCAACTCTTGAACACTAAAGCATGAGGATAGGAACCCTCCACAGAAAACTAGCATCAGAATAGGCAGAACGGTGCAAGACCCCCGGGCCCAGAAATTTCAGGGTTTGAATAGAAAAAACCTACAAATGTATGAACTTAAAACCCTAAACATAAATGGGTGCTAACATAGGCTCTGATTGGGGACGCATGCCTCTTGCAGGCATGGCGAGAACCTCAGATCTCTGGGATGCAGACCAGTGCCTTATCCATTGGGCAACATAGTCAAACTTGCACCAACCTGCATCACCAAACACATTTAGTTTTAATTAAAAAAAACTTGGTGGCCCCAGGCCACTAAAAAGGAAAAACCAAAATTTTCCTCTGTCAAACACTTGATTTTATTCTGATCTCACTAGGTCAAGCCTAAAGATGCTGCCATGATTTACCCACAAACAACCCTTTTCATTTGCATATTCAACAATCTTATTTAGCTTGTCACTGTCAACCTTATGCAAACAACCTTCAACATCAAGCAACATGTGAATGTCATATTTATCAAACAATGCATATTCAAATGGCATACAAGACTTATCATCATCTGCATCAGCAGTATGCATTGCAAAGTGATCTCCTAGCTAGACTGAAAACGGGAAACATTCAGAGTCCACCACACAGCTAGGAAGATCAGAGCTCATTTCATTAGCTGGCCTATCAAAAGAAAAGCTTTCAAATACATATTTGTGCACTTCTTGCACACAACTTTCAGCTGCACCAAACAGAAAAAACTCAGATTCTGGCACCTCCCTGTAATAACCCTCATGATAGATGTTGGTTACCCTTTCATCAGGATGAAAATCAGAATCCAAATCAATAACATTGCTTAGATCCTCACCATACTCAAACAAATCCTCCTCACCATATGTGTCAGAAAAAAATGATCCAAGTGTTTTAGTTTCATTATAGTATGCCACTGGTTCATGGGCAGCAAAACATGCATTTTCATTATCAGTGAATTCTCTTTGTGATGGAGTATCAGCCTGTGTGCCATAAGCAAAACTATAATCAAACAAAGAACAATCATGCTCAGCACTACTACTTGTTTCAATCTCTGATTATTCTTCATCATTTCCATGTGTCTGAATAAAAGGCAATGATTCAAACATGGATCTGCTCCTCCGTTTGCTGATTTCTTCTCTATCTTGTGCACAATACTCACAATTATCTCCACAAACCCACTCAAACAAGTATTCACTGTTGTTCATAACCACATCATTATTTTTAGAACCAGATACCTCAACCCTGCATTGGGAGTCATCCATGATCCTTTCATTGGCATCATTCATTGGTGAACAGTCTAGTTGAGCATTGTTGTTAGCATTATGTTCAAACATAGCAGTATCAACTTCCATATTTTCATTTATACTTTTATCTTCAATTGATGCCATGATTACTTGGTCATTTGCATCCATACAACATTTATTTAAACCAAAGCCTGTGGACAGGGAATTCAGCATGTGCTCATTTCTAATTTTTTCTGTATTTTCTAAAAATTTGTATGCCATCTGCATACTTGTTATATTGAATTCCCTCAACAATGCACTAGAGCCCTCCTCAAAAGCTTCAAAATATATGCCAACACAGGCTGAAATATTAGGTCTGAAGACTTCAGGGTTTTGTGAAAGGGCTACTGCAAATCTATGACTGAAATCAATACAAGGCTCTTTATCTTGTTTTCTGATTTCCATTAATCTTGCAACAAGATCAGTAGGTTCTCTTGCAAATTCTTCTTTGAAACAGTCAACAAGTTCATCCCAACAGGAAAAGGATCTCTTTGGAAAGCTCAAATACCAATATCTAGCTTTTGCATCAAAGGATCTAACAAAAAATCTCATCCACATATCCTCATCTCTAAATGAGTGTCTCTCCATGAACCTATGAAAATTTTGGATATGTGCACCCCCATCACACACACTGTGACCACTAAATCTAGGCATATGATTGTAAGCCTTAGCAGGCATACTTTCAACTTGATAATCAACCCATGACAAATCTAATTGGTCATACAAAGGATCAAAAGGGTTAACAAGAGGTTTAGCTCTCTGACTGGCAGACGCAACAGGGTTATTACTATTTAACTGAGCTTGCCTAGCCTCTAAGGATATCAACCTATTCTTTATCTCTTCAATTTTTTTACACAACATTTCATCCCCCTCTTGAATGAGTATGGGTGAATACATGCTTGGATTCATATAAATTTCACTCTTAGACATCCTATGTCTGCCTAAGACCTAAGGCTTCCCCTTGGCATTCAACTTATGCAATAAAATAACAAATACAAGTGGGAAGAAACCAAGTACCTTTTCTCATCCAGATGTTGAAGCTTTGAACATAATATTTTTAGATCTCAATAACATACATCAGCCTTTCATGTGCATTAAAACTTTTTTGCAGAGTCGCCACCTCTCCAAAGAGGATAAAAATTTCAAACAACTGAAAGCTCATCAAACATTTTCTGAGTTCATACTGCCAGCAGAGCACCATCATTCACATGAAAGAATTAGATATGCAACAATGATTTCACATTATTTGACTCTTTTCCCCAGTAGAGTTGCCAATTCTGTTGGTTATTTTTTCTGAATCGGTAGAGGGTTTGCCAGTTCCAATGCATGGGCAGATTCAGCCAATAGACACAGGAGGTTGCGTGAGCTCCTCCCCTTCACTTCTGGTTCTGCCGCACCAAGGGGGTGTCCCTATAACTTTAAGATGTGACCTTGATTAGCTCAATGATAGAATGATTTAGCTTGATAGCAACATGCAGAATACTCTCATGTGTGGACCAAGATCTGCATGATAGATCACAAGGTTGGCAACATTCTTAGACATATGTGTCTAGTTGTGGATGAGAGTGTGCAGAGGTCCTAATCCTACTTATACAACTAACAGGTGGAAGTTATGAAAAGGTGGATATGATGATTTGGATGCAAGATAAGGGATTTTGGGTCATAACTACTAACCCAGGTGCAGACCGGTGCCTATCTCAAGGCAAGGAGTCAACTAGACATATACAATAGATGGTTTGCAACTAGCATTCAGGTTTCAAGGGGTTGGATCTGATGTTTGCCTTACAAACATCACGCAAGAATGGGTATTCAGCTGCCTCTACTTACAGATATCCCTGCTGATAAAGCAACCTTCTCCATGCTTAACCTAAAACAATTTAATCCACTCCTTGAATGGAAGTTAGAGATCAGGCATGTGATACAGAACCCTGTATCCTAGAATCTATGAAACCCTTAGAAACCAGATTCAAAAGAAGGAAAGCATGCAACAAAGGAGACAGACAGATAAACACATGCATAAGAGCATTTTTCATCTATATCAACATGAAACTAAACATACGTGCAAAATACATTCATGATGCAACTCATAAACTCCAGAATGAGATAAAACAGCCCAGGATCATGCCCTATTCTTCATTATTTACACAAAAATGCCCAGGTCTTCAACAACCAAAAAGAGTGACACAGTTTGCATTTTATAGCAAGAAAGTGTACTCAACAAAATTAATTACAGGGTAAATCAAAATTTTGCCAGATATAATGCATTAGAAGATGGCGCTTAAAATAGTTAATGCTGTAGGAGAAATAGGGAGAAGAAGCAGGTAAAATCAAGATCTGAGCCGCCACTCAAGGACTTTCCTCTTAAAAATGATGGTTGACCTGTCCACCGTCAACCCAAATCCTGCAGATGTTGCCATTATTGCTTAGCTACCCGCAGATCCTCGGTGGCGTGCCTTTGGAGTTTTTCCTGCCCAAACATAGCCTCGGATGTAAAGAAACCCATCGCTACAGCAAAATACAAAACCAACTGTCGATCATCTCCCCATCACTGAGATCAACAGCCCCAAAATATGTTGACCAAGTCACCGGCCAATTAGATCGTGCCATGTAGGCACCCTTTGCTTTAATCGCCGACCTCTAAAACCAGTGAGATCTATTTATTCCACATTCACCATGCATGGACCTCTTGATCATTTTATAAACTAGGTCGTGGGTATACCTAATGTCGTGCATTTTACCCTGCACGACCCACGAACCATCCACCAATAGCCCATCAGTGAAGCTCCCGCCTCTGTCGGTGTGACCCACACCATTGGAGCAACCGAAGATCCTTCAGACGACATCACCCATTACACCGATGGACATCCTTTGCTCGGTCTTCGGCGAGACCATAAACCATCGGCCAACTCAAAAATCCTCCTACTAATATGCCGATCTTATCGACGAAGCCTCCGCATTCCCTTGTCGGCCAGACCTCGACCCGTCTGAGTGACCTCCATCGGATATGCCGATGCCACATATCACACCGATGTACACCCTGGTCGGCCCCCATCGGCCTGTTGGAGAGACATGTAGCATAGCTGCCGATGGATAAAGTCTTGGTGATGTAATGAACATAATATTGTGAAGAACGTGGTCGCTAAGACAAAGATGAACTCACTCTGATGGACATCCAAATCCTTAGGGTTTGAAATGAAAAGCATCCACTAATTTTTAATTTGAAACCCTAATTACAGATGGGGCATCACCACATTGTATGAGGACTGATCAACTCTCGAACACTAAAGCATGAGGATAGGAACCCTCCATAGAAAACCAGCATCAAAATAGGCAACGGTGCAAGACCCCCGGGCCCAGAAATTTCAGGGTTTGAATAGAAAAAACCTGTAAATGTATGAACTTAAAACCCTAAACATAAATGAGTGCTAACACTATGAAGGAAAAAGATTTCTCACAACACAAAAGGATTATTTTCATTAACACAACCTAAGACCTGTAATATCACTATGCTTAATACTACAAGCAAAAGTGAGACAATAATTTTAAAGGTTTAATAATTAAACATAGTAAAACTTCATCAAATCACTTCAAAAAATTAGCATTAAATAGAAAGGCAACTAATTGATTTCAAAGAACAAATGAAATATTGCAAGAGAGACAAAAAAATGGAACCTATAACTTGCCGATCTTTATAAAACTGTAAAAATGGTGAGCTACAAAACCTTCTTCTCTCAAAGTGTATAAGAGCAAAAAGGCAAGAACTCGAAAATGAGTTACAAAACCTCGTCTTTCAATGTACAGAAGAGAAAAGAATGCAAGAACTAGCAAAAATAAGCTTTTTCTTTACAATAGTTAGCTTTTCTCTCACTAAGAGGCATGCAAAATATGAATTGCAGCTAACTGCTTCTAAAAATAATCTCTTCAAGGTGATCCACGAGCAACCTCAAAAATCCCTAAAAATAAGGGCTCAAACTATCACAAATTGAGCAAAAATAGCTTCAATTTAGACCTCTTGATATGCTTGACCAAAAAGTTGACCAAGAACCCTAAAAATATTCCTCAAATCATGCAAAAACCTCGTAGGTGGCCTAGTTAACTCAACTCATCAATTTGCAGGATTTTGCTTTTGCAAAATTGATTGTGAGTAAACAATAAAGTAATTAAATAATTACTCTATTATTGGTTACAAATTGCACTTATTTGATTTTACAATTTGTGAAAAATAATAAAGTAATTTGAAACATATTACTTTATTATTTATTTACAATTGATTTATTTGTAAAATCATGCATGAAAAATATAAACTCCTTATCACTCCAATACATATGCCTAATTTGCATGATTTGAGCAAAACATAGGACTTAGAGATAAATACAATCTCCTTATGGCTCCTTGTGAGAAAATACATCCACTTGCATGCTAATATGCCTTAGGAGAAAAATATACCCTTATCTCTCCAAATACATTATCAAGAATGCATAAAAACAAGGCATTACATATAAATCCTTATAACTCCATATTTGTATTAAAAGAAAACAAATACTCTTGTTTGCCTTATAACTCCAATCACCATGCAAAATATCTCACTGCCACATATATATCATGCAAAATAAAATCCCTAAGCTTCTTTGTTACTTTACCATATGCACTAACATGTCAAATACATCATAATCCCTCCATACCTCCTTCATGCAAAATACTCCTTGTCACCTTGTCTGCCACCTTGTCAACTCAAACTGTCTTTGTTTATGCATATCTTTGACTCCTTTTGACATGAAATGTTATAAGGCACAACATTATTTCCTTTGACCCGGTCATCCTACATAATACATGTATTGTGAAGGGAAACTTGTCTTATCTCTAGCTCAAAACACATGATGATTGGGAAACTTTTCAACCATGCAATGTCAACCCTAAGATAATGAGTTTTTATTTGAAATTTTTGTAAGGTATAATGGGTTAAGTGCAAAAAGATGGGGGGCCAAAAAGTGGCCAAATTAATTTCAAAAAAAATTAAGTCATAACGCGCTCGTGTTATGGCTTGGTAATGATGAGCCTAAGGCTCGTCAAAACCAAGCCATAACGCGAGTGTGTTATAACGCACTCGCGTTATGACTTGCTATAAATAAAAAAGGTTTCTAATATCATTTCATTTCTTTCTTTCTTCTCCTCTATGCCCGTGGCCTGCAAACCCTAGAAAGCGCGCTCGCGTTTTGCAAAACTCCATTCAACACAAAAACCTTATTGATTCATTGCCAAAATGCCGCTACGACGTCGAGCACGCCAAAGGAGTGAGTTATAATTTTTTTTTGTTTGAATTTGTTTCTAAATAGGTAGGTTTTAGTTGATTTTTGATGTATATTTCGTTAATTGTCAGGAAATGTTAATGCACCTCCTCCTCCTCCTCCTCCTCAAAATCCACAAAATCCTGAGGAGGAAATACCTGCAGAAACAACCTCCTCCATCCATTCCTCGACATGCCCCTGGAACACAAGAAAATATAATGGGGCAAATTGAAAACAACAAAAAAGAAATTGAAGATATAATTGCAAGGTTGAAAGATCCTTCCACTTCAACCTTGCATAGGTCCATGCTTGCTGAATCTCTTGAATCTATGTTATCAAATGTAGATTCAATTAGCAAGCAAATAACTAGTTGGATGGATAAGAGGAGAGAGTTTAGAGATTATTATGTAGACAAGCTGTCATACCAAGATGTGAAATAATTACAAATCACAAAATTAGACTTGTGTTCCATTTTCACAAACCCACAAACAAATCAACCTCCACCCATTACATGCAAGAGGTTCCCTATCCATTGGTGTAACAACCAAGCGATAAGGGACAATTTTGGGTAGAGGTGGTGGATGGTTTTTGACCATCCTCCATGCAATAATAATGAGGTCCTGCAATACTTTTTGAGGAAACTCTACTGCGAGTTTGTCCTCAATAAAGTGCCAAACTATTTTGATATGCGGGACTTCCAGGGTAGAGGTGGGGGGTTAGCACAAGATAGACCAGGGGCACGTGTTGACCCACAGCAGCCAGTGAGACGAGTAATCAGCAGACCAGCCCACGAGCATGTTTCTATCCCTTCCATTGTGAATGAGAGTGTTGAGGTTGATACACTTCAGTCCATTAGTGCCTTGACCCAGAGCATCATAGCGCATGCTAGTCTTGCAGCAGAGAGTGGGTTGGGAGATAGTGCGAGGAGTAGGGTCCCACCCCATACTTGTCAGACTTGTGGGTTAGCCTATGGTTATGACCCCATGGATAGTCAGGATGCATGTGCACAGGCTACATCTGCAGCTGAGAAAATGGTGATGACAGATACCCTCCTGAGTGAGACTTTCGGCCTTGATACTCAGGTAAATATTAGCAAGTTTATTGAATTTAATTTATTAAATTTCATTTTGAAATGCAATATTAACTAATTTAAATTGATGATTTTAATGAAATTTCAGGGTCATAGCGTCGATGCAGTTTTCAGTGGTTTGCCACCTGCATTTTACACTAGATCATCTACTGGCGGGGTATGTAACTAGTAAACAATTATAAATATTACGTGTGAATAGCATCATTATATGAATGGTATTCTAATATCTAATTTTGGATGCTGAATAGGGTAATATTGTAGATTTCATGGCAACACCTGCCAGTGGTGGTGGCCTTCAAAGTTTTATGGACGTAATAAAATAAATAGTTTAATGAATGAATTGTACTTACTAAATTTTTGTATGTGATATGTGTGCTTTATTGTGTGTACTTCCATGTTTAGATGAACGTGTGTGTATGTTAGGAGCCATGATTTGCATCACTATTATAGTTTTCGTAATTGAATAATGTTGTTTTATTTGCAGATGATGCAAGCTGCGGAGACACCTCCACATGTTCAGAGGGCAATGGAGCATGGTGTGGCATCTGCAATTCATAGCTCCATGGCATTGACAGGGGTATGAGGCAAATTAGTAAATTTTAATTTACATTCATTGTTATAGTTGTCTATTTTTGAAAAATCAAAAGATTATTGATTTGAAGTTTAATTTCTATCTGGATGGTTTCTATAGGACTTGACATCACCAGGGCCTATTCTTGCTACTGAGGCGAGCGAGGAGACAGATTATATGTTAGCGGTAAGTGATTATTTTGTTAAATGTTTCATTTTTTATAACATGTAATTTCTATATATTAATGTCTATACTTTTTATTGTAACAGCTAAAGATGCAGGAAGAACTAAATAGAAGGAGTAGCCCTCGGGTTCGTAGTAGACCACCTACATGTGCGTCTCCATCCCCTAGAAGATCAAAGGCTGCCCGTGATTTATTCTCTTCACCAACTAGAGGGGAATGACTTTTTATTGTTTTCCTTTGTTGTATGCCTATATGGCATTTGTGGACACATATTTTGTATTGTACATAGTTGACATTGTATGCCTATATGGAATTCTTGTAAGCTTATATGGCTATTTTGTATATATATTATACTTATATTGACAGATATTGATGTATGCCTATATGGATATTTGGTTAATACAAATCTTTTTTTTGATGGCGTCCATACTTGCATTATAAATCCACGTTTGAATGGATATTTGTAGATGGCTACTTCAAATATTTAAAGTCCAATTGTATTACATAGGATGTTTGTTGATCCAATAAGCTAGCTATTGTTATTCAAGTATCACCTAAACCTCATTTTGGAACTAAAAGATAAAAGTTGTATTTAAAAAAAAATGAATCATCATGTTGAACAGAAAATATTAATATTCTTTATGAGTAGCATAGAATGTCAACTATATGCAATACAAAAAAATGAATCATCATTTTATGCTTTATGTTTGAGATCCTGAAAATGACTAAGTCTGGTAGCCTGATATGCTAAAACACTAGGATGAATATCCAAGTCATTAGGATTATTGCGCCTTGAGAAAAAGTCATTAAGATGAGTGCCTAAAGGAGACTTTCTTAAACCTTCAAACATTGAGCAACAAGCATGAAGGGTTAAGGCACAATTTGCAACTCATAAAGCCTCAAAAGGGTGCCCAACTTAGAGAGAGCATTCATTTAAGACAAGGTGCCCATTGACACCTATTCCATCATAAAAGTGTGCCTAAGGTGGAAGGAGAACAAGCCACTAGTAAGTGAAGCACACCTATTGTTTAAACCACTTCATTATGGCACCCTAGCATGAGGAGGAGTATATAAGTCAATAGGAAATGGCGCCTAGAATGCAAATGAAGGACTAAGTGGCATTTTCAATAAGCATCAATTCACCTTGAGCTTTCAATAAATACATCAAATTGAGCCCCATAAGCCTAGGCGCCCTTTGCCTTCAAAAGAACCTTGTATCGACGTCAAGAGTTGGATTGTTGATGACTTCCCCAGCTAGAGCTAATAGTGAAACAATCCTTCCACCATCATCAAATAAGCCAAAATATCTATCTCTGATGACTTGACACGAATCCCAAAACCACCTATTGGACCAATAGGATCCTAGGCGCTCACTTCATGCATTATGATTTCTAGGTGTCAGTTTGATGCTCCATCACAAGGAAAGTGCGCCCACACTTGCAAGTGTTTTTCTTCAGGATCTAGGCTCCAGTTGAAGGTTGTGGTTGCCAAGAAGAGCGCCTAGCAAGAGGAAGTCTTTTGGAGTCTCCAAAACACATCAAACACTTGACTAACAACAATATAACTTTTTCCCAAGTTAGGCACTTCAAGAGGGAAGTTAAAACATGAATAAGCGCAAACTTGTCTAGGCGCAAACTCAAGCTTGTTGAGGATACACATGGCACCCAACATTCCTTGGTGATTTCAGAAACTTTAAATGCTCAGAACTGTTCAAGGAATGCCCAATGCCCCTTCTTGATGATAGGCCACCAAAGTGAGGGTGGAATTGCGCCTTGATGGCATTAGGCGCTATCTAGAGTATGCTACTCCATGGAAATGCGCCTTCTTGCTTAGAGTCTTAATGAAAAGTCCTAGAGGTTAAGATGTGCCTTGTCTTCATGAGGTGTAACTTTTGGGTAAGAAAGCTTGTAAAGTGCGCCTAACTTAGTGAAAAGGTTGATAACTTCTAAACCCTTCCTGGAACTTAGATTGCTTCAACTGAAGATCATCTTGCACCAATACATCACCAAACTTTCAATCACAAGATCAATTCAAACTTAGGCACTCATTAAGAGTCTTTCCAATGTTGGCGCATCTGAGAGGTTGAACTCGCAAGAGATGGCGCCTAGCTTCCTAGACCTTGTTTCAATATGTTTGAGTTCAAAAGTTAACTCAATGGTATCAAGATGGCGCCATAGAGTCTTTAGACTAGTTCCTTAGAGTTTCAAAAACATTCTGGCTCCTTGAAAATTCCTCCTACATGCTTGGGTGCCATTTCAAGGTCCTAGAACCATGATGTAGCACCTTATTGCTCTAGGCACCCATTCATGATTGTGCAACTTGAGATTGGCGCCTAGAGTGAATAGGCTTTCATCCTGACTTAATTCACTAAGGCAACCTTATCTTGAAGGCCAAACAACTTTTCCTGCCAGAGCACCTTGATTGAAGACTCCACATCCTTGGGTGCTCATTTGGACAATTTGATGTGAAATTGGTGCCTAGACTCCAAGAGTCAACTTTCTGCTTTCTAGACTTAGCCAAATTTTGAGTTTCTGACTTTGTTCCTGTAAAACAATGAGATTGAGTTAGTCAAAAACCAATTCATTCCCTCATCATTCTGAATTAGCCTCTAGGAATGAGCAATAGGCTAATCCATTCTTCACTTGATGATCAAGACAGAAATGGGGACATGACAAGGTAAGTTGTATCTAATGACATCACCTAATTGAGCGCCTAGGAGGTATAAAGCTTAACGTTGACATGAGGACAAGCGCTTAGTAAAGGAGAGTTTCTCAAACATTTAAACATGTGAATGAAGTCATAGAAATGTACTAAGTCATCTAGGCACCATTTTCCCCTTGTGTACCCTTACATTTGCGTCTAAGAAGAAGTTGTAACTTTACACTGCCTCCTGATGGATTTTGGGGCAGCAGAAAACCTTTCACCATGAGCAAATGTCTCAGAGATATAAAAAATAGAGAGAGGTTATTGTAGAGGCACTCTACATGATCACGTTGCCTTAGATGGATTGTTTCTAAGTGACACAGTTTTTGAGTAACATCTTGTCAAAGATTGCTACCTTTTTGCACTTTGGACTCTTCAAGGATATCGTCAGTACAATGTAGCTCAGACTATTTCGACATGTTTGGGTGAAAAATAGGACCATGCATAGCGTAAATGTACCCATCCAGATGCGTTGGAACAATCAGTTTGGTCACATCAGGAGTAGGACGAAAGTTACATCCCTTTGCAACTTTACACTGCCTCCTTCTGATGATTTTTGGGGCAGCAGAAAACCTTTCACCATGGGCAAATGTCTCAGAGATATAAAAAACTGAGAGAGGTTATTGTAGAGGCACTCTACATGATTGCGTTGCCTCAGATGGAATGTTTCTAAGTGACACAATTTTTGAGTAACATCTCGTCAAAGATTGCTACCTTTTTGCACTTTGGACTCTTCAGGGATATCGTCGGTACAATGTAGCTCGGAATGTTTCGACATGTTTGGGTGAAAAATAGGATGATGCCTAGCGTAAATGTACCCATCCGGACGTGTTGGAATAGTCATTTTGGTCGCATCAGGTGTAGGATGAAAGTTACACCCCTTTGCAACTTTACACTGCCTCCTTCTGACAATTTTTGGGGCAGCAGAAAACCTTTCACCACAGGTAAATGTCTCAGAGATATAAAAAAATGAGATAGGTTATTGTAGAGGCACTCTACGTGATCATGTTGCCTTAGACAAAATATTTCTAAGTGACATAGTTTTTGAGTAACATCTTGTCAAAGATTGCTACCTTTTTACATTTTAGACTCTTCAGGGATATCATCGGTACAATGTAGCTCAGACTGTTTCGACATGTTTGGGTGAAAAATAGGACCATACCTAACGTAAATGTATCCATCCGGATGTGTTGGAATAGTTAGTTTAGTCGCATCAGGAGCAGGACAAAAGTTACACCCCTTTGTAACTTTACACTGCCTCCTTCTGACGATTTTTGGGGCAGCAGAAAACCTTTCACTATGGGCAAATGTCTCAGAGATATAAAAACCAAGAGAGGTTATTGTAGAGGCACTCTATGTGATCGCGTTGCCTCAGATGGAATGTTTCTAAGTGACACGATTTTTGAGTAACATCTTGTCAAAGATTGCTTCCTTTTTGCACTTTAGACTCTTCAGGGATATCGTCGGTACAATGTAGCTCAGACTGTTTCGACATGTTGGGTGAAAAACAGGACCATGCCTAGTGTAAATGTACCCATCTGGACGCATTGGAACAGTCAGTTTGGTCGCATTAGGAGCAGGACGAAAGTTACACCCCTTTGCAACTTTACACTGCCTCCTTCTGACGATTTTTGGGGCAGCAGAAAACCTTTCACTATGAGCAAATGTCTCAGAGATATAAAAAACTGAGACAGGTTATTGTAGAGGCACTCTACATGATCACGTTGCCTCAGACAGAATGTTTCTAAGTGACAAATTTTTGGAGTAACATCTTGTCAAAGATTGCTGCCTTTTTGCACTTTGGACTCTTCAGGGATATTATCGGTACAATGTAGCTTAGACTATTTCGACATGTTTGGGTGAAAAATAGGACCATGCCTAGCATAAATGTACCCATTCAGATGCGTTGGAATAGTCAGTTTGGTCGCATCAGGAGCAAGACACCAAAAATGCAAAAGTTGCTTTGTGCAACTTGACAACATTGACACTTTTTTGCAACATGACTCAAAGACTCAAACTAACCCCAAATGACTAAGTGACTTAAAATCACCTTGATTTTGGTGCCCAATGTATATTATAGAGGTCTAGGCACTCCTTATCATTCAAACATCTTAGATGAGCGCCTAGGAAAGGAAAAAACTCTAAGTTTCATCATCATGAGCGCCTAATATCAAGAGACTTTTTATGGTTCAAACCTTAGCATGGAGTCCTAAGGCGCATTTCATGTTTCTTTTCATCCATTTTGGCGCCCTTATGTAGATTTTTCAACTTGATTTGGCGCCCTGTATGTGAAGGAAGATCTAAAGGCATGAAAGTGGATGTCATTTTGTAAGAGTTTGGATCCTCAAAATTAAAAGAAATAAGTCTATTAAGCTTGGGGGCCTTGGTCTTCTTTTCATTCATTATGAGTGCCTTGGGAGAATGGTATATAGGTCATCATCATGATTGGGCACCCTGGATCCAGAGTGTTGGAGAGATCATCAAATGGTTTCTAGAGGAAGTAGGGTGAGTTATGAGTTTGGTCGCATCAGGAGCAGGACACCAAAAATGCATAACATGATGATGTAAAAATGTGTATGTGTAAAAATGCAGGAGGAAATAAAAAAAAGACAAACCTTACAAATTAATGTGCATACTTACAACTCAATGTAATATGACTTTACAAAATCAATGTGAATACTTACAAATTAATCCAATGAACCATCCGGGTCTACTCTACTCTTTATTGTGTCAAGTATTGCTTCATGGTTAGACTCATGCACCTTCCACAAGATTTTGTTCAAAGGTCTACCCCCATACTTTGTCAAATGAACATTGGATGCCATGACAAGGTTCGAGTAATGAAGAATCTTCCGATGCATGTCAAAGTCCTGAAATAGCCAAATATTAACACTCTTATGTGGGTACCTTCTAAGCCATGTTCCAGTAATAACCACTGAGCCTGTAAGGTATTTGATGTTTTCTCCATCTGTAACAGGGGCCTCCAATTTCTTTTTGGCCTCAACACAATGACATAAGTAATAATCTGTTCCCTCTTCATTATCTTCATCTGCAATAACTGTATATACGTGCCCTACATTGATATGTGTAGCAAATTAGATGAAATCAATCAAACATTACAAAAACACTACAAAGTATATGACATTACCTGGTTGAACTAGATGAAATTAGATGCATATACGTGTCCTATATTACCTGGTTGAACTAAATCTGATATGTGGTCAAAGTCAACTGATGATTCCATTTGTGTTAGTTCTAGTGCCGTCGGGGGTCGATACGTGTCAAGTGGGCTAAGATAACTTAACTGCCATTCGTCAACCCACTCCTTTGACTCGCACTCATCCCAGACTTGAATTGTACAGGAAGAACAAAAGCATGAAATCTTTCATGTATGGATACTCCATGAACCTGCAATTGAGCTTCTGAAAGAGTGCATCTCATTTGATCCTGTCAGTGTACAACAGTCCTCATATGGTGCAATGTTAGTATCATCTATCAACCAAAAAAATTTACGAACTAAAGACTTACCTTCATTACCTGGACCCATGGAAGCATTACACCACTCGACAATCAATTTTACATCTGTCAACTTTGCATTGTCTTTATACTTTAACTCTTCTCATGCTATGGCTCTTTTGATACATGCTCCTGCACCATCATGCTCCCCCTTTCCATGCCCGGCCTCACAAAAGTTCCACATATGCTGGATACCTGTAAAATTATGCCTCCTACTCAGCTAATAGAAATTTCGCGAGTTCTTGAATTGTGACATACAGTTATCCGACCATATGATATGCTGACTGAACGATATGCCCCTTCTAGCCAAATCATTATAGAACACTTGAAAGCAACCTTGCACAAACTCCGTAGAATGCATGCGATTATCACTAATATAGAAATTATACTCCCTTATGATCTTTCTGTCATCCTCCGTACTATCATTCGCATGAATGAATGTGATGTGCACAAATATAGAAACCTGTGTGGAGTTGTAATATTGTGATTGCACCTCATGCTGTGGCTGTAGACTATAGTTCTCTGCAAAGTCGATGACTGAAACAATGCTACCAACTAGAAATGTGTCCTTGCATAACTTGAATTGCAAGTCCAACCATCAAGCTCTATGGGCATGTCTTGCATACTCATACACTATGTTGTCATGAAATATAGGCATAAACTGATACACTGGAATCTTTTCAATAACCAATTCACACCTCTTTGCTTCTTTACCATTTTTTGTATTGTATGCCACTATTTTATACTTGCCAAACTCTACTAGTTCGTTTCCAACCGCATGTGTTCTTTCCATATGTTCACATATTGGCAAATGTTGCAAGCCACCGCAACGATGACATGTGCCATCCAAGCATAATTTCTTGTAGAAATTTGACCTTCCTCTCTTTCACATAAAATTATTGATATGAAGTCTCTTGAAGATGTTGGTGGGGCACATATGGCACAACCCTGCAAATTATTGTTAGTATGCATATCTAAACATATAGACCTATAAGCATCAAAATGGTTAGAAAATTCAATATGTAATCTAAAACAACAAGTAGTGCATGTGTGATTTATCTTAACATAGAAAGGTTTTAGCATTTCAAAATATCTTTGACAAATTTTAATTTGAGGATACTTCTCTAGAAACTTACCATAAAACTGTGTTTGAGTCTCATCCAAAAAATGCTTTGGATGTGGCTCGCAGTTCTGACTAGCGATTCTCCTTCTTACCACATCCCTTTGATTCGGAGATACCCTTGTGTAATTCTTCCAAAAGTCTTCAATTAGTGATCTCAATGCTTCAATAATTGGTTTATCTTTTCATGGTAGTCTCCCCGAGAACGCCCATAATTCATTGGCATTAGTGTCCTCAATTATTTGGCGTCTTCCAATGGCTCTTGATAAAGTTTTCCTATTAATTCTCAATTATTGACTTGTCTTTCTAATGAGACGAGCTTTCCTCGTTTGACTACTTACTATAGTTGATGTAATCACACGCCGTGTTGCATTACTATCTTTTGTGCGTGAGGTGTTACCCACACTCTCATACGCACTCATTAGATTCTTGACAATAGATTTTTCAATTGAAGCCTCTGATGTTCTCAACCCAAGAATCTTCATGATAGACCTATACTTTATACTTCGCATCATTTCATAGTTGACATCTTGCAGTCTCATTTAAATTTTCAAAAAACAATCTCCAAATCTTATTAGCATATCTTCTACAAGTGCGTTTTGGAATCTTACCTTCCATTGGCTGCAAAATATTCTCATCAATATCAATCAAATACTTTGGCTTTCTATGCAAAATTCTAGGTGGTGTTAAGTTAGGTAAATTCATCTCAACATTAGGAATTTCACCAATATTTAAATGAGATGGGTTAGATGGCATACCTTTGATCGAAGATGGAATAGATGACATACCTTGAGGTTGAGGTGGGAACGATGGCGTACCTCCTTCATCACATGTGAGTGATGACATACTCTCAACTTGAGATGTGGTAGATGGTGTCCCTACATGTTGACTTGCGGTAGAGGACGTGTCTCCAACTATGGTATTCAAATCTCTCGTACCACGAATTTTTTTCATTCGTTCTCTTTGTGCTGCCAATACCATATCTCTTTGTGATTGTTGTGGTTCCTCTTGAATTGGTATGTCTTCATTTATCATGTCCAATTTCCTCTTCTCACAAAGTTCCCTCATAGCCACTGCTTTCTTTGCATTCTTAGCTTCTATCTCTTCCTGTGTTGGTTTAAGTCTTGAACGTTTCCTCGGCATGACAGAACATTTGTCTGTAGCATGATAAAGAGACCAATATTAGTTCCTAAGAAATGAATACAAGATAATAGTGGGATTGTACTTTTATTATGTTGTAAGGATTTATTCTTGTATAGTTTGATATCATGGTATGTTAAGGTTTGTTTATTACACATAATTATTAAAGAGCCCAAGTGTAGAAAATATACATGGCATCATGTGAGATTGTAGGCTGCTTTCTTGATTGAGAATGTGTCTATTTTAAACATGTATGATAAAGCATGATAAAGTAATTCAATCTAAAATAAGGAAAATGTAAAGAACATGCATGTAAAGACTTGACATACCCAAAAAATGAAGATTTGAATGGAGAGAATACCCAATTATGTAGTGTTTTTATCTTCTTGCATCAAACTCCTCAACAATTTGAGTTTTTCACCACTTGCTTCCTTTTCAATGTTAAATTGAATAACACTCAAATATCATTACTAACAAAAATACTATTAACCAATCTATAATGTTAAATTCCTAAAATTGAATCACAATTAATATTGCAACACTACAAAAATTGAAACTTGAATAGATATATATCAAACTTGGTGTGAAAACTATGTTATTTCCTCCTTCTCAAGTTGGCAAAGCAGAAAAGGTGGTGGAAAGATCATGCAAAGGTGGTACAATGTGTCAAATGTGCATGTGAACTTCCCAACAGCATGAAAGCACTTTTTTTTTGTCAGAGCACGTGCATAATCAGTAAGAAAATAGAGCATGTGGGCCTGGATCACAGGGGGTCAACACTTTTTTACCGTTTCAATAGAAAGACAAAACGTGAGCGCGTTATAATGCGCTCACGTTTTGTCCTGCTATAGATTGATCACATCCTTTGCATTGATCACATCTCTTTCCAAACCTTCCCCTTCAGACTTGAATGACCACAAGGTTTTTGAAGGAGAACTTTTCCTATTTCCTGCAAGAGCTTTCCAGATGCTCCGCCATATGATAGGCATAACAATGAAGGGGCAAGCCCTCATAATCAAGTTCTTGATAGAAAATTCCCATCGAGGAAGAAAGACAGATCTTCTTTGGAAGCAGAAGTTCTAGTTTGTGACAAATCCTTATCCAAGCATAAATAGCAGGGGTTAACCCTTAAAACTTAAACCCTATCCCTACACCCTTAATAGTTGACACTATATCTTAAGCCTTAAACCCTCATCCCTAAAGCCTCAACCCTCAATCCTTAAACCTTCAACCCTAAACCCTATCCCTAATCCCTCTACCCTCGACACTCTAACCCTAACCTCGACATTAAATGTTAATCCGTCAACCCTAAACCCTAATCCGTCAACCCTAAACCCTATCCCTAAACCCTCAACCCTCGAAACTAAACCTTAAACCCTAATCCCTAAGCCCTCAACCCTAAACCTTATCCCTAAACCCTAATCCCTCAACCCTCAACCTAATCTGTCATCCCTCAACTCTAATCCATCATCCCTAAACCCTAAACCCTCAACCCTCAACATCAAATCCTAATCTCTCAACCCTAAACCCTAATACCTCAACCCTCAACCCTAATCCTTCATCCCTCAAATCTAATCCCTCATCCCTAAACCCTAAATGCTATCCCTATTCCTAAACCCTCAACAGACTCGATACTATACCTTAAACCCTAATCCCTTATCCTTGACACTCTTATTTAACCCTAATCCCTTGACCATTAACCCTATCCCTCAACCTCAAGCCTCAAGCCTCAAGCCTCAAGCCTCAACCCTTAATTCTCAACATTAAACCCTAATTCATCAACCCTAAACCCTAATCCCTCAAACCTAAACCCTATCCCTAAACCATCAACCCTCAACACTATACCTTAAACCCTAATCCCTATCCCTCAACCCTTAACCCTTAAAACTTAAACCCTATCCCTAAACCCTCAACACTTGACACTATCTCTTAAGCCTTAAACCCTCATCCCTAAAGCCTCAACCCTCAATCCTTAAACCTTCAACCCTAAACCCTATCCCTAATCCCTCTACCCTCGACACTCTAACCCTAACCTTGACATTAAATGCTAATTCGTCAACCCTAAACCCTATCCCTAAACCCTCAACCCTCAACACTATACCTTAAACCCTAATCCTTCAACCCTTAACCCTAAACCTTATCCCTAAACCCTAATCCCTCAACCCTCAACCCTAATCCATCACCCCTCAACTCTAATCCCTCATCCCTAAACCCTAAATGCTATCCCTATTCCTAAACCCTCAACAGACTTGATACTATACCTTAAACCCTAATTCCTTATCCTCGACACTCTTATTTAACCCTAATCCCTTGACCATTTACCCTATCCCTCAACCCTTCACTCTAATCCCTCAACCCTAAACCCTATCCCTAAACCCTCAACACTATACCTTATACCGTAATCCCTCAACCCTAAACCTTATCCCTAAACCCTAATTCCTCAACCCTCAACCCTAATCTGTCATCCCTCAACTCTAATCCCTCATCCCTAAACCCTAAATGCTATCCCAATTCCTAAACCCTCAACAGACTCGATACTATACCTTAAACCCTAATCCCTTATCCTCGAAACTCTTATTTAACCCTAATCCCTTGACCATTAACCCTCTCCCTCAACCTCAAGCCTCAACCCTCAACTCTCAACTCTCAACATTAAACCCTAATTCATCAACCCTAAACCCTAATCCCTCAAACCTAAACCCTATCCCTAAACCATCAACCCTCAACACTATACCTTAAACCCTAATCCCTATCCCTCAACCCTTAACCCTTAAAACTTAAACCCTATCCCTACACCCTCAACACTTGACACTATATCTTAAGCCTTAAACCTCATCCCTAAAGCCTCAACCCTCAATCCTTAAACCTTCAACCCTAAACCCTATCCCTAATCCCTCTACCCTTGACACTCTAACCCTAACCTCGACATTAAATGCTAATCCGTCAACCCTAAACCCTATCCCTAAACTCTCAACCCTCAACACTATACCTTAAACCCTAATCCATCAACCCTCAACCCTAAACCTTATCCTTAAACCCTAATCCCTCAACCCTCAACCCTAATCCATCACCCCTCAACTCTAATCCCTCATCCCTAAACCCTAAATGCTATCCCTATTCCTAAACCCTCAACAGACTTGATACTATACCTTAAACCCTAATCCCTTATCCTCGACACTCTTATTTAACCCTAATCCCTTGACCATTAACCCTATCCCTCAACCCTTCACTCTAATCCCTCAACCCTAAACCCTATCCCTAAACCCTCAACACTATACCTTATACCCTAGTCCCTCAACCCTAAACCTTATCCCTAAACCCTAATCCCTCAACCCTAATCCATCATCCCTCAACTCTAATCCCTCATCCCTAAACCCTAAATGCTATTCCTATTCCTAAACCCTCAACATACTCGATACTATACCTTAAACCCTAATCCCTTATCCTCGACACTCTTATTTAACCCTAATCCCTTGACCATTAACTCTATCCCTCAACCTCAAGCCTCAAGCCTCAACCCTCAACCCTCAACATTAAACCCTAATTCATCAACTCTAAACCCTAATCCCTCAAACCTAAACCCTATCCCTAAACCATCAACCCTCAACACTATACCTTAAACCCTAATCCCTATCCCTCAACCCTTAACCCTTAAAACTTAAACCCTATCCCTACACTCTCAACACTTAACACTATATCTTAAGCCTTAAACCCTCATCCCTAAAGCCTCAACCCTCAATCCTTAAACCTTAAACCATAAACCCTATCCCTAATCCCTCTACCCTCGACACTCTAACCCTAACCTCGACATTAAATGCTAATCCATCAACCCTAAACCCTAATCCATCAACCCTATACCCTCAACCCTCAACACTATACCTTAAACCCTAATCCCTCAACCCTAAACCCTAAACCTTATCCCTAAACGCTAATCCCTCAACCCTCAACCCTAATCCATCACCCCTCAACAATAATCCCTCATCTCTAAACCCTAAATGCTATCCCTATTCTTAAACCCTCAACAAACTTGATACTATACCTTAAACCCTAATCCCTTATCCTCAACACTCTTATTTAACCCTAATCCCTTGACCATTAACCCTATCCCTCAACCTCAAGCCTCAAGCCTCAACCCTCAACCCTCAAATCTCAACATTAAACCCTTAATTCTGATCCCTCGACCCTCAACCCTATCCCTAAACCTTAAACCCTAAACCCTAAACCCTCAACGTCAAATCCTAATCCCTGAACCCTTCACTCTAATCCCTCAACCCTAAAACCTATCCCTAAACCCTCAACTCTATACCTTATACCCTAATCCCTCAACCCTCAACCCTAATCCGTCATCCCTCAACTCCAATCCCTCATCCCTAAACCCTAAATGCTATCCCTATTCCTAAACCCTCAACATACTCGACACTATACCTTAAACCCTAATTCCTTATCCTCGACACTCTTATTTAACCCTAATCCCTTGACCATTAACCCTATCCCTCAACCTCAAGCCTCAAGCCTCAACTCTCAACATTAAACCCTAATTCATCAACCCTAAACCCTAATCCCTCAAACCTAAACCCTATCCGTAAACCATCAACCCTTAAAACTATACCTTAAGCCCTAATCCCTATCCATCAACCCTTAACCCTTAAAACTTAAACCCTATCCCTACACCCTCAACACTTGACACTATATCTTAAGCCTTAAACCCTCATCCCTAAAGCCTCAACCCTCAATCCTTAAACCTTCAACCCTAAACCCTATCCCTAATCCCTCTACCCTCGACACTCTAACCCTAACCTCGACATTAAATGCTAATCCATCAACCCTAAACCCTAATCCGTCAACCCTAAACCCTAATCCATCAACCCTAAACCCTATCCCTAAACCCTCAACCCTCAACACTATACCTTAAACCCTAATCCCTCAACCCTCAACCCTAATCCATCACCCCTCAACTCTAATCCCTCATCCCTAAACCCTAAATGCTATCCCTATTCCTAAACCCTCAATAGACTTGATACTATACCTTAAACCCTAATCCCTTATCCTCGACACTCTTATTTAACCCTAATCCCTTGACCATTAACCCTATCCCTCAACCTCAACCCTCAAGCCTCAACCCTCAGCCATCAACTTTCAACATCAAACCCTTAACTCTGATCCCTCGACCCTCAACCCTATCCCTAAATCCTAAACCCTAAACCCTCAACCGTCAACGTCAAATCCTAATCCCTTAACCCTTCACTCTAATCCCTCAACCCTAAACCCTATCCCTAAACCCTCAACACTATACCTTATACCCTAATCCCTCAACCCTAAACCTTATCCCTAAACCCTAATCCCTCAACCCTCAACCCTAATCCGTCATCCCTCAACTCTAATCCCTCATCCCTAAACCCTAAATGCTATCCCTATTCCTAAACCCTCAACATACTCGATACTATACCTTAAACCCTAATCCCTCTACCCTCGACACTCTTATTTAACCCTAATCTCTTGACCATTAACCCTATCCCTCAACCTCAACCCTCAACCCTCAACTCTCAACATTAAACCCTTAACTTTGATCCCTTGACCCTCAACCCTATCCCTAAACCCTAAACCCTACACCCTCAACCCTTAATGTCAAATCCTAATCCCTAAACCCTAAACCCTATCCGTAAACCCTCAACACTATACCTTAAACCCTAATCCCTCAACCCTAACCCTAAACCTTATCCCTAAACCCTAATCCCTCAACCCTAATCTGTCATCCGTCATCCCTCAACTCTAATCCCTCATCCCTAAACCCTAAATGCTATCCCTATTCCTAGACCATCAATGGGCTCGATACTATACCTTAAACCCTAATCCCTTATCCCTAAAGCCTCCAACCCTATCCCTTAACCCTAATCCCTTGACCCTCAACCCTATCCTGAAACCCTTAACCCTCAAACCTCAATGTACTCAACCCTCAACTTCAAACCCTAATCCCTCAACCCTTAACTCTGATCCCTCGACCTTTAACCCTTAAAACTTGAACCCTAAAACCTATCCCTACACGCTCGACACTCGACACTATATCTTAAACCCTAATCCCTTAACCCTCATCCCTAAAGCCTCAACCCTAAATCATTAAACCTTCAACCCTAAACCCTATCCCTAATCCTTCTACCCTCGACACTCTACCTTAAACCTAATCCCTCGACCCTTAACCCTAAACGCTATCCCTAAAGCCTCAACCCTAAACCCTAATCCCTAATCCCTCTACCCTCAACACTCTACCTTAAACCTAATCCCTTGACCCTTAACCCTAACTGCTATCCCTATTTAGCCTCAACCCTAAACCCTAATCCCTCAAGGTCCTAAACTCTTATCCCTTATCCCTAAACTCTAAATCCTTTCCCTAAACGCTCAACCCTCAAGGTCTTAAACCTTAATCACTTAATCCTTATCCACCCCTCTTCTCCCCTATCTGGCTCACTCCCATCTCTACCCTCCTCTGCCCTCGACACTATATATACATACATATAGGCCTACATAGATACATAGATACATACATATTGGCATACATAGATAGATACATACATACATATAGGCATACATACATACGTACATGATTAATAGCCTTGAACATAAAAAAATTTGAGGGGAACATAACGCGCTCGCATTATGTCAAACATGACAAACAACAAACTTGCGAAAAAAGAAAAATGCAAAGCAAATCCCAAGCCTTGGGCTTGGGATTTGCTTTGGATTTCCAACCCAAAGGCTTGGAGTGCCTTTTAAACAGTCACAGACGTGTTTTTCTAGATTCTTCAAGATTTCACATAATTTCGTTCGTGCTAACCCTCAGATTTGCACGTGTTTCAACGTCGAACAAATCAAACACCTGGGTAATGTTAGGCTTTCTCTTAGCTATTTGACGATGTAATTTTTTTCACATTTTAACAATGTTAAGCCTTTCATCTTTAATTTCTTTTGTTTGTGTGTCCGTTTTTGGGCAAAAACCACTGTTTGGTCTTTTTTTCATTGTAAATTAACTATTCATTGAAATTTCATAAAAAGTACATATTTAGAAACTAGACTCCATTCTACAAATATTAAAAAAAGAAAAAAATAATTTTCAATTAGTTTTCAAAATTTATAGGGGTAGCACGGCCAAAATTCTATTTTTTAGGATGTGTCCACTTTAAAAATTACTATGAAATCAAATATTCATCAGAAAATTATCAGAAAAATTAGGCAGAAACTACATGCTATTAGCTAATTTCTCACTGAAGCGATTTTAAAAATACCAAAAAAAAGTTGACCTTTTGAGGGAGCCACAAAACATGCTATGTTATGTTTTTTTGACAGAAACAACACCAATTTTTGTGGCTCCCTCTTTTGAACCCCTTAATCTATGCCATTTTAAAAAAAAAATAGTAGTTTAGAAAGTAGAGTCAGAGCACTACGAACATTGTTTTGGTTGCATCTCCAAATTTTGAGTGTAACTATGCTCAATTTCTCATCCAAGGCCAGTATTTCCTGATTTCAAAAAAAAAAGTGGCCACTTAAGACCCCTTTTTGGCCCCCCATCTTCTTGCACTTACCCAATGCCCACTGACCACCATTTGATTCTCTTGACTTTAGAAACAAAATCAAAGAAGAGTTGTCGGCCACTCCTGGTAATGATGCTAGGTAAAATTTTTGACCCCAATCAACATTTTAGATATGGCAATAATGTATTTGGTGAAGACAAAAAAATGAAAGATGAGAGAAGAAGCTTCGAACAAAAGATGAATGAACCCTAAACTTAATTCATTTTCACTCCTTTCTCCTTGCTGGTCGCCACTCTGCTCACAACTTCTTGATATCTAGGGTTTTCCTCAGGCTTTTGGGCTTCTCCTCTCGGCCTTTCTCTGTCGAACTCCATGATTTCTTGCATTGAGGAGTGGCAGGAAGCGGTAAGTGTTGTATCTTTTGTCTTTAACTGACATTTCCTTCATCATTATTGTGGCTTCTCTAATATGAATGGCTGTGGCCATTACTGTATTTCTTGCTCCTTCTGTAACATTCATTTCTTGACACTATCTTGTTTTTCTATGTTTGAAAACCTCTTGTAAAATGTGAGAAGAAGTGAAAGAAATGATAAGAGCCTTCTTTGGAGACCATGGCCATGATATTCTTCCTCTCTGCATTCAAAGGTACTGTTATCTTTCTCTCTAGACTGTATATACTTTTCTTTCATTGTATTTTTTAAAGAGAGACAAGAGTCTCAATCTTTCTTCATCTGGGTGTCTTGAAATTCATTTCCTTCTGTATGGTCATGGCCATTGACACTTTCTATAGTATATTTTTTGACTTCCTGACATGAAAATTAAAGGTTTTCCTATTTACAAGATGAGGGTTTCTTTAGAAATGCATAATATTGCATTCCATATGTATGACCACACCTGTAAACACTTGTTCTGAGATTTCTTTTGATTGTCTTCTAAAAAAATGAATGGTTTCATCCTGCAACAAGGATTTTGACTGTAAAAATCATTTCCAGGCACGACCATACTAGAAACACACTGTAGCATCATTATTGCCTTGTAAATGCAGAAATTATGTTAGGGTTTCACCATAAATCCATATGGGTATTTGTAAAAACCCCTCCTTATGCTATGGCCAAGCTATAAGACTTTTTCTCTGCCATTTTTTCCTTCATTGTGCAAAAATGAAGATGAGGGTTTCGTTGAAAAAAATGAGGGCTTCTTGAAAAAAGGCAAAACTCCTCCTTCATGGTCACGGCTATGGCAAAAACTTTCATTGTATTAGCTCTTTTAACTGTAGGTATGAAATGAGTTAGGGTTTTAAACCCTCTTCAAGAGCTTGTATTCTGCATAAACTCCATTATAACAAGCATGATATTCATTCTTTCTTACATTTCTGTGCATGAAACAAGACCTGAAATTTGAGAAACAATGCATCTTTTTTGTAAAAGGGTAAAATGTAAAAGTCTTGTATATAGTCATATATTTGTGGGCATGAGATGTTATCTTGACACTCTTTTGGCACTTTAGTTGGTCCACTATCAGGTGATCATCATGTTGCTCCCTAAAATTTCTTTTAACATTCTAAGCATTTTCCTGTAGCATGCATTCTTCATTTCTGTCCTCTCTTGTCCTTCAATCCTAGCAAATGTTTTGTCATAACTATATCAGTCAAGAATGATGATAACTTGTATCTCTTTCAACAATCTTGCTGTATCATGTATATGGCATATCATGAGTCTTTATTGTTTCACTTCCTGTAGATGCATTTATTCTCTTGTCATTCGAAAACTCCTGTAGCAAGGTTAGTATGTCATTTATCTTCTCTTTTAAAAAATGGCATATACCTTCCTCAAATATCACTGATAACTGCTTGTCAGATGCTTCTCATGATAAGATTTGTTTGGTTCTGTCATGACCTATATCACTTGTTTTGGCTGAACTTGACCATTATGAATGTCTGTAACATGATGTTTTGTTTACTGCCTTTTGATTATAATCAGATGAAACTTTTGATGTTTATATCATTTGTAACTCCTTTTCATCATTATAAACTTGATTGGCACTCACATTTTAATGGTATGCATCAGTTTATTTCTGTGATTTGCCTTCAACTTTAACATCATATGCATAAACAATGAAGGCTCCTGTAGCTAATCATTCTATTTGATATACAATTGAGATATGATTGGCATATATGTCTTTAGTCCTTGACTATTTTGATCATAGTCTACTACTTATCTCTTTTTCATATCTCTGTCATTTCTTAAGTCCGATTTTGTGAGATGTGACATAAAACATGATAGCAACAAAGTACTCTGATAATGATATGAAAGAGGGGAGTACCTTTTTTGGCTGCAATTCTATTTTCTGCACTTTGCCAACTTAACTCAGGCATTCTAAATTAATCTGATTTGTTTCAATCAATTGTAATGACTGTCATGATGACATAGCTTCTCTGCAAGTTGATTAAATGATGCATAATGTAGCTTGAATGATGCATCCTGTCTTTTTCTGATACTCCTTTTCAAATGAATAAAACGGAAACATGCTGGGCTCAAACCCTTGTGGGAGCCACATTTAATCCACATGTTTATTTGTCTTCAAATCAACAACATTACTTTTCCTATACCTGCATAGTGAACAAACAAGTTAGCATAAAAAATATACATGATGGTATTGATTGATCTCCTTCATGATTTTTCTGATTTGTAGCACTTATTTGATCTAATCCTTCATATGAATTGCATGATGTGACAAGTTGATGTATCTGCTTGATAAAAGCATATGATAACTTTAAACATTTGGAGCTCTAACAGGACTTTCCCCAATTTTTTGTAGGTTCAACTGATGATAGGAGCTGAAGATGAAGACTAAAGACCAGCATCAACAAAACAACCTTTTTGCTTAGGCAATGATGGATGTTTACTTTTATCATGTGTTCATATTATCTCTTTTATCATTCATATTTATAACTTGCGTGTCTGCAATTGCTCAGTCTAGTTACTCCCACAGCTTGTGTGGGACACATTTGAACACTTCTTTTAAACATAATCAGTTAATCTATCTTATGCACTTGATGTATGTATATTTCTTTTTCAATCAATGCATAGGATAGAGTAACAGATGTTGAATTGTATGTTCCAAATATGACATGAAATAACAGTTCAAATATATTTCTTTCTTTCTTTCTTTCAAATATGATCAAGTGAATAATCAATCTGACTTATAACTCCTAAAAGATAACACTATGTTAAATAAACTGTATTTCTTGAATGATTGATACTTTGACAACCTGATTCTCTTATCATGACGATTCATTAGTCTTGATTAGATTGATGGGTTATTCTGTCAACTAAAGTCCATCTCTACTTTGTCAAGACATCAACTGTTCATTAAATGCAATAACTTCAAAGTTTTCTTTTATTCTTCCACAAACAACTGCACTTAGGTCTAACTAAATTTACTGTGAACAAAAATTTAGTAACACCTACATCAGAATATATAAATAAGGGTGACCTCGCATTGAGATTCAATAAGTTACCTTATTTTTCCTTGGAAGACCTCTTCATTCTTAACTTTCCAGATATGCCAAAGACTTTCATTAGTTAAGACCAACGAGAACATATTGAGCTTTTTACAGAAATTTTTAACACAAAAAAAATGAATTTCATGCCATGTAAAACCATCTTTGACATCCCACGAGAATTGACATCCCACCAAAAACAATCTCCTAAAAATGAAGACCATAATTGGTAGGCATAAATACACTCAAAGAAAAGATGCTTGACAGTCTCAACTTTATTACAAAAACTACAAATTTTGGCAGGAATACCAAAAGAGGTTAACTCAACATTAACAAACTTTAAAATAATTATGAACCATCTAAAATAAGTTTTTCTTGGCTCAAGCACACAAGACCAAACATTTTTAGGATACATGACCAATTATCTTCAGACCAATCAAGAATCCAGTTAAAATTAAGTTTGCATTTAATTTCCCTTGTATCAGCAAGTAGGATGTAGAGCTTCTTGGAAAACATTTTATCAAAGATAGAACCATCTTCCCATTTAAAGTTTAACAAAATTTCAGTGTTCAACTTTAATGAAATAGGAAATTTAACCCCATAGAAAGGTTTTTTCCAAAATAGAGTATGTTCTTTTTGCACTATTAGAAATATTAAATTTAGCTTGTAAATTATTCTAGTCCTTAACCTTTCCATTGACAAAGATATCTTTAAAATCATTAATTCCCTTATAAGCCCATTATTTTTCCAAATAGCCTTGAGTAAGGGCAAAAGGCTTATTTTTCCATTCTGAACTCCATCAGATAGATCTATGAGCAATGAAAACACTATCAAATCTAGAAAAAATCTCCTTATTATTAACAAAGTTCTTAGAACTTTGCCAAGACATCCAAGTGTTGCTAAAAACATTTGATCCAAATGGATTAATTGAGAATTTTCTAAACAACAAATCATGGGGATGCAAAGCTACCTTGTTTTCACCATTTTTTACCTTAGAAATATTATTTTTTACTATAACTTTCCACAATTCACTACCATCAAAGGCTTTCAAAATCCATTTCACAGAAAGAGAAATCCCTTGCAGGTTAAGATCATTAAGTCCAATACCCCCCCAAATGCTTGGGGAGATAGTACCAAGACCAACTAACAACATGCCTCTTTTTATTACCTTTCTCATCAAACCACAAAATGTCTAATTTTTTTTTGAATCTTATCAATTTGATAACTACCTATTAATGAAATAGAAGCATAGAAAATGCTATAATAATCCATAAGTTTTTGACACACTTGCACTCTACCTGCCAATGAAAGAAGATGAGCCTATCATTTAGTATTCTTACTTTCAATTTTCTTAAACATCCACTCCCTCATTTATTTTAAAAAAGGATCCATAGATAATGGAATGCTAAGATATCTAATAATCTTGTTTGGTTCTCCCCACTACCAATTCCCATGAATGAGCCACTCTAGTGGAGAATCATTCAAACTTAAAATAATAGACTTTCTCTTAGAGATTTTTGTACATGAAGCTTTACAAAACAAGTTTAAGTCTTTCCAAGACATTATCAAGATTCTCTAAATACCCATTTCAATAAATAGGGAAATATCATCAACAAACTAAGCATTGAGAAGCTCATTATTATCGAGTTAAAAAATACCTCTGACAAGAGGCCTAAGCAAGTTAGTCTTCAAAATATAATGTGAGGCATCAACAACAATAACAAATAATGCAAGGGTTAAGGGACATCCTTGCCTAATGGATCTTTACAAAAAAGAGGATCAATTAAAGACCCGTTAATATCAATTTGAGTAGAGGCATCATTGGAAAGGACCTTAACCCATTTGTAGAATACATCAAGAAAAACCAAAAGCGTTAATAATAACAATCACAAAATCCCACTCAGCCCTAGGTATCATATGCTTTTTCAAAGTCTAAGAGAGAAATATTGATATTTTGCCCCAAAATATTTGCCTAATTCAAACCCTCCCAACTAGTAATCAAAATTTCAAAAATATATCTACCTTTAAGGAATTTGATCTAATAAATAGAGTCAACTTTCATCAAAATATCAATCAATTTGAGAGACGAGCTTAGCAAGAATTTTGTAGGAGACATTAAGTAGGGTGATAGGTCTCTAGTTTTTGATAAGAGACTTATCACCTTCTTTAGGCAATAATTTGATCACACCCCTATTTATAATATAACCAAGAGATTCTTCTACAAATGCTTCTTCATAAACCTCCAAAAGATCATTTGCAATCCAATCATAATTAGCTTTATAAAATTCAGTAGGGATATCATCAATACCTTAAGATTTACCATTATTGAAGGAATTAATGGTTCTAATGATTTCATCCTTAGAGAGCTCTTTACTAATTTCCTAAGCATCTTTTTCATTAACTTTTCTTTTTGTATAATTTTCTTAAGATTTACCATTATTGAAGGAATTAATGGTTCTAATGATTTCATCCTTAGAGAGCTCTTTACTAATTTCCTAAGCATCTTTTTCATTAACTTTTCTTTTTGTATAATTTTCTTGTACAAAAATCTCTAACATCAACACTCTGTACATTATCTTTAGTAGAAAAAGGGTTCTACAAAAAACTCTAAAAAGCATCCTTCATTACCTTAAGATCATTAGTATGAGAATCTCCTATGTCAATTGAGCCAAACCTTTTAATGCCAATGTTGCTAAGCTTAAATGGAATCAACCAACTCAAGAAATTGCAAATTACAAGGCACACTATAAGCCCAATTAAAAATTTGTCAGGTTAACATTTTTTGATATAGAAAACATCCTGTTAAAGTATCAAAAGTTCTATGAAACAAGTTTGATGAATGTTGCAACATACAAGCTACTCATTAAATGCTTGTGTAGTTGCTTCCCTACCAAATGGAATAAGTTGTAGAATTTAAACCAAATTGACTTATGGGAGAGCTATTAATTTTGGTTAAAATGTGACAAACTAGAACCCTAACTCATTAGCTCACCTAGATTAAAAGTCCTTGAAGCAATTGATCATTATGCAAATATCACCTTAATCTAATTAAATCAATGTAGATAAAAAGCCCTAACTCATCAACACCTAAATAAAAAGACCTTAAAGCAATTGGTCATCTTGCAAGTAAGAGCTCAATCTAGTTTAAAAAAAATGTAGTTGACATGAACCGTACCACCAATATCATGACACTAACATTAATAAAACAATTCTAGTCATGCACATATTCACTCATATCTAGCATCTCTCACATTGTAAATTGCACCTCAATCTTGCACCTCATATCTAGCTGTCCTACAACCCTTGCTCTTCTAGGAAAAATCGAGTGTGTTGCGATCCTTACAAACTATATATAATCCCTGAATTGTGTCATATGGTATTAACACAAAGTCAAAAGAAACTGAATCAATTTAAATTACGTACAGTACAAAACTATACAGGCAAAAAGGAAAAAAATTGCGTTTGTTTGCTAAACAGCAAACAAACACAATGAAAAAAAAACCCCTTTGCTTTATTTGGAGTAGGATCTGTAGGGGAGAGGAGCCAGTAGTCGAACGGGTTAACTTTGCAACCCTATAGCCGTTACATGGAATATGATAGGACCTCCGTTTTTTTTTTATACGTAATATGGTCTCTTATCTACCTACAACTAAGGTTTGGAGGTGTGACTCATCACGTAACTTGCTACATCACCACGTCTAGTAAGAAGTGTCCTTAAAATCAAATTTTGAAGATTCGACCAAAAGTTTATCATAAAATCCCCAATAGTTGAACATAAAAATACCATTTATCATTAGGGAATTTTCATATTCCTATTTCAAATGTAACTTGTACAACTAAAGAATGATCACAATTTTTTTTAATAACCATTATTATTGTTATATGTTATCCTTATATTTTATATAGAAGAACCAATAGTTGAACAAAAATAACACTAATTATGTTGATTATGTAACATATTTTTATTTATAAAACACCTTGTACAAAACATAAATTTACATAAAATTGTTTTAGTTTTTCTCTTAACACGCAAACTTTGTTTTAACTTGTTTTATATTTTACCCTAAATTTAGTTCATCTAAAACCTAAAATCGATTATTGGTAACCCTAATATTGTACACTTAAAATCCATTTGTGTTATACATTTTGGCTATTCTCATAAGGAGGCACACGGTTTGGAGGAATGCGCGAGGGTTTGGAGGAACGAGGGTTTGGAGGAACAGGCAGCATGGGAAAATCCAGAGCATCCCATGCCTCAGACCAGGCTTACCCACTATTATAAATTCTGAATTTCAACCCATCTCTCTCTCACACATAGTAAAAATCTCTGTCTATCTATCAATCACACATATGAAGAAAACATGGGTTTTCTATGTTCATAATGGGTATGTTTTAATTATGTTTAGTTTGAGATAACTCTGGATGTTTTAAGATTTAATTATTGATTACTTTGCATGCTGTTAGTTTGACATTTATATTTAGGAATCTAAGAGACTCGAGAATCAAATGAAAGCAGCCCATGATGTACATTAGTCTCCTGTATTTGGGTTAATTTGATTGAGTTTTAATACATTTGATTTGTCTTACGATAAGGTGGATTTTGACAGTCCACTCCCAACACAGAGAAGATAATCCAACACATGTTTCTAATCTGAAAGACATTCTATAATGGGGGCTGGATGCAAAGAGTGTCATTGTGTGAAGTGATTAAGCATAAATCTGACAAAAAGTTAATAATTATCTCCACAGTTGGAAACTTGGAAGATACTAAATCAGTAGGGTACAATTTGAAATTTTGCTCTCAACTGCAATCAAACTCTTATGTCATTGCACAATTATTTGTAGATAGAAAATTTTGATGAGAGACATGCCAATCAGAAGAACCCTTTGTCTGTACAGTAGTTTATGTCGTCAGTAATAGTGCAGACTGATCAGTTGCAGTTGTACCAATCCACAAAAATAGCTTGTTCTTAGTGTAGAAATTTTGTAAGGAAAATAGAGCTACTGCACTGGAGTACAAGAGTTGAGCTGCCCAATAGCATGGACCCTTTTGAGAAATTTTTTAGGTTTCTTTCTTATTGTTATATTTTTGTTGTAAGGCAGGAAACAATTTGTTTTTGATTTATGGGTAACTGTTAACTATTTTTTATTGGAGCTTTGAACCGACAATGAGACTTCATGAAAATCACAAACCAGAAGGAAAATCACAAACCAGAATCATTACCTATTGAGAGAGCTTAGTAAGTTATGTTTTTAAAGGTGTGTATACATCAAAGGAATATTGTTTTCTCTGTTTCAATGGTATGGTGGGATCTGAGTAGGGGTTTCAACCTGGTCTCTGGTTTGGTTTGAGTGAATTCATTCCCCCTGTTCACCTCTAGCCGTCGAGGGTTCTGTTGGATAAAATGTGCCATTGCAGCTTGTTCTTCGTCCATTGCTTCAAATTTTATGTAAATTTTTATAATGATTGTGTAAAGATTTTGATTGATTTTGCAGAGTATAATTTTATGAAAAATTATGCGTTGTTTTTCAGAAATAAAGTTGTTTTGCAGATATGTATTTGCAGATTCATGTTATTTGTTCATTTCTCAGAACCCATTGGCAGTTTAAAATTTCTCATTTGGTTATTACATACAATGCAATTTGTTCAGAGTTTCAAACATTTCATGTTGCCTGTAAAGACATTTGTGCCTGTTTATGTCTCCTACTAGGATTTTTAGAGTATGTTGTTCACAGTGGAGTGTCTTCAGTGTTAGGTTGAGACAAATGTATCAATATGCTTGTAAATATAAAAATACAAATGTCCATACATTGCTCTGAGTGGGTTAATTAAATAGTATTTTACCAAAAGATTATATGTTATTATGTAGTGTTAATTATCAACATTATCTCCAATGTTTTGCAGGAAAACATAATTCAAAGGAAAGGGGAAAGTTGAGGTCAAAGCAAACGGTGTATAAGGAGTATGAATTCACCAAGGATTTCAGGTGAGGTCAATTTTGATCTCACTAAGGCAATGAACCATATTTTGTTTTTTAAGATTTATCATTTCGTATTTTGTTTTTATATTTTTCAAACATCATGTTAAAAGACACAATGTGTAGACATATATTATATTGTGTATTTGTATGTATATGTATGTATGTGATTATATGTATGCCAATATTTATATGCCAATACACATAAATATATATACCATCTTATATGCATATACATAAAAGAATATTTATACACACACATATATTACTTCTTATATACTAAATCACCATAAACATTTCGTAGAGATAGAGAATTTACACATAGGCTGTAGCCAAATCTTCAATGACAGGAAACATGATACAAAATTTATGGACATTTGTAGTTGGAGTGCTTGTAGGATAGAAATCACTGTCCAAGATTATAATCTGTCCTTTCCTAAACATTTGCAATAATGTTATTTAAAACTTTTTTATGATCTATACATGCTTTGTATTTATCTCAAACAAGAAGGAAATGGGAAAGAGCCATGCAGTCAGTAACTGATTCTGGATGTTTTCTCTGGTTAAACTTTTTAAGTTTATTAAATCATGTGCATAGTTGTCTTCTTATGCTGTAAGGAAACTTAAAGAGAAATAAATCTGTGGCCATATATAGCAATTGTTCTAGGAACTTAAGAAATCTGCAAATAAGAAGTTTGTGTATGTTAGCCTTTAAAGCATATTTCAATGACAAGCACAACTCAACCTTGCAGTATTCGATAACCAGATAATTTAAAGAAGACAACTTTGTAGCAAGTAGCAACTCACAAATGGTACTAGTCCACAAAAATAGATTGCACACAAAATAAGAACAATGCTCTCACCCTTAATATTGCTCCATATATATATATATATATATTATATTGTATGTGTGTGTATTACAACAAATTGTATTGTATGTGTATATAATATTGTATGTGTGTGTGTGACAACAAATTCAAGTCATGTCATACAATATAAAGATACAAACTTCAATCAAACCATGTATGTGTAAAATATAAAGATTACAACAAATATATGTATGTCTATGTTTTTATGCATATACACATAAATATACATACATTTATATGTATATACATAAAAATATGCATACATAAATATGTATGTATACCATATGTAATTGTACATACATATATACATATGTATGTACATACTTAATACATACATACATATATATATATATATATATATATATATATATATATATATATATATATATATATATATATATATATATATATATATATATATATGTACATACATACATAGGTGTGTGTGTATTACAAAAAATACAAGTCATGTCAGAAACTTGGATTGAACCATGTATTACAGCAAATACTTTGTAATAGCTATTACATTTGATTAGATCAATCCATAATTTGTTCACAAAATTACATCATTATGACAAGGTGATTTGAACAAAATACCATGGCATGATGAATCATGTACCCACCTTCCAAAAAAATCCATTTCCATGGAATAAGTCGTACTTGAGGATTAGTTTTGCCTTCATATATTTCAGAAAATTCAAAATTCCCAAAAAAAATCAAATTCCATATGATTTCCCACTACACCATCCATGGAGGAAGCAAGGAGCAATTACCATCATTAATTGTGGTTGATGTGCTAGGACTCAATCCTCCATTTGCATGCTCCTTGGCAGGTGTTATTGGCATTTGTAGTTGGCTTGTAGAAACATGATTATTGATTGGACAATTGGCTATAGATGAAAAACCAGGGGTGTAAATGTTAATCATGTCCCTAAGAATGTCATGTTCAGGAATAGGATTCAAGGGGTTGCTTAAACGCCTCTGTCTGACTAGCTCCTTCTTTGCCTTTTCAAACTCCCTCATCCTTTTTACTTGTTCCTTTTTCTTCTCTTTCTCTTGCCTTTGTATCATCTTTAGTTGTTCTTTCTGCTGCTTCTTCATTGCATTCTCAATTTTTTTCTGTTCTTTCATCTCCCTCTCAATAGCTCTATTGGCTTTTCTCTCCTCTGCTTGCTCTTTTTTCCTTGCCTTTATATCTGCAATCTCTTTCTTTCGTGCTTCTTGCTCCATGTATATTTCTATGTACTCATCTCCAGTGAGTATTTGAGATTGTTGGCTCAACCTTATTGGACCACCACTGTCATGAGAATATTTTTCATTCACCCTTGCATTTGGCAACTTCAAAAAAGATGATAGCAACTGCATTTGGCTGCCTTCTGGTTGGCTGCAATATTGATCTGTAATATTGTCTTCTACCATGTTGTCATTTTCTCCTTGTGAAATTGTTGCATCTTCTACACTAGACTCTCCAATTGTTGCATAGTAATGAATTATTCTGTTGTTTGTAAGAGATGGAGGAGGGGATGGCATTGAGAGTCCTACATCTTCATTATCAAATTCAAAGTTGACACCAAGGTTTTTGGCACCTTCCATTATGTATTCTAGTATACTTACCTGAGTAGGAATACTTAAACCTACTGCATCTTCATGTGCTTGAGTAGTAGAATCATGATGTAATTCTTCACCAATAGAAGGATCATGTTGTAGTTGTGCCTCAATTGCAGCATTTTCTTCTTGAAATCTTTCTGCACTCTCTTGAATATTAGACTCAGCAATTCCTGCAAATCTTAGAATACTTTCAATTGCAATTGCTTCATTTTCATCACCAACATCAAATGCTCTACTTGGATTCATGTCATTAGCAAGTGCTGTTGGGTTAAGTGGCCAAATACCAGTTCTTTAAATCCTGCCTTGATGTTATCTGCTGTGAGGGCCTTTTTGAATGCTTTGCTACATAGATGGGCTAACTCAGATCTATTAATTTCTAATTTATGATGCTTTTCCATCCACTCTGACCTCTCAATTTTATTGTAGTTTTTGAAAGGAGAAAACACACTTACATCCAAAGGTTGGAGCTTGTGACTTGTGTGAGCTGGCAATGTAAGCAAATAAATTCCTAACATTCTTGCCTCTTGAATTGTGGGAAGTGCCACATGGCTACCGTGGCCATCAAAGATGAGCAAATGCCTCTTGGTAGGTGAAACTCTACCAGGTACAGATCTTGCAAAATGGTGTAACCAATTAAGGAATAGTTCTTTAGTCATCCATGCATTGGGTTGGGCTGCCATACAAGCCCCTGGCTCACAACCTACAATGTAATTTTTCAATTGCCTTTGACCTTTGAAAAGGTAGAATCCAGGGATGCTTTGACCTGCAGCATTAACACAACACAATATTGTGATCCATTCTCTACTTTTTGACATAATATATGGCACACTTCTTGCACCCTTTTTAGCTATTATCCTCATACCACAGTTTCTCCCAGCTTGAACACCAGTCTCATCACAATTCCATATTTGGTGTGGCCCATATTGGTTTTCCTTATAAATTTTACCCAGGTTTTCATAAAATGCAGCTACAATGGAAGGTCGAAGCATGGTAGCTTTGTCTCTATCTATGCCTTCTGCAGTTCTAAGTGCCAACTCAGGATGTCTTCTTTTAAACCCTGTCCACCATGATTTCCTAGGGAGGCCATTCTTAAAAGGATTTGGCCTAGTCTCACAAATATGAGCAACTTGTGTTTTCAACTGTATAATTTCAAGACCATATCCTAGCTCTGCCATGTCTTGACACCATTGCACAATCTCCAGTTCTTCTTCATTAGATAATATAGTGGGTGGCCCTCTCTTTGTTGTAGTTGTGAGACCTTGCAACCAATATGAAAGGGTTGTTGTAGGAATAGCCCACTTTTTGGCAGCAGCTCGGATTGAGTACTCATTATCCTCAACATCTTTGATTGCATTGTCCATGTCTGACTGTGTCCACATTTTGTTAATGAAAACATTCTTAGAGGTAGTAGAAACTCCAGTCACCTCCAAATCTGGTATCTCAGTTGGTCGATCTGTAGTGTCCTCATTTTCAAGATTACAATGAATCATCACCCCTCTTTTTTTCTTGGTCAAAGGCCAATCTGTAGTGTCCTCATTTTCAAGATTGCAATGAAGCATCACCCCTCTTTTTTGCTTGGTCAAAGGCCTTACTCTTTGAACTCGATTCTTCTTGGAATGTTTCATGGTGAAATGTGAGGACTTTGCAATCAATCTGAAATTAGATTGTATGAGTAAGACAGATAAATTAAATATATCTGTAAGAATCAATTGAAATGTATATGTATGAGTAAAATAAATAAATACAATATATGTAAAAGAAAACTATGGGAGTAAAAAATTAACTACAACAGATGCATAAATGTGCAGCCTATGTGTGTTCTAACAGAAAGCTAACTCTTTTAACCTCTTCTACTCAAATGTTGTTATTATGATTGGTTTACTTTACCATGGAGTTACCATCTCCTTTTGGGACCGCTCCATCTACAAATGCAAGCTAGATGGAAATGATAGTTCCACGGGAAGTTTCAGATCAAAGAGGAATGTGGCTTCATCTTAGTGAATCCAGTTTCTATTTTAACAACTAAATCAGAAGGGTTTGACAAGAAGTTAAAATCTGTATCAGATGTCGATTTATCTATGTATAAAGTGTATATGTAGTTGGTTCTTGTTGTATGTTGTATGCTATTCATACTATCATAGCAGTCTTTTTTGTATGTGATATTTATATTGACTTTTGGATTTATTATTAGGAAAATAAAGAAAGTGATAAGATTGCAGACTTTACCTATATATCTATTTATTGGGCAAAGCCTACAATCTTATCATTTTCATGCTCTTCTTAATGAAGATCATAATAAAATATTCCATGATATGTAATATGTGAGCTTCTGGAGAAGATTGTTTGATTCAAAAAAGCACACACAGTCTTTTCCAGAAGCTCACATATTATATACAATTATTACCAAAAGCACATGAAAGGAAACATGTTATTGTAATTATTCTAAACTTGTTAGTTTATTGTTAAAGAGTATAAGACTTATAAATATATATGAAAGGAAACCTGTCAAAAGTTTGAACTTGTCGCTATTTCAAAGAATGATCTTTTGGGTTAACAGCAACTGGTATGATTGTTATTTATGAGTTTTAAAGGCCCCATGTTCAATTCCCCACAGCTCAATTTGCAAGTTACCAGAAAAATTATTCATGGCATTGATGAGTAAAAGACATTTAGAATAAAACATCTAACAGTTACATTTATTTAACAGAGAAAATTTATAAAACTGAAAAAAACATCTAACAGTTCATATATTTAACAGAGAAAATTTAAACATCTAACAATTGCATATATTTAACAGAGAATTTATAAAACTAAAAAAAGCATCTAATGGTTGCATATATTTAACAGAGAAAATTTATAAAGTTGAAATGGTCCAGAACATTTATAAAATTGAAAAGCTCCATGTGTTGTAGATGAATATGAACACAAGCTCCCTTGTGACATGTATTTGGATTTTTTTTTTGTTACTGTAGTGCCTCCATGGAAAATGGATTTAAATGAGCTATAGGGGTTGTTAATGGACTAGGATTGAAATCCAGTTTCCTGTGAGTTTTCCGTACTGTAAGATTTCCTTATGTGATTTCATACATTAAATTGGTTTCTCACATCACAATAAAATATGCATTCTTTCAATTACAGAGACCTCATACCATAGCTCAACATGATGAGAATGCTTTACCAACTGCTCTTAATTCCCTGACTAAATATTAATACATCCCACAAAAATAAGTAGCTAAAAAGCTAAAGCAATCTAATTGAAAAGCCCTTCCTAATTCACCCTATTTTAAAGTTCATAACTTCATATGATTGGTTTAACCACTTTTATATCTTTGTCATTGCACTAATCTTCATTGCCCTATTCTATAATGCACGGTTATTTCATTTGAGAAATTTCTTTTGAATAATGCAGGAAAACCCCAAACCCAAAACCACCTTAAAATAATATACAAAAATGAGCATAAGTTAACATCTATCAGAAATGTAAGAAAGAAACAAAATCTGTAATAGAAATACAACAATTTGAAACATATGCCATACACATACTCAGCTCAAAATTAATCTTCAATTACAATTTTGAGATGCTAAGAATGCACTCAGAAGTGGTAGTGCTGGAACATCTAAAACAATTTGAGAATATTGGGCCAATACAAGCCCAACACTGCAAGATATTATAGGTAGAAATATTTGGATTCAAACAAACTTATGCAGAAATATTTAGACAAAGATAACGTACCTGTATATAGTGATTGATTAAGTTGTTGAAGATGTTGATAAGAGTAGATAGTAGACTTGATGTTGATCAGAGCAGATAAGTAGACTTGCAACTTCTGAACATTCACTACTATTTTGAACAAATTCAGTGAAAGTGACTTCTTTTTACATTGGATTAGATAGCATTTTCAATATTTAACTTTTTAGATTTGTTTGATCCATGGACTTTCATCCTATTGGCTGTTGTTGGTTGGTATGGATTAAGCTGTGTTTATTCAATATTGATTGGTTGATTGTGTGTACTTCATTTGAATTTGAATTTTTGAAGATTTTATTTGTTTGTTTATATTAAAATTTCTAAATTTATGGTGAGCCTTACATGTGTTTTTAATATTGCAGGTACAATGGTGGATGAGAGTTCAAAAAAATGACATAAATGCACTAGTTGTGAGCAAATTGGATTTAGAAGTTAGAATAAAATGCTGATTTTTAAATATAGAGGATATCAAATATAGGCTGGACAATTGCTCTAGTAGTTGATAAGTACTCCAGTAGTTGTACACTAGTTGACTGCAGTGGAATGAAAAATTTGGTTAACTTGTTCAAAATGATTTGTTCACAAGTACAAATCAAATCTTTATTTGTACCACTTTGTAGCAATATTTGTGCATATGAGATTTAGTACTTATACATTTTATTTTTAAATGTGATATATAATGGATACATTTTTTTGTCACACACTCTTAAATATTAATGCAAGTAACTTTATTTTAAAATTGATACACACATAGTAGATAGATATAATGTATTATAAAGAACAAAACATATTACAAAACATTTAACAATATATGCATTTATGGTTTTTTTACTTGAGGATGACAAGTTCTCAAGCGTTCAATTAAAGGTCCCATAAGTCACATAATTGGTAATATTTTAATTAGTATTTGGAATGAATATTAACATGATATAGTATTAATTTGTGTTAATATTAGTATATATAACCACAACTACTATAACAACAATAGGACCCCGTTCAACTACTGGCTCCTCTCCCCTAGCTATATCTATGTATCTACTAAGAGTACTAGTTTTCTGTTACAGTTTTGATGTCCCATTTAAAGGGTTCATCGTCGTCCTCCCAACCATGAAGTTTAACAGGTTTAGCCTTGTCCACTGCTTTTATAAATACATTTTCTGCAGTAATTAATTTCTTTTGATCAACCAAGTTCTTGATCTTCCATGTATAGTGCTTTCCTGGATTTATTCTCACCTGCAGCAGAAACATGAAAACGTCATACAACTCAAACTTATAGATATAGATCTACACCATACAAATCATTGGGCCGAAGTCTCACCCCCCCCTCATGAATAGACCGATGATCGGTACACATGAAAGCGCCATTCTCAACATTTTCGAAAGTCCAGGAATCTCCGTGCTGACATTTTTTCCATCGCTGTCAAGCAAGCAAAACATTCCAATCATTTCACCCCATCTTTGCAGAAAGAATGTAAATGTATGGTTAAATTAATATTAAGATTGAAACTGATCACTAAACGGTGGATCGAGATAAACACTAACCTGACTTTTATCGGCAAGATCTGTTTCTTTCAAAACAACGAAATCATTATTCGCGTTGAGAATCACACCCAAATTCTGTTGATACTTTACGCTTTCGATCGTAACCACTTCGCCATCAGCCATCAGCGTTTTCGGACTTCTGCATCACCATGACCAGGCAAAGCCATTTAGAAGTTTCCTACTTAGTCAATAATACGAATCAATTCAGGAAAAGAATAAAGATGAAAAACTCCAAAATTATTTTACTCGGCAATATTAGGACCAACTATCCCTCCTCCCAAAAAGCAAATGCTGTTCGTATGGATGCAACTAGGTGAGAAGCGTCTGTGTATTTATAGAGGAAACAGATAATGACGACGTCACTGGCCCTCCGTCATCACCATTAAATTGATTCACCTACTTTGGTACTCATTTTCATTTACCACTTGAATTCGCACCTGTTTGTTACGGCCCATCTCAATGCCTCTGTGTGCCTTGATTAAAAGGCATATTCATTTAAGAGAGCTTGGAGTGCGTTCACCTATAGTAAATTTGACCCACTTATAGGAGATTCATTTAGAAGTTTCCTACTTAGTCAATAATACGAATCAATTCAGGAAAAGAATAAAGATGAAAAACTCCAAAATTATTTTACTCGGCAATATTAGGACCAACTATCCCTCCTCCCAAAAAGCAAATGCTGTTCGTATGGATGCAACTAGGTGAGAAGCGTCTGTGTATTTATAGAGGAAACAGATAATGACGACGTCACTGGCCCTCCGTCATCACCATTAAATTGATTCACCTACTTTGGTACTCATTTTCATTTACCACTTGAATTCGCACCTGTTTGTTACGGCCCATCTCAATGCCTCTGTGTGCCTTGATTAAAAGGCATATTCATTTAAGAGAGCTTGGAGTGCGTTCACCTATAGTAAATTTGACCCACTTATAGGAGATTCAAGGAATCCGCCGATAGGAACAACCAACGAGTTTAGAAAATTTGCTGGCGTGAAATTTTTTTTTGACGGCGTGAGACAATTCCGAGCAGTATTATGCTCACGTATAAAAGCCTATCGGCTAATTATATAAAAGTAAATTGTGTAGCCAGAGCTTGATATGTGAAAAGACCGAAATTTGAAAGGAACCCGCTAAAAACGAAAATGATAGCATTAACTACTGAAAAAGACTTTTTGACTTTTTAGTTGGAAAGTTATAGTGAGGTTGGCCCCTGTACCTAGGATTAGTTGCACCTACTCTATACTTATTTTTACACTGAAGGCGTTCCGTTTGTGATGGGTTGACTCTGCATATCAACCGTCTCCAATGCTGGAGAAGCATGTAAGACAATTGTAGCTTCGTGAACCGTTGGATTTCGCCGATTTTATTTTTCTCTTTTATCATTTTCCCGTCTTGCTTTCTGGTTTCCCGCTTTTAAAACTCCGTGGTTCGTCTGCAGCTTTTCACCATTTTTCGAATCCATTCATCTACAGATGCCAGGGAATATATAATCTAATAGTTCACGAAATATTAAGAAGACCTAGCTTGGCAGATCAACAGCTGTCATTGCGCGACAGATGAGCAAGCCGATTTCACCGACGCCTTTGTTTTTTTTTCGTTTGCCGTTTTTTCCTTTTTGTGTGTCGTACGACTGGATGGCGTGAAATAGTTTATCGATCGGTGCCGACGAGAACTAGATTTCCCTCTCACCATAGCTTCACTTCGGTGGGCGCTTTTATTAATCGTTCATAAATATTAAATGAATTGATATATCAAAATTGTACAGTTTCCATTCGGACAAATATCCAAAAGTGTAAGGTGCATATTCAATTCATAGAGCCTGTCATGCATAGAGTTCAGAGAGCAGGCACATCATTCCGTACAATATTTTTGATAGGAAATTTGTGCAACTTTAGTCTGCTGTTTATCTATAAGGGGACAGGGTTTAGGTAGATATATAATATTTATTAAATATCAACACTATTTCCTAATATTCTCAAACGAGCATATTAAATTGCATTTATATTATTATTATAGTTTTTTTATATAATATATTAATATGTGAGTATGCATTTAGTATTCTATTATTATTATAATTTATATAATGTATTAATATATAATAATTTATACCATAATTATAATTTACATAATATATTATTGTTATATATATTAATATCAATATATAATATTAAAGATCTACATTTTGCAGGATTGGTCCCACATTACAAAAACACCCTAATGTGTTGAACCATTCTACCATCTATTGGATTAATCTACCAAATTATGTATCTGCATGACTTGATAGATTGAATTCACAATTGTGGAAAAATATTGAAGACAACAAGCTTAAGCATGCAAGTGTCCTAGATGATTTTATGCAAACTTGGCTAGGGACGCTGATCGACGAGAAGCATGAGGAGGCACCAATGTCACCCACACACACATGGGTGGGATTTGAAGGAGGAACAACAATAGGTAACACACGTGGATCAAGGACTACCATATCATCACCAATAAGAGGCACATAAGCATCTAAATCAGGAGCATCCTTCAAATCAGGAGCAACCTCAACCACATCCACAGTAAGGTGTTCATGTAGAGCATTCTTCCACTAGGAGGAAGATTGCAAAACCTTCAAGTGAGGGAAATCTGATGCTAGATGACCTGTAACAAAACACTACCTACATCGAAAAGGAATGCCTTCATAATCCAAGATCTAACTGCAAGAATGATCAACAACTTGCAAAACAACCTCTGTTGGGAGAGGGTTAGACAAATCCAACTCAATAAGAATACGAGCATAGGTGGTATGAGAGAACAAAGTGGTGGCTTGATCCACCATAATTTGGAACTTCCCAAAGAGTTAACAATGCCAATATAGCAAGAATTACACAAAAAATGTAGAGGAAGATTTGGGAGGTGAATCCAAACTTGTAGTCAATTGAAGGACTTAGTAAGAGAGTTAAAAGAGGAAATCCAAGGCTTGAGAAGGAGGGTATGCTAGCCCCAAAACTAAGAGCGAGCATCAAAAACAATGTTCCGATCAGAAACTGATTCAAAAACAACCACAAAGAATCCCTTTACACAAGGGTGAATTTCAATTTTTCCCCTCGTAATAGGACACCACTGCTAAGAGATCCAAAGGTTTAAATCACTATGTCATGGCCATAGTCTATCAAATCAGCAGATTAGACCTTTCTGAGAGAAATACTCCTCATTTTCTAAAACTTCATCCCCCAAAACCACCACAAGGGGATACAGAGCAGGTTGAGTCACATATCTCCCAGTCATAGGAGTAGTAGGAATAGCATTAGCGCCATCAACATGCCTCGAAGGAGAAGGAATATTAGTGTGAACAGTATTGGCATGAGATCCATTACTGGGGATAGGGAAAGAGGAGGTATGCCACCACCAAGAGTGCCAGTGCCACATCCCCAACCCTCTGACGACCCTTGCTCCAAAGGCATTTGAACCATGATCTCAGCAACGTCCACCTACAAGGGCAAATAATTACCCGACAACATCAAATCCACCAGTAAATTGTAATCTCTAGAGCAGGAAACCCCAGGACTATGACAAATGAGCAGGTAACTTTCATTTGGAATCTAAAGAGCACACAAGAGTGAGCATGGTGCGTCCATGAGTGGGAGCGGGAGTTTATAAAAATTAGTGCTTAAATTAGAGTTTGAATTGAATAATTTAATGTTAAATTATGGTTGGTTAAGTTCCATAAAAAGAAAATTATAGTAAATCTCATCTAAATATTTGTCGAGAAATGGAACCAATTATAAGATTTAAAAAGATTTGAAGAGAACCTTAACTTTTATACTTTCTTCTGAGAAAAATCAATACATGATCATTTTGTTTTCCTTGAGGGATTCAAATACCAATTCTATTTATAAATATTATTTAAAATAATTTTTGTATATTCTCTAAACAAAATATTATCTACTGCATAGCTAATTCAATCGCATTATTAAAATTTTTGAAGCTGCAAGCAATGCTAGAATATTATACTTCACCATCCTTTTTCTTATGGCATGGAAAATTCAAAGTGTTAGGGACCAAATTAAGAGTAATTATTTGTTAATTTTATTTGAATTTGAGAAAATTAAACATTAAAATGATAGTCTCAATGAGGAATATTTATACTTTAATAACTTTTGTAGTTAGTACTATAATTGTAATGACCCAACCCAATGAATCACTAACTAATCATACAATTAACCACACATTTTCCACATGTTTTTCTTTTGCATATGTATATCACAAGAATATACATAACATAATAATATAGCAAGAAAATATGTGAATAATACTCATAACAAGAAATTTCATACAATACTTTTTATTAATCTCATTTCTATAACATCTCACTATTATATCTATTAAGTGTGAGAAAGGTGAATGATGAGACTAGTATACACACTAGATCAAACCCTCTTTCACAATAACATTTAAGGACAAGATTGAGCCAAATGACTACTAGATGAAGGTGGACTTAGCTACAAATCTTGTACTCAGGAGTGCTATGGAATGAACTAATTTAATCAAGCCTTTTATAAAACCCTAGGTCAATAATACACTAAACCCTAGTTCTATGATGATATGATTATAACAGAAGATGTACAACAAATCTCTAGAAACCAAATGTACAGGGAGGACCAAGAAGATGATAGAACCTGTGTCTTGGAAGTGGAGATGTTGAAGGACTATTTCAAGAGTGCTCAAGTCCTAAAAGGTGGAATCTTCAGAAATTGTAAACTGGAGAAATACTATAGAGATTGCCCTGATACCAGATCTAAAGTTTGTTGGGGCAAAAGGCTAGGGTGCCAGTGCTCAAGTCCTACATAGAGGAATACTCCTGAAATGTTGTCAGATCTTGAAACCTTGATCTTTGCAAGGTCTTCCTCTATCTTCATATTTCCTAGATCTCGCACATGTAACCTGCACACAAGAAGAAAAAAAGGGATTTGGGGGTTATGGTGTTTAGGGACTTCCCTCAGTCAAATCCTGAGATAGCATTCAAGCTTCCCAACACTGTTGATAGATAAAGAGAGTGTGCCCTTTTAGGGTAGATGCTAAACACAAAATCAATATGATGAATCAAATGATGATGAATAACAATGATATCACCATGTGATGAAACCCTTAGAGGATGAATGCTCTTCATCTCATAAGGAGAGATAGATGATAACTTCAAACTTGCAACAACACACATAATGACAATACAAATATGCTCTAGAATCACAATGAATGCTCTTTACTCCAATGCTTCAAGTTGGTTATCTCTATCTACGTTCATAATGAATTCAAAAATACACTTATATGTGCTTTCCTGCAAACAATCATAAAAATTAAACCAAAAGAGCTGACAAAGAGAAACCTTTTGGAAGGTCCTGAGCCAACATAACTTTGATTTTAATGCAACCAACTATGGAAGACTTGGGCAGTGGTGTCCAAGTCTTTGAGCCCCTTTTAGGTTTGGGATAAGATAAAACATGGGCCCCTTATTCCCAATTTACATTTGTTTCTAGCAATTTTGCATCGGGATGAATATTTAGAATGTATAATGTAATCATAGGGATCTAGTAACTAAACAAGGAGGTAAAAAGACATGTGTCCACTTTTTACTCCATAACATTTAGCCCCCACTTTAATGTGTGTATGATCTTACGATCAATACATGCATTAAAGTATGGTCAAAGCACATCAAACACTAGAGTGAAAACACACCCAAAGTTTGGAGAACTATTTCTAGCCCCCAAGCTTAGACAAACATAAGAAAACACTTGACAGTCATGCAAAATATAGATAATACAGTAAGGAATCACGCAATACATGAAGAAGACAATAAAAAGGCATGCAATACACAGATAAGGCATCATCGCATTCACGCAGTACACTAGGCATACACAAAAAGAAGACACAATTATATAACCCTAACTAGGTGATGGGGGGATCTCATTGCTACGTGTTGCCATCAAAAGCACACAAAACACATAGCATGGGGGGAGCTCATCTCTACTCACCACCACAAAACATGCAAAACACACGACGTGGGGGGGAGATCATCGCTATGGACCGCCATTAAACATGTAAGACATGCAAAGAAGACACACAAAATACATGAGCACCATAGAGTATGTCATCGACACACTATACGCCTTAAACACATCAAACACGGGTGATGGGGGGAGTTCATCGCTATGAGCCACCATTTAAGACATGCCAAACACACATGATGGTTGAGCTACGCTACCACAACTGCCAAAGACACGCTTAAGGGTGAATAACTCAGGATCCAACCCCACCTCCGCAGAGGATTTTTTAAAAGGATGTGCAACCACTCAAGGGAATACATAATCCTACCTTCCGCAAAAGGGCTTTCAAAAACATACAACCCCACCTGCATCACAGAGATGCCTTACAGTAAAAAGGAAGCATGTGCACAAAGTATACAACCCCACTTGCATCACGAAGTTGCCTTACAATAAAAAGGAAGCATATGCAAACATGCTTTATCACAATAGCTAAGATATCCATGTTGGCAGTGAGCCAGCATCTCTTGCAGGATTCGTGACATGCTTAACTGCGTCCCATGGATTCATTAACTCTGGCGGTTGTATCGGGCATTAACAGGTCAACCTTTTGGTGCAACAACAATCATGGGCCAACAATCCAAGCATTTACCATGCAATATATGCCCCTACCTTAAAGTGGTTGATCCCACTTGCCGGTAGCATCACGTTTAAGGTACAATTGAAAACATGCAAGGGAACAAGAGCTTTCGCAATGCCCATGCCCCAAAGTGACATGTGCTTATGATGGTTAATTGATTCCAACAATCACAATAGAAACACATTAGTATTATATGCTAACAATTAACAAACTTTGGTTAGAAAAATCTTAAGTGAAGATAACAACCAAATCATCTTACGAACAATTGATAAAAAAATAAGTCAAGATACCACTAAAATAAAACAAGGCTATACTTATGGGTTCAAAACCGAGTATAGTCATGAGGTTATACTTCAGGTAGAACTGAGTGTAACTACAAGGTGAGATAGAAAAACATTCCAAAGTGCCTAGAAGCAGATTTAGAGTATTGAAAGGTCTGTTATAAGAATTTCACAACATAACACATGATCACATCATGACAAAAGTGATTCTACTAGTCAAGCGTCAGTAATAAACTACCCCCATCTTCATATATGGATTGGGTCTAGGGTAAAAGCACAAAGTTGTGTCACACTTTTATAAAGAAAACGACCAATGCTGATCCAACTTTTAAACTTGAATCACTAAAAAGTGACATAACATTTTGAATTTTGAAATGATGTAAACTAATAAAATATTTATTTTTTAGTATATTTTATATTTGTATTTTTTGAAAAAATTTAAAAAATTATTTGAATATAGTTTTTAATAAATTGACACTATATTTTAGTTGCTGATAAAACGTTGAAAAATGAAGTTACATGAGACGTCAATCTTTATATAGTAAATTTTATTATTTTTTTCTTCAATTTTTTTTGTGTATTTATAACTTGAAACTTTAGTGCATGGATATATTATTTTCCAATTTTGATAAATATATATTTTTAAATAAATAATAAAATGTGCGTGTATTAAAACGTAGTTGTTTCCATTTGACACCAACTTTTATATTAACTATTTATCTAAAATAGAAAAAAAATTATACCATCTTGATATAGATTCTTTTATCTAGTGCATCATATTTTTTTTCAATTTTTTTCAATAAGTTTTGCTATTTTTCCTTGACATGGTAACCAACCTAATGTTTTGTGCTAATAACCTACTTTTAGTAAAAATAGAAAGGAAAATATAAACAATAATTAAACTATTAAAAAATATATATTTTTGAAAACTAAAATTATAGATCTACAAAAGGGTATTTTTATATTTTTTAAAAATGTTATTTACATGAGTAGAAGTTGTTGAAATATCAAGTTTTTTAAATAATTTTATTTTTTTTGGTAAATTGGCCTCATAGTGGTGCTACATATGCATTTAGCTAACAATTTTAGTTGGAAAAGTTGTGGACATATCTAACTTAGCTAGAATTAATCTTACAAGATCATATGTTTGACCAAAATTGATTTTTAGTTAGAAATACTTAAATTTACTCGTGCTGATAAGTCAGATGAAAGTGTGACACAACTTTGTGCTTTTACCCTCCATTTTTATTCTTGTTAGGGACAAACGGTCCTTATCAGAAGTGTATATTTGTTTTCATCCATTGACTAGTAGAGACACAAGTACAATGGAAGAATGAAATCGTAAAAAATGAGAAAGGGGACAAAAAGGACTTAGGGTCACAATGTGGGAAGATGCCCCCAAGACAACCTCCATAACGTTATGCCCCCAAGGCACCACACATAACAATTGCAACAAGAGAAGTGTAGAAGAATAGAGAAACAAATAGAAGGAATGTTATAATGGAAGCAGTCTCTTTGTATCCTTGACCTTACAAGAGTATCAAGAGTCATCCAAGGAGACCTAAACAAACATTTAACACTACATGGAGGAACACAACACAACAACATAAATGCCTAGGAGGAGGCCACCCTTGAGAGCAACTTGAAGAAGTGCTACATCAAGTGTGGCTCAATGAGGGAGAAATATTTACCCTCTAGCCATTGTCCTTAATCACATCATCTTCTTCCCAGTCTTGATCTTCATCTTTGTTTACCATCAAGGATTCATGATTTTCCACATTCTTCAGCATTTCTGGAGAGGAAGCTGGTACAAAATTGATTTTATGATTTTGTGATAGATAACTTATCTCTTGAAGTTTTTCTCCCAATCCTTGTAAGGATGGTAGAGGAGGAACCTTGGAAAAAATTCCCTTTCCTTTCATTTGAGGTGGTGTTGGAGTACCTTGAATTTTGATCACCAATTTGAAGTGAGGAGGCACATTAGGTACCTCATGCCCAATGATTTTAGGAACATTAGTACACTTATCTACTATCCCCTTAGTGGGTGGAATAATTCTATTAATGATAATTGAATTAACTTTGTTTTCACTTTGATTAAGCTCAACATCCATCCCCAAAGGATTTAATTTGAGAGACCTTTCTTCATCCACCAATGCTTTGTCTTTTGAAGGGAGAGCATTGGAACGAAGGGAAGGTAAAGTTTTGTTAAGTGAATTGTTGATGATTGTATCTTTAGTGATGTCCAAGGGGTTTGAACATGAAACCAAAGGAGAACTATCCATGGTCTTGACATCTTTAGAGAGATCCAAGGAACATGGACATGAATCAACTAAAGGAGGAATATCAAGGGTCTTCACTTCCTTAGTGATATCCAATGTACTTGAACATTCGATAAAAGGTGGGAGATCCATAGGATGAGTCATAGAAGCCTCATGTATTACATTATTTGAAAAAGATTTTAGATTATTAGATAAATGCCCATTATCTATCCATGGATGATCCTTCATAAGAGGAGGTTCTTCATTCACTAATGCTTCATCCTTTGATGGGAGAGTATTAGAATGAAGGGAGGGTATGGTGATGTTCAGGGATGTGTCAATGATTTCATCCTCTTGCACCAAAATGTCCTCATAAGTGGGAACACTTTTGGGGAGAGGGATCCAAATCATGGGGTGAAATAGGCAAAGATAGCTCACCATGATATGTATTAAAGAGTAGATCCATGGAATTATCATGACTTGTAGTAGGATGTGTTTGTTAATGAAGATGTTTATACCAGAAGTGGTTAGTTTGGATATGGATCAGGGTATGTTGGATATTGAAAAAGTTTCTCCAGGAAGGGAAGTTTGTGTTGAGAATTTAGAGATAGGAGAGACTTGTAATCAGCAAAATATAAAGAATACAGGAGAACAAAATGTCCTAGAAGATGGAGAAATCCCCTCTTCCAATCAGGTTAATATCAATGATAAGTTAACTTCTTCAAATCATTCTTGAAAGAGCTAGCTATAATCAATGAAGATTTGTCTTTGGATGGATTAGTGATTAAGGATTCAGTGTTTATCTCTAAACAAGGTTCCTCTTAGGATATTATTAAAAATTTAGATTTGGGATAAAAAGGTTTTGAATTTGATGTCCCTTCTTCCAACCCAATTATAAGAGATGATTCTCCATCTAACCCAATTATTCAATTGATTAACGATTTAAACTCAGGAGATGATACTTTTGATGTACCTCTCTTTGTGAAGGATTCTGAGGTAAAAACCAAAGAGGTAACAGATAATAATGTGGTTCCTTTTCCTTTTGAGGGTGCATGGAAATTGGTGGCAGATATCATGCATAAAGTAGGCTATGATATTATTGATCAGATAGTAGGTGAAGTGATGGCAGAAGAACCTAGTGTGGATCCTAATGTGATCACTTAGATAACTCAAACTCTGTTAGAAGAAGAGGTGATTCCTTCAACCCTGTCAAAGAGGGGCAGGAAAAGTAAGGCAAAAAAGACCAAGGAAGAAATTTAGGGAGGAATTCAATCAACTCTAGATAGGGTTATTCCCATGAGGAGAACATGTCATTCTCCTCAAAGGCAATGAAGATCATCTCATGGAATGTTAGGGGCACAATGCCTCTAACAAAAGACACTTGATAAAGTGTTAGATTGATAGTGCAGGAGCAAACATAGTTCTTTTGCAAGAAACAAAATTCTCTATTTCATAAGGGAATGACACTTTTTTCTAAATTGTTTAAGTGGGATTTTATTCAATTTGCTGCTGTTGGAGCCTTTGGGGGTTTGGCAATTTTATGGGATAAGTCAAAAATAGAGGTTAGGGATTGTTTTGGAGCCCAAAATTGGATTCTTGTTAAAGTTAAGAGCGAGGATTTAAGTTTCTAGATTTTTAATATCTATGGTCCTGTTTCAACATGGGAAAAGAAAGCTTTGTGGGATACTCTATCTGCTATCATATCTAATTCAAAAGAAGAAAAAGTTGTACTTGGAGGTGATTTTAATCCTATTCAAAATATGGAGGAGAAAAATGGAGGTATAACCCCTCCTTTGAAAGTCCTATCAGATTTTTCTAGATTTATTAATGAAAATTGCTTCTTTGACCCTTCTCCTACCAATGGCAAATTCACATGGAAAAATAGAAGGCAAAAATTGTCTTATAGCAGAAAGATTGGATAGGTTTCTTTTATTAGCAGATTGGCTTCATGAGAATTATAACCTGCACTCTTTGATTCTACATTTTTTTGGTTCAGATCACTATCCTATTGCCTTGGAGGCGAGTCCTTCTCTATTGAATTCTGGTAAAAAATCTTTCAAGTTTGAGGAAATGTGGTTTAGAGATGAAAACTTCCTTTCTCTTCTGAACAATTTGTGGTCATCAACACCTTTTATTGAAGGATCTAGAATGTATCAACTATGTAAAAATTGGGTTGATTGAAAGTTTAAATTTTGGAGTGAAATAGAGTGAATTTCAAGAATATTCTAAGTTAGAAAAGCCAATTAATTTCTTGTTTAGAGTCTATCAATCCTGAGATTATCCAAAATGGAATGAATCAAGAGTTATTTGAAAAAGAGAAGTCAATTCAAAAAGATCTGGAGGAGATTCTAGCAAGAGAAGAGATTTATTGGAGGCATAAATCTAGGGAAACATGGCTAAGGGAAGGTGATAGAAATTCAAAGTTTTTCACACCTCTTTAAAAGTTAGAAGACAGTAGAACCTAATTCATTCAATTATTTCAAGAGAAAGGGAACTTTTGACAGATTTATCTTTTATTCGAGTAGAAGTAGTGAAGTTCTTTTCTAATATTTTATCCAATCATAATTATGATCCAGATCCTTCTTTAGTCAATGAGATTCTTGAATGTATCCCCGAGTTAGTTCAAAAGGAAGATAGTGATCTATTGCTCAAAGAATTCACTCTAGAAGAAGTAAAAGGAGTTGTCTTCTCTTTGGATCTAGACAAAGCTCCAGGCCCATATGGATTTACACCTTTATTTTTCTAGAAGTGTTGGGAGTTTATAGGAAGGGATATTTGGATTGCTCTAGAAGAGGCTAGGAGAAATAGGTCGATACTGAAGGAAATGAATACCACTTGTATAGTTTTCATTCCAAAATGTAGTTCCCCAAGTACTTTTGCTGACTTTAGACTGATTTCTTTGTGTAATACTATATATAAAATATTTACCAAAGCAATCACCTCATGTCTAGCTTTGATCATTCTAAAGATAACATCAGAGGAATAAGGAGGTTTTGTTCCTAGTAAAGAAACTTCTGAAGTAGCTTTAATGACACATGAAATCCTCCATTCTATCCAAACAAATAATTTATAGGCTATGATTCTAAAATTGGATATGATGAAGGCTTATGATAGAGTTTCCTGGAGTTTTCTGATGAAAGGGTTGGCTAAATTTGGGTTTTCTAAAAATTGGTGTAAGTGGATTTTTTCTTGTATCTCAAGAGCTAGATTTTCAATTTTGGTAAATTATGGTTCTCCAGCAAGTTTTTTTCAGTCAAGCCAGGGAGTCATACAGGGTGATCCAGTTTCTCCTTTTTTGTTCATTATTATGGTTGAAGCTTTGAGCATGTTCATTTTAGCCCAGAATATTAAAGGTGAATGGAAAGGTGTATCTATCCCAAGGGTCCCTTTTGCCTTCACACATACTCTTTTTGCAGATGACACATTATTGTTTGGATTTCCTTAATTATCAAAAGCAAGAGGTATTAAAAAGGTGATTTCTCTTTATTGTCAAGTTTTAGGTCAAGTTGTAAATCCAGCAAAGACAAAGATTTTCTTTTTCAAAACTAAGCCTTCTACTCAAACTCAAATAGCTGCTCTCCTTGGCTTTAATATTGATTCACTACCTTCTCAATATTTAGGAGTGCCCCTTTTTTATGGACTTCAAAAAAATGAGTTTTGGTCAAAGGTTATTAAGGCTATTTAGAAAGGAGTTGCTTCATGGAAAGGTAGATGGTTGACTTTAGCTGGAAGAATAGCTCTTATCAAATCAGTTTTGACAGCCATACATATTTATATGATGTATACATTAAGAATGCCAAAAGGAGTGATTTGTGAAATTGAAAAGTTTTTGAGGATGTTTCTTTGGAAAGGAAATTAAAATAAGGAGAGAAAGATTGCCCTTATAGCTTGGGAAAACGTTTGTTCTTCAATTCATCTTGGCGGTTCAGGAATTCACAGTTTAGGAAGCCATAATTTGGTTCTAGGAGCAAAGATGGCCTGGAATCTATTTGCATAGAGGCAAAATGGTGCAGATTGATGAAATACAAATATCTAGACTCGTCTTTACGAGAAAGAGTTTTTACAATATCTAATCCTCCATCAGGGTCTAAGGTTTGGAATTTTCTTATGGATTGTAGAAAGGTAATTCTTCCTCATTTATCTTGGGTCATCAATAAAGGAAATAAAGCTTTATTTTGGTCTAATTCTTGGAATGGTCATCCACCCTTAAGTCTCCAAGCAGGGATAAATCAAGCTAGGATAGTTCTATCAAATTTATGGGGGTCTAAGGTAAAGGATTATATATCTTCTGACCCTAATTCTATTTTGCCTAGGGTAGTAATGAGAGATTTTAGTAATTTCCCCTTTCCAAATGATCAGAAAGAGATTCTATCTAATGTACTAAAGAATAGAAGAATTGCTACTTCAGATAAGGATGATGAGCTTATATGGTCTTTTTCCAAGTCAAGGATTTACTTAGTAAAAGAAGGATATCTTTCGATTATGCAGTTAAGGAGTTCTTTAAATCCTAAATGGCCCTGTTATCTCTATTAGAACAAGGCTTATTTATCGAAAGCAAGGGCATTTGCTTAGTTACCATTCAATAATAAAATTTTAACAAGTGGTTAGTTACGCTGGGAATTTCAGGTTCTTTTTAGTGTCTCCTTTGTGGTTCTGAAGAAGAAAGCACAAATCATCTTCTAGTGTCCTACTCTTTTGCTTCTGCATGTTGGTATTGGGTTAGTGAAAAACTGAGTTGGTTCTCTCCTCTCCAAGATAAGTTACAAAACCTCTTTTATAGTTGGCCTATTCTTCATAATGGATCAACTTTTTGAGCTTTATGGTTAGTTGTTCCTTCAATTGTTATTTGGAGTATATAGTTGGCGAGGAAGAGGAGAATATTTCAAAATGAATGTAGAAGCCTTGAGGATATTCTTTATCTAATCGAGAGATCTATCTATGAAACTGTCATGGCTCATCTTAATAAACCTAGAATTACAACTTTGTCTTTCTCTAACTGGGATTCACTCATGTTAAGGAATTGGAAATATATGAGTCCTCCTTCATCAAAATGTTTTTCTACTTTGAAGAAAGTAGATAGAAGTGTGATTACTTGGGTACTTCCCTTTGATTCACAAATCAAACTTAATTTCAATGGAGCTTCAAGAGGAAACCAGGTCCTTCAGCTATTGGTTGTGTTTTAAGAAATTCATCTAGGGAATTACTTTCAGCTTTAGCCAATATAATTCTAGAAGGAACAAATAATTAGGCTAAAGCAACTGCAGTATTTGAGGGTTTAAAATTAGCATTAGTAAGGGCTTTAAGAATATTTGTATTGAGGGGGATTCTTTAATAATAGTGAATTCTCTTAAATAAAAATAAGGTCTTAACTGGCAGCTTCTCTATTCTCTTCAAGAGGCCTGGAACTTGTTGGATTTGTTTGAATCCTTTTTTATTTCTCACTGCTACAGGGAGGGAAATAAATTGGAAGATGGTTTGGGAAATTTGGATTTGGATTTTAATTTGGAGGGTAAATTTCTTGATAATATGTCTATTAAAAATTTCCTCATCTTTTGAGTATTGTTTAGAATGAAGGTGGTAATCGTTTGAGTGAAATTCCTCGAGGTGACATTAAATTATCTTTGCATACTCATTTTTAAGCCAAAGGAAGGAAGTATTCAAATGGCCTTAGTGGGAGTGGAAAGTGGATCCTAGAAGTTCGAAGGGATATATCTCTATACTAGAGATATAGTTTTTATCTAACTTTTGTTTAATTTTTGGTAGGTTCATCCTTATATGTTGATTATCACCAAATAGTTAGTGGCATATTTAATTTGTTTGGCCACCAGCGAACATGTGTGAACAATACATTTTCATTCATGTTTTCTTATGTCATCTAGTCCATTTTCATTTTCTAAAGGATGAAGATGATTACTCAACTTTAATGTAACTCGTAGAAAGCTTGTTAAATTGATACCTTCACTCTCTTTTCATTATTTGAGAATCTTCTTCTTACTTTGCAATTGCTTTTGTTTTCTTTCCAACATTTGCTCCAGTTCTATAGTCAGTTTTTGGTAGATAGATTCTCTACTTCACAACAAAGGGCTTTTCTTCCTTGTTCAGAAATGGGAACTCCCTTCTCAAGGAGCTATGTAGTCTAATTTGCTTCCAAGGGTTTTTAACATCTTTAACAAGGATGTGGAGAATGCCATTGTTGTTGTTTGTGGCAAGGAAATGCTCAGCTTCCAATGACCAATTTATCCTTTGCAAATGGTTTCTCATTTCCTTTCTAATGCCATGCACTTATTGCAAAACATTGAGATGGTGAGAATCATGGTAGATAAGTTTGTTTAGGGCTTCCTTTTCTCTATGGAGAGGTTTGTTGTTGCGGTGGAGAATTATGATCTTCACCAGGGTCCGGCTCCTATTGGAGGGCTCTTTCATCCTGAGGATATTAGAGATGTTCTAGAAATTCATTGTGCCTACAGTGCCATCACCCATGGTTTGCAAAATAACTATGTGCCCTCGGTGGAGAATTATTTCCATTTTCATGTAGGGGAGATGGGAGAGATTATGGAGGAAGTAGTGCAGGAGGTTTTTTAATTGTTACACTTTTTGATCAACTTTCAACCCCCCTGCCACCTGTGGTCAATGAGGAGGCTCATATGGATCGTTAGTGCCATGAATTTTTTTTTGATAATTTAAACGAAATGCTAGATTAATGTTTGTAGAAGGTTTTTTGTCTGTTCATATGGTATCTTCTATAAGTATGTTATATATTTTGCTTACCCCTCCCCTATTTGTGAGGGTTCTCCAGTTATAGCCTGTTAATATTTGTATCAAGATATCGACATATCTTCTTGTGGGAGCTTTTTTGTAATTCCCCTTTTTATATATTAATATAATATTTTAGGTGCTATGCACGTTTTGCCTAAAAAAAAGAACTACCATGATCATTTTTCTCATGACTATTCATGGAGATGAACTCAGTGAGGTCTTCTAATATCAAAGAATATATGCCCATGAGAGTTGTGAAGCTATCAAAATTAGATATATAACAAAGTATTTCATAAATGGAACATATAGATACATCAATATCATGTACATGGATGCTATGTGGTCTAAAACATGAGGATGCATATTAGTGAATTTTGTGAAAGTTTCAAAGCCTACAATGTATGCAAACAAAGATTCCAAAGATGAATAACAAGAAGAATCCATAATGAAATGAGAATGTGATATGGGACAGCAATGTATAATCAAATTTATTAAGTATCACCAATATGAGAGACTTTTGTACACCAAGACACTAGTTTGAGGAAACTAGGTTTTTGAAGCTTTTTGCAAAGATAAAAAACACACTAGTGTCACTACACACAAAGTGATTATGATGTTAAAGGTGCTGCACACAAAAAGGTAATTCAAGAAACTTTAAGATTTCTTGCAAGGATATGTAAAAGAGATGTCGAACTTCTTATGTTGAAATACACAATGTGTAATTACAAATGTATGAATTTTCAAATCCATGATGTGAAATGCTACAAAATTTTCAAATCAAGGATGTGAAATAATGCAAGATTATTATGCAAAATTAGATTTAATGAATATTTGTTATCACTAATATGATCATGCAAGAGAATTTTTGAAACCCTAATGTAAAATTTTACCAAAATACAACCTTTTTGAATGCCTAAATATATACTTTTTTCAAATTTATGCAAGATTTTCAAATGAATATTGATAAATATGCAATGAATCAATGCAAGATCTGATTTGAACAATCAACAAGATGCAAATTCTTGAAACTATGGGTTCACCAAAATGTTAAGTGTGATATGCACACTAGATCAAACCCTCTTTCACAATAACATTCAAGGATAAGTCCGAGCCAAATCACTACCAAACGGAGGTGGACTTAGCTGCATATCTTGTACTTAGGAGTGCTATATAGAATGATATGATTTAATCAATCCTTTTATCAACACTTAGGTCAATAATGCACTAAACCCTAGTTCTATGACGATCTAATTATAACAGAAGATGTACAACAAATCTTTAGAAACCAAATGTATAGGGTAGATCAGGAAGATGATAGAACCTATGTCTTGGAAGCAGAGATGTCGAAGGACTATTTTGAGAGTGCCTAAGTACTAAAAGTTAGAATCTAAAAAAACTATAAACTAGACAAATGCTACAGAGATTACCTTGATACTAGATCTGAAGTCTTCTAGGGAAGAAAGACTAGGGCACCGATGCCCAAGTCCTACATAGAGGAATATTCTCAAAATACTGTCAGATCCTGAAACCTTGATCCTTACTCAGTCTTCTTGTATAGATTCATATTTCTTGAATCTTACACCTGTAACCTACACACAAGAAGAAGAAAAGGGGTTTGGGGGTTATGGTGTTTAGGGACTAGCCTTAGTCAAATCTTGAGATAACATTGAAGCTTCCCAACACCATTGATAGATAAGGAGAGCATGCCCCTGCAAGGAAAAGGCTAAACACAAAATCAATATGATGAATCGAATGATGATTCAAACAACAATGATATCACCTATGTGATGAAACCCTTAGGAGGATGAATGATCTTCAACTCATAAGGAGAGATAGATGATAACTTCAAACCTGCAATAACACACAATGACAATACAAATATACTCTAGAATTACAATGAATGCTTTGAATGCACTTTACTCCAATGCTTCAAGTTGACTATCTCTATCTGGGTTGATAATGAATTCAAAAACACAATTATATATGATTTCCCGCTAACAATCATGAAATTAAACCAAAAGAGCCAACAAAGAGAAGCCTTTTGAAGGGTCCCATGTTGACATAACTTTGATTCTTCCTCGACCAGCTAGGGAAGACTTGGGTGGTGGAGCCCAAGTCTTTGAGCCCCTTTTAGGTCTAGGATAAGATAAAACATGGGCCCCTTATTCCCAATTTACATTAGTTTCTAGCAATTTTGCATGGGGATGAATATTTAGAATGTAATCACGAGGACCTAGGAGCTAAATGAGGAGATAAAAAGGCATGTGTCCACTTTTTACTCCATAACAATATCATAATTAAATTTCATACTTTCTCATATCTTCATAAATGTCATTAAAACCAAAAATAATAAATAAAAGAATTCAACAATAAATACTAAAAAATCAATCAAAAGAATCATCACAACAATACAAAAGAGTCAAAAGAAACACGACAGTAAGATTTTGGTGCCTAAGGAGGAGGACAAGTTGGTTTTTCAATACTAGAATGTGATGAGGGAGATTCTCATCCTCAATACTAAGAAGGACAAGTAAAATGTTGCGTTGCAAGTGATGGAGGAGGAGATTAAAGAGTTAAAGGAGAACATGAAGAAGATTGGGGAAACTAGAAAATCCAACATGAAGCCTAGTGTGGAGAGCCTAAAATTCCTAAGGGAAAATATCAATTAAGAGACCAAGGAAGGAGCTCAAGAATACTAGAAAGGAAGAAAATACATGTGGGGCAACACTAGCAAAGGTAAAAGAGCCAAAGGAGATTTTAGTGTTGACAGGGGCCTCCTCATGTTGGAATTGGAAGTAGATGATGTTCTAAACAAGCTATAATTTATCTTGGAACCTTTTTTTGTTGTGGGGTGGTTTTCTCTTGGCTTGGCTATTTTTTGTCTCTTTTCTACTATTTGGTTTGTTAGTCATGGCTCACTCTAGCTGCCCTATAGGTATGTTTCTACTTCTTTATTACTTGATGGTTGTGTTGTTGCTATAATATTTTCTCTCTACAAGGTTTATAGTCCCTTCAAAACCAACTTATCTAATTCAAAAGAATATAATTATCATCTCAACAATAAATATTATGACTCACAAAGTAGTAACCAATTTGAAAATAACCTATTTTAACATTGTAAAAAGGAATCAAGTCAATAATAAAATATCCATGATAATGGAAAAGAATAATAATTAATGAATAATGAATCTAAGGGGAACAAGTTTAATTCTACTATTAGTAGGCAATAGTCACCACTATGATCTCTATAATGAAAGGAAGGCATATAAAATAGGAAAAAATCTTGTACTATCATTGAGAGGAGAGAATGTGAATTGGCTATGATCTAAACAATTTTAAAAAGACCATTCACACATGCAATAACATGCAACACATAGAAATTATAAATGTGATATAATACTTACCTTAGAAAAACCCTTTTGGGAATACCCAATAACAAATGAGCGAAAATGTAAATTTTAGTAATCAACAATGAGGTTAAAACACAAACTGTGTAGACAAATTTTTGTAGAATAACCCTCTACGAAATATAAGTGATACATATCTCTATTTAAGCATCTAATATATAGACCAACCCTAGAACCATATCTCTATATAGTGCTACATAAAGTGCCACCTCAAGTGGGGCACCCTTTTCCATAATGCTACATTAAGTAATACAAAAGAATATACACATAGAACATTGGTATTTTCATGGTGTATGACACACAATCCCAATATTATCCCACTTGTTATACAAATTACAAGAGAAAAAAGAAACAGTAATATAAGTGAACTATTTTCTAAGCATAAAATGCCCACATCCCACTCTGTGATCTAAAATCTTTTGTTCTCATTGAATTTGTCAAAGTATTTATAATGTTCACCAAAGTATCTATCTTCTTAAGCATAACCCTCTGATCTTCCACTATGTCATGAAAAAATGATACTACACATCAATATGCTTTGTTTACACAAAATGTAACCTAATTCTTTGTCAAGATGATGACACTTTGACTATCACATTTTATTCTAAATACTCCTTTGCTTAGCCTAACATTTAAGAACAACCTCTAAAGCTAGATTACCTCCTTACTATTAGAAAGATGGTTGTCATTGCACTAAAATATCGATCTGTTAATTCCTGATACAACCATCATAGTTAATGAATCCACAGGAGGTGGTTAAGCCTTTTCATGAACCCAAGTTCTGCACTACACAACACAAGGAGACCATGGGCGTACACCTTGCAACAATCCCCACCAGCATAAGTGGGGGGTTCGAACCCATGATCCAGGCTTTGATACTAATTGTTAGAAACATGGTTATTGTTGCACCAAAATATTGAAATGTTAATGCCTGATACAATTTCCAGAGTTAATGAATCTATGGGAGGTGGTTAAGCCTTGTCACAAACCCAAGCATTGTGCTGTACAACACAAGGAGACCAAGGGCACACACCTTACAACACTTACATGTATTTGCAACTGCCACATACTTTGCCTTTATAGTGGAAAGAGAGACCATAACATACATTGTTTACTCATCCAAATCATTGCACCACCAAATAGGATAAACACATGGCCATTGTTATACCTCCCACTATCAACATCTCTTGCCCAAACTAAGCCTACAATTCCTTGTATATTTACTAAGATACTTTGGAACTCCATTGTTGTTGCTAACATGGCTACTAAAGATAGTGTTGGTGAAGACATGACTGCCTAAGAACACTGGTAAAAAATAGAGTAATATTTTAAGGTACCATGAAGATATATGAAAACCCTCTTCACTATAGCCTAATGATCATTTCTAAAATTAGCCATAAACTAGCTCAAGACTTATTCTACTTGGGCAATGCCTTATGTGGTTCAACCCATAGCATATATGAATCTCACAACTACACTATCATTAAGTCTATGCATCATATCCTCTCTATAGTTAGAAAGACATTAATCAACTAAGAGTTTTTTCCACAAAATAGGAACACGCAGTTGTTTGTAATCTACTATGCTAAAATGCTATAAAATGGAGTCAACATACTTCCTTTGATTTAAGATAAGTTTTCTATTATCTCTATCCATTTTGATCTCTATCCCTAAGATAAACATAACATTCCCCAAATCCTTAATATCAAACTATAATGAAAGCTAAAATTTTAAATCTCCAATCACATCCTTACTATTACAATGCATTCCCGAGGCAAAATTAGAGGTAAAAGTTTTTGGTAGCAAAAAATTGGATATATGTTAATAATGGATATTAGATTTATAAAATGGACATCTATTTTCAAAATTGATATCCACTATGATCTTGACCAAAAACTATTGTTGGGATTGCCAATGGCCCCCGCAAATATATACTAAAAAATAGAATTATACATAGTTATAGACAAAACTTGATCATTTATTAATCATTGTCACCAAATTCCATAAGCGAGTTCCCTAAGTACACATAAACAACTAAGTGTGAATAGGTCCTAAAAGGAACTAGTTAGGGAATAAACCCTTTTCATACCAACAAAAATTAGCTTAAGAGAACACTAGACATCTCTAGAAATCACTAGGAAACTATGAAGTTGGCTTCAAACATACAAAATGACAATATATACATGACAACATGCTCAATATTAAGGAGGAGTATTGGAAAATCTAATCCTAGGAAAATGTCAAAATTTAATTCATTTCTATCAAAAATGTTTTTTTGGATCCATTTATTTAGGTACCCTATGCAAAATAGTTAATGTTGATTTGTTGTCCTTATTATTGGTATTTACATTTGAGTTTTGGACAGAGTGATAAAATTAGGAAAAAGGTAGAATAGACAAAAGGGAAGCGTAGAATTGTAGATGTTGGCAAAAAGTGTAGAGAGAAGACAACTCTGGAAAAGGGTTTTTGCAAAACATCTTTGGGAGAAAGAATGTTGCAACATCTTTAGAAGTGCAAATTAGTCAACTATAGAAAGAGAAGAAATATAGCAGTGTGCATATGCTCCAAAAAGGGAGAATAGAGGAGACAACTCTAGAAAGGAGGAATAGAGCTAGAATCTATAAAATAACTACAATAACCAACTCCAAAGAATAGAAGGACAACAATAGTATTTAGTTAGCTTTGGAATGAATAAAGAGAGAGAAAATTTTTGTAGTAGAGGAAAATTTTAGAGTATCTACACTATAGTTTGTCTTTTGAATATACAATTTGTTGATTATATAAATATAAATCCTATTTATTTCCCCCCCTTTGGTTCTTTGTCTCCCATCTTTTTTTCATCAGTAACTAAGCAAGCACTCTGTTTAGAGTCTATAAGGTAAGAGGTGTGAAACAATAACTGTTTATTAGAGTGAATTATCAAGTTTAACTATCGTCTATATAACTTTTAAATAAGTAACCATGTCATAGTAGATCAATGGTTTGGTGTCAACATACTAGATTGAGTTGTTTGGGGCACACTACTTGAAACAAGGTGCTTATCTCTTAACAATACAATTTCAATTTAGAGATGCCACTTGCCTATGATCTATCGAGCTTTAGACTCTAGAATAGACATGAGAGGAATATTAAACTAGGATTATTGGAAAAAATTAGGTTCATCGATCATTGCAGATGTGAACTAAAAGTAACCTTGGATGGAAGAAAGTGAGATAATTATGATTTATGAGTTGTGTCAAGTTTGCAAGAGTCTTTGAGTTTATTTAAGTTTTAAAATTTAGATACAAGCCCATGAATACATCAAGTTATATAAGGCCTCTCAAGTCAAAAAAATAGTTCATCAAATTTAAGACATTGGTATGATTGGACTAATCCTATTCTATAAGCATTGTTAGGTTTGATAGTATAATCAGATAATCACATCACTAGATATAAAAGCATGAGTAAATTATATATTTAAAAATACTTTTAGGGTCCACCAATCATGACTAGATTTAAAGATTTCCAACACTTAAATGTGAGACCATGGATATATAATGACTTAGTGGTTGTCTTGGGTCTACAATCTACTCAGACATTAGACTTCATGACAACCATATCTGCATGAATATCTTGGTGTTTGCCAACTAGTTAAGGTATACAAAATTTTTTATATCTAAACATGAGCTTTATAAGGTTTTTGGGTTTGAAGGAACTATAGGATTTAACCTTTATAAAATGCAAATGTGAGAATGTGAGCATACTTGAATATACTTGTTTAGGGTTTTCTAGTAGCATAGGAATTTAATCCTTGGACAAATCCATATTGTGACCCATGATTCAAAATGCCTTGACACAAGATATACTTGATTTCTAAGAACCATGACTACAACAAATGAAAAGCTTGATAAGTTTCTAAGAACATAGAAATATACACCCAGAGTCTACTATAAACTAAACAAGATGATCCTAGGTAAAGCACAAGAGTTTTAGTTATATCAAAATAAACATACAAAATCAAACTAAGATAGGCCATTCATTAATTAACATCATCTAAAGATATAGAAAATGGGCTTTCCATTGAATATTGTCATGTTTTCTCAAGGAGGACATAATCCACCACAATTTTAGTTGTGTAATTCACTACAATTCAAGTTATCTAATTCTTCCCAATAGGTTTTGTAATCCACCATTCACACCATTTTTGTGGATCATGGAGATATAGAAATCATAGAAGTCTTAGTGGTAACTATTTTTCATAATTGTTGGATTACAATTCATGTCCTTGGAGTCATAATATTTATTGTTAGGATTATTGTATTGTTGAATAATTTTTTACTATTTACTATTGAACTGGTTATTTATTATTTGCAATTTTAATGACATTTATGAATATATGAGAGTATGAAATTTAATTACATTTATGAAGATACGAGAAAGTATGAAATTTAATTGGAAGATTATGAGATGTTATGGGAATGGGAATTATAAAGACTCTTAAACACATTATTTCTTGTTATGAGAATTATACATATCCTTTTTTGTTATGTTATGTACTATGCTAGTCATATATTTAAGAAAAAGAAAAAATATGCTAAAACTTTATGGTTAATTTTATGCTTAGTTAATGAATCATTGAGTTGTGTCATTCTAAATAGGGTACTAACTACAAAAGTGACTAAAATATAAATATGAACCTCAAACTATCATGTTAATATTCATTGAGATTGTCTTTTTATGTTTCATCTTTTCGAGTTGAATAAAATCTATTAATAGATAATATTGTTAATTTAGTTTTTACTACCTGTTAAGTTACTCCAAACTAATAGCCCAAATGTGTATGGTGGATGTTCATGCATATAGATTCCAAATGTGTATGCAACTTTTAGAGAATGTTGATTTCCATGTAAACTAAAAAATAAACTAATGCTTGGAAGGAAATAGGATAGGAGAAGGCATGGGGTTTAGAAAAGGTGATTAGGGTTAAGAAAATAAAATAAAAATGGTGGGCGGGGGGCTAGGGGGAGGGCACCAAAAGAGAGAGATCAGTCCTCCTTACAACACACAATCAACCTTCCTCTATGAATGTGCACTTGCTTGTGGTGGGAGTGCCTCAACTTGCACTCTATAGGTTCAGCTATGAACATAATAACATTAACTAGAATCTATGACTAGTGTGCATTCAATGTTAACATGTAATCCACTTTAATTTAGGGGGCATAAGAAGAAAAGCATGAACATATTAAAAAATTAGAATAGGAGGCACTATCCATGATGAGATATGATAAACAAAAAGTTAAAAACAATATTTTGTTCACCAAGAGCTAAAAAATCAATGACTAGCCAACCATTTTTCAAAAGCAAAAACACGTCATAAAATGGTAAAAATAACCAAAAGATATTTACAAGAGGGAGAAAATATATACATATAGATTTTGAAAAGGATGCAATCTTAATTGTAAATCCACATAGGGTTAATCCAAGGGACTATAATGACTTGCATGCTAAACCTAAATTAAACATTGCTTTTAAGGCAACTTTCCTCACACTCCTGGTAAAGGGAGGGGGAAGTTTTGCATTCAATATTTAAAGGAGGAAGTCACAACAAATAAGAATTCATTAACATACATAGCTCCAATTTCTTTTGATAAAATAAGAGAATTGTAGTGATAAAATCAGTAAACTACCTTGATTTTGTCACAAGAAAACGAGTGTTAGAAATAAAATATTTCAACATTCCTAATAGCTCGAAGATTTGTATAATGTGATACTTGACTATGAAGTAAATAATACATTGATTATAGTATATAAATATGGTATTAAAAAATATTTATAAATACTTATAAGTCTTATTTGCTTATTGATATAATAAGATACATTGACTTAAATTTAATTATGTGAAATTCTTATGTAGTAAAAGGAAACATTTTCTAAAAGGCAATTTCTATTTTGGTTTAAGGGAATATATACTTTTTGCTACAATCTTAAAAGAACATATTATAATCATAAATTTTGCTTCCCAACTTTTTATTTTTATTGTTATAGAAAAATTGAATGTATTCTTACTATTAAAATTTAATTTATTAATAACAAAATCCTCAACATTTTTACAAACTCTATTTAATATTAATTTTATCGTATATTATGAACGGCAGAATATGAATAAACTTCAAGTATAGTAAAAAATTACATAGCCAAAAGGGAAAAAAATGTGTTTATTTGCTAGGCAGCAAACAAACACAATGAAAAAAACCCTTTTACTTTATTTAGACTAAGATTAGTAGTAATATCTGTATATCTATTGACATTACAGGGTCTTGATCTCCCATTTAAAAGCTTTTATATCAGCCCCAGGAGGAATCTCAGAAAGAATAACAGGTTGATCTTTTCCCTGAGCTTTTATATACTTTTCTTTTTCTTTAATAACAATTTGAATCATTCCGTTCTCGACCTTCCATGAAATAGGATCTTTACATGTTATCACCTGCACCAGAAGCATGAAAATGTCATACAACTCATATAATATATATACAGTGCACACACCATAAAAACCTTTGCAATGGAGTCTCACCCAGTCTGGTTGAGGAGTAATATTTGGGTCAGGAGTAGGGAGAATGTAGGGACACATGTAACCTTCATTCAGAACATTTTTGAAAGTGTAGAACTCTCCAGGTTTGTTCTCAGGAGTCATCTTCCATATCTGTCAAGCAAGCACGAGTGTCAAATTATTTGCGGATACAAGGTAAGTATTTCGTTAAATTAGTATTAAGATTGCAACTGATCAGTAAACGGTGAATTCAGACAAAACATTAACTAACCTGATATCGATCATTGCTAGTTGCTGCTTTCAAAGCAACGATATCATCTTTCAAACTATCGATCGGTGCTAGTTTCTGCACAACCAAATTCTGGCCTTGAAACATTATGCTACTGATCGTAACCGTTTGGTCAATGCAACCATTCTGCGCAACCAATTTAGCCATTCTGTTTCACCATCACCAGGAAAAGACATTCAGAACTTTCCTACTTAATAATACAAATAAATTCACAAAAAGATTAAAGACGAAAAACTAGAACTCCTAATTTATTTTACTCGGCAATAGTCTGACGAACTATCCTTTGTTCGAAACTGTAAGTGCTGTGTATGGATGGGATGAGGTGAGAAGCAACTGTGTATTTATAGAGCAAGAAATAATGACTACGTCATTGGCCCTACGTAATCACCATCCTCTTCCCCTCCCTTATCCTCAACGATAAGGAACCCTTTAGAGGGGAATCAACCTTATAAAGACACTTTTTGTAAAGGCGGTGGAGGAGTAAAAGTTATTATTCTCTTTTTTTTCTGTTTTTTTTCATGCGATATCAAGTTTGACGAACCTTTTAAATGAGGCATCAATTTTATAATTTTTTTTTTTATATAAAATGGTAGAGGAGGATCAACATATTATTCTCTCCGAGGAAACTTTTAAATGGGACATCAACCTTATCAAAAATACTTCTATAATAATCATGGAAGAGGATAAATCCCATATTGTTTCTTGATATTAATATGGACTTGTTATGCTTTGTGGAGATGATAAAGAAACTTTTAAATGGAACATCAAACTTATCAAAAACTAACATTCTTACTAAATATATAGATATAGCTATTAATCTTAGTCTAAATAAATCAAAAGGGTTTTGCAACTTTTTCCTCTTTGTTTGTGTAGTTTTCTTATTCATAAACTTTGTGTTAATACTATATGATAAAATTTGTTTTATATATAGTTTGTAAGAATCATTGGTCTTTTTTTATTAATGAACTAAATTTTAATGCAAAGACCAAAACACATTCAATTTCTCAAAAAGACAATAAGAAAAAAAATGTACTCATCAGGGTGAAGATTCTTCTTAACCCACAAAAGACATACAAACTAAATATTATAATGTTAACGAACCAAATAAATTTGTTGAATTTAATGAAATGTTTGATAAAAATGAAATTGACCATGATATTCAAGATTAAAATGTTAAAAAAATTTATTGAATGTGTGATGCGGTCTAGGTCAAGGGGTCTAGTGAAAAATTACCCAATCTAGTAGCCTAGACAAACATTTCACTCCCATATACATAATGAAAACAACAATAAAAGAAAATAGAATAATTTTATTGGTTGCCTACAATAACAAACAACTTACATTACAAAAATATATTTAGCTACACTAAATTACAATAACTCCTATACTCCACCTCTCTCTCTACTACAAGGCATCACAAAGCCATACTCTCATTACAATAAGTTATTCATGTTTATAGGTTTTCATACCCTTTAACTCTGTTAAAAATAGAATTTTGCTTCTCTTTCTATAGAGGTTCCCTTTCTACTCTCCTCACTAAGATCTTCCCATGGACAGTGGTTTCCTCCCAAAAATAAAATATAAATAGATAATGGCTAAGAGAACTCTCTAGCTCCTTTCACTAGCCAAGAAGATGGATAGTCATGAGGTCTTGAAGAGTAACAACCATAAGGATGAGTGAACAACTAATAGTTGGAATGGTAACTATAGCATCAACAAGAAATAAATCAACAAAGAAAAGGTAGAACAATGCCATGCTATCAAAGGATCATCAAAGCCTTAAAGCAGCAAAGGCAAAAGTATAATGACCAAGGAGAAATGTAGAAAAATAGTTACCTAAAATAAAAGCAATTAATATGAAAAAAATCATGCTAATGCTGAAATAACTTGATCCCTCTTCCACCTAGGTTGGAAAAGATAAATAAAATCCCTCTTAAATTTATTGTCACAACCTTGAGAAATAAATGACGTTACCAAGGCATTCAAATACTATAAAACAACACACACTATCCTTCTATAGTAGTGTCTTAATGCATAGGTTTTGTAGTAGAAAATTCATAGTCCATGTATTAGAAATACATAGGCCCTATAATAGAAAAATACACATCCATGAGGGTTTGGTCTTCCCTCCATGAGCAAGTTGTAGGGCTCGCCATGAGAATCCAATTAGTCTGCTTCATCCTCTTGGTTCTGCAATATTCATTGGGCCTTGGTGTTATTGGTGGCTGGATTTGTATTATTGAAAATTTTGTTTTGATTATTCCTTTGTTGGAATATTTCAAATTGTTATCATTCAATTGACTTTATTTGAATTTTATTCCCGCCTCGGGGTTGGGGGATATTTAGTTTGCACATGTGAGACTCTTGCATTCACACAATACCGGTCGAGGCTCAGGCCCTTCGGCTGGAAGAACTAAATGCCTTCAATGATGGGATTGAAGTTGGTTCCAATGTTGTTGCCGGTTGTCTGCACCCTGAGAAATCTTTTAAGGAGGCCCTAAATGTGAGCCATGTCACCCCTCCACTTGAAAATGCATGCTTTAAGGAGGTGGAAGAGGGAGAAATGGGTGGTGGAGTTAGTGGGAGTGGCATGCAGGAGCGAGCAAAGTGAGAGGAAGGTAAGAAACCTAATGAGTTGAAGAAGTTAATCTTGTGTCCCAATCTTGGTATGCTTTCTGCTATTAATGATGAAGAAAATAGACTAAAAAATGTTGCTCTATTCTTTGTCTGTGTGGATTTGAATGCTCTGCCTGTAAGAAGTTTCTTTGACAATTGGTTATTCTCACTGTGGGGGAAAAAACTCGGGGTGCATGTTTCATTCTGTCGAATGATTTCAAAAGGAGTCTTTGTTATAATCTTGAAAAATCATAATATGTAGAAAAAGATTTTGGGTAGGTATTTTTGGAATGTTAGGAAGTCCCTCTTCAAAGCATTTCAATGGAATCCTAAGGCCTCTTTGTAGGAGATTAATTTTTTCTCTGTGCCACGGTGGCTTTTAATAAAAAAACTTCCTATTCAACTGTGGCCCTTCTTAAACAAAGTTATTGAACCATTGGGCAAAGTGCTTAAAGTTGAAGAGTCGAGGGTTACTCTCCTGCATTTGGATGCTCGGGTGTTAGTCTCCCTCAGACCCAGAGCCCCTATACCAGATGCTATTTATGTTCAAAGGGGTTCCAAATTGATTACTTGCGAAGTGATTGGCCTCGGTGGTTTAAACTCCTATTTCCACTGCAAAGTGGATGGCCATCAAAGGAGGGAATGCCCTATGGCTAAAAAGAAGGATGAGAATATTCTTTTTGCCCATAATTTCTCTGGTGTTAAAAATGTCTCTGGTTCGGGGGGAGGTGGGCAGGGGGAGCCTCAGCCACTGTTATGAAAAACCCTTTTTCTTTAGTGGCTGGGACTCCACTGTGCCCTTAGCCTGCCCTTACCAGGTCTAATGCCTTGGATGGCTCCATAAGAGAAATTTACAACAGTTTTGAAAAATTGAAGTTAGTAGATGGTTCCTTGAATCCTCTCTCTTCAAATTCTACGGAGGTGGTGGAATCCACCTCGCTGCACTCCCCAGGTGGAAGGAAGGAAAGTATGGTTTTCAGGGCTTCTAAATCTGACTCCTCTATTTGCCCCCCTTGGAGCCTTTATTGATTTCTAATTCTGTAAACTTTGATGCTTCTGCACCAGTTAGCCCTCTTGCTGGTGAAAATAAGATGGTTTGGGACACTGTCCTTAAAGGGGATATTAACCCCATTGATAAAAGTCTCTCTGAATCTGAATTGGCCTCAAAGGTGCCCCCTCTGGAATCCCTAGTGCCTATTGTCCCTCCTAAAAAGAATGCCCACCAGCTTGCTCTGATGAAGATTAGAGAAGACATGCTAACTAGAAAGATGAATGAGGTGCTTCATGATGTTGGTCTCCCTATTAAGTCTCAAGGACCATCTAGTTTTGACTTGGAACCCCCAGATAAGGAGGATGAGGATGCTAAGACCGATTTGGATGTCCTTGAAGAGGTTGAAGTTGCCCCCAAGGGGGAAGAGGTTAGAAAAAAAAGGAAGTATGTCAAGAGAAAGATATTCAACTCAAAAAGGGTCAAAGGGGATAAGCTCCCAAAATGCTTTGATAACATGGGCATTTCTAAAAATGAGGCTTAATGATTGCACCATATCGTCTGCCCTGGTTGATCCATGAAGTGCATTAGTTGTAATGTAAGGGGCCTTGAATCCCCTGACAGGAAGTATCTAGTGAGAGACTTGGTTAATAAACATAAGGATATTGATTTTCTAATGATTCAAGAAGTTAAAGCTATTGGATTTCAGTTGGATAATATTCTTAGATTTATATGGAAATACTCCTATAAATTGATCTCTAAACATCAAAAGGGTAAGGGAGGATCGGTTATCCTAATGAAGCCCAGATGGGATCAGTACATTACACAATCTGGCTCTTCCCCCTGTAATAGAGTTGTCTGAGCCTGCTTTAACCTCAATGGTTGCAGTTTTGGACTTTGTTCACTATATGCCTCAAATGATTATAGAGAGAGAAGTTGCTTGTGGGATTGGCTCTCTGTTAACCTTCCTAAAGTGCCTTGGTTGATTGCGGGTGATTTCAATATGGTGGAACATAAAGAAGATAAGCTAGGAGGTCTTAGCATAGAATGGAAAGTAATGAGAAATTCTTTTGGACCACTCTTAAGAAGTCTCTAAGGTTGTGGGATCCCTTGGAAGGTGAGAAGAGAAAAAACAAAGGGATTTGGTTCTCTTGGTGCAATGCCCAAGTTGGCAAAAGGAGGATATATTGTAGATTGGACAGGTTCTATGCCAACAAAGACTTGTTTAGATTTTTTCCATCCAATGGGGACAATGCAATCAAAGTTATCCCCATCTCCTTGTCTAATAATCACCCTATTATTGCTAACATTACTCTTATGGGGCTTGGTGAGGATGCTAATGTTGGCAAGAGACACAGTATAGCTTCATGAGTGTTGTCATTGATGGCAACAACATTCATCCCACCCATCCGCAGGACATGGTGTGCCTATACTGGAAGTCAGATTGAAGAGTGTTGTAGTCCAGTAAGCAAGGCACCTTAGTGTTGGGTTCCTGTTTGGCAGAGTTGAGTGAGAAAGAACTGACTGGCAGAGCATCAGACCTTAATCTGGATGAGTTATTGATGGTGATCAAGTTTCTTGAGGTATCATTCATGATTGACTGACATAATTGATGACTTCTATAAGCATCTCCTTGATACGCATCACTTGATAAGCAAAGATTTAGCCGACAGGCCAGAGTTTGGGAAAATATGGACTATTCCGGATGCTGACTAGAAAGGTGTTGAAATCATTGGTGTAGATATATATAGAAGATGGATTTGGATGCGAAGGTGTGTGTGTTGTGAATAGTGGTGTGTGAAGAAAAGTAAAGAGCAATGTGGAAGTAGTAATACAGGTCTGGTATGTTACAGGATAACAACACTAAAGAAAAGGAAGAATGAAGTGCAGTAGATCAGTATATTGAGCCTAACTGGAACTAAACCTTAGCATATGTGGATGCTTCTCATCAGTTCAAGTACCTAGTTACTTTCTTTGTATCTTGTAGGCAGTGAGCCTCTTGTGAGTAGTGTGCTCAGGTAGTGAGCCCTATTTGGCAAGTGCCATTTTGTACTACCTTATTCTTTTAATAGAGAATACAATCTTGGGTTAGTCACCCCGTGGTTTTTTTCCTTAACAGGGTTTTCCACGTCAAAATCATTGTGTTATGTGTATTGAGTTCATTTCTGCTTTCTTGGTTATGCATGCTTAATTAATTTGAAGAATAGAAAGTTAAATTAATTAAGATAACTGATTCACCCTCCCTCTCAGTTATCAACAATTGGTATAAGAGCTAAGTTCCTCCAAACAAAGCCTAACAACTTGAGGAAGATCCGAGAATTCCAATGGATGTGTATGGTATGAGGGAACAATTTCAGTCTTCCCTAGATGATCTTGAGCAATCTCACTCCGAAGTTAATGAATTAAAGGAAAGACTCAAACAAGCTAATGATTTCATAAATGAACTAAAAGGGAAACTGAGTATCTCTATGAAAAAGAGAAAGGAGCTACTTCAATAGTTAGCAAGTCAAAGTGAAGCCAATAATACTGATGAAGATCTAAATGAGAAGAACAAGTTGTGTGAGAAGCTATCAAAAGAGGTCATTATAATAAGACATGAAATGGAATAAGGAGCTATAAAATTCACTCAAGAAATTGAAGAGAAAAGAAAGACTAAAGATAATCTAAAACAATCTCTCAAGGAGAAGTCAGAAGATTGCCACAATATGGATAGAATAATCAAGCATTTGGAATCCGATCTTGAAGAAGCTAGAGATAATGAAGAACAACTTGAGAATCAGATTGACACTCTAAAAAAGGGATCTTCAAACAACAAATGAATACAAAGAGAAATTCAAGATAAGTTCTGCTCAGCTTGAAGTTCTTCTTGAAAGCCAAAAGAGGGTAGATGACAAGCAAGGATTGGGGTATGAGAAAGGCGAATGCTTTGGATCTGATCAGAAGAACTCTGGATCAGGAAATCCAAGGAACAGGCCTAGAAGACCTCCGGTAAGGCAACCTAATGCTCAAAGATATCCATCCTTCAATGGATACTGCCACAACTGCAATAACTTTGGTCATAAAGCAAATCAGTGCAGAAGAAGAATGAATCATACTAATTCATCCTTCTTTGGATAGTGTTTCAACTGCAAAAGGTATGGTCACAAATCTCATGAGTGTAGAAATATGCAAATGAACAATTCATTCAATGGTAGATGCTTTGCATGCAATAGAATGGGACATATGGCTAATCAGTGTAGATCAAGAGGATATCAATCAAATATGCAAAGAAATGTTGTTTGCAACAATTGCAATAGATCCAGTCATAATGCCAAATTCTACAAAAGTAAGAATCAAGACAAAAAGGGTTCGGTACATCATAATCAAAACCAAGACAAAGGAAAAGGAAAAGTGAATGCGGATGAAATTCAAAGGGAGATGAGCAAGATTTGGGTTAAGAGGAGTACAAAAAATGTTTAGGACGGATTCGTACCAGAATCTGGTGTTGATATTCCTTCTAGAAACTAAATAGATTAGCTCTAGCTCAGGGGGAGTCACAAAAGAAAAATAATCTCCCCCAGCTAGTCAACTGGTGTAGAGAAACATCTAAATAACCCTTGGGAAAGATATGAAAGATCTGCAAGGGATTTAAAGAGGTTAATAATCTAAGATTGATCTGGTTTAACAGTCATTAGGTAAGAAGCAGGATTGTCACAGTTTGATCCGGTATGGTTTAAAATTGAGGAATCTTGATATGCGAATAGATCAAATGATTGGGGAGAGGAAGATAGATTGTCATTAATCATTGAGAATAACTCTAAGTGCATCTCAGTGGTCCGGAAAAGATCTCTCTCAAAACAAGGAGAACAAGGCAATCGGAATGACTTAAGTTGCACATTTATTGCAATATGCAATTAGGGTTTGCTCAGAGGTAAAAGGGTTCATTTTCTCGTCATTTGCACATTTGCATTAGTGAAAAAGATAAGAAGAGCTCTGCAAACAAGTTTTCTTCATCTCTCTCAAGGATCAACCGTAGAATTCAAGTCAATCGGCGATCTTTTCAGCTCATTTTGTGAACCCTAAAAGCGTAAAAGGTATTGTCCGTTCTTGAAATCTCTCTCTGAATCTTTAAAAGATGACTACTCCAAATGTTGTGAAGATCTCTAATAGGCCACGCCCTAAATTCAAGAAACATCCATACAAATCCCTAGAAGTTGATCCCCTAGGCACATTTTCTAGCATTTCGCATGGGGTTTTGCATGTTGAAGACGTTAGGGCATATATTCATGCAAACATTGAGGAATTTGGGGAATCCAAGTTAATGGATATCTATCACAATCAGTTAATAGATGATGCTCTTGAACTCAAACTGTAGTACAAGGCTATCCGGGACAAGCATTTTGGACATTGCATCCATTTCCCCTATTTTGTAGAAGATGAATGGGTCCGGTATGTTCTAAGGCCATTCAAGATAACCAAGGATGCCATTAGGGCAGTTACCAGATTGCACTCATCTGGTGGGATACCTGCTCTCAAATCTGTCAAGAATCAAATAGTGAGTGAGGCAACCAGATCAAAATTTGATAAGAGAGCAATGACTATAGAAGATATCACTGATCCAGATATCAAGTTTGTATCTATGATAATTGGCTCTAAGATATATCACTCCAGTAGGGAGAATTCTGTATCTGAAATAGCTGTGTATACTACTTATGAAATACTAAGAAAAAATGCTGACTATGATCTCTGCGAACTTCTCCTCAGCCAACTGTTAGAAAAATTACAAAGGATCAAGAAGGACAAGAAAAACTCATTCAAATTTGGTGGTCTGATATTGTGTCTATTCTTTTACTTCATGAATGAGCTACTCGGATCCAATGGTTGGATATGGCAAAATGACAGACCAGTAGCCATACAAATCAGAGATTATCTGCATGGAATTGGTGATGCCAAGGCACAAAATACAACACTCTGGGGCTACTTCAAGAATTTTTAGAGTATGATGCAAGCTAGGGAAAGGATCCCTAAATCATTAGTTGAGAAGTACAAGGATACAGTGTTCTTTTTGGTGGACACTGATCAATGCCTGATGGAGGCAGTGGAACCTAGAATAGTGTGGATCATGCCAATGGGGTATGAAGTAGATGAGAAAATTGTAGAGCTACATGTTCAACACATGCTTAGTCAATCCAAGGATCCTAAGGCAGAAAGGTTTGGAACTTTTGAAGAGTTGAGTGTGAAGATTCATGTGGAGCTAAGACAACCGGAAATGAAAAGAAAAGTGAGGAGGGAAGTAGAAGAATTTGCCAAAAGACATGGAATTTCAAAGGAGGCACTTGATGCCAACAAAGAAAAGATGGAAAGGGAAGAGAAAGAAAAGGAAGAAGCAGAAAAAGAAAGTGCTCTGGTAAAAGCACCCTCCCGGACCATATCCTCTAAGAGCTCTGCACCTAAGAGCTCAAAGGCATCAAAACTGGAAGCAAAATCATCTGGTAAAGGAGAAAAGAGAACAAAGACAAAGGCTACAAGATCGTACACAAGCCTCAAGGATGATGAAGAGATAGAGTCAGATGAGGAAATCAAGAAAATGAAGAAGAAGAAGAAAGTATCCGAAGAATCGTCTACCAGTCTAGATAAGGAAGAAGAAAAGACATATAAATGTGTTGAGAAGCCTACTCTTGATGATATCATCAAGGCAATCACTGTGGATGGAAACTTGAAACCAATAACAAATTCTATGATGAATGTAGCGAAGCTGACCAGAAGATCCTGCAAGATGCCACAATCAAGTATCTGAATATCTACAACAAAGCTTTCATTGAAATCATATCTCAAATTCCTAAAATCTTTGAGAAGGAACTTGAAATGAGAAAGAATAATGCCAAAGCAAAGGATATGGAGATCTGGGAATAGATAGCAATTCAACTCTATCCTTCCATCACTCCTAAGCAAAAGAATATGATCTTCAAAGATTGCAAGGATGAGTTCCGGAGCAAAGCTAGAATGAATTAGCTTATGCTTGGAGAGACTGACAAGGTGGCAAAAGAAACAGAAGACATCCTCTAGAATGCACACAAAAGATTCAATATTCCTATTATAGAGGACTTAGGTGATGATCTCTCAGCCATGGATGACAAAGAAGAATCCACTGAGACAGTGGCAGAAGAGGTAAAGGAGACAAGTGAAGAGAAAGCTAAGGACTTAGATTCCTCTGCTCTGAAAGAGGAAGTTCATGAAGTAGAAGACAGTTCTCTTCTAGATCCTCCTACATACTCTGGAATTGAAGGAGAAGAAAGAAAAGAAGAGAGCATCAGTCAAGAAGAACAAGTAAAGGGAAGAGAAGAAGGTCAAACAAAGAAGACCATAGATGACAGTGGTAAGGCTGTAGAAGGGGAGAAAACTCTATCTCTGGCAAGAGACACAGCAGATGCAGTCAAGGATTTCTTAATCAAAGAAATGATGGAAATTGATGAACCGGAACTACTTCAAGGTCCATTAAATTTTGATTCCCTCTCCCCAATTCAAACCATGAAGATTGCATCTTTTACTCAAGCAAAGGCAAAAGAAAAACTACTGAAGTCTCACATGGAAGACTGTGAGTTAATAGAAATTGCATTCGGTGCATTGGAGAAGATCATGCCATCCTTCCTGAAGGATCCTTCGGCCTCCACATCTGGTAATCTAAAGTCTCTTGTAAATTCTGTTCATACACATTTTGATTCCTTAGAGAAGTCAACAGAAGAAAAGGTCTGGAAGGAGTTTTTGGGAAAGAGATTCTCCGAAGTGCAAGGTCTAATAACAAATGATAGGAAAGTTATGGATATTGGGATAAAGAGCTTATAAAATGCTCTTAAAGATGACAGAGATATATATAAATTTTGTTTATCCTAGCCTAAAGTGACCAAGGATATTGAGAAGAAAGTAAAAGAGCAAGAGGATAAACTAACAAGTTTATCTCAAAGTTTTGATTCTCTCTCCTCTTCCATAGTAAATCAAGAGTGTCAGACTATTGCAGTAATAAATGAAATAAAGAAGCTTGAGAAGGAGAAGAAAAATAGAATAAATAGGTTAAGTGAACTTAGAGGGATCATTATCCCTAAGTTAGAGGCCATGCATGAGGACCTAACTGATGCTCAGACAACAGCCTGGACTAGTGATTCGACAGATCTAAAAAGGGTAGAAGCTTTTGTAATCTTGTTGAGTGGTCACATCTCAATTTTGGACAGAATGAAGAAGAGTTGGGCGATAGAAGTGGTACAGTTGAAAACCACTTTTGCAGATATAATTCAGTATATGTAAGTAAACAATGTATATATGTTTTTACAGCCAATTATAGATTGTTTTTGGGAAATTTTGGTGTGCGGACTGTACCCTTTGCCATTGATGTCAAAGGGGGAGTGAGGAGCAGTGAAAAATGTGGAATCCAGCTAAGAGGGACCTCTGGTAAAATGTATATTAGAATAGAGCATCAACCAAGGGGGAGTGTAGTGTGACACTTAGTCATTTTTTACTAAGTGTTGCCATCAATGCCAAAGGGGGAGATTGTTGGAAAGAGACACAGTATAGCTTCATGAGTGTTGTCATTGATGGCAACAAAGTTCATCCCACCCATCTGCAGGACATGGTGTGCCTATACCGGAAGTTAGATTGAAGAGTGTTGTAGTCTGGTAAGCAAGAACAAAGCATGTGGCAAGGTCTGATAGTCAGATCCGAATCTCTCAGAGGAAGTATCTCAATAAAGTGCGGACTTGGGAAAGTCAAGAGGTGTACCTTGACTTATACATTCCAGAGATTGAGCCTCCAGTGATAAAAGAGTGAAGAGATATGAGCACCTAAGTGTTGGGTTCCTCTTTGGTAGAGTAGACTGAGGAAGAACTGACTAGCAGAGCATCAGACCTTAATCCGAATGAGTTATTGATGCTGATCAAGTTTCTTGAGGTATCATTCATGATTGGTTGACATAATTGATGACTTCTATAAGCATCTCCTTGATACACATCACTTGATAAGAAATGATTCAACCGACAGGCCAAAGTTTGGGAAAATATGGACTATTCTGGATGCTGACTAGAAAGGTGTTGAAATCATTGGTGCAGATATATATACAAGATGGATTTGGATGCGAAGGTGTGTGTCTTGTGAATAGTGGTGTGCTCGAGCAGTGAGCCCTAATTGGCAAGTGCCATTTTGTACTACCTTATTCTTTTAACAGAGAATACAATCTTGGGTTAGTCATCTCGTAGTCTTTTCCCTTAATAAGGTTTTCCACGTCAAAATCATTGTGTTATGTGTATTGAGTTCATTTCTTCTTTCTTGGTTATGCATGCTTAATTAATTTGAAGAATAGAAAGTTAAATTAATTAAGATAACTGATTCACCCCCCCTCTCAGTTATCAACAGCTAAGCCCACTAGTTCTTCTTCTTTCAAGCTTAATACTCTACTTTTGGACAATGAGGATTGCAGACATGGTATCTTAGTTCTAAGAAGCCTCATTAAAATGACTCACTTTCATAAGGGGGCAGGTTGCTATTGGTTTGAACTTATCAATGCTTATCGGAACCTCCTCTAGATGTGTGGCAAGAAATTTGCCTTGGATAGAAGGAAGCAAGAAAAAGTGCTACAGAAAGAATTTATTGAATATGAGAAGAAAATCCAAGAGACCCCTACTGACTTGGAGTTTGTCTCGGCTCTTAGTGCCACTAAGCATAGGCTAAGGTGCTTCGAGAATCTCAGGGCTCAGAATGCTAAACACAGAGCCAGACTTAACTAGATAAAAGGAGGAGATAAAGGCTCCAAATACTTTTTTAGCCTATTGAGAAATAAATTTAAGCAGGATCACATTGACTCCATTGTGGAAAATGATAGGGTATGTATGGAGTTGGAAGATATTCAAGAGTTATTTAAAAGGTTTTATGAACAACTTTTCATGGCTGAGGATGGAGGTATTAATTGTGTGGAGGCATAGAGGATGTGTTCTCTGGTTTGTCCCAAGAAAATTAATAGTGCCATGGCTGAGAAGTTGAAGCAACCAATCTCCAAGGATGAAATTAAAGCAGCTATTCTTTCTATGAGCAATTGTAAATCTCCAGGCATTGATGGGTTTCTTGTTGAGTTTTACAAGACCAACTTGGATTGGTTTGTGGAAGATTTATTTGAAGTTTATCAAGAAGCCATAGCCAAAGGATCCCTTGGGGAAGAGATCAATAGAGGGATCATAAAGCTTATTCCTAAAGGGGGAGACAAAACAAATTTGAGGAATTGGAGGCCTATTACTCTTCGTAATGCCTCTTATAAGATCATAGTAAAAGTTTTGGCAAAGAGATTGGTTGACATTCTGCACTTTATTATCAATGTCACTCAAACTGGCTTTATCGAGAGTAGGTATATTTTGGAAAACCTTCTAACTAGTTGGGAGGCTTCTCATTGGGCTAAAAATTTAGGCCAGAATGCGAGAATCCTACTTTTAGATTTTGAGAAAGCATATGACAGGGTGGAATGGTCTTTTATCGTCTACATACTTAAAGCATTTGGTTTCCCAGATGAATTTGTAAGGATGGTGAATATGCTGTTTAGTGATGCCTGAGCCCAGGTGGAGGTCAACGGTGTACTTTTTTCCTCTTTCCCAATGGGGAGATCTATTAGGCAGGGATGTCCTTTGGCCCCCTCATTATTTGTCATAGCATCTAAAGCTCTGTACTATCTGTTGAGAACTGAGCCGGTGCCAGGTAAATTTGAAGGTACTCTCTTGCCTGATGGTAACCCATTACTCAATATGTAGTTTGTAGATGACACTGTAATCTTCCTAGTTATTGAAAAGCATAATCTTGATAATTTGAAGCTAAGACTCCATAAGTTTTGTTTGGCCTCAGGTGCCAAGATATCCATTAGAAAATCTATCCTTATGGGGTGGTCTGATTCCCCTCCTGACTAGCTGGGGAATGGTGATTGGCAGTGGGGTGGCCCCAAGAAGCTAGTTCAGTTCCTGGGTATCCCTTTTTCTCTAAACCCCTCCCTCAAATAGATGTGGGAGTGGTTGTTCTCCAAAATTGATGTCAAACTTAGAAGTTGGAACAAACAAGCTTTGTCTCTTGTTGGGAGGTTTCAAATTTGCCAGAAAATCCTCTCTACATATACTATTTATTATGTCTCTATGTGGCTCTTCTCTTTTGTGCAAATTGAAAGTATTCAGAAGGCAATCAGTGCCTTTCTGTGGTTAGATGGTAAAGGGAAGAGGAAAAAATACCATGTTAACTAGGATTGGTGTTGCTTCAATCGAGATCATGGTGGACTAGGTCTAAAAGACTTAAAATTGTAGGGTATGGCTCTTGTGGTGAAGTGGATTGTAAAGGCTCTGGAAGGAAATGAACCTTGGAAGGTTCTTGTAAGGAATAACTTCAAACTCTCAAGGCTGAGATCGGCCCTAGGCTAGAGAGATCTTCATCCTCATGACCTCCTTTTTGGGGATTTCAAGGTGAAACCATTTAGGTCAGTTGTCTTTGCCTCTATCTAGAAGGCATGAGAAGTCTGTTGAACTCTCATCTCTAAAAATGAACTGCAAAGGCCTACTGTGCAATGGGAAGAGCACTTATCAATTTGGTGGTCCTTGAAACACAAGGATAGGCATTTGGCTCTTATTCAAGGGTGTTTCTGTCTGAAATGGCATAAGTTGGGACTATCTTCATTCCAAGATATTTGTACCTCTGAAGGCATTAAAAATTGGGAGACCTTGAGACTTCATTTTGGCCTCAAGGATACTCAGAAGAGAACTTATTCTGTCCTTCTTTCTGCCTTCTCTACTATTCCTGCCCAGACAAAATTGTTGTGTGAGCCTGAATGGTTGAGTATGTTGAAATGGAACAATGGACTCAGTTTGAAACTTTGTGATCCTAAAAGGATCTATAAACTTTTAAAGGATTCTGATGAGGTCTTTAAGCACTATGCCAAAGTTTGGGATTGTAATGTTAGTCACAAATGTCTTAGGAGGATCTTTTTGTCTTTTTGGTCCAGTTTTATGGAACCTAAGAAAGGATGTTTTAGATGGCTTCTTGGTTTGGGGAAATTACCAATGGGTGCTAATATTAGTGTTTGCAGAGTTTGTAATGTGGTTGAGTCTTGTGATCACATTTTTTTTCAATATCCCTTTGCTTGCAAAATCTGGGATATTTTCATGAGATGTCAGCCCAATTGGTCTCTAAGCTCTCCTTTGTGTAAACTTGGTATTCTGTTTGGTTGCCTAGCTAGCTGTGACACTAAAACCAATAGGTTTTGGTTGCTATTTACTACTGAGCTCTTGTGGATGTTGTGGAAAAAGACGAATGAAGATTACTTCCAAAACAAAGTTAGGGTTCTTACTGGGCCTAAATTTAGACTCACACAAGCTGATTTCCTTTTCCAAGTGGTAGCCTCTGTTGAAGCACAAATTGCTATTTTTCTGATGATGGAGCTGATGTTCCCTCTTTGCACTCAAAGGCTGGCTCATCCCCAAGTCATGTGGGCCTACAGGATATGAAGAAAACTTGCCTTGCATTCACTAAGAAGTTGGATGAGCTACACAGTAAATTTAAGGAGCTAAATTTGGTAGACAAAGAGGAGACAGTTGAGTCATAGATGCCCACTCAGTTTCCAAACCTTGTGGATCCTTCCCCTACCTTGATTGATGATCAGGGTGTTCTCAGGCTTCTTGTTGATCAGGATGGAGTCTCACATGTTTATACTGAACCAGGAGTAGATGTTGAACTGGTAGCAGACTTGGAGCCTGATGCAGACCCAAATTCCTTTCCTAATCTGTTGTCAGATGTGGATGTAGACTCATCAGATTAGGATGATATCTTTGTTGAACCAAGATCAGATGGTGCCTCTAACTAGTATATGATGTTACCTTTTAGTAATATAGTTTTTTTGCTTATATGATATGAAAAGGTAAAAGTACTGACAACATTATAAGTAGTAGCTCTGGCATTCTGTGTAAAATGAGTGGGTGGCCACCTTGGCCACAGCAGATGTAATGTATTTTTCTCCTCTTTTTGGTAATACAAATGCTCTATCCTTAATCCAAAAAAAATACACATCCAGGGTGCTGCCACAATAATGGGTTACACTTTCTGGGACATCCTGATTTTTGCTGAAATCACATATTTTTAGAAAGTATAATGATTTAAGCCTTGAAAAGTTTCATTTAAAGGATTTTAATTGAAAAGGTTTTGATCAAACCCCCTTAGATTCAAACCCCCTTGGATAGAACCCTGCTAGTTTTAAACCATACTTATAATGGAGTCTCCTCTACACCTATCAAAATGCTGATAAAAAAACCAATTTTGATTTATCTTTTGAGGGACCAAATGAATTCATTTAAAATTTATGCTTTGTAAGTATGTAGTCCTTATTATAAGCTTCCCAAAAAATATAAGTTTAAATATATTTAATTTGATTATTATATTTATTTTTTATTTCATGTGAATGTATGTTTTTTACCGAACATCAAGTTCTCTATTCTACACACATGGAAAATTAGTAAATTACTGAAACAAAATTCTAAAAAATATCTATGCACTAGGTATTGATGTCCTTGTTTCAGCAAAAGAAAAAAATCAAATTTGGTACATACAGAAAAAGTTATGTTTTATGGAATACGCCTATGTCTAAATTATAATTGGTTTGACTTAAAAAATTAAGTAAAAAATATATATTCAACAAAACATTATGAAACCAAATGCATACACTATATATCGGTGTTGCCAATCTAAATTAAAAAGAATCAGAATTTTATCCTTTGTAGAAAAAAAGTTATGTGCTAAGGAATACACATAACTTTAAAAAAATGTTGTTTACTATTAAAAACCAGTTATCAAAGGATGCAAAAAAATTTACAATTTAACTCCAAATTTTTTTAAAAAATTATATTTGGAATCTACAAATAAAATCTCACAAATCACTAGTTCACATCATCTTCAAATTCCTAATGGTCTAGTGGCTATAGGTGTCAGAATGTGAAGATTTAGTTCAAAATATTGATTTCAATGTCAAGTTTGGCCAAAAAGTGTAACCCATTATTGTGGGATAACCCGCCATTGTAGTAGTAACACATAGGTCCTATAACATAAAGTACATTGTCATTGTAGTAGAAATATATAGGTCTTGTAATAGGAAAATATATAGTCCCTATAGTATCAATACACATGTCATACAAAAAATCAATTGTCCCTATAGCAGAAATTACACAAGTCCTATCTAGTACAAAAATATTTAGTCCCTAATGCCTTTTTGTAGCATCTTATAAACTCATGAAACTAACCTATAGTAGTTTGGAATAGTCTAACGAAACCCATAGGTATTTTGTAGCACAACTACTAGATTTAAGCCCAAGTGAAACATAGAAAACTTCATATAGCAACCCTCTAAAAAGCAAGTTGACAAGACAAAGACAACAAACACACCCAAATGCTCCTACATCATACATGCTAGGTAGTTGAGTTTGTAATGTAGTCAAGGTCAAAGGGTCCAATTAGGATTATCCAACCAAGTAGCCAACAAAATGTTCACTCTTACAATACATTAGAATAATGAAAATAATATGCAAGGAATAACTTAACATTATTTATGGAATTTTCATAAGATCTAAATTACATGCTCAAACATCAACCTTTAGTTACAAACTAGATCTTACAATCTCACTTAATGGATTTCCTCCTTATTCACTCCCTATCTTCTAAATTATTTTATTTGATTTTTTGTCTTATATGTCCCCAAATCATATCAAACAAGTCCTTATGTACAAAATCTATTAACTAAGGTGAAAAAGTAGTAACATGATATGCACCCATAGTTTAGTGTGAGTAGGATCATCATACCCAAAATCAAATGTTTTTTCTTCTTTAACAATCCTTGAAAGTCAATGCATTATCTAAATATAGCATGCACCATCATTATTTCCACTACACTTTGAGCTAGGGGTCTCCAAAATTAATGTGGACCCATATGTGACCCCTCTTTAGACCTATAATAAAGTGGGTAACATTAAATATTGATTCACATCTTAAATTTACTTGTTGCATTATTCAAACAAGTTTACTACTATAATACAGTAAATAACCTATTATAGTTTCAAACTAACTCTTTGGATGGGACACACACATGTGGTGATTACAAAATCATACAAAATTGTGCTCATATCTATCAACTTTGACCATCATATCATGTGCAAGTATTTCCTTTCCAGACAAATTAGTCACACATACTGCAGGATCAATGAAGGAAGCAAATATGTGATCTACTTCAAATCGTGCCATTCACCAATCAACCAATGAAACTAAAAAATCAACTTTTGTTATAACTTTTTGCCAGGAGATCTGATTTTTCCAAAAACTTGTCAAGATGTTCAAACCAATATTCCTAATATTTCCACCAAGCCATTTGATCTCAGGTGCCAAGGAACACCAGATTTCACATTTTCACCAAACTACTAGCACAAGTTGCAAAACATAAAAATATCAGAAACTAGAAGGAATTTGACTGTGAAACCTTTGCGTATAATTTTAGAATATCCTCAAGATCCTTCCTATCAAAGATTTTGTTTCCAAACCTCATATATTGTTTCGAACCACTATTTCACTGAAAGTGTCATGTTATGCACCAAGAGCGACAACCGAAGAAAACTCGTTTCCTACCAATCTGATTACACCACGTGTCCTCTAGGTTGTGAGATACAAAAAAACCCAAGAAAACCAAAACTAAAGTAAACAATTGAATAAAATTTTTTTGGGTGATGTCGATTGCATGTGCACTTGGGTGAGCTCTTGTATTAGACACACCGGGTAGAAAGTTTGTGAGCATAAGCTCACAAAGGTGGAGTTTAGTAGTCAAACTACCGTTTCCAAAATTGCAACCAACCTAGAGAAAACTCCATCGATGAGTCATGTGCACAAGTTATGTCTTCTTCCTCTTTTTCCAACATCTCTCTAGCACAATCATCATTCTCCTCCCACAACTCCATTCACCATTCCTTCCTCCTCTTGTGGATTCACATCCACATATGTCGTCCTCCTTTGCCAAATTCTCTCTACTTTCCTCTCCTCCTTAGTTGGATCCATCCCACCGCAAACTGACCACCTCCACCAAACTACACATGCATCATCTTCTACAACCTCTATATATATACAAATATGTAGCGTCTACATACAAATCTACAACTGCTATTTCATCCTCTACAACAACATCCACTTCTAGTCTCACTATGGAAGAATGATCATAAATGAAATCAAAATGTTCATGATTTACCTCTTTTTCCTTCGCTGCTGCAACATCAGCTTCTTCGTCCTTCACTATGATGTGCATCTTTTCCATCCATTCTTCTTCTATCACCAACAACTTCAACATTAGATCATCTCCATCATCGACATCTAATGCAACCTCTTCACATTCCACTGCTGCAATCACATCCTCCACATCTACATCTTCAATCTCTTCATTCTCAACCACTGCTACACTTGCATCCTCTTTCTTATCCTCATCATGCTTGACCAATTTATCACGCTACCATGCTTCCAATCTATCCACTCTCGCATTAATGTCAATCATCATTTCCAAAATCTTCCTCTACTCATACTACATCCATCCATCCCATATCATGGGCCTTCTTACATAAATCCCTATCTCTCTCACTGCTACAATCTCATCTCAATCTACAATCCACATCACTCTTTCAATCTGTAAAACAAATTATTTCACGGCTTCAAGCTCTCTCATTGCTTAGTACTTCTCCTACCTGTAACAACCCTCACACGAGATTCTCCTCTACCACTTCACTCTTCTGTAGGTCCTGGTGGATCCTCTCCATGCTGAGGATTACTAGCTTTGATACCATATGACATAGAACAAAAAAACAATCCCTGTCATAAAAAAAAACTCTTCCACAGAAGCTCAAAAACACACAACTCTACACAAGATTGAAACAACAAATTTTTTTATTCCACTAATACAAATCTGTAACAAATAAAAAAACAAACTCAAAGGCATCTATAGCCTCCCATCTCAATCCTCTGCACAATAACTTGCCTCTGCAAGTTCTTCTCAAACCCTGACAGGCACACACATTCTACTGGTATCTTCTCTCTTTTTTCTCTAAGACCACCTTCACTCCCAAATATCTTCTCTATTTGTCGTGCCTCTCATATCCAATTCCCTTGAATATATATCTTTAGTTGCTTAAGCTCCTGTATGGTATTTTGTCTCACAATGGTGCCAAAACCTGAGTGCTTTCTTTTCTCATAGACTTCTTTTTTAATGATAACCAAAAGTCCTTCCCAACAAGCGTTAAACCCGTCTTTCTTCTTCTTTTAGCGCTACACAGAAAATAATATAAAAAAAATGTTTTTTCAATTGCTCAAATGAGGCGTGGTAGCCTCTTCTTCTCATTCACTCCAACCATATGAGGTGCTCACTATATTGAAACATTTTTATTTTTTAAATAGCCTCCAAAATGAGGTGTCAAAACCCCCTCAAAGTGGCATTTTTTTCTCCTTTTACCTGGCCCTCTCTTTAGGACCATTCAATTTCCTTTTATTTGTATTAAAATACCTTAGCCACATGAAGTGTTGTATTTGACTTTCCAACATAGATTTTGTGTTGAGCGCTGAATGCCAATGTATTAAACAAATGGAAGATGAGACGTTGAGATAATATGTAATGTTCTAACAATATTTTCTTTTTGGCTTGGTCTGATCTGCACGCCTATTAAAGGTAGTCATTTCTAATTATTCATTATCTAACATCAATTTGTCTATCTTCTCATGTGTGGAAAGAGGGATAAAATCATTAAACTAACATGTCAAACTCCAAACACTTATATCGACATCTATAAGTTTTTTTTTAATTGGGTTCACATCAATTAACCTCTGGAATAGATATATATCAACTTCCTACGAACACCAATCATCTGTGTTAGCATAGCAAACAACTAATGAAGAAATTGACATGAATTCAACATAATTTGCCTCTGGTGGGTGACAGATGACTCATCTCTATCAACTTTGACCTTCATATCATACGCAAGTCTTTCCTTTCCAAACAAATTGGTCACACATACTGCAGGATCAATGAAGGAAGCAAATATGTGATCTACTTCAAACAGTGCCATTCGCCAATCAACCAATGAAGTTGAAAAACAAAATTTTGTCATAATTTTTAACCATGAAATTGGATTCTTCTGAAAACTTCTCAAGATGTTCAAATCAATATTCCTAAGCTTTCCACCAAGCTGTTTGATCTCAGGTGCCAAGGAACTCCATATTTCACATTTTTTTTTGAAACTGCCAGCACAAGTCACGAAACTTAAAAATCTCAGAAACTGGAAGGAATTTGATTGTGAAACCTTTTCTTATAATTCTAGAATGTCCTCAAGATCCTTCTTATCAGAGAGTTTTATGCCAAACCTCATAGATTGTTCTAAACAATTGTTACATTTAAATTGTCCTGTTATGCACTAGGAGCGACAATTGGAGAAAACTAGTTTCCTGCCAATCTGACCACACCATGTGTCCTCTATGCTATGAGATGCCAAAAACAAACCCAAGAAAACCAAACTGAAGTAAACAATTAAAAAAAATATTTTTGGGTGATGTTGATTGCACATGCGCCTGGGTGCTCATGCATCAGTGTCTAAATTGAGTGTTGACATCAATGACAACAACAACAGTGACAACCATATGTAACATATGTGCAACAAAAGAACCCCTCTTCAAGAAGAGTAACTTCCTCCCTCTCAGGCCAGTTCATCTTGATCCAATTAGGTAAATTGGAGGAGGAGAGCTTCCGCTCAATTTACCTATTAAAGTAGTCTCCTTGAGGGTGTCTGATCTAGTTCTTACTAAATCCATTGGAATGTGAATTTGAATCTCACCATCCTGTATCTAGTTTGCTAGCTAGGGCAAGATGGCTTCATCTAGAAGGGGTGTTACAATCTTCATGAAGTTCAGCTTGTTTTGCAAATTGATTCAAATTCTAACATAGCGAGATAGATTGGATAGAAGTAATCACGCTCATTATCATAGGCTTTCTCAAGATTGTTATTGTACCATAGTTTTTCTTGAAAGAAAGATCATATGTGAAAGGTAGTATTGTAGATAATGGATACAATAAACCATCCTGATCTCATTTGAAAATTGAAGAAAATGTTTCAGAGGCTAGTTTCTTAAACTTGAAGGGGCTTGTCAAAGGTGATTCAATCTGGATAAGGCTTATGCAATTATGTTATGTGAATTTACTTTATATCAACAAGGTAATGATACTACCATGTGATCATGTCTTGACATGGTTGAGTAGACTAAAGGATAGGACTTGAGATGGGAAATAACATCATTGGTTGAATTTTCAGAGGAAATGTGTGGGAATTTGTCTTGGATCTTCCACAATTCACTAAAAAGGAGGAATCAAAATGAGCTACAATTAAGAGTGACTGGATATTTTTGACTCTCATAATTGCATTCACCATAATGATCTTTCAAGATGTGGTGTTGTGAAGGCCACTTTTTTTTTGTCATGATTAAAATGAGTGATGGTGAATATCTTAGTTAAATTTTTCTAATCACGTCTTGAGTCAAGTTGTTGGGTTACTGGTCTGCCTTTCTAATCCATAGCATGATAATTTTGGGAATGAAACCTTGGTAATTTATTTGTATCTAAATATTTTAGAGTAACTAATGAGCAAAGTGAATACAACTTTAGTACATCTTTTAACATAATAAACTTCAAATTTGGCATATACCATTTAATGCTTTGGTAGCCCATTATTGATGTTGAAGCAAGAAGTCCCAAAAATAGTCAAGTCTTTGAATAGGTAGCTTAGGGAAAAATCATTAAAGACTAAGGTGAGTGTCAAATCTATATGTTGAAAATTATTTTCCTCTACAATACATATTACCCTTTAGTTTGAATCATCATTTGCATATAAAGAGGGTTTGTGATTCTTCTTCTTTTTCTCCTTGTATTTTGATGCTTTTGTAATAGTACTATCCTGAACTAAGAATGCTTATGCAGGTTGGAGCATTTTTAGTATTGAAGGAGCTTGTGTTTGTGCTACCTAATTGCTTAGCTGATCATATTGGATCCCTAGTGCCTGGAATTGAGAAAGCACCTAATGTAAGATAAAGAGCATATGTTTTATTTGAGATTTTCCATGATCATTATCTATTATGTTGTCACTTTTCTGAATAATGTATTGTATCAGGACAACTCATCAAACTCAAATCTTAAGATTGAGGCTCTTGTGTTCACTAGACTTGTGATGGCTTCACACTCACCCTTGTCTTCCATCTGTACATCAAGGTAATGGTTTCCTAACCATACACACAAAGTGCTATATTATAGTGCTTGATGACTAAAACATCAACATAGATGGAGTTCGTTATTTTCTAGTGTTGTGCTCTCTTTTTTGAAATTCTATTGTAATAGTTTGTTTTATATTCATATCCATTTAATCCATCTAGTTGGTAAGAGAGTATTTGGAGACACTTAATTTGAATATAGAGAAAATTATTTGTTATATATCTACCTTTAAGTCAAAAAGATAGTTGATAACTTACACACTTTATACAGTTATATCTTTGTTTTAACTATATAGTCATTCATAATTGCATGGAGCAAGAGTATTTTTATGGCAACTACAAGTTTCTAGGTCTCAACAACAGACATAATATTCAAGCTTGGATTGATTATGGCCATTTTGAAAAGGAGCTCAATGTCACCATTGCAAAGGTTGGTTCATATCACTTAGAAAAGCCACTGATATATGTGAAAAAATTGTCTATATCTAACATTCTTGAAGAAGAAATCTTTGTTAGTTTCTGAACAGCTATAGGAACATGTATTATAGAGAATTACATCCTTGCCTGGAGCTTTACTACAAATAGAGCTGCTCCATTCAAACAGTTCTTGTGCCTTGTCTATGCTTCCAAATTTTGCATTCATGTCTACCAAAGCATTTCCAACTATAATATCTAAAAAAAATCCCCCTTCCATTATGTTTTGATGGATGTCCATACCCTATTCCAAAGCTCCCATTTTGAAACAAGCAGGGAGGATGCTAGCAAAGGTTGTGGAATTTGGCTTTACACTAGCCAATTGCATTTTCTTTAAAATTTTTGAAGCCTTTTCAACAAATCCATTTTGTGCATATCCTGCACTCATTGCAGTCTATGAGACCACATTTCTTTGAGGCATTCTATCAAATAGTTCATGTGCCTTGTCTATGCTTCCACATTTTGCATACATGTCTAACAAGGCAATTGCAACTACAACATCTGACAAAATTCCTCTATCCTTTATGTTTTTATGGATGTCCATACCCTATTCCAAAGATCCCATTTTGACACAGGCAGGGAGGATGCTGGCAAAGGTTGTGGAATTTGGCTTTACACCAGCAAATTGCATTTGCTTTAAAATTTCTAAAGCCTTTTCAACAAATCCATTTTCTGCATATCCTGCAATCATTGTAGTCCATGAGACCACATTTCTTTGAGGCATTTTGTCAAATAGTTCACGTGCCTTGTCTATTCTTCCACATTTTGCATACATGTCTAACATGGTAGTTACAACTACAACATCTGAAAAAATTCCTCTATCCTTTATGTTTTGATGGATGTCCATACCCTATTCCAAAGCTCCCATTTTGACACAAGCATGGAAGATGTTGGCAAAGGTTGTCGAATTTGGCTTTACACCAGCCAATTGTATTTGCTTTAAAATTTCTAAAGCCTTTTCAACAAATCCATTTTGTGCATATCCTACAATCATTGGAGTCCATGAGACCACATTTCTTTGAGGCATTATGCCAAATAGTTCATGTGCCTTGTCTATGCTTCCACATTTTGCATACATATCTAACAGGGTAGTTGCAACTACAATATCTGACAAAATTCCTCTATCCTTTATGTTTTGATGGATGTCTATACCCTATTCCAAAGCTCCCATTTTGACATAGGTAGGGAAGATGCTAGCAAAGGTTGTGGAATTTGGCTTTAGACTAGCCAAAATTTGCATTTGCTTTAAAATTTCTAAAGCCTTTTCAACAAATCTATACTGTGCATATCCTGCAATCATTGCAGTTGATGAGACCACATTTCTTTGAGGCATTCTTTAGTTTTGTGTCTTTCAGAAATCAACAAGTAAGAGGTTATTTAAAAATTATATTGTAAGATTTTTGATGTTTCAAAAAATGCACTTGAATTTTTTTAATTACCTAGTAATATATTAAAGGTGGTTTTTTGCATATTTTGTGTGCATTCATCTTAGAAATGCTTTACATACTCAGTTAAATACTTTACATTTGTTGATACATACATAGGCAAATATGATAGTAGCATCACTTTTGTGCAGAAGTACTATGGTTGTAGGAGTGGATATGATGTAAATTTGATTCACCCTAAACCATTTGGAATGTGTTTTGTTCTCCTCTTGTCATTTTGTGCTCCTCTAAGAATAGATATAAGAAGATCCGTGGAGTCAGGAAGGTAAATATTCTTTCAAAGAACATGTTAAAGTAAGTTACTTATTTTCTTTCTATTACAAAGAGGCAATTTACTTATTGCATTGTTGGGTTCTATTTGTGCAGACCAAGGCAGGAGATGTAGGAAAGAAGAAGAAGTAATGCAACAATTAGCAATATTAAGTGAGTTTTGATACATTTATTTAGATTTTGAGATGTAAAAGCCCATGATGAAAAATTTAGGCTTCATTTTTCAAATAGTTCTTTCATGTTTTAGAGTTGTATAAGCAAAAAATAGAGCATTGTAACTCAATTTTCTCAGTCATAGCACTGATAAACACACTTTGTAACACATTTTTCAAAGCAAAGACATATTTTAGTCTTGTATCTATTGTAAGAACACCTTTTCTCAATAAACTTTTAGTCTTCTGCCTTCTTAATAGTTGTTTCATTATGTGTAAATGAATGATTGATTATAGTTTTCTGTGTTTTATGTTTAAACTTCAAAAATAATTAAATAAACTACGAATTGACTAAATATACTACCAACTAATAGAAATCAATGAATAAATATGACTAAATATACTACTAAACAAATATACTACCAATTGATAGAAATCAGTGAATAAATATGACTAAAAATATACTACCAAATTGATCAATCAAAAAAACCAAATAAATGATTTATAATAAACTACTATTGGTCACGTGACCAAGCTCTCTGAATAATATGACTAAATTAATGACTAAATATACTACCAAATTGATCAATCAAAACAACCAAATAAATGACTAAAATTGGTTTAGTCATAAATTTGGTCATGTTATAAATGACTGGCAATGAACTACTAATGGTCATATGACCAAGTTTAGTCATTTATAAGCAGTTTTTAGGAGTTTTTTTAATCACATATTGTTATTTTTGTACTAGTGATCCAACCCATCCATATCAAACCTAATCACATCTATGATCAAGCTCCCATATATGATCAAGATCCTCTCTATGATAAAGAAAGACATGATGATCCTCTTAGTCAACTTTATGCATTCCATGGTCAAGACCTTATCACTCCATCTATCCATAATCCTATAACCATCAATGAGAAAGAAACCTCCATTGCTCCTATCCATCTTCCAACTAGTCCTATCCATGATCCACAAACATCCACTTCCCTTGATGAGACACTTGGCTCCCAAGAAAACATAGATGATCAAACCAATAGCTTGGATCTTAGTGAGCATAATGATAATCAAAATCGTCATGATCCTTCCTCATCCACTATTGACCATGTTTCAAATCCACCATCATATCCCCTTGGTCTTACCACCTTCATCCATAAATTTTCTTCCTTATGAAAGCAACAATTACTATCTACCACCTCACCTTCTCCATCAAATAATGAGCTCATGTCTAGTGTCCAAAACACCCCTAGTTCCACTGTCCATCGCATACTCCAAAAAATGAACTATAAAGGTAAAGGCTTAGGCCTTCATGAATAGGGTATTTTGGAGCCCATCCATGTCAAAGTCCCTCCACACTCATATGGCATTGGATATACACCCCAAGGAAAACAACCTCAAGATGTTGGTACTTCTTAGACATTCTGCTTAAATCTCATGCATCCTATCATACCCCCAAAACATATGTTGTCATTCCACCTCCATTATCCTACAAATCCCAAAAGAATGTGACCATACACCTTCCACCATCAACTTTACCTCCACTACTTCCAACTCCTAATATCCATCCATCCACTCTATCACCATTACTCCCAACTCCTAATATCCCTAACATCCAATCTCCTTATCCATTTATCCATAAATCCCTTCACATTCCAAATCATGACCAATCAATGCACACATCATCTAAACATGAAGCTTCCACCAAACCCATGGGATTCAAAAATAAAAATTTGGGTGCCTCTACTCGTAAAGCCAAAAATCCTAAAAATCCTCATGCCTTAGGGCACCAATGCAAAGAACCAAAGAAAACTACATCCAAAAGGCTACCCAAGCCCATATTTTAAAACAAAAATACCAAAATTAAAATGGTTTGGGTACATAAGCAAGAAGAATTCAAGTCAAATGAAGCATCCCCATCTCAAAAATCCCAACTATCCTCTTCCATCCAAAATTCTCAAATTCTTTCATCCCACAAGTAATATAAAAATCATAAAAATCCTAAGTCTATGTGGGTACCTAAATGCCTACATCTACCATCCACTTTAAGAAAACATCACCATTGCTTCCTACACCTCCTCCACATCCAAAGCTTCAATGTTTATTATGGTGTGTACAACCGTTGGTCTTGATTCCTTTCCATTCCACAACATTTCCACATACCTCCATCTCCCCATCCTTCATCCATTATCCTACATATTTCACCTCTCACCTTATTATGGTCCATGCTTTTGGATAAACCTTTCATCCATCCCTTTTGTATAAGTCCTACATAATCCACATCATAATCCACTATCCTGCCATACATAATCCACTATCTACCTAATCCATCTCTCTCATGAAATCCCCTACCAACATCTATGAGCATAATGACATTTGATATGGTCCATCTGATGAAATCCATCTCTAATGGGACCACCACCTTTCATGGAATTAGACACTTGAGTCCCTCCTATCCATATTCCCCTTCTCCCATCCAAACATTCCAAAAGAAAATCAAAAAACAAAAAGAAAAAAAAATTAAAATCAAAATAGTAAGAGAAATCCCTTTTTCCAACGGTGAAAACCACCCTTGGTGGTGCCTTGGATAAGTACCATGATGAAAACCTAGAAAATAGGCGTCATGTGTAGGTTGATCTTCTATGTCACTTACACTTGGGGGCACATTGTCTCATCCAACTATCAAATCAAACCTATCATTTCCAAACTATCTATCCCATCATACCATTTGCATACCATACTACCATCCTTATCCATTATACCCACATACTTATCCTATTGATTCCATTCATCCTCCCTTCCTCTTGATCTTGATAAAGATATGGGGGAAAACTGTTGACAAATGTGTTGGATATCTCTTGATATACCTCATCCTTTCCAAACAATCTCATCATCATCCTCTTATCATGAGCTTTGTCATGTAAAATCCTAAGCATATACCTAGAATGGGGGATGTTATTCCTATGCGACATGGCCTTTAGAGATCACATCCTAGCTCCCTTCTGATTCATCCATCCATCCCATCCACTTGCTTATCCTTTTATCCATCCCTTTATCATTAGTCTTCCATCTTATTTACCATCACCCACCCTTTTATCAATTCATCTAATCCCACCTTCATCCTTCCACCTAGACTTGGTTTTCCCTTGTCATTGGTATCTAGCACAAAGGCTACCCAAATTGTTATCTGATGCCATCCCAAAACATATTCAAAAATACAAAAAATCAAGATATTGCAAATATCCAAAAAAAATCAAAACAATTCAAAAAATCCAAAAAAATCAAATACTCCCAAAAAATACAAAAAAAATTAAAATATTTTCAAAATCCAAGAAAAAGTCAAAAACATTTCAAAAAATACAAAAAAATAAAACATTCAAAAACAAAAAATCAAATATTCCTAAAAAATACAAAAAAAATAAATATCCAACAAAAATCCAAGCAATCAAATCAAATCAATCCAATCATCAAATCAACCATCAAATCAATCCAATCAATCTATCAATCAACTTAATCTAATCAAATCATCAAATCAATCCATTGCAATAAATCCAAATTTAAATCATGCTTAATTCATACTGATCAAGTCAATCAATCTTGTTAAATTATCCAATCACATCCTTTGGTTTTGATCCTAATCTTGACGTAAACCAAATCAATCAATCAATCAATCAATTAATCAATCAATCATAAATCAAATACTGGTGTTGATTCACATGGCCAACAACACTAGTATCACCAATCATCATATCAATTGTCTTATATAGGTGGTTGCATCATTGAAACCAGACCAGGCATCTTATACGACATGCTTCATTTCCTGAAACCAGACACAATCAATCATTATCAATCAATCAAACATTGGTTTATAGCTTAACAGGGGCAATACCTTGTTTGTTTTTGTATCATTTGTGCATGTTTGCTTGCTTGCTTGTGTGTGTTATCTTTTTATCTTGCCTTTGTATCACATCCATATCATTTCCAGCTAATATTCATATCTTGTGTATGTTAAAATAACTTTTTGCACTACCCTTTGCATCTAAGGTGATATCATACCTTTTGTGCATTAGGACTTTAATGCTCTAAGTTTTCTTCGTCATACATGTAGACAAGGTTGTATTACGTGTTAGAAATTAGTGCTCACATACGTCTTAGGAATATTGCATCATTTATAGGATGCATATAATAATTGTATATTAGGTTAGTAGGTTTGTTATAGTTTGGTAATAGGTACATATGTGTTTGTATTGTTGTTAAAACAACACAATATATTTAGATAAGTTGTTTGGGTAGTTTCCTATAAAATAGGATTATGAAAGTCTATAAATATGTGATGTATTTGATTGAAAAGATATCAAGCATGACATTATCTTGTGTAATATTATTCTACTTCAATTTGACTCTGTCCCATATTTTCTAATATGGTATCAAAGCAGGACTTGGTGTAATTCCCTCACGGGAATACCCAGGAAGATGATAGTACGTGAAATGTAATGTTTTGTAGGATAGCATAATTAATAGTTTAGAAGAGTGTATTTATTTTTATGTGTTGTTTAGCTATTGAGAGTGCAAAGTGTGTGAAAAGATAGTTAGATCAACTATTAGCTGATGGGTTTTGACATCTTGAAAGATGACTTGGTGCTGCCTGCCATATGATTCTCTCTGTATAGATCGCCTTTCATTGAGGATCTATGCTTGACTAGTCAACAATCACTGAAGCAAACACAATTTTTTTTGGTGTTTTTTATTCCATCAATCTACCAAAGGAGATTGTTGCTTTTTAATAGCTCAAAAAAATCATCCAAGTCAAAAAGTGTTAAGTTACCCCCAATGCAAAAAGGGGATAATATGATCTGGTGAACCCGATTACAATAGATCGTGACTTATATTTGCTTTCTACCTACTGCTATAATGCTTTCCTGTTGAAAATAAGTCATCTCATGCTTACATCTTTATATATTGATTCGATCAGAGGAAGGAAATTTTGGTCTTGAAAGTGATCGTAACTTTCTAAATCGGGGCATGCTCAGATAAAATATCGTATCTTTTGGATGTGACAACTACATAGGACTATTGCAGCAGTGTAAATCTCCAATGACTTCATTCACATTTTCAATAACATAAAGATGTGGGCATGTATGAAAGGCATAAGCTTTTTGTCTCGAGGCCAGGTCCAAGCCCGAGATGTTACTCACCATGGCGGGTGAATACAAATCACTGGAGGCATTAACTTGAATTGGGGATTATCCACGAAGCCTCGTGTGCATTGATCAAATGAAAATCAAGGTCGTGGATTTGTTCAAGGAAGGTCGCCTTGGTCTCCAACAACTGGCCATGGTAGATGGAATCTATGACACCTTGAATGCACCAGCTTCAGCTTTGCTGGTGGTTTACCATGTGAACCTCTCAATCTTCACATCTGTTCTGGATTACCGGGCGATTGGTCAGTTTTTCCTCGTAATTTCTATTCACAAGATGTCAGATCCGACCTGCGACAACAATGGAAAAATGGACACGTTCACAGGAGGAGACAGGACGTCTAGCCTAGGGGGCCTGGCCGTTCATTCGTTGATGCAGGGCGAGGAGGTTCAATTATTAATATTTCATCCATTGGTGGCCTTTTGCATGAGGAGAATCGCCTCGAGAAATTGCATATAATGCTTCAAAGGTAGGCACTAATACCTTGAGATATTCGTGGTAGATCATAATGTGTGGAGAGAGCTTGGTGACACACACACAATTTTAAAAGTGTCAAAATATTATAAAAATAAAAATGAGCTCAATTGTAGTTGGACGCACCATCACTTGTACACAATGTCTATCTTGTGGGGGGGGGGCATTATAAAACAGTCTCAAAGCCAAATTTGCTAAGTAGCAAACTGATTGGAGGACGGAGGCACAAGAGGTTGAAGGACATTCATCGACCTCTCGTCAATCACTAGCGACGAGGCCACATAATTGCATTAGTGACAAAATTATTTGTGCCAAAATGACTAAAGCCAAGATCAATTTCCAGGTGGCAGAGGCAACCATATCATGTCATTTTGATCAGAGTGGCAATGATCTATAGTGGTGGTTGTATACGTGACAATGAGGGCTTGGTATTCAAGACTTTTATGTTGTGGTTGGATGTGTATATCCCAAATCACATTTCTTGGTTATATGTGAATGGATGTGTTTGTCCCCATTCACAAGAGGATGTAAGTGATTGGGAGTGTTTGACCCCAGTCACAGGAGTTGGTGATTATGATTGGATGTGTTTGTCCCCAATCATAATTGTTGTGAGAAGATGTGTGTGTCCCTATTCATGACTAATATCCGATAGATGTGTTTGTCCCTATCCAAACCTGATATAAGACCTTGGATAGATGCGTTAGTCCATATACTTGGATCCATGGGTAGATGTGTTTGTCCCTATCCTTGGATGAAAGTACACTAAGCGTAGTGAGGCTAGTTCCACTATTGCTTGACATGAGTAGATGTGTATGTCCCTACTCTTATCTTATATTGTTTGGTCATCTATTGTGTGTGGTCATCAAGTATTGTGATGTTCTTTCACCCCATGTTCACACTAAGGGGAGAATTTGGGAATTAGTGTTCACATAGGTGTTAGGAATATTACATCATTTATACAATGCATATAATAATTGTATATTAGGTTAGTAGGTTTTTTATAGTTTGTTAATAGGTACTTATGTGTTTGTATTGAGTTGTTAAAACAACTAAATATATTTAGATAAGTTGTTTGGGTAGTTTCCTATAAAATAGGATTATGAGAGTCCTATAAATATGTGATGTATTTGATTGAAAAGATATCAAGCATGACATTATCTTGTGTAATATTATTCTGCTTCAATTTGACTTTGTCCCATATTTTCTAATATTACGCTGGGTGCACAAAACACATCATCACCCTGGTCCTTATACCTTGGTGCATAACGTCTAGTGCTATATCAAACTTCATGGTTGCTCACCTTCATTGCAGCATAATGTATCATGTATTTCTTTCATCCATTCACTTACCTTTCTTCCTTGACCAATCCCTTTCATTTTGAGAGCATACCCGTGTTCTTCTAACCCACCTATACTCTCAAGGGGGGATCATCATCCTATCCTTATATCATCATCCTTTTCCTCTATCCACACTTTATCTTCTCTAAAATGTTGTTACTTCTCTTAGTCGCAACATCATCTCAAAGAGGGGAAAAATGCAGACACCTAAAATTATCCATGTCTTACAACATCACCTTGTCAATACATTACTTAAGACATCTTACGACATTTTGTCCTAGGTCCCTTCCATTAGCCAATTAATTAAATAAATCATATTTATTTAATTAATATCTCATTCCTAATCCCATTTATCCCACTAGCCAATTAATTAAATAAATCTTATTTATTTAATTAATTTCCCACCTTTCCTCCAATTTAAATAAATAAAATATTTATTTAAATTAGCCCTCTCCCATTTTCCAACTAATTTAAATAAAATGTTTGAATTAGTCCCCACCTTCAACCTCATTCCAAAACATGTCCCCATCTACAACTTTCATTTATTGCTCTTCACATGTCACACTAATTTAAATAATTTTATTATTTAAATTAGGTCAACCCTATTCTTATCTACACACTTGTCACATGACTACAACTCCTTGTGGAGTGGGAAACCCTAGATTCAATCTCAACTGTCTACATCATTCAAATCAACTTTCAATCCTAGCCATCAATTCAAATCACTCCTCTCCTATAAATCAAGCCTCATCCAAGCCATTTGGGGATGAAACTTCAAGTAACGTCATGTTGTCGAAATGATTCTTGATCTCCATTCTCATCCGTCTCCATGATAATGTTATACTGTTGAAATGAACAATCAACATTCATCCATTAACAAAAATCTTTGATATTTCACATCCTATGCAAGATGGAGAAGGGCAATGGAGGAGAGCCAAGCTTAACATAGGGATTTCAATTTAGTTTTCTTTCATGCTTTGATTTCTCTTTTATCTTGTTCTCCATTGTTTAGTTAGGGTTTGATGATTGATCTTAGTGATTTAGCCCTGGTTTACCCTAGCTTACATTGGTAAAGCTGACATGAATCTAACATTTTTCATCAATTTTTGGTGATTAGCTTTTGCAAGTTGCTCCTGGCTCGAAATGAGCCTCACTGTTGTGTCTGGGAGGCCTCGTAGGTGAACAATGACATAAAATTTTCCCTACTTTGCTTACAAATTTTTTTTTGAATTTTTGTACTTTATCAGTCTGTACAGTATGGATCTATACCATGTGGACATGTTTTACCTGGCTCTATGTTCTCTATCATCGCAGGTTTGATCTTGGATTACAGGTTTAACTGGGTTGAGGTCACTTGTTTAAAGTTTTTTTTGTAGGTTTAATGGTAGTTAAAAACCCTAATATATGGCAGTCGACACCTGCCACAGTCTGGTCGTAGCCTGTTAAACCCTATTTTCCGCTATGAAAAAACCCTATCACCACCTGATTATCCCCTATCACTGTCAATTTTAAACCCTAAACTCTAGCCAAGATTCTTGGTCACCATTTGAAATACAATCAACTGTCCCTTAATATCTGTCGCCTCCCGACAAACCTTACAAATCCTCATTCCCACTTCATCGCCACCCGCTACTATGTGAAACCCTAAGTGTCCCATAAAAACCCTAAAGCTATGCCTCTATCTCACCGCCACCTTCTCTGCCCCTTTTCACCACCATGTCTGGTGCCAGAGCACCAAGGGGATCATCTATGTTTTTTTTTCATACTTGTTTTCATGTTGTCGTGTTCCAATAAGGTCCTAGAAGACCATTCATGTAATAAGGACTATGTCCAAATATATATTGCTGTCTTGTAGGAGGTAGTCACTTTTTTAAGCCTTCCTAAGGCATGTAGGGATAGTCTTCATGATTGTAAGCCTTGTTAAGGCATGTCAAGGAGTCTAATGCCTTGTTCAAGGCCTAATTGCATTGTAAACCAGTTTGAAGGCACTTGTTAAGCCTAAACATGTAAGGACAAAACTGGTAAAGTAGTTGTAGTTTTCAAACTGCCAAAGGAAGTTCGAAGGGGAAGAGTGGTTGTAAACCTTCCCATTGAACAAACTGCCTTCTTGGAGTTAGTCAAGGTATGTGCAAGTTGAAAAATGCCTTGAACATGGTCATTGTGGACAGTGAAGCCATTTTTGTTGGAAGAAATAACAACAAACAATAGTTTTTTGGACTTTTCTGTGTTACTCGCTGTATCAGGCTATACTGTACTTCTGTATAGAACTGTCATGGTCCATAAGTTAGTGGCACATGTAGAGGGATGAAGTATCTTTCAAACAAGGGTGGTTTGATGTTTTGACATTAACTATAAGGGAAGATATATCTATTTTTCTCTGACTGCTCTTTGGTGACTATTTTTCTAAGTTTCCTTGCTGCCACAATCCATACTGTGTAGAGGTACAGGTTTGTCTTCACTTGTGAATGAATTGATCAGTTAGAACATGATGTTAACTTCCTTTTGAATTTAGTTTGGTGCTTTGAAACTCTTGTAGTAGGGAGTTATAAGGTTTTCTCTAAACCTGGTTTGTAAAACCCTCCTCTAGGGTTTTGATAGGAAAACATGCATTCTTTTTCCATTCCATTGATTTGATCTACTTGTGATCAGTGGGATGGATGATAGTAGGACTGCACTAGTTTGTTATGGTGGATTTTTGGTAGGAAACTTGAAGAGGAGAAGATTTCATTGAAAGACCTAACAAAAACCATGTGTTAGGTGATGTTTAGAAACCTAGAGGAGGAACCATAGATGCATTTTTGGGAACAACAGACTGTAGGAGGACAAAACCTAAAAAATTCATAGTTTGGGCATGTATCTTAAGTGCTCAGACCATTGGTTGAGTTCTGTGCTTGCATTTTATAGTAGTCTCTTTGTATTTTTGGCCTAATTGGGGCTCTAAGGCATGAGGAGGAGTTATAGGTTGAGCCATTTCACCCAAAAAAACCAATACCCATTCTTGGATATGTGATAGGAGGTTCAAATGGGTATCTTCTCATTGTCTAAGATTTGCATTTGAAGATCTGGATCAAAAGTTATTAGGATTGTTCTCATTTTGTAGGGTTTGTGAAGAAAGTACCATTTCTGAGTTTGACCTACCTTTGCCAATGGATGGGATGGGTCCCAATGCATTCCTAAACACCTTTTCCATGAATAAATTTGAGCCCCTAACTCCTATTCCCACTTTTGTATGAAGAACCTCAAATTTGGGATTTTTGGTGTAGTAAGAACCTAGTCAACTTGTCTATCTCCCTCCTATCCAAATTGCCTCTACATCAATGTCTCCTCCAAATATGCTGACCTCAGCCCTGTAGAAACCTTTTCTCTACCTCCCTTCCACCACCTATCACCTCCCCTCCACAGACCTTCTACCAGTTACCATTCTAGTGCAGTCATGTTAGGAGGATTCACAGAATGAATTGTTCGGACCTTGCTGCAATAGTAAACACAACAGAAACACTAAAAAAAATGAAACAAAATGTAGATTTAGTCATTCAGTATATCATAGAATTCAAAACAGAGACCCACCGGTAATATGCTAGCTTACAACTAGGGCTCAAAGGCCTGATTACATACATGCGCAAGATAAAGCTTTGAAGCTCCTTCGCACAAAATCTAAACTACCAGATGTTTCTTATGTGAATAGCTACTTTCCTAAGGATCTATTACATCAATATATATCATTTATGGACTAATAGATTCCTCCGCGTCAGCCAAGGAAGGTCACAAACTCCAATGAAGAGTTGTAACGTGTTCACAGATAGGTCGGACCTAAATACATAGAACAGTTCCTCAAATGAATGGAATAATGTACAGACCTCTGAGGAAGGTTGGCCATGAACCAAGGATCATTGAATGATGTGTCATTAGGATCCACAAGTCAAGGAATGATCTACAAGCCTTCTCCTATAGCCGATTATCTAAGACTGTCAGGATGCTCTACTATTAAAAAAATAGTTGATCTTCTAATAGCGATAACTTTCTGGTGACTGATCCAAATGCTCTAAATTTTTTATATGATGTAAATGAATGAATGTAGATGCTAAGTCCAAATCCACAAGATGTGAAATGCCAATACCGGACCACAAGCTGAAAACTGCTTCTGACTGAATTGCCTGAACTGAACTGGAAAATGAAAGAAACTGAAATACAAACAAACTGAAACACAAATATTTTTGGTTGATGCAAGATTGCTCTTGAACCAAGGATACTCCTGCATTAGACATTTGGGGTTATTGAAAAAGTGAGTCCCTCACTTTGCCGGGGCTAGGGGAGAACTGAGACGGTCCACCTCAGCCTAAGAAATCCAAGATAAATCTTCTTCCGGTGTGCCTTTCCACTTCACAAGATATTCTTTGTATTGTCTTCCTCTGGTACTATGTCCAACTTTTCTGTCTAAAATGTCCTCTATCTATTCTAGTGCTTTTTGTGGTAACTACTTCTTCAAGTCTTTTTCCATGTTGTCACTAAACTCTGCTTCATGATACCAATATAGGTCTGCAATGTTGAAAATAGGTGATATACCCAATGTCTCTGGTAGATCTACTCTAATGCATTTCCTGAATCAAATTTTCTAAGTATCATACAAGGTCCAAACTTCTTCATCTTCAACTTGTTAAATGTCCCAACTGGAAATCTTTCTTTTCTCAAGTATACCATCACTTCATCTCTAATGTCAAATTCCTTATATCATCTCTTCTCATCTTCCTTCTCTTTGTACTTATTGTTCATATCCTCCAAATGCGTCTTCACCTAATTATGCATTGTCTTCATATGATCTACAAATTCTTCTGCTTCTGCACTTCTCTTTTCCTCTATACTAATGTCTCTTAGTTCTACAACTCCTCTAGGATTCACTCTGATAACAATCTCAAAAGGTGTTCTTTTGGTACTCCTATTTACTGAATTATTGTATGCAAACTCTGCTTGTCAAAGAATCAAATCCCAACTTCCTACCTTCTCTCCAACCAAACTTTGCAACAAGTTTCCCAAACTCCTATTCACTACCTCTATCTGTCCATCTATCTGTGGATGAAAAATTGAACTGAACTTCAAATCTGTCTTCATCTTCTTCCAAATTGTCTTCCAAAAGTATCCAACAAACTTTGTATCTCTATCTGAAACTATACTCCTAGGTAATCCATGCAATCTCACAATCTCCTTGAAAAATAGGTTAGCTACATGCACTACATCAGTTATCTTCTTACAAGGTATGAAATGAGCCATCTTTGAAAATCTGTCAACCACTACAAATATTGAATCATGTCCTCTTTGTGTCTTAGGTAATTCCATTACAAAATCCATGCTTATGTCTTCCCAAGGTCTCTCCGGTACTGTCAAAGGTTTATACAATCCAGTGTTCTGACTACTCCTTTTTGCAACTTGACAAACTCTACAACTCTACACAAATATCTGAACATCCTTATGTATCTGAGGAAAAAAGTAATTTTCACTCACCAAAGCCACTGTCTTATCAATGCCAAAATGTCCTGCCAATCCACCACTATGCTTCTCCTTGATCAGATTGTCTCTCATAGAACTTCTAGGTATGCACAACTGACTTCCTTTGAACAACATATATTCTTGAATGAAATAATCCAACCACTTACTCCTATCTGTAACAATTGGTTCCTTATATGCTTTCCAAGGTTTTGCAAAATCAGTGTCTCCCTCAGACATGCTCTTTAATTCACCAAAACCCAACACTTCAACTCTCATCTCTGTCAAAAAGTTTCTTCTTCTACTCAATGCATCATTAACTTTGTTTAATTTGCCACTCCTATGCTTCAACAAAAAAGTATAACTATGTATGAGCTCTACCCATCTCATATGTCTCTGATTCAACTTACCTTGACTATTCAAATATTGTAAAGCTTGATGATCTGTATACAACACAAACTCCTTAGGCAACAAGTAGTGTCTCCACTTCTTCAAGGCTTGAATTATGGCATAGAACTCCTGATCATAAACTAAATATCTTCTCCTTGCATCATTCAACTTCTCACTGAAATATACTTTAGGTCTACCTTCTTGACTTAACACTACTCCAATTGCATTTCTACTTGCATCACAATCATCTTGAAATACCTTATTAAAATCTGATATTGCCAAAACAGGTTGCTCTGTCACTTTTTGCTTCAACACCTCAAAACTTTTGTCTGCTCCTGATGTCCACTTGAAATCTTTTCTGTCACCTCTCATTGTCTCTATCATAGGGTTACAAACTGAACTAAAATTTCTAATGAACTTACATTAGAAACTAGTCAATCCATGAAATGATCTAACCTCTCCAATGCTCTCCAGTGTAGGCCATTCAACAATTGCTCTCACTTTCTCAAAGTCCATCTTCAATCCTTCCACAGAAATCACAAATCCCAAATATACCAACTCTTCCTTCATGAAACTACACTTCTTAATGTTTATCAGCAATTTCTCTTCTCTCAACCTGTGCAAAACTTGTTTAATATGCCACAAATGTTCTTTTGTTTTATTGAAAATCATAATATCATCAAAGTATACAATAACAAACTTACTCAAGAATTTCTTTGGAACTTCATTCATCAAGATTCTCATGAAAGTACTCGATGCATTTGTCAATCCAAAAGGCATTACTAACCACTCATACAATCCTCCATTTGTCTTAAAAGAAGTCTTCCATTCATCTCCTTCTCTGATTCTAATCTAATGGTATCCACTCTTCAAGTCTATCTTTGTGAAATATTTTGCTCCACTCAAACAATCCATAATATCATCCATCCTAGGTAAAGGAAATCTATACTTAACTGTGATCTTGTTTATTGCTCTAGAGTCAATACACATTCTCCATTCTCCATCCTTCTTTAGTGCAAGCACTACAAGTACTGCACAAGGACTCAAACTTTCTCTGATCAAACCTTTCCTCAACAATTCTTGTATTTGTCTATTCAATTCCTCATTCTCTACCAGTGTCATTCTATGTGCTGCTTTGTTAGGCAAGCTTGCTTCAAGTATAAGATCCATGTGATGACTAATACTCCTTATAGGTGGCAATCCTTCAGGCACATTATCTGATATGATGTCTTCATACTCTGTTAGTAACTCCCTTATCTCCTCCGGCTGTGATTCTTCAATCTCCTTCTTCAATGTTTCAGGCTTCTTAGGAATCAAGGCATAACACATGTTCTCATGTCTCAAATCATCCAAAAATTTTCTTCCATCTACCAAACAGATTCTAGCATTCCCACATATTTCACTCTTAGGATCATCCTCCAAAGGAATCAAAGTAATTCTCTTTCCATTTACTGTTATAGTATATGTATTCTTTCTTCCATCATATATATCTTTTCTATCTTATTGCCAAGGTCTACCCAACAAGATATGACAAACATCCATAGGCATAATATCACACAAGACTTCATCATGATAAGATCCAATATAAAATTTCACCAAACATTGTTCACTTACGAGTACCTTATGATCATCCTAAATCCATGCTATCTGATAGGGCTTAGGGTGTTTCAATCTTTCCAACTTTAGCTTAGTCACCATTTCCTCTGAAACTAGGTTATCTGAACTACCACTATCAATTACAACTTTACAACACTTACGTTCGGATTTGCATCTAGTTCTGAACAAACTTTTCCTCTACGGTGGTTCCTCATCTATCTCTACTTGAAATAGTGCTCTCCTCATCACCAATGATACTCCTTTCTCAGGTTTGCCAACTAAACAGGGGTCACTTAGTTCAACAGGTTCTTATTCAACATAGGCTGCGCTTCCACTATTTTCTGTCCTCTTACTTGTACTACCCTGATTACATTCAAATGCTTTATGTCCTTCACCTCCACACTTGAAACAAGTACCTCTAAATGTTTTCTTATCAAATCCTCTTCCTTCTCTCCTGTATCCTTCATTCCTGTATGCACTAGGGTTTCCTCTCCGGTAAAAATTTATGTCATCTCTTCGATAAGCACTGCTATCTCTGTCATCCTTCTTGAATGGGTTGTCAAACTTCTTCTGCTCCACAAATGATCTATCATATTTGGAAAATGTTCTACTTCTCTAAAATTTATATCCTCTACCTCTCTATCTCTGATCGTGTCTTTTACTTAGCTTCTCTTCAACCTTCAGGGCAAACTGATATGCTTCTTCCAAAGATGTCATCCTTACCAAACTTAGTTCCTCTTGAATATTCAATCTCAGTCCATTGATGTATCTAGCCACTTTCTCCTTGTTTGCTTCACTATGTCCTATCCTTATGATCATCTTATGAAATTCTTCAGTATACTCCACAGATTTCTCCTTTTGTCTTAGGTTTTGTAATCTCTTCAACAATTCCAACTCATAGTTAGCAGGTATAAACCGATTCTTCAACTTTGTCACCATCCGGTCACACTTTGTAATCTTTTCCTTTCCTCTTCTATTTCTTTCCAACTGAACTTCTTTCCACCATATAGCAGCATGTCCTTTCAACTGTCTTTACAAATTTCACCTTTTCCAAATCTTCAATTTCCTCATATTCAAAGTATTCTTCCATGTTATTTATCCAGTCAATCAATTATTTAGGGTTTAGATTACTAGTATAATTCGGCACATCAACTCTAGGTCTCTTTCCAATCTTTGAAATAGCTCACAACATCTTTACTTGATCTGATTCTTCTTCTTTATTACCTTCTAGGGTTTCACCAGTTTGTTCAGCAGATTGAAATTCTTCTTCATCATCACTTTCAACATTAGGTCTAGGTGTCAATCCTCTTCGCCTATCTTCTTCAACAGCATCCAAATGAATTCACATTGTTCTCATCATTTCCATCATCTCATCCATTCTATTAGCCATTGTACCAATAGTAGGAACTCTCCGTGGCAACATCTTCCTCGAATCAAGTGCAAACTGCCTCAAATTTGGCGATCAGGCTACAAGCGACAACTACCTCTTAGTCGGCGATCGATTGTACACAAGTAACCTGCCTGGGATCGGCGATCTTCTTACAACAAGATCTTACAAAATTCCCTTTGCCAACTTTGCTCCAAAGAATCAAACTTTCGCTATGATACCACTTGGTGCAATCATGGTAGGAGGGTTCACAGAATGAACTATTTGAACCATGCAACAAGAGTAAACACAACGGAAACACTCAAGAAAATGAAATAAAATGCAGATTTAGTCATTCAGTACATCATAGAATTCAAAACAGAGATCTGCTAGCAATATGCGGGTTTACAACTAGGGCTCAAAGGCTTGATTACATACATGCACAAGATAAAGATTTGAAGCTCCTTCGCACAAAACCTAAACTACCAGATCTTTCTTATGTGAATAGGTACTTTCCTAAGGATCTATTACATTAATATATATCATTTCTAGACCAATAGATTCCTCTGCATCAACCAAGGAAGGTCACAAACTCCAATGAAGAGTTGTAACATGGTCACAGATAGGTCAGATATAAATGCATAGAATACTTCTTCAAATGAATGGAACAATGTGCGGACCTCCAGGGAAGGTCAGCCACAAACCAAGGATCATTGAATGATGTTTCATTAGGATCTGCAAGTCAAGGAATGATCCGTAAGCCTTCTCCTTTAGCTGATTATTTGAGACTGTCAAGATGCTTTGCTCTGAGAAAAATAGTTGCTATTCTGATAGCGATCACTTTTCGGTGACTAATCCAAATGCTCTAAATTCTTGATATGATGTAGATGATTAAATGTAGATGCTAAGTCTAGATCCACAAGATGTGAAATGCCAATACCAGACCACAAGCTGAAAACTACTTCTGACTGAACTACTTGAACTGAACTAGAAAATAAAAGAAACTAAAATGCAAATGTTTTTAGTTGATGCAAGATTTCTCTTGAACCATGGATGCTCCTGCATCACTTTCAAACCATCTGCTAATTTCCACTGTTCACACTACTTTGTCAGCCTTTGTTTGGCTTGGTGGGCCTTTGTTTGCTCATTTGGCCTTCATTTAGCATGGTCACATCTGTGACCAGAGGGGCTAAGGGCTTTAAGCCCTCAGCTTCTTTTTTATTTTTTTCTACCCTCAGTCCTTGGTCACATGGGTGACTAGGGGTGCCACTAATATTTAATTGCCACATCTAAACCACCAACCACTGTAACCGCCACATATGACTGCACCAACTTCTAATCGCTAGTTGTTTACTAACCGCTAGGACTAATTCTTTGTCTCTTACATGCTAAAATAGGTAGTTTTTTTAGATTGCATAACTTTTGCATAACAGATCAGAATTTCATGAAACTAGTAGCATCAAAAAGCTAGTTCACCCAGCTTCACTGTGGCAAAGGTCTTTTCAGGTTATTGTATTATTTTTAGCAAGTTTTTTTTAAGTCAATGTCAACCATTTCTTTGAACTTCAGACGCTCATAACTATTGCAAATTTTATCCAATTTTCACGATTTTTTTCAAACAACATAGAATTTCATGTACAATCTACTCATGCTGTTTCTTTTACTATAACTTATCATATTAATCAAATTTTTATCATATTTTTATTTTTCACATAACACTTTAGTTTGCAAGTTGTATTGTCTTTTCTTGGTTTTGGTGGATTCTAGGTGATCACAAGGGGTTGTAACAACATCAACATCAGCTACAATAGTAGATTTAAAGGCAAATTTTCTAGGTGCACTCACTTCATCTCTTGTCTTTCATTTCATCAAATCAACTTGTTTGCCTTCACACTTGGATTTGGGATCTAAAATGAACGGTTGTCTTCATTCACACATTCAACTTTGGGCTTAAAACATACTTGTGTCTTCATTCACATATTTGGATTTGGGGTTTAAAAAGAACAAGTTCTTGCATTGCTTGGTGAATTTGAGTGTGGTTTAAGGTGTGTATGCTTTTCTCATGCACTTCATGTGATCTTGAGAATCAAAAACACCTTTCATCCATTCAATTTCACAACACACATTTCATTTTTTAAGGGGAAATATACATTATGAGTGTGAATCTAGTGTGCATGTGTATGCTCTCTCCTCACACCACAAGGTTATCTTGGAGATCAAAATCACCCACTAGATTTTTGTTTGTCACTCTTCCTAAGAGGCTTGATTGGAGACACACCACTCCAATGGATGACTTCAACTCCAGCATTCCAGCAGAGTCTAAATAGCAAGGTGTGAATCGAAAGACACCCTCTTAGAAGTTGAAATCTTGTCATTTGGGATAAGCCCCCAAGAACTTATACCTTGGGGAAGTGAAGGTTAAGGATGGTTTACCCCTTTATCCCAGTTGTTTGGCATTATTTCACTTTCATTTCATAGAATTGGCCCCCCCATACCTTGAGTATATCGGGGACATCCTTAGTCAAACTTGTTCATCCTAGCTTAAGACCTATTGGCCACACCCACTTGACTAATCTTAGGATTATTGATGTGTATTCAAATGTTTTCATAATCACAACAATCTAATTTCAAAGTCAAACTTGATATTGTGTCTTGTGTGTGTGATTCATGCATGTACATGTCATATCTTTTGTTTGAAATTGCCAAAGTCAATCTATCAACACAAATAGATAAACGCATCAGATCCTAAACATTCTTGTCATCACATTCATTCTAAACCCTAATCATCCTTGTCATCCACCTCATATCCTAATTATATCCTAATCATTCGACATCATCATTCTAGTTCTAATCCATCTCTAGTCAAAATGGTCCTGATCCTTAACAAGCCTAGGCCAGATTCAAAGCCCAAACTCATACTTCGAGGAGGCCCTCCTTCTATTTCTAATGATGAGACAAATTCAAGACCCAAGCTCATACTCCAAGGGAGCCCTCCTCCTAGTACCAATGATGTGAAAATTCTAAAGTCTAGTCCATCCACATATCAAGTCCATCTTATACCAACCAAACCCACTTCTCTCAATGCAAACCAACATCCATACCAATTAACTTCACAACAAGAACATGCAAGCCCAAATCCTTGCAACAAGATCAAGTGCCTTTAAGTCCACATGTTACCTTTGACAAGGGAAATGCTACTCTAGCTTATGCATCCTATAAGCATCTTCCACCATCTAATCCTCCATCTACTCCATGTCCTAAATTCAAATCATACAAAAGAAAACCTAGGGAGTCATCCAAATCCACCAATCCATTCAATCCCTTTGACCCCCCATCTAATCAAAATCAAAATCCTAAGACTACAACATCTTCCACGCCTTTTATCCCTCCACCGTGGGACCTATCCACTCCTAATCCTAATGTATCCAATGTTGCAAGTATGTGCTAATCAGGTTTGTTATTGATGTCAAAATGTTTGTGTTGTCATTGGTGTCAACTGTATCTTCTAATGTTGCTGATTGTTTGATCATTGAGTTATTGTGTTAAGGTTTTGAATGGATAGAAAAAGTGATGCAGGTCCATCCCTAGTTCAAGAACAATCTTGCATCAACTAAAAACATTTGCATCTCAGTTTGTTTGCATTTCAGTTCTTTCATTTTTCCAGTTCAGTCTAGGTAGTGCAGTCAGAAGTAGTTCAACTTTTGGTCTGGTTTTGGTATTTCACATCTTGCGGATCTGGACTTAGCATCTACATTCATTCATCTTTATCATATAAAGAATTTATAGCATTTGGATCAATTACCAAAAAGATATCACTACCAAAAGATCATCTGTTTTCTCAGAGTAGAGCATTCTAACAGTTCCTGATAATCAGCTAAAGGAGAAGGCTTGCAGATCATTCCTTGACTTGTGGATCTTAATGACACATCACTTAATGATCCTTGGTTCATGGTTGACCCCCCTTAGAGAACCACATGTTGTTCCATTCACTTGAGGGCATGTTCTATGCATTTAGGTCTGACCTACCTGTATTCACACATTACAGCTCTTCATTAGAGTTTGTCACCTTCCTTAGCCGACGCGGAGGAATCTAATGGTCTAGAAATGATATATATTGATGTAATAGATTCTTAGGAAGATGTCTATTTGCATAAGAAAGATCTGATAGTTTAGATTTTGTGTGAGAGGACTTCAAAGATTTATCTTGCGCATGTATGTAATCAAGCCTGTGAACCAAATTGTAAGCCCGCATGTTGCTGGCCAGAATGTATTTGAATTCTTTGATATACTAAATGACTGAATGTGCATATGTTCTATATTCTTTTTTTGTTTCTGTTGTGTTTACTCTTGCTGTACGGTCTGGACAGTAAATTCTGTGAACCCTCCTACTATGATTGTACCAAGTGGTATCAAAGCAAAAGTTTGATTCTTTGGTGTGAATTGGCAAAGTGAATTTTGTAAGATCTTGTTGTAAGCAGATCATCGATTCGAGGCAGGTTACTAGTGCACAAATGATCATCGATTGAGAGGCATTTGTCACTTGTAGCCCAATCACTGACCTGAGGTAGTTTGCACTTGATCCTAGGAAGATGTCGCCATGAAGAGTTCCTCCTGCTAGTATAATGGCTAATAGAATGGATGAGATAATGGAATTGATGAGAACAATGTGAATTTGATTGGATGTTGTTGAAGAAGATAGGTGAAGAGGATTGACACTAAGACCTAATGTTGAAAGTGATGATGAAGAAGAACTTCAATTTGCTGAACAAATTAGCAAAACCCTAGAAGGTCATGAAGAAGAAGAATCATATCAAGTAAAGATATTGCGATCTATTTCAAAGATTGGGAAAAGACCTAGAGTTGATGTGCCAAACTATACTGGTAATTTGAATCTGAAAGAGTTGATTGATTAGATAAATGACATGGAAGAATACTTTTAATATGAAGAAATTGAAGATCTGGAGAAGGTGAAATTTGCAAAGACAAAGTTGAAAGGACATGCTACTATATGGTGGAAAGAAGTTCAGTTGGAAAGAAATAGGAGAGGAAAAGAAAAGATTACAAAGTGGGACCGAATGGCGACAAAGTTGAAGAATTATTTCATACCTGTTGACTATGAATTGGAGCTGTTGAAAAGATTGCAAAAGAATACATCAATGGACTGAGATTACTGAAGAAATCTATGGAGTATACTGAAGAATTTCATAAGAATAGGACATAGTGAAGCAAGCAAGGAGAAAGTGGCTAGATACATCAATGGACTGAGATTGAATATTCAAGAAGAGCTAAGCTTGGTGAGGATGACATCTTTAGAGGAAGCATATCAATTTGTACTAAAAGTTGAAGAGAAGTTGAATAAGAAACATGATCAAAGGCAGAAAGGTAGAGGAGGTAAACTTCAGAGAGGAAGAACATTTTCTAGATATGATAGATCATTTGTGGAGCAGAACAAGTTCGACAACCTATTGATGAAGGATGACTGAGATAACAATGCTTACCGGAGAGATGACATAAATTATTACCAGAGAGGAAACCCTAGTGCATACCAGAATGAAGGATATAGAAGAGAAGGAAAAGGATTTGATAAGAGAACATTCAAAGGTACTTGTTTTGAGTGTGGAGGTGAAGGACATAGAGCATTTGAATGTAATCAGGGTAGTACAAGTAAGAAAATAGAAAATAGTGGAAGAGTAGCCTATGTTGAAGAAGAACCTATTGGATCACCTAGTTCAGTTGGCAATCCAGAGAAAGGAGAATCATTAGTGATGAGAAGAGCACTATTTCAAATAGAGGCAAATGAGGAACCATTAAAGAGGAAAAGTTTGTTTAGAACCAGATGCAAATCAAGAGGTAAGTGTTGTAAAGTTGTGATTGATACTGGTAGTTCAGACAATTTAGTTTTAGAGGAAATGGTGACTAAGCTGAAGTTGGAAAGATTGAGACACCCTAAGCCCTATCAGATAGCATGGATTCAGGATGATCATAAGGTACTAGTGAGTGAACAATGTTTGGTAAAATTTCATATTGGATCTTATCATGATGAAGTCTTGTGTGATATTATGCCTATGGATGTTTGTTATATCTTGTTGGGTAGACCTTGGTAGTATGATAGAAAAGATATACATGATGGGAGAAAGAATACATATACTATAAAAGCTAATGGAAAGAGAATTACCTTGATTCCTTTGGAGGATGATCCTAAGAGTGAAGTGTGTGGGAATGTTGGAATCTTCTTGGTAGATGGAAGGAAATTCCTGGATGGTTTGACATGAGAATATGTGTTATGCCTTGATTCCTAAGGAGCCTGAAACATTAAAGAAGGAGACTGAAGAATCACAACCGGAAGAGATAAGAGAATTGCTAATAGAGTATGAAGACATCATATTAGATAATGTACTTGAAGGATTACCACCTATAAGGAGTATTAGTCATCACATGGATCTTATACCTAGAGCAAGTTTGCCTAACAAAGCAGCACATAGAATGACACCAACAGAGAATGAAGAATTGAATAGACAAATACAAGAATTATTGAGGAAAGGTTTGATTAGAGAAAGTTTGAGCCCTTGTGCAATACCTATAGTGCTAGCACTGAAAAAGGATGGAGAATGGAGAGTGTGTACTAATTCTAGAGCAATAAACAAGATCACAGTTAAGTATAGATTTCCTTTACCTAGGATGGACAATATCACGGATCGTTTGAGTGGAGAAAAATATTTCACAAAGATAGACTTGAAGAGTGGATACCATCAGATCAGGACCAGGGATGGTTATGAATAGAAGACTACTTTTAAGACAAATGAAGGATTGTATGAGTGGTTAGTGATGCCTTTTGGATTGACAAATGCACCGAGTACTTTCATGAGATTGATGAATGAAGTCTTGAAGAAATTCTTGGGTAAGTTTGTGATTGTATACTTGGATGATATTTTGATTTTTAGTAAGACAAAAGAAGAACATTTGTGGCATATTAGACAAGTTTTACAGAGGTTGAGAGAAGAGAAATTGCTGATAAACATCAAGAAATGTAGTTTCATGAAGGAAGAGTTGGTATATTTGGGATTTGTGATTTCTGCAAAAGGATTGAAGATGGATCCTGAGAAAGTGGGAGCAATAGTTGAATGGCCTACATCGGAGAGGATTGGAGAGGTTAGATCATTTCATGGATTGGCTAGTTTCTACGAGAAGTTCATCAGAAACTTTAGTTCTGTTTTTAACCCTATGACAAAGACAATGAGAGGTGATAGGAAAGATTTCAAGTGGACATCTAGAGAAGATAAAAGTTTTGAGTTGTTGAAGCAAAAAGTGACAGAGCAACCTATTTTGCCATTATTGGATTTTGATAAGGTATTTCAAGTTGATTGTGATGCAAGTGGAAATGTAAATGGAGCAGTGTTAAGTCAAGAAGGTAGACTAGTAGCATATTTCAGTGAGAAGTTGAATGATGCAAGGAGAAGATATTTAGTTTATGATCAAGAGTTCTATGGCATAATTCAAGCCTTAAAGAAGTGGAGACATTACTTGTTGCCTAAAGAGTTTGTGTTGTATACAGATCATCAAGCTTTGCAGTATTTGAATAGTCAAGGTAAGTTGAATTAGAGACATTTGAGATGGGTAGAGTTCATGTAGAGTTATACATTTGTGTCGATGCATAGGAGTGGAAAATTAAACAAAGTTGCTGATGCATATAGTAGGAGAAGAAACTTGTCGACAGAGATGAGAGTTAAAGTATTGGGTTTTGATGAATTAAAGAACATGTATGAGGGATACGATGATTTTGCAGAACCATGGAAAGCATGTAAGGAACCTGTTGTGATAGATAGAAGTAAGTGGTTGGAATATTCCATTCAAGAAGATATGTTGTTCAAAGGAAGTCAGTTATGCATACCTAGAAGTTCAATGAGAGATAATTTGATCAAGGAAAAGAATAGTGGTGGATTGGTAGGACATTTTGGAATTGATAAGACAATCTCTTTGGTAAGTGAAAATTACTTTTGGCCTCAGATACACAAGGATGTTTGGAGATTTTTGCAAAGTTGTAGAGTTTGTCAAGTTGCAAAAGGGAGTAGTCAGAACATTGGATTGTATAAACCTTTGATAGTACCGAAGAGACCTTTGGAAGACATAAGCATGGATTTTGTAATTGGACTACCTAAGACACAAAGAGGACATGATTCAATATTTGTAGTGGTTGATAGATTTTCAAAAATGGCTCGATTCATACCTTGTAAGAAGATAACTGATGCAGTGCATGTAGCTGACCTATTTTTCAAGGAGATTGTGAGATTGCATGAATTACCTCGGAGTATAGTTTCAGACAGAGATACAAAGTTTGTTGGATACTTTTGGAGGACACTTTGGAAGAAGATGCAGATAGATTTGAAGTTTAGTTCAAATTTTCATCCATAGATAGATGGACAGATAGAGGTAGCGAATAGGAGTTTGGGAAACTTGTTGAGATGTGTGGTTGGAGAGAAAACAAGAAGTTGGGATTTGATTCTTTCACAAGCAGAGTTTGCATACAATAATTCAGTCAATAGGAGTACTAGAAGAACACCTTTTGAGATTGTTACAGGAGTGAATCCTAGAGGAGTTGTAGAATTAAGAGACATCAAGATGGAAGAAAAGAGGAGTGCAAAAGTAGAGGAATTTGCAGTTCATATGAAGACATTGTATAATGATGTAAAGAAGCATTTAGAAGACATGAACAATAAATATAAGGAAAAAGAAGATGAGAAGAGAAGATAGAAATAATTTGAAGAGGGAGATGAAGTAATGGTACATTTGAGAAAAGAAAAATTTCCAGTTGGGACATATAACAAGTTGAAGATGAAGAAGTTTGTGTTGGCAAGAGACACTATATGGACTCATGAATCTTGTCATTGATGGCATCAAATGTTATCCCACACATCTGTAGGACATGATGAGTCTTTATTGGAAGTCAGATTGAAGAAGTGTTGAGGTCCGGTAAGCAAGAACAGAGCAGTCAGTAAGGTCTAACAGACAGGTCTAGATCTCTCAGAAGAAGTATCTCAGTGAAGTGCGGATTTGGGGAAGTCAAGAGGAGTACCTTGACAAATAGAATCCAAGGATTTAGCCTCCTATGTTGAAAGGATGAAGAGATGAATACTTGAGTGTCAGGTTCCTGATTGATAGTGTGAACAGAGGAAGAACTGACTGGTAGAACATAAGACATTATTCCGGATGTGTTACTAATGATGGTAAAGGTTCTTAAGGCATAAGTTATGATTGGCCGACATGATTGATGACTTCTACAAGTATACCCTTGATCTGCATTCCTTGGTATGCAAGGATTCAGTTGACAGACTAGAGTTTGAGGAAAATATTGACTATTCCGGATGCCGACTAGAAAGGTGATGAAATCACTTGTGAGGATATATATACATGATTGATTTAAATGTGAAGTGTGTGAGTTAAAAAGGATAGGTGTGAAGATAAGAAGCAGAGCAGAATAAAGTTAGTAATAGAGATCCGAAATGTGACAGTACAGCTACATCAAAAGAGAGTAAGAATGAAGTGCAGCAGATCAGTTTATTGAGCTTAACTGAAACTAAATCTTAGCATGTGTGGATGCTTCTCATCAGTTCAAACACTGAGTTACCTTCCTTTTTTGTAGACAGTGAGTCTCTTGTAGGTAGTGAGACTCTTGTGAGCAGTGTGCTCGGGCAGTGAGCCCTAATTGGCAAGTGCCATTTTTTATCTTCTATTCTTCTAATAGAGCATAATATCTTGGGTTAATCACCCCGTAGTTTTTTCCCTTAACAGGGTTTCCACATCAAAATCATTGTGTCATGTGCATTGGTGTTATTTACATTTCATAGTTATGCTTGCTTATAGAATCTGATGTTGCATTAACTGTTAAGAAAGCACATAAAGTTGAATTATTAGGATAACTGACTCACCCCCCCTCAGTTATCAATAATTGGTATCAGAGCCAAGTTCCTCCCAACTGAGCCTAACAGCTTGAGGAAGATCTGGGAATTCAGATGGATGTGTATGGTATGAGGGAGCAACTAAAGTCTGCCCTTGATGATCTTGAGCAGTCAAATTCTGAAGTCAATGAATTAAAAGAAAGACTCAAACAGGCTGATGATTTCATAAAAGAACTAAAAGACAAACTGAGTCTCTCTATGAAAAAGAGAAAGGAGCTCCTTCAGCAATTAGCAAGTCAAGGTGAAGCAAATGATACAAATGAAGACTTGAAGGAGAAAACTAAGTTATGTAAAAAATTGTCAAAAGAGGTCATTATGGTAAGACATGAAATGGAATCAGGAGTTATAAAATTCACCCAAGAAATTGAAGAAAAAAGAAAGACTCAAGATGATCTAAGACAATCTCTCAAAGAAAAATCAGAAGACTACCACAAAATGGATAGAATAATCAGATATCTTGAATCTGATCTTGAAGATACTAGAGATAATGAAGAAAAACTTGAGGATCAAATTGTCTCTCTTAAAAGGGATCTTCAAACAACAAATGAATACAAAGAGAAATTCAAGATAAGTTCTGCTCAACTTGAAGTTCTCCTTGAAAACCAAAAGAGGGCAGATGACAAGTGTGGTCTGGGATATGAAAAAGGTGAAAGGTCTGGATCCGGTCAGAAGATTTTTGAATAAGAAAATCCAAGGATCAGGCCTAAAAGACTTCTGGTAAGACAACCTAATGCTCAAAGATATCCATCCTTCAATGGATACTGCCACAACTGCAATAACTTTGGTCATAAAGCTAATCAGTGTAGAAAGAGAATGAATCAGACTAGTACATCCTTCTCCGAATAGTGTTTCAACTGCAAAAGGTATGGTCACAAATCTCATGAATGCAGAAACATGCAAATAAACAATTCATTCAATGGTAGATGCTTTGCATTAATAGAATGGGTCATATGGCTAATCAATGTAGATCAAGAGGATTTCAATCAAATATACAAAGAAATGTTGTTTGCCAAATTCTGTAGGAACAAGAATCAGGACAAAAGAGGTCCGGTACATCATAATCAGAATCAAGACAAGGGAAAACAAAAAGTGAATGTGGATGAAGTTCAAAATGAGATGAGCAAAATTTGGGTGAAGAAAAGTACAGAGAATATAGGGGATGGATCCGCACCAGACTCTGGTGTTGATATTCCTTCTAAAAATTAAAAAATGAGCTCTGGCTCAGGGGGAGACACAAAGAAAACCATTTTCCCCTAGCCAGTCAATTGGTGCCGGAACTGGCACAAGGAGAGTTGTGGATTAAAGGGTTCATAAGAGAAACATCTAAATAAACTATGGTTAAGATTTGGAAGAACCGCAAGATGTTCAAATCAAGATTGATCCAGTTCTTCAAGTCATCTGATTAAGGCAAACCAGAATGACTTAGGTCGAGCATATATTGCAACTTGGTTTTAGGGTTTGCGGAACAATATAAGGGTTCCTCTTATTAAACATTTGCTCATTCTGCATTCAAGAAGAAGAAAAGAGGTGCTCTGCAACAAATTTCCTCAAGCCCATCAAAGATCATTTGCAGAAGTCAATTCTTCCAGAAATCGATCCAGCTCACTCCATGAAACCTAAAGGCACAAAAGGTATTTTCCGTTCTCAAATATCTCTCTACAAATCTTTTGAAAAGATGTCTACTCCAAATATTGTGAAGATCACTAATAGGCCTCGCCCCAAATTCAAGAAACATCCCTATAAATCCTTGGAAGTAGATCCCCTAGGAGCATTTTCCAGTGTTCCACATGGTGTGTTGCATACAAAAGATATTAGGGTTTACATACACGTGAATATTAAAGAGTTCAGTGAATTCAAACTAAGAGACATCTATCATAAACAATTGATAGATGATGCTTTTGAACTTAAACCTCAATATAAGGGCATCCAGGAGAAACATTTTGATCAGTTCATTCATTTCCCCTACTTTGAAGAAGATGAATGGGTCCGGTATGTACTGAGTAGGATGCATGATAACTTCCTATGGCTGAACAGACCTTGCAAAACCACTAAGGAGGCAATTAGTGTAGTAACTGGCTTATACTCCTCTGGAGGGATACCTGTCCTCAAATCTGTCAAAAACCAAACTATAACTGAGGCCACCAAATCAAAATTTGATAAGAGGGCAATGACCATTGAAGATATCATGGACCCAGATATCAAGTTTGCATCTATGATAATAGGGTATAAGATATATCATTCCAGTAGGGAGAATTTAGTGTCCAGAACTGCAGTGTATACTGCCTATGAGATGCTGAGAAAGAATGCAGAGTATGATCTCTGTGAACTTCTTCTAAGTCAATTGATGGAGAACATACAAAAGATCAAAAAGGACAAGAAGAACTCCTTCAAATATGGTGGACTGATATTGTGTTTATTTTTCTACTTCATGAATGAGTTGCCTGGATCCAATGGATGGGCATGGAAAAATAACAAACCGATAGTAATTCAAATCAGAGATTACTTGCATGAACTTTGGGATGCCAAGGCAAGGAATACAGCTCTGTGGGGGTACTTTAAGAACTTCCAAAATACTATGCAAATCAGAGAAAGAATCCCAAAATCATTGGTTGAAAATATAAAGATACAGTGTGCTTCATGGTAGACACTGATCAATGCCTAATGGAGGTAGTGGAGCCAAGGACAGTTTAGATCATGCCTATGGGGTATGAAGTTGATGAACAAATTGTGGAGCTACATGTTCAACACATGCTAAGTCAGCCAAAGGATCCAAAGGCAGAAAGGTTTGGAACCTTTGAAGAGCTAAGTGTAAAAGTTCATGTGGAACTCAGACAACCAGAAATAAAGAGGAAAGTGAGAAAAGAAGTTGAAGAAGTTGCCAAAGGCTTAGGCATCTCAAAGGAGGCACTTGATGCCAACAGGGAAAAGATGGAAAGGGCTGAGGAAGAGAAGAAAGAGGCAGAAAAGGGAAGTAAGGCAAGTGCTCCGGTAGAATCTTCCACCCGGACAAGATCATTAAAGAGATCTACACCTACCACTGCTAAAAGCTCAAGGACATCAAAACTGGAAGCAAAATCATCCGACAGGGGAGAGAAAAGAACTAAAACAAAGGCCACAAGGTCTTATGTTAGTCAGAAGGATGATGAAGAAACTAAATCAGATGAAGAGATAAAGAAAATGAAGAAGGAGAAGAAGAAAACATCCAGTGAACCCTCTACCGGTCAAGGTGAAGAAGAAAAGGTAGAAGAATTTGTAGAAAAGCCCACTCTATCTTTAGATGATGTCATCAAATCAGTCACTGTGGATGGAAACCTTCAGCCAATGGCTGAATTCTATGATGATTACAATGAAGCAGACCAAAAGATCTTGCAGGAAGCAACAGTTAAGTATCTGAACATATATAACAAGGCTTTTATTGAAATTATATCTCTTATTCCCAAAAGCCTAGAAAGAGAGTTAGAAATAAGAAAGAATACTGCCATGGCAAAAGATCTTGAGATCTGGGAACAGATAGCCATTTAGCTATATCCTTCAATCGATTCAAAGCAAATGAACATGATCTTCAAGGATTGCAAGGATGAATTTCGGAGCAAAGCCAGAATGAATCAGCTCATGGTTGGTGAGACTGACAAGATAGCCAAGGAAATAGAAGAGATCCTCAGGAATGCCTTCAAAAGATTCAATTTTCCTATTATAGAGGACTTGGGCATTGATCCTTTGGCCACAAGTGTTGAAAAGGAATCCACTGAGGAAATGACAGAAGAACTAATGAACACCGGTGAAGATAAGGGCTTAGAATCCTCTACTCTAGAAGAGGTGGCCCATGAACAAACAAACATCACTCCTCCAGTTTCTCCTGCTGACTCCAGATCCAAAGGAGAAGAAAGAATAAAGGAGAAAGAAGCAGAGGTGAAGGAAAAAGAAGATGACAGTACCAAGGTTGTAGAAGGAGAAAAAGCTCCAAGAGACAGTTCTAAGACTGCAGAAGAGAAGAAGAATCTGTCTCTGGCAAGAGACACTACAAAAACTGTCAAAAAATTCTTAGACAAAGAGACAATGGAATTGATGAACCGAAACTTCTGCAAGGGCCATTTAATTTTGACTCTCTTTCTCCGGTACAAACAATGAAGATAGCTTCATTTGCTAATGCAAAGGCCAAAGAAAAACTCCTGAAGTCTCACATGGAAGACTGTGAGCTTATAGCAGCCGCATCCGGAGTGTTAGAAAATATCATGCCATCTTTTCAAAAGGATCCCTCAGCCTCCTCATCTGGTAATCTCAAATATTTGATTAATAGTATTAGTACACATTTCAATTCTCTAGAGAAATCAGCTGAGGAGAAGGTTAGGAAAGAGTTTTTGGATAAAATATTCTGAGTTGTAAGGGCTAATAGCAAATGACAAGAGAGTAATGGGTATTGGGATAAAGAGCTTGGAAAATGCTCTCAAGGATGGAGGAAATATATACAAATTTTGTATATCCTAGTCTAAAGCAACAGTGGAGATTGAGAAGAAAGTGAAAGAAGAGGAGGACAAACTAACAAAACTTTCTCAAAATTTTGATCCACTTACCTCATCCATAATAAATCAAGAATGTCAGACGATTGCAGTTTTGAATGAAATTAAAACCCTTGAAGAAGAAAAGAAAAATAGAATCAGCAGGTTGAATGAACTTAGAGGAATAATTATCCCTAAGTTGGAGGCCATGCATGAGGCCTTAAGTGATGCTCAAACTATAGCCAGAACAAATGATCTGACATAATTGAAAAAGGCAGAAGCTTATGAATTCCTGTTGAGTGGTCACATCACAATTTTGGATAGAATGAAGCAGAGTTGGGCAACATAATTTGTCTAGTTGAAGACATCTTTTGCAGATATCCTTCAGTTTATGTAAAGTATAGCATGTATAAATACTTATGCGGCTAAGTATAGAAGTGTTTTTGAGAAAAAAAATTTCTATGCGGACCCCACCCTTTGCCATTGATGTCAAAGGGGGAGTGAGGAGTAGTGAAAAATGAGGAATCCAACTAAGGGGGAGCTCCGGAAATTGTATATAAAAACAGAGCATAAGCCAAGGGGGAGTATAGTGTGACAGTCATTTTTTACTAAGTGTTGCCATCAATGCCAAAGGGGGAGATTGTTGGCAAGAGACACTATATGGACTCATGAATGTTGTCATTGATGGCAACAAAGGTTATCCTACACATCCGCAGGACATGATAAGTCTTTACCAGAAGTTAGATTAAAGAAGTGTTGAGGTCCGGTAAGCAAGAACAGAGCAGTCAGTAAGGTCCGACAGACAGGTCCAGATCTCTCAAAAGAAGTATCTCAGTGAAGTGCAGATTTGGGGAAGTCAAGAGGAGTACCTTGACAAATAGAATCCAAGGATTTAGCCTCTGGTGTTGAAAGGATGAAGAGATATGAATACTTGAGTGTCAGGTTCCTAATTGACAGTGTGAACAGAGGAAGAACTGACTGGCAGAACATAAGACATTATTCCGGATGTGTTACTAATGATGATAAAGGTTCTTAAGGCATAAGTTATGATTGGCCAACATAATTGATGACTTCTACAAGTATACCCTTGATTTGCATTCCTTGGTATGCAAGGATTCAGTCGACAGACTAGAGTTTGAGGAAAATATTGACTATTCCGGATGCCGACTAGAAAGGTGATGAAATCACTTGTGAGGATATATATACATGATTGATTTAAATGTGAAGTGTGTGAGTTAAAAAGGATAGGTGTGAAGATAAGTAGTAGAGCATAATAAAGTTAGTAAAAGAGATCCGGAATGTGACAATACAACTACATCAAAAGAGAGTAAGAATGAAGTGCAGCAGATCAGTTTATTGAGCTTAACTGGAACTGAATCTCAGCATGTGTGGATGCTTCTCATCAGTTCAAACACTGAGTTACCTTCCTTTTCTATAGACAGTGAGTCTCTTGTAGGCAGTGAGACTCTTGTGAGCAGTGTGCTTGGGCAGTGAGCCCTAATTGGCAAGTGCCATTTTGCATCTTCTATTCTTCTAATAGAGAATAATATCTTGGGTTAATCACCTTGTGGTTTTTTCCCTTAACAGGGTTTCCACGTCAAAATCATTGTGTCATGTGCATTGGTGTTATTTACATTTCATAGTTATGCTTGCTTATAGAATTTGATGTTGCATTAACTATTAAGAAAGCATAGAAAGTTGAATTAATAGGATAACTAATTCACCCCCCCTCAATTATCAACAGTTACCGAAGACATTCGGTATATCACCTATTTTCAACATTGCAGACCTACATCAATATCATGGCGCAGAGTCCAGTGACATCATGGAAGAAGACTTGAAGAGATAGTTACCACAACAAGCACCAGAACAAATTGAATACATCTTGGACAATAGAGTTGGACGCAGCACCAGAGGTAGACAATACAAATAATATCTTGTGAAGTGGAAAGGCAAACTGGAAGAAGATTCATCATGGATTTCTCAGGCTGAGGTGGACCGTCTTGGTTCTCCCCTAGCCCCAGTAAAGTGAGGGACTCACTTTTTCAATAACCTTAGATGTCTGATGCAGGAGCATCCTTGGTTCAAGAGCAATCTTGCATCAACCAAAAACATTTGCATCTTAGTTTGTTTGCATTTTAGTTCTTTCATTTTTCTAGTTCAGTCGAGGCAATGCAGTCAGAAGCAGTTCATCTTGTGGTCTGATTTTGGCATTTCACATCTTGCAGATCTAGACTTAGCATCTACATTCATTCATCTTCATCATATCAAGAATTCAAAGCATTTGGATCAGTTACCGAAAAGATATCGCTACCAAATATCATCTATTTTCTCATAGCAGAGCATTCTAACAGTTCCTGATAATTAGCTAAAGGAGAAGGCTTGTGGATCATTCCTTGACTTGAAAATCTTAATGACACATCACTCAATGATCCTTGGTTCGTGGTCGACCCCCCGGAGGTCCACACATTGTTCCATTCACTTGAGGGCATGTTCTATACATTTAGGTCTAACATATCTGTATTCACACATTACAGCTCTTCATTGGAGTTTGTGGCCTTCCTTAGCCGACGTGGAGGAATCTAATGGTCAGAAAATGATATATATTGATGGAATAGATCTTTAGGAAGATAGCTATTCACATAAGAAAGATCTGATAGTTTATATTTTTTGTGAGAGGACTTCAAAGATTTATCTTGTACATGTATGTAATCAGGCTTGTGAGCCAAATTATAAGCCCACATGTTTCCAGCTAGAGTGTATTTGAATTCTGTGATATACTGAATGACTGAATCTGCACATGTTTTATATTCTTGTGTTGTTTCCGTTGTGTTTACTCTTGCTGTATGGTCTAGACAGTTCATTCTATGAACCCTCCTACCGTGACTGCACCAAAAAGTGTTCATGATGTTAGTATATTGTTCTTGTTGTAGGGTTTCCAAGTGCTTTTGAGAAAATTTGATAAATACTGAAGATAATTTTGTGAAGAATTATTCTAGCTTACATGATACTATCCAATTTTTCAATCCATATTTCTTTCGTATTGAAGACCAAAGTGTGAGGTTTTGATTTTTTTTAGAGAAGTGGTTGAATATTTTAAATCCATAATTTGGTTCTCTCGAACGCTATGGTTTGAGAGCTATGTTCACTAGTTTGAAGAGTGTGCCTAAAAGTGTTTTCAATGTGATTGGGAGATAGTATTTTGCTCCGCACTTCTCCATAGTTTGGGTTTTGGTCTTGCAATTCTAGATGAGTGTTCAAAAGGTCCATATCTATGTTTTATCCAAATGATTTTTGATTTGGTGCTCTGAAATGTAGTTTTCATGAATAGTAGAACTTCGTAGTGTTGGTTGTGAGCAGTCTGTGAATTGTTTTCAAGTGAGATTTGTTGTAGCTAGATTTATTTGCTCCTAGGTGATTTCTTGTTGTTTGTGGATGTTTCCAAATTGTGTTAAAGGCTTGTGCTTTGTCCATAAGCTATGGTTGGGTTCTTGGAAGCGTGTGCCTAAGTGTTCTTGGTGTTTGCACAAGTTTAGCCGACTTGGGTGCTAACACTAATTGTGGATATACTTCATGGATTGAGGAAGTATGTTGAAGCATGTGAAGTTGTATTTAGGTCCGAGCTAAGTTGTGAAATGTTTTACCTTCATTCCTTTTCTCCAAAAGAATGTTTAGGTCCAGACCTAATTCAAACTTTGTATGTTTGTCGACCTTTGAGACTATTTCAAAGGTCGTAGAATGTGTTTCTGACCTTGGTGAATGTTTCAAGGTTGATGTTGATATAAATAAGTGAAAATGATTCATTTTTAAGTGAGCATGTCCAAGGATTGTGGTATTGGTGATGTGAATTTGAATAAAAGGCAGTAAGGACTTTCATGTGGTAGATAACCTAATGCAGTGAGCAGAAGTTGTCTACAATTTTCATAGAGGCTGTGAAGGTGATGTTTGTCATACTTCAATGGAACTGAACTCAAGCATGTGGTAGATGCTATTATATTAGTTCATGGTAGTGAGCCACCTCTTTTCTTCTTTCTTATTCTTCTAGACAATGAGTCCTTGACAGTGAGCCTTTTTCTTTCTGGGCAATGAGCCTTGGCCAGTGAGCCTCTTGTAATTTGGTATTGCTACTAATTTATATTGTCAGCTAATCCTCACTATGGTTTTTCCCTTTGAGGGTTTTCCATGTAAAAATTTGATGTTCTCTTGTGCATAGTGTTGATGTGTTTAAGTTTTTGTTATATGCATTTGAAGTTTAATCTTCATAATAGATTAAGGGTTTAAGTGAACTGATATGGATGTGATTATGTTTATGAGGTTTTGAAATTTTTGATACAACTGATTCAGCCCCCTCTCAATTGTCTTGTGCATTCAACAATTGGTATCAGAGTGAGGGTTCCTTGGAAGAAAGCCTAACATCTTAAGGTAGATCTAGGATGGTGCACAAGAAAGGCATTCCTTAGTTTGATGGATCTAAATATGCCTTCTGGAAGGTAAGAATGAAAAGTTATCATATTTCTCTGGGTTATGATGTTTGGAGAATGGTGGAAAAGGAATACACTATACCTAAAGATGGTTCGAAGTCTACAACTGAGATTAGGGCTTATGAGACTAATGGTAAAGCTATAAATGCCCTACTAAATGCTCTATCTAACACTAAACTGGTGAAGGTTTTGGATTTAGAAACTGCACATGAGATCTAGAATAAATTGAAGAATATCTATGAAGGTGATGAATTTGTCAAGAATTCCATGTTGTAGAATTTTAAGTCCAAATATGAAACACGACGGATGTCTAAAGATGAGAACATAACAAGCTATATGCAGAAGATTGATGAAATTGTCAATGGCATCAAAGGCCTTGCTGGAATGTTGTATGATAAAGAAGTTGTAAATAAGATACTCATAACACTTTCCAAATCTTATAGTCATAAAGTGTCCACCATTGAAGAATTGCAAGATATGGACAAGCTTTCAAAAGATCAATTACTTGGTAAATTGACTACTTTTGAGATGAGAGAATTTGGTACCACTGATGGTCCTATGAAAGTAGAGACTTCTTTTAAGGTCAAATCAGAAAAGACTATTAGATCATATAAGTATGATGTGGAATCAGATGAGGAAGAATTTGATGATATTGAGGCAAACTTTGTACATGGAATGAAAAAGGGAACCAGAAAGTTCAGAGGTAAGTTACCTTTCAAATGTTTCAGTTGTGGTAAGATTGGTCATTATGCTTCAAGATGTCCTGATAGAGCTTTGAAGATCAAGAACAAAGAAAGTAAAGGTAATATAATAAGGAAAAGTTATTATGTTAGATATGATGATGGTTTAACTAATGATGAATCTGATTTTGAGGATGGTAATGCTAGTGAATGCTTGCTTATTGCCCTAAAAGTAGAACTTGTTTCTACTAACCTTGCAAGCTGTGTGAAGGAAGGAAGTCCGGAAGAAGAGAAAGTGATGTCTGCATTTCATGCTAGAAAGGAAAAGGATGAATGGGTCATTGATAGAGGATGTTCAAATCACATGATAGGAGATAAGAGTAAGTTTGTTAAATTGGAAAAGTATGAAGGAGGACTAGTTAGATTTGATGATTATACAGAGCCAGTAAGATTTGTGGAAAAGGGTCAATTACTTTTGATGGAAAGAATATACAGATGATTTTATTTATGTCAAAGGCCTAAAGCATTATCTTATAAGTGTTGGACAGATGTGTAGAAAATTATGCAATCTGATGATTAAAGATAATGGATGTGAGATAAGGAAAAACTTTGGAACAATAATTGTTGCTGGTAAGAAGACTCATGGTAATGTTTATCATTTGAAAGGCATTGATAATTGTTGTTTATTGGCTTAGACAAATGAAATTTGGTTATGGCATAGGAGATTGTGTCATATTAAATTTGATAATCTGGTGAGAATAAGCTCAGTTCAAGCTGTAAGAGACCTGTCTAAGATTGTGAATCCTGCTAATGCTATTTGCAAAGAATGTCAAATTAGGAAGCAAACAAAGACTAGTTTGAATTGAGCAAAGAAGAATCCTCTACCGGTCTATTGGAGTTGGTGCATACAGACTTGTGTGGTCCTACAAAAATAAGAATTCTATAAGGTGATAGGTATTTCATGCTACTTGTTGATGATGATTCAAGAATGACTTGGGTTACTTTTCTTAGAAAAAAAATAGAAGTGCTAGACAAGTTCAAGGCATTTAAAGATATGGTTGAGAATGAAATGGATTTGAGAATCAAGTATTTGAGGTCTAACATAGGTGGTAAGTTTACTTCAAATGAATTCAATGCTTTTTGTGAAGAACATGGGATAAAGAGACAAATGTCTTCCCCCCAAACTCCTCAACAAAATGGAGTAGTTGAAAGGAAGAATAGAATAGTTCAGGAAGCTACTAGAATAATGATCAAGGAAGCTAACCTACTAGAAGTTTATTGGAAAGAAGCAATTCACATTGTTGTCTACATTCAGAACATAGTCCAAGTCAAAGCAATTGGAACAAAGACACCTTATGAGTTGTGGTACGGAAGAGTTCCTATTGTCAAGTATTTCAAAGTTTTTGGAAGCAAATGCTATAACAAAAGAGATGAAGAGTTAGGAAAGTTTGATGCTAGATGTGATGAAGTCATATTCCTTGGGTACTCTACTAAAGGAAAATCTTACTGGTGCTATAAAAAAAGGTTGAGAAAGATTTTTGAAAGTGCAAATGTGAAGGTAGATGAAGATATTCAGAAAATCTCATAGGCAAATGGATATGAGTCAGATGAGTCTGCTAATACAGAAGAAGTTGAAGAAGACAAAGACAAGGAAGTTCAGATTGATGAAGAAGACGCTCCAGAAAGAGTTCCTAAAACTCCCAAGTATGTGCAAAAGAATCACTCAGAGGATCAAATCATTGGTGATAAAAGAAAAGGAGTTCTGACAAGAAGAAAAATTGCAGAAGAATAGGTAAATTTCTATTTACTTTCAAAGATTGAACCTAAGATAGTTACTGAAGCATGTAAAGATGAATATTGGGTCAAGGCAATGGAAGAAGAATTGATGCAAATTGAAAAGAACAAAACTTGGGAACTTGTCCCCAGGCCTGCAAATAAGAATGTGATTGGAACAAAATGGGTTTTTAGAAATACGTTGAATGAGAATGGAGAAGTGGTAAGAAACAAAGCTAGACTTGTATGCAAAGGCTATTCACAAGTTGAAGGTATAGATTTTGAGGAGACTTATTCTCCATTAGAAAGAATGGAGGCCATTAGAATGTTTTTGGCCTTTACAGCAAATAAGGATTTCAAAGTTTATCAGATGGATGTGAAGTCTACTTTTCTGAATGGTGAGTTGGAAGAGGAAGTTTACATAGAACAACCGGATGAATTTCTATTGTCAAATAAACCTAACATGGTATGCAAGTTGAAGAAAGCTTTATATCGATTGAAGCAAGCCCTTAGAGCTTGGTATGCAAGGTTAGATAGGTATTTGTTACAGCAAGGCTTCATCAAAGAGTTCACAGATAGTAATTTGTACATCAAAGCAAATGAAGATCAAATCCTAATTGTGGAAGTATATGTAGATGACATAATCTTTGGAGGTAATGAATATATGTGTAAGAGTTTTGTAGATGAAATGAAAAAAGAATCTGAAATGTCTGTGTGGGGAAATGAACTTCTTCCTTAGGTTAAAGATCAATCAAACAAATAAGGGTATTTTCATTTCTCAGTCAAAGTATGTGAAAGAGATGTTAAAGTAGTTTGGAATGGAGGATTCTAAACTAGTTTGTACTCCCATGGCTACTAGTTGTAAGTTGAGTAAGAATGATGAGTCTCCTAAGGCAAATCAGAGCAAGTATAGATCAATGATTGGAGGACTATTATATCTGACTACTACCAGACTAGATATTATGCATGCAGTCTGTCTTATAGCTAGATTTCAAGGAGATCCCAGAGAGTCACATTTTATGGTAGTGAAGAGGATATTCAAATATTTAAAGGGCACCCTAGGTCATGGCTTGTGGTATCCAAAAGATACCAATTTTACTCTAAGTGCTTATATAGATGCAGATTGGGCTAGTTGTGTAGATGACAGGAAAAGTATAAGTGGTGTTACATTCTTTCTAGGATGCATGTTAGTGTCTTGGCTAAGTAAGAAACAAGATTCAGTGTCATTATCCACTACAGAGGCAGAGTACATTGCTGCAGCATCATGTTGCACACACGTATTATGGATGAAACAAACCCAAAAAGATATCAAAATTGTGTATGATGAACCAATTCCCATTCTATGTGATAATAAAAGTGCCATTAACATTTTAAAGAATTTGGTGATTCATTCAAGGACAAAGCATATTTCAATTAGGCATCATTTCTTGAGAGAGAAGGTTACAAAGAATGAAGTGAAGCTTGAGTATGTTCCTACTAAAGACTAGATTGCAGATATATTTACTAAGGCTCTTCCTAAGGAAACTTTTGAGTATCTCCGGGAGATGTTAGGGGTCATTGTCCCTCCTTTGAATTAAGATGCATAAGGAGATGCATCAGTCCAGTATGTATCAACATTCATTCTCTTCTAGATCGATGTTTGGAGGCTACCTCTCTGGGGGAGCAGGTAGTGTTTTTGGTGGTTATTGTAGTCAGGGGGATTATTCATAGTAGTAAAAGAAAAAGATGTTGTAGAGCAGTAGTGAACAATGCAAGTATGTATAGTATCATGAAAAGTGAATGTTGTGACAACCTTAGCCATTGATGTCAAAGGGGGAGAGAATTCATGTGGAAAACAAAGGGAGAGTAAGATGTATAAAAGAAAGAGGGAGAGTGAGATTAGTGTAGAGTTGTGCCATGATGGTTTTTTCACATCATATGTTGCCATCAATGACAAAGGGGGAGATTGTTGCAAGTATGTGCTAATCGGGGTTGTCATTGATGTCAACATGATTGTGTTGTCATTGGTGTCAACTGTATCTTCTGATGTTGTTGATTGTTGGTTGATTGATTTATTGTGTCAAGGTGATTTGAATGGCTTGCAGAAGTTTTGATGATGTTAGTATATTCTTTGTTTTGCTAGTTTTCCAAGTGCATTTTAGAAAATTTTATAAATACTGAAGACAGTGTTGTGAAGAAGTATTCTGGCTTATAGGATACTATCTCAGTTTTTGCTCCACATTTCTTATGTGTTGAAGACCAGAGTATGATGTTTGGATATATTTTTAAGAAGTGGTTGAAGATGTTAAATATAGAATTTGGTGCTTCATAATGCTATGGTTTGAGATTTATGTTCACCAGTTTGAAGAATGTGCCTGACAGTGTTTGTAGTGTGATTGGGAGATAGTATTTTGCTCCACACTTCTTCGCAGTTTGGTTTTTGGCATTGTAGTTCTAAATGAGTTTTCATAAGGTCCATATCTATATTCTATCCAAAGGATTTATGATTTAGTACTCCAGAATGTAGTTTTTTTGAATAGCAGATCTTGGCAGTGTTGGTTGTGAGCAGTCTGTGAACTATTTTCAAGTGAGATTTGTTGTAACTAGATTTGTTGGCTCCCAGGTGATATCATACTATTCATGGATGTTTCTAGATTGTGTTAAAGGCTTGTGCTTGGTACAAAAGCTATGTTTGGGTTCTTGGAAGTGTGTGCCTAAGTGTTTTTGGTGTTTGCACAAGTTTATTTGACTTGGGTGCTAACACTAATTGTGGATGTGCTTCGTCGACTGAGGAAGCATGTTGAAGTGTGTGAAGATGTATTTAGGTTTGAGCTAAGCTATGAAATGTTTTACCTTAATTCCTTTTCTTTGAAAGAATGGTTAGGTCCAAACCTCATTCAAATTTTGTATGTTTTCTGACCTTTGAGACTATTTCAAAGGTTGTAGAATGTGTTTCCACCTTGGTGAATGTTTCAAGGCTGATGTTGATATAAATAAGTACAAAGGATTCATGTGTAAGTGAGAATGTGTGAGGATTATGGTAATGGTGATGTGAATTTGAATAGAAGGGAGTAAGCACTTTCATATGGTAGATAACCTAATACAGTAAGCAGAAGTTGTCTACAATTTTTAGAGAGGCTGCGAAGGTGATGTTTGCCATGCTTCATTGGAACTAAACTCAAGCATGTGGTAGATGCTATTATATCAGTTCATGGCAATGAGCCACCTCTTTTCTTCTTTCTTCTTCTTCTGGACAGTGAATCCTTGGCAGTGAGCCCTGGGCAGTGAGCCTCTTATAATTTGGTATTGCTACTAATTTATATTCTAAGCTAATCCTCACCATGGTTTTTCCCTTTTAGGGTTTTCCACGTAAAAATCCGGTGTTCTCTTGTGCATAGTGTTGATGTGTTTAATTTTCTCATATATGTATTTCATGTTTAATCTTCATAACAGATTAAGGGTTTAAGTGAACTGATGTGGATGTGATTATGTTTATGAGGGTTTAAAATTTTTGATACAACTGATTCAATTCTTCCTCTCAGTTGTCTTGTGCCTTCAACATCCAACAACCCTATTATACATCCACTTAATCCCAATCATAATCCTACACCATCCACCCTCATTATCCATCCATTATATTTTCCATCCACCCATACACTTATGAAGGATATGATCCAATGACTATTAGCAAGGAATCAACCATGTCGCCAAACACCTATCCTTGATCCTATTAAAGATCCCTCAAACATCATGTCCATTTCTTTAACCCCATCATGTATTCCACAACATATCAAGTCTATCCAAGACTCTCCCACTTCCACTTCGATTAAACCACAAAAGATATGTCAAGAGTCTAGTCCTAAGCATGTTGAAACATTAGCCCCTAGTTTGAATCAAGATCAAATCACCTCCATCCAACCCATCCATAGAACACTTAATCACATCTATGATCAAGCTCCCATATATGATCAAGATCCCCTCTATGATCAAGAAAGCCATGATGCTCCTCTTAGTCAACTTTATGCATTCCATGGTCAAAATCTTATCACTCTATCTATCCATAATCCTATAACCATCCATGAGCAAGAAACCTCCATTTCTCCTATTTATTTTCCAACTAGTCCTATTCATGATCCACAAACATCCACTTCCATTAATGAGACATTTGGCTCCCAAGAAAACATAGATGATCAAGACAATAACTTGGATCGTAGTGAGCATAATGATAATCAAATCGGCCATGTTTCAAATCCACCATCATATCCCCTTGGTCTTACCACCTTCATCCATGAATGTTCTTCCCTAGCAAAGCAACAACCACTGTCTACCACCTCACCTTCTCCATCAAATAATGAGCTTGTGTCTATTGTATAAAACACCCATAGTCCCAAATTATCCACCGCATACTACAAAAAATGAACTATAAAGGTAAAGGATTAGGACTTCATGAACAAGGTATTTTGGAGCCCATCCATGTCAAAGTTCCTCCACGCTCATATGGCCTTGGATATACACCCCAAGGAAAACAATCTCAAGATGTTAGTACTTCCTCCATTCTGCCTAAATCCACATCCTTCCATCCCAAATATTGTGCATCCTATCATACCCCCCAAAACATATGTTGCCATTCCACTTCCATTATCCTACAAATCCCAAAATCATGTTACCATACACCTTCCACCATCCACTTTACCTCCACTACTTCCAACTCCTAATATCCCTCCATCCACTCTACCACCACTGCTCCCAGCTCCTAATATCCCTATCATTCAATCTCCTTATCCATTTATCAATAAATCCGCTCACATTCCTAATCATGACCAATAAATACACACATCATCTAAACATGAAGCTTCCACCAAACCCATGGGATTCAAAAATAAAAATTTGGGTGCCTCTACACATAAAGCCAAAAATCCTGAAAATCCTCATTCCTTAGGGCAGCAATGCAAAGAACCAAGGCAAAATATATCCAAAAGGCTACCCAAGCCCATATTTTCAAAAGAAAAGGCCAAAAATAAAATTGTTTGGGTACCTAACCAATAAGTCAAGTCAAATGAAGCATCCACATCTCAATAATCCCAACTATCCTCTTCCATCCAAAAATCCATTCCATCCAAAAATATCAAATTCCTTCATCCCACAAGAAAAATTCATAAAAATCCTAAGTCTATGTGGGTACCTAAATGCCTACATCTATCATCCCCTAACCAAACATCACCATTTAGCTTCAATATTTATCATGGTGTGTGCAACCGTTGGTCTTGATTCCTTTCCATTCCACAACATTTCCACATACCTCCATCTCCCCATCCTTCATCCATTATCCTACATATTTCACCCCTCACCTTCCTATGGTCCATGATTTTGGATAAACCTTTTATCCATCCCTTTTGCATAAGTCCTACATAATCCACATCATAATCCACTATCCAATCATACAAAATCCACATCATAGTCCACTATCTTTCCATACATAATCCACTATCTTGCCATACATAATCCATTATCTACCTAATCCTTCTCACTCTCATGAAATCCCCTACAAACGTCTATGAGCATAATGACATTTGATATGGTCCATGTGATGAAATCCATCTCTAATGGGACCATCAACTTTCATGGAACTAGACACTTGAGTCCCTCCTATCCATATTCCCCTTCTCCCATCCAAAAATTCTCAAAAAAAAAATTAAAAAAAAAAAAGAAAAAAAAGAAAAATAAAAATAGTGAAGAGAAATCCCTTCATCCAATGGTGAAAACCACCCTTGGTGCCCCTTGGATAAGTACCATGATGAAAACCTAGAAAATGAGCGTCATGTGTAGGTTGATCTTCTATGTCACTTACACTTGGGGGAACATTGTCTCATCCAACTTATCATTTCTAAATTTATCTATCCCATCATACCATTTCCATACCATCCTACCATCCTTAACCATTATACCCACATACTTATCCTATTGAGTCCATTCATCCTCCCTTCCTCCTTTTGATCTTGATAAAGATATGGGGAAAATTTTTTGACAAATGTGTTGGATATCTCTTGATATATCTCATTCTTTCCAAACAATCTCATCATCATCCTCTTGTCATAAGCTTTGTCATGTAAAATTCTAAGCACTATACCTAGAATGGAGCATGTTATTCCTATGCAACATAGCCTTTGGAGATCACATCCTAGCTCCCTTATGATTCATCCATCCATCCCATCCACTATTGCTTATCCTTTTATCCATCCCTTTATCATGAGCCTTCCATCTTATTTACCATTGCCCACCCTTTTATACATTCATCTAATCCCACCTTCATCCTTGCACCTATATTTGGTTTTCCCTTGTCATTGGTATCTAGCACAAAGGCTACCCAAATTTTTATCCAATGCTATCCCAAAACATATTAAAAAATACAAAAAAAATCAAAATATTGCAAAAATCCAAAAAAAATCAAATACTCCCAAAAAAATACCAAAAAAATCAAAATATTTTCAAAATCCAAAAAAATACCAAAAAAATCAAAATATTTTCAAAATCCAAAAAAATATCAAAAACATTTCAAAAAATTCAAAACATTAAAAAAAAAATCAAATATTCCCAAAAAATATAAAAAAAATCAAAACATTTCGAAAATACTAAAATATCAAATTAATTCATCAAATTAATCCAATCAATCTATCAATCAACTCAATAAACTCAATCTAATCAAATCACCAAATCAATCCATTGCAATAAATTCAAATGCAAATCATACTTAATTCATACCGATCAAGTCAATCAATCTTGTCAAATTATCGAATCGCATCCTTTGGTTTTGATCCTAACCTTGACGTAAACCAAATCAATCAATCAATCAATTATCAATCAAATACTGGAGTTGATTCACATGGCTAACAACACTAGTATCATCAATCATCATATCAATTGTCTTATTCAGGTGGTTGCATCATCGAAACCAAACCAGGAGTCTTATATGACATGCTTCATTTCCTTAAACCAGACACAATCAATCATTATCAATCAAACAAACATTAGTTTACATCTTGACATGGGCAACTCCTTGTTTGTTTTTATATCATTTGTTCATGCTTTCTTGCTTGCTTTCTTGCTTGTGTGTGTTATCTTTTTATCTTGCATTTGTATCACATCCATATCATTTCAAACTAATATTCATATATTTTGTATGTTGGAATATCTTTTTACACTACCCTTTGCATCTAAGGCCATATCATACCTTTTGTGCATTAGGACCTTAATGCTCTAAGTTCTCTTCCTCATATGTCTAAACAAGGTTGTACTACGCTGGATGCACAAGACACATCGCCACCCTAGTCCTTATACCTTGGTGCATAACATCAAGTGCTATATCAAACTTCATGGTTGCTCACCTTCATTGCAGCATAATGTATCATTCATTTCTTTCATCCATTCCCTTACCTTTCGTCCTTGACCAATCCCTTTCATTTTGAGAGCATACCCATGTTCTTCTAACTCGCCTATCCTCTCAAGGGGGCATCATCATCCTATCCTTATATCATCATTCTATCCTTATGTCATCATTCTATTCTTATATCATCATCATTTTCCTCTATCCACACCTTATCTTCTTTGAAATGATGTTACTTCTCTTAATCGCAACACCATCTCAAAGAGGGGCAAAATGTAGACACCTAAAATTGTCCATGTCTTACAACATCACCTTGTTGATACATTACTTAAGACATCTTATGACATTTTGTCCTAGGTCCCTTCCATTAGCCAATTAATTAAATAAATCATATTTATTTAATTAATATCCCATTTATCCCACTAGCTAATTAATTAAATAAATTATATTTATTTAATTAATTTCCCACCTTTCCTCCAATTTAAATAAATAAAATATTTATTTAAATTAGCCCTCTCCCATTTTCCAACTAATTTAAATAAAATATTTGAATTAGTCCCTACCTTCAACCTCATTCCAACACATGTCCCCCTCTCATTGAATCATGTCCCATACTACAACTTTCTTTTATTGCTCTTCACATGTCCAACTAATTTAAATAATTTTATTATTTAAATTAGGTCAGCCCTATTCTTATCTACACACTTGTCACATGACTACAACTTCTTGTGGAGTGGGAAACCCTATTCAATCTCAACCGTCCACATCATTCAAATCAACTTTCAATCCTAGCCATCAATTCAAATCACTCCTCTCCTATAAATAAAGTCTCACCCAAGCCATTTGGGGGATGAAATTTCAAGTAACATCATGCTGTCAAAATTATTCTTCATTTCCATTCTCATCCGTCTCCATGATAGTTTTATGCTGTTGAAATGAGCAATCAACATTCATCCATTGACAACTATCTTTAATATTTTTCATCCTGTGCAAGATTGAGAAGGGAAATAGAGGAGATCCAACCTTAACATAGGGTTTTCTATTTAGTTTTTTTTCATGCTTTGATTTCTGTGTTATCTTGTAGTCCATTGTTTAGTTAGGGTTTGATGATTGATCTTAGTAATTGTTGTTGATGAGGATTGCACCCTTATGCAAAGTTGTGACACTCTGCAATCCTTTGAAATATGGGGACGAACTCAGGCTGTGGGTGACTTATAATGAGTTTGAACCTCCAGATTGTGGGTTGGTTCCCTTAAAATATTCTATTGGAATATATGATTTTCTATTTTGGAAAAGGGGAAGAAGGAAACTATAAGGAAATGAAACTATAAAATTTGGTGATGCACCTAATATGGGTAGAAAATATGCAATCTAGTTCACAATATAACTCAAAAATCTAACTCACACAATCCAATCTTGGCACAAATATCACAAAAGTATTTCTAAGGCTTGAAAATAGGCTTTTTATGAAGGAAAAGGATTTCTCACAACACAAAAGGATTATTTTTGTTAACACAACCTAAGACCTGTAATAACACTATGCTTAATGCTTCAAATAATGGTGAGACAATAGTTTTAAAGGTTTTGGTAATTAAACACAGTAAAATTTCATCAAATCACTTCATACAATTAGCATTAAATGGAAAGGCAACCACTTGATTCCAAAGAACAAAGGAAAAATTGCATGAAAAATAAAGAAATTGAACCTATAACCTACTATGATCTCTCTATAAAACTATCAAAAAAGAGCTACAAAATCCTTTTTCTCTCAAAGTATATAAGAGCAAAAAGGAAAGAACTAGCAAAAACAAGTTTTGCTTTACAATAAATAGCTTTTCTCTCACTGATAGGCATGCAAAAAAGAACTGCAGCTAACTGTCTCTAAAAATAATCACTCCAAAGTGATCCACGAGCAACCTCAAAAATCTCAAAAAATAAGGGCTCAAACTACCACAAATCGAACAAAAATAGCTCCAATTTGGACCTCTCCATATGCTTGACTAAAAAGTTGACCAAGAAACCTAAAAATACTCCTCAAATCATGCAAGAGACCCCTAGATGGCCTAGTTAACTCAACTTATCAATTTGCATGATTTTGCTTTTACAAAATTGATTGCGAGTAAATAATAAAGTAATTAAAATAATTACTCTATTATTAGTTACAACTTGTACTATTTTTGACTTTACAATTTGTGAAAAATAATAAAGTAATTTGAAGAATATTACTTTATTATTTATTTACAATTGATTTATTTGTAAAATCATGCATGAAAAATATAAACTCCTTATCACTCCAAAGACACATGCCTAATTTGCATGATTTGAGAAAAAAATAGGACTTAGAGAAAAACACAATATCCTTATAGCTCCTTGTGAGAAAATAAATCCACTTGCATGTCAATATGCCTTAAGGAAAAATTATACCCTTATCTCTCCAAATGCACAATAAAAAATGCATAAAAACTAAGGCATTATATACAAACCCTTATAAATCCATAGTTGTATCAAAAGAAAACAAATATCTCTTCTCTGCCTTATAACTCCAATCGCCATACAAAATTATCTCACTACCTCACATATATATCATGCAAAATAAAAGTCCTAAGTCTCCCTATCACTCTGCCATATGTATTTACCATGCCAACAATACCTTATCTTCCTTATATCACCCTCATGCAAAAATATTACCTCACTGCTACATTGTCAACTCCCTATCTGCCACCTTTGTCTCCATTTGATAACTCTTAACTTTGACTTTGTAAGTCATAAGGAATACACATCTTTTCAAAAGATATAAGGCACAATAAAATCCTTCGACCATGTGATATTAGCATCATTCGACAAGGTAATAATCATTGTTTAGTTTTTTGCAAGGTATAATGCACACCATTATGACAACTGACCACCATTTGATTTCAAACAAGATGCAAGGTCTATATTCTATGTCGGCCACCTCTTATAATGATGCTAGGAAAAGTTACATCATTTGATGTTGTTGATTGCAGTCGACATTTGGATATAGCAATGATAATTTATTTTGAGAAGTCAAAAGACAAAAAAGAGAAAGGAAGCTTTGAACAAAAAGATGAAGGAACCCTAAACTTAGTTCATTTTCACTTGCTCTTCTATGCTGGCCTCCGCTCTACAACTCTTTGGCATTAGGGTTTCTAGTTTCCATGGCTTCCTCTCAGCCTTTTTGCTATCGAACTCCATGATTTCTTTCTTTTCCTGAGTGAAAGAGGCTGGAAGTGGTAAGTGTATGGCATTCTTTGTGTTTCAATTAGCATTCTCTATTTCTGTGGCTTCTTATAAAAATGGCCGTGGCCATACTTGCATCTCCTCCCTCTGTATCATTTATTTGACATATGTTTTGCTCTCTTTGTGTTGAATATCTACAAAAATGTGAGAAAAAAATATGAAATAAAGATAAGAACCTCCCCAGGAAGTTGCTGCCATACTTATTCTTCTCCTCTACATTCGAAGGTAACTCTATTCTTCTCCTTTTACTGTGTATACTTTAACCTGTGTATGAATATACAAAAGAAACAAGGTTTCAATTTTCTCATCTGGGTATTTAACTCCTTCTCTGTAGTTCATATGGTCATGGCCATTGTTACTCTCTGTAGAAGATTTAATGGTTTTCCTGTTATGAAACTTGAAGTCTTCAAATTTTGTCATGAGGGTTTCTTCAAAAATGCATACAAATGCATTTCATGCTTATGGCCATACTAGAAAATGCATATTTTGAGATTTTTGAATGTTCTTTGCAAAAATTGAGAAAAGAGCTTCTTGACTACAACAAGGGTTTTGTTGGTGCCTGATTTCACTATCAGTTTCTGAGCAATTTTCATGCAGGCACCTTCCCAAAAAATCCAAAAATATTCTAAGTGTTCGACCTCCTCAGCAATTTTCAACAGTAGCATCATACTTTCTTCCGAGGTGGTCAACATCATCATGATTTTCTGTCGACCTGGTTATCTATCAGGATCATCATGTTTCAATATCAGGTGATGTTTAGACATCATCCTGATCTTGCAGTAGAGCTACAGTGCACCCTGATATTCTTGCGGGGGGTGATAATTCAAACATCTGGTGATCTTCCAGATATCATCCTGCCCTGATATGATGATGATGTCACCCTGATCTGTCGAAGGGGTCATTTTCTAAGTTGTTCAAATCCGACCTGATGTTCTTTGAGTTAAATGGGTCATCATCATCATCTGGTCTACAGTGCATCATGATATTTTGTTTGGGGGGTGATATTCCGAAATATCAGGTTATCTTACTAATATCACCCTGGCGCCTATATGGCGATGACGTCATCCGGATATGAGAGTTGCGCGGTATGCAGACGGGTGATGGTGACATCATCAGGACATGATGATGATGTCATCAGGATTTTTGAAGGCATCGGCCAGACATTTGGTATCGGCTAAGCAAGAGGATCTTCCTCCGATGCATCAGGTTGTGCCGATGAAGGCGATTATCATGTAGGTGATATTGCGATGATGATGCTGACGTCAGGGTGATATTTCAAGCAACGGGATATCATGCTGTTGGAGGATGATGATGAAGGCTTATACTAGTGTTGTCGGGAGCAAAAGCACCGACATCATATATGCTCGTGGCCTAGTATATAAATTGTTGAAAAGGTCGCCGCGGGGTGCATGTGGGATAATTGATATCCTGCATATTTTGAAATATCACGATGAGGTATTTTGGCGGGAAACGGTTGCGATGCACTGTTTGATGTTTTCCCGATGGCTGCAAGGTAGATGAGCATTAATGGCGAAGGTTGCAGAGGTATGGACGGATCCGGTACCCGATTGAAGGTGTACATCAACGGACAGTGGCGCAGGGCTCGAGGTTTTTTTTTCCTGTCTCCTCCCCTACCTACTGCATTCATGTTTGGGCACCAATCCAGTAATGTGTTGAGCGCCATTTTTCTAATACTCTGTATCTGGCGGATTTTTTGTAATGGTCATGTAATTAATTGCTGTGGTACACTTTCTGGCTGTTATAAGCAGGAAGTGTTACTCATTTTTAGGGGGTTGAAAGTTGAACATTTTGGCTCTGTAACACAATACAGTTCGTTTTGGTTGCTCTGTACAGTTTAACTTGTGAGTTTATGTATCTCCTGTTGTACTATTTGGCATGAATCCACTGATTTCATGGTTAATCTTATATGAATAATGCTATGTTTGCATGTGTTATGCTGATTCTGTCTCCAGTTTTGCATGTGTCTTTCTTACTGCAATAGGGATGCCATAAGTATAGACAGCTTAACACTCTGTATTGGAAGATATCTATAAGGCAGGTATCACATGTGTATCCCCCTGAAATCTAGTTTTAGCTATTCATGCTGATCATTCACAGGTGTATGTCTACCGACTCCAAGCCCTGGATAGGCACCAATCTGGTTCTGTGTTGAGGTTATACACCATGTCCAGCTTTGCATCCAAAATTCAAATCAAACCATTTCATCCTTCCATCTGTTAGTTGTAGGATTAGGATTAGGAACCTCTACATGCTCTCATACCTAACCAGACATTATGTCCAAGAATGTTGCCAACCTTGTGATTTGTTACACAAATCTTGGTCCATACATGAGAGTATTCTGCCTATTGATGTCAAGTTAAATCCTTCTGTCATTGAGCTAGTCAAGGTTATACTTTTATCAAGTAGGGAAACCCCCCTTGGTGCGGCAGAACCAGAAGTGAAGGGGAGGAGCTCACGCAACCTCCTGTATTCAGTTGGTTGAATCTGCCTGTGCATTAGAACTGGCAAACCCTAATGCTGATTCAGAAGAAAAACCAACAGGTTTCATAGTAAATCCATATGGGTATCTCTCACTTCTCTTCTTTCAGGCATGGATATGATGCTAAGACACTTTTCTTCATCTTTGTCAGTGCAATGGCAAAAATACACTAGGGTTTGATGGAAAATCCATATGGGTATTTGTAAAAACCCCTCCTTATGTTATGGCCAAGCCATAAAACCGTCTTTGTGTAACCCTCCTTCATTGTGTGCATAAAATGAAATTAGGATTTCATTCAAAAATGAGGGTTTGATTTTACATTTGGGTATCTTCTTTTAGGCACAAAAAACTCACTTCCTCTTCATGGCTATGGCAGAATAATACACTATGTTGATTCATTTTCTCTATATGCATGAAATGAGTTAGGGTTTTAAACTCTCTTCAAGAGTTTGATTCCGTATGAATTTCATCGTAACAAATGACATCTATCCTCTTTTCCTGAGCATGAATTCTTCATTTCTATGCATGAAAACAAGACTCTAAAATTTTGAGCAACAATATCATCTTTTCTGTAAAGAGGAAAATGTAAAAGGCTTGTATATATGAACATAGTTTTGGGCATGAGATGTTATCTTGATATTCTTTTGGCATTTAGTTGTTCTACTTTCAGGTAATCATAATGCTGCTCTCTGTAATTACTTTGACATTCTTTTTACTTTTTTCTATAGCATACTTTTTCTAAAAAATACTTGTAGCTTGTTATACTTTTTCACTTTCTTGAGTGTAGATTTTGGTTTATCATTTCACTTTTCTTTGGCCTAAACTAGTCAACTTCTAGATACCTTTTAACACAAAATCATTTTAGATATATTTGCACCCTTCTTGACAGATTTACACTTTGCATAATGTAAGTGATGACTGTAACTTACAAACTCGAAATGGTGTCTTTATACTTTATCCTTCTGTGCCTTCAGAAACTCCTATAGCAAGTTTAGTATGTCATTTATCCTTTCCTTTGAACATGGCATATGCCTGCCATCACTATATTAGTCAGACATCATGATGTATGATCAATGAATACTTAACTGTAGCATGTATCAGTTAGGGTATTACTATCTTGATCTCCTTTGCTCACTACCTGTAGATACTTTTATCATGTAGCTTTCATTTGAAACTATATCAGTCAAATGCTCCTTTATTGATGTATCTATTTCAAATATCACTGATGACTACCTGTTAGATGCTCTCCATGATAAACCTGTATCTTGATTGTTTTGATCATGAATAACTATTCATCTCCTTTTCACACCTCTGTCATTCCTTAAGTCTGATTTTATGAAATGTGACATAAAAATGATAGTAATCAAGTATTCTGATAATGATGTAAACAAGATAAATACCTTTTATGGCTACAATTCTACTTTCTGCACTTTGCCAACTTGACTCAGGCATTCTAAATTAATTTGATTTGTTTCAATCATCTATAATGAATGTCATGATGACATAACTTCTCTACAAGTTGATTAATGATGCATGATGTACTTTGAATAATGCATCCTGTCTTTTTCTGACATTCCTTTTCAAATGAGTAAAAAGGAAACATGCTGGGCTCAACCCTTGTGGGAGCCACATTTTCTCCACCTGTTTATTTGTCTTCAAATCAGCAACATTACTTTCCCTATACCTACACAGTGAACAAACAAGTTAGCATGAAAAATATACCTAATGGTATTGATTGATCTTCTTTGATATTCTAGCTGGTAGCACATGTCTAATCTAATCTTTCATATGAAATGCATGATGTGATAAGTTGATATATCTACTTGATAAAAGTATATGATAACTTTAAACATCCAGAGCTCTAACAAGACTGTCCCCAATTTTTTGCAGGTTCAACTAATGATAAAAGCTGAAGACTGAAGACAGCCATCAACAAAACAACCTTCTTGCTCAGGCAATGATGGATGTTTACTTTTATCATGTGTTCACATTATTTCTTTTTATCATTCAAATATATAGCTTGCATGTTTGCATTGCTCAGTCTAGTTACTCCCATGGCTTGTGTGGGACATATTCGAACACTTCTTTTAAACATAATAATTAATTTATCTTATGCACTTGATGTATGTGTATTTCTTTTTCGATCAATGCATAGGATAAAGTAATAGATATTGAATGTATGTTCAAAATATGACATGAAATAAAAGTTCAATGCAAATATCTTTCTTTCTGTCTTTCAAATCTAACCAATTGAATAATCAATCTAACTTGTAACTCTTGAAAGATAACACCATATTAAAACAACTGTATCTCTTGAATGATTAATACCTTGGCAAACTTATACTCTTGTCATGATGACTCATCAGTCTTGATTAGACTGATGGGTTATCGTGTCAACTGAAGTCCATTTCTATTTTATCAAGATATCAACTGTTCATTAAATGCATAACTTAAAAGTGTTCTTTTATTCCTTTGAACAACTGCACTTAGTTCTAACTAATTTTAGTGTGAACAAAAAATTAGTAGCATTTATGGGACCTCTCAGGGGTGTTTGCCTGTTAAACAACTTAGAACCAGTAGTCTTTGCAACTCCACTGGGCATAGAGTCTTTTCTGCCTTGAACCTTGAAAAAATTCTACAACTCAAAACTGACTGAGACATAACAGCAGCAACAAAACTAAAAACTGATACTAAACTGACTTGCTTAAAACAAAGCCAGTAACATGTGCAAAAGCACTTCTTGGAAACAAAACAAACAATTGAACTAAAATGTGCAACAACACTTATTTACAGCATAAGGTTGCATCTCTAATAGCATAACTTGAGGTGAATCCCATTAACTAGGATTGGCAACATCTCTCCATCTAACTTAGAAAGCTAGAATGCATTGTGTTGCTTGCATTCTTTTATTATGTATGGTCCATCCCACATTGCATGAAACTTTGTATGTTGACTTGTTCTACTCTTCAACTCATTCCACTTTAAAACTAGATCTCCCTCTTTATAAATTCTTGGGACTGCCTTTTTATCAAATGTTCTCTTCATTTGGGCCTGGTGTATTTCCAATGTTTTCAAGGCCTCTTTTCTAACTTCTTCAAGTTCAATCAGCTCTGCAAGCCTAATTTCCATTGGTTGTTCTTCAAGTAACTCTAGTTCTTTTATGTAACTAAGAGTCGGTAACTCCACTATTATTGGTAACTTGGCCTCTTTTCCATATATAAGTACATAGGGTGAATTACCTGTTGATCTTTTAGGTGTAATCCTATCAGGCCATAATGTTAACTTCAACTTATCATGCCAAGACCTTTGATTTTCATCAACTATTTTTTTTATGATTTTAATCATATTTTTTTTAGTTGATTCAACCTGTCCATTACCTTGAGGGTAATAATTAGATGAATTATTCATAAATATGTTATTTTTTACTAACCAATTAGATACTCTTAATCCAATAAATGCTAAAGCATTATCTAAAATAATAGAGTTAGGAGTTCCAAACCTGGACACTAGATCTTGATTAAAATTCAGGACTGATGTTTCATTAGCATCCTTCAAAGCAACTACTTCAGTCCATTAGTGAAATAATCAGTAGTAGTCAAAATCCACTTATGTCCTTAGCTTGAAGGTGGATTAATAGGACCAATGAAGTCCAATCCCCACTTGCTAAATGGCTACTCCACTTGAATTGGATGTAAGGGCATGGCTGTAAGTCTTTGTTTACCTGTAAAAACTTAACACTTTAAACATTTCTTTACCCATTCATGAGCATCCTTGAACATGTCAGGCCAATAGTAACCAGCTCTCATAATTTTTAGAGCTGTTGTTCTAGCTGCAAAATGACCTCTAAAAGGTCCATCATGAAATTCTTTTAGAATCTTTTGAGTTTGATCTAGCTGTACACACCTCAGCAAAACATTGTTAAAATATCTTTTGTACAGAATCCCATCAATTACAGCATAAGGAATTGCATGCAATCTGTAATATCTTCTTTTAGATCTGTCCAGGCCTTGTGGACAATCACCAGTGTGTAGATAATGGATCATATCATGCACCCAACTTGTATGAGGATCTGGGATAGTAGTTATTTCATCATTTTGAAGCATTGTCTCAGCTTCTCCTTCAAGTTCATTATTGTGTCTTTTTGTTTCTGCAAGTTGTTCACATAGTCCTTTGCCTCAGACCAACTTGGTGACTTTAATTTGGATGTCATACTCCATGACCTTTGTTATCCACCCTATTCTCTTATCACTTAAATCTTTACTAAGCAAGAATTCTTTCACTCTAGGGTGAGCAACCATTAACTGAATTCTATTATTTGAAAGCATATGTTTGAACTTCTTTAGGCTCCTGATAACAACCAATACATGTTTTTCAAAAAAAGAATATCTTACCTCATAGTCATGTAAAACTTGGTTGAAAAATGCCACAGGCTATTCCATTCCTTCATCATTCTGTTGGCAAAGCATAGTTGATATGGTATCCACACTGCCAAATGCATATAAAATGAAGTCTTTATCAAAATTTGGATTTATCAAAGTGGGGGCAGCAACAAGTGCCTCCTTTATCTCTTCAAAGCTCTGCTTTCCTTCTTTGGTCCAGCTAAAAGGAATATTCTTTTTCAGCATTGTTGTCAGAGGTTGTAAAATTGTTGCTATGTTAGAAATAAACCTTCTTACAAAGTTAATTCTTCCTAGAAAGCTTTGTAAGCCTTTCTTGTGTGCAGGAAGAGGTAATGTCAATATAGCAGTGATTCTTTCATGATCAATTGATATTCCATCTTTAGACACTATGTGTCCTAACAATTTACCTTCATGAACAAAAAAGATACTCTTCTTTGGGTTAAGTGATACCCCAAATTCTCTACATCTTTCAAAAATCCTTCTTAAATGATGAAAATGATCTTCATCTTTTTTAGAAAAAATAGTCACATCATCTAAGTATACAAGCACAAATTTATTAATCAAACCTTGAAAGGCCATGTCTATTGCTCTCTAAAATGTGGCACCTGTATTTGATAAGCCAAAGGGCATCTTTCTGTATGCTAGTGTACCCCATTTTGTAGTAAAAGCTATCTTGTACTGATCTTCGTCTTTTATAAGAATTTGGTTATAACTTGATTAACCATCCAACAAAGAGAATCTTTCTGATCTAGAAACAACCTGCAATATTTGTTCCATAGATGGTAAAGGATAATGTCATTCAAAGATGCTCTATTTAAATCATGGAAATCAACACATAATATGATTTCTCCATTCTTTTTTCTGATAGGAACCAAGTTAGAAACCCATGAAGTATCTTTGATGGGAAAAATGATATTACCTTCAATAAGTTTATTGAGTTTAGTCTTCATAAGCACTTCCAGCTTAGGATTTAGTGGCCTTTGCTTCTGTCTGACAGGTTTTGCCTTGGGTTCAAGCTCTATTGTATGCTGACCCAACTCTGGGTTGAAACCTTTCAGATCTCTATATTCCCATGCAAATATATCACTAAACTCCTGACAAAGCTAGATGAATGCTTGTTGCTCTTCCTTTGTACATATCTTTCCAAGCTTGAGTAACTTCCCTTTAAAGATCTCAATAGGTTCATAGTGTTCTTGTTTTATTAACAAGCTGGCCTTATCCTTTCTTACTTGATCATTAGTATTAAAGATTGATTCTAAGATCACTAAGCCCTTAGGTAGCTTGTTTGATCTTAACTAAAGTACTTGATCATCATATTGTTGTATAAATTTTTCCTGATTACCTACAGAAAATTTAGCCTCTTCCATTAAGAAATTTACAATCTGTTCATCACTGTCAAACACTTGCCAGCTGATATAATTATCTTGGACTGATGGTCTTACAACAACCTTGACATACAAAGGAGAATGAATATTCTTCATTTATGCAGGAATATCATATTCAGCTCCTATGGCAGCTAGCTTGTCAGCCTATTTATTATCTGTTCTAGGTACAGATATTAGATTAAATGCATCAAATTCTTCTATCATGTCCCATACTCTATGCTTATATAATTCCAGCAAGTCTTTTTTTGTGGTAGCAAGGTTTCTGACTTGTTTAACAACTAACTCACTGTCTCCAAAAACCTTTAAACATTTGAATTTTCTTTTTTTTGGCCCATTCTAGTCCATGAACTAAAGCTTCATACTCAGCTGAGTTGTTAGAGCAGCTGAAAGCAAATCTGAAATATGAATAGTATTTCTCACCTGTGGGAGAAACTAAAACAACCCCCCCTCCAACACCAATCTTGCTTCTAGAACTATCAAAATAAAGTTCCCAGACATCATTCTCAGCTTCAATAGCTTGTTGTTTTTCTCCTTTGATCAAATTTGGAATGACTGTATTTTTCTCCTAGATCATATACACACCAAGGCCTATCTCATCCATCTACTCAAATGGATCTATTTCATGGTTCTCTGCTTCCCACTGGTCTAAAACTAGATCAGGAATTCCCTCTAAAGGTGTACTTGGGTCTTGAATAGGAATCAGATCTTGATAAAAAATGGAAAGGTTGGCATTTATTGAACTAGGTGTATAAGGCTCAAGGTGATCTTTGGCTAATGGCTCAGATTTGATTGTAACCTTGGTTCCATATCTAGCTCTGAAGAACAAATGCGTCTAATTAGAAGACAAATAACCTCCTAACCTTGTTGTAAAATCTCTAGATAAGCAAATAGCAAAGGTAGGTGGCAGATCATGGACATAGATGTCCTAATGTATAACAAAGTTTGGACATGCATGCAAAGTAAGGTCTAAATTTTTTAACATTCCAACTGTACTGACCTCAATTCCATCCATTTTTACAACACCCCTAACAATACGGTCATATTTTAGGCCTAACTTATCAGCTAGTTGTTTTGGCATAACTGAGCTCCTGGCTTCTGAGTCTATCATGTAATTATGTACTAAATGGTCACCTACAATCAGAGTGACATAGAATGGTGGAGGTTTGTCTACTGGTTTAGGATGTTCTACTCTTTTTTCTTCCTCATTTGTAAACATGACTTGAGGTTGATGTGAATTTTGTACTTCATTTGACAAAGACAACTAAGATAATGTATCTTGTAATAAATCCTTTTGTCTTGGAATATGTAAAGCATCTAAAATGGACATGCTTACTATTGCCTTTTTTATATGATCCAAAATATTAAAAATAGGAACACTAACCTTTTGCTATACCTTCAGGACATTAACCTCTAGTTGGTCTTTGGTTGGCTGTTTATTTGCTTCTTGCTATCTTTTTTCTGCAGTTGTCTATCCTCTTGACAAAATATGTAGATCATTTGATGTAGAAGCTTGATTCTACCCTTGCTAACTTGTAGAAATTGTACTTTTACCTTTATCAGCTTGCTGTTGTACATTTCCAACTTGTTGTTTTCCAGTATCAGCTTGCTGATTTGCAGTTCCAACTTGCTATTGCAAATCAACAACTCTCTTATTATATCTTGTGTTTGCTACAATATTAGTAAAAGACTACCTTTGACCTGGTAACTGATTTACACCACAAAATTTGTTAGCCTTCCAATTCATCAAAGCTAAATCAGGATTAACATACTAAGTCTGAGTATCCTGTTGGTCATTCACATCACTTGCTGAATTTTTAGCAGCAGCATAGTTATTCTGTACCATTAAAGCTTGACCTACTATCCCACTCGAGCAAGTGGCTTGGTTACGAGGCTAATTACATGGGTAACACCATGCATAATATTGAACCATGTTATTCTATATAGGCATTATTTCTTTTGATGTACTAACAACATTTGGATTATATTACCGATTTGGCCTATTGTTATAATTCCTCCTTTGACCCTGATAATCTACCTGATAAGGAAGCCTATTTGCTTGATATGGGGCTTGGTATGGTCTTGTATCCCGATTTGCTTAAACTTTGAGGTTTATTAAGTTATTATTCATAGTATGCAATAACCTTGCCATTTCTTGTTGATTTCTTTCTATATTCTGCTGGTGGTTTTTCATTTCTTGTTGGCTACCGTTGAGCTCTTGTATCTCAGAATGGATTGGATTAGCATTATTTTTTACAATTGTTTGATAGCTAAAGGCTGGTATAGTAGGAATTGATGCAATAGGAGGTATTGATAATGGCATTGAAGGTTGAATATCAAGAAAAATTGGCATAGGAGGCCTTGGTGCAATTTTACCAACTTGTATTAAATGGTTTTCTGCTCTTATTGCAATATCAAAAGTAGTCAGTAAGGCTACCCCATCCATAGATTGTATCATAATAGCAATATCAGAATTTAATGCCCTCAACTAATACAAAAAAGCATGTTCTGGTGAGGGTTTCACTGTTTCAGGAATTCTATTCCATGTTTTCTAAAATCTGAAATTAAAATCTATCATTTGCTCTTGTGGAGCTCTCTTAATAGTAGTTATTTGTTCAATTAATGATAAATGATCAAATTTCTTCTGAAATTATCTGTTCAAAGTAGCACCTAATTCATCCCAAGATCTAATTGAATTAACTCTTAAGCCTCTAAACCATTGAAGAGCTTTATGTTTTAGTGATGTTGTCAATAACCTGATTGCTATTTTCTACTTAGTGATGTGATGAACAGAACACAAAGAAGTCACTTCTCTAATATGCTCAATAGGTGTAGTTCTATCTTCTCCTATAAAACTTGGTAAACTCTTCAATGTAGCCATTGGTATGTCATCATGTTGATTTAGATTCAAAGGTTTGCCTCCATTGAATTAAACAAAAGGTTGATTTCAAGGTGGTGGCAGATTTCTTCCACCTCCTCCACCATCGAGAGGTGGTACTCCTCCTACTCCACCTCCACTAGGTGGGATAGGACCTCCACCTCCTCCTCCTCTGATTAGAGACATTGGAGTAGATGGTATTTGAGCTGGTACTTGAATTGAAACTACTTGAGATATTTGTTGTAACATAGGTTCTTCCTCTACAAGCTCTAAAAGATGTTCCTCTTGGAAAACATGAATCTACTCTCTTGGGCTTGCTGGTGGAGAACTAAGAAATTCTGATGATGAACTTGCAAATAATGGGTTTTGGTGAGAAGAAAACTCTGGATGTGTACTTGGCAAATATGAAAAAACTATTGAATCTACTAATTTGATTACTTTATCTACTTTTATTTTCCTTTTTGGTGGAGACAACTAATTACGCCTCTTCTTAGAATCTTTACTTGACCTTGTTTGATATTTTTTCATAAGTTGCAAGATCTAATCTGTAAAACCAAAGTATTAGAGTCACCAGGTATTTGAAAATGAACCTCTAAAAGGATGAAATTTTTGTTGTTCATACCAAAACAGTAGAAAAAATAAGTTCTATTGAACTGAGAATCAATTCAAATATCCCACCAGGCGTGCCAAAAATTGTTGTTGATGAGGATTGCACCCTTATGCAAAGCTGTGACACTCTACAATCCTTCAAAACATGGGGACAAACTCAAGCTGTGGGTGACCTATAGTGAGTTTGAAACTCCAGGTTGTGGGTTGGTTCCCTTAAAATATTCTATTGAAATGTATGATTTTCTATTTTGCAAAAGGGGAAGAAGGAAACTATAAGGAAATGAAACTATAAAATTTGTGATGCACCTAATATGGGTAGAAAATATGCAATCTAGTTCACAATATAACTCAGAAATCTGACTCACACAATCCAATCCTGGCACAAATATCATAAAATTATTTCTAAGGAAGGCTTGAAAATAGGCTTTTTATGAAGGAAATATTGTTATATGGAGCCTAATCAGACTCGGAGGTTAAATTTACCCCACTTTATCAGTACGATTTCCTCCCAAATTCCTACAGGGTCAAGGGGCAGCACCCCTTGTGGGGGTTTGGGGGCAGTGGGACTTATTTTTTTATTGGCCGACATAAAAACACCCTATTTCGTAACCGACATAAGTCCTGATAAAAAAGGCTAAGGGTTAGGGTTTTTGTTGATATTGTATAGTAGCATTTTGCAGCGGTATTGAGTTGTAGGGATTGCTAGTTGTAATCAGTTTCATTTACTGGATAATAATATTGGACTCTGTATTGGTGGATGTAGCCTAAGTTTGGGTGAACCATGTTAAAACTTGTCTCTCACTATTATTATTTCTATGTATTATCATTCCTCTATTTAATATTTATTTACATTTAATTGATATCTTCTGTCATCTAACCCTAACAGGAAAAGGATTTCTCATAACACAAAAGGATTATTTTTGTTAACACAACCTAAGACCTATAATAACACTATGCTTAATGCTTCAAATAATGGCGAGACAATAGTTTTAAAGGTTTTGGTAATTAAACACAATAAAACTTCATCAAATCACTTCATACAATTAGCATTAAATGGAAAGGCAACCACTTGATTCTAAAGAACAAAGGAAAAATTGCATGAAAAATAAAGAAATTAAACCTGTAATCTGCTGTGATCTCTCTATAAAATTGTCAAAAAAGAGCTACAAAACCCTTTTTCTGTCAAAGTATATAAGAGCAAAAAGACAAGAACTAGCAAAAACAAGTTTCACTTTACAATATATAGTTTTTCTCTCACTAAGAGGCATGCAAAAAAGAACTTCAGCTAATTGCCTCTAAAAATAATCACTCCAAAGAGATCCACGAGCAACCTCAAAAATCCCCAAAAACAAGGGCTCTGCCATAAATCGAGCAAAAATAGCTCCAATTTGGACCTCTCCATATGGTTAACCAAAAAATTGACCAAGAACCCTAAAAATACTCCTCAAATCATGCAATAGACCCCTAGATGGCCTAGTTAACTCAACTTATCAATTTACTTTTGCAAAATTAATTGTGAGCAAATAATAAAGTAATTAAAATAATTACTCTATTATTAGTTACAACTTGTACTATTTTTGACTTTATAATTTGTGGAAAATAATAAAGTAATTTGAAGAATATTACTTTATTATTTATTTACAATTGATTTATTTGTAAAATCATGCATGCAAAATATAAACTCCTTATCACTCCAAATACACATGCCTAATTTGCATGATTTGAGAAAAAAATAGGACTTAGAGAAAAACACAATATACTTATAGCTCCTTGTGAGAAAATCCATCCACTTGCATGTCAATATGCCTTAAGTAAAAATTGTACCCTTATCTTTCCAAATACACAATAAAAAATGCATAAAAACTAAGGCATTACATACAAACCCTTATAACTCCTTATTTGTATCAAAAGAAAACAAATATCTCTTCTCTACCTTACAACTCCAATCACCATGCAAAATTATCTCACTGCCTCACATATATATCATGCAAAAATAAAAAGTCCTAAGTCTCCCTGTCACTCTGCCATATATATTTACCATGCCAAAAATACCTTATCTTCCTCATATCACCCTCATGCAAATATATTACCTCACTGCTACATCGTCAACTCCCTATCTGCCACCTTTGTCTCCATTTGATAACTCTTGACTTTGACTTTGAAAGTCATAAGGAATACACATCTTTTCAAAAGATATAAGGCATAATAAAATCCTTTGACCATGTGATATTAGCATCATTCCACAAGGTAATAATCATTGTTTAGTTTTTTGCAAGGTATAATGTCCACCATTATGACCACTGACCACCATTTGATTTCAAACAATATGCAAGGTCTATATTCTGTGTTGGCCACCTCTTATAATGATGCTAGGAAACTACATCATTTGATGTTGTTGACCCTAGTCAACATTTGGATATAGCAATGATAATTTATTTTGAGAAGTCAAAAGACAAAAAAGAGAAAGGAAGCTTCGAACAAAAAGATGAAGGAACCCTAAACTTAGTTCATTTTCACTTTCTATTCTATGTTGGCTACCGCTCTACAACTCATTGGCATTAGGGTTTCTGGTTTCCATGGCTTCCTCTCAGCTTTTTTGCTGTCAAACTCCATGATTTCTTTCTTTTCTTGAGTGAAAGAGGCTAGAAGTGGTAAGTGTATGGCATTCTTTGTGTTTCAACTGCCATTCTATATTTTTGTGGCTTCTTATAAATATGGCCGTGACCATACTTGCATCTCCTCCCTCTGTATCATTTATTTGACATTTTTTTTCTCTTTGTGTTGAATATCTACAAAAATGTGAGAAAAAAGTATAAAAGAAAGATAAGAACCTCCTCAGGGAGTTGTAGCCATACTTATTCTTCTCCTCTACATTCAAAGGTAACTCTATTCTTCTCCTTCTGTTGTGTATACTTTAACCTGTCTTTGAATATACAAAAGAAGCAAGGTTTCAATTTTGTCATCTGGGTATTTAACTCTTTCACTGTAGTTCATATGATTGTGGCCATTATTACTCTCTACAGTAGATTTAATGGTTTTCCTGTTATGAAACTTGAAGTCTTCAGATTTTGTCATGAGGGTTTCTTAAAAAATGCATACAAATGCATTTCATACTTACAGCCATACCAGAAAATACATATTCTGAGATTTTTTACTGTTCTTTGCAGAAATTGAGAAAAAAGCTTCTTGACTGCAACAAGGGTTTCACAGTAAATCCATATGGGTATCTCTCACTTCTCTTCTTTCAAGAACAACTACGATGCTAAGACACTTTTCTTCATCTTTTTCACTACAATGGCAAAAATACATTAGGGGTTGATGGAAAATCCATATGGGTATTTGTAAAAACCCCTCCTTATTTTATGGCCAGGCCATAAAACTATCTTTGTGTAACCCTCCTTCATTGTGTGCATAAACTAGGGTTTCATTCAAAAATGAGGGTTTGATTTTACATTTGAGTATCTTCTTTCAGGCACAAAAAACTCACTTCCTCTTCACGACTATGGCAAAATAATACACTGTGTTGATTCATTTTCTCTGAATGCATGAAATGAGTTAGGGTTTTAAACTCTCTTCAAGAGTTTGATTCTCTATGAATTTCATCATAACACATGACATCTATCCTCTTTTCCTGAGCATGAATTCTTCTTTTCTGTGCATGAAAACAAGACTCTGAAATTCTGAGTAACAATATCATCTTTTTTATAGAGAGACAAATGTAAAAGGCTTGTATATATGAACATATTTCTGGGCATGGGATGTTATCTTGATATTCTTTTATTATTTAGTTGGTCTATTGTTAGGTAATCATCATGATGCTCTCTGTAATTACTTTGACATTCTTTTCGCATTTTTCTATAGCATACTTTTTCTGAAAAAGACCTGTAGCTTGTTATACTTTTTCACTTTCTTGAGCATAGATTTTGGTTTGTCATTTCACTTTTCTTTGGCCTAAACTAGTCAATTGCCAGATACCTTTTAACACAAAATCACTTTAGATATATTTGCATAATGTAAGTGATGACTGTAACTTACAAACTCGAAATGGTGTCTTTATACTTTATCCTTCTGTACATTCAGAAACTCATGTAGCAAGTTTAGTATGTCATTTATCCTCTCCTTTGAACATGGAATATGCCTACCATCACTATATCAGTCAGACATCATGATGTATGATCAATGAATACTTAACTACAACATGTATCAGTTAGGGTATTACTGTATTGATCTCCTTTGCTCACTACCTGTAGATTCTTTTATCATGTAGCTTTCATTTGAAACTGTATTAGTCAGATGCTCCTTTCTTGATGTATCTATTTCAAATATCATTGATGACTTCCTGTCAGATGCTCTCCATGATAAACTTGTATCTTGATTGTTTTGATCATGAACAACTATTCATCTCCTTTTCATACCTCTGTCATTGCTTAAGTCTGATTTTGTGAAATGTGACATAAAAATGATAGCAATCAAGTATTCTGATAATGATGTAAACAAGATAAATACCTTTTATGGCTGCAATTCTTCTTTTTGCACTTTGCCAACTTGACTCAGACATTTTAAATTAATCTAATTTGTTTCAATCAACTGTAATGAATGTCATGATGACATAGCTTCTCTATAAGTTGATTAATGATGCATGATGTACTTTGAATGATGCATCCTATCTTTTTCTGACATTCCTTTTCAAATGAGTAAAAAAGGAAACATCTTGGGCATAAATAAATAACTGTAATGTAATTAAAAATGTAAATATATAAATAATCATTTATTCATTGTGAAAGGGGGATTGAAAAAAATATATATATATATTAAAAGAAAAATAAAATATTTAAATATATATTTATTTAAATATTTATTTAAAGAAATAATAAAACAATTAATTTTGACATTTAATATTTAAAATTCAACTGATCGATCTGTAATAGAAACTGCGAAATCAAAGTTAAAATTATTACCAAATGGTAGACTATGAAAAAAAGAGACAATTTATTGAAATGAATAGATAATTAAATAAATAAACGATGGAATGTAATAAAAGGAGAAATGTGAGCCAAAATTGAAATAAACTGAGAAAACCAACTAAAGGTCAACCACCTACCAAGGGAATCCTAAACGATGCAAAATTAAACCGACATAACATAGTGATCGATATCAACATGCACACGTGTGTAGAATTTTTCGTTAGCAACAACAACTTTGATGACTTAAACATACGCAACCGAGCATACTTACGCGTGCGAGGGCGAAAATTCAAGTAGTAAAGGAAAATTTTTGATAGTTTGTATCATGACCACATGTCACATGTGGACATGACACACGTGTTTGCGTGTTGTGACCGCATGGGAAATGTGGGCATGACACAAGTTTAGTATGTCATTTATCCTCTCCTTTGAACATGGAATAGGCCTACCATCACTATATCAATCAAACATCATGATGTATGATCAATGAATACTTAACTACAGCATGTATCGGTTAGGGTATTACTGTCTTGATCTCCTTTGCTCACTACCTATAGATTCTTTTATCATGTAGCTTTCATTTGAAACTATATTAGTTAGATGCTCCTTTCTTGATGTATCTATTTCAAATATCACTGATGACTACTTGTTAGATGCTCTCCATGATAAACTTGTATCTTGATTGTTTTGATCATGAACAACTATTCATCTCCTTTTCATACCTCTGTCATTGCTTAAGTCTAATTTTGTGAAATGAAACATAAAAATGACAGCAATCAATTATTCTGATAGTATTCTGATAATGATGTAAATAAGATAAATACCTTTTATGGCTGCAATTCTTCTTTCTGTACTTTGCCAACTTGACTTAGGCATTTTAAATTAATCTAATTTGTTTCAATCAACTGTAATGAATGTCATGATGACATAGCTTCTCTATAAGTTGATTAATGATGCATGATGTACTTTGAATGATGCATCCTATCTTTTTCTGACATTCCTTTTCAAATGAGTAAAAAGGAAACATGCTGGGCTCAACCCTTGTGGGAGCCACATTTTCTCCACATGTTTATTTGTCTTCAAATCAGAAACATTACTTTCCCTATACCTGCATAGTGAACAAACAACTTAGCATGAAAAATATACTTGATGGTATTTATTGATCTTCTCTGATATTCTGACTTGTAGCACATGTCTAATCTGATCTTTCATATGAAATGCATGATGTGATAAGTTGATATATTTGCCTGATAAAAGCATATGATAACATTAAACATCTAGATCTCTAACAAGGCTATCCCCAATTTTTTGCAAGTTCAACTAATAATAGGAGCTAAAGATGAAGACTGAAGACCAGCATCAACAAAATAACCTTCTTGCTTAGGGAATGATGGACGTTTACTTTTATCATGTGTTCATATTATTTCTTTTTATCATTCAGATTTGTAGCTTGCATGTCTGCATTGCTCAGTCTAGTTACTCCCACGACTTGTGTGGGACATATTTGAACACTTCTTTTAAACATAATCAATTAATTTATCTTATGCATTTGATGTATGTGTATTTCTTTTTCGATCAATGCATAGGATAAAGTAATAGATATCGAATGTATGTTCAAAATATGACATGAAATAACAATTCAATACAAATATCTTTCTTTCTGTCTTTCAAATTAGACCAACTAAATAATCAAACTTATAACTCTTGAAAGATAACACCATATTAAAACAACTATATCTCTTGAATGATTGATACCTGGGCAACCTTATACTCTTATCATGATGACTCATCAGTCTTGATTAGATTGATGGGTTATTGTGTCAACTGAAGTCCATTTCTATTTTATCAAGATATCAATTGTTCATTAAATGCATAACTTCAAAGTCTTCTTTTATTCCTTTTGAATAGCCACACTTAGGTCTAACTAATGTTAGTGTGAACAAAAAATTAGTAACAATAATTTATCCCTGATTTTCCCTAGCTTACATGGGTGAAGCCGACGTAAATCTAACATTTTTTGTCAACTTTTCATGATAAGCTTTTGCAAGATGCTTCTTGTCTTGAAACATGCCTCACTGTTGTGTCTGGGAGGCCTTGTAGGCAAAAAATGAAAATTTTTTCCCTATTTCACTTACAGAAATATTTTTGCAATTTTTTTATTTTTTTACTTTATCACTCTATACAGTATAGATTCGTACTATATGGACCTGTTTTACCAGTCTCTATGTTCTCTATCATCATAGGTTTGATATGGAATTACAAGTTTAATTGGGTTAAAGTCACTTGTTTAAATTTTTTTGTAGGTTTAATCGCAGTTAAAAACCCTTATATATGGTAGTCAACACCCGCCACAGTCTAGTCTCCACTTGCTATAGTCTAGTCGTAGCCTGTTAAAACCTAGCCACCATTGTGAAAATTCATGTCACTGTCAGTTTTAAACCCTAAAATCTGCCCAAGATTCTTTTCGCTACTGTTTGAAACACAATTGAGTGTCCCTTAACATCTATCGCCTCCCACCTATAACATCAAAAAATGTCCCCTTGGGGGCTTTTCCCTCATAAGGTTTAGCTCCCGGGTCTTTAGCATGCATTTAGGACATCTTAGTTCATATTTTGGCATCCCGATGGAATGAGGCCTAGGTTTCATGGCAAATTGGACCTAGGAAGACCCCTTGACCTTAACCTTTCCCAAAATGGGGGGGAGGACTTGGGCACCTGAGCCATAGTCCTACCCTATCTTTGGTCAGGTCTAAAATTTAAGTGTCGGTTTATGACTGTTATTTGGTCCTTTTGCCGACACGGTAAGTTTTGATTTTTGAAATCTTGGCAGGAGTGCTTGTAGTTGCACATAAAAGCATGTTTAGGCATTCATTTGAAAACTAGATGATTACTAGCAAGCTATTGTGTTGCAAGAGTAGACTTGTAGGTTTTGTGCATTGATATTTGCAAATTTGAGCATCAATTTCCTCATGGCATGAAGAGTCTCTTCCTCCGTGAGAGCTTCACTACAAGGTGACATAATATTGTGTTTTCGTCATTGATTCCTTTGGTTTTTACCTCTACCTCACAAGGGCACTCACTCTTTATCTAACAATGATGTTCGGATACTTAAGTGTCCTCCAGGGCTTGACTGAGGCAAGCCTCTAAACACCACAACACGCAAACCAAGTGGAGTTGCATAAAGGATTGGCAAGCATCAAGGATATGGGATCTGAAGAAAAGGACAAAGGAGCACTTCTAGGACTAGGGTGCTCGCTCTAGTGTCCTCTACATCTGAGTTTTGAGAAATAGAAGTTACAGGGCTGATCAGTGTCGGAAGGAGATCCAGATCCTGCAAAGAAATTGGCACCTTGGACTTGGGTACTCACTCTAGTGTCCTTGACTATTTCGCTTCAGAACCCTGAAAATAGGTATTATGTGATTTGGTATTTTATTCCTATCTGCAAGAGCTTTTTCTGTCTTTCATCAATTTGTTGCCGTATTTGCATAATTAGGGTTTTAATGGTTAATTAGACATAAGAGAAGGAAAATTAATAATTAAATTTCCTAATCCAAGTTTCCCTACATTTGCAAGTGACCTAGGGTATGATAGTGCTCATCACTCGACCCTAAATCCTTGAATGTATAGTGGAGAGGTGGATTTAAACATCTAAAATCTAGAATATTAACGAATCCAATTTTCCCCTAGACATTTTTTTGAACCCGTGTTTTTGGACTTAAATTGAAACTTACCAAGTGTTTGTCTTGATATTTGGATTGATTTCATTCATTCATTTGGTCATTCATTTTATTCCATTGAGAAAATTTCAAAAAAATCCAAAAATTGGGAAAATACAAAAAAATGTATTGTTTGGCTTACTAAATTGTATCAATTCTTTCTGAATTTTCCTAATTCATGATTTTTACATCAAATTTGATATAAACTATAGAAAAATACAAAACATCAAAAATTTTCCTTGCATTTTCATCATTTAATTGCTAGGGTTTTGTGGAAATTTTGACAATTTTATATAACCTAGTAATTCCAAAATCTATGGTTAGTAGGTAAAATCTTTTATTAGATTTTTCTACTAATTTTAGAGGCTCATTCAAATTATCATTTGTTTGTAGTCTTGCATTTTAGTGTGAATTTGCATTTTTGCATATAAAATTTCAACAAAAACTAGCAATTTTGATGCATTCTCATTAAATTTGCATGGGCATTTTGCACGTTAAGGCTTGAAAATCATTTTCAGATCTGAGAGTATTTAATTTTCATCATAAATCAGACCTCAAAACATTCTCATAGCATTTTGTCTCAAGATCTCAAACCTAGGGCTTCAAAAACAACGATTTTCACTAAAATTGGCCTTATCGACTTTATAAACTTGCACCATAGGTGTGTTGTGAAAGGTATTTTAGAATTATTTTTTTTTTATTAGGGTAATCATTTTCTTTCCCTCATAAAAATATTCACAACACCCTTTTATCAGTCTCTTGTAGTGAAAATTTGGTGAAAAACTGCACATTTTTGCTATTTTTGGCCCTAGGGTTTGACCTAGTTTGCATTCCAAGCATGTTGTGATCACTTTTATGGATTGAGGTGACTGATATTATTGATATTATTTTATATACCTCCTAAAATTCTTTACAACACCCCCTTTGCTAGGTCTTGGAGTTGAAAAACCGTGAAAAATAGCCTATTTTTGCTATATTTTCACTAGGGTTTAACCGTAAGTGGCACTAAATGCATGTTGTACTAGGTATTTTGAAACCAAGTGGCTGTTAATACTGATATTATTTTATTTCCATCATCATTTTCCTCACAACACCCTTTGTTATGCTCTTTTGCATTGAGTTTTGGTGAAAAAGTGTCTATTTTGACATATTTTCACTATATTTTGATTTGGCATTAACTTGAAATCGCATCAAGAGTGTGTTGAGAAGGATACTTTTTCTGTTTTGGACTAATATCAAACATATAACTTGCTTCCCTTGACTGAAATCCTTAGAACATCCTTTGTTTCGTTCATTTGCATTGAAAAGAGTACAAAAAAACTAAGCATTTTGGTCGTCAATCATATCCTTCTCCTAGGATTTGTTCTCTTAGTTTGTGCATTGTGTGTTGTATGCTTTTATATAAGCTTTATGACATGTTGTCCTAAAAAAATATCCCTTTGAGAAGAAGTAACAGATTAATGGGATCTAGTGCTCTTGAAGAAGTTGGTACTTTGGACACCTTTACAAAGGGAGAAACTCAAATTGTGCAAGATATTATACATCCTCCAACCTCAATGGAAGGACAAACTTTTCATGATGTTGATAACACTATTGAGGCAGCAGGATATGTATCTAATGAGAAAATAGAAAAGTTGGATAAAGACCTAGCTGAATTTCAAACATTTATGGAAAATGAGAGAATAGCTGAAGAAGTCGTTCCTACAATTCATATTATAAGAGAATTGATAAAAGGACAAGATGGTGTTAATGCAATTCGTGGTCTAGAACATATTGTACAAACTAATATCATGCAGGTAACCAAATGTGTGCAAATGATAAATAACACTTTATCACCATCTCATACTCAAGTTTCCATACTTATACCAAATATAGGAATATCCACTTTTACATCAACGATCTTAACAACTAATGCAAATGCTTGTAGTAATGCTACCACTGGTATTGGAGTATCTAATGGCACTAATTACAAAGATGTAGGATTTAATTATCAAAATTTGATTCCTAAAGGGACCTCTCCTATGAATAATTGTTCTCAACCTCCTATCTATTCCACTCATTTCCAGTTACCTATTACATACTCACAAACATCTTTCACCTATCATTATGCAAAACCACCATTAACATATTCTCAACCTCCGCATATTGTATCTCAATCTCAATCACCTCCTCACCTTGGTTCCAATTCCTCACAACAAACCGCATCTCCCAATGATGCCATCCTAAACTAACTTTTACAGGGCATGACTACTTTGCAACAAAAGGTAACAAATTGGACAAATTCTTCGCAGCCTAGTCTACCAACATATCATTCCTGTAATCCGTTATCCTATGCAATTTTGAGATCTCCTATGCCCAAGAGGTTTGAGACTCCTCGCTTTGAAAAATATGGTGGAAAAGGTGATCCTAATATTCATCTGGCAGCATTTACAGCTATGTGTAGTGGTTTTTATTTTGAAGAGGATTTGTTGGCAAAATATTTCCTGTGATCTCTCAAAGATACTGCTTTAGAATGGTTTTTCTCTTTGCCTCCGAATTCAATACACTCCTTTTTGCAATTGATTGATCAATTTTTACAACATTTTCAAGAAAATATCATACCCCAATTCACTCTTATTGACTTGGCTCAATGCAAACAAGGTCCCAAAGAAAAGTTGACCGAATTCATTAGTCGATATCAAGGACTTTATGCACAAATTTAGTATCAGATGAAAGATGATGATGTTCAGAAGATATTCATTACAAATCTACAACCTAATATTCATGATAAGATCCTCTTGATGAAGCATAACTCCTTTCAACATTTATGCACCGCCCTTCATGATTATCAACTTTCATCTAGTCAGTATGAAAACCAAAACTCATCGGCTCAAGGTGGTCAATCCATGGGAAAATCATTACAAAACAACTTTAAAAGGAACAATAATAGGGGTTTCATCAAGATCAATGGACCAAATACGAATGTGTTTGCTATAAATAATCCAAAGAAAACATCATATCAACCAAGACATTTTACTCCGATATCTGAGTCCTATCATTCCATAATGAATCAAGTTGTGAGTAATAACATTTTGAAGCTTCCCCTGATCAAGCCTGTTGATCCTAGTAAACAAGGACCTTACTTTGATGCTAATGCCTTTTGTCATTATCATCAGATGCAAGGACATGACACTGAACGATGTATGCATCTTAAACATGAGATACAAGACCTTATTGATTCAAATGTCATCCATGTATTGGGTGTGAATGATAATGGAAACAAGTCGGTTGCTCCGCTAAATCAAAATTTACAAAGCTTCACTAATCCTTTTCCTAAGCATACTGAAAATAATATGGTGGAACAAGATTTAGTGGAGGTAGATGAGGATGATTACTTAGACTATGATAGTATCATAGGTATGATTTAAGTCGACAAGAAACAAATTGATAATCCACCTCGTCCACGAAGAAATGGAATTTATGCTAAGGTTGCTCCTTCATTATCCTTATATGGATTAGGAGATAATCAAAATGCATTTGAAAAGAAAGAACAACGACTGATACAAATGAATAAGATGGTATAGGATGATTCCCGTTACTATTCTAGAAAGATTCAACAATGAAAACTTGCTAAAAATTGGAAAAGAGCAAGACGACAATCAATAGTCAGAAATAATAGTGGTTCTCCCCCTCACAAGAAATAAAAATTCTCATTTAAACAAGGATTTAATGAACAAGCATCATATGATAATAGATAATACTTTCATAAGTACCACTTAAATTTTGCATTAAACATGATCGAGTACCTCTCCAAGAGGTTCAAGAGCTCCAAGATATAATATGAAGACCCTACAAGTAAGTATCTCTAACCCTTTATCTCTCTCATGATGTGCTTCCCCCGTGATGTGTTATGTGTTGTTTAGGCCTCTTGGGATGACCTCATATTCTCCCGTAAGTTTCAGGATACTAGGAGACCGCCTCTGTTGTGACCTTCTTCTATTTGTATCATCATTCTTCTATATATTGCCTCTCTCTGATTTTTTTGTTGTGTGTTGTGTCTTACAGACATAGCATTGTGGTTGGTGACTTGGGGACACCCTCCTACATGACTGTCCCTAAGACATTTGTTTTCTCCTCTTTTATTTATTGTTTCCCTTCCTCTAGTGTTTCCATCTAGCGGGCAAAGGATGACAAACATCTATATTGATGTGGACTTAGTGTCCCTTTTCAAGGAAATAAAAAATTGGACTTAGTTCCTAATATGATGATGGGGTTGTATATCTTATTCGATGCTTGGCTAGTGGAAGCACTCGTGCTTTCCGTGTAGTGAATTTGATGATGTCTTTTTCGCATTTACAAACCTTAACAATACTACTTCTCTATGCACCTTTGTTTGCCTTTGAATCTAGCCTTGGTGGTACTTGATTTAGAGAGCTTCGCGATATAGCCTCGTTTATCCTTGAACTCCGGATTCATTGTATAACCTTGGCTCTTTGTGTAGTTAATCATATTCATTAATGTTGTTGTTTATCATAATCTTGTAGGCACTAACATGTTTCTTGCAGGGATGTGTTTGTGGGAACATTTGATGATCGTGAAGTACATGTCACCTCTAGGGGGCATGGAATTTGTAAAAGTTAGTGTTCCCATGTGTGTATTCTTCCTACCTTAATGTGCTTGATATCGATAACTGATATCAACCACCTTAAGGTGGGGGCATATATAAGGTAAGCTATCTGTTATAGATGTTAGCAATACGTTTGACCTCAGATGCAAAGACTTGCACCCCAAGGTATTGTATCATACATCCTGAGTTTGTTTGCAATCAATTAGTCAATCATGTAAGCTCTCTGCGGAGGCAGGATATCAAGCATATCTTTTTTCTTAAGCCCTCTGCAGAGGTGGGGATGGTGTATTTCTCATAGCAGATTACATCATCATGTCATTTTCAAAAGTTCTCTGCAGAGGCGGGGAGCGGTTCTGTGACTAACTCAACTCTTAAGCGTGTCTTCGGTGATTGTTGTGATGAAGCCCAATTGTCGGTGTGTCCCTGTAATGTGCCTGAGATGGTGATGAGCCTAGAAATAGGGAACACACCATCACTTGTCTGTCGTGTTTTCTCCATGTCTCCAGGTGTGTGTGTTTTAGTGTGCTTGTTTTGTGTGGCATGTTTGTTGCCCCATATGCAGAGACCAGCACCCTCAGGTAGTTCTTCCTACATTTTTGGGAGGTTTTGCATGTCTTATGTGTGTGTTTCCAAATATATACAGAGACCTGTGCCCTAGGATAGTGCATCTTGTATTATGGGAGGTTTGTTTATTTTTCAGTACTTGCATTGGCATTTCATATATATGAGGAAAAGAAAAGAAAAGATATCATTTCTATCTTCCATGAATTAATGTGTCTTCTATGCATTGACTGTAATCTCTATGTTCTGCATGACTGTAATTGTCTTCTCCATGTTTTGCGTGCTTATTACTATTTTTTTTGTGATTGGCGTGTCTTCTCCATGCTTGGTGTGTTTGATGTGTTTGTGACCTTACTTTAATGCATGTATTGGCCTCACGTTTATACATACATTGAAGTGGGGGCTAAATGTAACATCAAAAAATGTCCCCTTGGGGGCTTTTCCCTCATAAGGTTTAGCTCCCAGGTCTTTAGCATGCATTTAAGACATCTTAGTTCATATTTTGGCATCCCGATGGAATTAGGCCTAGGTTTCATGGCAAAGTGGACCTAGGAGGACCCCTTGACCTTAACCCTGCCCAAAATAGGGGGGAGGACTTAGGCACCCACCCCCTAGTCCTACCCTATTTTGGGTCAAGCCCAAAATTTTAGTGTCGGCTTATAACCATTATTTGGTCCTTTCGCTGACACGGTAAGTTTTGATTTTTGAAATCTTGGTGGGAGTCCTTGTAGTTGCATATAAAAGCATGTTTAGGCATTCATTTGAAAACTAGATGAGTACTAGCAAGCTATTGTGTTCTCAAGGTGATTCAAGGCTTTCTATTGTGTTGTAAGAGTAGACTTGTATGTTTTGTGTGTTGATATTTGTTGATTTGAGCATCAATTTCCTCATGGCATGAAGAGCCTCTTCCTCCATGAGAGCTGCACTACAATGTGATATAATATTATGTTTTCATCATTAATTCCTTTGGTTTTTGCCTCTACCTCACAAGGGCATGCTCTCTTTATCTGACAATGGTGTTCAGAGACTTAAGTGTCCTCTGGGGCTTGACTGAGGAAAGCCTCTAAACACCACAACCCCCAAACCAAGTCTTGTGATTGCAAGTTTCAGGTGTCGCATTTGGGAGAAGTGGAGTTGTAGGAAGGATTGGTAGGCATCAAGGATTTAGAATCTAAAGAAAAGCATGACAAATGAGCACTTCCAAGACCAGGGCTCTCGCTTCAGTGTCCTCCACATCTGAGTTTCAGGAAACAAAAGTTACAGGGCTAATCAGTGTCAAAAGGAGGTCCAAATCTTGCAAAGAAACTAGCACCTTAGACTTAGGCGCCCGCACCAGTGTCCCTGACTATTCCACTTCAAAACCCCAAAAATAGGTATTCTGGGATTTGGTATTTTATTCATGTCTACAAGAGCTTTTTCCATCTTTTGTCAATTTGTTGTCATATTTGCATAATTAGGGTTTTAATGGTTAATTGGACATAAGAGAAGGAAAATTAATAATTAAATTTCCTAATCCAAGTTTCCCTACATCTGCAAGTGACCTAGGGTATGATAGTGCTCATCACTTGACCCTAGATCCTTGAATGTATAGTGGAGAGGTGGATTTAAACATCTAAAATCTAGAACATTAACAAATCTAATTTTCCCCTAAACACCACCAAACCTTGTAAATCCTCATTCACACCACTGCTTGCACTCCCTTTCGACCACTTTGTTGCCACCTCTATAGTCCTCACCACCCACTACTATGTGAAACCCTATGTCCCATCAAAACCCTAAACCTACATCTCTATCACCTCCAAATATGCCATCCTCGGCCCTGTCGAAAGCTTTGCTCTGCCTCCCTTCCATCACCTGTCGCCTCCCCTTTGCAGACCTTCTGCCAGTCACTGATGTTCACACTACTTGGTCAACTTTTGTTTGGTCAGTCAGCCTTCGTTTAGTTCTGTGACCAAAGGGGTTAAGGGCTTTAAGTCCTCATCTTCTTATTTATTTTTTGTCTGCCCTCAACCCTTGGTCACATGGGTGACCAGGGGTACCGCTAATCTTTAACCACCACATTTAAACTACTAGCCACTGTAACTACCACATGTGACTGCTCCAACTTCTAACTGCTAGATGTTTACTAACTCCCAGGGCTAATTCTTTATCTCCCACATGCTAAAATAGGTAGTTTTTTGCAAACTTGCATAAATTTTGCATAACATATCAAAATTTTACAAAACTAGCAGCATCAGAAAGTTGGTTCACCTAGCTTCACTGTGGTGAAGGTCATTTCAAGTGACTATATCATTTTCAACAAGTTTTTTTTAGTCAAAGTTAGCCTTCTCTTTGAACTTTAAATGCTCATAAGTATTGCAAATTTTATCCAATTTCCATGATTTGTTTCAAACAGGATAGATTTCATGCAAAAACTATTCTTCTTGTTTATTTTACTATAGCTGATCATCTTAATCATATTTTATCAATTTGTTATTTTTCACATAACACATTAGTTTGCAAGTTGCTTGTCTTTTCTTGGTTTTGGTGGCTTCTACGTGATCACAAGGGGCTGTAACAACATCAGCATCAGCTACAACAGTGGATTCAAAGGCAAATTTTCTAGGCGCACTAACTTCATCTCTTGTCTTTCATTTTATCAAATCAACTTGTTTGCCTTCACACTTGGATTTGGGCTCTAAAATGAACTATTGTCTTAATTCACATATTTGGCTTTGGGCTTAAAACATACTTGTGTCTTCATTCACATATTTAGCTTTGGGGTTCAAAAAGAACAAGTGCTTGCATTGCTTGGTGAATTTGAGTGTGGTTTAAGGTGTGTATGCTCTTCTCATGCACTTCGTGTGATCTTGAGAATTAAAAACACCTTTCATCCATTCACTTTCACAACACACATTTCATTTTCTAAGGGGAATATACATCGCGAGTGTGAATCTAGTGTGCATGTGTATGCTCTTTCTTCACACTGCAAGGTGATCTTGGAGATCAAAAGAACCCACTAGATTTGCTTTTGTCACCCTTCCTAGGAGGCCTACTTGGAGACACACCACTCCAAGGGATGACCTCAACTCGACCATTCCAGTGGAGTCAAAATAGAGAGGTGTGAATTGAAAGACAATCTCTTCAAAGTTGAAATCTTGTCATGTGGGCTAAGCCCCCAGGAACTTTATACCTTGGGGAAGTGAAGGTGAAGGTTGGGTTACCCCTTTCTTCTAGCTATTTGGCATTATTTCACTTTCATTTCATAGAATTGGGCTCCCCATGCCTTGAGTATATTGGGGACATCCTTAGTCAAGCTTGTTCATCCTAGCTTAAGACCTATTGGGCACACCCACTTGACTAATCTTAGGATTGTTGATGCGTCTTCAAGTGATTTCATAATCACAACAATATAATTTCAAATTTAAACTTTCTATTGTGTCTTGTGTGTGTGATTCATGCATGTACATGTCATATTTTTTGTTTGAAATTGCCAAAGTGAAGCTATCAACACAAACACATAAAAACATCATCCTAAATACTCTTGTCATCACATTCATTCTAAACCCTAATCATCATTGTCATCCACCACATATCCTAATCATATCCTAATCATTCCACATCATCATCATCCTAGTTCTAATCCATCTCTAGTCAAAAAGGTCCTAATCCTTAACAAGCCTAGTCTAGATTCAAAGCCCAAACTCATACTTCGAGGAGGCCCTCCTTCTAGTTCTAATGATGAGACAAATTCAAGACCCAAGCTCATACTCAAGGGATCCCTCCTAGTACAAATGATGTGAAAAATCCAAAGTCTAGTCCATCCACATATCAAGTCCATCTTATATCAACCAATCCCACTTCTCTCAATGCAAACCAACATCCATACAAATTAACTTCACAACAAGAACATGTGATCCCAAGTCACCCCTTGCAACAAGATCAAGTGCCTTTGAGTCCTCATTGTACCTTTGACAAGGGAAACACCACTCTAACTTATCCATCCTATAAGCATCTTCCACATCTAATCCTCCATCAACTCTATGTCCTAAATTCAAATCATACAAAAGAAAACCTAGGGAGTCATCCAATTCCACCAATCCATCAAATACCTTTGACCCTCCATCCAATACAAGTCAAAATACTAATCCTACAACATCTTCCACCCATTTTATCCCTCCACAATTGGACCTATCCGCTCCTAATCCTAATGTATCCAACACCCCTATTATCCATCCACTTAATCCCAATCATAAGCCTACACCATCCACCCTCATTATCCATCCATTATATTGTCCATCCACCCATACACTTATAAAGGATGTGATCCAATGGCTATTATCAAGGAATCAACCATGTCACCAAACACCTATCCTTGAGCCTATCAATGATCCCTCAAATATCATGTCCATTCCTTCAACCCCATCATGTAGTCCACAAAATATCAAGGCTATACAAGAGTCTCTCACTTCCACTTCCATTAAACCACAAAGGATATGTCAAGAGTCTATTCATAATCATGTGGAAACATTATCCCCTAGTCTGAATCAATATCAAATCACCTCCATCCAACCCATCCATAGCACACTTAATAACATCAATGATCAAGCACCCATATATGATCAAGATCCCATATATGATCAAGGTCCCCTCTATGATCAAGAAAGCCATGATGATCCTCTTAGTCAACTTTATGCATTCCATGGTCAAGATCTTATCACTTCATCTATCCATAATCCTATAACCATCCATGAGTAAGAAACCTCCATTCCCCCTATCCATCATCCAACTAGTCCTATCCATGATCCACAAACATCCACTACCTTTGATGAGACACTTGGCTCCCAAGAAAACATAGATGATCAAACCAATAGCTTGGATCTTAGTGAGCATAATGATAATCAAAATCCTCATGATCCTTCCTCATCCACTATTGACCATGTTTCAAATCCACCATTATATCCCCTTGGTCTTACCACCTTCATCCATGAATGTTCTTCCCTAGGAAAGAAACAACCACTATCTACCACCTCACCTTCTCCATCAAATAATGAGCTTGTGTCTTGTGTCCAAAACACCCCTAGTCCCATTGTCCACCGTATACTCCAAAAAATGAACTATCAAGGTAAAGTCTTAGGCCTTCATGAAAAAGATATTTTGGAGCCCATTCATGTCAAAGTCCATCCATGCTCATATGGCCATGGATATACTCCCCAAGGAAAACAATCTCAAGATGTTGGTACTTCCTCCATTCTGCCTAAGTCCACATCCTTCCATCCCAAATCACATGCATCCTATCATACCCCTAAAACATATGTTTCCATTCCACCTCATTATCCTACAAATCTAAAAAGCATGTGACTATACACCTTCTACCATCCAATTTACCTCCACTACTTCCAACTCCTAATATCCCTCCATCCACTCTACCACCATTTCTCCCAACTCCTAATATCCCTATCATCCAATCTCCTTACTCATTTATCCATAAATCCCCTCACATTCCTAATCATGACCAATCAATGCACATATCATCTAAACATGAAGCTTCCACCAAACCCATGGGATTCAAAAATAAAAATCTGGGTACCTCTACCCATAAAGCCAAAAATCCTAAAAATCCTAATGCCTTAGGGAATCAATGCAAAGAACCAAAGCAAAATACATCCAAAAGGCTACCCAAGCCCATATTTTCAAAAGAAAAGGCCAAAACTAAAATGGTTTGGGTACCTAAGCAAGAAGAAGTTAAGTCAAATGAAGCATCCACATCTCAAAAATCCCAACTATCCTCTTCCATCCAAAAATCCCATTCCATCCAAAAATCTCAAATTCTTTCATCCCAAAAGCAATGCACAAATCATAAAAATCCCAAGTCTATGTGGGTACCTAAATTCCTACATCTACCATCCCCTAAGTAAACATCATTATTTCTTACTACACCTCCTCAACATCAAAATCTTCAATGTTTATCATGGTGTATGCAACCGTTGGTCTTGATTCCTTTCCATTCCACAACATTTCCACATACCTCCATCTCCCCATCCTTCATCCATTATCCTACATATTTCACCCCTCACCTTTCTATGGTCCATGCTTTTTGATAAACCTTTCATCCATCCCTTTTGCATAAGTCCTACATAATCCACATCATAATCCACTATCTACCTAATCCATTTCACTCTCATGCAATCCCTTACCAACATCTATGAGCATACTGACATTTGATATGGTCCATGTGATGAAATCCATCTCTAATGGGTGTTGGAAACATAGTCAAGAGACACTACTATTATGTTGAAGATTTGATGTTGTCATTGATGGCAACAACCTGACATGTTTGAAGAATAAAGATGTATACAATATTCTGGTCCGGTAATATTGACTTAGCAAAATTGACTAAGTATTGGTGGCACATTGAGCTAGGGACATAAATCTAGTTAGTAGTCCTCTGCAGATGAAAAACTTGTTATACGGTTCTGGTATGTTGTACACAATCCTTTGATAATGTTATGTTCTAGTATTCAAGTCTTGATAATCTTCGAAAGATACATTATGATTTGGCTAAGTCCAGTAAGTAGAGTATAGTGAGGAATAGTACAGAAAACTTGAGTAATTCACTACGCATTCCTTCGCTATTGGTTATCTCGATGTGAGATTTGAAGGTGTTGTAAACACATATGATAGCTATCTAATTCCAAATTTACAGTATCTGAAGTCCACTAGAAGATCATCTACAAGCTTCCAAGTTTCAACAGTCAGTTTGACAGAGTTTAACTAAGACAGAGGCAATAGTTTTGAGATCCACATATCATCACACAAGAATATTATGACCTGCGGTTTTGAAGGTATGATTGGTGATGTCTAATGAATTTTTTATGTGAATTTTTAAGTTTCATATGGTCCGTACTGAAAGTTATGATATGACAGACAATAAGGTTTAAGTGTGTATTTTGGGATAAGGCTGACACATAGTTGGATGGATGTGCGCTAAGGAGATAGTGCTTAGATCATTATTCTAAGTGGTTCAATAATAGGTCTAGACCTATATGAAGATTCTTGAATGATTATATGGGTTCACATTGTTGTTTGTGCAAAGGATCAAGCCGACAAGGTACAACTTTGATATACAAGTTTTATATTTTGCATGCCAATCTAGTTTCAGGATAATTCATGTTGCAGATATATATATTTGATAGAATTCAGTATTGGAGGCATGAGATTGTTTGAATATAGTGTGAATTCGATGTGTATGCACTCTAAGGCAATTTTTTGATCAGAAAGGAACAGTAAAGGCAGAAGAATAGAGTATATGTGAAGCAAAGCAATAAGCAGGGTAGATATAATGAAGACTTTTGAATCTATATACTAAGCTATTAATGGAACTACATTTCAGCATTCTGTAGATGCATTTGTAGCAGTCTTCTCTTAGTAGTGAGCCACCCTTTCTCTATCTTCTCTTCTCTTCTTTATGGCAATGAGCCTATTGCAATGAGCACTTCTTTGGACAGTGAGTCCTTGGGAAGTGAGCCCTAAGGTAGTGAGCTTTCATGTAATTCAGTTTTGATATCATAATATATTGTGAGCTAAGACTCATCGTGGTTTTTCCCTTTTTGGGTTTTCCACGTAAAAATCCTGGTGTCTATGTGTTATGACTTTGTGGCTACTCTTCTTATGTTTATTTTTCTTTCATGTGATTGAATTTGGTAAATGGATTAATGAATATGTGAAAGAGAGGTTTTATAGAATACTAATTCACCCCCCCTCTCAGTATTCAATGTGTTCAACAATTGGTATCAGAGCAAGGTTCCTTGGAAAAATCTTAATAGCTTAATGAAGATCTGGGAAAGTATGCACATGGTAGCCAAAATCTATCCTACTCCAGGCAATATCACAATTGATGATTGCACATATGTCAGTAATCAAGAATTAAAAACTACTCTTGAATATCTTGATAAGTATGAAGCAAATATCCAGGATTTGAAGGAAAATGTCAAAGAAGTTGATGAATGCATCTTGAAGCTAAGAGAGCAAGTCAAGAGATCAAAGGATAGGAGTAGAGAGCTAAGTGAATAGTTGATTAGAGAAAATGAAACCCTAAATGATTTATTAGGGTTGGTTGAAGAGAAAGAAAAGGCTGAGAAGCATTTGAATCAAGTCTTGAAAGACAAGTCTGAAGAATGTGAAAAATTGGCAAAAGATGTGCTTCTAAACTTTGATCTGAAAGTGTCTAATAGCTATAAAGAAAAGTTCAAAATAAGCTCTATCAGGCTTGATGAGTTGATTGCAAGTTAGAAAAGTCTAGATGACAAACAAGGTTTGTGATTTGAAAAAGGAGAAAGCTCCAAATCAGGACAAGTTAACACTGAGATGAAGAGAGTCAAAGGCAACCAGGTCCAGAATCAGAGAAACAAACATAGAAGACCTCCGGTTAGGCAACCAAATGCTCAAAGGTACCCATCCTTCAATTGCTATTTTTCAAATGCAATAAGTTTGGTCAAAGGGCTACTCAGTGTAGGAGAGGAATAAATCAAAATGTTCCATCATTCTTAGGTAAGTGTTTTAATTGCAAAAGAATTGGTCACAAAGCAAGTGAATGTAGGAATGTGATAAGGAATGGTTTCAACAATATAAGGAACACTCAATCTTTCAATGGAAAGTGCTTTGCATTCAATAGATTTGGGCATATGGCTAACCAATCTAGATCAAGAATGAATCTAATCAATGGAAGGAATCAAGGATAGAGGAATATTTGTTTGCCACAATTGCAATAGACATGGACATGTTGCAAAATTCTGCAGAAGCAATAATGTGAAAAGAAACTATTCTGTAGAAGAGAAGAAAACAAAGTAGAGGGAAGATAAAGGTAAGAAAAAAGTTGATCAGGAAGAAACAAAGAATGAAATGAGCAACATCTAGATTAAGAAGGATGTTAAAGAGGTCAAGGATGGATCTGCACCAACTTATAGTGCAGATACTTCCTTCGAGAAGTAAATTCGGAGCTCTAGCTTAGGGGGAGCTTTTAATGAATATTTTGATCCCCTAGCTAGATAATGGGTGCTGAGACCCAACACTGAAGTATGAGATAAAGCAGTATTGGATGGATCATTTGGAGAAAAAACTAGCATAAAAAGACTTGATGCAGCACATTGCGAAGCAATCTTAATCAACTATGTCTAATAGTGAAGTGTTTGGTAGCTTTTTGAGAACAACATTTATGACAACTAGGTTTCTATAATAAGGGTTAAAAGGGGTCTCATTTGAAAGATAAATCACTTTGCATTCAAGATGTCAAGTGTTCAAGGAGAGTTGAAGCAGAATTCCAAGTGACCTCAACGATTTCTAGAGATCCAAAGCAACTCAAAGCAATTCCAAGAAAACCCTGGTGTGGAAAAAGAGGTATTTACAGTTTGAAACCCTACCATGAACTTGTATGAATTCTTGTAGAAATGGTGACACCACAAGTTATTGATGTCATTGAAAGACCAGGACCAAAATTTAAGAAACATCCATACAAGTCTACTAAAGTTGATCTTGATGGTGCATTTTCGAAAGTACCCTATGGTGTTATGCATGAAGAAGATGTTAGGGCTTACATCCACGTTGCCCTAGATGAACACAATGACATCAAACTTGGAGAATTGTATATGAATCATCTATGTGGTGAGGGTTATGAATTGAAGGAGGAATACAAATCCCTAGAGAGGAAGAAATTAGTGCAATACATAGACTTTTGATCATTTGCAAAGGACTCATGAGTCCAGTACGTGCTAAGCATAGTGCATGGTGAGTTTATGTGGCTCAATACACCATTCATGATCACAAAGGATGCTATAAGGGTTGTTATAGGGTTAAATTCTACTGGAACAGTACCTGTGTTGAAAGCTGTGAAAAATAGCACAGTGACGGAAGCCACCGGAGCCAAATTCAATAAAAGGACATTGACAAGTAATGACATTGAAGACCACAAACTCAGGTTTGCATCCACGGTGATTGGTTAAAAGATCTACTTCACAAACTAGGAGAACTTTGTCTCTGGAACTACCATATATATAGCCTATGAGATGGTTAAGAAAAATGCAGATTATGACCTTTGTGAGTTGCTCCGGCAGCAATTAATGGAAATTCTAAAGAAGACAAAAGAGTACAAATATCCCTTCAAGTTTGGTACGTTGATCATGTGCTTATTTTTTTATTTTATGCAAGAATTACTGAGAATGAAGTTGATTTGGTCTAGTAGTCAACCAATTGCCATTCAAATGAGAAACCACCTGAATAGCATAGGAAGCTGAGATGTACAGAATGCAGTCCTATGGGGCTACTTCAAGAATTTTCAAAAAGTAATGTAATCTAGGCAAAGAATACTAGAGAAATTAGAGAAATACAAGAATGATATATTTTTAATTGTAAACAAAGATCAATGCATGATGGAGGTTGTTGAGCCTAGGACAGTCTGGGTCCTTCCAATGGGCTATGAAGTGGATGAAGAAATACTAGAAGGTTATGCTAATCTCATGTTGAGAAAACCCAGGGACACCAATGAGGTAAGGTTTGGTACCTATGAGGAGTTATCTGTAAAAGTTCATGTTGAACAGAGAAAGCCAGAAACCCCAAAAAAAGATGAAGAAATTGGTAGAGGAATATGCCCAGAGCATAGGACTTACTAAAGAAGAGATTACTAAAACAAGAGAAAGGGCTGAAGCAGCTAGGGAAGCTAAAGAAATGAAGCAAGGTCAGCCTGAAAAGACTTTGAAAGAGTCTGAGAGGAAAGAAAAGGAACCTACAGTAACACAGAAGAGAACAAGAGCATCTACTTCACAAACTGCATCTGCATCCTCTGGTCCTACACTCTCTATGGAAGCACCTACAAATAAACCCATTGATAAAAGGCACAAAAGAATGAAGACCAAAGCCCAAAGGACACATATATTCCAAAAGTAAGCCTGGATCAAGAGTTGGATAAAATTGATGAAGAGATAAAGAAGAAAGAAGATGATCAAACCCATGTACTTGATCAAGCGCATGTTACTAATGATCAATACAAAGTTGTTAAGGACTAAACAAGGACAAGTCCTCCTCTAGATCAACAAAATAATGATCAAGAAAATGAACAAGCTAAGAAGAGCCCTCCATCAGAACAGAACATTGATGAACAAGAGGCTATGGACCTAGAACCACCAGAGCATAATCAAGAAGAAGAAGTGTATGATATGGCAAGAGACACTGCTGCCTCACAGGATCTGGTAAATTTTGTCAAGGAATTTTTGGAGAAGCAACAAGGAACACAAGTTTTGGATGAGCCTAAGTTTCTACAAGGACCAATAAACATGGCTTCAATGTCTCCTTTGCAAAAATTCAAATTAGTATCAATTGTGCAAGCCAAGGCTTGGGAAGAAATTCTAAGGTCTCACATCCAAGACAGTGAGCTCATTAGAGAGACATCTGGTATTTTGGATATGTTGATGCCTACATACCAAAAGGATACATCATTGTCATCAACTGACCAGCTTAAAGGCTTGATAAACTTTGTAAGTACTCATTTTGAATCCTTTGAAATAGTGGCAGATACTAAGGTTAGAGTAGAGATTAGTGATAAGAGACTAGTTGAGCTAAAGGATAACTTAACCAAAGATGCAATTTTGTTAGATAATAGCATCAAAAGTATAGAGACTACCATTAAGGATGCTAGTGATATATAGAAGTTTTGTCTATCTTGGCCTAAGTCAACAAAAGAATTGAAGGAGAAAATAGATGAGTTAGAGCTTAAACTGCTATTAATTTCATAAACCTTTGACCCAGCAACTGACTCCATCTCAAACAATAAGTTAGAAATAGAAGGCATTCATGCACAAATAAGTAGTCTACAGAGTAAGAAAAAGGCCACCAAGAGTAGAATGTGCCAAGTAAGATAAAAAATAGAATCCAAGCTTGATTCTATGATTGGTCTGTGAGCAGAGATAGTAAGGATAAAGGGAATAACTGATGTTCCTACAACTGTTGATAAGGCAGAAGAATTGGTGTTTCAAGTAAATGGAAACATTCAATTTCTGAATAGTGCCAAGACCAAATGGAAAGGAGATTTAGCTCAATTGAAAGTCATATACTCAGACATCCTCTCCTCTTTTTAGTTAGTAAGCTTTTGATTACACATGTACATATGCGGCTAAGTATAATAGTGTTGCAATACAATTTTGTTACTTGTACATACACCTTTGCCATTGATGTCAATGGGGGAGAAGAGTATCTAGTGAAAAATGGCCAAACATATTAAGGAAAGAAGAAAAATAGAGTGTACATAGTAAGGGGGAGCAGATAAGCATTTTTTACTAAGTGTTGCCATCAATGCCAAAGGGGGAGATTATTGGCAACATAGTCAAGAGACACTACTGTTATGTTGAAGATTTGATGTTGTCATTGATGGCAACAACGTGACATGTTTGAAGAACAAAGATATATGAATTATTCTAGTCCGGTAAGATTGACTTAGCAAAATTGATTGAGTATTGGTAGCACATTGAGCTAGGGACAAAAATCCAGTTAGTACTCCTCTGTAGATGAAAATCTTATTATGTGGTTCTAGTATGTTGTACACAATCCTTTGATAATGTTATGTTCTTGTGAGGCTGACTATTTTACCTCCCATATTTTGATCATTGTGCTATCCAGTAGTGACTATGTTTCATTATGCAGACTTGATGTTGTATCTCACTGATTTGATATTTGTGATTTGATTTGGTCATATTGGATGATATGTTGTGGTTCGATGTATGGGACATATATATTAGATGTTATTTTGTATGAGATTCTAGTTGTTTATGTGTTTAGGAATTAATTGACATATGATTTGATAATGCAGTTCGATTTGGAGTTATGTATTGATGTTTATTTCAATTGCGTGAAGTTAATTTCAGTTGCTTTGGCTATCACTTTCTGACAGGACTGACACTTGATCGAGATGTGCAAGTTTTTCTTCCCTAGCCACAAGAAATCAGAGGTAGGATTCACACCATGTTATTCCCGGTTAAGCCGATCTGTTCCCAAGAGGGATAAGGATCACGTGTGAAATTGCATGATGATTTATTGTGCTTGGTTTAAATTTTAATTATTTTTAAGCCTTAGTACCCCCTTTCTTTCTTATTTTGATTAATATTAAGTGTTGTAAAATTTAAATTGATTTATGTCAATTGGTATTTTTTGTTATTTTATTTGGGCCATTTATATGTGGATTTTTGACCCCTTTCATGACCCCTAGGGTCCCAAAAGTTACCCTAGGTGGTCAAACATGAGTCTAGGGTCAACTTGGACCACCTAACCCTAGTTTTGACTCACCTTAGGTCACCCTAAACCATGGTTGAGTCAAAGTACCGAAAATTGGAAAGAGGGGAGATGAGGGATGGGCCTTGCCTTGGGAAGAACCCATCTTCCATCCCTATGTTTTTGGGAAGCATTCCCAAGGAGGACTAGGGAGGTCTCCAAGAGTCCTCCCAAACTCCCAAGTGAGTGGGAGAACCACTCAAGGCCATTGTCTTCTTGAGGTGTGAGTGGGAATCCAACTCACCACTTGTCCCCCTCCCACTTGTGTGGAAGCACAAGTGGATGAGGTGGAGATGGAGGTGGAGGGAGAGGAGGACATTTGTCATCCTCTTACCTTCTCACTCTTACAAGTGGCTTAGGAGGAGGGAAGAGATGATGACAAATGTTGCCTTCTCATTCCCTCAAGGCCAAGTGGATGGCCTATAATAGCTCCTCTTGAAGAGGAGTGGGGGTTCTTCCATCCTATTCTTTTCCTTGCATTTTTAGAGACTTCTTGCAAATTTAGATTTCCTTACTAGTATGGGGGAGTTAGAGAAGGTTGGGGAGAAAATCTGAAAGGTGGGAAAGCTTGGGAAGGCTTGGAGCTCTTCACCAATTCCACTTCCATTGCCAAGGACTTGAAGGTAGGCCTCTTATCTTGTTTTTGCTTGTTGTATGATGTCCCATGTTTAAATTTTGAATTTTGATTGTAAGTTCGTTTGCATTGTGATGCTTTCTTTTTTTTGCATTTGATGTTGGGTTGGGTGTCATGGTGAGAGCACCTCCAATAGAGGAAATGCTCAACTTGTATGGGTAGGGGAGAGGAACAATCCTTGGGGGCTCTCCCACAGTATGTGTTATATGTTTATGCCTTGAGGGCCTATTATCATTTGAGGAGGAGTTATTTATATGGCAAGAGTGCCAAGCAAAATTGGTGTGAGATTCTTGTGGATTGTGGTGTTCAGGGATTTTGGCTTGAGGCCATGTGATGAGATCTTCTTTATCATTAGGGAGCCCCTTCAAGTTGAGAGGTCTATTCCCTACCCTCACTAAACTCATTTCTTATGAGTTGAGTAATGTGTTAAGCCTTTGGGTTGTTTTTGTGTGCTTGGTTTGATTCTATTGTGGATTGTACCCCTGTGTGAATTCCTCTACCTCCCTAGCTCGGGGGTGACCCACTTGCGGGTCTACGGTAGGGAGGAGAGCTTTCCTTTCTTAGTGGCTGGCCTTTTTGTTGTCTTGTGATGTGTTTAGCTGCAGGTTATTAGTAAGGAGATGAGATGTGTAGGAGCTCAAGTTGGTGTTCTTATAATCTTTTGAGTTGGTTGTTTGAAGCCATGGCTACTTTGGCCCTTTTGTAAAAGTTGTTATATTCCTTGCCATGGAGATGGATGAGTTAGAATTTTGAAGTGTAAGTAATTGGTTAAGTTATTAAAGTTGAATGAGAAATAGGTGTTGGATTGGATTTGTCAATGTGTTTATTCCCAGAAAGAGAGTATGCATTTGTAGAATGTGAGAATAGAAACAATAAATTACTGTCTTCATCCTTTCAAAAAAAAGGGTGCAATGAAGTCATTCTACCATGTTGATTAAATATTGTCTACCTCCTATTTTCTGGAAAGTCAAATTCTGTGAGATGCAAGTGAAGACATAAATAAATTTCTGTATTTAATCTTTAAACAAAATAAAATTTATTCATGAGCTGTTATGGTTGTTAGAGTATTATAGACGAAAGGAAGGAAATGTATTCTATGTTGTTTTGCATATCACATAAAAAAAATAATGACAATCTCTTTTTAATCTTGGAAATTTTATGCTTCCTCATTCCAAACTGAATCATTTAAATCTTGCAATCTATTTACAAAAAAAAATAAGAGAGTTAAATTTCTGTGTTGATCTTGTTGTTTACTCTATATTATTGCCTTATTAGCAAAAGAAAAGAAAGAAAAAATGCATTTGAAAATTTTGATGCACAGTGAAAGAATGTTTCTATGATTTTTTTTGGTCTTAACAAGTATTGACAAATGTAAATACAATTTTGTGATACATGATCATTTGCTCTGTTTAAAAAAGGAATTTGTGATATACCCATTGTATTTTAAAAAAAAAATGCCTGTGCAATAGAAATAATTATAAATATATATAAATATTTTTATCATAAGATTGTAAGAGTCTGATTTTTATTTGGAGCTTGCTGTGGGTTTAACTTAGCATAGTAGGAAAGAAAAAATAAATAAATAAAGAAAATAACATAAAATAAATAAATAAATAAAACAAGAGTGGGCTTACAATGGAGGTGGGGTTTCAAACCCCACCGATCTTAATAAATGGTGGGTGTGGGGAGGGGCAGAGCCCCACCCACACCCCACCACTTGGGATGTGGGTGGGGCTACGCCCCTCCCCACACCCCCACCAAACCCCTCTACGCGCACCCACATCTCGTGTTTTACCCTGCGCCAAGATACCACCCGCGAACCCCGAACCATGACCTCCGCTTCACAGCTTCCGCCAACACTTGGTCTCCGCTGCCTCTGCGGCTTCCACCCCCCACCCCCTTCTCCACCTTCTGTGTTGTTCAGAGCTGAGCTCCACCCTTCCCCGCAGTATCCCTCCACTGAGTGCCGTGGCACTTGCCTACCCCTCCACTGTGTACTCCCGCCCACGCCACTATTATGGCCGTCTCAACCCCGCCCCTCTTTGCAGGTGTGACTGTCACCGCCTCTCTTGCTCCACCATTCTGCCTCCTGGCCACCATTCACTTCGCCCTCTACCTAACTCAGCAGCACCACCGTCGCTGCGGCCCCTTCCCTCTATGCCGCCGCCGCTGCCATTCCTCCATATCCAGTTCAAAAGAAACCCTACACCAAAACAATAAAACAAAATTTATGTGTTAGGGTTATTTGCTGAGGGCTCAAAACTCAATTGTCATACAAAAAAAAAGAAAAAAAAAAGCTTTGTGTCTCTTTATAGAGGTGAACATAATTGTTAAATACTCTATCATGTATATATTTTGTATTGTTATAAATTCGTATGGAGGTAATGAATTTTAAAATCAAATAAAAAAAAAGAAATGACACTAATATATATATATATATATATATATATATATATATATATATATATATATATATATAGGTTTAGGGAATTATAAAGGAAAAGAAATAATAATAATTATATATCTTTATATGTATTATTATCATGTAAAAAGGATATTATAGGTTTATTTATATAGTTAAATACTTATATATATTCATGTTTAATTAAGAAGATATAGAGTTTTCGGGTTTAATAAATTCCAAATGAATTACGCAAATCCACTACAACCATAGGATTTTAGAGATTGTTCGACCTCGTCTATATGAGGGTTAATAAAAAAAAAAACATCACACCTTAGTGGGGCTTAACCTAATCGTATAAAATAAATAATAACAAATAGATATTTTTATATAGTATTTGTTTACAAATGTAAAGGTCACTTATAATTATGAATAGATATTTAATTTTATTTATGATTAAGATTATGTGTATATATAAATTGAGAAAGGGATCAAAAGGGATAGGAAGTTTTTACCATTAATTTGGAACATCGGATTGTATGTTTATAAAAGACGGATCTGTAGAGGAGACATTACATTTTGGCATGTAACAATAGAGCCTTGATCCTTCATTATAAGGGGAAAAAACCCTAATAGTTGTGGTATTCCATGATATTAATAATATAAGTATATTTATATTGAGGTAGTATTTAAAAGGGAAATCTATTTATTTAAATATTGAGTGAAGGAGATAAAGTATGTTTACACAAGTATAATATTAATAGCATTTATAATGGGGATTTATTAAAAGGAAATCTATTTAATTAATTTAAGGTTAAAAGAATTAACTTATGTATATATATATATATATATATATATATATATATGGATGGATATTTACATGTTCAATTCAAGGTTTAAAAGAAAAAAAACTTTGTAATCAAGTTAAATTATTAGAGGTCAACTTTTACCAAGTAAATCCTAAGCGTTACAAATTTTAATACGACATAAACTTAGTGGCAGATATAAACCTATTCTCATAAGAAGATTATTCCGTTAGCAATAGTGACATTGACGACTCAAACATTTGTCACCGAGGACATAAGTGCACGCGAGGTGGTTCTTAGGGTTAGGGAGAAAAAAATTTCGTGGCCCATGTCGTGACCACATGGTGAATGTGATCATGACACGGGCATTTGTGTGTCATGTCTGCACGGGTAATGTGGGCATGACAGTTCTAGTATTCAAGTCCTGATAATCTCCAGAAGATACATTATGATTTGACTATGTTTGGTAAGTAGAGTACAATGAGGAACATTGCAAAACACTTGAGTAATTCACTCTGCATTCCTCCTCTATTGGTTATCTCGATGTGATTTTTGAAGGTGTTGTAAACACATATGATAGTTATCTAATTCTAGATTTATAGTATCTGAAGTCCACCAGAAGATCATCTACAAGTTTCCAAGTTTTGGTAGTCAGTTTGACAGAGTTTAACTAAGATAGAGGCAACAATTTTGAGATCTGCATATCATCACACAAGAATATTATGACCTATGGTTTTGAAGGTATGATTGGTGATGTCTAATTAATGTTTGATGTGAATTTTGAAGTTTCATAGGTCCGCACTGAAAGTTATGATATGACAGACAAGGTTTAAGTGTGTATTTTGGGATAAGGCTGAAACACAGTTGGATCGATGTGTGGCAAGGAGATAATGCTTAGATGATTATTCTAAGTGGTTCAATAATAGTTCCATACCTATATGAAGATTCCTGAATGATTGTAGGGGTTCGCATTATTTTTTGTGTAAGGGATCAAATCGATAAGATACAACTTTGATATACAAGTTTCATATTTTGCATGTCAACCTAGTTTCAGGATAATTCATATTGCGGATATATATATATATATTTGAGAGATTTTAGTATTGGAGGCATGTGATTGTGTGAATATAGTGCAAATTCGATGTGTGTGCTCTAAGGCAATTTTGTGATTAGAAAGGAACATTAAGGGTAGAAGAACAAAGTATATGTGAAGTAGAGCAGAAAAGTAGGGCAAATATAATGAAGACTTTTGAATCTGTATACTGAGCTATTAATGGAACTGTATTTTAGCATTCTATAGATGCATTTGTAGTAGTATTCTCTTGGCAGTGAGCTACCCTTTCTCTATCTTCTCTTCTCTTCTTTATGGAAGTGAGCCTATTGCAGTGAGCACTTCTTTGGATAGTGAGTCCTTGGTCAGTGAGCCCTAAGGTAGTGAGCCTTCATGTAATTTGGTTTTGATATCATAATATATTGTGAGCTAACACTCACCATGGTTTTTCCCCTTTTGGTTTTTCCACGTAAAAATCCTAGTGTCTATGTGTTATGACTTTGTGGTTACTCTTTTTTTTTTTTTCTTTCATGTGATTGAATTTGGTAAAAGGATTAATGAATATGTAAAAAAAAGGTTTTACAGAATACTGATTCACTCCCACCTCTTAGTATTCATTGTGTTCAACAATGGGACCATCAGCATTCATGGAACTAGACATTTGAGTTCTTCCTATCCATATTCCCCTTCTCCCATCCAAAAATTCCAAAAAAAAAGTTTTTTAAGAAAAGAAAAATCAAAATAGTAAGGAGAAATCCCTTTGTCAAATGGTGAAAACCACCCTTGGTGGTGCCTTGGACAAGTACCATGATAAAAACCTAGCAAATAGGCATCATGTGTAGGTTGATCTTCTATGTCACTTACACTCGAGGGCACATTGTCTCATCCAACTTATCATTCCAACCTATCATTTCCAAACTATCTATCCCATCATAATTTTCTATACCATCCTACCATCCTTATCCATTATACTCACATACTTATCCTATTGAGTCAATTCATCCTCCTTTCCTCCTTTTGATCTTGATAAAGATATGGGGGAAAAATGTTTGCAAATGTGTTGGATATCTCTTGATATGCCTCATCCTTTCCAAACAATCTCATCATCATCCTCTTATCATGAGCTTTGTCACGTAAAATCCTAAGCACTATACCTAGAATGGGCATGTTATTCCTATGTGACATATCCTTTGGAGATCACATTCTAGCTCCCTTATGATTCATCTATCCATGACATCCATTATTTTTTATCCTTTTATCCATCCCTTTATCATGAGTCTTCTATCTTATTTGACTTCACCCATCGTTTTATCCATTCATCTAATCCCACCTTCATCCTTGCACCTAGATTTGTTTTTCCCTTGTCATTGGTATCTAGCACAAAGGATGCCCAAGTTGTTACCCAATGCCATCCCAAAACATATTCAATTTTTTTTAAAAAAATCAAAATATTGCTAAAATCCAAAAAAAATCAAAACAATTCAAAAAATCCAAAAAAAATCAAATACTCCCCAAAAAATACAAAAACAATCAAAACATTCAAAAAAAATCAAATATTCCCAAAAAATACGAAACAATCAAATATTTCAAAAAAAAAATCAAATATCCAACAAAAATCCAAGCAATCAAATTAATCAAATCAATCAACTCAGTCTAATCAAATCATCAAATCAATCCATTGCAATAAATCCAAATGCAAATTATGCTTAATTCATACTGATCAAGTCAATCAATCTTGTCAAATTATCCAATCACATCCTTTGGTTTTGATCCTAATCTTGACGTAAACCAAATCAATCAATTAATCAATCAAATAATGGTGTTGATTTGCATGGCCAACAACACTAGTATCATCAATCATCATATCAATTGTCTTATAAAAGTGGTTGCATCATCGAAACTAGACTAGACATCTTATACGACATGCTTCATTTCCTAAAACTAGACACAATTAATAATTATCAATCATTTAAACATTGGTTTACAGCTTGACATGGGAAATGCCTTGATTATTTTAGTATCATTTGTGCATGTTTGCTTGCTTGCTTGCATGTGTTATCTTTTTATCTTGCATTTGTATCACATCCATATCATTTCCAACTGATATTCATATCTTGTGTATGTTGGAATATCTTTTTGTACTACCCTTTGCATCTAAGGTCATATCATACCCTTTGTGCATTAGGACTTTAATGCTCTAAGTTTTCTTCCTCAGACGTCTAGAAAAGGTTGTATTACACTAGGTGCACAAGACACATTGTCACCCTGGTCCTTATGCCTTGGTACATAACGTCTAGTGCTATATCAAACTTTATGGTTGATCACCTTCATTGTAGCATCACATATCATTCATTTCTTTCATCCATTCCCTTACCTTTCTTCCTTGACCAATCCCTTTGATTTTGAGAGCATAGCTGTGTTCTTCTAACCTGCCTATCCTCTTAAGGGGGCATCATCATCCTATCCTTATATCATCATCATTTTCCCCTATCCACACCTTATCTTCTTTGAAATGATGTTACTACTCTTAGTCGCAACACCATCCCAAAGAGGGCCAAAATGTAGACACCTAAAATAGTCCATGTCTTACAACATCACCTTGTCGATACATTACGTAAGACATCTTATGACATTTTGTCCTAGGTCCCTTCCATTAGCCAATTAATTAAATAAATCATATTTATTTAATTAATATCCCATTCCTAATCCCATTTATCCCACTAGCCAATTAATTAAATAAATCCTATTTATTTAATTAATTTCCCACCTTTCCTCTAATTTAAATAAATAAAATATTTATTTAAATTATCCCTCTCCCATTTTCCAACTAATTTAAAGAAAATATTTGAATTAGTCCTCACCTTCAACCTCATTCCAACAAATGTCCCCCTCTGATTGAATCATGTCACATACTACAACTTTCATTTATTGCTCTTCACATGTCCAACTAATTTAAATAATTTTATTATTTAAATTACATCAGCCCTATTCTTATCCACACACTTGTCACATAACTACAACTCCTTGTAGAGTGGGAAACCCTATTCAATCTCAACCATCCACATCATTCAAATCAACTTTCAATCCTAGCCATCAATTCAAATCACTCCTCTCCTATAAATCAATCCTCACCTAAGCCATTTTGGGGATGAATTTTCAAGTAACATCATGTTGTCGAAATGATTCTTGATCTCTGTTCTCATCCGTCTCCATGATAGTGTTATGCTGCTGAAATGAGCAATCAACATTCATCCATCAACAACAATCTTTGATATTTTGCATCCTATACAAGATGGAGAAGGGAAATGGAGGAGAGCCAAGCTTAACATAGGGATTTCGATTTAGTTTGATTTCATGCTTTGATTTCTATGTTATCTTGCACTCCATTGTTTAGTTAGGGTTTGATGATTGATCTTAGTGATTTAGCCCTGATTTTCCCTAGCTTATACTATTAGTGGTAGTTACAAAGTGATTTAGGTTTTATAATAATACAAGGTGCTTCATAACAAATTCCCTTCTTCTATTGTAAACATTAAAAATACACTCATTATAAAGACCTATGATAACTTAGAAATGTATGTTTTCTTATAATCATAAAGTTTTCAAATGCATTTGCATGAGATGAAGAAGTAAAGTTCATCATTCTAGATTCTTTCCAATAAAAACTATTGTTCTTGCTTTCATTGTATACAAACATGTATGCTTATGATAACATTCCATTTTTAAATAAACTAAACAAAAATTGTTAGCCATGCCTCATAAGTCTTGGACATTATGAAATGAATCCCCCATTATTAATTTTTGACATGAATTAAAAGTACAATAATTCAATATTCTTAATGTAGTTGTGATTAAGGATTGTAAACAAACATTAGATGTGGGATATGAAATTTAGTATTCAATAGCATTTTCTAGATTTGTGACTAGTGCAAAATTATTCAATTCCTATCTTACCAAATGAAATTTAACTTTACTACTATTTGTTAGGTTTTCCACAAGTGAATAAAATAGTCAATTTACCATATTATGAATATAATTATAATAATATTTTCAAACCTATGATGTCTTCAATTGTGTTTCTCTAAAATTCCCTTATCCCTTTGAGTTCCTCTTGTTTTAAATCCTATTGTCACTCCAAGCACTTATAAAATGCCCTATTTAGCTCTCTCCTAACCACCTTCAAACCCTCATCTCATTAGTATTAATTTATAAATCTCATCATGCACAATTTTTTAATGCCATGAATTAGTAATTACAATGCAATATAAATTGTTATTTTATTTTTACATATACAAATGCTGTTGTCCTCTCTAACATCAATCTATAAACCTCATTATGAGAATTTTTCAAGTGTCATGCATAACCACTAATTACAACATAAACACACTTGTAATTTTTTTACTTCTTCATTATAAATTATACTAGTTTCTTTCTAATTAAAACCAAACAATTTGAAATCAAATTAAATTAAAAAATATCTACAAATTCACAAATCTATTAGCTATCTCACCAAGCAAAGGGATGTGAAACAACATTAGAAATATCTAACCATAAATGACACAAAATCTACATACACTTATATAAAATTACATATTGAATCTAGAATGTGTAATTAAATGTTTAACCTAACATAGGAAAAGACAATATAATTAATCGAAACAAAAAAAAACTATACAAAATGGCAAGGGTAATTGTTATCCCTCCTTTCCCATTTCTTGTTACTTGGGCATCTTCCCATTTACTTGAAGTGTTCATCACCTTTTGTTTTTCACTATTTCTCCACCACCTCCTCCAACTTTTCATTTCATACATATGTAGGTTTTACGAATACAGTACAATTAAACATCCATGTCATCATAAAATAAGTCTTTGAAAGATACCTCAACAATTTATATAAGTAGTGATCACATTGTAGTCTATGCATGTAATTTTATGAAGTCAACATCCTAGTCTAGATTGCCAAATACTCAAAACAAAAACAAAACCAATTTTTTTTCTAGTAACTGAAAATACAACCTTGTTCCTTCATTATTAGTGACAATCTGACATGGTGCACATTATTATAGTGTGAGCCTATTTTTCATATTAATCCATTTAGCATCACCAATAATATCCACAACAACATTCTCGTAGCTTAAAATGATCCAAGCAATTTGTATCACTCACAACAATTTCTCTTCCAATAATCTTGGAGATAAACTTCATTGTATTGTGACAATCAACACATACATAAAGGTTCTTAACAACTCTAATAGTTGTTCTAGGGGGTGTGTCTAACAAACCAAAAGAAATTACCAAATTTTCACTAGATGGTGGTAGATAAATAATTCTTTCTCCTCCTTTTCCACATCACTAAGTAAATGTCTTGAATATGGAAAATACCCTATTTCCTTCATCTCCCAAGATGATTTCTTCAACTTTGCATAAATATCCTATGTCTATGGATGTGATTTGTCTCCTACACAAAAAGCACATACTATTTTATGGCCTTCAATCCAACTACATCCATGAATCTTTTTAATTCATTTATCTTTCATCAATCTCCTTACCATTTGAACCTCACACCACTTGCTCACTTCTTCATGGATGTTTGAGAGAAGAACATAAGTCAATGATATTTAGGATCCAAATAAAAAAAGTAGTGTAGCTGTAAATACTCCTAAGCCTATATTCATACGTGATTTGCAGCACCAAGAAAACACATCCACACAACCACCATGGGTTTAATTGGAATCTTAATGATAAAGTTTAGGGTGTCCTCAAGATAGCCATCATGGGAAAGAAGGTCAACCATGCACACATAATGATCAATTGTATGTGTAATGCAATAAGGGTTACGCATGTGATTGAAGTGTGTGATGTCCTCATCCACTAAACCTGCATGGTTGCATGCACATAGTGTTGGCAAGAGACACTACTAGGATTCATAAGTGTTGTCATTGATGGAAACAAAGTATATCCCACACATCCGTAGTGCATAAATTACTCATACCAGAAGTTAGATTGAAGATAGGTTGATCTGTTAGCCAAGAACAAAGCATTTGTTAGGGTTTGACAGATTGGGTCCATAACTCTCTGATGGTGAAACCCAGCATGTTGGGGATTTGGGTGAGTAGTAAGGAGTATCTGAACTATTGTATTCCATAGATTTAACCTCCAGAGACTAAGCATATGAAAGGCATGAGCATCCAAGTATCAGACTTCTGTTAGATAGTGCACGTAGAGGAAGAACTGGTCAACAAGGTATCAGACCTCAATCTGGATGTGCAAAAGGTGTTGATCAAGTAACTTGAGGTGTTATATGATTTTGGCCGACTTAAGTAATGATTTATATGCCTAAGATTTTGGTGCGCATTATCTATCAAGTATGAATTCAGCCAACAGAACAATATCTTGTAAATATCCTAAGTGTTCTTGTTGTCGACTAGAAAGTTGATTGAAATCCTTAATGCAGATATATATACTTGATGGATTCAAGCTTGTAAAGTGTGAGTAGGGATATGTGCATGGATTAAGTGTGAAGAAAAGTAGAGAGGAGTGTGAAGGTAGTAATCCAAGCTTGGAATGTGACAAGAGAGTGATACTAAGCAGAGGAAGAATGAAATGTGCTAGATCAGTATATTGAGCCTAACCGGAACTAAACTCTTGTATATGTGGATGTTGTTCATTAGTTTGAACACATTTTTATCATTTGTAAGTCTCTAGTAGGCAGTAAGCCTCTTGTGAGCAGTGTGCTCAGGTAGTGACCCCTAACTAGCAAGTGTCATTTTGTACATCTTTATTCTTTTAACAGAGAATATAATCTTGGGTTAATCACCCCATGGTTTTTCCCTTAATAGGGTTTCCACGTAAAAATCCTTGTGTTATGTGTGTTGATTTCATTTGAATTCTTATGATTGCTTATTTTTTCATGCTTTGATATATCATTGAATGTTAAGACAAGAAAAGGAAGTAAAAGTAAGAAATTTTGGAGATAACTGATTCACTCCCCCTCTTAGTTATCTACCTTGTTTCCAACAATTAGTATTAGAGCTAAGTTCCTTAGAAAAAGCGTAATAGCTTAAGGAGGATCTAGGAATTTCAATGGATGCATATGGTATGAAAGAGAAATTACAGTCTACCTTAGATGATCTTGAACAATCTCATTCTGAAGTCAATGATTTGAGAGAGTGACTTAAGTAGGCTGATGATTTCATCAATGAACTGAAAGAAAAACTCAGTAATTCTATGAAAAAGAGAAAGGAACTACGTCAGAAGTTAGCAAATCAAAATGAAACCAATAGTACTGATAAAGACATAAATGAGAAAACAAAGCTATGTGAAAAGCTATCAAAAGAAGTTGTTATGATAAGACATGAAATGGAATAAGGGGTTATGAAATTCACCCAAGAAATTGAAGAGAAGAAAAAGACTGAAGATAACTTAAAACAATCCCTTAAGGAGAAAATAGAAGACTGCCACAAAATGGACAGAATATTGAGTCTGATCTTGAAGAAGCCAAATACAATGAAGAACAACTTGAGAGCTAGATTAACACTCTTAAACAAGATCTTCAAACTGTAAATGAATACAAAGAAAAATTCAAGATAAGCTTAACCCAACTTGAAGTTCTTCTTGAAAGTCAAAAGAGGGTAGATGATAAGCATGGCTTGGGATATGAGAAAGGTGAAAGATCTGGATTTAGTCGAAAGAACTTTGGATTAGGAAGACAAAGAAACAGGCGTAGAAGACCTCTAGTAAGACAACCAAATGCTCAAAGATATCCATCTTTCAATGGAAACTGCTTCAATTGCAACAAATTTGGTCATAAAGCAACTTAGTGCAGGAACAGAATGAATCAAAAAAATCCATCCTTCTCCAGTCAATGTTTTAGTTGCAAAAGGTATGGTCACAAATCTCATGAATACAAAAATATACAAATGAACAATTCTTTCAATGGTAGATGCTTTACATGCAATAGAAAAGGGGCATATGGCTAATCAGTGCAGATCAAGAGGATATCAATCAAATAAGCAAGGAAATGTTGTGTGTTACAATTGCAATAAATCTAGTCATATAGTTAGATTCTGCAAGAGCAGAAATTATGATGGATAAGGTCCATCGAAACATGACCAGAAATAAGATAAAGGCAAAAGTAAAGTGAATGCAGATGAGATTTAGAAGGAGATGAGAAAGAATTGGGTAAAGAAGACTGTGATGAACATTGGTGATGAGTCTGCACTAGAATCCGGTGCTAGTAACCCTTTCAAAAATTAAAAAATGAGCTCTAGCTCAGGGAGAGCTGCAAAGAAGATCAAAATTCCCCTAGCCAGCTAATAAGTGCTTGAATTCAGCACATTAAGCAAGAATCAGAGGTTGCAGATTAAAGGGCTTTTTGGAGGTTCATCTGAAATTCATTTAGTTAAGAGTTAAGAAATCCGCTTATAGATTAGAAGAAGTTGTGAGTAGGTCTGGTTCTGACAGCTATCTGGTAAAAATAGAATTACACAAACAGATCCGGTATGATCTGAAAATGCAATTTTATGGTCTGCAGATTTAGAGGCATTTTTTGAAAGGCTAAAGTTATGTTGTCAACTCACGTAGATGATAATTTGAAGATCCACACAATGATTCATGAGAAATTCACTCAAAATAGGGTAACTGGATGATTAAAATGTGCATTTATTACAACAAGGAATTAGGTTTTTGTGCAAGGATAAAAGGTTTTCCATTCATCATTTTCAACACTTTGCACTCACGAAGAAGAGAAGAGCTCTGAGAAGAGATCCTACAGATTATTAAAGTTGAAGTTGACGATCGAAATCAATCAAAAATTTGCTCCGATAGTTGCAACAAACCCTAAGGCGAAAAAAGTATTTCTTCTCTGCAAAAATTCTTCAAATTTTGTTGCTAGAATGGCTACTCCCATGGTTGTGGATGTCACTAAGAGGCCAAGACCTAAATTCAAGAAACATCCTCACAAATCTATAGAAGTTGATCCCTTTGGGTGCGTTTTCTCAAATCCCGTATGGTGTTCTGCATGTAGAAGATATTAGGGTTTACATTCATGCAAACATTGAAGACTTTGGAGACTTAGAATTGATGGAAATATACCGCAAACAGTTAAGAGATGAGAATTTTGACCTCAAACCAGAATTCAAGGCCCTAAAAGAGAAGCACTTTGCACATTGCATACATTTCCCGTCTTTTGCAGAGGACAAATGGGTCCAGTATGTGTTAAATAGGATGCATGATAACTTTATGTTGTTAATGAGTCCATTCAATAGAACCAAAGATTCCATCAGGGCTGTAACTGGATTGCACTCAACTGGTGGGTTGCCTGCACTCAAATATGTGAAAAATCAATCCGTAACAGATGCCACCAGATCAAAATATGACAAGAGGGAAATGACTATAGATGATATTACTAACCCAGATGTCAAGTTTACATCAATTGTAATTGGTTACAAAATTTACCACTCGAGTAGGGTAAATTTTGTATCTGGTAATACAATCTATACTGCATATCAGAGGGTGAAGGAAAATGTAGATTATGATTTGTGTGGGCTTTTGTTGAATCAACTGATGGAGAATCTGCAGAAGATTAAGGAAGATAAGAAAATTCCTTTAAGTATGGAAATCTGGTGTTGTGTTTGTTCTTCTATTACATGAATGAGTTACCAGGATCAAAAGGTCTGATTTGGGCAAATCAGAGATTATTTGTATGGACTTGTTGATGCACAAGCCCAAAAGATATCTCTCTGGGGTTACTTCAAGAATTTCTAGAGCATGATGCATGCAAGAGAAAGAATACCAAAATCAATTGTGGATAAATACAAGGACACAGTTTGCTTCATGGTTGACACAGATCAATGCCTAATGGAGGCAGTCGAGCCAAGAACTATATGGATAATGCCCATGAGCTATGAAGTTGATGAAAATGTATTGGAGGTACATGTTCAACACTTACTAAGCCAACCCAAGGACACTGAGGCAAAGAGGTTTGGGACCTTTGATGAGCTAAACATAAAAATACATGTTGAATTAAGGAAGCTTGAGTCAAAAAGAAAATTGGGGAAAATTGGGGAAGGAGGTTGAAGAAATTGTTAAGAGGTTTGGCTTAACAAAGGAGGTAGTAGATGCTAATAGAGAAAGACTAGAGAAAATTGATAGGGAAAGGGAATAAGCAAAGAAAGAAAGTGTCCCGGTGGAAGCCTCTACTCGAACAAGATCTACCAAGAGTTCTACCCCTATTTCTCCTAAAAGCTCAAAGACTGCAAAATCGGTAACCAAACCATCTGTTACAGGAGAAAAGAGAAAGACATCTAAGGCCACAAGAACATATGTGAGCCTTAAGGATGACAAAGAGATAGAATCAGATGTAGAGGTCAGAGATTTGAAGAAATCCAAGAACAAACCTTCCAAGATTGATAGGACTGATGAGGAGCTAAAGATAGAAGAGTTTGTTGAGAGACCCACTCTCTCAATTGAAGACATCATTAAGGCAGTCACTATGGATCAAAACCTACAGCCGGTAATAGAATTCTATGATGAGTACAATGATGCAGACAAGAGAATTCTTGAGGAAGCAACGGTAAGGTACCTAAACATTTATAACAAAGATTTCATTGAAATAATTTCCTTGATTCTTAAGAGCTTAGAAGAAGTTTTGGAGTCAAGAAAAGAAAGTGCAAAAGCAAAAGACTTGGAGATCTGGGAAGAGATAGTGATACAGTTATGTCCATCTATCAATAAAAAAAAATGGACATGGTTTTCAAGGATGCCAAAGAAAAATTCTGGAGCAAGTGTAGAATGAATAAGCTCATGCTTGGATAAACTGACCAAGTAGCTGATGAGACAAAAGAAATTCTCCAGTGTGTCTTGAAAAGGTTCAATCTTCCCATTGTAGAGGAAGCAAATGAAGAGCCTTTTGCCATGGATGTTGAATGATTAAAGAAAATTGATGAAGAGCCTTCTGACATGGATGTCGAAGGATTAAAGAAAGGTGATGAAGAACAATCTGAGGCCCTAAACTCCTTTGTTCTGGAAGAGGAAGTGCAGAAAGAAGAAACAAATTCTATTGGTGGAAATAGACAAATCAGTCTGGATGTCCCCAAAGAAAAGGAAGTTGAGAATACAAGAGACACTGCAGAAGCAGTACAAAGTTTCTTGAACAAGGAAGTTGTGGAATTAGATGAACCAGAGTTGATACAAGGGCCACTGAATCTGGACTCTCTTTCCCCAGTTCAGATAATGAAGATAGCATCTTTTGCTCAGGCCAAAGTCAAAGAAAAACTCCTGAAATCTCATATGAAGGACTGTGAGCTACTGAATATTGCATCCAGAGTACTGGAGAAGATAATCCCCTCATATCAGAAGGATCCATCTGACTCTCCATCCAGTAACTTGAAGAACTTAGTTAATTCTATCAATACACACTTTGAGTCTTTAGAAAAATCAGCAGAAACTAAGGTCTGGAATGAGTTCTTGGGAAAAAGATTCAGTGAGGTACAAGGGCTAATTTCTAATGATAGAAAAACCCTAGACATTGGCATAAAGAGCATTGAAAATGCTCTTAAGGATGGTGGAGACATATATAAATTTTGTTTTTCCTGGCCCAAAGTTGTAGAGGACATTGAGAAGAAAATGAAAGAACAAGAAGGAAAATTGACAAATCTATCTCAGAATTTTGATCCTCTCATTGTCTCTCTGGTAAGTCAAGAATGCCAAGCAGTTGTTATAATAAATGAAATAAAAAAACTGGGTAAGGAGAAGAAGAATATAATGGATAGAATGGGTGAACTTAGAGGGATAATCATCCCTAAGTTAGAGGCAATGCATGATGCCTTAGCAGATGCTCTAAGTATAGCTCGGACCAATGATCCAACAGATTTAAAGAGGGTAGAAGCATATGTGTTTTTGTTAAGTGGACACATCTCCATTTTAGATAGGATGAAGAGAAGTTGGGCAGCATAACTTGTCCAGTTCAAGACTACATTTGAAGATATACTTAAGTACATGTAAGTTTATCCTATGGATTGTATGTACATATGTGGCTTATATAATAAGTTTTGCACATTTTTGGTTGGCGGATCCCACCCTTTACCATTCATGTCAAAGGGGGAGTAAAGAACAGTGAAAAATAAGGAATCAAGCATTAAGGAAGCACTAGTTAGCAGTGTGGAGAAATGGAGCACAAGCAAAGGGGGAGTTACAGTGACACTTAGTCATTTTTCACTAAGTGTTGCCATCAATGCCAAAGGGGGAGATTGTTGGCAAGAGACACTGCTAGGATTCATAAGTGTTGTCATTGATGGTAACTTGAAGTATATCCCACACATCCACAGTGCATAAATTACTCATACTGGAAGTTAGATTGAAGATAGGTTGATCTGGTAGTCAAGAACAAAGCATTTGTTAGGGTTCGACAGATTGGGTCTAGAACTCTCTGATGGTGAAACCCAGCATGTTGCGGATTTCGGTGAGTAGTAAGGAGTATATGAACTATTGTATTCCATAGATTTAGCCTCCAGAGAATAAGCATATGAAAGACATGAGCATCTAAGTATCGGACTTCTGTTAGACAGTGCAGGTAGAGGAAGAATCGGTCAACAGGGTATCAGACCTCAATCCGGATGCGCAGAAGGTGTTGGTCAAGCAACTTGAGGTGTTATATGATTTTGGCTGACTTAAGTAATGATTTCTATGCCTAAGATTTTGGTGTGCATCATCTATCAAGTGTGAATTCAGCCGACAAAATAGTATCTTGCAAATATCCTAAGTGTTCTTGTTGCCGACTAGAAAGTTGATTGAAATCCTTAATGTGGATATATATACCCAATGGATTCAAGCTTGTAAAGTGTGAGTAGGGATATGTGCATGGATTAAGTGTGAAGAAAAGCAGAGAGAAGTGTGAAGGCAGTAATCCAAGCCCGAAATGTGACAAGAGAGTGATACTAAGCAGAGGAAGAATGAAATGTGCTAGATCAGTATACTGAGCCTAATCGGAACTGAACTCTTGCATATGTGGATGATGTTCATCAATTAAACTACATTGTTATCATCTATAAGTATCTAGTAGGTAGTGAGCCTCTTGTGAGCAGTGTGCTCAGGCAGTGAGACCTAATTGGAAAGTGTCATTTTGTACTTCTTTATTCTTTTAATAGAGAATACAATCTTGGGTTAATCACCCCGTGGTTTTTTCCTTAACAAGGTTTCCACGTAAAAATCCTTGTGTTATGTGTGTTGATTTCATTTGAGTTCTTATGATTGCTTATTCTTTCATGCTTTGATATATCACTGAATGTTAAGACAAGAAAAGGAAGTAAAAGTAAGAAAGTTTGGAGATAACTGATTCACCCCCCTCTCAGTTATCTACCTTGTTTCCAACACATAGAACACAATAAAACCTTATAATGTTAGGATATGTTCCAAAGTGCTTCATTAATTCAATGATATTGAGAAAATCCTTGAAAAATCTATTTTGTGCATTTCTTAGAATCATTACAATCCATGAGACCAAATTTCTTTGAGGTATTTTGTCAAACAATTCACATTCCTTGTCTATGCTTCCACATTTTCCATACATGTCTACCAGAGCATTTCCAACTATAATATCTAACAAAGTTCCCCCTTCCATTATGCTTTAATAAATGTTCATAACTTGATCCAAAGCTCTCATTTTGGCACAAGCAGGGAGGATGTTGGCTTTACAACTGCCAATTTCATTTGCTTGAAAGTTTCTAAAGCCTTGTCAACAAATCCATTTGATGCATATCCTGCAATAATGGCATTCCATGAGACCACATTTCTTTGAGGCATTTTGTCAAATAGTTCACATGCCTTGTCCATGCTTCCACATTTTGTATAGATGTCTACCAGAGCAGTAGCAACTATAACATCTGACAAAATTCATCTATCCTTTATGCTTTGATGGATGTCCATACCCTATTCCAAAGCTCGCACTTGGCACAGGCTGGGAGGATGTTGGCAAAGGTTTCTGGCTTTACACCAGCCAATTGCATTTGCTTGAAAGTTTCTAAAGCCTTTTTAGCAAATCCATTTTGTGTATATCTTGTTGTCATGGTATTTCATGAGACCACATTTCTTTGAGGCATTCGATTAAACAGTTCCAAAGATCCCATTTTGGCATAGGCTTGATGGAGTTGGAGACTTGTTTGTTGTATATGGTGAAATAGTGTGGCTGCCTACACCTTGCTCTTGCAGAAAATGTGCCCACATAAACTGAGCCCCTGAGATCGAGTGGGAGGGGAGTTCAAATTAAACATATCACCAATCTACTAGTAACTGCGGGAAGTCACAGTTTGTTGAAATGCACAGACCGTAGTTTATGTATTGTTAACAGAGGACACATAGAACTAATGAAATGGAGAAAAGAGTGCCCACCAGCCACGTCTAAGTCAAATCTTAGAGTGTTTTGTTTAAGCCTAGCCCATCCTTAATGATGAGGAACCCTTTAGAGGGGAATCAACCCTATAAAGACACTTTTTATAAAAGCGGTGGTGGAGGGGTAAAGCTATTATTCTCCCATCCTCTTTTTTTTTTTCTGGCATGTCAAGTTTGAGGAACCTGTTAAATGAGACATCAATCTTATAAAAAAATATTTTTTAAAAAAATGGTAGAGGAGATCAATCTATTATTCTTTCTGGAGATGTTAATTTTGAGGAACCTTTTAAATGGGACATCAACTTTATCAAAAATACTTCTATAAAAAACCATGGAAGAGGTTAAATCCAATATTCTTTCTTGATATGGACTTGTTATTCTTTGTGCAGATGATAAAGAAACTTTTAAATAAAACATCAAATTTATCAAAAACTAGCATTCTTACTAAATATATAGATATAACTATTAATCTTAGTCTAGATAAATCAAAAGGGTTTTGCAACTTTTTCTCTTTGTTTGTGTAGTTTTCTATAATACTTAATCTAAATTTGTTCGTATCTATAGACTTTGTGTTAATACTATATGATAAAATTAGCTTTAAATATATAATTTGTAAGAATCATTGATCTTTTTTTATTAATGAACTAAATTTTAATGCAAAGACCAAAACACACTCAATTTCTCAAAAGGACACACACACACACACACACACACACATCTCTCTGTGTGTGTTTTATATGTATGTATATATGTATATTTATATGTATATGTATGCATGTACGTATACGTGTATATATGTACATATATGTATGTATGTATATATTTTTTTCTTCTTATTATCTTTATGAGAAATCGAATGTGTTTTAATCCTTGCATTAAAATTTAGTTCATTAATAACAAAATCAATGATTCTTACAAACTATATATAAAATGAAATGTATCATACAATATTATTTAGACTAAGATTAGTAGCTCTCTCTCTCTTTCCATGTGTGTGTGTGTGAAACAATAGTGAAGATTATGTCTTAAGTAAAACTTGTTTTTTGTTGTGGAAGAACTTCACACAATTGAATTCTAACTTATTTTATTACATTAAATTATCTACAATAATGAAATTTTAATTTGTTCTAACAAAATATAAGAGAATATGATTTATTTAATTAGTAAAAAATTAGTGTTTTTGATTAAAATAAGTTGGTTTTGAAGGGACCAAAAACCTTGTACAAAGATAGGTCATGAAACTTACAAAGCTACAACCAAGCTTCCCATGGGAACTACACACCCACAACACATAGGAGCAACCTACACAATACTAGATCCCGAACGGGCAATCTGAACCTCCTTGACTCGAGGGTGAGAGACAGACACGTGTTTTGGAAGACTTTTCTTCCTTCTTTGGACAATGGTCCAAGACACCTAGTTATCTGAATCCACTGAAACAAGTGAGAGAGGAGCCCTCTCTGAGGTCCCAATGGGGGACAACACACAAGAAGAGGAATGCTTGGCTGGGGAAGCTGGTTGTTGAGAAGCATGAGGAGGCACACCAATGTCACCCACAGACACATGGGTGGGATTGAAAGAGGAAGTTCACAACAATAGGTAACACAGGGGGCTCAAGGACTACCATATCATTAGTAGTAAGAGGCACATAAGCCTCCGAATCAGGAGCATCCTCCAAATCAAGAGCAACCTCAACCACGTCTGTGTAGTAAGGTGTTCATGTAGAGCATTCTTCCACCAGGAGGAAGATCGCTAAACCTTTGAGCGAGGGAAATCTAATGCCAGATGACCTGTAACAAAACACTGCCTACATCGAAAAGGAATGCCTTCATAATCCAAGATCTGACTCCAAGAATGATCAACAACTTGTAAAACAACCTTCATTGGGAGAGGGTTAGACAAATCCAACTCCATAAGAATACAAGTGTAAGTGGTATGAGAGAACAAAGTGGTGGCTTGATCCACCATAATAGAACTTCTCAAAGAGTTACCAATGCCAATATAGCAAGAAATGCACCAAAAATGCAAAGGAAGATTTGGGAGGCGAATCCAAACTTGCAGTCAATTGAAGGAGTCAGTAAGAGGGTTAAAAGAGGAAATCCAAGGCTTGAGAAGGAGGGCATGCTGGCCCCAAAACTAAGAGAGAGCATCAAAAACAACATTCCGATTAGAAACTGAGTCGAAAACAACAGCTGGGTTTAAACAACACACTCTAAGCTTTGACTTAGATGGTTGAAAATTCCTATCTTTGTTTCCGTTTTCAAACATCACTGTCGTGGTTTATTCTCACTGTTAAGTTTAACTTTTTTTTAAATCCCTCTCCCACCGAATCCAATAGTCACAATAAAATTTGAATTTCTCTTTTTACTCTGCATCTCCCGCGTACCGCCCAATCCATTAAAAACATCAACGTGTACAGAGCACACCGTATATAGTAGAACGAATGTACGCCTTTTTCTGGTTATTTGTTAGAGACGGCAACAACTTCATTACAGCAGTAGAGCTGGCACACTTCCATGGCTCGGCTAAGCAACGCTCTCAGTGTCAAGGAATTGACTGGAATGATAATGGAGGCTGATACTAACAATGACGGCATGATCAATTTCACTAAGTTTTCAAAATCCATATCTTTTGCTACTCTTGATGACCTCTTCCACTTAAGAAACATGATTTGTTTAATACATAACAAGAATAAATTTTCCTTTCCATTGTAGAATTTCAGTTTCAATAAATGTGGGAATGGAAGGGTATTGCAGTAGTGGCTGACAGCAGGTTTTAATTTTTAAATTTTTTTGATTACGCAGTACATGCTTTCAATCATCTAAACTAATCGTTGCAAGCAATTGAAGATAGGGTTTTATCTCTATCCTATGCGATCACAGGATGGACTGATCCCTACAATTTGTATTTATATCCTTTTTCTATTAGTCCCTTTTTCATGATCTGGTGGACTGTTCATTCTAATATTATGGAATTTCGTGGAGAAATTCTTCTTTTATGCTTTCAGATCTTTAAATAATTTAATGACCGGAAGATATTGATTTCTTAAGTCCATAAGATCTTAGTCCATGAATCCGATAGTGTGTTTTTTGTACTTATCATTGTATAAATGGATATTGTATAGATTAATCATATGGATTTGAATGATGATTATTCTACTACCATTAGTAACAACGAACTTGTATATTAATTTTTTTATTATCATTTTGTAAATGAACCTTCTATAGATAGTTGCATTGCACTCAAATGTGAAACCTAAGATCTTATAAAGATGAACAATATGAGTTGGAGCTAATCATATGGGCTTAATACCATTAGTTACAATGAGGATATTAGTTTTGATGAGCATAGCACACCATAAGTTGAGGTAACACATGAGGTTATCAAGCTACATAAATATAAAGAAAATGAACAATTGTATGATATGACATCTTTATATAACACTTTTGTTCATAAAGAAACACTTTATGATCATACATCACCCTCTATCCAACATGGCATGGATAATCTCATGGGTAGAATGGATTTAGGGATGCATCTCTTGAACACGTTGAGATAGACACATTTGATGGTGTAGACTTTACTGGTTAAATCTCCTACCTATTACTCTTACTACATACTATATATTATACTTTCATGTTATTCATTTATATGATTTGCACTTCATCTTGGCAGGGCAAGGTTGTTTTTTTGTAGAGTACATGCATCCACGATTGTTCAAATTAAGGGGTGAAATAGGGGGCATATTTCATCTTTCATCTCACAATCACATGGTTCATGCAAAGGTAATTATCTTAGGTGTGAATCTCAATTTTTTTAATTTTATCTTAGAATTTTTAGATTCAATTAATCATTCTTATGCTTATATTTAGTTTATCATGCCTATACACACTCTCTAGACACACATTATTATGTTTCTCTATATGTGTGTGTCTTAATTCATAGAACACACAAATCAAGGGAGACATGTTATTACTAATTACTTTTGAGTTTGTGTGTAGTTCACAAGTTGACTCCAAATCATTTCCCCAATTATTTTGCTTCTAAATGTGTTTGTCTTTTCTTTTTACTTTGGTGTACTTGTTCATGTATATTCACATGCACACCTAATGGTTAGGATAAGTTTTCTTACCCATGAAGCTCTCCATCTCTATGTTTGATGTGCTTTCCATTTTTCCTAAAACAAGATTTCCTTATGTGCAAACTCCCACTCAATCCAAGATAAGTATGAAAAATCCTATCCCTAATAGTCTAGAATTCAAGGTGATCAAGATATAATACCAAATGAAAGGAAGTTAATGGTACATAAATGTTTCCTACATTGAACTTTAAGGGGAGGTATATGCAAAAACAAAAGATTTTACAGTTACAAAAAATACACAAAGAAAATTATACCATGAGAAGATGACTTACATGGGGAAAACCCTTTTGGGATAAAAACCCCAAATAAAACTCAGTTATATTATTTAGAAACTAAGAGGTTACAATACAAATCTTAGGCTATGCCTTTACAAGAGTATCACCAACATTAAAAATTTGGAGTAATTAAAGTAGCTATTTAAATTGGTCTTGACGGTGCACGCTTGCAAAAACCAAAGGAAGCTGGTCATTATACTCTAGCACTTAAAGGAGAGGGTATTTAAGAACTCATTATTACATTGTTGAGGGATGTCTGTCCATGTATGTAAGAGCTAGGACATAGAGTACATAGTTACAAAGAACAAACAATCCAAAATAATGTGGCTAGTGAAGAAGTAGCTCGATGGTGCATAATGTTGAAGTTTGTTGTGTAGAGTTGCATAGTACATAGTTGATTAGCGCTAATGGATGTGAGTTATTGTTTTCCAACATGACATAATTCTGGTGTTGTTGAATTGAGATCTTATCCATATCAAAGTGTAGTTGTAGTGGCTCTATGTGCTTCTAGGCTTGGGGAAAATTGTAAGCTTCTAATGTGAATGCGAATGTGGCCTACTACAACTGTGAAGTTGTAGAGGTAAACCAATGTCATTCTAGTATCAGAGGTTGATGAGCATATGTGTTTATCTGAAACATTAGTAAAAAAGGAGAATTTGTTGATCATAATAATTATATGTTCTTGTGTGTGGTAGTGCATATGTCATGGTTTGTGTGGGTCAAACTTTTGAGACGATTGGATCATAATAGTTATATGGTTGGTGTGGGTCAACTTGTTTCTTTAGAGGATCGGTGCTACCAAGCTTGTTGATGTGTTTGCCAAGGTGTTTTGTTGTAGAAGTGGTGCCATAAGAAATGAAGTTGCTCTATCACTTTGAACAAACTAAATAGATGTAAAATTTGTTGCACAAGAAACAAAAGAGGGTGCACATCTAAAAGGTTGCATAATATATTGTGAGAGGTCAACCTATTTAGGCTTGTTTAATTGTTTGACTATTGTGGTGTTGATGGCTGCAAAAGTTGGAGTTGTAACCATTGTGAGGTTAGCTTTATGATGCAAGTGATCTAGTTGAAGATTTCAATGTGGTGCATGCTTTTAAGGTAATTGTGGAGTTCACATTTAAAAAGTATGTGTTGTACCATTATAGATGTCACCACTGCTCTAGAGTTCATTTGAGGAGAGAATATTCTAGAACCTTTTCCACTTAATTTAGTGAAGAGTTGGCAAATCTTTTGTTGAAGATATTGTAACAAACTTTGGGATGCCATGTGGCCATGAAAATGTGTGACATAGCTAAGAGGTATGCATGCATGGTTGATTTGCACTAAGTAGAGTTGGTGTATCTAATACTTGCATAGATGTATGCAAAGCCATATTTCTAGAAGATTCATTTATGCATGATACATCTTGGCATTCTATGAGTGTACAAGAAAATAATGAGACATGAGATGGTGTATTACTAAGTTGATGCACATGAATGCATGATGTGCACGTTTGTACTTGACCACTCGGGATGTGAAGTAAACTACGTTCCATCAACTTATCTTGTTTCTCCTCTCTTTCTTGGGAAAATGACACCTAATCTTTTAGACCCCTTTGATTGATAGGGTTCATAGAAAATTAGTTGGTTGGAAGGGCTACCTCCTTAGCCAAGTTGGTGAGATAAAATGACTTAAAGCAACATTTCAATCTATTCCAATTTATCTAATATTAGCCTTCAAAATTCCTAAGAAGATCTATAAGGTTGTTGGTTCCATCCAAAAAAACTTTCTGCGGATTGGTGTTGAAGGAAAAAGGAGGATCTCCTACTTAGGTGGAGGAAGGTTTATCTATATAAGAAAGTAGGAGGTTTGGGCCTAAGGAATAATATTGTGATGAATTTGGCCCTTGGAGATAAGCTAGGATGGATAATCTTTAAAGAAATTAATAGGCTATTGGCTAAAATTTTGAGGCTTAAATATCTTGATAATTTTGATCAAAACTATATCTTTATAATGTTGGACCCATATAGGAGTTCAATCTTATGAAATCATATTTTGGATAACAAAGAGGCTATTTGGAAAGGAATAATAATTTGCATTCTACCATGCTAGGACATGTTCCAACCTCAAACACCTACCTAGTAGTGCATAACCCCACATGCAACTCTTTGCACCATGCGCCATGCACGTAGCACTTGGAACCATGCCACACAACTTGGATTCACTCCCCAACTCATGTGTAACTCTTTGCATCATGTACCATTCATACATTGTTAAGGATCATGCTACACAACTTTGCCGATAATTTTTCTGTGTTTCACAACACACTTACATCCCTACACATTAGTATACATAGGACACACAATTCCTAACTCATTGTAGAGAACTATGGAACATCTAAGATAATTGTGAAAATAACCTAATGCACATTCTAGAGTTGTTTCACAACCCACCACTTGTTAGCACAATGCACAACTAGATCTTAACCATTAGGAGATGAAGCCTCACACATGGAAGTTCAACTAATTCAACTTCGATAATGACCTTTGTCTTTGTAGAGTTAAAAATCTACATTTTTTTTGTATCAGTTCATAGTGGCAAACTTCTTATATGTTATCGGCCTAGTAATCTATTTGTATTGTAAGTTGTAGCATGCCGGGAATTGCTAAGTGTCACACAATAGGATTTTGAAGAAATGAAGGTTTGTGAAGCTCTGGAATACACCACGTGGTGTGGTAATCGAAAGAAGATGGCACAGTGGCTAGTAGTAGCAAAAAGTACCGTGTCTTCTTCTGAGTTTGCAGACTTTGAGAGTCACAAAGCATGCCACGTGTTTGTGTCACGTTCTTTCCCTTTTTATTTCATAAAGTTTCTAATTTGTGCGGAGTGTGCCACATGTTACAATGGAGGGAAGAGGAAAACTTTTGATAAAGTAGCTCGGATGCAAGCAGGATATGCTGCGTGTCTTTGTTGCAAAGGAAGCGAAGCTTGCCACATGTCACTCTTTTTGCGGTATATTAAATACCGAAGTAAAATATGGTGGGCCCAAGATATTAAGGGTTGTTTTTGTTGGCAAGAGACACTGCTCTGGCATTGACCTATATATTGTCATTGATGGCAACAAGGCTCAAAGATCTTATCACCATGATAGGAAGAGATATCTCCAGAAGAACATGTTGGATTCCAGGTCTAGTTGGCAGAAAATAGCTAAGTATGGAAAGTATTTTGAGTAGAGGACAATAAGTCGAATAGTATGACTCCGTAAATGATAATCCAGTAATGTGGTTCATGTATGATGTGTTAGAGTTGGCTATGATTGGAGCCACCCAAGATCTAGGACTTCATGAAAGCACAAGAGAGATCAAATGAAAGAATGATGCTATTCTATCATTGAATGCAAAAGATTGATTTGTTGTTTGGATTACATAATACATGAATAGAGCCTTGCTTATAAAGTCAAGGTGAGAGCTAGAAGGGTGGAGAGGAAGGTGGAGTGGAAAGTGGAGATATTCCAACATGTGTCAATTAGAGGATGATAACTAATTGCACATGTAGAGGATAAGACAACTCACTCCAACTATCAACAACTCAACACACAACTAGACTTAACTAGACACAACTAGTAGACTCACTAAGTCAACTTAATATGTGTGATGTGTGAATATTATTTAACTAGTAAATAGTTAAATAAGATGATTTATCCACACTAGGGTAAACTGGTTAGGTGATAACCTTGCTCACACCAACACCCCCCCTTAAGTGCAACTTAGGGAGTAGTTGACTAAAGCAAGATGGAATGATAGATGGGTCTCAGCTACTAGGCCATGTTAGGTACCCATGTACAACAAATCTCAAGTGGAGAAAAGGAGAAAACCTCATGGGACAAAACTCCTCTCCAAAAGTGAGAATGCATGAAAGAATGAAAGTGAAAGAAGAAGTGATAGTAGGAGGTCATGTTTCAACATGATGTTCTCAGTTGTTTGATAGTGTTATGCTTTAGAGGTTAATTCCTGACCTCCTCCGGAAGTCACCTTGAAGAATTGTCTAAGTTTAGATAAGAAATGGTATATAAGGAATAGTGAACAGGGTATAGTGAAGTGGTCCGCATTCCTCTGCAGATAAGTATTTTGTTATGCAGTTTTAAGGTGTTGTAAAAACTCATATGAAGTGTCTTATTCCAGAGTTAGGAGATCTGAAGTCCACTAGAAGGTTAGCTACAAGTTGCTAAGTATCGACATAGTGTTTGACAGAGACAAAGTCTAAGTTCTGATGGTCTGCATTTCTCCACAAGATGATATCATGTCTTGCAGTTCTAAGGGTAAGATTGGGAATCTGTAAAGAGTCCTTCATACAATTTTGGAAGTGTTTTGTGATCCACATTAGAAGTTGTAAGTCAACAGATGAACCTGTTAAGCATGCTCTTGAGGAACAGGCCGACTGGTGAGATAAATCATGTTGTGGAGAAAGGATAGTGTATGAAATATCTACTCAAGTAATTGAGTGATTAAAGCCGATTTATATGAATATGCTTGGGCAAAGATTTGGGTCCATGTGACACATAGTGCATTGGATTGAGCCAACAAGTTACATCTTTCTATGTACACGTTTTACTTCTTGGATGCTAACCTGACTATAGATAAAATCATGATGCAGGTATATAAGAGTGATGAATTTTGGTTGAGTGAAAGAGAGTGGTGTGGAAGTGGATGCAAATATGCAAATAACATAGTAGTGACATAGATTAGTGAGAATGAAGAATTGGGATTTAGAATTTAGCTATTAAATGATTGCACCTGGCATAGTGGCAGAAGCTAAAGTGGTATTCAGTTTTCATGTGCAATCTGATTGGAAGCAAGATTTTGTCATCAAGGCAATGAGCCGGTAGTGAGCCTTCAATAGGGTTTAACAACCCTTATTGTAATCTTCCTAGGTTTAGGGTTAAGGTAGTGAACCTGCTAGACCTAGTTGTACTTCATGGTAGTGAGACAACATGTTCTAGGCCCATGGAGTGACCAAGCCTTAACATTATTTTTGTAAAGATTGCAATATATATTTGAGAGCTAATCCTCTCCATGGTTTTTCCCTTCTTGGGTTTTCCACGTAAAAATCTTGGTGTTCATGTGTCATGTTTTCATGGTTGTTATTCATATGCATATTGTGTTCTTGCTTAATTAATTTTGGGAAACAACTGAATGTTAAAGTGCATGAAAAGATTTTTAGAACACTGATTCACCCCCCCCCCCTTAGTGCTCTTGACAATCAACAATTGGTATCAAAGCAAGGTTCCTTTGAAAAAGTTTAACAGCTTAAGGAAGATCTAGAATAGTATGATCATGGCGGCAAGAAGGTATGGAAATTATGAAAGATACAACCAACTAGAAGCAACTCTTATGGATCTTGAAAATTCTAAAGCATAAGTCAGGGATATGAGAGAAAATTTGCAACAATCTGATGAATGCATCTTTAAGCTAAAAGAGCAAGTCAATAAACTCAAAGATAAATACATAGAAGCCAGTGATCAATTGTTATTAGCAAATGAAGCCTTGGATGATTTGGAAGCAGAAGTTATAGAAAGATCAATAGAAAAGGATGATCTAAATTTAATTGTGAAGAACAAATCAGAAGATTGTGCAAAACTTGAAAAAGAAATTGTAAATCTAAAAATAGACCTAGAAAAGGCCAAAAGATTTGAAGAAAAATTCAAAATAAGTACTGCAAAGCTTGATGAAATGATTGCTAGCCAGAAGAGTGCTAATGATAAGCAAGGCTTGGGATTTGAGAGAGGAGAAATTTCTAAATCTAGTCAAATAAATAGTGAGTGAAGGCAAAATACAGGTTACCAGTTTAGAGATCAAAGAAGAAGACCTAGAAGACCTCTGGTCAGACAGCCAAACACTCAGAGGTACCCATCTTTCAATGGTCATTGTTATAAATGCAATAAATATGGTCATAGGGCTACTCAGTTTAGAAGTAGAATGAATCAAAATGTTCCATCCTTCTCTGGTAAATGTTTCAATTGTAAAAAGATTGGTCATAAAGCAAATGAGTGCAGAAGTATCTCAAGAAATATGCCAAATTACTTTGGGAATAGTCAATTTTTCAATGGCAAGTGTTTCACATGCAATAGATTTGGACACATGGCTAATCAATGTAGAACAAGGATGAATTCATTCAAAGAAAGAAATCAAGAGAAAGGAAACATTATATGTTTTAATTGCAACAAAATTGGACATGTTGCAAGATTCTGCAGAAGTAAGAATATGAAGAGAAATCACTATGCTGAAGAAAGAAAAACAAAGCAGAGAAATAATAAGGGAAAAGAAAAGGTTTATCTAATTAAAACCAAGAAAGAAATGGGCAAGGTATGGATCAAGAAAGAAGTAATTGAAGTCAGGGATCAATCCGCACCAGTATCTGGTGCAGATACTTCATCCGGGAAGTAAATTGAGAGCTCTAGCTTAGGGGGAGCAGTGTTGAAAATTTAAAACCCCCAGCCAGAAAGTGGGTGCTAGAATCAAGCATGAAGATGTATGATGAAATCTGATATGACAAAGTTCTTAAAAGAAAAGGATGAAGAAGAGACAGAATCAGATAAGGAGATAAAGAAAATGAAAGTTGAGGCTACTAAAGCCTCAAAAAATAGCAAGGAGAAGTCATTTGGAAGGAAGACACCTAGCAAAAGACAAGAAGAAGATGAGTTTCATGCCACATTAAAGATTGAAGATGTATTAAGGTCTGTCACTGTTGATGCTAACTTGAAACATGTAACTAAAATTTATGATGATTACAATGATGCTGACAAGAGGATTTTGGAAGAAGCTATTGTAAAGTATCTAAACATATACAACAGAGCTCTCATTGAGATCATTGGTGATCTCCCAGATACCTTGGGAAGTATTCTATCAGTCAGGAAGGAAACTATTATGGCTAAAGATATTGAGCTCAAAGAACACACATTGATAAAATTATGTCTGGATATCACTCCAGAAGAGAAGGGAAAAATCTCCAAGGCACTTAACAATGAGTTCAAGTCAAAGAAAAGAATGAATGCATTGATGATAGGAGAAGTTGACATGGTTGTCAAGGAAATAGAGGAGATCATCTTGGACATACTAAAGAAACACAAAATTTCCACTATCTATGATAGTAAGGAAACAAAATATGAAGACACATCTCTACCAAAGACAAGCTTTAATCAAGGACCAGAATAGAGTGATCAAGCCCCTAACACAAACACATTGAATATAGGCAGAACTGAAACAAATCTATCTCCTGAGTAACAAGATGAAGATGTAGAAGATAGGGAATAGTTAAGGAGCCCTACACCGGAAAAAAACATAGAACAACAAAAAAATATGGACATAAACTCTCTAGAATGAAGTCAAGCAAAAATGTTTGAGAGAGAAAGAGACACTGCAGATGTCTTAGTTGGTGTTGGAAGGGAACAAGCTGTAGATGAGTCCAAACTTCTTCTAGGACCAATCAATTTGGATTCATTGTCACCCACACAAAAGTTCAAATTAGTCTCCATTGTTTAGGCCAGGGCACAGGAAGAAGTGTTGAAATCTCATGATAAAGACAGTAAATTGATCAATGATGCAACAATTGTTTTGGAAAAGTTGATGCCATCATTTCAAAAGGATATCTCATTATCTCCTGCTGAGCATCTCGAGGAGCTATTGAAATCTGTAAGTACACATTTTGAGTCATTTGAAAAATCTGTAGAAGCAAAAGTTAGAAAAGAATTTAATGAGAAAATACTAGTAGAGTTAAAGACCATGATAGCTCGAGACAAAACCTCATTAGATAAAGGCATTAAGATAATACAAAGCACCATTAAAGAAGCCAGTAGAATATACAAATTCTATTTATCTTGGACAAAAATTACAAGGGAGCTAGAAGATAAAATCAAAAACTTAGAACTCAAACTGCTAAATATCTCTGAAACATATAATCCAGCAGTGGAGTCAATAAATGCAAAAGAAACACAAGTTGCAAATATTCATAATGATTTATACACTCCGATGAAGAAAAGGGGAGAAATCAAAGATAGGTTATGCCAATTGAAAGAACTAATGAATCTGAAAATTGATTCCATGACCTTTTTGGTAGATGAGGCCTTGAAATCTCAAGCACTAGTTGATACACCATCAGATGTTCAGAAAGTAGAGAAGTTAGTATTTTAGATGAATGGTCACATCCTTATTCTAGAAAGTGCAAGGAATAGATGGAATGGAGAGGTAGCTACAATAAAGACTATCTATAGCGACATTTTGTTGTTAGTCACAAATTAAGATGAAGATTGTACTTGTAAATATGTGGTAGAGTACAAAAAATATGAAACTTTGAAAAATTTTGGGTTTTGGATCACACCCTTTGCCATTGATGTCAAAGGGGGAGAATAAGATCAATAAAAAATGGGCAATCATCTTAGGGGGAGCAGAAAAATAAAGTATATATAGTAAGGGGGAGTAGTCAAGCATTTTTCACTAAGTGTTGCCATCAATGCCAAAGGGGGAGATTGTTGGCGAGAGACGCTGCTCTGGCATTGACCTGTATATTGTCATTGATGGCAACAAGGCTTAGAGATCTTATCACCATGATAGGGAGAGATATCTCTAGAAGAACATGTTGGATTCTAGGTCCGGTTGGTAGAAAATGGCTAAGTATAGAAAGTATTTTGAGTAGAGGATAGTAAGTTAAATAGTATGCCTCTGTAGATGATAATTTGGCAATATGGTTTAGGTATGATGTTCTCAGTTGTTTGATAGTGTTATGCTTAAGAGGTTAAGTCTTGACCTCCTCCGGAAGTCACCTTGAAGAATTGTCTAAGTTCGGATAAGCAAAGGTATAGCAGGAACAGTGAATAGGGTATAGTAAAGTGGTTTGCATTCCTATGCAGATAAGTATTTTGATATATGGTTTTAAGGTGTTGTAAAAAATTATATGAAGTGTCTTATTCCAGAGTTAGGAGATCCGAAGTCCACCAGAAGGTTAGCTACAACTGCTAAGTATCGGCATAGTGTTTGACAGAGTCTGAGTTCTGATAGTCTGCATTTCTCCACAAGATGATATCATGCCTTGCGGTTCTAAGGGTAAGATTGGGAATGTGTAAAGAGTCCTTGATACAATTTTGGAAGTGTTTTGTGATCCACAATAGAAGTTGTAAGTCAGTAGATGAACCTGTTAAGCATGCTCTTGAGGAATAGGCCGATTGGTGAGATAAATCATGTTGCGGAGAAAGGATAGTATGTGAAAGATCTATTCAAGTAATTGAGTGATTAAAGTTGACCTATATGAATATGCTTGAGCAAAAATTTGGGTCCGCGTGACACATGGTGCATTGGATTGAGCCGACAAGGTACATCTTTCTATGTACATGTTTTACTTCTTGGATGCCAACCTAACTATGGATAAAATCATGATGCAGATATATAAGAGCGATGAATTTTAGTTGAGTGAAAGAGTGTGGTCTGGAAGTGGATGTGAATATGTGAATAATAGAGTAGTGACACAGATCAGTGAGAATGAAGACTTGGGATTCAAAAATTAGCTATTAAATGACTACACCTGACATAGTGGTAGATTCTAAAGCAGTATTTAGTTTTCATGTACAATCTCATTGGAAGCAAGATTTAATCATCAAGACAGTGAGCCAGAAGTGAGCCTTCAATAGGGTTTAATAGCCCTCAGGGTTTAACAGCCCTTATTGTAATCTTGCTAGGTTTAGGGTTAAGGCAATGATTCTACAAGACCTAGTTGTACTTCATGGCAGTGAGCCAACATGTTCCAGGCTTATGGAGTGTCCAAGCCTAAACATTATTTTGTAAAGATTGCAATATATATTTGAGAGCTAATCCTCTCCATGATTTTTCCCTTCTTGGGTTTTCCACGTAAAAATCTTGGTGTTCATGTGTCATGTTTTCATGGTTGTTGTTCATATGCATATTGTGTTCTTGCTTAATTAATTTTGGGAAATGACTAAAAGTGAAAGTGCATGAAAAGATTTTTAGAACACTGATTCACCCCCCCTCTCAGTGTTCCTTACAATCAATAGTTTTCTAGAGTAACGAAAAGTGCCAAGTGTCGCGATGGTGGGCATTTGAAGGAAAGAAACAAAGCAGATTAGAGGAAGCGCTAGCTTGCCGTGTGTCCCAGTTTTGAAGGTACCGGGTGTTGCCACGTGTCTTAAATATCAATTAAAGTAAAGAGAAGCCAAAGGCACCCAGTGTCAATATGGCACGCATTCAAAGGAATGTATGAGAGGCTGACTCAATGAGCATAGGGGAGCCATATAGCATCCTTTGAGCTGTTTGAAAGCTCGCTAAAGAGGTCATATGTCCTAATGATATTGGTAGTTGTAGAGCTGTATGTTGAGCACCAGTCAACCAATCAGAACACAAGGACAAGAAGAAATAGTTTTAGAAAGATTTCTTGTGTGTGATCAGTTCCAGTTTAGTTTTGCAGGTGATTGAGGATCCTAACGGCCATTAGTGTTTCGAGCTCCATCTTTCCACTATAAATAGGGGAATTCTGTAACTGAAATGAGATAAAAATAGATACCAAAATAGAAGAATATATATGAGAAGATATTTGTAGTGTGACTGGAATATGTCATTTTGTGTCTACACTTGTTTCAAAAGAAAAGTATCGTAGATCTATGTATGTTCTATGCCCCATGTATTCTATTGAATCTGTTAATGAAAAACCTCTGTTCTGTGCCATTTGGTGATATTTTTCTATCTTTATTGCAAATTCTCTAAGTTTAGCCTCTAAGTTTAAATCTGTTCATAACCTATTTATATTGACCATGCTCATTGCTCGTTAATATAGCAGAAATAATAAAGATTTAGTCACTGTGTTGATTGTTGAAATAAATATAAGTCTGGCATATCACGTTAGAAGTTATTTCATATTATATCTATAATCTTGTTTCTCTTCCCCTTTTCCCAAAACACCATTAGAAATAGAAGAGCCTGCTTCTATAAAATTAGGTCATTTTGAAAGTCATCCTACATTCTCAGAATCTCCCATGTTGGTGCTAGAACTTGCACAATTTTATACATCAATAGTTTTTGGCATGCTCGATGGGATCTTTTCTAGATTCTTGATCAGAATCGTATGAGCCAAAGATCAAGAAAAGAGCTCAATCAATTGTTAATCTAGGAATCTTGTTGCCACCTTTATCATCCACTCCAAGAAGAAGGGTAAATCAATTGTCCAGAGTATTAGGAATAGCTATGGCTGCACCTCCTCCTCCTAACCAGCCACAAAACTTTGAAAATGGAACAACAATAGTCCCCTTGTTCTCCCAACACCACTGGATACTTGGGATCCAATTCCTGCTAATAATTTGAAAGCATTACCCAAGTTTACAAGAGAAGAGTCCAAGACTCCAAGAGAACACCTCCAAAATGTGTTAGATGTGTGTGATGTGCATGTCATCACAGAACAAAATGTTGCCATCAGATTGTACGATAGCTTCTTTCAAGGGGAAAGCTTTGGATTGGTAGAGATCCTTAGCCTCAAATTCAATATCTACTTGGGATCATCTTGGAGATGCTTTCTTTGCAAGATTTAGTGAGAAAGGTGATAGATCATCTCTATTACAACAACTGATCACCATAAAGAGAGCACCCCAAGAAGCCATAATAGATTTCAACACTAGGTTTCAAAAGACTTGGGATAGAATCCCTACCACAGCTAGGTCATCAATAAGCATGGCAATTGTATTTTATCTTAAGGCTTTTAATTCTGATATCTTGGTGATGATTCAGTCCTTAGGAGGACAAACCCTACCAGTAGCATATGAATTAGTTGTAAGAGATGAAATTAGCCTAATAGATGCTAGGAAATTTCCTCCCAAGCCTCCCATGCCTATGTTCCTAGAGATTTCTATTCTGCTGCCACAAGAAGCTCCTAATACTCCATCAGTCCCTATGTCTATGTACACTTTTCCAACACCTTAACATCCCATTACATCAACACCTTCTGTTCCTCCATCTGAAATGGATGATGCCAAGAATATTCTTAGGACCTTTTCAAATGAAATTATTAATCTCAAGAGACAACAGACTACTTAAACAAAACCTGCTTACTAGGGATTCCAAGATAATAGGCCTCTATACTAGCCAAAACAATACCAAGGGGCATACAGACTAAACAATCCTCAACCTTCAAACCAGCTAGTTCCAGTACCCACATCATTACAAGTTGTCCTAGCTAATTCTCAAAGAGAAATAGTTCCTAGACAAAATAACATAGCAGAAGAGTCCAATGCTTGGTGTTTCCCTTGCAACAATGCACATATGCCCAGAGATTGTCCTAGAGGCAACTTACAGTAGAGGGTAGTAGAGAAAAGAAGAATGGAGGGTCAAGTTGTTGAATCTATTGCTCCTCCATATTAGTCACCTAGTGTTCAGGATGCAGTAATGGTGGCCCAAATGCAAGGAATGTCCATTGAACAAGAAGAAGAAATAGCCCCAGAGCATGCTCTATTTTCGTGGATTGAAGAAGAAGATTAAGTGTTTGTAAATGAGGCATCTACCTTGAAGAAGCCCTTGGTCCAATCTAACTATTTCACTAGGTCAAAGAGAAGAATGGTTGAACAGCCTGAAGCCATCAATAATGAAGCAGCTAGAGTTCATTCCAAGCTCAATATACCCTCCCTTCAAGACAAGAAGTATCTATGGCAACTCAAAATCAAGGAGTCTCCAACCAAGTGGTGGAAAGAGCAAGACATCCCTACTATCCTAAGACACATACATTGGGACCTATAAACATGGTGGAACATTTGAAGAAAACCCCTGCGAATGTGTCGATATGGGATATGTTGGCCATCCCTGAATATAAGTCACTGTTACAAGAAGCATTGCAGTCTCAAATGGATCCCAAAGTTGTTAACCCAAAAGAAGGAGGCATAGACAAGGGAAGGGCAAAAAACAAAGATGCTCCACCTCAATAGACAACTACTCTGGTAAATGCCATGCCAGAGGTAAGTAAGTCTAAGCCAAACACATTTTATTTAACCCTAATAGTCGGTAAGAAATTGTTGCATAACTCCATGATAGACTCAGAGGCCAGTACCGTAGTCATGCCTAAGCAAGTAGCTGATTCTTTAAAAATAGAGTACCAACCACTAGCTAAAGAAGTTATGCAGTTATATGGGAAGTTTGTCCAAACCATAGGAATCATCAAACAACTCCCATTACAGCTATATACTTGTCCAAATATCATTGTCTTGCAAGATGTTGAGATCATTGACATTCCCCCTGTCTTTGGACTATGCCTATCTAGAGATTTCACTACTAAAATAGGAGGGTATATGTCACTATATTGGTCACACTTGATCTTGAGAACTAAATATGGGAGAAAGATGAAAGTGTTGTCAAAACCCTTATCTAAAGAACATATCACTGAGGAATCATCACCAAGGTTTGAAGCATCTCATGCTATGATGAATAGAGAGGACAAAGATTTTATTAAAGATATAGGGGAATGGACTGAATATGATCAAAATGAAGAAGAGAATAATCAGATCTGATGTCTATGATACAGAGTGACCCTTATGGCAACTATGATTCTATTGGTTTAGGAAATTACGTAATCTTTGAGGAAGATCAAGAAATACCAAACATAATGAGTCAAGATATAGTTGAAAAGAAATATTCTAATAAATACTCTGAGATCTAGACCTTAAACTTTGATGGATCTAGGAGCAAGAATGGTGTAGGAGAAGGTATTTGTCTCACCTCTCTAGAGGGAGAAAATTTCTCAAGGCCATATGCTTCCAATTTTCTTGTACAAATAATGATGCTGAATATGAATCTTTGGTACATGGTCTTATGTTAGCCAAGAAGAAAGGAATAAAAAACTAATAGTCAAAGGTGATTCAGAGCTAGTTGTGAAACAGATTAGAGAAAAGGTTGTGGCAAAAAATGTGAGAATGAGGTCTTATCAGCACAAGATCTAGGACCTGATTGATGATTTTGATGCCTTTAATATAGAAGTTATACCTAGAGATCATAATACTGAAGTAGACAGGTGGCACAAATTGGCTCTCAGTTTGACCCAACAAGTGATCTTTTTATCAATAATAAGGTAGTGAAGGTCATTATCAGACCATCAATCCTTGACAATGTTCAAAACTAGCAAGTTTTTGATAATGACCTTCAGGTACTTTTGTTTTTACAGCAGTCTAGAGAATTTGCTGACTAGTTGTAGCCTAAGTTTGAGGAAGCATATGGCGACCAGATCATCCAATTCAAATCCAACAAGCTTCTAAGGGGGTTAATAACATTGGAGAACCTGTTTTGACCCAGATGATGCAAGCCTAGATAAGAGAAAGTTCACAGCAAGTAAAGAAGATTATTCTGAAATTCAGGTCAGCGAAGGAAGGAAGTTGAAAGTAGGTAATGCCACCACCCAGGAGGAAAAGGATAAGTTAATTTCTTTATTCAACCAATATGATAGGGTGATTGCATGGACCTATGATGACCTCCACAGTTATAATAGGGAAATTATCCAACATACTATAGAGCTTGCTGAAGGATCAAAACCCGTTCACTAGAAATAGAGACCAGTGAATCCTAGAATTGAACCTTTAATGGTGGATGAGCTACAAAAAATTCTTGAGTCTAAGATTATTTTCCCAATCAAGCATTCAACCTAGGTATCTAATTAGTTCCAGTGAGGAAGAAAAATGGAGATATTAGGCTTTGTGTGGATTTTAGATACTTAAATAAAGCTTCATTAAAAGATCATTACCCTATGTCGTCCATGGAACAGATCTTACAAATAGTAGCTGGATCAGAAAGATTTTCTCTACTTGATGGTTTTTTAGGATACAATCAAATTTGGCTTGTAGAGGAAGACCAACACAAAATAGCATTCAAAACCAAATGGGGAACTTTTGCATATGCCAAAATGCCCTTTGGTCTCTCAAATGTTGGTGCCACTTTTTAGCGCGCTATGGATATAGCGTTTAAAGGGCTCATAAATAAGATCATTCTGATTTATTTAGATGGTCTTACTATATTTACAAAGAATGCCAAAGATCATTTTGAGCATTTAGAGGCCATCTTTCAAAGGTTTCAAGAGTTTGGGATTTCTTTAAATCCTAAGAAGTGCATTTTTGGTGTACCTCAAGGGAAACTTCTAGGGCATATTATTTCAAAGGATGGAATCTCTATTGACCTAGAGAGAGTCAAGGCCATATTGGACTTATCCTTACCAGCCAATAAAAAGGAAGTTCAATCTTTCCTAGGAAAGATTAATTTTGTTAGTAGATTCATATCTGATTTTGCAGGGCTAGTCAGGCCTATTACTCTGATGTTGAAGGACTTAGCCTTTAAGTAGACAACTAAAGGGAGGTAGGCTTTTCAAGAAATTAAGAAGGCTATCTCCATTGCCCCAGTACTGTAGAATCCTAATTTCTCTAGACACTTCATAATATATGTTGAGCATAGTATTGTAGCTATCCTAACTTAGAAAGATGACAAAGAAGAAGGAGAACATCTAGTTGAATTCTTCTCCAAGACATTAAGAGAGTATGAATCTAGGTACAATTTTGTTGAAAAGCAAGCTTATGCCATAGTTAAAGCACTTAAGAAATTCAGACACTTGGTAATAGGAAACAAAATCTTGATATTAGTAGCTCATTCGAGTGTTAGAGAATACATTATGGAGGGAGAGATTACAGGAAAAAGAGCTAACTGGATAACCAAGATATTTGAATATGATGTAGAAGTAAGGTCCACCAAATTGGTTAGAGGAAGAGGACTCTGCCAATATATTGTCTAGGACAAAGAAGCATCAATGTCAAAAGAAACAGAGGATGAAACTATGTTAAAACTCCAAGAGCCTAACCAAGACTCTTGGGTTAATGACAGGATACAGTTCATGAGGACTGGTATCTTCCCTAGTATGCTCTCCCTTGATAAAAGAAGGTGCTATAGACAACAGGGAAGTTATTTGGTGTTGATTGATCACATTTTGTTTAAAAGAAATTTTGATGGGATCCTTCTAAGGTGTGTTGAAAAGGATGAAGCTTAAAAGATACTATATATGAATTCCATCATGGAACCTCAAGAGGACACTTCTTAGCAAAAACTACCGCCATCAAGATTACACAGGCTAGTTACTACTAACCCACATTGTTTGCAGATTGTCATCAAATGGTTAAGAAGTGTCAGGGTTGTCAATTCTATATTGGAAAGAGAAGGAATGTAGCTTTACCTCTAAGTCTCGTAATTGTAGATGAACTTTTTGCACAGTGGGGTTTAGATTTCATAGGAATGATCAATCTAGTCTCAAGTATGGGGTACAAATTGATACTCACGGCAACTGATTATTCTACAAGATGGAGCGAGGTGGTCCCACTTAAAGAAGCCACTGAGAAGGTAATTCTAGATTTTCTAGAAGGAATAACTACAAGATTTGGTCCACCCCGCACTATTATATCTGATAATGCTAAGGCATTTTTGGGTACCAAGCTATCTAAGTTTGCTTTAAAAATGATATATATTTGAAAACTTCATCCAACTACTATCCACAAGGTAATGGTTTGGTAGAATCTACAAATAAGAATCTGATTAGACTCATCAAAAGGATAGGAGCTAATCATCAGAAAGAATGGCATAAACATCTCAATTTGACACTATGGGTAGACGAGACTACGCCAAAGCAAGCGACTAAGATGTCTCCTTATGAACTGGTTTATGGCAAGAATGCAGTTATGCCACTAAATATAGAAATCCCTACTTTACAGATGATTAAGAAATTGGAGATAGAAGAAAATGGCCCAATGCATGTGAGGCTTATTGAACTACTAGAAGTACTTGAGAGAAAAGAGAGTCAGCACATGAATCTTTGATGAACCGTGAGCATACCATAAAGAGTTGGTTTGATCAAAAGACTTCTAAATTTTTTTTTGAAGTCAGGTCTTTGGTTTTGAAATGGGATGAAAGAGCTTCTAAGCTAGGGTGACACGGTAAGTTTGATTCACTTTGGATTGGCCCTTTTAAGATTTATGCCCCCAAGCAATGGAATGCATTTGATTTAGAGAATATGGAAGGAGAACCTGAAGAGATTCCTGTCAATGGGATCTTCTTGAAACACTTCACATAAATTCAATTTCTACCCCTGTATCATAGTTAATTAGGTTTCTTTCAAGTTTTGTTCCTTTCCTATTTTTCTTTTCTTGCTTTCTTTTGAATAAGTGTTCTGAGAACACATGTCCAGAGTTCATTGGCCTCTATACCCAGCAGTTGCACACTCCCCAAAGTTGTTAGGTAGTACCCGTACTTCAAGGAAGATAACCAATCATTTCAAAAGATTTTTGCCTTTAATGTTGAGTTTGTGTATAATCTTCTGTAGATTTGGAATGATACACTAACAATCACTTTGGGTGCATCTATTAGTGTCATTAAGTAGAAATGATGGGTCATTTAATACATTATTAATGCCACTACCAAATCAAGTAGTTAAGTATCTCAATAGTTTGTAGTTGTCATTCTTGTTTCAAAATCTTTTGAATTTCATTTGCTTGTGTCAAAGAAGTTTCAATAGCTGTTGGAAGTCCTAACAACAATTTGAGCTCAGTTGCAGTTTCTAGAGCCCTTGAAAAGATAGATAGAAATGGAAGAGGGGTAGTCACTAAAAGAGGGTCTATTTGATTTAACAAAGAAGTGGAAGAATAGTAAGTCCTATGCATTTATGAAGGTGCAGCTAAGAATCAATTACCCAAGGACCAGAGCCTTGGAGAAAGGGAGAAGTGCTGACCCTTCACAGATAGATGATTATGCAAACGACATCTTCGACACCTAGATGACCAAAAATGTGAAGAATTTGAGAGAAGGAGCACATATAAGATGCATCCAACAAGCAGAGAAGAAAGAATTTGAAACTTTTGGCATGTGGATTTGGACCTCGTAGTTGGCTTAGTTCTTGGTCACTACCGTTTACCCAGATCTCGAATTGGTTTGGATGTGTGCAAATCTTTTCGACCAATAGACCTTGACAATTCAGAATAGAAGTTTCATGCTCTAGGTAAGCCTTAAGGAAATTCAGGACATGCTGGGCCTATATCACAACCAAAATGCTACCTTCACCACCATACCCAAGTTGCAAAATATATGGAGCAGTGTCAATAATAAACTCAGGTTTCTAAATATTGAGATGCACCTAGATGACAACAATACCCAATTGCCTACACTACCCATGGCATGGGACCGGTTCAATGCTGATGTGCAGGACATCCTCTACCTTCTTGCTTTCATTTTCAATCAGGATGAAGATGCAAATGTGTATGACTAGCAATTAGCAGCTATTTTTAGGCTCAAAATAGTAGACAAGTCTACTAATTATATATTTGACTTCTCGGAACATATCTCCTGGGCCATTAGTGAGTAGCTATCCAATTTCTTTGAGGTGCAAACTTTCAGGTACTTGACCTATCTTTTCCATCTAATCTTGTATCAAAATTATCATCTCTTCTAGTGGTATATGCATCTAGATATGTATGATCCTAAAGTAAGTGGTAGAAAAACCATTCCAGTGTCAGCATGGACTTATGTACTTTCAGAAACTTCAGACCCTTATGAATTTACGGAGTGTTTTGTGGCTCCTATTTTTGAACTATTGGAATATGAAGTTGTTGTGAATAGAATGACAAATATCTTGAAAGGCTTCTTAGTTAATTCCAAGGTTCCTTGTGACTATTTCTTTGGTGCCCATTTTACAATTATTAGGCTTCATGGTTTTGCTGGTGAGCCTATTTCACTCCCAAAAGTTTTAACTTCTAGAGTTGTAGCCCTAGAAGTGGGCCGCCACCTGTCAATTATTGATAACAATTTTGGAAACAAGAAGAGGAAGAAGTTCTATGATATTCCTTGGAGTAAGGAATTTAAGATAAAGAAAAGGGAAACTAAAAATCTTTTGCTAAGGAAACTGGTAGCCTATGGTTTTGTGATAGTTCAGGATAAATGGAACTATGATCTAGATAGTTTCTTGGCATCCTAGAGAGTGAGTAACAAGGTTTCCACTGGTTTCATTCATGAGAGTTAGCCTTTCTAGGAACAAAGGAGGTTGCCACAACAAGATACTCTAGATTCCTAGATAGAGCTCAACGATCTACCCAATGAAGGTCCCAAGCCGTAGGAAACGTTTTACACTCGCCAGCAGGAGTATGATCCTAAGAGGCTCATGACACATGGTTTGAGACTGACACTCAGGAATAAGGACTAGAGCAGTGAAAACATAGTGGCCTATTGGAATTATAGGCAAGAAATTGCTGAATTCACCCATACTTTTGGGGAGTTCCAATAGATGAACAATGTGAGAGACTATGGGACGATTATCATATGACTCTCATATCTAGCCCAGACACAAGCAATCTTCCAAGCCACTCAGAAGAGTTGGAAGAGGTAGAAGAGACAGAGGAAACTGAGAAAGCGATAGAACAAGATCCTAAGACTCCTTGGCCTCAACCTCTCAGTGTTATCATGGAGCAAAAAGCCGTACAACCGCTGTCTCATGGGACCCATATAGCTTCAACATCGGGGGGTCTTAGAGCAGCAATTTCTCAACAAGCATTCATGTCAATTGAAGAGGTAGAGGAAGAAGAAGACCCTGAGGACAGAGTTGGAAGGCCCCTGAAAAGAAGGCACAAGCTAGTGTCACACGAGGAAACTGAGAGTGATGTCTTGGTGGCCCCACAACAACAAGTTCCCACAACTACAGTGGCAGCCCAGGGAATTATTCCTCCTCCTATTTCTCCTTCTTCATCTTCTTCTTTAATGGGGGTGGCAATCCAATTTACCTACTCTTCCATGCCTCCTGCCACCTCTATTAAACATTTACAATCTTTTGTTCTTGCTGCTAGTTCACCGGCCTTAACACCATCACAAGCCATTTCATTGCCTTTGTTTTCCCCATCCATGCCTAGGAGGACTTTTCCTTAGATAGACCCTAGCCACCAAATTACAACCATCCCATATGGCCTACCACAGGGTTACCCCTTTGCTGGAGGGCTCATTGCCTCCCCACCTACCTTTCAAACCCAGGAAGACGTTGCTAGGAAAGAAAGGGAAGCTAGAAGAGAGAAGAAAAAGATGAAAGAAAGCAAAAGACCTGCTACTCCTCACATGAAGTCCCTTTTTGATCCCATCCAACAATCCCTGACTATCACTCACTTGACCCCCAATGTAGTCAAACCTGTTGAGTAGATGAAGCCATAGGATTATACCACGAATGCAGTGGCTATGGACTTACCTCACTTTGGGCCCCAAGATAAAGTTGATTTAATGAACGAGACTTCTGCAGCAGTCATAGTTGATTATCTCAAACCAACAAAGAAGCTACAAAAGCTGGAAATAGATTTGGCAAAGGAAAAAGCCACAATTCATGGGCCTTTTTGCAAAGATTAAGGCTAAAAACCAAGAAATTGACACTTTGAACAAAGATCTACAGTCTACTATGTCTTTAGAAGTGTATCAAGTGGCACAAACTCAAGCTGCAAACCTTTAAACTGAACTAACACAAGCAAAGGCCATCACAAACACATTGAAGAAGGAAAGGGCCCTTGTTGAGAAGAAATACCAAGAAAAGATGCAAGAAGTGTCTCAGTTGCAGCAGAGCCTGCTGAAGGAGTAGAATCAAATCAGTGCCTATCAAGTTTAATTCATGGTTGAGCAAGAGAAAACCAAGCAGTTGACCATTGAACTAAGTCAGAGGCCTTAGAATGCTAGAGTGTTAGAAATGGTCAAAGAGCTGTATGTATCAATATGGTAGAGAATCTCTGATGAGGTTACACATCTTAAGCCTGCCCTCAGCTTTCTTCTCAAGGCTTAGCTAATGTGTGAAAGAGTAGAGTCTTCAGTTGAAGCTACTTTGTCCATTGTTTCTTTGAGAGTTTCAGACTCTCAATTTTTGTTGTAAAAATTCTATGATGCAACTAATGAAGCTTTACTAGCTGCAGGGGTGAATGACAGAATGACTGTAACTGAAAAAGTGGATGAACTTCTCAGTTGCAATGAGTCCGCAACAAAGTGCAAGACACTTTTGGATATTTTGAAGGAAGGAGTCAAAGACATGAAGGGGCACATTGAGAAGCTGGTGCAGATGGGACTCCCATCTCCTTTCCCAAATGATAACATAGTCTTAATGACTGACCAGATCAAGGCACTCCTATTGCTGAAGAAAAATGACTAGACTATTTTTCAAAGTCTAAGTGACTTGTCAAGTGTACAAGATGTGGAATCAATTCTCATTCCCATGAACCAGCTTGAGTATCAGTTGCATTCAGTGGTGTAAATTCTTCAGTCCTTTTCTCATAAGGACATTATAGAAGTGGTTGAGTTTGTCAGACTTAGAGTAGTCTGGGTATCAAGCCGCCTTGTAGAAGTTATAATTTTCTACGCTGTGGCTGGTGTAATTTTGAATTTTGATCTTTTTGTACACTTTCTGGATTCTTTATAGGTAGGCACAAAATCTCGTGTGAGTTGCCAAGAACTGTAGAGTTACAACTCTACATTTTATTGTATCAGTTCACAGTGGCAAACTTCTTCTATGTTATCAGTCTAGTAATCTTTTTGTATTGTAAGTCGTAGCCTGTGCGGAATCGCCAAGTGTCACACGACATGATTTTGAATAAATGAGGGTTTGTGAAGCTGTGAAATGCACCACGTGGTGTGGTAATCAAAAGAAGTTGGCACAGTGTCTAGTAGCAACAGAAAGCACCAAGTGTCTTCTTTTGAGTTTGCAGGCTTGAGAATCACATAGCATACCACATGTTTGTGTCGTATTCTTTCCATTTTTGTTTTATAAAGTTTCTGCGCTATGTGGAGTACGCCACATGTTGCAATGATGAGAAGAGGAAATTTTTTGATATAGTAGCTTGGATGCAAGTGAGATATGCCATGTGTCTCTGTTGCAAAGGAAGCGGAGCTTGCTGCGTGTCACTCTTTTTGGGGTATATTAAGTATCAAAGTAAAATATGGTGGGCCCAGGATATTAAGGGTTATTTTTGAGAGTAACGAAAAGTGCCAAGTGTCGCGATGGTGGGTATTTGAAGGAAAGAAACAAAGTAGCTTAGAGGAAGCGCCAGCTTGCTGCGTGTCCTAGTTTTAAAGATAGCGGGTGTTGCCATGCGTCTTAAGTATCAATTAAAGTAAAGAGAAGCTGAAGGTGCCAAGTGTCAATATGGTGCGCATTCAAAGGAATATATGAGAGGCTGACCCGATGAGCGCAGGGGAGCCATGTAGCATCTTTTGAGCTATTTGAAATCTCGTGGAAGAGGCCATTTGTCCTAATGATATCAATAGTTACAAAGTTGTATGTTGAGCCCCAGTCAACCAATCGGAATGCGAGGATAAGTAGAAATAGTTTTAGAAAGATTTCCTGTGTGTGATCAGTTCTAGTTTAGTTTTGCAGGCATTTGAGGATCCTAACGACCATCAGTGTTTTGAGCCCCATCTTTCTGCTGTAAATAGGGGAATTTTGTAACTGAAATGAGAGAAAAAAAAAATATACCGAAATAGAAGAATATATATGAGAAGATATTTGTAGTGTGACTAGAATATATCATTTTACCTCTATAGTTGTTTCAAAAGAAAAGCATCTTAGATCTATGCATGTTCTGTGCCTCATGTATTTTATTGAATCTGTTAATGAAAAACCTCCGTTATGTGCTATTTGGTGATTTTTTTTGTCTTTATTGCAAATTCTCTAAATTTAGCCTTTGAATTCAAATCTGTTCATAACTTGTTTATATTGACCATGCTCATTGCTCTTTAATATAGTAGAAATCATAAAGATTTAGTCACTGTGCTGATTGTTGAAACAAATATAAGTCTGGTGCATCACCTTAGAAGTTATTTCATATTGTATTTGTAATCTTGTTTCTCTTCCCCTTTTCACAAAACCCCATTAGAAATAGAAGAGCTAGCTTCTATAAAATCTAGAGGTCATTCTGAGAGTCATCCCACATTCTCAAAATCTCCCATGTTGGTGCTAGAACTTGCACAATTTTATACATCAACAGTCTTCACGATCATGTAATCCATAAATGTACTTCTATAATTTAAGTAGATAAGAGAGAAAAATAAGATAGATATGAGTAAATACACAAGCATACATCTCCCTCAAGAGTAGGGCATGTACAAAGTAGAAAAATTAATAAAATGATATGTTCCAGTTCTTATACTCTTCTCAATCTAATCCTTCATTAGAGACTGTAACTTCTTTTGTATGCATGTAACACATTAGGTCCTCATATAGAGCATTTTCCACCAAACCTCCTTCTATTTGGATCACATAAGATGGAGAATTGGAGATGGTAAGAAGGTTGTTTTCTAGGAAGATGCTTGGATTGAATAACACTACCTAATGACCCTAATTGGAATTTGATCAAGGATGATTTCTAGAGAAAATGGGGAGATAAGTTTTTTATTAAATATAAATTGATAATGGAGGAGGGAGAATTTGAAAGCGATTGGAATGACAAACTTAGAATGGTAATCAAATAAACATAGTGTTTCCTTTGATAAGCATACTCAATTTTTTCCATATTCCAAAATGATAGAAGGAAGATATGTGAAAGTGGTGGAGTTCCAAAGACAGGGACTATACAGTGAAGTTGAACTATGATTTATTGTGTGAAGAAGAGAAAAATGTTTCTTGGAATAAAGTTTGGAACAAATACAGTATTCCAAACATAAACACTTTTATATCAATATTTATTCATGATATAATTTAAATGACTACTCAAAATTTATAAAAGAGAGGTTTCCAAGGTCCAAATATATAAACTCTTTGCTTTAATAAGGAAGACAATTTAGATCACTTGTTCATTGAATGTACCTATTCTTAGGAAATTTGGTATAGACTACTTAAAGATCTGAATGTAGATTGATAGGTTGATCCTAGTATCAATAGATAAACCCATTCCATAGTGAGAGATCAAAGTGCATTTGGATTATAATTCCATCATATTTTACTTAGAAAGGAATAGAAGGATTTTTAGAGATGAAAGTAGAATATCAGAGGGTCTATTACCAAATCAAGACTACAATATTGAGACAATTAAAAGAAAACACATTAGCACTCCTAAGGAGTCTTTATCAAAAAGTAAGATAGCAATGATATGGGATTTGCCATGTGCTCTCCAACTTCTATGTCTAATACTAGTAAAATTAAAAGAATACATATCATGTGGGATCCTCTAGTCGAACATTGAATTAAATTGAATGTTGATGGTACTTGAAAGAGGAATCCAGGATCTAATAGAGGGAGGTACATTTTAAGAGATTGGATAGGGTTTCAAATATAAGCACTTTTGCAAAGCCATATGATCAATTAACAAATAATTTAGTGAAGGCAAGGGCCATGTTTTCAATAGAGAAAGAGACATAGGAACAAATTTTAATTATAGAACCTGAAACTCTTTGAATATTATTAATTGTTTAAAACACAAATCCAAAATGAGGTGGATAATTCAAGACACTATAAAAGGCATAAGACAAATGTGGAAAGCTTTCAATCAAATTGAAATTTAATACACATTTAAGGAGGGTAATGTTGTTTTTTACTATTTGTCTTATGTGGGCACTTGGAAGGAAGAGTATCCTTAGTGGGAAAATAGTGATGGTTTCCTTTATGCTCTAAAAAAACTATATTTAAAAAACCATGAAATAGATAGTATTTAAGGATGTTTGAAAGGATAATTGTGGGTTAATGTAGGATCAATACTCTAGTTGTTAAATTAGGCTTTGGCCTTAGTAGACATGGATCTTTTGTTAGAAATGTGGGTGTTTGGTTTTAAGTGTCAAGAAGTATTAATTCTAAATTCATTCTTTGCAGTAGGCTCAAATTGTTTGAGAATAAATTTTCCAAATGGATGAAGGCCCTTTACTTTGTAATCCTCATTTAGTAATGGCATGTTGTTAGCTTTTGATGCAAGAGCATCCCTAGTTGAAGAGAAATCTTGCATCAATCAAAAATATTTGCTTTCTTTTCTTTTCTTTCATTTCAATTGTAGTTCAGTCATTTATAGTTTTGGCATTTTCTACTACATTCTACTGCATGTTCATTTCAAAGCTGGTAGAGAAGGGATTAGCTTCTATGACATGTCAACTACATCATACTCAGATTTCATGAGATTTAGATTTGTCTACAGAGAGATATCGCTATCAGAAGATCATTAGTTTTCATAGAACATAGCATTATTTAGTCAGCACGAGCATACAAGATTTGTAGAGCACTCATGTGACTTGTGGAGCCAAATGAAACATCACATAAGGAAGTAAAGGACCAGATAGACCTTCATTGAGAACTACATCCAGTTTCATCCATTTATGGAGCATTACCAAGAGTTATAGGCTAACCTACACGTTTCATCATTCATTGGAGTGTGAGATCTCTTGAAGCTGACACATAGGATTCTTTGAATTGGAGAATGATATATATATAGATCTCTTAGATGAATTATTAAGGCAATTAGTTAACAAGATAGAATAGATAAATAGTTCTTTTTCAGAGGCACTTCAATGCCATATCTTTCATGTATGTTATAACCCAGAAAGCAAGCCTATGAACTTTTTGATTGTAGCCCGCATGTTGCCGGCATATAAGCATTGTGATTGTCTAATATATTGAGCATATAAATCCTCCATTGCATTTGGTTGTTTCCGTTATGTTTACTCTAGTTGCATGGTTGACTATCCATTTGCTGGACCCTCCATCCATGACTACATCAGCTTTAGAGGAAAAACAAATGTGATGTTAACCTTCAACCTTGGATTTGTTGTAGAATTTGGTTCTTCCCCTAAGCTCAAGGCTCATTATGCAATTTAGAGAGGATTAAAGATAGTTTGAGTGGGCAATTGTGTTCAATTAATTCACAGATTCATGGATTCATGGATAGGGTTTCCCTACTATTGATGACTTAACAACTTATGGAGTTATAAATGTTGATGCATGGTCACAAAGTTACTATTTTTCTAGAGGAATGAACCTAGGACAGTATTGTTGGTTGTTCCCAAATATAAAATAAAGCCATAGAATGATAGACCAATTAAATAAATACTGAAATAATAAAACAAATCATATCAATATCCATTTTGGCAATCTTATCATATATTTCCATTTCATCTTAATGGTGGACATAGAGTGTGATCGCAAACTTTGATCGAAAAAATTACACCATCGATAAAAATACATATACACTATCAGATTATTGGACTGTGAATATCTTATGAACTTAACAAATCATGGACTATGAATATCTTATGGACTTAACAAATCAATATAAGAATTTCTCCACAAAATTCCATAATCTTAGAATAAAGAGATCATGAAAAAGGGACTAACATAAAAAGGAAATAAATACAAATTGTAGGGCTCAGTCCATCCTTTGATTGCATAGGATATAACAGGAACCCTAACTTCAATTGCTTGCAACGATTAGTCTAGATTATCAAAAGCATGTACAACGTAATCAGAAAAATTTAAAAATTGAAACCTACTGTCAGCCACCATTGCAATACCTTGCCATGCCCACATTTATTGAAACCAAAAATCTAGAATGGAAAGGAAAACCTATTTCTGTTATGTATTAAACAAATTTTCCTAAGGGGAAGAGGTGTCATCAAGAGCAGCAAAAGCTATGGCTTTTGAAAACTCCGTGAAACTGATTTGGCCGTTAGTGTTAGTATCAACCTCCCTTATCATTTCACTCAATCCATTGACAATGAGAATGTGGCTCAGCCGAGCCATGGAGTACGCTAGCTCTACTGCTATATGAAACTATTGTCATCACTATCAAATAACCAAAAAATGGTGTGCAGTTGTTCTTCTATATACAGTGAGCTCTGTATATGTTGATGTATTTAATGGATTGGTGGTACGCAGGAGATGCAAAGTCAAAAGAGAAATCCAAATTTGACTGTGACTATTGATTAGATGGGAGAGGGATTTAAAAAGAGTTAATTTAATTGTGAGAATAAACCATGACAGTGATGTTGGAAAACAGAAATAGAGATAAGACTTTTCATTCACCTAAGTCAAAGCTTAGAGTGTGTTGTTTAAGCCCAGCCGAAAAAAACCACAAAGAGTCCCTTTGCATGAGTGTAAATTTTAATTTTTACCCTTGTAATAGGATGTCACTGCTAAGAGATACAGTAATCTAAATTGCTTAGCCATGGCCACAGTATCAAATTGACAAATTAGACCCTTCTGATAGAAATAATCCTTATTTTTTAAAACTTCAACCCCCAAAACTACCACAAGGGGGCATAGAGCAAGTTGAGTCACAAACCTCCCAGTCATAGGAGCAGTAGGAATAGCATTAGCGCCATCAACACGCCTCTAAGGAGAAGGAATATCGGTGTGAATAGTATTGGCATAAGATCTGTCTACACCTAAAAATGGCAAAGACAAATTAAATAAATATTTATTATATATTTAAATTCCCATTCCTCTATCAATGAATAAATTCATCAATTTATCTATTTGATTCATGTTCATCATTAATAGTCCAAATATTAAATAAATATCAATTTATTTAATTAAATCAATTAAACCTATTACTCTAATGTCATCCCTTAATTAAATAATAATCAAATTATTTAATCCCAAATCATCCTATTCCAAAGTCTTCATTCATAAATCCATGTCACCTATTCCACCTTACACATCCACTTCATCATCTTGCACATGTAATTAAATATTTTAAATATTTAATTAGTCCATTTTTTCTCACCCACATGGCCTATTCTTCCTCCAACCATCCCTATTCAGAAGGACATGGTCTCTCCATGTCATCATGGTCAAAGGGCACTTTGTGACACTTGTTCCATAGTCCATAGAATCTTTCCAACCTCTACAAATATGATCTCCTTGTTTGACCTTCTCTCTTAGTTCATTGTGAGCCTTGTGACATGTGGACTCATGTCACACCTTTCTCTCCACCATGTCAAGATGAGAGGAACATCTTTCCTCTTTCTCTCCCTCATCTCAACCAACTCAATCCTCACCATACACCTCTCAAGACCAAGTCTCCACTGTTGAGATCTTGACACATGGATTTGCCCCCTCCTTGGCCTATAAAAGGAAGCGCATTCCCTCATTCTACAACACACAAGCTATAGCAAAGTTACTCTATAAAAATTCTAGTGTGCCTGTGGCAAATCATCCATATTATTCATTGCATTATCTCCATTATCTTCATATCCATACAACCATGGCTTCAATCATCCATCCCTCATCCTCACAATAGTTGCATTGTAGGTAATCTCCATTGCATTTTATCTAACATATACCCATTCAAGTATTGTCATCTTCAAACAACAAGGAAGCACGCTTTTGAGAGCTCTATTCATCAAAAAGATCAATGCAAGATAGGTGAACAATAGAAACTTCGAGGTAAATCAATCTTCAAGGTAAAATGTCTTTGTTTATTTGATTTTCTTCATATTTCATTGAGATTATTGGATTATTAGTAGTTTAATATTGTTTACAATATTTCCACTAACATTTTTGGCTCCCACCATGGGGCCTTGCCCCATTTTTAACTTCCATATGAGTATTTTGTGAAGGTTCTATCATGATAGGTCATTTCTATGCGTACAACTTCTAGTTCGGTGCATCCAACACTTTCTACTGCACTTTTACCTTTTGGTGCATTCAACTTGTTTTGTAACGCATCTGATGCATTTTGCCATGCATTTGCTAATCCTGCACATATACCATGCAATCCTGTGCATCTGAGTTATTTTACTGCGCATTTGCAAATCTGCACATATACTACGCAGTGTGGCACATTTGACTTGTAATCTTGTGCATTCAATTTGTAATAGAGTTGTAAAATTTTTATAAGGTTTTTTGTACTAACTTTCATTTGTAGCTATTAGGAGCTGGATTTAGTCATTTTAGCTACATTATGAAGCCACCTAGAACTAATTAGGAAGGAGTAACTTAATATGTTCATGCAAATCTTCATGTAGACTTAACTAGGAGGAAAGTAAATCAATTTGTTGCATCACAACTTTCATCTAGTCCCAACCTAGGGGTTAAAACTGAACAATTTATTTATGTTTTTAATATCTTGCACTACAATCTATCACATAGCATAATAGAGGAAAGTAATACTTGTTTTATTTCTGCAAACAACAATCTACACCTAGATTTGTTAGAGGGATAAAATTAACAAAATCTTTCCAAGTTATTGCTATCTTGTTACAAATTTATGTGCTTGGTAGAGTTAACACATTTAGTTATTTTTCTTTTAACTAGGTAGTTAAAGAACTAGTATTCTCTGTGTTTTCAAAATGATAATAGGACAATGCTCCCCCCTTAACTAGGTGACCAAAATGCCAAACTTATCATTTTGCATGTTTTACCTTTAGAGAGGCATGCCCTTGAAATTCCTTCCTTCCAAGTGGGATGACCTTAAGTGATAACGAGCTAAAGCCAAGCCACCTCCAAGTCACTATAAATAAATTGCATTTGTGACGAAAATTGCAAGTGTTGGGTGCTATTATGTTACACCGACCAATGTTTCCCCCAAAACCCTGTGGAGCATAACCTCTGCAGGCTGGGAAGCCTTCTTATCGAAGTGAATGGCCGCATGTGTAACCACCCAAACGAATGCCTTGACTAAAATCCTTTTGTTCTAGTAAGCCAAAATCCCCTATTTGGTGACACAGGAGGAGGAACCCGATGCAGTGCATGGAGGATTCACCGAAACAAACATACTTCAAACAAGTGACGTTTTCTCACAAACTTCCACTATGCTTTGATGAGAGCAGAAAATAAGGTAATTTTGACATAATGTTTAGAATACAACTCAAACCCATGATCTAAAAACTTATTTGGATACCCATTAAGCCCTTCTATAACATATCTTGAAATAGGGTATGGTTACTTTGAAAGGAAAGGTTCAAAACTTGACTGTTCCTGTGCAAACCCTAGGATTATTACAGAATGGATTTCACCAAAAATGGCATAACTCACTCCTACCATAATGAAATTACATGCCACCAAAATAATTGTAAACTAGAAACACATATCTTTCCATCCATCTATTATATGCATCAATGTGAGGCCGTACCATGCATGTTTTCAGACTGCATTTTTAGAAAATTAAACTCTGCAGACCTACCCTCAATAAATATACCATAAGTTACTCAATAATCTTTCCATCCATACCATATTCAGGTCATATACAGGCTGTACCAATCCGTGCCAAACTTTGAAACAACAATTTAACATTCAGAAATACAGAAACAAGGATGTCTTTTATTGATATCACTTCAAAATGTAACCACCCACCTTCTCCAACCTCCTCCAACCTTCTCCCACCTTGGGATTCATGTTGAAAACATGTATTTATGCTTTCCCAATCAATTTAAAGCTACCAACCACACACAACTAACTTTGTAATTAAGGTTGCAACTTTAATGCACTTTTTGACAATTTGACAATTTTTACAAGTTTGATCCCTAATGACTCAAATGACTGCAATTACATTAAAAAATGGTTTATTATGACCTTATTACATGACAAAAGACCTAAAACACAACATGAAGAAAATATTTACAAAATGGCCTCATGGAGGCATAAAGTCCATCAGGTGCTCCTGCACCAAAAGCTCTAGAGCCGTCTAACATCATACACTCATTTAGTGTAGAGACAGAAAAGTTCAACTCTTCAGAGGAACTATAACTTGGTATGTATGAAAAGTGAGTGTTGTGGAGGGGATCCAGTGCTACCAAGTTATTAGTTGTCCGCCTTTATGCAAGTGGCTGGTGTAAAAGCCAAGTTAGAACTCATCAAATATTGTCCTTGCCATCTTAGGATTGTAATTGTTTGTTTTTAATTTTGTTAAGTAAATCATGGAAACCTTTTGTTCTCTATGTTTTCTAGCAATAACTTGAACCAAAATAAGCATTTCAAACCTTAGATTACCTTAGGAAAATGTTCCAAGAAAATCAAACTGTCAAATTGAAGCAAAAAACCAAGTACATGCAATTCTGCACATTTAAGACATTCTACTGCTCATATAACCAATTTTGTTGCGCATTTAATTTTGTTGTGCATATAACCAATCCTTCCAGACATTTGAAACATTTTGCTGTGCTTATAATCTATAATCTTTCTACACATTTGATGCATAGAACTGTGCATATAAAACACAATGTTGCACTTTCAAAATTAACCAGATCTGTGCATTTGACCCACAGAGCTGTGCATTTGACTCGTTATCATGCGCTTTTGAAGCTGTGCATACAAAACAAAGGCATATTCCATACAATTCTAGATAAAAACATTATCAATTTTAGGTACCCTTTTTGCTGTAGTTTCACCCTAAAAAATCAGTTATACCGTGCAAACACCTTTCCATATCATTTTCAGAAACATCTTCTTTTCACATCATTGCCTTGCTATCAAAACACCTCAAAATCAAACCACAACTTACTTCTAGGACCTAGTTGATACTCTACCAACCCAAATAAGAGCTAGGTAGTTTTATAACAGGATTTCAAATCATCCTTCTCGACAAAACTATACTAGTGTAACCTTGACAAGAAAATAGTCCTCATCAAATAGTGGTGTCAATCTATCCCTATTTGGACTACCACTTGTATCGACACTTTGATAGCTATTGGACATTATAGCTCAAGATTTACCTTGTTTGAGACAAACATATAATCAACAAAAACCTTAGAAAAATCAATTCTAATCAAACTCACCTTCTACCACATCACACCTCCAATAAAACAATCAAAATCACACAAATCTCATTTCATCCCATCCCAAAATCTTGCATGGTTTAAACTAGATCTCAATCAAAACAAAAGAAAAACATGGACAACCTTAACAATAATATACCCGATCCGGATGATGAGGAAGTCACTCAAAAATCCTCCAACAACTCCAAGATCCTAAGTTCCAAAAGATAATGGATAGAGTTGTTGCTACCGATCCCCAAAAGTATTTCCTCATGCTTGCTCAACAAGGAGCAAAGCTACCCACAGACTTTGATATCTCTAATCTATGAGAGAATAATGCCTCAAATGAAGCTGAGTCATCGAAAGATGGCTCCAAAACTGAAAAAGAGACTCCAAAAATAGAAAAGGCTAAGGATACACTTAATCCCTTGGATGCATTGGCAACTCAAATCCAAGCCTTACAACAACAATTGGTAGATATCTAAAGTGGAACCACAACGAAACATTATTCACTTGAAGATATCTCACCTTACCCATTTGACAAATCCTTCAACATGATACCTTTTCCTATAAGATTTGAAGTGCCAAAATTTGACAAGTATGGAGGAAAAGGAGATCCTAGAGATCATATTAGGGAATTAAGTGCCTCTTGTATTGAAATCGCCCACAATGAAACTTATCTAATGCGACTATTCCCTAGAAGCCTAGGAGGACAAGCTATGGAGTGGTTTTCACGTCTACCTTCGAGAATCTACACCTTTAACGAATTAGTGGACAAATTTGTGACACATTTCTCTTATAACATAGAACATGAAACCTCCATGCTAGACCTTTGCAATAATAAACAAAAAGGAGGAGAATCATTTGCATCTTTCCTACAAAGGTGGAGATAGCTTACGAGCAAGTGTCCCTATCACATACCTGAAAAACAAATGATAGAAATGTTCATGCATAATTTGTCCACTGAGCTAAGCTATCAAATACAAATTCAATGTCCATCAACTTTTAGGAAAGTCGTTGAGATGGGGCTTCTCATTGAGAAAGCCTTGATAGCAAAGGGGCAAGTAAAGATATACAAAGACACCCCAAGCTCTAACAACAATGTGGATAAGTCACAGTTTTGGACTAAAAACAAACCCACAGTGAATAATGGTGTGGTAGATGCAAAACATGCAGCACCAAAGCAACCTATTTTCAACCTATCTAATCTATAGAATAATGCACCATCTACCAAACCTCAAGGCACTGAACAAAAATGAAACAACTTCCCTTCAAGAAGAAATTTCACGCAACTTGGTGAATCACTTGAATTTGCACTTAGAAAGCTAATTGGGGGCAACATGATCACACTTCCACTGGTGCGTGATTATGAACCCAAGTTCAAATCTCCTTGGTGGAATGAAAATGACTTTTGTGAATACCATAGGAGCAAAGGTCATAAAACCAATGATTGTATGAAACTCCAGCATGTCATTCAAGACCTTATTGACCAAAAATGCATATCCATTAATGAAGGACATACTACCAATGATGAACATATAGCATTCAAGAATCCTCTTCCTTGTTACAAGAAAGGAGGTTCTTCAAACCAAAAGAACAAAGGGGCTAACAAAGTAAGCTATAACAACTCTTCGTTTGATTACAACATCAATCATATCTCCCAACGTGATTCACACATCAATGTGATCACCATAACTGATCAACTTGACTATAATGTGATCATGCATCGTGGAAACATAACTCTGCAAGGGGCTCAATTGAGGCCATCTTCCACATCCAATTCACCCTCTACATCAAATCAGTACAACATCATTGACCAACTTCACAAAACACCCACGCATATTTCCATCTTGGAGTTATTGCGTTTATCACCTTCCCATAAAGCCATTTTATAAAAAAGATCTCTTGGAGACAATGGTTCCTACAAACCTTGCCCAAGATTAATTCCAGGCTATGGTAGGCCATCTCACCACTCCGCATTTCCTATCCTTCACTGAGAAGGATGACATGCCAATAAATCAACCACACAATGCATCCCTACACATTGAGGCCCTAATACATAAGCACAGAATAAAAAGGGTCCTAATAGATGGAGGGGCTGGTTTGACCATTTGTACACTAATGTTAATCCTTGCATTGGGGTTTTCTAAAAATGCCATTGATCCCAAGAAGAAGATAACCATCAAGGCATAGGATGAGGAAGAAATGACCTTCAAAGGAATGGTGGTTTTGCCAATACAAGTGGGACCGGTAGAAAAAGATGTAGTGTGCCAAGTTCTCGACATGGAGCTTGCATCTAACATTCTTCTAGGCAGACCTTGGATCCATGCAATGAAGGATGTCCCATCAACATATCACCAATGTATCAAGTTCCCCCATAACGGTCAAGAAACAACCATACAAGGGGACCCCAATCCTTTTCAGTATTGCAATACCATACAATCTAAACTAGATGTTGTGATACCCACCAATAGACCAGCTTCTTTTTCCTCTAACCAAGTGGATCCAAGTTCCTTACCTTCCACCTCAAAAACATCAGAGTTAAAAATCAAAGTCAAGGACAAAGGCATTGGGGAGTATGTTATTGAACAATCTTTCTCTTTAGCACGGTTGCCATTATCACTAAAATCTTATGGGAGACCATCCCCAAACAAAGTTAAGTCACTTGAGACTCCCATGGGTCCTTTCATTAAATGGGGAAGCCTATATAATGAGAGTGATGAGAAAGACATCTTACAATGGATTTTTAAAGATGAAGACAGTCAAACCATACAAAAGGACCAACAACCTAAGCTTCCTACAAAACAATATGGTCAAGGTTTTTCCATGTGGTTAAGGTTTTTCCATGTTACAAAGGATGGGATACAATGGTCATGGTCCCATAGGACTAAGAAAGGATGGTATCATAGAACCTATCAAATCCCCTACTCAAATGGCCCGCGATACTACTAAGTTAGGATTCCAAGGTCATCAGAAGAACAAAGACAAAGGTAAACAAAACGTTGAAGATAGACAAGCAGCTACCACCAACCTAGTAGAACAAATCCACCATTTGCAAGAGACTAGTGATACTGATTCAAATGAGTATGAGTGGGACAGCCTCTCTAAGATGTCTTGTGAAGACAAGGGGATTGATGTGGTCCAACGATATAGTAATACTCCAACAATGCATGAGGGACAAAGCTCTAGGGCTAGACCGCTAGAGTCTGGACTGCAATATGACGAGAATGAACCTCACGAAGAGAGTACGATATCAAGCTTGATGAACCAACTTGAGGAGAGTACCATAATTGACCTCATTAATACCTCATCCCATCCAAATGAATCATCTTTCCTAACCATAACTACCATTGAGTCTGATCCACCTGATTATCCCTTACCTCTTGTACACCCTAAATTAATAGATTGGGATCTATCTGAAACATCACCTGAGCTCGACACCTTTGAAAATGATGATGCCATCATCGACTACCTTGAGATTAGAGAACACTTACCTGTAGGAGACCATAAGGCTAACTTCCCCATCAACCTTAATGACAAGGCATACTTCGGAGAGAGTACCAATCCTTTCAGTCGTAAAAATGTCAAAATAAATATGAGATCTACTGGTGAAAATTGGTATGTGGTAGTGTTAGATCATGAAAAGAGAAAAATAAAAGACGTAACTGAAGGTGAAAACTTCTCTGAGGTGCCGACAGATGAAAGGCTTGACCCTCTCCCCCTTTATGCACATCTAAAAAGATCTTCAGTATTGAATGAACCAGCAGAACCAATCAACAACGGAACAGAGGCACATACAAAACTCCTTTATCAAGCAGAGTCATTAACTACTCAAGAAAAGATAGAGTTTGTTGAGTTCTACAGAAGAAAATAGATAAAATTTTCTTGGTCTTATGCTGATATGCCAGGTATTGACCCTGATCTAATCATGCACCATCTGTCACTAGCTCCAGGAGCTAAGCCAGTAAAACAAAAGCTAAGCAAAATGCACCCCCACATAGCTTTAATGGTAAAAGAAGAGCTCAAGAAGTTACTAGATGTGGGGTTCATTAGAGCCATTGACTACCTAAAATGGGTTTGTAATATTGTACCTATTTTAAAGCCTGACAAGAGAATCAGAATATGCAACGATTTCAGGGATTTAAATAAGGCTTGTCTGAAAGATGATTTTCCTTTACCAAACATTGATATCATCGTTGACCTCACAGCAGGTCACACCATGTTGTCCTTAATGGATGGTTTCTTTGGATATAACCAAATCAAGATAGCATCAAAGGATCAACATAAAACAGCATTCACATGTCCATGGGGCACCTATTGTTGGTTCGTTATGCCATTCAATCTCAAGAATGCAGGAGCAACATATTAGTGAGCAATGACAATGATCTTCCATGATATGATGCATACTATCATGGAGGATTATGTTGATGATATCTTAGGGAAATCAATCACCAGAGAAGAACGTCTTGAAGTTTTAGACAAAATATTCACCAGACTAGAGCAGTTCAATGTACGGTTGAATCCTATAAAGTGTGTTTTTGGAGTAACATCTGGAAAACTTCTTGGATACATTGTGTTAGTAAATGGAATAGAGGTGGACCCAACTAAGATCAAAGCAATTATGGAAATGTTGCCATCAAAGAATCTGAGTTAGCTATGGTCTTTACAGGGAAAGTTGTAGTCAATTAGAAGGTTCATCTCCCAACTAGCAGACAAGTGCCATCCATTCTCACATCTGTTGCATAAAAAAGTTCCATTCAAATTGGATGATAACTATGAGCAAGCATTTTAGCACTTAAAAGAATATCTGATGAATCCACAGTCCTAATGCCTCCAATTCAAGGCAAACCTCTATTGTTATATATCTCAGCTACACCCATAGCTTTAGGAACATTGCTAGCACAAGAAAACCATGAAGGAAAGGAGTAGGCAATCAACTATATCAGCAGGACATTAGTAGGTTATGAGCTTCAGTACACACCAATTGAAAGGCCATGCCTTGTAGTCATCTTCACTTCACAAAAGTGGAGACACTACATGCTCTCTCACTCCATAAAGCTAGTAGCAAAGATCGACCCATTAAAGTATCTCCTCAACAAAGCTACCCTAACAGGTAGAATATCCAAATGGGTTATGATTCTCAGTGAGTTTGACATTGAGTACGTGGATAGAAGAGCCATAAAAGGACAAGTCATCACAGATCAGTTGGCAGATGCACCTTTGATCGATAACAACCCCTTACATTTTGAGTTTCCTAATGAATCTATATTTAACATCACAACAATGGATTGGAAGCTCTATTTTGATGGGTCATACACAAAACATGGTTCTGGAACAAGCATCTTGCTAGTAACACTGCAAGGGGATACAATCCCCAAATCATATAGACTTATGTTCCCATGCACTAACAATGTGGCTGAGTATGAAGCTCTGGTTATTGGCATAAAGATGGCAGTTGAGTGGAAGATCAAAGAACTTCATGTATATGGGGATTCACAACTTGTCATTAATCAAATAAATGATGAATATCAAACAAAGCATGAGAAGTTGATACCATAAAAGCATATGGTGGACGACTTCAAATAATATTTCATTGTGATCTCCTTCGAACAAATACCAAGGTTGGAAAACAAAGTAGCAGATGCAATGGCCACTATTGTATCCCTTCTAGATATCCCTGAAAATCAATTGTGTTATGAGTTTTTGGTGGAGCTAGTCTCACATCCAGCCTATGAAAGCCTAGAAAATAACACCATTTGCCACATTGTAGGAGCCAATTCTCCTTTATATGGAAAGATTTAGACCTATCTTAAAGAGAATATCCTACATCCCAACCTGTTAAACAACCAAAAATGTACATTCATATGCCAATCATCCAGATATACCATTGTTGTTGACACCCTATATAGATAAGGTTTAGATGGTACTCTCCTTAGGTGTTTAGATAGTGATGAATATTAGACCGCTCTAAGGGAGGTTCATGAAGGCATTTGCGGGACACACTCTAGTGGTCCTACTCTAGCAAAGAAACTCATGTGTTTAGGATATTACTGGCTGAGCATGGAAAAAGATTCCTATAAGTTTGTCAAGCAGTGTAACAAATGTCAGATTCACGGTAATCTAATACATGCACCCACTCAGGAATTACAATATTTAATGACACCTTGGCCCTTCTGTCAATGGGGACTTGATCTAGTTGGCAAGATCCACCCTTACTCCTCTAATGACCACAAATTCATTATCATAGCCACAGAGTGCTTTACCAAGTGGATTGATGCCATTCCATTAACCACCGTCATAGGGAAATAGATTTCATCCTTCATTCTTAACTATATCATATGCAGATATGGTATTCCATTATCCATTGTCACAGATAATGGAAGACCCTTCAAGAATTAGGATGTGCTAGAACTCTATAATAAATTCCATATCTAGCATCGTTTCTCAACTCCATACTACCCGTAAGGTAATGGCCAAGCTAAGGCATCGAATAAAACCATTCTAAAGATACTCAAAAAGACTGTCGATGATGCTGGCTGGGATTGGCATATGCAATTGAACCCCACTCTGTGGGCCTACAAAACTAGTATATGCACACCCACAGGTGTGACACCATACTCCCTTGTCTATGACTCTGAAGCCATATTGCCTATCAAAGTTGAAATTCCTCCCTCAGGGTGTTGTTAAAGGGACTCATAACTGATGAGGAATATAGGGTATCAAGGCTTCAAGAACTAGAACTACTAGAAGAACGGAGACAACATGTCTTTAACCATCTTAAGGCATACCAGCAAAGAATGTTCCAGGGGATACAATCACAAGGTTAAGCCAAGTGTCTTCCAGGTAGGTGATCTTCTCCTAAGAGAGAACCCATGTAATCTATAGGATAGAGAGAAGAAGGAGAAGTTTGAACCTAATTCGTTGGGTCCCTATATCATAGTCATTGCCTACAGATCAGGGGCGCATCAACTCTCAACATTAGAAGGTGAAGTGTTTGATGATCCCATCATCAGTATGCACCTTTGAAGGTTCTATACCTAATAACCTCAATGCAAGGGACATAAAAAAATAAAAAAATAAAAAATTGTACAAGTAGAAGAAAATGGTGAAAACCTGGAAATAGGCACTATTTGTGCCTAACCGCTACCTTCATCTGTTAATACAACCCAACCCACATCCATCTTTCCTATCATATTCATCCAGTGACCGCATCCATTTCGCATCTACCTCGCAATGACTTACCATAGGCTGGTGTTTTGTCACCCCTATCACCTTATCCAGTAGGGTCATCCAATCACATTAGTCTATCATTCATCCTATCACCAATCTATTGTCAGTGTCGGCCATTCCAATCTACGTCACCTCTGAGTTATCACGTAGGCAAGGCCATCATCGATGCACCCACAAGGCTTCTTTTCTATCCATTCCATCTCGTGCCATTCAACCTTTGGTCCATTCGAGTCTACACCCTTTCTCATCTCCTAGGTCGTTATGTGCACATAGGTCCACCATGAACTACGTTGCCTCTGCATCATCACATAGGCAAGGCCATTCAGTAATGAGCCTTCGAGGCACTAGGTCAGTCCATTAGGGCCTATCACATCATTCATCGTCAGTTCATCCATAATAAATAAATCTTCTACTTGGCTAGGGGCAAATCCTTGACCTAGTCAGAGAATAGGATTCTTGAATACTATAAATTTAGAGGGTAAGCAATCGGATCACTATTTTATCACTAGACAACAAGCAACATGACAAATAGGCTTTCAACAACATCTTGACACAAAAGACAACAAGATTACACTTGGCAAATCCCTTTTGGCCTAAGACATCAAATTGATTCTATCAAGTTATTGCAAGGAAACATGTTTTGGGCAAGAAAGTTTTTCAATGGTTGTTTTAAAAGTCTTATGTCCTGATTTTTGTTATTATGTCTTTCTATGCTACTCAAGGATGTCTCAAACTAGAGAAGCTATGATGGGGGCATAATCATTTTATTTGTCTATTGTTTGCAAATTTATCTTTAGTAATGTGAAAGCCTTGTCTAACGACATGATCGACAAAATGATCATTGAGGACATCAAAGGTCTAAACATGAAATAGGTTTAATCCTTGTCTGTTGATATGCAAGTAGTACTCAGGTCATCTTGGTTCAATTATACTTATATGCTTGTACTAACTTGCCAAATCAAAATCCATGTAAGAAATACTTAGGTTATCATGGTTTAATTATACCTAGATGCTTGTATTTTCTTACAACATTTTAAAATCTCAATGATGAAACAAAGTACTTCAAAAACTCGCACAATCGAAGATGACAAGAATTCATATCTAGACTTATCCCGTTGCATTCCGTTGCATTATAAGCATGTTATCATTTTACCAAAATCCATGTGTCTTTGTGATCATGTGTCTATCCAATTTCTTATCTTTTGTCAACCATTGTCATTCATTATCCAATTTCTCATCTATCATTATCCAATTTCTTATACTTTGTTACCAAATCATTCATTATCACATTTCTTATCTTTCATTATCATTTCCTAACATATATCCAATTCATTTTATTCTAAAAAGTGTATGGTTATTAAGATTGAGTATACTTGGCATTAACAAAAACAAATCATTGTGTGTCATAATTAGGTCCATCATCATAGATGCATATCATTTGGTTCATTAGGATGCATAAACACAAGTAAATCATAAATTGTCCATAGCAAGAGTCATATACTCACATTATTCATCGATTTGAGTGTCATATGTATATCATGATTAGAAAACAAAAAAAAAGTGCATACACATAGATAGAGTGATCATAAATTAATCCATCTTAATACATGATTCATATCATTACATTTTGCATTATATAAATCAACACATATAGGTACATCTTGCATCTAGTATTAGGTCAAGAATCATAAGCATGTAGAGGCATTATGTCTAGTAAATCAAAAATCTATAGAAGCATCAACATAATCATCATAGTGCTGCATCATAACAAGTCATCATATAGAACATCAGGTCCATCACATAACATAAGCATAGCATTAAAATCATAAACCATGTAAGTCATCTATAAGCATACTGCATCATAACATCATAACATAAGTCATGTCCATCACATATCATCATCATAGTAGATCATAACATAGTCTGTAGAATCATGGTCTCATGTCATCATCATAAAAAAAGAATAAAAGTGTCCAAGTGTACAATGATATCAAAATAATAATAGACCCTGAAGTGTCTAAATGAAAGTGGTGTATACAAGTCCAAATAAAACATACTAGAAGTAAATGCATGTCTCAAAGCAGCTAGGAATGGCTCCCCCTGATGGTGTTGGCTATGGCGGTGGGATACCTCCTGATGATACAGCCAACACCATACACTCAATAGAATTGTGCCATTAATCATGTGAGAGCCAAAGATTGAAAGATGGAACATAAAAAATAAACTTCTATTCATCAACTCTGCTGCTACAATGAGAGAAAACTCTCTTATATCCAAGAAAACAAAAAAAATAAAAAAATTACCTTTTTTGGCAGATTTTGACAATTGTCAGATTTTGCCATTTTAGGTAATTTTACAATCATATCTTGAGAATCTAGTTTTTTCCCAAAAGATTCGTAAAACTAAGTTAGGATGAAATGCCAACTAATATTCTAAATTCGAAACATTAGTTTCGATTTATTACAAAAGCAACTTTTTAAAAATCTAGAAAAAATACTAATTTGCCATTTTGAAGGCCAATATGAAAGTTTCAGGCCTCGAAAAAGTGCCAAGATGATGTTCAACCGACTAGGGTGGGTTGGGAAACCATTGTCCACCTCATTACGCATCCACCTGTAAAATTTCGTAGAAAACCCACATCCGAGTCAAAAGTTATGACCTCTGAAAGTCCCTGCATCATTCTCCTCTGGTTGAAAAGAACGCAGCTCCTGCAAGTGAGTGTCTTCGAACTGCTACCACTTGAATGGATACAACTGCTACACTTCCCACTCTATAATCCACGTGCTATCTGTTGGTGGCAATCCTTCCCACTATACTAAATACTTGTTGTACTGCCCTTGCCAAGTGTAAATAGTGTTCTTATCAAGAACCTATGAAATCTTTTCCTTCTTCTTATGGGGAATGTGGTGGTGCCATGCCACTTCTAGTTGACTATCTTTAGCATCATCCTCACCATGGAATGCATATAAATTGGAAACATTAAACACAGGAGAAATATCGAGATCATCTGGTAAACTGACCTCATATGCATTATCATTGATCTTCTTTGTAATTTTGCAAGGACCAATTTTCCTGTACTTCAACTTGTGGTATGTTCCAGTAGGAAACCTCTCTTTTCTCAAATATACCATCACTAAGTCACCTTCATTGAATGTATGATGTTGCCTACTAGCATCCACTATATTCTTGTACCTCTCATTACTGTTCTGTAACTTTTGTCTCACTTCTTTCTGCAGCTGTTGAAGGTGTTCTGCAAATGCTTCCCCGTCATCACTAACCCTATCTTTCATTGGTATATGTACCAAATTTAGAACACCCTGAGGATTCCTGCCATACACAATCTGGAAAGGCGACTTTCTAGTTGATCTGTTAACAGAACTATTATAGGCAAATTTGACCTGGGGTAATACCAAGTCCCATTTCTTTGGTTTTTCTCCAACAATACACCTCAACAAATTTCCTAGACTCTAATTGACTACCTCTATTTGCCCATCCGTTTGAGGATGATAGGCACTACTAAACTGTAACTTGGTCCCCATCTTCTTCCATAAAGTCCTCCAGAAATTACTGAGGAATTTGGTATACCTATGAGAGGTAATAGTCTTTGGAACACCATGTAGTTGAACAACTTCTAAAAAATAACTATGCTACCCTCGTTGCATCATTAGTTTTCTTACAGGCAATAAAATTAACCATCTTGGAGAACCTATCAATAACTACAAAAATAGTCATTATCTCATTGAGTATGTGGAAGTCCCAACACAAAGTCCATGCTCAAATCTATCCATGGTGCATTTGGTACTGGTAATGGCATATACAACCCTGTATTTTGTGAATGTCCCTTAGCCACTTGGCAGATCCTACACCTTGTTACATACCTAGTTATATCCCTTTTCATCTTTGGGTAGTAATATTTATCTTCGATCAAGGCTATTGTCTTTTCCTTGCCAAAATGTCCAGCCAACCCACTACTATGAAATTCTCTAAGAATGATTTCCCTCATAGAGCCAACTGTTGCATAGTTATTTTATTTTAAATAGATATGCATCTTGGAGAAAATATTCACCCCTAAAGTGATCCAAGTTACCAGATACTGGTGCCTTCAATTGTTCCACAATCTCCCAAAAATCATCATTAGACTCATACAAATTTTTTATGGAATCAAAACCAACCACCTCAGTTTCTATTGTGGTCAAAAGTGCTACACGCCTACTTAACGCATCTACAACTAGGTTTTGTTTTCTAGACTTATGCTTCAACATAAATTGTAACCCTGCAAGAAAGAGACCCACTTGGCATGCCTACTATTCAACTTTTTTTGTGTGTTCAAGTATCTCAATGTAATATGATCTGTAAATGATACAAACTCCTGGGGAACTAGATAATGTCTCCAATGCCTCAATGCTTGAACAATTGCATAAAATTCTAAATCATAAGTAGAATAATTCTTTCTCACTTCATTCAACTTTTCACTAAAGAAAGCTACAGGTTTTCCAGCTTGGCTAAGAAGAACACCTATTCCCACATGGGAGGCATCACATTCTACTTCAAATACCTTATCAAAATTTGGCAATGCAAGTATAGGTGCTTCTATTACCTTTTGCTTCAAGTACTTAAAGCTCTCCTCAGTATCCATGGTCCATACAAACTCCCTTCCTTTGGTGCAATCTGTTATAGGGGCTACAATACTACTAAAATTTCAAATGAACTTTCAATAGAAAGTGTCCAAGCCATGAAAACGTTTTACCTCTCTAATGTTGCTTGGACTAGGTCATTCTAGAATTGCCCTAACCTTCTCTAAGTCCATTTTGACACCATCTTTAAAAATGACAAAGCCTAAAAAAACCAAACCGTCCTGCATGAACCTGCACTTCTTCAAATTGGCATAGAGCTTCTCCTTTCTTAACACACAAAGGATAATCCTCAAGTGTTGTAAGTGCTCTTCTTTGTTGTTACTAAATACCAAAATATCATCAAAATAAACTACCACAAACCTACCAATGTAAGGTCATAGTATAGTGTTCACCAATCTCATAAATGTGCTAGGTGCATTTGATAACCCGAATGGCATAACCATCCACTCATATAATCCGTCTCCAGTCTTAAATGCTATCTTCCACTCATCCCCTTCTTGGATCTAGATTTGGTAGTAGCCACTTCGTAGGTCGATCTTGCTAAAATATTTGGCCCCTGCAAGGACATCCATCATGTCCTCCATATGAGGTATAGGAAATTGATACTTAATGGTAATCTTATTAATTTCTCTGCTATTAGTGCACATCCTCCATGTTCCATCTTTTTTGGGGGTCAACAATGCTGGTACAGCACATGGGCTCATGCTCTCTCTCACCACACCTTTACTTATGAGTTATGTTACTTGCTTATTCAACTCTACATGTTCTGTTGGATTCATCCTATAAGCTGCTTGGTTGGGTAGAGTTGCTCTTGGAATCAAATCAATATGATGTTGAATATCTCTCTTTGGCGGTAGACCATCAGTTAATTCATTAGGCACAACATCAACAAATTATTTCAATAGCTCTGCTACTTCTGGGGGAACTAAAATGTCTTCCTCTTCACCTTTTTTGACTACTAATGCATAACAACACACTGTCACCTTCATTTCCTTAACAAGATCTCTTTTGGACAACATGGTCTCACGTTTTCCTTCATCCTTGAGAGGCAACAAAATCACCTTAGAGCCATCTTTCCAAAAGGTGTATGTGTTTTTCTCTCCATCATGTATGACTTTTCTATCATACTGCCATGGCCTTCCCAATAACACATGATAGGTATCCATTGGGACAACATCACACCATATCTCATCCTGGTAGCTCTTCCCTATGCTAAACTTAATTAGTCATCTTTTATCAACAGTGACTTCATTTCCCTTTTTAAACCATGCAATGAGGTACAGATGAGGATGTTTTTCACAGTGTAAATTCAATTTGTCTACCATTTATTTAGAAACCATATTTTCACAACTACCTTCATCAACAATAACTTGACATACCTTGCCACCCAAAGTGCATCTAGTTCTGAAGATATTGGTTTGAAGCCATGAACCATTAGAGATTTTGGCTTGTGTTTTCTCCTTCTCTAGAATCACCATTGCTCTTCTCATCATGAGACTTTCTCCCACATCTGGTGGAACCTCTAGTTCCATCCCTTCCACTTCATGTTGCGTTTGAATCAGGTTCACCCTAGGTTGTCCTCCTTGATTTCTTTCTTACATGTTATAATTTGAGCATTCAAATGCCCTATGACCTTCTTCTCCACATCTGAAACAAGTGAAAGTCCTTCTCTAGTTTTCCCATCCTCTACTGCTACCATAACCTCTACCTCTTTGAAATCCCCTTCCTTGTTCTTGATTCAGAGGATCTTGTCGAGTATCTACTTGTTTTTCCAATCCATGGGATGACTCTCCCCTACCATAATTCAAACCTCCTTGAAATGGGGTTGATGTACCCCTTCTTCCACCTCTATTCCTCTGATGGTATTGTCTATTTTGTTTTTCTTCAACCTTTAGAGCCAATTGGTAAGCTTCTTCCATACTGTTGAGTCGATGCATACTTAATTCATCTTGAATAGAGAATTTTAGGCCATTCACATATCTAGAAGCCATCTATTCACCAGTTTCTTGATGCTCTATGTGTATAGACAATGTATAAAACTCATTTGTATAATCTTGCACAGAAGAAAGGTTCTGTTTTAAATTTTGAAACCTACGAAAAAGGGTTTGCGCATAATCTATGGGAAAAAAAATTTCTCTCAACAATTTCTCCATTTTATTCCATGTCCTGATCTTATCCTTGCCTTTCCTTGTTCGTTCCTTTTGAAGATGATCCCACCAAATCATTGCACGACCCTTTAATTTGGTGCATGTGAATTTCACCTTCTTTTCCTCTGTCATGGATTTCCATTCAAAAAAATTTCTCATATCAATCAACCAATCTATCAACTCCTCTGGTTTAAGACTACCTGCATAATCTGAAACATATACCTTGACCCCTTCATTTTTGCCTTCTAAGGCCCTGAGCATCCTCTCTTCAAAACTCATGCCTTCTAATTCTTCTTCCTCATGTTCTGTATCTTGATCTACACCTCCTCGACCTATCTCTTCATCAGATTCATCTCCTCCTCTACCCAGTCTTTGGTTTTCCATCTGTGTTGTAAGTTCTACTACTTGCCTTTGCAGATTTTGCATTTCTCTATGCATCTAGGCAAGACCGCCTCTTCCTCTTCCTCTCCCAGCCATCTTCCTACTTTGATACCAGATGATGCAGCCAACAACATACACTCAATAGGATTGTGCCATTAATCATGTGAGAGCCAAAGATTGAAAGATGGAACATAAAAAAAAACTTCTATTCATCAACTCTGCTGCTACAATGAGAGAAAACTCTCTTATATCCAAGAAAACAAAAAAAAAAAATTACCTTTTGTTGGGTGAATATTTTCTCTTTAACTAACTGAAGACAAAATGGTTATATCGACCACAGTGTAATGAGATAAATCTCTCCTCTCAGCAAGGGGAGGTTCCCTATAAACTATCACAAACCAATTTAAACTAAATACTAATTCAGGAGTGAGACCATATCATCCATTTCTCTTTTTTTAGAAATGATGTTTACAAAATAAAAGGACACTTTCTTGATACTAACTAAAAAACCAAGAAACCCACGAGAGCACAAAGTCTATCGTTGCTTCTTTTGCTGATTTATAACTTAGAACATAGTAGAATGAGGTGCAGTCAAAAGTCTTCACCGAAAACTACAACAAAATATATGATCACAAAATATAATAGTAGTTCAAAGCCTTTCCAATATCTTTCACTTTAAAACACTAAATCACAAACTAAAGATAATTGATGTAGCACAAAGTCTCCACAATCAACTTTAGAACATCTTCCAAATTATTCTCACTCACACTACTATTTGAATACATAGATAAGATCGTATTAGGAAAAGGACATAAGAACAATTTCCAATACAACACAAGTTATTTCAACACAAAGTTTGAATGATCACTTTCTTTCTTATTCACTCGAAAAAATTTGATTTATAATTTGAACACAAAGTCTCAAAATGCTCTTCAAATTGGCAGAGTTTCGCTTCAATAACTAAAAGATAGATAATTAAAATAGAGGCCCTCTTTATTTATAGGGAGAGGACTTGAGAAAATTTAGGAAAAACCTAACTAATTTGACTTATTCAAAAATAGGAATCCTATTTGACTTGGGACTTCCTATGTTTTTACATGTAATTACATATGGAAAAAGTACATGTAAATATGTCCAAAATTGTTTTGAAAGTACATCTGAAAAATGGAAAATAAACTAAGGGAAAAATTGCTTCAACTTGTATTGCCATCTTTCTTCATGTGGCCATCATAAATAGTGAAAGTTGCTTGCATTTTGATACTGTCTGGACTAACCGTGTTCTTGAAGATCATCTTGGCTCTCACTATGGCATCTCTTACTGTGGTGACTGATTTTGCATGACTAGTTAACTTGGTTTTCAGATTATCCAAAGTTAACTAATTGTCCAAAATATTGTCCACAGAGGCCATTGTAAATGTTTTATTCTCAAACTATTTCTGGAACATATCTTCAAATTCCTGAATCATTTCTTCTAAAAAGAGAAATTGATTATCCTATGATACAAGCTTGCACGACAACTCCTCCAATTTATGCAAAAGACCTACATCACTCTATTCACTGAGTTTCCTTGCAGCTTCAAGGTCATTGATCAAATCTTTAAGCACATGACTCCTGTATGTCAATGCCTCTTTGGTTTTTGTATAAGAATCCCTATTACGAATGGTGCCAATTGATATTAGAGTGCTTATTTTTAGTTTTCTCATCTCCACCCATTTATCATGATTCTTGTCTATGTGCTCAATATCTTGAGAAACAACATCAATGAGATCATCAAGCTCTGCTCTTATTTTCCCCATTTTATTTGTCTTCTCAGATAGCTCTATAAGCAGGAAAATTCCTTGTGCATGCATCCTGTCTAAGTAATCTTCAAGTACTTTTCCTTTGAGATGAGTCTTTTCTACTTTTTGGATGATGGGGTCTTCTATAGAAATGGCCTCGGGAGTTACTGCTTCTGAATTCAAAGTGATTTTCCTCACTACTGCATTCAACTATTCCACCATCGCTTTGTACTGATCTTTCATTTCTTTCTCCCTGTCAAATTTCTGAATCAAGATGTCCATGGTTGACTGCATATCATTCTTGGCACTTTCATGAGTTATCTTGCCCAACTCAACTCTAGAGATAGAGTAATCATTCATATCAAAATTTTCCATAGTTGCATCCTGTGGAGGTTTTGCAATCTCCAGAAATTTATGTCCCTTGTCCTCAAGCATTCTTGAAAGAATCTTTGGCTTCTTCGGGGCCTTGGCTTTTGTAGGCATTAGCTTACTGAAATCAAAGTCATCTGGGGAGATGGCTTGTTTCTTCCTTTTTGGTGTATAAGCTCACAACCAAGGTGGAAGCAGAGAAGTACTCACATTACGGTCTATTCCCATTGTTGGCGTCACTAGAATTGTACTTGCACTGGTAGTGGAAACAATAGGTGGAGTGTAAGTAAAAATTGCACCTATTACATTTACACTAGATACATGTTCAGTAGTCATTACAAAGTGCTCAAAAATAGAAGCATCCCCAATGTCAAAAGATGAAGAAGAGAAACTAGGAATAGACCCTGAGGAATGGAGAACATCTTCAAAAGTATTTTGAGGATTGTCAAAAATTATTTTGGAAGGGGAGGGAGATCTAGAAGAGGGAATATCAATAGGTGTATCAGACAAAGGAGCTGCAACAGGTGTGTTGGGCAAGGGAGATGAGACTCCCATTTCTATTTGTACATTCTCATGTGGAGACAAAGCTTCCTCTTCTTGTTGATCTGTAGGCCTATCTTCAACCTCCATTTCTTCTATTTCAGCCTCTTTCTCCACAATCTTTGATTTCTTCATCACAAACTTGATTCTAGGCTTATGTGTTTTGGAAGAAGAAGGAACATAACTTTTGTTCTTCGTCCTGTTTTCCACCTTTTTACCTGTTTGCTCCTGGATCTCAGTCTCTGATCCTATAAGGAATTCTTTCAAAGCAATTCCTTTATCTGCCAGCCAATTATTGGTGTTTGCCAATATAGGCTCAAATCTTTTCCTCAAAGAGGTCAACTCTTTTTGAGACCATTGGATTGGAGGGAGAGGAGTGTTAGCAATTTGTTTAGTGTTATATCAATCATTGACCAATTTTCCATCATCCACTAGATCCTCAGGAATATCAGCAAGTCCCAGATATTCAATCTGCTCAAGAGATAACCTGCTGTAGTCTAACTTCCTGACATCTTCTTCTATTCTCAAATCTACCCAAACATCTTCAACCATAGGTTCATGAAATTGGGTTTTCCTTTTGATTTTGTCCTTCATGCCCCTATAGTCAAACTTTGGTCTTCTCTTGAATTACTTCATGGTAACAAGTTGCATCTCAATCTCCATGGCCCTAGCCTTTGCAACAGTTAGTACTGAATACCTGCCAATTTCAACTAGGAACCTGAAACCAGGCTTCTTGAGTTCCATTTGTTGATTATTCATGACAATCATTTGTCTACATAACTCCATTAAGACCAGTTTGTCTGAGGGGAACCTTGGCAGCATATAAGGATGGCCTTGGAAAAATCCAACCCTCAGGTATGAGAAAGAAGGAAATTGTAAGAACATGCATCCAAAATCATTTACCACTGTCCAAGCCTCATCTGATACTCTTCTTTGTTCTAGTTGGGGATCAAAAAGACACAAGAATACTACAAAGAAAGCATCATTTACTCTCCTGAAATGATGAATAGAACCTTTTAATGTCAATTGAGAGTAGTATTGATGAACATGAATTACCCTCCTATCTCCTTCTGATGTTAGACCTGAAAAGATTCTCATTGAGGCTACTATATACACCAGATAAGAAGTCATGTAAAAATTTAAAGTAGTAGATACCTTTGTCAATTGCTCGTGCAGAGCATTACTAATTTGTTCACCCCAAAAGATAGTTTGTTTACCTTGGAGTATTACCTTAATGAAAGGATACATCCATTCATGAAACACTGAAGAAGAAGCCAATCCCCTTATCCTACTGAGAAGAGTAATAAGATCACCAACCTCTTCTATAAAGTCACTTCTAGGAAAACACCGTGTCCACCTAGACAAGTTTGATCGTGGAGCTTTGAGCCATTTAGTATTAATTACCTTCTTTGCCTTCTCAAGATTTTTGTCATATTCTTTTTGTTCCTTAGCAAAATCAAGCTTTAACACTTCTATAGCAGGAGGGCACATCAACACCTTATCAATGAACTCAGGATCTAGTCTGAATATCACATTGCCTCTTGCATCTACCACAACCCTAGTATCTCTGTTATAAAAATAAGCACACTGAAGGACAAATTCTGTGTTGTGATCTACCACCAGGAAAACTGACACCAAATGAATGTTACTTGCAATTATCTTCTTCATTGCAGAGTTGGGATTATTCAACTTGGTTCTCTCCACAAATTTAGCCATGTCCACATGGCTAATCTTTGTATCTCTAATGTCATCGACATTAGAAGTGACTAAGGTGATTGGAAAAACACCTTGATATTTGTACTTCATCTCTTTTGACTTCTTCAGAGACAACTCAGTCATCTGAACGAGCTATCACCAGAAGGATGTCGATGAAGATAGAGGATCCGCAGAAGAAACTGCAACAAAAAAAAGTCATGATCATGCAATTAGGGGAAAAACTGGTAATCTCAGAAAATTGCATGTCGATGATCATGACTATGGAGACGCGCTTGAAAGGGCTTTAGTGCGAGCATGCCAAAAATTAGAGGAAAGCGGGCTCGAAAAAACAAAATTGAAAATATTCCAGAGTTGGGAAAATTTAAGAGAATGTTTGCATGGGCAGTAAAATTTTCCACTGTTGCATATGAGGGATATTGTGTACTTGTATCGGCTGCAAAATTTGCCACTATCGCATGTTCCAAGAAATGAGTTATATGTTGGAGCGGCAAAAAATGCTAACACTGCAGGTAACAAGGAAATTTCATGTTTGATGTGTCGGCGGTAAAAAATGTGGACATTGCATATTGGTATGAATGGCGTTTGATGTTCAAGCGGCAAATTTTTTTAATACTATAGGTAATGGGAATTGCAAGGTTTTCGTGTAAGGGCAACAGATTTCATTGCCCATACACTTCCACTTGAAAGCATCTTCAAATACATAAGCGGCGAAAAATTCCGACTTTGCTTTTGACTTATTCACAACAAGAAGATGTGAGAGCAGCTAATATAGTCATCATTACAATGTTTTTGTAAGAATTGGTTTTCAACATGTTTTTGAAGGGTAAATCCTTGTCGTGTCAAACCACCAATGACACACATCAAATTAATACCTAGGGCATGAAAAATGGTTGGCGGTTTTCACCGGTTTGACTCACTAGTAACAATCTAGGACACAAACGTATGGAAGAACAAGGGTTCAACACAAAGGACCAAGCAAACAATAATATCAATCTGAAACCTAAAGTATTATAAACAGCTTTTTCAAAAAAAAATGATGAGTACAAAACAATACAGATACCGACCAATGAATGAAACCTTAGAAGTCAAAAACAGTTAAAACAACTTACCTGTTGAGTTTGAAAGCCTAAGCTTAACGGCAGGGAATCAAAATTTGTTTGAATCCAATGTCAATGTGATCAAGCAGGTGAGGAAGGGTTTACTAATCAATTGGAAGACTTAAAGAAATAGAAATAACAAAAGACAATGAGATAACACATTTAAGAAAATTAAAAACAAGTCTTTAATGTTTAGAACGCGTTGCCATTAATGCCACTTGAGGTTCAAGATCTTGAAGATCTTCCTCAGGCGGCGATTTCAGGCGCTCTGACACGTGCTTTACAAAAATGCAAGAGCGGTAAAAAACTGCCAACCATGCACATGCCTTTTAGCGAGAACATGTAATGGCGGCAAAAAGTGCCGCTCCGGCATGTGGGAAAGAAAAACTACGTAAAAGCGGCAAAAATTGCTGACATTACACAGGTAAACAAAAAAGATATGCCAAGTCGGCAATTTTTACCGACATTGCATAAGTAGACAAACAGACATGTAATAGTGGCGAATTTGGCTGACTTTACATATGAAGACTCAAAATTTTACTAACACCCTAAAAATGACCAAAATTGATACTTTGGTCAGTTTACAACCTAATCAATTTTTGCAAATATCGAGGAATTGATTTGAGGGAATGTTGTAAACTAGATTTGGATGCCGTACGACTTCGCATGGGACCAAGAGAATCTTGTCTCGATTTGCAAACTTAGAGTGTAGATTACGAAACAGACAAGTTTCGTAGGGGTTGTCTACAAAAATGAACGTAGTTGATTTTGAGAACAACAACTGGCTCTAACTGGGGAACTTCCATCAATCAAACTTTGAAACGATCAAAGGGAGAAGAATCTAGTCTCTAAGTGCCTTCATCCATGCCATTGGGCTATAGAGTCAAGCTACCAAAAAGAAAAAGAAACAAAAGACTAAACAAAAATACAAAAATAAAAACACAAAACTATACAAATGTACAAATGAACTTATCAGATACTTCAAGGATTGAAGTGTTTCAGATGTTGCCCGCTGTGAGGCAGCAAGAATGGTGTCCCATCCTGATACTCTAGCAAGAAGCTATTCTCACCATAGAACTGATGAATGGTGAATGGACCTCTCCACAAGGAATCAAACTTTCCATGCATTCCCTTTGGTTCTCTCCTCTTGTCCCACAACAAGACTTGACCTCCAATCTAAAACTCACGAGTCCTTACTTTCTTGTTAAAGAGTTTCTTTACTTGACTTTGATGCTCAGCGATACGATCCACTACCATAGTTCACTGCTCCTCAAGTTTAGTTAGGTACATGATCCTTTTATGAATAGAACTATCAAAAGTTCTATCCTCCATTGCCTTTGCCAACTTCAGTGCTGGAAACTCCAAGGTAATTGGTATCTCCACATTCAAACCATATAGAAGCTGAAATGGTGACATACCTATTGCCCTTTAAGGGGTAATCCTGTCTACCCATAAAGCATCAAACAATGCTTTATGCCAAGTTCTCTGATTCTCATCTACCAGTTTCCTAATAATAGTAACCAGATTCTTATTACTTGATTCTGCCTGACCATTTCCTTGTGGATAATAATCTGAAGAATGGGAAAGAATGATCCCATGCTCGTATCAAAAGTCAGTAATCTAATGGGAAGAGAAACGAGTAGCATTGTCTGCTACAATCTTGTTTGGAACTCGAAACCAGGAAATAATGTTTTCCTTGAGGAAATTGCATACCACTTCAGAAGTAGCATACTTAACTGGGATGGCTTCCACCCACTTGGTAAAATAATACGTCACGGTGAGAACATAGTTGTGTCCTACACTTGACAGTGGATTCACAGTGCCAATGAAGTCGATGCCCCATTTCTGAAAAGGTTCTTCAATCACCACCAGCTTGAGAGGTAATGCGGATAACTTCGGTTTCGTAACAAACTGTTGACACAATTCACACCTACGCACCTAATTATACGCATCTTGAAACAGTGTGGGCCAATAGTATCTAGCTCGTAGAATCTTGTGAGCTGTCATAGGTGTAGAAAAATGTCCTCCATAAGCCATATTGTGGAAAGACTCCAGAAGTCTACTTTGTTGCGCTTTATCCACGCAATGGAGAAATACTCCATCAAGGCTTCTTTTGTATAAACCATTATCCCATAGGACATAGTTAGCTTCCTTCAACTTAATAGTTCTTTTCTCCTTATAAGACAAATGGGTAGGACACTCACCATAGGTAAGAAAATGAGCGATATTTGAATACCACTCATCAGTAGTAGTGACAAAAAGAATAGTTGGTGTATCCTCAACTTCTTCTTCTTCATCCCCTATTTCTTTTGGTACGTTATCAGCGATCAATTGACACAAACCTTTTCCACATACAAGCTTAGTAGGTTTGATATCAAGATCAAACTCTTGGATCTTAGCAATCCAATTGAAACTTTGTAACACAACTACAAATGACAAATGAAATGCGGAATAGAATATCTGACTCTCAGATAGATCTTGTGTATATTATTATTACGAACACTCAGGAAATATACATTCATCATCTTACAATGCGCGCTGGCATAGACTTAATCATCTATGTAGAAAGAGAAGCTTAAAACATAAAGAGCAAGCTAGAGATAATAGCACTCTTAGACTTAAAGAGCAAACCAGAGATAATGGTACTCTTTTACAGACTTACAAACTTAGACTCTAGACTTCACTTGGAGACTCTACTCGCCAAGACTTGCTTGAGAACTAAGGCGGCCAATCGTGCATTTATAGTTCTTGCGAGAGGCAGAGCTTTTACCTTTCTTTGAAGTCTAGTTTTGGAATCCATCCATACAAGACAGACACGTGTAAACCCTTATCCGAAGGATTACCTGATCGAGGATAAGATTCCTCAGGTGGGACCAATTAATCTGTGAACAAGATAATGGGGAACAGACTAAGACACAAACGGATTAAACTTTTTACAAAGTTACTTTTTGATCACGAGAAGAATAACTCGTGCTTACAATGAGGCGCGTAAGCTTTCCCCTTTTACTGTGGAAGGGCCCATGTTTATCACGTTCAACGAGATGATAGATGCTCTCGATGGATGACAAGCCCATCCATTAGCCTAAGATCCGGTACTGTCGGAGGTACTAGAGTTGAGAGGACCTGGCTGGTTGAACAAACATCCTTCACAAAATTCACCATCAGGATGAGTGCGGTCAGGAGAACGATAATTACCACTGGTGCTGAAAGTCGGTATTCTTGGATCATCGGCAGAGCAGTCGACACAATTTGCACAGGTCTGTGTGGATGAATGAGGAATGCATCTGGGTGGTCGACTTCCTTCTTGTTCTTTCCAAATAATACTCATTGTTTTCAACTTATAGGGGTTGTATAATCCTCTAGACATAGCTTGTGGTGTAGATCCATTCATTCGGTTGGTTTTTGTGTGAATCTAGACAGGAGTCTGGTGAGCATGAAAATATCTCAAGCAATTTCCTACCATCCAATGTTTGAAAACAGAAGAAGAACCCGCAGGACCATAGATTTGGTAGAGATGCCTGCTAATTGGATTATTGATAGGAGAATCAAAAACAAGTTTAAAAATGCATCCAGTGTAAGCTGAAGTTCCTTCAAACTATAAATCATCTGCTGGTGGATAAGGTCCTTGGAACAGGTCTCTGATTAAATTCTTACCATGTTCTGCATTCAACCATTGCTTTAGGCGTGCAACTGGAGGATTTAGGAACTTGACTAGGAGAACAAAATCTCCACACCAGTTCTGAAGTACACGTCCAACATCAGGATCAATGGGTTCAGCTTTAGCTGAGAACTGAAAGAATGGCCTGTCGGTCCATAAACCTGGGGATGTTAGTTGTTGTTTAGCAATTAACATTTTAAACCGATCAAAGAGAAAATCATTGACCATTTGAAAGTTGTGCAAGTTCCTTCGTTGGAAAGGATTTGTACTCCATTCATGACGACTTTCTTCATACCATCTTTGTTCTCTGATTCGGATGACTCGAACAACTCCATTTGCTTGAGGGTTGTCAGAATGTCTCTCTCTTGACATAAAATCTGCAAAAATATTTTCAACTCCTGGAAGATGAACAAAATCAAATTCATATGTAATGAGTAATTGAGCCCATCGAAGGAGTCATCCTCTTACCACCTTATTCTTTGATTCTTTTCGGAAGAATCTGCGTAGATTTTGCAAATCACTTTTCAACAGAAATCTCTTGTTAGCTATGAACATTTGAAAAGCTTGGAAAGTATTGACAACAACAAGGATCTCTTTATGAGTACTGTGGTAGTCAACTTCACTGTCCTTGAAACTACCAGAAATGTAACAAACAATCTCACCTTTATCTTTGGGATTGAAGGAGATTGTTTTCTATTCTCGAAGAACACCTGCCCAGGCACCTTCACTTGCATCAGTTTCAACAATTTTGAAACCTTTACCTGGCAGCTTTAATGGCGGTAACTGGAAACATTTTTGCTTGATGCGATTAATCAATGCATCATGCTTTGTTGTCCAAGGTGGTGGAGTCTTTCCCAGAAGCTTATTTAACTCAATTCTATCTTTAGCAAGCTTATAATAGAATCCTGCAATATAATTAACAAGGCCCAAAAAGTGTTGCAGTTCTTTGACAGTAGTAACTACAAGAGTAGAAATTTTGTGCAAGATGTGTGGTTGGGCCTCCATCCCCCCCCAGAAGAAGCTTGATGCCAATGAACACAATGTGGGTTTGAGCAAAGAAAGACTTTGCGGGATTGACAGCAAGACCATTATGTTGACAAATAGAGAGGAATTGACGGAGATGGTCAAGATGGTGAGGCATATCCTGGCTGAAGACAAGAATGTCATCAATATAGGGTTGGATAAATTTGGCATAAGGTCGGAATATAACATCCATTTTTTGCTGAAAAATGGAAGGAGCAGTTTTAATACCGAATGGAAGAACAATCCATTCATACAGACCTTGGGGGACAGAAAAGGTTGTTTTATAGAAATCAGCACTTTTCAGACCTATTTGCCGGGACCCTTTTGTCAAATCAAATTTTGAATATACATGACTACCTTGGATAGTTTGCCAGATATGGTCTTTACTAGGTAGAGGATGTTTATTGTCAACAAGACAGTCATTCAATGGCTTATAATTTACAACTACCCATTTTTCAGGGAGTTCTTTACCATTCTCATTGACCTTTGGTACATACATGGCATGGCAGGAGAATGGGGATTCAGAATTTTGGATAATGTGGAGCCTTTCAAGCTCTGCAACTTCTGTTCTGCAAGTTAATGCTTCAGATGAACTCATTAAAAAATAATTAGCTTTTACCTTGGGCATGAGTTCATTACCTTGAGGATCCCGTTTAAGAGGGAGATCACATGTCAGGTTCCTTTTCTGCTTCTTTAGATCTTTTGTCATGACTATGTCAGCAAAAGCAGTTTTAATCTCTGCAAGAGATTCTTGACCTGCATCCATTTGTTTGGCTAACCAAACTGCATTAACTGGTTTCTTTTTCTTTTCCTTTTCTAGCTTGGATGTATAAGCTAAGTCTTGATAAAGCCTTGGAAGTTGATATGTATTCTGAATTATAATAAAATCATAATCAATGGTGAAAGGTTCCCATTGTTGAATTGCTTTGCTTCCAATTACGCCATCATAGCCATCAACTTCATATTGGACAAATGTTAGATTATTCATAAAACCATCAAGTCTAATTTGAATTGGAGCAATACAGAAGGAGGAACTATCTTCCTTTTCAGAATTACCAAAAGTAATACCTGTAGTGCCTTCGATCCAGGCATCTTTAGGGAAAGCATTGTACCTAGCAATGTTTGGATCTGCTCCAGTATCAATAAGGAATGCTAGTGGGTAGGCCATTATACCTGGAAAGTGGATTGTTAGAATGAATCCAAGACATGAAGTGGTTGGCTTGGCACTCCTTTTGTAGGCTTTCATCTGGCGGCTACTTGATCCTTCTTCAAAGGTGACTCTGGGTTCACCTTGCTCTTCTACAGCATGATGAACGAGAGGGCTGTAAGGCTTTTCTTCACAATACAGTTGTTCTTCTGTGAAATAGATTTGAGCAGGCAACTGTATGGCTCCAGCAGAATTGAACTGGCTGACAAATTTATCAAGTTTAGGGGCTTTCTCCATCTCTTCTGTGAGATAGAAATTTTCCTCATCATCAATTTCTGAAATTTCTGCCTGAGCTTGAGTAACAACCTTTTCAAGAAAGGATTTTCTATTTCTTCTCCAAATGCGTCTTTCCATACTTCTTGGAGAAGGAGCATTAATGATGGATCATTGATCCAAAGGCCCAAGTGGCTGTGGCCGTGGAGGTAGAGGTCCGGGAGGCCAAGGCTCTCTTTGCTATAATGGTTTATAACCATGCTACTCAGGAATTTCTGTAGGAGAGACCGATAGACCATATTGGAGAAGTGGGGATCTTCTCACGGGGAGCTTAGGAGGCCAAGCTTCCTGTTGGAGTAAGAAATACTTTCTGGATTTAAGCTGTTCCAATTGGGTGGTCAGCTTCTTCCAAGTTTCCTGACCCATGTCCATGGTATGGAGTCAGGATTTAGTTTGGACAATATCTTCAATTACCTTGTCCAATTCGGCACGGGTGTCCCTTCTGAGCATTCTGCAGTAGAAGGAGACTTCTGAATCCTCATCAAAGGATTGAACTTCCTTGGTCATTAGATTGACCTGAGCTTGTTCTTGAGCTGATGCATATTCTTCAGACTCAGGTTCTGTACTTGATTCTGAGCTGGAGAGGATAATATCCTCTGAGTCTGAGGGATAAGCATTGATGAATTCAAATTCATCATTTTCAACACCTGCTTCTCGAGCTACATAGACTTTACCTTTTCCTTTTTTCTTATTTTTGTCCAGACATTTATTTGCAAAGTGATCACCCTTACAAATGTAGTAGGTAGGTTTCCATTTTTTTTTAATCCTTTTTTTTTTTCTATCTCTTTTTCTGAAGTATCCTTTCTTCTTGGGATACTTACTTTTGAATTTCTTCTTTTTCTTCTTCTTGTAGGACTTTTCAGAACTATCACAATTATAACAAGAAGATTTTCCCTTTTCTGGGAACTGATTGGAAGGCATAATCTGGTAGCAAACAGATGAAGAAAGTAAAGGTTGTACCTTTTTTATTTCTTTCTTGGCTTTTCCTTCTTCACAGATCTCTTCATTAATCTGTGTTAAGAATTGAACTAACTGTGGATAGGTTAATTCTTTCATTTCTATATTTTCTGTTACCAGATTCTTGAGAACTTTTTTGTGATAGAATTCTCCTATCACAGTACCAAAACTTTTTAGAAAAGTAGTGAACATGAATTCATGATTCTGCTCACGGCCTGACAAATAGAAATTCTCATATTGGACATCACAATATTGTTTAAAATATTTGAGGTCTTTACATTTACCTTTGATAAACTTGTTGTAGGCCAACTTTTCTTTGGTGTCTGTTTTACCAACAAACAGTCGAGTCAACTGAGTACAGACTTGATCTGTACCTCTATCTAACAGCATCTCTCTGTAAGCATCATCTAGTCTATCCCAGACATGTCGTGCAACACCGGTCATTACATTAAGAGCCTACTTTATCACCTGCTTTTCATCAGCATCAACATTAGTGGATATATAATTCGTTATCCAGGCTCGCATTGCATCTATTCCTTTTGTAATTTCAATATCTTCAAAATGATCAAAATTAACAAGGGGCGGTGTATCAACTTTCAGAGTTTGAATACTTTTTAAATGGATCAATGGGTTGAGATCCATTAGGATTAGAACTAGAACCACGAGCCATTTGGGACTTTTCTTTGGCTTGTTCTTCTGGAGTGGTTTCTCTTAGATTCCATGTAGAGGGATCATAAACCTTTTCAATTACAGGCTGTCTAACTTCAGTAGTTAACTTAGGTCCTTCATATTGTGCTTGTAAATATCCCTTTGCACTGGAAGGGAAATTCTTTGTCCTTATAGTCTATTGTTGACAAACTGTATGGGTCATGGACTGAATAGTCCTAAACTCTTCATGGAGAGCAGACTGTATGCTGGAGGATTCTGATCTGATGGAATCACTCATGAGAAGTTGTGATTGTGCAATTGAATGAACTTCTTCAGAGATTTCAGTGAGTCTCTGAGCATTATGCTTTACATGTATATTTGTAGTATTCAATTGAGAACCAAGCACATCACAATCTAATTTTACTTCACTTCTGACCTTTTGCAGAAGTTCTCTATGTTGATCTAAAGATCGTTGCTGAGCAACCCACCAGGTTTCAGCTTGACTTTTGAACTCATTATACTGGGCTTTGAGTTCCTGGAGATCTTTATTAACAGAGTTCATCCACTGATCAGTAAAACGCTTTTCCAAGCATTCAAGAGTGGAGATAAGAGAATTGAAATTCTCTTGAGCACTGAGGCGTGCTTTATCAGCCTTTACTACTTCGATCTGATGCCAGATCTTTCTATCCTCAGCAAGTAGCATGGATTTCCTTAGACAAAGGTTTGTCCAGCTGAGCAATTTGCTTTGGCTGGTACCTTAGGAGTTTTCAGAGACAGGAAATAAATGCAGAGGCCAGAAATCATCTTTGTAGGTTTCGGTTGTATCATAAAGGATGAAATCCTTAAATGGTGGAATGGTACAGGGAACGGGACAAGGACCTGCAGGAGTGGTTATTACCTTTTCATTGGACTCAGAAATATCCTGTTCAGGCATAGTGGCTTGTCGGGCTGAAAACATTCAACAATGGCTGGATCTAGGAGGATTGAAAACAAAGGAGTAGTCTTCACATCTATACAACCCATTATCTAATTCAGAAAACTTTTGATGGGTGCATGAAGGACTAGAAGGAATGGATGAAGCTGTAGAACTACTAGGCTTTGCCATAGAGGGGATTTTAAATAAATCTTCAAAACCCTTAGAGGGTTGTAATCTAACGCTCTAGAAGTGAGGTAAGGAACTCACAGATGGGCCAGGTTGGTTATAGTTGAAAACTTTTTCTGTTCTCATGGAAGGTCCAGTGCGCAAGGCAGGCTGGTTGCCGGATGAGAATCTGATTACTGTCTGATCATCTATTTCTTCAATTGAGATGCCTCTCAATTGTGGTTGTTTCTCATTTTTTGCTTCTTTAGATCTTTTGTCATGACTGTGTCAGCAAAAGCATAAATCAATTTTACTGTTGTATCAGGCACCAAAACAACAGTATGTGAATTCAGAATATAGAACCAGAAATGCTTTACCGCCTTGACCACAACATAAGCATGCTTCTCCATATTCAAATATTTCAACTCATGAGCTTTGAGAGGACAACTGATAAATGATATGGGGGATTCCACACCTTCTTCATTCTGCTGAACCAAAATAGCTGAAAGTGTATGTTTAGAAGCGTAGCTGTAAACTATGAAATCTTTGGTATAGTCAGGACAAACAAGAATTGGAGCATGAGAAATAGCCCTCTTAATATCCTCAATTGCCACTTTGCCTTTTGCAGTCCAATAGAAAGTAGCCTTACCCTTCATCATGTTGATGATGTGACGGGTTTTCTCTGCAAATTCTGGAATGAACCTTCGCAAATAATTCACCTTTCCGAAGAAAGAATGAACCGCAGTCTTACTAGCCAGAAGAGTAAGACTTTGAATAGATTTGAGTCTTTCTAAGTCAATTTTAGTGCCTTCTCAGGATACAATGTGTCTGAGAAGTTTACCTTCTGTAACCCCAAAAATTGACTTCTTAGGGTTGAGAGAAATACCATTTTGCCAAGATCATTCCAACACCTGTCGTAAATGGTGTGCATGATCATGATGGTGTTTGGAGAAAATAGTCAAGTCATCAAGATACACCACAATGAACTTCCCCATCTCATCTCTAAAGGTAAGGTCCATTGCTCTCTAGAATGTGGCGCCAGCATTGATCAGACCAAAAGGCATTTTACGATATGCAAATGTGCCCCAAGGTGTAGTGAAAGCAGTTTTATACTGATCGGCTTCATTGACTTCCACTTGATTATACCCCAAAAAATTGTCTAGCATAGACAACATTTCTAAACCAGTTACTGTTTGCAACACTTGGTCCATGATGGGTAGGGGGTAGTTATCTTTTAGAGAAGATTGGTTGAGATTCCTGAAATCAACACAAATACGGATTTCTTTGTTCTTCTTCCTTACAGGAACTATGTTCGCAATCCAGGTGGAATGATGAATTGGAAAAATTATCCTTGCATTCAACATCTTCTAAATCTCAGAAAGTATAGTACCTGATATTTTGGGGTTGTATTGCCTTTGTTTCTGCTTGTGAGGCAATGACCCAGCTTTGAGGGGAATTTCATGCTGAATTTCCTTGGGCCTGAAGGACTTCAGATCATCATAGGAATACGCCAAGACATCAATGTAATGGTGAAGGAGTGTAATGAATTTGAACTTCTCATCAGTAGTGCAACATTTCCCAATGTTGACCATTTTGGGATCTACCTCTGAACTCAAATTTACTTGCTCAAATTCCATAGAGGAACTTAAATCCAGTTGTTGTTGTTGCTTGATATATCTATCATGCTTATCAAATAGCTTCTCAAGGGAAACCAAACCTTTTGGAATTTTATTCCCTTTCAATTAAAGAAACTCTCTGCCAGTTTGTGAATCTATTTTAGAAACATATTCCCGTGGTGGAGATTCACTGCCTTCAAAATAGAGCTCATCAAAGCTATCCATCTTTTCCAAGAAAGAAATGATTTGGTTATCACCATTGAACACTTGCCAATGGTTAGCATTACGAGGTACACTTGGTCGGAAGACCAGCTCAATAGTGTACTTGTTTCCTTTGAAATCCTTATGAGGAACCATGAGAGTGGCGGAGACAACTAATGAATCTGCATGATCATTAAAATCTCTTGGTATTGCAAAAATATTAAAAGCATTAAAACCTTCAATGCAATCCCATACACGATTGCGATAGTGTCTCAATCTTTCATTTTTGGTTTGGTACAAATTTCTCACTTGACAAACCACTAATTCGGTATCCCCTTGAGCATGAAGAATTTTAACACCCCTAGCATGAGCAGCTTCTAGTTTGAGAAACAATGACTCGTATTCGGCGGTGTTGTTGGTATTGTCGAATTGTAACTTATATGAAAAATAGAAGATATCACCTTGTGGGGATATCAAAACAACTCCATCTCCAGAACCGGTAGAGGAACAACTACCATCAAATTCTAAAACCCAGACCTCATTAGAATTTGATTTTTTAGAATTTCGTTGATCAGAAGATTCCTCTTCATCAGTGAGGGAAGAATCTGGTATTATTATACCTTCACCTAAACATTCATCTAAAAACTCTTCTAATTCTTCATCTGAATTATCTGAGATATGACCTGATGAACTCTCATCTAATGAACTAGAAACATCTTCGGTGGACAGGAAATAATTACCCATTCCCAAGGACTCAAACAAAATTTGAGCTTTGGGATTTGTCGTTTGGGTAACAATATATTTTGCCTCCTTCTCAGGAAGCAACTTTTTCATGATGCCTTTAACAGGTATCCTTGCTTTAGATAGATCCATGTTCAACTCCCCACCTACATCCTTGCAAAAATTATGCCCAAGCAGAATGCCATAGGAAGCTGGAACATTAGCTACTAGGACTTCCATCTTAATTCTCTTGTCTGAAAAAGCTGCAAATGCAAATTGGGCATCTTTGATTTGACCCAAAAGTGGTACTTTCTTGTTTTCCATGGAGAAACATCTCCCAAAAGTCTTAGTTAAGGTGAGGCCAAGGGAGTCTACTACTTTGGCGGGCATAACATTATCAGAAGCTCCATAATCTATTATCCAGTTACTCAACTTGTAACCATTTACCAATAGAGAAACATAGAAAGGTTCTATTTTTCCAGAGGCAATAAGGGGAGTAGTGACAAGATTATTTTGAGTAGATTTGTCCTTTAAGGAATCATGGGCAACTTTTGGAAAATCTTGTCCTATAGGGATGGTCTTGTTTTTGACATATTTAGCTAACCTATCAAACTGTTCAGGATTAGCTTGTAAATACTCAACTTCAGACATTTGGATTTTGGTCTTCCTAGCATGATCTATTATATCAAATAACTAGAATGAGCTAGAAACAGAGGAAGGAAATCCATCATTCTAATTTTTATTTGAGGTAGTATTGGTTTGAGGGACAGAAGCAGAAGATACAGGATTGTTAGAGGTACTTACTTGCTTATTGCCCACCAGGTCCTTTGATTAGAAAGGCAGTGGAGTCCCTCGTTTAGCAATTGAGATCACTAGTTGAGGTTCTTCTCTTGCTTTTCCCTTATCAACTTGCTGAGTTGACTAATTTTGGGATCTAGTGAAAATAGCATACACTCCATCATACACTTCTCCTTCTTTTTTAGCTTCGTCTTGGTAATTCAGAAAGCCGATGGTAGAGTCGCCAGCTAATTCTTCTTCTCCTTCTGCAAAGATATTAGCATCATTCTCCTAGTCCAACTCAGGTTGGAAAGAATGATCATGTTTAGCTTCATAATAGCCAACTGCTGAGTTGACCGGTGCTGCTTCAATGGCAAGCTTCCCCTGTGTAGGTGGAAGACGATTGGGTTGCCCTTGATTTTTAGCAGCGTTGTCTTGATATGAATTGTTGGGAAATATCCTCCTTGGTATATCCTGAAAAGAAGGAGGGGCAAACATACCTTGGGATATTTGCCTTTTCAGAGCTAGCAATTCATTTGCTAACTTTTGCACCATAGGGTCCGTGGTGCTTGTGGAAGAATTCTCAGTAGAAGAGGAACCTTTATTCCTATTAGAATCTCTTCTTATCTTACCTGCAAGGATAAGATCATCTTCAACTTCAGTAGCCAAAATCTGAGCTGCAGGAAGATCTGTAGGGCTAGCCCACCTTAACAGAAAACTCACTTCGGGAAGTTGAGTATTGATAAAGAAACACTTAAGATTCTCTGTTGTTGGCTGAGCGGTTGCACGAATCTTATTTCTCAACTTATTGAACTTAGTGATTAAGTCCCACATAGGTTCATGAGGCTCTTTCTTCATTTGTGTAAGCTGAGCCAATAAGGCGTGTGCATCTTCTGTAGGTTTGAACCAAGCCTCAAACTTGGTCTTGAGAGTGTTCCAGTTGGTTATAATCTAAGCTTGAAGATGATAAAACCAATTTGCAGTAGCACCTTGCAGTGTTTCCAAAAAAAGCCTTACTGCTACATCTTCATGCTCAACACTTATCACACCATAGCCTATGCAGAAGGCTGCAATGTGTTCATCAGGTTGAACCTTCCTGTCACCATAGAACTTAGGAAAATTCTTTCTTGAACTACGAGGTAGTTCATGCAAAGGTGGGGTTAAATTTAGAGGACCAAAAGTGTTACCCCAAGGGCCTTGGGCTGCCATGATGCACTGATTAAAAGGCAGGATAACAAACCTTTGTGGAGTATGAACAGACAAAACTCTGCTAGCACAAGAACTAGAAGCTTCACCTGGTATTGGAGACCTGGAGGTGGTAGGATGAAACTCCGGGTTCGCTGAAGGTGAGGTTGTAGAGGCAAAAGACCAAAATAATTTTGCTGCATCAATTCAAATACAGGATCAATAATACCTTGGGCTCTCTTGCTTCTTGTATACTGTGAATCTGCCAAAATGTAGTATACTCAACAAAATTTTGCAACAAATGGAAAAGAACTAAAATGCTTCAACTCGGAGCGTAAGGCTTCAAGTTGCACGTTCCTTCCCCAGTAGGGTTGCCAAAAACTGTTGGGTGAATATTTTGTCTTCAACTAACTGAAAGCAAAATGGTTATATCGACCACGGTGTAATGAGATAAATCTCTCCTCTCAGCAAGGGGAGGTTCCCTATAAACTATCACAAACTAATTTAAACTAAATACTAATTTAGGAGTGAGACCATATCATCCATTTCTCTTTTTTCAGAAATGATGTTTACAAAATAAAAGGACACTTTCTTGATACTAACTGAAAAACCAAGAAACCCACGAGAGCACAAAGTCTATTGTTGCTTCTTTTGCTGATTTATAACTTAGAACACAATAGAATGAGGTGCAGCCCAAAGTCTTCACCGAAAACTACAACAAAATATATGATCACAAAAGATAATAGTAGTTCGAAGCCTTTCCAATATCTTTCACTTTAAAACACTAAATCACAAACTAAAGATAATTGATGTAGCACAAAGTCTCCACAATCAACTTTAGAACATCTTCCAGATTATTCTCGCTCACACTACTATTTGAATAAATAGATAAGATCGTATTAGGAAAAGGACATAAGAACAATTTCCAATACAACACAAGTTATTTCAACGCAAAGTTTGAATGATCACTTGCTTTCTTATTCACTTGATAAAATTTGATTTACAATTTTAACACAAAGTCTCAAAATGCTCTTCAATTTGGCAGAGTTTCGCTTCAATAACTAAAAGATAGATAATTACAATAGAGGCCTTCTTTATTTATAGGGAGAGGCCTTGAGAAAATTTAGGAAAAACCTAACTACTTTGAATAATTCAAAAATAGGAGTCCTATTTGACTTGGGACTTCCTATGTTTTTACATGTAATTACATATGGAAAAAGTATATGTAAATATGTCCAAAATTGTTTTGAAAGTACATCTGAAAAATGGAAAATAAACTAAGGGAAAAACTGCTTCAACTTGTATTGCCATCTTTCTTCATGTGACCATCATACATAGTGAAAGCTACTTGCATTCCGCTACTGTCTGGACTAACCATGTTCCTAAAGATCATCTTGGCTCTCACTATGGCATCTCTTACTGTGGTGACTGATTTTGCATGACTAGTTAACTTGGTTTTCAGATTATCCAAAGTTAACTGATTGTCCAGAATATTGTCCACAGAGGCCATTGTAAATGTTTTATCCTCAAACTCTTTCTAGAACATATCTTCAAATTCTTGAATCATTGCTTCTGTAGAGAGAAATTGATTATCCTGTGATACAACCTTGCATGGCAGCTCCTTTAATTTATGCAAAAGACCTACATCACTCTGTTCACCGAGTTTCCTTGCAGCTTCAAGGTCATTGATCAAATCTTTAAGCACACGACTCCTGTATGTCAATGCATCTTCGGTTTCTATATAAGAATCCCTATTACGAATGGCGCCAATTGATATTAGAGTTCTTATTTACAGTTTTCTCATCTCCACCCATATATCATGATTCTTTTCTATGCGCTCAATATCTTGAGAAACAACATCAATGAGATCATCAAGCTCTGCTCTTATTTTCCCCATTTTATTTGTCTTCTCAGATAGCTCTGTAAGCAGGGAAATTCCTTGTGTGCGCATCTTGTCTAAGTACTCTTCGAGTACTTTTCCTTTGACACGAGTCTTTTCTATTTTTTGGATGATGGGGTCTTCTATAGAAATGGCCTCGAGAGTTATTGCTTCTAAATTCAAAGTGATTTTCCTCACCACTGCAGTCAACTATTCCACCATCGCTTTGTACTGATCTTTCATTTCTTTCTCCCTGTCAAATTTCTGAATCAAGATGTCCATGGCTGACTGCATATCATTCTTGGCACTTTCATGAGTTATCTTGCCCAACTCAACTCTAGAGATAGAGTAATCATTCATATCAAAATTTTCCATAATTGCATCCTGTGGAGGTTTTGCAATCTCCAGAAATTTATGTCCCTTGTCCTCAAGCATTCTTGAAAGAATCTTTGGCTTCTTTGGGGCCTTGGCTTTTACAGGCACCAGCTTACTGAAATCAAAGTCATTTGGGGAAATAGCTTGTTTCTTCCTTTTTGGTGTATAAGTTGACAACCAAGGTGGAAGTAGAGAAGTACTCACATTAGGATCTGTCCCCATTGTTGGCGTCACTGAAACTGTACTTGCACTGGTAGTGGAAACAATAGGTGGAGTGTTAGTAAAAATTGCACCTGTTACATTTACACTAGATATTTGTTCAATATTCATTACAAAGTGATAAAAAATAGAAGCATCCCCAATGTCAAAAGATGAAGAGGATAAACTAGGAATAGATCCTGAGGAACAGAGAACATCTTCAAAAGTATTTTGAGGATTGTCAAAAATTATTTTGGAAGGGGAGGGAGATTCAGAAGAGGGAATATAAATAGGTGTATTAGACAAAGGAGGTGCAATAGGTGTGTCGGGAAAGGGAGATGACACTCCCATTTCATTTTGTACATTCTCATGTGGAGACAAAGCTTCCTCTTCTTGTTGATCTGTAGGCCTATCTTCAACCTCCATTTCTTCTATTTCATCCTCTTTCTCCACAATATTTGATTTCTTCATCACAAACTTGATTCTAGGCTTATGTGTTTTGGAAGAAGAAGGAACATCACTTTTGTTCTTCATCCTATTTTCCACCTTTTTACCTATTTTGCTCCTAGATCTTAGTCTCTGATCCTGTAAGGAATTCTTTCAAAGCAATTCCTTTATCTGCTAGCCAATTATTGGTGTTTGCCAATATAGGCTCAAATCTTTTCCTCAAAGAGGTCAACTCTTTTTGAGACCATTAGATTGGAGGGAGAGGAGTGTTAGCAATCTGTTCAATGTTATAACTGTCATTGACCAATTCTCCATCATCCACTAGATCCTCAGGAATATCAGCAAGTCCCAGATATTCAATCTACTCAAGAGATAACCTATTGTAGTCCAACTTCCTAACATCTTCTTCTGTTCTCAAATCTACCCAAACATCTTCAACCATAGGTTCATGAAATTGGGTTTTCCTTTTGATTTTGTCCTTCACGCCCCTGTAGTCAAACTTTGGTCTTCTCTTGAATTGCTTCATGGTAACAAGCTACATCTCAGTCTCCATGGCCCTAGCCTTTGCAATAGTTGGTACTGAATACCTGCCAATTTCAACTGGGAACCTGAAACCAGGCTTCTTGAGTTCCATTTGTTTATTATGCATGATGATCATTTGTTTGCATAACTCCATTAAGACCAGTTTGTTTGAGGGGAACCTTGGTAGCATATAAGGATGACCTTGGAAAAATCCAACCCTTAGGTATGAGAAAGAAGGAAACTGTAAGAACATGCATCCAAAATCATTTACCACTGTCCAAGCTTCATCTGATACTCTTCTTTGTTCTAGTTGGGGGTCAAAAAGACAAAAGAATACTACAAAGAAAGCATCATTTACTCTCCTGAAATGATGAATAGAACCTTTTAATGTCAATTGAGAGTAGTATTAATACACAGGGATTACCCTCCTATCTCCTTCTGATGTTAGACCTGGAAAGATTCTCATTGAGGCTGCTATATACACCAGATAAGAAGTCATGTAAAACTTGAAAGTAGTAGATACCTTTGTCAATTGCTCGTGCAGAGCATTACTGATTTGTTCACCCCAGAAGATAGTTTGTTTACCTTGGAGTATTACCTTAATGAAAGGATACATCCATTCATGAAATAATGAAGAAGAAGCTAATCCCCTTATCATGTTGAGAAGAGTAATCAGATCACCAACCTCTTCTATAAAGTCACTTCTAGGAAAACTCCGTGGCCACCTAGACAAGTTTGATCGTGATGCTTTGAGCCATTTAGTATTAATTACCTTCTTTGCCTTCTCAAGATTTTTGTCATATTCTTTTTCTGCTTCAGCAAAATCGAGCTTTAACACTTCTATAGCAAGAGGGCACATAAACACCTTATTAATGAACTCAGGATCTAGTCTGATTATCACATTGCCACTTGCATCTACCACAACCCTAGTATCTATGTTATAAAAATGAGCACACTAAAGGACAAATTCTATGTTGTGAGCTACCACTGAGAAAGCTGACACCAAATGAATGTTACTGTCAATTATCTTCTTCATTGTAGAGCTGGGATTATTCGACTTGGTTCTCTCCACAAATTTAGCCATGTCCACATGGCCAATCTCTGTATCTCTAATGTCATCGACATTAGAAGTGACTGAGGTGATTGGAAAAACACCTTGATATTTGTACTTCATCTCTTTTGACTTCTTCAGAGACAACTCAGTCATCTGAACAAGCTATCACCAGAAGGATGTTGATGAAGATAAAGGATCTACAGAAGAAACTGCAACAAAAAAAGTCATGATCATGCAATTAGGGGAAAAATTGGTAATCTGGGAAAATTGCATGTCGTTGATCACGACTATGGAGACGCGCTTGAAAGGGCTATAGTGTGAGAAGACCAAAAATTAGAGGAAAGCAGGCTCAGAAAAACAAAATTGAAAATATTCGAGAGTTGGGAAAATTTGAGAGAATGTTTGCATGGGCGGTAAAATTTTCTGCCCTTGCATATGAGGGATATTGTGTACTTGCATCGGCGGCAAAATTTGCCACTATCGCATGTTCCAGGAAATGAGTTATATGTTGGAGCGGCAAAAAATGCCGACACTACAGGTAACAAGGAAATTTCAAGTTTGATGTGTCGGCGGTAAAAAATGCCGACATTGCATACTGGTATGAATGGCATTTGATGTTCAAGCAAAAAAATTTGCCGATACTATAGGTAATGGGAATTGCAAGGTTTTCGTGTAAGGGCGGTGGATTTCACCGCCCATACACTTCCACTTGAAAGCAGCTTCAAATAAATAAGCGGCAAAAAATGCTGACTTTCCTTTTGACTTATTCACAACAGGAAGATGTGAGAGCGGCTAATATAGTCGTCATTACAATGTTTTTGTAAGAATTGGTTTTCAACATGTTTTTGAAGGGTAAAGCCTTGTCAAGTCAAACCACCGATGACACACATCAAATTAATACCTAGGGCATGAACAATGGTCGGCAGTTTTCGCTGGTTTGACTCAATAGTAACAATCTAGGACACAAACGTATGGAAGAACAAGGGTTCAACGCAAAGGACCAAGCAAACGATAATATCAATCTGAAACCTAAAGTATTATAAATGACTTTTTCAAAAACAAATGATGAATACAACACAATATAGATACCGATCAATGAATGAAACCTTAAAAGTCAAAAATAGTTAAAACAACTTACATGTTGAGTTCGAAACCCTAAGCTTAACGACGGTGAATCAAAATTTGTTTGAATCGAATGTCAGCGCGATCAAGCAGCTTGCGGAAGGGTTTACTAATCAATTGGAAGACTTAAAGAAATAGAAATAACAAAAGACAATGAGATAACACATTTAAGAAAATTAAAAACAAGTCTTTAATGTTTAGCATGCGTGGCCATTAATGCCATATGAAGTTCAAGATCTTAAAGATCTTGCTCAGGCGGCGATTTCGAGCGCTCTAACACGTGCTTTACAAAAATGCAAGAGCGGTAAAAAACCGCCGACCATGCACATGCCTTTTAGCGAGAACATGTAATGGTGGAAAAAAGTGCTGCTTGGGCATGTGGGAAAGAAAAACTACGTAAAAGTGGCAAAAATTGCCGACATTACATAGGTAAACAAAAAAGATATGCCAAGTCAACAATTTTTACCGACATTGCATAAGTAGACAAAAAGACATGTAATAGCAGTGAATTTGGCTAACTTTACATATGAAGACTCAAAATTTTACTAACATGCTAAAAATGACCAAAATTGATATTTTGGTCAGTTTACAACCTAATCAATTTTTGCAAATATCGAGGAATCGATTCGAGGGAATGTTGTAAACTAGTTTTGGATGCCATACGACTTCGCACGGGACCAAGAGAATCTTGTCTCAATTTGTGAACTAAGAGTGTAGATTACGAAACAGACAAGTTTCGTAGGGGTTGTCTACAAAAATGAGCATAGCTAATTTTGAGAATGACACCTTTTTTGGCAGATTTTGACAATTGTCAAATTTTGCCATTTTAGGTAATTTTACAATCATATCTTGAGAATCCAATTTTTTTCCCAAAATCTTCCTAAAACTAAGGTAGGATGAAATGCCAACTAATATTCTAAATTTGAAACATGAGTTTCGATTTATTACAAAAGCAACTTTTTAAAAATCTAGATAAAAACACTAATTTGTCATTTTGAGGGCCAAGATGAAAGTTTCAAGCCCTGAAAAAGTGCCAAGACAAGGTCCAACCGACTAGGGTGGGTTGGGAAACCATTGGCCACCTCATAACGCATCCACCTATAAAATTTCAAAGAAAACCCACATCTGAGTCAAAAGTTATGACCTCTGGAAGTCCTTGCATCACTCCTCCACCTGCTGACCCTATCCCTGGTGCGACTCCTACAGGTGGTCCGCGAGGTTTCCCCATAGGTCCCATCACCCCACCACTCTCTACGGGTGTCCTCTATGACCTGCTGTGGTAACTAGGTCTATAGCTGCCTGCCCTGTGCTTTGGTGGCACTGCTTGCTCATATAGGGACTGCCAATAGAAGATCTCCTGACCTGCTCTGACCATCTCTGCAACAATCTGGCCAGTGCCACCCTGTACCACAGTCTGTTGCACCTGCTCCAAGAGTGCCTTTGCCCTACCATACCTCTGGATGGCTATGTTTCTCTCGAACCGCGTAGTCTGGAGGTCACCCTGCAACTGTGTAATCTGGCCCTGCATCTTCCCTATCTATCCCTACTATTGCTGTAGCAAAGACTGAGCTTGAGCCAACTGGGCTCGTAATCCTTCTATAACCCCATCATCTGGCCCATACCCCTATGGCTACACTGGAGACTGCACTTGTGCCTGTAAAGCTAGCTGAGCATGCTGGGCAGGATCAATCCACCCGTGAACCCTCCTCCCATCTCCATCTCTGCCATCATCCCCATCACTGCCATCATGTATGCTATCATGCCCACCTCCTCTGCCAACAACATCATCCCCACCTCTGCCTCCCCATCCTTGGCATCTCCTATGTCACCTCCATGGCCCCTCATCCTTATCCTCCTGATCATCCAAAATTGGGGTTCGCTCTCCTGGTCCAGAGTAGCATGTAAATGGATGTGTAGCAAACCAATCAAAGAAATCCTATGTAGTACTTGCATGTGCCACTGTCTTATGCATCGCCCATGGTTGATATGGAATATGTAAGAAATCATCCCGAGCTATCTCATAGGATGGGCTAGGTCCCCATTGTGTCCTCTCCGTGTGCGTACGGGCAAATATAGTATTACCCTGGGGCATCCTCTGGATTCTGCCAAACTGCCTAAACACATGTGATACAATCTGTCTCTCCAGTACATAGGGTGTCCTCCCTATAAGCCATCTAGTCTAAAAGCATAACGGAAGCTTAGAGGCATCATCGTCGCATACCTCACAGTCTAGGTATGGTCGCCACATAATAGAGTCGACATTATCAAAAGCATGTCTCCAATACTCCAACTTTCCCAGCTTGGACTACGAAGGCTATCCTGAAACAGGTAGGAGTAGGGCTGACCCCTACCACGAGTGCCAATGCCAATGGGACGAGTAATGGCTATGTGTGTCCATGCCCATATCTGCAAAAGTGAAACTCCACATGCCAAGCTGGAAGAACCATCATAAACAAACTGGTGTAAATCATGGTATAAGTGAGCGAGGATGCAAACTCCCCAAGTATATCTGGTACCCTCTATGGTGATCTTCTCTAACACCTGCCCCCATCCAATTGCAAAACCACGTGACCGTTTGTCGGGGCATATGATACCTCCAATCAACCTAGCCACAACTGAAGGTAGAGGATCATAGTAGGCCACCATGTCATCCCAGTTGATCTCGGTGCCCTCGATCTCATCGTCATCAAAAACTTTTCTGCACTCGTCCAATCTTGCCCAGTATGTGGCTCATACTTAACAAGCTCTCCATCAATAGGAATATGCAGAATCCTATGAACATCCTCTAGTGTCACTGTAATCTCCCTAGTGGGAAGGTGAAAGGTCATGTCCTCACTGTGAAACCTCTCTATTATGGGTAAAATGGGATGAATAAACTAATTATAATAAACCCAAAACATCAATGGAATGTGTAGATAAAAAGGATTTAAAATAAGAGATTGATACTTACAACCTTTTACCTTACGATTTCCATTGTTCGCCTATTCTTTCTTGATCTTTTGGTGATGAAGATGACCCTCAGGAAGCTTGCTTCCTTGCTTCAATTCCTCAAGATGACAAGGAGAAACGACTCAGATATTTGTTGTGTTGAAGATGAGCTTCAACACAATGTGAATGGATGATAGATGAAGTGATGTGCAAATGGGGGTGCCAATGGCATGCTATAGGTTCTGTAGCATAAGTTTACTCGAAAGTTGGATATGTGAAATGGAAGACGAGGGTTGTATTTATAGAGTTGTGTGAGAGAAGATCAATGGTGGAGAAGAAATGAGAAGATCAACGGAGGAGAATGTTCAAGAGAACGTGTGTGAATAGAAGAAGGACATGTGTTATTCCAAACAAGAAGCTTTATTGAGTTAATTGCTTTCTTGATGAGGATGAATTTTTATTTCTTAAATTAGAATATATTTTTCTAATTTAAAAGCTTTGTTGATAAAACAAATTTGCTTTAAATAAGTTAACTCAGCTTTTGCTTTTGTATGACAAGAAGAATTTATTTTTGGAAGATTTGAAGATTTTTTAGAAGATAAGAAAGCATAATTAAATAAATAAATTTATTTAATTAATTGCATAGGATTTTGGAAGAATAAATAAAATATTTGAATATTTTTTTTTTTGGAGATTTAATTTAAATAAATTTGCATTTTATTTAAATTTAGAAGAATGATAAAATAAATATTTAAAATATTTATTTAGGTAGAGTCATGTCATTTTTAGGTGTATACAAGTTTAACGACAGGATGCCCCCTCAGGAGATTGGACGGGGAGAAGGTAGAAGGCGTGAGACGGACAATTTCATGAAGAAGAAGGTGAAAAGCGGGTTAGGATGGAGAAAAAAAAGACATGGTTCGGAGGAATAGATATGGGAAGTAGTCACAGTTGTCACATATCAGCGATGGTTCACTTGCTATATATAGGAGCTAGGTCCACAAGTTCTATTTATTTGCACACTTGTCCTTAGTTGATTGGTTTCTTAGAGCTTAGTAGGGCAGAGGAGCTAGAGTAGTCGACAAAGATATGGATATTCCACATGAGGAGCACCGGTTTGAGTGAGTCCGACGGTTCGATCGGCCAGCCGAGGCAAGACCACCGGTATGTAGTTTGAAAAAACTCACTAAAAGTCATTTATTAGGCCCATAAATGCTTAGGAAAAATAATTAGGATAGATGTGCCGAATTGCAATTTGGCACATATGAGCTCTGAAATGGTGCATATGCTGCGAAGTTGTGCGTCTGAGAGATCTTATGGCACATACGATAGATTGGCGCATATAGGCTATGAATTGGCGCATCCACTGCGGAACAACGCATGTGACATGAGAAGTGGCACATATGCCAGAACAACGCATACACGTCAAGGATCGGCGCATTAATGGTGAAGCGGTGCATGTGATATGGATCGGCGCATTTGCCACCTGGATCGGCACATTTGCACTAGGATAATCAGTTGACTTAACGAAATTAACCCAATTGGCACCTTGATCGATGCATCAATTGATAAGCGATCTCTGAGATTGCCAAGAACCTAGTCAAGAGATGATATGTTGTTTTGATTAATTTGATATGTTAAGTCAATGATAGGATAGTTTGATTGCTTTGAGTAGGTTTGCTTGGATATGGATTTCTTTGATGCTATGCTTTGGTTGGTTGCAGGAGGATATAGAGGATACCCTGATGTCATGAGAGCAGTTCCCTTTGCCGCTGTTGTAGCGGTATATGTTGACTGAGATGGATCATGAGGCTCTTGGTGTTATGGGTCTTCATTACATTTACTTCATGCTTGAGGTTCGCGCAAACCGCGGGTTGTTGACTGCAGCGGTGGAGCGATTCCACAGTGAGGATGGTACATTTCATCTATTGACCGGGGAGATGACAATCACTCTAGAGGATGTGTACAAGATTTTGCACCTCCCTATTTAGGGAGAGTTGTTAGAGTATGAGTTATAGCATGACACTGGATTGGATGAGTGCAGACAGGTATTTGATGACCCCAAGTTGGTTGAGCAGGTGATTTCATGGCAGGACATTCATGCCTGCTATGACTACTTCCTGGGCATAGTGGCAGTACTAATCGATGGCATAGTATGCGCCAATAGGAGGTCACATGGGTTCCCGATTGGCTGGGGGAGGGTGTTGGAGAGCATGGTCACTGATAGGACATGGTATGCATGGGGTGTGTGCATGCTAGCACACTTGTATAGGGATATGCACCAGGGCGTGTATCATAAAGGAGCCAACTTGTCAACATGTGTATCTCTTATGTAATTTTGGTTGTGGGAGCATATAGCTATCACACAGCTGATATGTCTCTTTCATAGGCAGAGGGGTGAGCCCTACAGCTACAGATATGCAGGTGTGATTTCCCAGCACAAGCTGGGAAAGCTCGAGTATTGGAGACACACGTTGGATAACGTGGATTTAGTTATCTGGTGCCCATACCTAGACTACGAGGTATGGGAGGATGAGGCTGATGAGTTTCCATACTATTTCTAGACTCAGTGGCTTACTGGCTAGATGCGGCACATACTGGAGCGACAGATTGTTAGTAGGGTACAACGGTAGTTTGGCAGAGTAGAGGGCAGGTCACAGGGGCATGCACGATTCGTGAGGACCCATGCAGAGAGATATAGGTGGAGCCCTATGGCATCATATGAGGAGGCCTTGGAAGACTTTTGTCAGATCCCTTATGCAGCTTGGCTGATGAGGAGGGACATAGTAGATGCGGGTATGACACCTGACTATGAGGAGTGGTTTTCTGCTCATCCATTTCCTAGATATTCATGACCTGGAGAGTTGGCTCCTCGTATAGATGAGGAGGATTTAGATGATGGGGGTGGAGCTGGCAGGAGGAGGGGGAGACAGAGGAGGGGGAGAGGAGGTCAGGGAGATGATGGAGGAGATGGAGGAGGAGGAGGAGACCAAGATAGAGGAGGAGGTCTGGGGAGGGACCCTCAGGTTAGTAGGAAGTTGAACAGCCATAGGCTGCAAGATAGGTGCCATTACAGCAGGTGGCACTGCAGAGGCAGATGTCCCCACCACAGTAGGTGGCATAGTAGCAGGTGCAGGGATAGGTGCTAGCACAGCAGGTGGCATAGGGAGAGAGACAGGCAAGGTAGGCTCCGCAACCTGACCTACAACAACAGGCTATGGTTGCTTTACAGGGTCAGATTAGGTAGTTGAGAGCTCATCTGAGAGCAGCAGAGTCACAAAGAGAGGCTGATGCAGGACGGATATCAGAGATATCCAGAGACCGAGATGCAGCCCTGGCAAGCATGCGGGCGATGAGAGCAGAGAGAGATGCAGTTGTGGCAACCATGGGTACAGATGGTACTTCTAGCTTTTTGGTTTCACAGGTGCAGCAAGCATAGACACAGCTGGCCCAGGTACAGAGTGAGCTTGCCAGAGCGCAGGCTCTGGCTTAGTATTACAGAGGGTTATACCATGGGGCAGCGTCAGCAGATCAACGTGCACCTAGCTATAGGAGTCAGTCTGTGGCATCACAAAGGGCAGGTGGATCCTAATTTGTGGCATCAGTGAAGGCCCCCCGACAGTCAGGGGGAGATAGAGGAGAGGGCAGCACAGGGAGCAGTGCTCCACGATAGCAGGGTTAGCCAGACTTGGACACTTGTATCAATTTTTTATTTGATGTACACATTTTTGATGGCTGAGATAGCCTGTATATGTACTATTTTTCCCTGAGACATGTATCACCATCTTGTTGTACTATGTATACATTTTATGATATGACCTTGAGAGATTGGACAAATATTTTGATATATTGCACATTTGGGCATGTTTTTATGCTTTATACGATGATGCAGTTATTGATGTTCTACATGCATATGTTCTATGTTTATATGTTATGGATGTAATCTATCTTATGATGTTTTGTATATGTGATGCATACTAGATGGATTTTAGGATGATTTGATATGTAAATGTAAATGTGAAATGTTATGGATATGATTATGCAGCTCTATATGTATCTGTCTATGTTTTTTGATTTTTGATATGATATATGGATGCGAATGTATGTGGATGACCTGATGCACTGATTATGTATGCAAAATGATTGAATCATGTGAATGACTATCTCATGTGATATGATATGCAATCTAATGCTATATTTTTGATATGTCCAAATGTACTCAATCGACACAGAGATGATATAGATAGGAGGAAGAGAAGAAATGAAAAAAATACAGGCTTTCATTTGATATACTGTAGGATTTTCTTATTGTATGGTTGATATGGATTTTTGGATATGGGATGGATGTGGATTGTCATCTTGATATTGCAAGTATTTTGCTTTCATCATCGGGAACTTTTTGTTTCTTTTCTCTTTTTGAAATGTTGTAAGAAAATACAAGCATCTAGGTATAATTAGACCGAGATGACCTAAGTATTCATTACATGGATTTTGATATAGCGAGTTGATACAAGCATCTAGTCAAACTTGAATCTAGATGACCTGAGTACTTCTCGCATTTCAATAGACAAGGATTGCCCCTTTTCATGTTCAGACCTTCGAAGTCCTCGATGATCTTTTGTTGATCATGTCATTAGACAAAAGTCGTCACATTACTAAACTTTAATCCACAAACAACAGACAAAGAAAAAGATTAAGCCCCCATCATAGCATCTTTAGCTTTTGGCATCCTTGTGTAGCATAGGAAGACATAATGACAAAAATCCAAGACTTTGTTAGTTAACATGTTCACAAAACATTCTTGCATTAGATGTGTCTTTTTACCATAATTGATATAGAGTTATTTTGAGTGTTTCGGTATGGTGTTCTCCTTTGTTTTGGACAGTTTGATGTTTTGTACCAAGATTTTTGTTTTTGTGAAGTTTGCTTTGCTGCGCGTGCTTGTCTAGTTGAAGGTATCACAATCCTTTATTGCTATCCTCTTAGAATAGGTGGCACTCCGAAACCAAGTCAAGGAGTTGCCCCCACTTTAGACAAGGGATCGACTTATTATGGGTGACACAACAAATTAGACATGGACAGATGGACCCTAAGGGATTGACCTAGTGCCTCGGGGGCTCATTGCTAAATAGCCTTGCCTATGTGAAAACGCAGAGGCAATGTAGTTCGGGGTGAACCTTATGGACCTAAGACCTAGGTGATGGAAAAGATGCAGAAATGGTATGGACAACAGAACAAACGACACTTGAAGGAATGGACAGGAAAGAAGGGGAGCGGAGCGGAGCCTCGGCGGCGCATTGAGAATGGCCTTGCCTACGTGATAATTCAAAGGTGACGTAGTTCAATGACAGTTCAAAGGAATGGTTCAAGATGAATGTTAATGATGGACACAAGAGACATGAGGTCACAATAGATGGAGGAAGTGGTTTGTCACAAATAGCACCTATTTACTAGGTTTTCACCACTTACTTTTATTTGCACAAAAGCTAAAATTACACATGATGCCTGTTTGCCATGTTTTCATCATGGTACCTATCCCAGGTGCCTATTTGCCAAGTTTTCACCAGAGGACAATTTTTTTTGTTAATTTTCCATTTTTTAATTTTTTTGTTTGTTTTTGATCACTTTTTCAATTTTGAATTTTTTAGGACTCCCTTGCATTGGGGTTTTAGGTATAGAACTTTTGAAGATGCATGTTGTTGATAGGATCATCAAATAGTTCTCCTTCAGATGTAGCCAGTTGATATGCTCCTGACCCATAGGCTGCAATGATGACATAGGGACCCAGCTAGTTGGGTTCAAACTTGCCTTTCTTTTCTTGATCTTGCTCTTTTCTGGGATTTTCTCTGAGGACTAGATCACCAACTTGGAATATTTGGGGTTTTACCCTATGGTTATAGCTTTTGGACATCCGTTGTTGATAAGCTTTTAGGTGGTTAAAGGCTTGTTGCCTTCTCTCTTTGAGCAGCTCTAATTTTTGAAGTCTGGACACTCTGTACTCTTCATCAGATATGTGGCCTTTTAACGAAACTCGCAAGGATGGGATCTCGACTTCAATGGACAAGATGGCTTCAAATCCGTAGACCAAGGAGTATGGTGTTGTACCGATGGGTGTGCGGATGCTTGTGCGATAGGCCCACAGTGCGGGATTTAATTGGATATGCCAATCACGGCCAACCTCATTGACAATCTTCTTTAGGATTTCAAGATAGTTTTATTTGATGCCTCCGCTTGGCCATTGCCTTGGGGGTAGTAGGGGGTTGAAAAGCAGTGCTGGATATGGAGTTTGTCACATAGTTCCCTAACATCTTGATTTTTGAAAGGTCATCCATTATTTGTGACAATGGACGAAGGGATACCATAGCAACAAATGATGTAGTTCAAGATAAAAGAGGCAATCTACTTGCCTGTGATATTGGCTAAGGGCATGGCTTCAATCCACTTTGTAAAGTACTCAGTGGCAGTGATTATGAATTTATGGCCACTGGATGAAGGAGGGTGAATCTTGCCCACTAAGTCGAGTCCCCACTGACAAAAAGGCCAAGGAGTTGTTAATGGTTGCAGCTCCTGTGCTGGTGCATGTATCAAGTTTCCAGATTTGGCATTTTTTGCACTTCTTTACAAAATGATAGGAATCTTGTTCCATGGTTGGCCAGTAGTATCCCATGTGTATGAGTTTCTTGGCTAGGGTAGGGCCACTAGAGTGAGTCCCGCATATACCATCGTGCGCTTTGCTCAGGGCAGTTTGATATTCCTCACTATCGAGACATCTAAGGAGAGTACCATTGAGACCTCTATGATATAGGGTATTGGCGATAATGGCATACTAGGATGCCTGACGGATGAAGGTTCATTTTTGGTTACTGGAGAGATCAGGTGGGAGGGTATTCTCCTTAAGATAGGCAAATACTTTTCCACAGAGGGGGGAATTAGCTCCAATAATGTGGCAAATGATATGGGATTCAGGGGTGTCATATGCAGGATAGGACACTGGCTCTACCAAGAAATCATAACATGATTGATTATTTGGAATATCGAGGAGAGATGCAATTGTGGCCATGGCATTTGTAGCTTTGTTCTCAATCCCTGGTATCTGCTCAAAAGAGATCTTGACAAAGTATTCTTTGAAATCATCTACCATTCATTTGTAAGGGATTAATTTCTCATCTTTTGTCTGGTAGTCATCATTTACTTGATTTATGACCAGCTGTGAGTCACCATATACCTGAAGTTCTTGTATATTCCATTCAACTGCTAGCTTGATGCCAATGACCAGGGCTTCATACTCTACCATGTTGTTAGTGCAAGGAAATAGTAATCTGTATGATTTAGGAATGGTGTCGCCACTAGGGATGATCAACAAGATACCAGCTCCTGATCATGCTGAGTGTATGATAGATCGAAGTACATTTTATAGGTTGTAGTTATGTGAAAGATAGATTTGTCTAGAAATTCAAAGCTCAAAGGGCTATCATCCATTAGAGGTGCATCTACCAGTTGATCTGCAAGTACTTGACCTTTTATTGCTTTCCTATCTATATATTCAATGTCGAATTCGCTGAGAAGCTGACCCATTTGGACAATCTACCTGTTAGGGCTTCCTTGTTGAGTAAGTACTTGAGTGGATCAATTTTTACGACTAGTTTGACAGAATGTGACATGTAATGTCTCCACTTTTGTGAGGCAAAGACCACAGCGAGACATGCTTTTTCAATTGGTGTGTATTGCAGTTCATATCCAACAAGTGTTCAACTGATATCTTATATTGCTTGTTCTTTCCCGTCATAATTTTGCTACGCGAGGAGAGCTCCTAGAGCTGTTGGTGTGGGCAAGATATACAGTAGTAGAGGTTTACCCTGAATCGGTGGCATCAATATAGATGGTTTCATGAGATATTCTTTTAACTGCTAAAAAGATTTCTCACATGAATCATTCCATTTGAAAGGGACGTTCTTATGTAGAAGGTGAGAAAATGGGTGGCACTTGTCTGCCAACTGAGAAATGAACCTTCTGATAGATTGTAATTTTTCTTGTAGGGACCTTAGTTGAGTGAGATTCATAGGAGGTGGCATTTCCATGATGGCCTTCACTTTAGCTAGGTCAACTTCGATTCCATTGGCAGACACTATGTATCCAAGTAGCTTACTTGAGGTAACTCCAAATACGCACTTCTTTGGATTGAGGCTCACATTAAATTGTTCCAGTCTTTTGAAGATTTTGTCCACTACTACCAGGTGTCCTCTTGTGAGTGATTTTGCCAGAATGTCATCAACATAGTCTTCCATTATAGTGTGCATCATGTTGTGGAAGATTGTGGTCATGGCTCTTTGATATGTTGTACCAGCATTTTTCAAGCCAAATGGCATGACACACCAATAATAGGTGCCCTAAGGACATGTGAATGCAGTCTTGTGTTGGTCTTTAGGTGCAATTTTTATCTAGTTATATCTGAAAAAACCATCCATTAGTGATAGCATGGTGTGCCCTACCATGAGATCTACAATCATGTCAATGTTTGGCAGGGGGAAGTCATCTTTCAGACAAGCTTTGTTTAGGTCCCTAAAGTCATTACATATTCAGACTCTACCATCTGGTTTGGAAACTAGTACTATGTTTGAAATCCATTCAGGATAGTCTATTGGTCTGATGAATCTGACATCTAACAATTTCTTCAGCTCTTCTTTTACCATGAGGGCCACATGTGGGTGCATCTTTCTAAGTTTTTGCTTTACTGGTTTAGCTCCTAGAGCTAAGGATAAGTGATGCATTATGAGAATTGGATCTAACCTTGGCATGTCTACATATGTCCACGCAAAGTTGATTTGTTTTCTCTTGAATAATTCAGTGAATGCTGGCTTTTCTTGTGCTATTAAAGACTGTGCCATGTGGATCATTCTGGGATTATCACCTGTGCTGACATTGATCAGCTTTGCTGGTTCTATCAAGATTGAAGATCTCCTCTGATGTGTAAGATTGGGTAGAGGGTCAAGCCTTCCATCCTTCAGCACCTCAGAGAGGTTTTCACCATTGGATACATCTATATTTTTACTTTTTTCATGATCTAACACTGCCATGGAACGGTTTTCACCATTAGATCTTTCTTTCATTTTGACATTTTTGAGACTGAAAGGCTTGGCACTCTCTCCAAAATAGGCCTTGTCATTGAGTTCTATGACATAGCTAGCTCTATGGTCCCCTGCGAGTATATGATCTCTAAGGTCAAGATAGTCTATGATGGCTTCATCATTCTCAAAGGTATCGAGCTTAGGGGTAATGCCTTGTAAGTCCCAATCTATGAGTTCGGGGTGCACCAATGGTAAGGGATCACTGGGTTGGTCTGGTTCGATGGTATTGATGGTTAAGACAGAGTTGTTGTGCAGGTCATTATAAGCACAAACAAAGTCTACGATGGTACTCTTTATTAGCAGATCTGTCAAGGGGGGTATCATTCTTTCCTCACGACTTTCACTATCATTATTACGCGGGTCAGACTCTAGTGGTCTAGCCCTTGGACCTCGTCTCTCATTTGCATGGGTTGGGTCATACTCATGGACAACATCTATGTCTTTTTCATCACAAGATAGCTCTGAGAGGCTATCCCATTCATATTCATTGGAATCAGTCTCACTCCCCAACTGTAGTTGCTGAATTTGATCAACCAGATTACTAGCAGATGTTTCTGGTTGTTTGCCTTTATTCTTATTTTCTTTGTTGGTTCTTGATGTGTTAGTGTAACCTAGCCCTGTAGTGTCTCGGGCTATCAAGGTATGAGGCTGGATGGGTGTTGACACTCATTTTGACCAGGGGTTGATTTGTCATGATCAGGAGGTTTCTTCATTTGAAGCCTTTATCTTCTTGCCCATCTTTTCTAAGTGTTGGATCTCCTCAGCATTTTTCAACTGCAGCATCATGTTTTCCTGAGGAGGAGATCATCATCATCATCTTGTCTTCGATGATGATCTGCATCATCATGTTCCTCGTCGACTTGTTTTTCAACGTCATCATCATATTCAGTCATCGGGTGATGTTTGGGTTTTTATCATGATGATGCTGCCGAGCTACAGTGCGCCCTGATCTGCTTGCGAGGGTGATGTTTCAAAGTCTCCGATGATCTTCCATTTATCACCTTGCGCGAGCATGATGATGATGTTGCTTATTCTGTGAATTGCTCGACCTAACTTGTTTTTTCCTAAGGGTCGTGTTCATCATCATCATATTTCCAGTTATCATCCTGCTGCTTGTGGAGGTCATCATATTTTCTGCCTTCATGATATTTCGCGGGGGTGATATTTTTATCATCGGGTGATCTTGGTTAACATCATCCTGATGATGTTGTTGAGGAGTTGTAATTGCGACCCGATATTCACTAGGGTCATCATATTTTGGAACGTCAGGATGATCTTAGTCAATATTATCCTGATGATGTTGTATCACTTCTTGTTCGTTGTTTCTTCATCCTGATGATGATGACGTCATCCGTATATCAGGGTGATATTTTTCTTTCTGCCTATCTGCATCATGATATTCGCGAAGGAAGGGGTGATGTTTTCATATCACCCGGATATATGTTTGTTCGAACATCATGATGATGTTGATATCAAGGAGATATCCGCCTGCTGGTTTCGCGTGTTATCTATTGAGGGTGATCTTTTCAAGCAGCATCATCATATTCAGTTTTCGCCCCGATCTTATAGAGGAGCTACAGTGCAACCTGATATTTGAACATCAGGAGGATATTTCCAAATATCCGGTTGTCTTCCGAATATCATGATGATGTTAATATGATGATGACGTCATCAAGGTCCGCGGGGGTCATATTTCTAACAACTGATCATCTTGAAGAGACCTCCTGATATTTGCAAACATGATGATGACGTCGTCCGGATGTGAGGAGGTGCGCAGTAGGCGGATATGATGATGACGTCAGCAGGATATGATGATGACGTCATCAGGATGTTCATCGGCCAGACTTTTGTTATAAGCTCAGCAGGAGGATGTTCCTCCAGAGGATCAGGTTGTGCCGATTATCATGAAGGTTATATTTCAAATATCATGATGACGTCAGGGTGATTTTTCGAACAACAGGATATCATGCTGCTGGAAGATGATGATGATGAAGTCTATACTAGTGTCGTCAGGAGCAAAAGCACCAACATGATATATGCTCATGACCTAGTATATAAGGTGTTGTTGAGGTCATCGCGGGGTGCATGTGGGATATTGTTATCCTGCATTTTCAAATATCATGATGATGAGTCTCGGCGGGAAAAGCTTGCGATGGTCTGTATGATGATTTTCCCTAGGCCGCGGGTTGGTGCGCCATTAATGGCGATTGTTGCAGAGGTGTGGGCGATGGCGTGGGTCGATCTTGTACCCGACTGGAGGTGTCAATCAGCGGATGATGGCGCAGGGCTCGAGAAATCTTCCTGTCTCCTCCCCTACCTGCTGCATTCAAGTTTGGGCGCCAATCCGGTTGTGTTTGAGCGCCATTTTCATGATACTGTGTATCTGGCGAAATTCTGGTCAACATTGTAATTAATTGCTGAGCACCTACCTGGCTGTTATAAGCAGGTTGTGTTGTTCATTTGTTGTTGTTGAAAGTTGATGATTTTGGCTCTGTAATGCATGACAAGCTGATCTGGTTGTTCTGTACAGCTTACCTGTGAGTTTATGTATCTCTTGTTGTTTGTTTTTGGCATGAACCCACTGATTTCATGATTAAACTTATATGAGAAGTGCTGTTTGGCATGTGTTGTGTTAATTCTGTCTCCAGTATTGCATGTACTCTTCTTCTGAATCTGGATGTTTGGTAATGTTTAGATTCTAGAACATAGAATTCCTATGTTGACTGTCTGATCTTCTGACTTCTACTCAAGGGGTAGATTAAACTATTTTCAGGTTGAACATTCGGAAGGGTATACTGCAGTAGGGATACCATAAGTAGAGATAACCTAACACTTTGTATTGGGAGATGCCTGTAAGGCAGGTATCACATATATCCCCTTGAAATCCAGTTTTAGTTGTTTATGCTAATCATTCACAGGTGTATGTCTATTGACTCCAGGCCCTGGATAGGCACCAATCATGCTTTGTTTTGTGTTATAACCATATCCAGCTTTGCATCCACACTTAAACTCCAAAGCAAAATCTAAAACCAACATTAGGACATTAGAGTTAGTTTTAGGAACCTCAGTCCTCTGTCTACAACTGCAAATAGGCCCAAAGCTAGCCCCTTTGCCCTTATCTTTCAGTTTTGGTCTACTTACAGGAGGACTATCTGCTTTCTGTCAACATCCCAGCCTTGCATGCATATCCTCATGGATGTTGAGTAGGGAATACCCCCCTAGGTCATGCAGAGCCTGAAGAAGAAGAGGAGATAAAATATAGAGTCTATCTCCTACACTGTTGGCCCCCTGGCCCAGAGATCCTGTTGATCACTGATGGCTACCTTGTAGGGATATCTGGGAATAAGCATCCAGTCTGGGAAAAAGTCAACAGAAATTGGCGACTCCACTGGGGATTGATAAGTAAAAGACTATCTAATCATCTCCAGTGATATATATGTGACCCATCTGAGTCAGCAATAGTAATTTACTCCACTGGGGAACCTTGTGGAAGAACCCTGGTTTTCAGAAGAAAACAGTTCCTAGCAATAGGTGGCGACTCCGAAGTAATCTCCCAACCGGTCAAAGTAAATTTATATGCAGGGGAGAAGATCCCAACAAAATCCTCTATTTGAAGAGTTACCATTAACAAAAAGAATGATGTATAGAAGAAAGGGAACTGTCTCAGCTAGTCATGAGAGCTCCCCCAGAAAAAGTGATGAGGTACAAGATAACCCTAGGCCATCAGGACAGCATGCTCCTTATTTTTCAAGTGCAGAAGCTGATATCCAAGGTGCATATGAGAGGCAACAGGGTGGTAGTATGAGAATGAGGTCAGAGGTGTTCCAAGAACGCCCTTTTCTAGACCCAAGTGAGAGGTTTGAAGAGGCAGAGTCCCTAAGGGATGATGAAGATGATGACCCAAATGGTATGAGACCATCTACCTCCAGACCTAAGGATGAACAATTGGCAGAAGAAATCAAAAGCCTAAGAGCAGAACTAGAATACCTACAAGCCATGAAAATCAGAGATGATATACAGCAGAAAGTGCAAGCCTTGAGAACTGCCCAAAATAATTCAGTTCCTACCTTAGAAAATGCAAATAGGCAAAGACATCAGCAAAGATATGAAGTGCATCATCAGCATCATGATGACAGACAAAATGTGAATGATGCTAGGATACCACTGAACCATGCAGGAAACCAAAATGCAAACAGAAATGTTAATGTTAATCAGCCAAACAGACAGCCTATGCAGCTAGATAGATTCAGGCAGCTGGTGTTTGATGGTATTCCTGGGTATCCTAACCCCATTGATAAGCATCTGAGGCTGCAAGTGCCTAAGTTTTCAGGAAACAATACAGTGTCAGGAGAAGATCATCTAAAGGCCTTCCAAAATGTCATGGACAATTTTGAGGTTGAGCATGAGGATGTTTTCATGAAGTCATTCATGCAATCCTTAATAGATGAGGCAAGAGAATGGTACAGGAATCTGCCTGACCGGAGCATATCATCATGGGATGATTTTAAGAGGATATTCAAGGAGCAATATGGTGATAAAACTGACCCTAGCTTCTTTGTAAATGAGTTCACCAGCATCACCAAAGGGTCAAATGAGCAGGTTGCAGACTTTAATGCAAGATTTACTAAAGTGTTGAACAAATTGCCACATCATATGAGGCCAAATGAACCAATGTGCATAATTTTGTACATCAATGCCTTTGATGCAAAGACTGCATATGGACTGAGAGATAAAGGTCCTGCCACTCTCAGGGATGCTTTCAGGATTGCAGTAAATATTGAAAACAATAGGAAAGCATCAGGCAAGACAAATAGAAGGGATGATGTAAAAATTCTGCAGAATCCAAATAAGCCTCAGAACACCCAAGGTAGTACATCTGCTCCTGAAGATAAGATAGACAAACTGGCAAATGTTGTTAAGGACCTGAGCTATAGATTAGCTAGAAGTGAAAAAGGGATGGGTCCTGATAGGCAAGTCTATCAAAGACAGGAAAAGAGGCCATCATTACATGATATGCCTTATAACACCAATTGGCATGATGGTAAGCCTGTATATCCACGTAACAACACAAGTCAGAGGTCTCAACATGCCAAGGAAACTCCTGATCCCCTGAAGAAAACTATAAATATTGTTGATGATGCTCCGTGGTGTATAATCTGTCAGATGCCACATTCACAGTCACAGTGCATGATTGCCCAATCTTTGTATGATAATGCTACATCTTGTAATGAGTGCAATGAGCCACATCATGTGCAGGATGATGATGTTAACATGATGTCCATAGGTAATGGATATACTCTTTATGGTGCTGATGAGAAGACAGATGATCAGGTTCAGGCTTGCCAACAGTCCCCATATGATGAAGATCATGAGGATAACTATGTGTATGCTCAGAACTCACACAGTTTTCTGAGTAACCTACAAAGACCTTCTGATGAGGAAATTAGAGCCTTCACAGCTGCAGCAGTTGCTCAGGTCAAGAGCAACTACAATCTCAGAGGTAAAAATCAGGTTGGCAGCCCACATCAGTCAGAAGATATTTCTGCAGGTCAGCAGATGCATGGTCATAAAGGAACTGAACCACAAAAAAGGCAGTGGGTAAATAACAAGCAGAACTTTAGATACAGAACAGGTCATGATTTCCAAGGACCAGAAAACAAAACCCCTCAGGCTGAAGATCAAAGTAGAGGTTCCCAAGACAGGAATGATGATCAGGGAACTATGAGAATGAAAGCTAAGTCAGCTCAGGATAAAAGCAAGATTGTGGAGCAAGCTACAACTGCTGTACAAAACTGTGCTCCATTTGATATAGCCCAGATCCTCACTCAGGTAAAGGTCTCTGTTCCACTTATGGAACTCATGAAAGTGGAAGAGATCAAGAATAGAACAATATCCCTAATCTCAGGGGTACCTTTTCAAGTTAAGCAAAATGATCAGACCCAGGGTGAGAAACAGGTCATGTGCAATGAAGAAGATGAGACTCCTGAAGTCTATTTAGGAATGACCATGACAAAGTGTCCTTCACAGGTGGAACCATTTTATGTTTCCCTGGTTATAAATGGTAAAATAATTAGAAATTGTATGCTTGACTCTGGAGCATCCACAAATGTCATGCCTTTGGCTATCATGCAACAAACAGGATTAAAAATTGACAAGGCATGTGGAAAATGCTATGCAATGGATGCCAGAGAGGTACCAGTTATTGGAATCATGAAGGATGTGGATTTCAAACTGGCAGCATTTCCTGAAAAGAAATATAAGATGAATATAACAGTGGTTGACATCAAGCCACAGTATGGTATGCTGCTGTCAAGAAGATGGGCAGCACTAATAGGTGGAAGTATGCAGCTGGACCTGTCATATGCCATGATTCCAATGAATGGCAGGGATGTCAAGTTAATTAGGGAGCAGAGATCATCAGAGACAGTGGAAGACCAAGAAGCAAATGAACAGGTATGCTTTGTGGACACTGACTGTGATAACTTCAGGGTTGTCTCAGATGATACAGAAGATGAAAAGAAAAATGTCTGCACTGAAGAGCTAGATCAGCAAGGATTGTGGACCATGTTTTTTGATGGAGCTTGTGCAAAAGAAGGTTCTGGAGCTGGAGTTGTCTTCCTGTCTCCAACTGGTAAGCTCCTCAAATCCTCTTTCTTGCTGAGGTTTGATTGCACAAATAATATTGCAGAATATGAGGCTTTACTTTTAGGCCTGAATATTGCTCTCAAACATGGAATTAAGATGTTAAGAGTATTTGGAGACTCTGAGCTGATTGTATCCCAAATCAGAAATAAGTATGCTGCAAAGAATAAAAGACTGAAACAATACAAGCATGCTGTTTGGGATACTATTGAACTTTTTGATGCATTTTCAATTGGCTGGGTAGAAAGGTCAAAAAATGTTATGGCTGATTTCTTAGCCAATGTTGCAATAAGGCCAGATGACATCACTCTGTCAGGTGTCACAGATATAGAAGTTAAAATTAGGCCTGCCATACCAGAAAACATATGCAGTTGGCAAGTTTTTAATGATGATAGGGATTTGCTGAAATTTTTGCACTGCATAGATGAGTATGAGAACCAACAGGTTGATTTCCAGGCTTTTGTAGAAATTGTAGATGGAAAAGAGACTCTTGTAGGGAAGGAGATCATCCAGTTGAAGACTAACAAGATCCCTAGAGGGTTAGTGGCTTTGGAAAGAGCCTTTGACAGTAGAGACAAAATGGTCACAAGGACATCCCCCACAAATAAGGAGGATTTAGAAGAAATAAATTTGGGGACATCTCAGGCCCCTCAGAAGGTATATATTGGCAAACAGCTCAAACCACACATAAGAAGTATGCTGATTGCATTGCTAAAAAGGTATAAACATGTTTTTGCTTGGTCATATGAGGACCTAAAAGCTTATAGAGAAGACTTATTCCAGCATGAGATCCCACTGAAGCCTGAAGCTAATCCATTTAGACAGAGGCAAAGGCCTATAAATCCTACCTTAGCTCCCAAGATGCAGGAAGAACTCAAAAGGCTCAGGGATGCTGGAATAATTGTGCCCATCAGACATTCAACTTGGGTGTCTAACCTTGTCCCAGTCAGGAAAAAGAATGGTGATATTAGGCTTTGTGTGGATTTCAGGAACTTGAATGTATCCTCTTTGAAGGATAACTATCCATTGCCTAATATGGAAGCTATGTTGCAGAGAGTGACTGGTTGTGAACTCCTATCCATGATGGATGGATTTTCAGGATATAATCAGGTAAAGGTAAAGGAATCAGAACAATATAAGACTGCCTTTACTACTCCATGGGGAACGTATGTGTATGTTAGAATGCCATTTGGACTAACAAATGCAGGTGCTACATTTCAAAGAGCAATGGATGTTGCTTTTGCAGGGCTAATTGATTCAATCCTGGCAGTATATCAGGATGACTTGACTGCCTACTCAAAGAAAGAGGAGCAGCATTGTATGCATCTGGAGCAGATCTTCATAAGAGCACTAGAATATGGTATTTCTTTAAACCCAAAGAAGTGTGCCTTTGGAGTAGTTGAAGGAAAACTTCTGGGACATATTGTTTCCAAGGATGGAGTCAGGATAGATCCAGACAGAGTGGCAGCCATAGATAGGATCCAAATGCCAAAAACTGTGAAAGGAGTTCAGTCCTTCTTTGGACAGGTAAACTTTGTCAGAAGATTTGTTCCCAACTTTGCAGAGATCACAAGGAACATTTCCAAGATGATGAAGAAGGATGCAACTGTCAACTGGGAAAGGGAAGCAGCAGAATCATTTCAGAATATCAAAGAGGCAATTAAGATGGCCCCTGTTCTTAAATCTCCTGATTTTTCTAGGCCATTCCAGGTGTTCTCATTTGCTTCCTTTCATACTGTAGTTGCATGTTTGTTACAGAAAAATGAAGAGGGTTTTGAACAGCCCATTGCTTTCTTCAGTATGTCCCTGCAGGCCTCTGAGTTGAAATATGACATTATGGAAAAACAGGCATATGCACTAGTTAGAGCCATCAAAAGTTTCAGACCATACCTGGTAGGGTCATATATCATTGCATATGTACCTCATGCTGCAGTCAAAGACATATTCACTCAGCAAGAGGTGACTGGAAGAAGGTGCAGATGGATAAACAAACTGCAGGAATTCAACATAGACATACAGGTTACTAAGTTGATAAGAGGACAAGGACTAGCCAGGATGATGGCACAGTCAAACTTGGAAGCATGCCAAGTTAATGCAGTCCAAGATGAGAATGTAAGTGTATCAGGATCTGAATGGTATAAGGATATTGTCTATTATTTGCAAAATCTGAATTGTCCCTCCCATTTCAGTGACAATCAAAAGAGGACTCTGAAGCTACATGCAATCAGGTATGTTATTGTTCAAGGTGAGCTGTACTGGAAAAATCCTGATGGTGTGCTGCTGAGATGTGTGGATAAGAACATGGCTAACAATATTTTGATTGACATGCATAAAGGATTGTGTGGTGGCCATTATACTGCCCAAACAACAGCTCATAAAATTCTCAGGGCAGGATATTGGTGGCCCACTCTCTTTTCAGATGCATAGAGGTTAGTAAGAAAATGTGACCCTTGCCAGAGATTCTCAGGAAAGCTGAAATATCATGGTGCTTTACCCCTCAGAGCTGCACCTGTGGATGCTCCATTCCAGCAATGGGGAATTGATTTTATAGGGGAAATTGCAGACAAATCAAGTGGGGGACACAGTTGGGTTTTGGTGGCAACTGACTACTTTACCAAATGGATTGAGGCCATTCCAACTAAAAGAGCTACAAGTAAGGTGGTGACAGATTTCATACTAGAGAACATCATCATCAGGTTTGGAGTACCATCTAAAATAATCACTGATAATGCTATGTGCTTCAGATCAGGTGAGTTTGTTGATTTTTGCAACAGGTATGGGATAAGCCTGTCATATACATCACCATATCACCCACAAGGAAATGGTCAAGCAGAATCAAGCAATAGGAGCATCATGAAAATTGTCAAGAGGATACTGGACAAGAATAAAAGAGCTTGGGACTCAAAGTTGAATTTAGCAGTATGGGCTGACAGAGTGACTGTGAAAAGGGCTATTGGGAAGTCACCTTTTGAGCTGGTATATGGTACATCAGCTAGACTGCCCATAAACAATCTCCTACCAGTTTACAGATTCATTCAAGAGTATGATGAGGAGATTGAAGATCCCATGACAGAAAGGGTGAATCAGCTGGTTGCATTGGATGAAGACAGAAGGAGAGCCCACCAGATCAATCTCAAAAGACAACAGGATGTGAAATATCAGTTTGACAGGAGAGCTACAAAAAGGAAGTTTCAAGTTAATGATCTGGTGCTTATTTGGAATGCTAAAGATCAGGAAAAGGGTAAACATGGCAAATTTCAGCCCTTATGGATGGGCCCATATCAGGTTTGCAATACTCATGGGGAGGATTCTTATTTCCTCCAGGCCCTAGATGGTGAAATTCTGGAATTGCCTGTGCATGGCCAATTCCTTAAGTTCTATTTTGCATAATGACTGGTTGCTGTGCACATTTGTAAAATATGTATGTAGTGTAAATGCCTTGTACAGCTCGCGTTTTTTGGCTTTTTTGTCAGGTCTGCCCGGAGATCTGGTTCTCGCTGCAGGTTTTCACCTGCACGTCCCCATTCGGAGCCACTGTTGACACTCATTTTGACCAGGGGTTGATTTGTCATGATCAGGAGGTTTCTTCATTTGAAGCCTTTATCTTCTTGCCCATTTTTTCTAAGTGTTGGATCTCCTCAGCATTTTTCAACTGCAGCATCATGTTTTCCTGAGGAGGAGATCATCATCATCATCTTGTCTTCGATGATGATCTGCATCATCATGTTCCTCGTCGACTTGTTTTTCAACGTCATCATCATATTCAGTCATCGGGTGATGTTTGGGTTTTTATCATGATGATGCTGCCGAGCTACAGTGCGCCCTGATCTGCTTGCGAGGGTGATGTTTCAAAGTCTCCGATGATCTTCCATTTATCACCTTGCGCGAGCATGATGATGATGTTGCTTATTCTGTGAATTGCTCGACCTAACTTGTTTTTTTCCTAAGGGTCGTGTTCATCATCATCATATTTCCAGTTATCATCCTGCTGCTTGTGGAGGTCATCATATTTTCTGCCTTCATGATATTTCGCGGGGGTGATATTTTTATCATCGGGTGATCTTGGTTAACATCATCCTGATGATGTTGTTGAGGAGTTGTAATTGCGACCCGATATTCACTAGGGTCATCATATTTTGGAACGTCAGGATGATCTTAGTCAATATCATCCTGATGATGTTGTATCACTTCTTGTTCGTTGTTTCTTCATCCTGATGATGATGACGTCATCCGTATATCAGGGTGATATTTTTCTTTCTGCCTATCTGCATCATGATATTCGCGAAGGAAGGGGTGATGTTTTCATATCACCCGGATATATGTTTGTTCGAACATCATGATGATGTTGATATCAAGGAGATATCCGCCTGCTGGTTTCGCGTGTTATCTATTGAGGGTGATCTTTTCAAGCAGCATCATCATATTCAGTTTTCGCCCTGATCTTATAGAGGAGCTACAGTGCAACCTGATATTTGAACATCAGGAGGATATTTCCAAATATCCGGTTGTCTTCCGAATATCATGATGATGTTAATATGATGATGACGTCATCAAGGTCCGCGGGGGTCATATTTCTAACAACTGATCATCTTGAAGAGACCTCCTGATATTTGCAAACATGATGATGACGTCGTCCGGATGTGAGGAGGTGCGCAGTAGGCGGATATGATGATGACGTCAGCAGGATATGATGATGACGTCATCAGGATGTTCATCGGCCAGACTTTTGTTATAAGCTCAGCAGGAGGATGTTCCTCCGGAGGATCAGGTTGTGCCGATTATCATGAAGGTTATATTTCAAATATCATGATGACGTCAGGGTGATTTTTCGAACAACAGGATATCATGCTGCTGGAAGATGATGATGATGAAGTCTATACTAGTGTCGTCAGGAGCAAAAGCACCAACATGATATATGCTCATGACCTAGTATATAAGGTGTTGTTGAGGTCATCGCGGGGTGCATGTGGGATATTGTTATCCTGCATTTTCAAATATCATGATGATGAGTCTCGGCGGGAAAAGCTTGCGATGGTCTGTATGATGATTTTCCCTAGGCCGCGGGTTGGTGCGCCATTAATGGCGATTGTTGCAGAGGTGTGGGCGATGGCGTGGGTCGATCTTGTACCCGACTGGAGGTGTCAATCAGCGGATGATGGCGCAGGGCTCGAGAAATCTTCCTGTCTCCTCCCCTACCTGCTGCATTCAAGTTTGGGCGCCAATCCGGTTGTGTTTGAGCGCCATTTTCATGATACTGTGTATCTGGCGAAATTCTGGTCAACATTGTAATTAATTGCTGAGCACCTACCTGGCTGTTATAAGCAGGTTGTGTTGTTCATTTGTTGTTGTTGAAAGTTGATGATTTTGGCTCTGTAATGCATGACAAGCTGATCTGGTTGTTCTGTACAGCTTACCTGTGAGTTTATGTATCTCTTGTTGTTTGTTTTTGGCATGAACCCACTGATTTCATGATTAAACTTATATGAGAAGTGCTGTTTGGCATGTGTTGTGTTAATTCTGTCTCCAGTATTGCATGTACTCTTCTTCTGAATCTGGATGTTTGGTAATGTTTAGATTCTAGAACATAGAATTCCTATGTTGACTGTCTGATCTTCTGACTTCTACTCAAGGGGTAGATTAAACTGTTTTCAGGTTGAACATTCGGAAGGGTATACTGCAGTAGGGATACCATAAGTAGAGATAACCTAACACTTTGTATTGGGAGATGCCTGTAAGGCAGGTATCACATATATCCCCTTGAAATCCAGTTTTAGTTGTTTATGCTAATCATTCATAGGTGTATGTCTATTGACTCCAGGCCCTGGATAGGCACCAATCATGCTTTGTTTTGTGTTATAACCATATCCAGCTTTGCATCCACACTTAAACTCCAAAGCAAAATCTAAAACCAACATTAGGACATTAGAGTTAGTTTTAGGAACCTCAGTCCTCTGTCTACAACTGCAAATAGGCCCAAAGCTAGCCCCTTTGCCCTTATCTTTCAGTTTTGGTCTACTTACAGGAGGACTATCTGCTTTCTGTCAACATCCCAGCCTTGCATGCATATCCTCATGGATGTTGAGTAGGGAATACCCCCCTAGGTCATGCAGAGCCTGAAGAAGAAGAGGAGATAAAATATAGAGTCTATCTCCTACACTGTTGGCCCCCTGGCCCAAAGATCCTGTTGATCACTGATGGCTACCTTGTAGGGATATCTGGGAATAAGCATCCAGTCTGGGAAAAAGTCAACAATGGGTTCGGTGATACCATCTTTTCTTGCACCGAGTGGACCGTGTCCTTCATACCCCATTCTTTGTAGCATTTGGAATCCTTGACCATATTGTTCAGTTTGTATAGTGGTGTGATGGTCTTGTTGTGTTGATGAATTCCCTTCATCCTTATATAACCATTGCAGGATATTGTTTTCATCGCTCTCATCTTCGAGGCTTCCCCATTTGATAAACGGACCTTTGGTAGTTTTGTTTGCTTTGGATTTGTTCAGAGTAGGTCTTCCATAAGATCTAGGGGATAGGAAGAGTTGTGCCAAACAGAGGGATTGAGAGATTATGTACTCACCCAAGCCCTTATCTTTGAGTCTGAGGCCAGGTTGGGATGCCTTTGAAGTGGAAGCAAGTGAAGCTAGGTCAACATGAGATGAAGATAAAGTAGAAGCACGGTTGTTAGGAATCACAACTTCATGTTTAGATTGAATGGAATTGCAGTATTGAAATGGATTAGGATCACCTTGGATGGTGATCTCTTGACCTTCATAAGGGAACTTGATACACTAATGGTATGTTGACGACATTGCTTTTAGAGCATGTATCCATGGTCTCCCAAGAAGAATGTTGTACGCTAGCTCCATATCGAGGACTTGGCAAGCCACATCTTTTACTATAGGTCCCACTCTGATTGGTAAAGTAACAATTCCCTTGGAAGTTCTCTCCTCATCATAGGTTTTGATAGTGATTTTCTTTTTTGGATCAATAGCTTTCTCCTCAAACCCCAATGCAAGGTTTAGCTTCAAGGTGCAAATATTCAAACCAGCTCCTCCATCAATTAGGACCCTTTTTATCTTGTTTTTTGTGGATGAAGGCTTCGATATGAAGAGAGGCGTTATGAGGTTGGGTTATTGACATATCATCCTTTTTAATGAATGATAGGGAGTGAGGTGACCTACCATGGTTTGAAACTGTTCTTCGGTGAGGTTCGTTGGGATGGAGGCTTCTAATAAAGCTTTCTCAAGTATGGCCCTATGGGACGGGGACAGACGCAGAAGTTCCAGAATGGAGATATGTGCAGGTGTCTTATGAAGTTGATCCAGGCTACTGTATTGATTAGTTGGAGTGGTGGGGGCTCCTCTAAGAGTGACTCTATTACTGTGGGTGGTAACATTACAATCTGCATCTTTGTTTATAGTGATCACATTGATGCGTGAATCATTTTCTGAGATATGGTTAACAACATAGTCAAAGCTGACGTTTGTGTAATTGGCGTTGTTAGTTCCACTGTTGTTTTGGTTGGAAGGCCCTCCCTGCTCGTAGTTGGGAAGAGGATCCTTGAATGCCTGGTGATCATTATTAGAGGTATGTCCATCAAGTGACACTTTGTTTTTCTCGATCAAATCTTGGATAGTGCTTTTGAGTGCAATGCAGTCGTTGGCTTTGTACCCCTTGTTTCGGTGGTACTCATAGAAATCGTTGTCATTCCACCAAGGAGGTTTGACTTTTGGTTCATATTCCTGTGCCGATGGAAGTGTTATGATCTTACTTGTGATTAACTTCCATAGGGCGGTTTCCAATGATTCTCCCAAAGGTGTGAATTTTCTCCTAGGTTGAAAATTTGTAAACCGTGATTCAGTGTTTCTTGGTTTGTTTTGTGGGGGGTTGTTTTGAGGAGTTGATAAGTTGAAGATTGGTTATTTTGGTGCTGCATTCTTGGTATCTACCACCCCATCGTTCACAATGTTTTTGTTCTTTTTCTAGAATCTTAGTTTATCTACGTTGGTATTGGTACTAGGAGTGTCCTTATAAAGTTTTATTTGGCCCTTTGCGATTACAGATTTTTCAATGATTAGACCCATCTTAATGAACTTACTAAAGGAAGTAGGACATTGGATTTGTATTTGATAGCTTAGGTCAGTTTGTAAGTTATGGACAAACATTTCCAACATTTGTCTCTCAGGCATTTGATGTGGGCACTTACTTGCTAGCTGTCTCCATCTTTATAGGAAGGTAGCAAAAGATTCCCCACCTTTTTGCATGGTGTTGCAAAGGTTCAAGATTGAGGTGTCATTCTCAATATTGTATGAGAAATGCATGACAAATTTGTCCACAAGTTCGTTAAAGGTTCTAATGCCGGGTGGTAGTCTAGAAAACCACTCCATGGCTTGTCCTCCTAAGCTTCTTGGAAACAGTGGCATAAGGTAAGTATCATTGTGTGTGACTTCAAGACAAGCAGTGTTGAATTCCCTAATGTGGTCCCTTGGATCACCCTTTCCTCGATATTTATCAAATTTTGGCACCTCAAATTTAGAGGGGAAAGGTATCATGATCAAGGTTCTGTCATAAGGATATGGTGAAATATCTTCTAGGGAGTAATGCTTAGTTGATGCTCCTATTTGCATGTCTGTGAATTGTTTTTGTAAAGCTTGGATCTATTGGGTCATTAAGCTTAAGGCATCCGTGGAATCAATGGTTGCTTTCCTTTTGTCTGCGGGTATTTCCTTGTGTGTGCTTCCCTCGGGGTTTCTTTCCTCCTCAGGTTCTTTTAGAGATTCTATGTCAAAATATTTAGGGATCTTGACTCCTAGATGTGCTAGGTGTAGAAAGAATTTGGTAGGGTCTTGGGCAAGTACCTTATCAATTATGCGTTGAAACCTTCGGTCTTGCTATGTTTGGAGGACCTCTTCCATAGAAATTTCCTCATCACTTTTGAGAGAGGTTGGGATAGTTTTCTCAGCCATTTCAATCTATTTTTGTTTTTGTAACCTTGTTAAGACCATGCAAGGTGACTAGAGATGGGATGGAGCGAGTTTGAAAGTTTTGAGCAAGGTGCTAGAATGTGTGAAGAGTTGAACAGGGTTCTCCTTAGATCAATTGGTGTTAAACAAGTTGGGTACACAAAATGATAGTCGAAGTAAGGATGATAGAAATTCGTTTACTTGATGTGGACTAGTCTTGCACAAGCCACTAGTGGAGTTTCGAGAGAAAAGGATAAGTGATCCTTGATAGTGGAGACTCACTAGGTTTGTTTGAGGTTTGATGCGATCAAGAATAGCTTGGTTCTAACCTTGTTGGATTTTGGAATAATTTTGTGAGATTCTAGATGATGTGGCATGGGAAAAGTAGCTATGGTGCAGAAGAAGAGAGAAATGGTTAACTTGCATGATTTTAATCAGATCTTGGAACAATTGAGATAGGTTTGAAAGGGTTTTTGAAAAGTTTGACAATTTTTCTCTTGGGAGGTACGGACTAGCTCTTTGGATTGTATGCACATCAATAAATTCATCAGAACAGAGTGTAAAAGTGCCACATGTCAAAGCAAATACGCCAATCTCATAATTTTCAAATGCGCTGCAAGTCTAAGAAAATGCACCATAGGTAGCAGCAAATGTGCCATTCTGGTTTTTAATTTGAATTTGCAGAGTTTTTTTTGACACGTTTTTTTAAAAAAATCTATTTTTTGGTTGAAAACTTGGTCTTTTCTTGAATTTTGAATTTCAATTATGCCAAAAGACATAGCAAGCGCATAGAAGTTTTCATGATTTTTATCTTTTTGTTATTTTTTTGTATTTTTGGACTTTTTGACACAAGAACAAGTACAACCTAGGCTAGATAGGATAGTATTTGTTGAATCCCCTAGCTGTGCATATTCAAAGCATGTAGCTCCAAGATCTGGTAGCACCGGCTCCCCTCCATGACACTCACTTCTCACGCATCCCAGATCTGAGTTTCCTTAGGCTCGTAACCCCACCGAACCATAGGATTGTCCCTACTACCTCTACTAAGAATCACATGAATTGAGGCCGCTTCAAAGGTTCCACCTTTTGTGTCAACAAATAGGGGTTTTTGGTATACTAAACAAATGGATAAGTAGTCAAGGCAACCGTTCGAGTGGTTACATATGCGGCAGCACTACTCTCCATTATGGAGTCTCCCAGCCTCCAAGGGTTACACCTTGGAGGGTTTTGGGGGAGGTTGGTTGTTGGTGTAACACAGCAGCACTCGTTGTAGGAAGCTTTCGCCTCAAACACAGTTTATTTAAAGTGGATTGGTAGGGCTTGACTTTAGCCTATTTCCACTCAGGGTCATTCCCACTTGGACAGGGGAGCATCCAAGGGTAGGCCCCTCTAAAGGTTAAACACAAAGAATAACAAGTCTAGCATTTTGGTCACGCATTAAAGGGGAGAGCATAAGCCTATTGTCATTCGACAAACACAGAAGACAATGGTTAATCCAATCCTAGTTAAAAGGAAACAAACTAAATGTGCTATCTACTTGGGCACTCACGCATTTGTTAACTTTGAAGTGTTTAAAGATAGCAATGGTTCATTTCCGTTTGTGAGATAGCAATGTTCTAAACTAGGAAAGATAGTAATAATGCAAAGATAGCAGTGGTTTAGTTACTATCCTCCTAGTTAAAGGCTACGTGAGATTTGCATGCATGCATTTTTTTTACTTTTTGCCCTAATTAATCTAAGATGAATTAATTAATGCAACTAAATGATCTATCTAGCTCCTAATCTTGCAAGGCAAATGTTAGCGTTAATCAAAAAAATACAAGAATTCCTAAAATCATAGTGACATATCATATGCACCACTTAATAGTCTGTATGCACAAAAATAGTGACTATAAGCATCGTTTTACAAATGTGCTAAGACAGATGTCAAAAGCATAGGAATAAGAGATAAATGCGTTAATTTAACATATGCATTGTGAAAATGTATGTAAGCACCATGAGGTAGGGTGTATGCGCCAGGATTCTGCAGGCGCTGGAACAGGAAGTGTATGCATCATCTCAGAGGATGAATGCACCATAGTACTGCAGGTGCTGGAACATAAGGTAAAAGCATCGGTTCAGAGGTTGTTTGCGCTAGAAGTCTGTATGCACCGTAATAGGAGGTAAACATGCCAGTTCAGAGGTTATTTGTGCCGGAAGTCTGTATGCATTGTAATAGGAGCTAAACGCACCAGCTCAAAAGATGTATGAACTAGATGAAGCTATCAGAAGCCTGTACAAAACCTATATGGAACCTATCACTAAGAAACTCAGATTTTTGGTTAGATTAGGGGCAAGAGTTCCACAGTGGGTGCCTGAAATGTTATGGGTAAAATGGGATGAATAAACTAATTATAATAAGCCCAAAACATCAATGGAATGTGTAGATTAAAAGGATTTAAAATAAGAGAGAGATACTTACAACCTTTTACCTTACGATTTCCATTGTTTGCCTATTCTTTCTTGATCTTTCGGTGATGAAGATGGCCCTCAGGAAGCTTGCTTCTTTGCTTCGATTCCTTAAGATGACAAGGAGAAATGGCTCAGATATTTGTTGTATTGAAGATGAGCTTCAACACAATGTGAATGGATGATAGATGAAGTGATGTACAAATGGGGGTGCCAATGGCGCGCTATAGATTATGCAGCATAAGTTTACTCGAAAGTTGGATATGTGAAATGGAAGAAGAGGGTTGTATTTATAGAGTTGTGTGAGAGAAGATCAATGGTGGAGAAGAAATGAGATGATCAACGGAGGAGAATGTTTGAGAGAACGTAAGTTAGCTATTTTCTTGATGAGGATGAGTTTTTATTTCTTAAATTAGAATATATTTTTCTAATTTAAAAGCTTTGTTGATAAAATAGATTTGCTTTAAATCAGTTAACTCAGCTTTTTCTTTTGTATGACAAGAAGAATTTATTTTTGAAAGATTTGAAGATTTTTTAGAAGATAAGAAAATATAATTAAATAAATAAATTTATTTAATTACTTGCATATGGTTTTGGAAGAATAAATAAAATATTTGAATATATATATATTTTTTTGGAGATTTAATTTAAATAAATTTGCATTTTATTTAAATTTAGAAGAATGGTAAAATAAATATTTAAAATATTTATTTAGGTAGAGTCATGTCATTTTTAGGTGTATACACTCTCCACTAAAGCAGTCAATATGCTAAGATTAGCTATAACAAGTAATCTCGGGCATGAAGAGCACAAATGATAATCTAGTCGATCCAATAACAAGTAGATCAGTCTCAGTTAGATAAGATCTCAATGTCTATGTAACTGGAAATCGCTTCCTCGACATGAGGACATCATCTAACTCCTGCAATCAAACAAGTGCATGTTAATCAACCAGAACGGACTAAACTGTAAATCTATTTATCCAACATTAAAAACTTAGTTATTTCAACAAGAAAGCAATCCTATCATCTCTCTAAAGATTCTATCAATCTCAGAGGCATCCATCGCACTGTCAACTTCATCAAATTTCTAAGTGTTTTGATCAACTAAACTCATTTGCATAGTTCTGCCTGTCATATGCGCAAAATTAACTCATAAGTGCAAATTTACATTGAATGCATAGCTTTACACTACATGCGTAGCAATGCTCGTTGTAAGTGCAACATTATCTTGTTTGCGCAAAAATAATTCACATGCACAGTACTCTGTCTTGTATGTGCAACAGCATATTTCTTGCGCAAGAAGATTTTAGAAGCGTAGTAGAACGTTGAGTGTGTGTTATCCCTCTTCTCTTGTGCTGCATCATTTCATTTGTACAGTAGTAAAATTTGAATGCAAAAGTTACACACATGCATCAATTCCAGTGTCATTTGCACAGAATCGCAACATATGTGCGGTATCGCATGTCATATGTGCGCTACTGGATTTCATAAATGCACCTAACCTAGAAATGAAGGGGTACTTACTGGTGGCCTGTAGTCTACTAGATGGTTGAACCGTCGGATCCACTCGAATTGATGAAGCTCAATAGGAAACTATTGCATCTTCACTGGCTACTCTGTGCTAAAAAGGCTCTGATCTCCTACAAGCTCTCTCTCAAAGACAAGTGTGCAAATGACTAGGAATCTGACCCCACACTCCTATATATAATGCATGGAACCCTAATGGGAGGTGCTTGACCTTGTCCATGCTAGGGCATGATTTTCACCTGGTTTTTCTTCCATGTCAACCAATTTCTTCACCAAACTATCTAGTCAACCTTTCTCATCATGAGATTGTCTGTCATCATGTCGTTAGTTTCTTCCTGTCCAATCTCCCGAGGGGGCATCCTATCATCATAAACCTGTACCAGGGGCAAACAGGGCATGTATTGTTAGACTTAGGGCACACAACTAAGAGGGGGGTGAATTAGTTGTACAAAACTTTCATCTAATTAAACACTTAATTCCACTTTGCAATTCAGCAGCATAATAATAAATTAATCATGGAAGCACAATGCAATAAATCAAGAGTAGAAACACATCAACATATGAGACACCAAGATTTTGACGTGGAAAACCCAGTTAAGGGAAAAACCATGGGGTGATTAACCCAAGATTGTATTCTTTGTTAGAAGAATAGAAAGAAAAAAATGGAACATGCCAATTAGGGCTCACTGCTCAAGCACACTGCTCACAAGAGGCTCACTGCCTACAAGAGACACACTATCTACAAAGAAATAAGTATCACCTACTTGAACTAGAAAATAGCATCTTCACCATGCTTGAATCAATTCCATTTAAGCCCAATACTCCTGCTCTGCCTTTCACTCTTCTCCTTGCTACCACACTCTCATCACTACAAGGACAAATTTGAGATGACTTCGCAAACCCTTATTTATACAAGACATCAACTTAGGAATGATCATATAAGTTGGCAAACATCAACAAGAACATCTGCAAGATATACAACTCATCCAGTTAGCCAGTCTCAGGAAGAACACTATCATCCAGAAGTTATTCTTCAATTCCAGGCTTCAACACTAATGTGGACTACCAAAACAAACTAGACATGATCCAAAGATCATGACAAGCTTGTCTAAATCACCAAGAACCTCCACACTTCATCTGCTTAGTGAAATCCTTCTCTTCTTCATCTGGAACCTCAAGAACACAGTCTGTCATCACTGTCACAAAATAATAGATGCTTGCGGACCTTCAAACCACAAACCAATCGAGTTGACACTTCACAAAGACTTCCTCAACACTCCCTCAAATCCACAGAAGAGGACAATGCATTTCTGGATCTCACCGGACCTATCTGTAACACTCTGTTACCACTGAACACCTGCCAGAACCAGCTTTACTTGAACAACCACAACTTCTTCAGATCTTCATGCGGACCTCTAAAATCTCTATTGGGCCACCTTAAGACACATATCTCCAAACCCTTTAAACCGCATCCTCTGATCCTCATTGTATCTTGGACTTTTACCTTACTGTCTTCCCTGTTCTTCTCTGTTCCTGATTGAGACTAATTTTCTCAATATCCTCAACACTCAGCTCATCTAATCCTTATCATTAATGCAACAGGAGTATGTTGACATCAATGACAACACCAGTTTGGCCCATACTTGCAACAATCTCCCCCTTTGTCATTAATGTCAACATATGATGTGAAAAACTATTTTAACCATCAAGACAAGAACTTCTCCTTACTGTCACAACTCCCCCTATCAACAACAACCATTTACATGTCTTCTCTCCCTTTACTGCTCCCCCTTTGATTAGCAACCACTTGTTTTTCACATGTCTTCTCTCCCCCTTTGACATTAATGGCAAAGGGCACATACTTGTAATTCCACCCCTTCAGAATCATACCTATTGCTCCCCCTGAGTAGCAGCTCCCCATCATCAATCTGGATCACAAGATGTGACTGTGATATCCACTAGACTGATGCACATCAGTGCACCTTAGTTCATCACCGGAGGGACAATAGCCCCTAACTTCTCCTTGAGAAAATCAAAAGAGTCCTTAGGTAGAGGTTTAGTAAAGATGTCTGCAATCTAATCCTTGGAAGGCCCCAACTCTAATCTGACTTCATTCTTGTTCACTTGCTCTCTCAGAAAGTGAAACTTGAGGGATATATGTTTAGTCTTTGAATGCAACACCGGATTCTTAGATATGTTTATTGCACTTGAATTATCACAGAAAATTGTGATAGGTTCCTCATACTCCACTTTGATATCTATTAGCATCTTCTTCATCCATAAAACTTGAGTGCAACTATCTACTGTTGCAATATATTCTGCTTCAGTTGTAGACAGAGATATTGCCTCTTGTTTCTTGCTTAGCCAAGAGACCAATCTCTTCCCCAAAAAGAATGCTCCACCACTGGTACTCTTCTGGTCATCCACATCCCCTGCCTAATCTGCATCTGTATATGCATGAAGAGAGAAATCATGATCCCTAGGATACCACAAACCATACTCAACTGTCCCTTTTAGATATCTAAAAATCCTCTTGATTGCCATGACATGAGATTCTCTACGATCAGCCTGGAATCTAGCAACAAGACCAACAGCCTGCATAATGTCTGGTCTAGTTTGAGTGAGATACAACAATCCTCCAATCATTGACCTATACTTTGTCTGATCAGCCTTAGGAGACTCATCATCTTTGCTCAATTTACATCCAGTTTCCATGGGAGTATTCATTGGTTTTGAGTCTTTTGTCCCAAATTTCTTCAACAATTCTTTCACATATTTGGTTTGAGAAATGAAGAATCCTTTCTTTATTTGAGTGATTTGTAGACCCAAGAAGAAATTCATTTCACCAAGCATGGACATCTCAAACTCACTTTTCATTTGATTTGTGAAAGTTTTACATACTATCTCTTCCTCCAAAAATGATATCATCAATAAACACTTCAACAATCAAGATGTTTTCATGATCAATTTTGAAATACAAATTACTGTCAGCAGTACCTTTGTTGAAACCAATCTTTAAAAGATGCTTATCCAATCTTTCATACCAGGCTCTTGGGGCTTGCTTCAGTCCATACAGTGCCTTCTTCAACTTGCAGACCATATCACCATGATCAGACAATTGAAATCCATCCGGTTGCTCTATATACACTTCTTCCAAGTCACCATTCAGGAAGGCAGACTTGACATCCATCTGATATACCTTGAAATCCTTGAAGGCAGCAAAGGCAAGAAATAATCTAACTGCTTCAATTCTTGCCACTGGAGCAAAAGTTTCTTCAAAATCAATTCCTTCTATTTGAGAATAGCCCTTGCAGACCAATCTGGCTTTATTTTTTATTACTTCACCAATTTCATTCAGTTTGTTCCAAAAGACCCATTTTGTTCCAATCACATTCTTGTTTCTAGGTCTGGGAACAAGATCCCAAGTGTGATTTTTCTCAATTTGCACCAGCTCTTCCTCCATTGCTTTAGTCCAGTTTTCATCATTGCAAGCTTCATTCACTGTCTTAGGTTCAATCTTTGAAATCAGACAATACTCTTCTGAATCTTGAGCAATTCTCCTTCTTGTTTGTCCTTTGCTTTTATCACCTATGATCTGATCTTCAGAGTGGTTCAGTCTTACATACCTAGGAACTTTGGGAATTTCTTGCACTTCTGATTCTTGATCAGGCTCATTGAAACTCATCTCTTCTTCCTGGTTTACCGGATTAGTTTGAATCTAACTTTCAGAAGAGGCTTGGGCTCCTTGAATCAAAACACCATTCTGATCATCTTCATCATATTCATAAAATCTTGAGGGTTTTTCAATTCCCTCATCAACCTTCACATTTGTACTTTCTATTATCTTTCTCAATCTCTTGTTATAACACTGGTATGCTTTGCTTTGAGTAGAGTAACCCAAGAATATTCCTTCATCACTTCTAGCATCAAACTTTCCTAGATCTTCATCTCTTTTAATGTAACATTTGCTACCAAAAACTCTAAAATACCTCATAGTAGGAGTGATGCCAAACCAATGTACATAAGGAGTCTTACTAGTATTGCTTTTGATTTGAACTCGATTGAGAGTATAGACTGCAGTGCTGATAGCTTCTCTCCAATAGATGTGAGGAACATTTCCTTCCATCATCATGGTCCTAGAAGCTTCCTGTATGGTCCGCTTCTTTATCTCCACTACTCCATTCTACTGTGGAGTCCTAGGAGTAGACAACTGTCTCTTTATTCCATGTTTCTCACAGAACTCTAAGAATTCACTGGATGTGAATTCTCCACCTCTATTAGACCTCAGACATTTTAATTTTAATCCGGTTTCATTCTCTACCATACCCTTGAATATTTTGAAGTTTTCAAAAGATTTTGATTTCTCTTTCAGAAAAGTTACCCACATCATCTGGGAATAGTCATCAATTAGTAAAATGAAGTATTTATCACCTTGCATACTCCTGATTCTTGCCGGACCACAAAGATCAATATGAACTAAGTCCAATAATCATGTAGAAGACAGTTCCTTAGTCTTGAATGTGACTCTGTTCAGCTTACCCAACTGACATTCTTTGCACAAGCTATTAGTAGGTTTCACCAATTTTGGAAGATCTCTTACAGCACGAGTGTTGCTTATCTTGATGATATTATCAAAATTCACATGACATATTCTCCTATTCCATAGCCAACTCTGATCAACTTGAACAAATAAAAAACTTTTACCAGTACCAACCAAGTGGAAGATATTACCTTTAGTTTGGGTATCAGATGCAATCTAAGTTCCGGAGCTTTCAAAGATCTTGCATTTTCCTTTCTTGAACTGGAGATCATAGCCTTTGTCCACCAACTGTCCAACACTGAGAAGATTGTGCTTCAAGCCTTCAACATATAGAACATTACCGGTTTGGTTCCTTCCATCAAAAGAAATAGTTCCTCTTCCTCTGATTCTACCAGCAGAATTATCACCAAACTTCACTACTCCTTCATACCTTTCCAAATCTATGAAATTATTTTTGTCACTAGTCATATGGTGAGAGCAACCACTATCAATGACCCAATCATCCTTTTCTTCAACTTGGGCAGCCAGAGCTCTTTCTACAACTTTATGATTGACAGATACAGAGGATATTGGTTCTTCTTCTTTGATGGCAATAAACACCCATTCACTACCGGATTTGTTTCCTATTTTTGATTCATCATCTGTTACTCCTTCATTATCATATTCTTCATGAACATAGTAACAATTCTTTTGGAACCTTGATCTATTAGGATTTGGCCTTGAAAATCTTTCCGAACATCTTGAGGCAAAATGACCAGTCTTATTGCAGTTAAAACACTTAAAAGACAATTTTCCTTCATACTTACCGGATCCTCTTAGCAGTCTCTTTGCAATAAGGGCTTCAAGTTGAGTAGTTTCTACTTCTTCTTCTTCTAGGTCTTTTCTTACTTTTTCATACCATGACAGTTTCCTTGATGAGTTTTCTCTTGGATCAAACCTTTGTTTACCTTTTACAGAGGCACTGGCTTTGAATGCAGATTCAATCTTTGGGGGATCATCTCCAAACTTGGTCATTTCAAATGCAGCCAATTTGCCAGCCAATTGATCTCTTGTGACAGTTGTATGGGCTCTAAATTCATCAATGGCAGCAACATTGATTTTGTAAGAAGCAGGAAGGGATCCGATAATTTTGCCACCAATCTCATTTTCATTCAAGACTCCACTAGCATTTCTAATTCCACAAACAAGATCATTTACTCTTGGCATAAAAGTAGTAATATTTTCATCATCTCTCATCTTCAAATTTTCAAATTTTCCTTTCAAACTCTGTAAACTTGCACATTTAACATACTGGTCTCCTTCATGCAAAATTTCCATTTTTTTCCAAATCTCAAAGGCAGTTGGTAGGTCAATAACATTTGAGAGCTCTGAATTAGATAATGCGCTTAGAAGAGCCTCTATAGTCCGCAGATTGTTTTCAGCATCCGTGATTTCACATTTAACATACTGGTCTCCTTCATGCAAAAGTTCTAGTTTTTTCTAATTCAAGACTCCACCAGCATTTCTAATTCCACAAACAAGATCATTTACTCTTGGCATAAAAGTAGTAATATTTTCATCATCTCTCATCTTCAGATTTTCAAATTTCCCTTTCAGACTCTGTAACCTTGCACATTTAACATACTGGTCTCCTTCATGCAAAAGTTCCAGTTTTTTCCAAATCTCAAAGGCAGTTGGTAGGTCAATAACATTTGAGAGCTCTGAATCAGATAATGCGCTTAGAAGAGCCTCTATAGTCTGTAGATTGTTTTCAGCATCTGTGATTTCATTTTGGGTTTTCGAACTACCCTGTGGAGGTACATACTATGTTGTAACCATAGTCCAGTACACCATTCCCATACAATGCAAGTGACATTTCATACGACCTTTCCAAAGATTAAAATTGGTTCCATCAAACTTCGGACAATCCTTCTTGTAAGACGACATCATGGATCTCCTCAAGTGGTTAAGCTCCTTTTAGAGGAACTTAGCTCTGATACCAATTATTAGACTTAGGGCACACAACTGAGAGGGGGGTGAATCAATTGTACAAAACTTTCATCTAATTAAACACTTAACTCCACTTTGCAATTCAGCAGCATAATAATAAATTAATTATGGAAGCAACATGCAATAAATCAAGAGCAGAAACACATCAACACATGAGACACCAAGATTTTGACGTGGAAAACCCAGTTAAGGGAAAACCCACGGGGTGATTAACCCAAGATTGTATTCTCTATTAGAAGAATAGAAAGAACAAAATGGCACTTGCCAATTAGGGCTCACTGCCCAAGCACACTGCTCACAAGAGGCTCACTACCTACAAGAGACACACTATCTACAAAGAAATAAGTATCACCTACTTGAACTGGAAAATGGCATCTTCACCATGCTTGAATTAGTTCCATTTAAGCCCAATACTCCTGCTTTGCCTTTCACTCTTCTCCTTGCTACCACACTCTCATCACTACAAGGACAACTTTGAGATGACTTCACAAACCCTTATTTATACAAGACATCAACTTAGGAATGATCATCTAAGTCAACAAACATCAACAAGAACATCCGCAAGATATACAACTCATCCGGTCAGCCAGTCTTAGGAAGAACACTATCATCCGGAAGTTATTCTTCAATTCTGGGCTTCAACACTAATGTGGACCACCAAAACAAACTGGACATGATCCAAACATCACCACAAGCTTGCCTGAATCACCAAGAACCTCCACACTTCATCTGCTTACTGAAATCCTTCTCTTCTTGGTCCGGAACCTCAAGAACATAGTCTGTCATCACTGTCACAAAAGAATAGATGCTTGCGGACCTTCAAACTATGAACCAATCGAGTTGACACTTCACAAAGACTTCCTGAACACTCCCTCAAATCCACAGAAGAGGACAATGCATTTCTGGATCTCACCAGACCTATCTGTAACACTCTGTTACCACTAAACACCTGCCGGAACTAGTTTTACTTGAACAACCACAACTTATTCAGATCTTCATGTAGACCTCTAAAATCTCTACTGGGCCACCTTAAGACACATATCTCCAAACCCTTTAAACCACACCTCTGATCCTCATTGTATCTTGGACTTTTACCTTATTGTCTTCCATGTTCTTCTCTGTTCCTGATTGAGACTAATTTTCTCAATATCCTCAACACTCAGCTCATCGAATCCTTATCATTAATGCAACAGGAGTATGTTGACATCAATGACAACACCGGTTTGGCCCATACTTGCAACATGTATCAACCGCAATAAAAAATTATTCTTTGAAACGTGTTAAAACACATTGTCTCAAAGAGGGGCCTATTCTTCCTCCAACCATCCCTATTCCAAAGGGCATGGTCTCTTCATGTCATCATGGTCAAAGGGCACTTTGTGACACTTGTTCCATAGTCCCTAGAATCTTTCCAACCTCTCTACAAATATGATCTCCTTGTTTGACCTTCTCTCTTGGGTCATTGTGAGCCTTGTGACATGTGGACTCATGTCACACCTTTCTCTCCACCATGTCAAGATGAGAGGAACATCTTCCCTCTTTCTCTCCCTCATCTCAACCAACTCAATCCTCACTGTACATCTCTCAAGACCAAGTCTCCACTGTTGAGATCTTGACACATGGATTTGCCCCCTCCTTGGCCTATAAAAGGAAGCTCATTCCCTCATTCTACAACACACAATCTATAGCAAAGTTACTCTGCAGAAATTCTAGCGTGCCTTTAGCAAAGCATCCATATTATTCATTGCATTATCTCCTATATCTTCATATCCATACAACCATGGCTTCAATCATCCATCCCTCATCCTCACAATAGTTGCATTGTAGGTAATCTCCATTGCATTTTATCCAACATACAACCATTCAAGTATTGTTATCTTCAACAGCGAGGAAGCACGCTTCTTAGATCTCTATTCATCAACAAGATCAATACAAGATAGGTGAACAATGGAAACTTCCAGGTAAATTAGTCAAGGTAAAATGTCTTTGTTTATTTGATTTGCATCATATTTCATTGAGATTATTGGATTATGAGTAGTTTAATATTGTTTACAATATTTCCACTAACAAGATCCATTACCGGTGACAGGGGAAAGAGGAGGCACATTGCCACCAAGAGTGCTAGTGCCACATCCCCAACCCTCTAATGACCCTTGCTCCAAAGACATTTGAACCACGATCTCAGCAGTGTCCACCTACGAGGGAAAAGAATCACACGACGACATCAAATCCACCATTAAATTGCAATCTCTAGAGCAGGAAACCTCAAGACCATGATCAATGAGGGGGAAACTTTCATTTGAAATATGAAGAGGATGCAAGAGTGAGTGGGAAGCATCCATGAGTGGGAGCGGAATTTCATAAAAAATAGTGCTTAAATTAGTGTTTGAATTGAATAATTTAATGTTAAATCTTTTGGTAGGTAAGAACAAGTCTATCTTTTCATGCCAACAAACTTTTGATGGTCGTCATCCTGTCACCCAACAGATCCCTATTCATCCATGACTCACAATTAGGGATTAAATTTGATGGTCAAATTTGCCTTTCAAGCAATTTTTAATGATGATTATCTATTCAAAGATGACATTAAAATACTAGGATATATTTTAGTATAAGTAAAATTTATATATAAACCAAATATATATATCATTATAATTCCATATAGATTTTGATGGTCTATCCAAAATCTCTCCTTTCATATGATATAATCTTTTTAAAATTATGATTGTATTTTACGGTAAAAATGTTTAAATACAATCATAAGGCCATCAAATTTAGGCCCTGCTCACAATGAGTTCATTGACATGGAAAATAAGAAGCCTTTCGAAAACCATAGAATGGACAGCGAAAACCCTAGAGTAGATCGCGAAGCTGAAACAGAAAGTTTCCACGAAACCCAAGAGCCATTTCCCAAGACGACAACAGTCAGTATTCCCAGGAAAACAGTGTTAGAAGACAAACTTTCTAGCTAGCATCAACAGACAACTGCGGGACCCAAGTGAGTAGGGCCAGACACTTTCCCTTCTTCTCTACTTTTTTATGTGCTTCTCTGGTGGGATGGAAACATGTGCAGTATTATATTGATTCACAAATAGACCCAACAACATTCTTGAAACATTAAGAATAGCAGACAACAGACCATCTTTTCTTTTCTTTTTTACAGTTCTTCCAAGTAGTGAAACTCCAAACACAAGGCAAGAGGCACCGCTGATAGTGCTAGCCACTGTGGCACCAAGGAAATAGAAAAATGGGGCCCTTGAGGGTTCCATTATAGAGAACAAAACTATGGTGAAACTAGGCATACATATAGACACACAAACAGAGAGGGAAAGCTGTTAGAATTAGGGCAGACAACTGAGAGGGGGGTGAATCAATTGTCTCAAAACTTTCACACTTTCTGCAATTAATTCTTCTCTACCACTTATTAACAAATTAATGATATAACCATGAAAGTATAAATCAATGACACATGAGCAAAAACACAAATAACACACTTGACACCAAGATTTTTAACGTGGAAACCCAGTTAAGGGAAAACCACGGTGGGGGTTAAACCACAAGAATTATACTCTATTAAAAGTATTACAAATGGGGAAGGCACATGCCTTCGGGCTCACTATCCAGAGCTCACTACTCAAAGAGGCTCACTGCCTACAGGAATGATCACAAGAAGATTACAAAATATTTGAACTGATGAATAGCATCTGCTAATGCAAGAATTCAGTTCTAGTTAAGTACAAACTACTAATCTAATACACTTCATCCTTACTTCTGTCTTGTTTACTATTCTACCACGATTTGGTCCTTAGATCTCTTCTTCTTTTGCAATTCTTTCTGCCTTTTCACACTTACACCATCATCATACACACACACACCAAAAGACTTGAATTCATCGACTATATATATCCACATCAATAAATTCAATCAACTGGTGTCGACTTCAAGGAAACTTAGAACTTTTATTAAGAACTCTACTCTGTCAGCTAAATCCATGCACAAATAACAACGTGGACCAAAAACTTGTGTTCTTAAATCATCGATCATGTCAGCCAATACCACTGATTGTCACTAATTGCTTATCCAACAAATTTTCTGTATCCAGACCAAGATGAAATACTAGGTCATCCTGTTCTTCTTTTGACTATGCTAACTGACTAGAACTTGATACTTAGATGCTTATAAGTTTTGAATCCTTCATCACTGGAGGCTAAGATTATGGATTTAGATAGTCCTGACAATCCTTATCACTCCTTTAGATCCGAGGCACACTATTATTTACCACCGGAGAGATCCAGACCAAGATACCGGGCCCTTCCACATGCTCTGTCTCTAACTCTGGACTTAGACAAATCCTCACTCTAATTTCTAGTATGAATAAATCATGTAATGCGGATGTGTAGGATAGACTTAGTTGCCATCAATGACGACACCTGTCACACATAGCAGTGTCTCTTGTCAACAATCTCCCCATTTGGCATTGATAGCAACACTTAGTGAAAAATGACTTAAGTGTCATAAAAACTCCCCCTTGCTAAGTACTTCTACTTTTCACTATTCTCCAATGCTCCCTCTTTGCTAGATTCCTCATTTTTCACTGCTCTTCACTCCCCCTTGGACATCAATAGAAAAGGGTGGGATCCATAAATCAAAAATTACACAAAAATTCTACATACCAGGCCGCATATGTCCAAACAATCCTTAAGTCCTATTTACATAAACTTAAGTATATCACCAAAACATTCTTCAATTATGCTAGCTCACTATCCCAGCTCTTCTTTATAGTGTTCAAAATTGAGATGTGGCCATTGAAAAGAAATGCTTTTGACTTTGTCGTCCACAGATCAATAGGATCACCTGATTGAGTTGTAGCTTGGGCTTCGATCAGGGCATTGAACATGGCTTCCATTTTAAGGGAAATTAGTCACTAGAGCTCACTCATCGTTGTCTCTATGCTCTCCTTTTCTTTTGTCAATTTCTTTATATCTTCAATTAGGCTGATTGTTTAACACTCTTGGCTCATCACTGATACTGTCAAAGGATCAAAAGATTGTGATACACTTGACAATTTTTCCATGGACTCCTTTATTTTTATTTCAGTGTCCTCTATAGATTTAGGACAAGACAAACAAAATTTATATACATTCCCTCCTTCTATAAGAGAATTTTGAATACTCTTTACACTAGCATCCAGCACCATTCTATCTACTCCAATCAACCCTTTTAGAACATCAAATCTTTTATCATTGAATTCATTTTGGACCTTGACCTCTGCAAGCTTTTCAAGAGATTCAAAATGACTACTTACATAGATTATCAAGTTCTTTAACTGATTGGAGGGGGATGCTAAAGAGTCCTTTTGGTATGTTGGCATGACTTTCTCCAAAATCCCTGATGCCAGACCAAGTAGCTCACTATCTTCTATGCGAGACTTCAAAATATCTTCTCTGGCCTTAGCTTGAGCAATGGAGGCCAATTTTATCTTCTACACCGGAGATAAGGTATCAAAATTTATTGGACCTTCTATTATGTCCTGATCTTCTTCAATTTGTTTATCTCTTTCCAAAATTTCCTTCACTGCTTCTGCAGTGTCTCGTGCCCAAAATGATGTTTCTGACTTCAGTACTTCAGGGCTTGCATCTTCTCCCTTTTGAGAGTAAACCATATTGTCCTATTCATCATTTTCACTCTTTTTCTCTACTTCTACCTTTTATGCACCTTCATCAAAAACATTCTTACTTTTGTCTATCTCAGAGATATCTTCTACATTCTTTTCCAGAGGATTTGGTGTATCCTCAGTGGTAGTTTTATCAGGTTTCTCAACATCCAGAATGGAAGAGTTGACTCCATCATCAGTTCCTTTTACTTGATCTTCTTCCACCATTTCTTTATCCTCTTTATTCAATGCTTCTTCTTTTGGAAGGGAGTCATCATCTACTCTAGTTTATTGCTCATCCTTCTGCAACTCTTCATTATTCATAATTGTTGCTTCCTCAGTATCAATCGGTTCTTCTGTGAACACATAGAACTTGTTCTTGTCCAGTGCTTTTCTTAGAATTTGTTCAGTTTCTTGGACAACTTCCTCTATCTATCCAATCATCAACTTATTCATCCCGGTCTTTCTTCTGAATTCACTCTTGACTTTTTTGAAAATTTTGTCTACTTCTTTTCTAGAGATCACTGGACACAAACTGGACAAAACATGTTCTCTCAACTCCATATCTTTTGAATTGGCAACTTCTTTTCTGATTTCCAAAATGTCTCTTAAACTCTTGGGAACATCTAATAAAATCTCTATCAGAGCTCGGTTGAATACATTCAAGTATTTGATAGTAGCATCTTCCAAAAGTCTATTGTCAGAATCATTGTAAAGATCATAAAATTTAGTCAGTGGCTTTAAATTCCCATCAATAGTGATTGACTTAACAATGTTTTTTCACAGAAGGGGTTGGCTTCTCAACATCAGCTTCTGACTTCTGCCTCTTATTTGTCATCTTGCTTTCGAAATGTTTCTCTTTAGACACTTTGACTGCTTTGGTGCCTGTCCTTCAGCTCTTTAAGCTCATCATCTAAATATGTCTTTTCTTCATCCTCCTTTTCCAAACTGCCATATGGCCTTTTTGCCATTACTTTAGTTCTTTTCTTTTCCTTACCAGATGATTTGTCTTCCAATTTCTCAGGATTGGTAGGTTTTGGGGGAACAAGGGTAGCAACAGAGCTCCTAGTGGTCCTTGGTGTGGAGGAGGATTCTACCAGACCACTTTCTTTTTTCTTATTCTGCTTCTCCCTCTCAACCTTTTTAGTTCTTTCCCTAAATTGCCTCACAACTTCCTTGGTGAGGCCTAGATTCTCGGCCAACTACTCAACTTCTTTCCTTATTTTCCTATTGGTTTCAGGTTTTCTAAACTCAACATGTAGTTTCATACTTAGCTCCTCATATGTCCCAAATCTTTCAACTGTTGTGTCCTTTGGCTTGCTCAAAATATGTTGAGCATACATGTTCAAAATTTTCTCATCTACCTCATACCCCATGGGCATGATCCAAACAATTCTAGGTTCTACTACTTGCATTAAACACTAATCAGTGTCCACCATGAAATAGATTTCATTCTTGTATTTCTCAACTACTGATTTAGGGATTCTTTCCCTAGAATGCATCATACTCTAAAAATTCTTGAAGTATCCCTGAATTGTAGTTTTCTATGCATTAGAGTCACCAATGCTATGTAGATGATCTCTTATCTGAATAGCAACCGGCCTGTCACTAGTCCAGTGCACACCCTTTACTCTAGGCACCTCATTCATGAAGTTGAAGAATAAGCATAGAACCAAAGAACCATATTTAAATATGTTTTACTTGTCTTTCTTGACTTTGTTCAGGTTCTCAACTAGTTGGTTCTGTAAAAGGTCACATAGGTCATAATCTGCATTTTCCTTTAACATTTGGTATGCAACATATATGATCATTCCAGACACAGAATTTTCCCTGCTAGAGTGATAAATCTTGTAATCAATTATCATTGAAGCAAACTTAACATCTGGATCAATAATGTCATTGATAGTCATTGCCCTCTTGTCAAATTTGGCACTAGTTACATAAGTTGCTATCTAGTTCTTTACAGATTTCAGTATGGGTAAACCACCAGTTGAATTTAACCCAGTTACAATCCTGATAGCATTTTTTGTAATCTTGAGTGGTTTCAACAACCACATAAACTCATTATGCATTCGACTCAAAACATATTAAACCCACTCACTCTCATTAAATGTCAGAAAATCAATGACCTATAGAAAATGTTTGCTTTCTAGGGATTTGTATTCCGGTCTCAAATCATAATTATCATCCTTTAGGTAGTTCTCAAACAAGTCTACCAATTTTAGGTTCTCAAATTCATCTACGGTACGTGAATGTATGCCCTAATATCCTCGACATGTAGTACTCCGTAAGGGACACCAGAAAATGCTCCTAATGGTTCAACTTCGACTGATTTGTATGGATGCTTCTTGAATTTTGGTCAGGCCCTTTTCGTTATATCAACAACAAGAGGAGTAGCCATCTCAAAAGATTACAGGTTCAAATCTTCATAGAAAAATACCTTTTTCTTCAGTGGAATTTAGGGTTAGCTGATGAATTTGTTGATTGCACTTCAGATCTATGAAATCTTAGCTCAGGTGCTCTTCTGCTTTCTCTCTTTGAATGCAAAGTGATTCAAGTGCTCAAATGAATGACCTTTTATCCTTCGCAAAACCTAATTTTTCATTGTAATAAATGCTCTGCCCTAAAACATCCAGTTACACTTATTTTGCATGCAGTCAATCTTTAATTTCTCCGCAATCAATCACATTGGGTCTATCTTTTCATGCCGACAAACTTTTGATGTCATCATCTTGTCACCCAACAGATTCCTATTCAACCATGACTCAAAATTAGGGATTAAATTTGATGGTTGACTTTGCCTTTCAAGCAATTTTTAATGATGGTTATCTATTCAAAGATGACCTTAAAATACTATGATATATTTTAGTATAAGTAAAATTTATATATAAACCAAATATATATATCATTATAATTCCATATAGATTTTGATGGTCTATCCAAAATCTCTCCTTTCATATGATACAATCTTTTTAAAATTTTGATTGTATTTTACGATAAAAATGTTTAAATACAGTCATACGGCCATCAAATTTAGGTCCTGCTCAGAATGAGTTCATTGACACAGAAAAATAGAAGCCTTTCAAAAACCTTAGAACAAATAGTGAAAACCCTCGAACGATCACAAAAACCCTAGAGTAGATCGCGAAGCTGGAACAAAAAGTTTCCACGGAACCTAAGAGATGTTTCCCAAGCCGACAGTGGTCAGTATTCCCAGGCAAACAGTGATAGAAGACAAACTTTTTAGCCAGCATTAGTAGACAACTGTGGGACCTAGGTGAGTAGGGCCAGACACTTTCCCTTCTTCTCTACTTTTTTATGTGCTTCTCTGGTGAGATAGAAACATGTGCAGTATTATATTGATTCATAGATAGACCCAACAACATTCTTGAAACATTAAGAACAACAGACAACAAACCATCCTTTATGTTCTTTTTTTTGGTTATGCCAAGCAGTGAAACTCCAAACACAAGGCAAGAGGCACCGCTGATAGTGCTAACTACTATGGAACCAAGGAAACAAAAAAAATAGGGCCCTTGAGGGTTTCATGATAGAGAACAAAACTATGGTGAAACTAGGCATACATATAGACACACAAACAAAGAGGGAAGTCCAGCTGTTGGAATTAGGGCAGACAACTGAGAGCCAGGGGGTGAATCAGTTGTCTTAAAACTTTAACACTTTCTACAATTAATTCTTCTCTACCACTTATTAACAAATTAATGATATAACCATGAAATTATAAATCAATGACACATGAGTAGAAACACAAATAACACACTTGACACCAAGATTTTTAACATGGAAACCTAGTTAAGGGAAACCCACAATGGGGGTTAACCCACAAGAATAATACTCTATTAAAAGTATTACAAATGGGGAAGGCACATGCCTTCAGGCTCATTGCCTAGAGCTCACTATTCAAAGAGGCTCACTACCTACAAGAATGATCACAAGAAGATTACAGAATGTTTGATCTAATGAATAGCATCTACTAATGCAAGAGTACATAATACTGATCTAATACACTTCATCCTTACTTCTGGCCTGTTTACTATTCTGCCATGATCTGGTCTGTAGATCTCTTCTTCTTTCGCACTTCTTTTTGCCTTTTTGCCCTTACACCATCATCATACACACACACACACCAAAAGACTTGAATCCATCAGCTATATATATCTGCATCAAGAAATTCAATCAACTGTAGTCAGCTTCAAGGAAACTTAGAACTTTTATTAAGAACTCTGCTTTGTCGGCTGAATCCATGCACAAATAACAACGCAGACCAAAAACTTATGTTCTCAAATCATTGATCATGTCAGCTAATACCACTAATTGTCACTAATTGCTTATCCAACAACTTTTTTGTATCCAGACCAAGATCAAATACTAGGTCACCTTGTTCTTCTTATGACTGTGCTAACTGACATGAACTTGATACTCAAATGCTTATAAATTTTGAATCCTTCATCACTGGAGGTTAAGATTCTCGATTTAAATACTCCTAACAATCCTTATCACTTCTTTAGATCCACAGCACACTATGATTTACCACCGGAGAGATCCAGACCAAGATACCGAGCCCTGTCACATGCTCTGTCTATGACTCCAGAATTGGACAAATCCTCACTCTGACTTCCGACATGAACAACTCATGTAATGTGGATGTGTAGGATAGACTTAGTTGCCATCAATGACAACACCTGTCATGCGTAGCAATGTCCCTTGCCAAGAATCTCCCCCTTTGGCATTGATGGCAACACGTAGTGAAAAATGACTAAGTGTCAGAACAACTCCCCCTTGCTAATTAATTATGCTTTTCACTATTCTCCAATGCTCCCCCTTTCCTAGGTTCCTCATTTTTCATTGCTCTTCACACCCTCTTTGACATCAATGGCAAAGGGTGGGGTCCGCAAACCAAAAATTACATAAAAATTCTACATACCAGGCCGCATATGTCCAAACAATCCTTAAGTCCTATTTACATAAACTTAAGTATATCACCAAAAATGTTCTTCAATTGTGTCAACTCACTATCCCAGCTCTTCTTTATAGTGTTCAAAATTGAGATGTGGCCACTGAAAAGAAATGCTTGTGACTCTAACGTCCGCAGATCAATGGGATCACTTGACCGATCTGCAGCTTGGGCTTCGGTCAGGGCATTGAACATTGCTTCCATTTTAGGGGAAATTAGTCCCCAAAGCTCACTCATCCTTATCTCTATGCTCTCCATTTCTTTTGTCAATTTCTTTATATCTTCAATCAGGATGATTGTTTGACACTCTTGGCTCATCACTGATACTGTCAGAGGATCAAAAGATTGGGATACACTTGATAGTTTTTCCTTGGACTCCTTTATTTTTATTTTAATGTCCTCTATAGCTTTAGGACAAGACAAACAAATTTTATATACATTCCCATCTTTTGTAAGAGCATTTTGAATACTCTTTACACTGGCATCCAACACCATTCTATCTACTCCAATCAACCCTTTTAGAGCATCACATATTTTATCATTGAATTCATTTTGGACCTTGACCTCTATGATCTTATCAAGTTCTTTAACTGACTGGAGGGGGATGCTAAAGAGTCCTTTTGGTATGTTGGCATGCCTTTCTCCAAAATCCCTAATGCCAGACCAAGTAGCTCAATGTCTTCTATGTGAGACTTCAAAATATCTTCTCTGGCCTTAGCTTGAGCAATGGAGGCCAATTTTATCTTCTGCACTGAAGATAAGGTATCAAAATTTATTAGACCTTGTATAATGTCTTGATCTTCTTCAATTTGTTTATCTCTTTCCAAAATTTCCTTCACTACTTCAGCAGTGTCTCTTGCCCAAAATGATGTTTCTGACTTCAGTAATTCAGGGTCTACATCTTCTCCCTTTTGAGAGTCAACCATATTATTCTACTCATCATTTTCACTCTTTTTCTCTACTTCTACCTTTTCTACACCTTCATTAGAAAAATTATTACTCTTGTCTAGCTCAGAGATATCTTCTACATTATTTTCTGGAGGATTTGGTGTATCTTCAGTGGTAGTTTTATCAGGTTTCTCAATATCCAGAATGGAAGATTTGACTCCATCATCAGTTCCTTTTACTTGATCTTCTTCCACCATTTTTTCATCCTCTTTATTCAATGCTTCTTCTTCCGAAAGGGAGTCATCATCTACTCCAATTTGTTGCTCATCCTTCTATAATTCTTCATTATTCAGAATTGTTGCTTCCTCAGTATCAATCGGTTCTTCTGTGACCAAATAGAACTTGTTCTTGTCTAGTGTTTTTCTTAGAATTTATTCAGTTTCTTGGACAACTTTCTCTATCTCTCCAATCATCATCTTATTCATCCTAGTCTTTCTTCTGAATTCACTCTTGACTTCTTTGAAAATTTTGTCTACTTCTTTTCTAGAGGTCACTGGACAAAACATGTTCTCTCAACTCCATATCTTTTGAATTGGCAACTTCTTTTCTGATTTCCAGAATGTCTCTTAAACTCTTGGGAACTTCTAACAAAATCTCTATCAAAGCCCAGTTGAATACATTCAAGTATTTGATAGTAGCATCTTCTAAAAGTCTCTTGTCTGCATCATTGTAAAGATCATAAAATTTAGTCAGTGGCTTTAAATTCCCATCAGTAGTGATTGACTTAACAATGTTTTTCATAGAAGGGGTTGGCTTATCAACATCACCTTCTAACTTCTGCCTCTTATTTGTCATCTTGCTCCCAAAATGCTTCTCTTTAGACACTTTGAATGATTTGGTACATGTGGCCTTTAGCTCTTTAAGCCCATCATCTGAATCTGTCTTTTCTTCATCCTCCTTTTCCAAACTACTATGTCCTTTTTGCCATTACTTTAGTTCTTTTCTTTTCCTTACCAGATGATTTGTCTTCTGGTTTCTTAGGATTGGTAGGTTTTGGGGGAACAGGGGCAACAACAAAGCTCCTAGTGGTCCTTGGTGTGGAGGAGGATTCTACCGAACCACTTTCTTGTTTCTTATTCTACTTCCCCCTCTTAGCCTTTTCAGTTCTTTCCCTAAATTACCTCACAGCTTCCTTGGTGAGGCCTAGATTCTTGACCAACTGCTCAACTTGTTTCCTTACTTTCCTATTAGTTTCAAGTTTTTTGAGCTCAACATGCAGTTTCATACTTAGCTCCTCATATGTCCCAAATCATTCAACTGTTGTGTCCTTTGACTTGCTCAAAATATATTGAGCATACATATTCAAAAATTTCTCATCTACCTCATACCCCATGGGCATGATCCAAACAATTCTAGGTTCTACTGCTTCCATTGAGCACTGATCAGTGTCCACCATGAAATAGATTTTATTCTTGTATTTCTCAACTACCGATTTAGGGATTCCCTAAAATGCATCATACTCCAAAAATTCTTGAGGTATCCCTAGATTGCAATTTTCTATGCATTAGAGTCACCAATGTTGTGTAGATGATATCTTATCTGAATAGTAACTGGCCTATCACCTCATTCATGAAGTAGAAGAATAAGAATAGAACCAAAGAACCATATTTAAATGTGTTTTTATTGTCTTTCTTGATTTTGTTCAGGCTCTCAACTAGTTGGTTCTGCAAAAGCTCACATAGGTCATGATCTACATTTTCCTTTAACATTTGGTATGCAGCATTCTGGACACTGAATTTTCCCTATTGGAGTGATAAATCTTGTAACCAATTATCATTGAAGAAAACTTAACATCCGGATCAATAATGTCATTGATAGTCATTGCCCTCTTGTCAAATTTGGCACTGGGTACATCTGTTACTGTCTGGTTCTTTACAGATTTTAGCATGGGTAAACCACCTGTTGAATTTAACCTAGTTACAATCTTGAGAGCATTTTTTGTAATCTTGAATAGTTTCAACAACCACATAAACTCATTATGCATTCAGCTCAAAACATATCGAACCCACTCACTCTCATCAAATGTCATAAATTCAATGACCTGTAGAAAATGTTTGCTTTCTAGGGTTTTGTATTCTAGTCTCAAATCATAATTATCATCCTTTAGGTAGTTCTCAAACAAGTCTATCAATTTTAGGTTCCCAAATTCATCTACGGTACAGTGAATGTATGCCCTAATATCCTTGACATGCAGTACTCCGTAAGGGACACCAGAAAATGCTCCTAATGGTTCAACTTCAACTGACTTGTATGGATTCTTCTTGAATTTTGGTCAGTGCCTTTCAATTATATCAACAAGAGGAGTAGTCATCTCAAAAGATTACATGTTCAAAACTTCACAGAAAAATACCTTTTTCTTCCGCAGAATTTAGGGTTAGCTGATGAATTCACTAGTTGCACTTCAAATCCTTGAAATCTTAGCTCAAGTGCTCTTTTGCTTTCTCTCTTTGAATGCAAAGTGATTCAAGTGCTTAAATTAATGACCTTTTATCCTCCGCAAAACCTAATTTGTCATTGTAATAAATGCTCTACCCTAAAACATCTGGTTACATTATTTTTGCATGTAGTCAATCTTCAATTGCTGCACAATCAATCACATTGTCTTCTTTTCTTCTGGAATTTGCTTCAACGGGTCTGAAATAGGCTTTTCTAACTTTAATCATCATGTTAGATTCAGACACCCACTTACTGGCTGGGGGAATTTTATTTTTCTATGCAGCCCCCCCTGAGCCAGAGCTCCTAATTCAATTCCCAGAGGAACTACCACCACTGGATTCCAGTGTGGACCCATCATCATTGTTCATTGCACCTTTCATCACCCATCTCTTGTTCATTTCATTCTAGACTTTATTTACATCAACTTGGCTCTTGCCTTTGTCTTGTCTCTACTCATTTGGTTTTCTATTTACCGAACCTCTCATTTCATTATTCCTGCTTTTGCAGAATCTTGCAATATGACCGAATTGGTTACAATTGAAACATACAACATTTCTTTGCCCATTTGATTGATTTCCTCTTGATCTGCACTAATTAGCCATATGTCCAAATCTATTGCATGCAAAACATTTTCCATTGAAAGAATTTCCATTTCCTCTATTTTTAGAGTTATTCATTATCATATTTTTGCATTTATTGGATCCATGACCATACCTCTTACACTTGAAGCATTGACCTAAGAAGGATGGACCACTTTGATTTACTCTGCTTCTACACTAAGTAGCTCTATGACCAAATTTATTGCAATTGAAACAATTTCCATTGAAAGCTGGATATCTTTGAGCATTAGGTTGTCTTACCGGAGGTCTTCTAGGTTTGTTTCTCCCATTCCTTGATTGAGAATTTCATTGTCTAGATCCAAAGCTTTCACCTTTCTCATACCGAAGACCATGCTTATCATCAGCCTTCTTCTGACTCTCAAGCAACACTTCAAGTTTAGCTGAGCTTATCTTGAACTTCTCCTTGTATTCATTTGCAATTTCTAGGTCATGTCCAAGAGTGACAATTTGCCTTTCAAGTTCCTACTCATTATATATGTATTCTTGTAGATTAGATTTTAGGTGGCCAATGGTTCTGTCCATTCTACAACATTCTTCCGTTCTTTCCTTCAGAGTTTGATTTAGGTTTTCTTCAGTCTTCTTTCTTTCTTCAATTTCTTTGGTTAGCCTCATCACCCCAAATTCCATCTCATGTTTTAGAATAGAAACTTATTTTGTCAACTTCTCACATTCCTTTGTCTTTTCTTCCAAAGCCTCATTCATGCCATTTTCTTCAGTAAGATTAGCTAGTTGATGAAGTATCTCCTTCTTTTCCATTGATTTCTTTAATTTTTCTTTTAGCAACTCAATGCAATCATCAGCATCCTTAAGGTCGCTTTCAGGTAATCTACTTCTGCCCTAGACAAATCAAGATCTTCTAAAGCCAATTGAAGTTGTTCTCTGAGTGAACCCATTGAAACTCCTTCCCAGATCTTCCTCAAGATGTTAAGCTTCTTCCAAGGAACCTTTCTCTGATACCAATTATTGGAATCAAGGCAGACAATTGAGAGGGGGGTGAATCAGTTGTCTTAAAACTTTAACACTTTCTGCAATTAATTCTTCTCTACCACTTATTAACAAATTAATGATATAACCATGAAAGTATAAATCAATGACACGTGAGCAAAAACACAAATAACACACTTGACACCAAGATTTTAACGTGGAAACCCAGTTAAGGGAAAACCACGGTGGGGGTTAAACCACAAGAATTATACTCTGTTAAAAGTATTACAAATAGGGAAGGCACATGCCTTCAGGCTCACTACCTAGAGCTCACTACTCAAAGAGGCTCACTGCCTACAGGAATGATCACAAGAAGATTACAGAATGTTTGAACTGATGAATAGAATCTGCTAATGCAAGAATTCAGTTACAGTTAAGTACAAAATACTGATCTAATACAATTCATCCTTACTTCTGCCCTATTTATTGTTCTACCATGATCTGGTCCTTAGATCTCTTCTTCTTGCGCACTTCTTTCTGCATTTTCGCACTTACACCATCATCATACACACACACACCAAAAGACTCGAATCCATCAGCTATATATATCCGCATCAAGAAATTCAATCAACTGCAGTCAACTTTAAGGAAACTTAGAACTTTTATTAAGAAATAATCCATGCAGAAATAACAACGTGGACCAAAAACTTGTGTTCTCAAATCATCGATCATGTCGGCCAATACCATTGATTGTCACTACTTGTTTATCCAACAACTTTTTTGTATCCGGACCAAGATCAAATACTAGGTCATCCTGTTCTTCTTCTGACTGTGCTAACTGACTAGAACCTGATACTCAGATGCTTATAACTTTTGAATCCTTCATCACTGGAGGCTAAGATTCTGGATTTAGATAGTCCTGACAATCCTTATCACTCCTTCAGATCTGTAGCACACTATGATTTAGCACTGGAGAGATCCAGACCAAGATACCTAGCCCTGTCACATGCTCTGTCTCTGACTCCAGACTTAGACAAATCCTCACTCTGACTTCTGGTATGAACAAATCATATAATGTGGATGTGTAGAATAGACTTAGTTACCATCAATGACAACACCTATCACACATAGCAGTGTCTCTTGACAACAAAATCGTGGCAAAGGTTCTATCAATGGGACATAAAACTAGGGAAAATGAAGGGTCAGAAAATACCCAATGGAACCCATAGACATACATGTTAATGCCCTATGACACTAACATGTCTTGTGCTCCCCAGAACATAGTAAACCAATCTTTTACTACTGCAGGCACTCTAGAGGCCTTGCTATCTCATTCACAAAACCCAGATCACTATCAGAACAAAGTGGTGGACACAAGAGAGAGACTGACTTATGTAAATGCAAAACAATATAAAAGGATCTTACAATGCAGACAAACCAAGATAGCACAAAAATTAAAATGACTGGGAACCAGAATATTTGTGGCAATACTACCCAAATTAACTTGCAATAACCAAAGGGCACCAATAGAGAGAAAAACTCAATTTGGTTTGATGGTTGGGAGGAAAGAAAGTCACTCAGGGTAGTTAGTACAACAGACTGTAGAACCAAAGTAGGAGATAATAAAATACCTTGATAATAGCAGAAAGAAAGAAGAGAGAGATCAAGACAGCCATGAACCCTACAATCCCATCTCAACTCCTCTGACATGGTCTTTAGAACTTTATGTCATGGAGTTAATAGAATTGAAAAATAGATTGGTTAAGCTAGAAGCAAGGGAACAAGTAAAAGATATTGAACCTCAACAATTTGTAGAAACCAGCCGCGTGATGACATAGGAAAATAAGTCACTCAAAGACCAAGTAAACAAACTGCAAAGTAGTTTAGAATTAGGGAAGCAACAGATTTTGACACTAAAGCAGGAGCTAAGTCAACTCAAGGACAAAAATACAGTACAAATAGTTGAAGAAGAAAATATTCCTAATATGAAGAATTGGAAAAGTGTACCCCTCCACTCTTTTAGATTATTAGAGGATAGCTTGAGAATGACTCTTTAGAGAATTAATATATATACTCAGTATATATAATTAGTATATAGAGTATCACTCTATGGAGGGGGCAGCCAGAGAATTAGTATAATAAATTAGTATATAGAGTATATACAATTAGGAGGGCATATGATTATTAGGAGGGCATATGATTATTAGAGGACAGCCTGAGAATGACTCTTTAGAGAATTAGTATATTCAATTAGTAGATAAAGTCTAAAGGGGGTAGGGCATTTTGAGAGAGGGGCATTTTGGGCATTTTATAGTCTAAAGGGGTACAGATAAAGGGGTAGGGGCATTTTTTAGATAAACTCCAGTGGGTGGGTAACATTTTACAATCAAGCAGAATTGGCTAAATGTCTAGAGGAGATGAGGGCATAAATATAAGGGTGACACTAAAAAATCATGAAGACAAGTACTAGATATTACAAAACAAAAAGTTCCTCAAACAGACACAATTTTATATAGATGAGGATCTAACCCCAGCATAGTTAGAGGAAAGGAGAAAGGAATGGGAGAAAGTGTTAGCAGAAAGAAGCATTAGAAATGAAGCGTGGATTTATAGAGGAAAGGCCCAAGTTAGTGGCAACACTATCCATCACAAATAGGAAGGTGGGGTCCTCCAGGATCACCTCACAATGATAGGTCAGAATTGTAGGTGCTACCCTTGGAGGAGGGGCCCTGGCTTAGGGCCCATAGCAGAGGGAAAGGACTTCATTGTCCTTGTTGAAACTCATGAGTATGAGGGCTGCAAAGTTCTAGAATTTGAAGGTTATGAAAAGTGGTCGGTATGGAATGAATTAACTGATAGTGGCAAAGGGAATTGGGGTGTGACAATCTTGGTCAAGAAAGAATATGAAAGAACCATAAAATTGGAGAAGAGAGATCCAAATAACCAATTTATATGGATAAGGATAACAAACAGGGGTTCCACAGTTTGGTTGGCTACCTGCTACTTTTCCCCATATGGATCTAAAACATATGTAAGAAAAAGAACCTAAATAAGGAAGATCTGTATGAGGCACTCAAAAAATACATAACAACATATGGTTCAATGGGCAAGATCATGCTAATCGGAGACTTCAATGCTAGAACAACGAATAACCAAGCCCTTTACCTTAGTATGGAAGAGGGGAAGAATAGCAATCCACTTTGGCTTGAAGAAGAAGAAAATTAGAAATGGAAAAGGGTATCTCAAGAAACAAAAGCAGGAGTTTAAATTTTTGGAGCAGAACTATTAGGAATGTGCAGAATTCATGATTTGGTCATTTGTAATGGCATAAGGGCATGGCTAAGCTCTGGAAACATCACGTGTCACACCTACAATGGGAAAAGCATGGTAGACTATGTCATTTTCTCACAAAGTACTATTCCAAAGATAAGGGGGATTGAAATTGGGTGTTGCCCTACTGAAATGAAATTTGATCACAGCCTCGTATTTGTAAAGTTTAGTATGCAAATAAGTGACCAGCAGGAGGCTAGTCCTCAAATATGTAAGAAAACAAAATGTCAAGGCAAGATTCATTTGACTCACGAGAATAAAGACATATTTAAAACAATGATTGATAAGTAGCTGCAAGAAATCAAAATATTGGCTGCCCCACTAAAAGATAGGACATAATAAACAACGGTCACTTGACGACTATAATTCACAAGGCTCTTTCAGTGTACAAAGATTGAAATCTAGAAGAGCCCTCAAAAATAGCTTCCCAGCGAGTATGTGGTATGATGAGGAATGTAAAACAACAAAGAGAATGCTGAAACTAGCTGGAAAGGAAAAAGCAAATACAAAAATATATGAGAAGCTAGTAAGGTCAAAAAAGAAGAGTTTATCAAAATCAGGAAGAAAGAGCTACTTTCTCTTGGAAAGGTTAATCCAAGAGGCTAAATTGGAGAGAATTGTAGTAGACTAGAATCATAGTCAAGAGAATAATATCACTAACATACAATGGCTGCAATATGCTAAGGTGTTGTAAAAAAGAGACCAGGATATAATCCCCCCTCCTATAATAAAAACAAGGGCCAAACTCTTCTCCACAAAAGATGTTACAGAAGGAATCAAAAAATTAGCAACGGACAAAGCTAAGGATATAGATGGTTTACAAGCGGAGTACTTAAAGTGGGGCATGAAATCCTTAGCACCGCACATCAAAAGAATTTTCAATAGGGTATTCAACATGGTTTCCCATCAATTTGGACCACAAGTGTTTTCATTCCTCTTCACAAGAACGGGGATGTCAACAACCCGTCAAACTATCATACTATAATGATCAACCCCCTCTTTGGAAAACTCTTTGGAAGCATGGTAGAAAGAAGAATTAGCACTTGGGTGGAAAAGGAGGGAAAGAGGGCAAAATGTCAAGTAGGCTTCAGAGCCAAGCACTCCACAATTGATCATAGTGTCACTCCCAGGCATATGATTGAAAAAACTTGGGACAAGTAAGGGGGTGAAGCTTTTTGTCATTTTGTCAACTTTAAAAAGGCTTTTGACATGGTTCCTAGAAGTAAACTTTGGGATAGAATGGAGGAGTTGGAAATACCAGAAAAATATAGAGTTGTTGTCCATAGACTCTACAGGGAGGTTCATGCCAAGATCAAAACAAAGGATGGTATATCAGAATGTTTTGGGAGGGACATCAGAGTCAAATAGGGGTGTCCGTTATCACCAACATTGTTTGGGGTATACATAGAAAAGCTAGAGAAATGGTTAGACAAATGGGGAGGTGAGAGGTTTCACTTGGCCACTTATGTGGTTAATCTACTGTTATATGTGGATGATCTTACTCTAATGGCAAAAATTTTGTATAGTCTACAAGAGCACCTAAGAGCTCTAGAGTCCATTTGTTAGGAGGTGGGAATGCAAGTGAACATTATAAAAACAAAGATCATGATCTTCACCTTGAAAGAACTAATAAACATGTAAGTTTTGAGTTCAATGGCAACCCTCTTTAGGTGGTGAATGAATACAAGTATCTAGGTCTTGATTTTTGTAGCAATCTCGGCTGGGAGACATGCAAGACTAAAAGAATATGAGGAGGCTAGAAAGCATTATACATGCTTCAAAATAGATGTAGATCTGTTGAGCTCTGGGACTAGAAAACAAAGAAGAAACTTTTTGGGCTGCTAGTTACACCGGTGGTTTTGTATGGGTGCGAAGTTTCGGGCAGCAGCACATCGACTCTTAAATGGAGACAAATTGAAAGATTACAAAAGCACCTAATCTCCAGCAGTTTTAAGATAAAAAGTATGGTCCCTTATGATATTCTCTTAGCAGAAGTTGGTACTTTTCTGATTGAAATGATTGCCATAACCCAAATTCTAAGTTATATGAAGAGAATTAAGAACATGGAGGGTCACCGCTGGCCCAAAATTACAGTGAAGGAAAAATTAATTAGAAGGAAGAATACATGGATGAAACAAAATACCAAGTGGTTTAACAAGTGGGGCATTAACATTCAGGATTGTCTAAGTACAAATATGGAAATCAAAAAGTATGTGAAAGGGAAAGTCAAAGATGCCATGTGGACTCAACAGCTCGGGTGAAAAAGAGAATATTATGTTATAAATTTTAACCCCACTTGTGACCACGATCAAAAGTCCTATATAGGAGCAAATATCAAGTGGAAAGATAAAATGCTATTGGCTCATCTCATAACTAGTTCACACCATCTTAGGTGTGAAATGGGAAGGTGGAAGACGGCCAAAGAGGAGTGGGTGGATAGGATTTGCCATCTTTGTTTGTCTGGATTAGTGGAAATAGAATGGCACTATATCACGGAGTGCAAAGCTTACGAGGACATTCAGATCAAATACAAGGATATTCTAAATGTGGTGTCCCTAATGGCCTAGTTTGAAGAAACAAGGATAGTCAGAGTGGCAGAGTATTTGGACAGAATTCATAGAAGAAGAATGGTAATCAACAAAGAGATTGTGAGCAACAACCAAGCTTAGCTGGGAGCCACTTTTGTTCCTCCATGTTTTGTGCGGTCTGATGTGACTGTGGGTCCCATAGATTGATTTGGTCTCATGGACATCATTAAAAACTTTCATTCATTCATTCATTCATGGTTGGTTAAGTTCCATAAAAAGAAAATTATAGTAAATCTCATCTAAATATTTTTCGATCAATGGAACCTATCATAAGATTTAAAAAGATTTGAAGAGAACCTTAAATTTTATACTTTCTTCTAAGAAAAAATTAATACATGGTCATTTTGTTTTCCTTGAGGGATTCAAATACCAATTATATCAATGAACCAGTAAGACAAACAAGTATTTATAAATATTACTTAAAATAATATTTGTATATTCTCTAAACAATATATTATCTACTGCATAGCCAATTATCGTATTATTAAACTTTTCAAAGCCGTAAGCAATGCTAGAATATTATACTTCACCACCCTTTTTCTTATGGCATGGAAAATTCAAAGTGTTAGGGACCAAATTAAGAGTAATTATTTGTTAATTTTATTTGACTTTGAGAAAATTAAACATTAAAATAACAGTCTCAATGAGGAATATTTATGCTTTAATAACTTTTGTTGTTAGTACTATAAGTGTAATGACCTAACCCAATGAATCACTAATTAAGCATACAATTAACCACATATTTTTACCATATTTTTCTTTTGCATACGTATATCACAAGCATATACATGAAATAATATAACAAGAAAATATGTGAATAATACTCATAACAAAAAATTTCATACAATACTTTTTATTAATATCTTTTCTATAACATATCACAATTATATCATAATTAAATTTCATACTTTCTCATATCTTCATAAATGTCATTAAAACCAAAAATAATAAATAAAAGTTCATTAAACAATAAATACTAAAAAATCAATCAAAGGAATCATCACAACAATACAAAAGAATTGAAAGAAACATAAGGGTAGGATTTTGGTGCCTAAGGAGGAGGACAAGTTGGTTTTTCAATACTAGAATGTGATGAGGGATATTCTCATCCTCAAAACTAAGGACATGCAAAATGCTATGTTGCAGGTGATGGAGGAGGAGATTAAAGAGTTAAAGGAGAACATGAAGAAGATTGGGGAAACTAGAAAATACAACATGATGCCTATTGTGGAGAGCCTAAAATTCATAGGGGAAAATGTCAAATAGGAGACCAAGGGAGGAGCTCAAGAATACTAGAAAGGAAGAAAATACAACATGTGGGGGAACACTAGCAAAGGTAAAAGAGTCAAAGGAGATTTTAGTGCTGACAAGGGCTTCCTCAGGGTGAAATTAGAAGTAGATGATGTTCTAAACAAGCTATAATTTAGCTTGGAACCTTTTCATGTTGTGGGGGTGGTGTTCTCTTGGCTTGGCTATTTTTTGTCTCTTTTCTACTATTTAGTTTGTTGGGCATGGTTCACTCTAGCTACCCTATAGGTATGTTTCTGCTTATTTATTACTTGATGGTTGTTTTGTTGCTACAACTTTTTTTCTATACAGGGTTTATGTTCCCTTAAAAATCAACTTATCCAAATAAAAACAATATAATTATCATCTCAACAGTAAATATTATGACTCACAAAGTAGTAACCAATTTGAAAATAACCTATTTTAACACTGCAAAAAGGAATCAAGTCAATAATAAAATATCCATGATAATAACAAAGAATAATAATTAATGAATAATGAATCTAGGGGAATCAAGTTTAATTCTACTATTAGTTGGCAATAGTAACCATTAAGATCTCTACAATGAAAGGAAGGCATATAAAATAGAAAAAAATCTTGTACTATCATTGAGAGGAGAGAATGTGAATTGGCTATGATCTAAACAATTTTAGACAAACCATTCACACATGCAATAACATGCAACATATAGAAATTATATATGTGACAATACTTACCTTAGGAAAACCCTTTTGGGAATACCCAATAACAAATGTGCACGACAATGTATTTTTAGTAATCAACAATGAGGTTAAAATACAATCAAAATATTCACTCCTCTACCTAATATGTGACATAATACTTACCTTAGGAAAATCCTTTTAGCATGGTGTGAAAAAGGTTATTACCTATCTGGTTTATACCTTGTGTGAATAATTCATATTATTAAATAATATTCACACATCACACATAATTCACATGTTAAGTTGACTTAGTGAGTATACTAGACGTTTCTAGTTATTTCCGGTTGTTGATATTTGTTGATAGTTGGCATCTTATCCTATAGTTGTCACATCTCATAGGATTAAGACACTTGTCACATGACTACAACATCTTAGCTCTCATCCTTATGTTTATAAGCAAGGCATATCATGTACATTGTAACAATCTTTGAACAATCTTTTGCATTCATTGATAGAATAGAATTATTCCCTCATTTGATCTCTCTTGTGCTTTTATGAAGTCCTAGATCTTGGGTGGATCCAATCATAGCTAACTCTAACATGGTATCAGAGCTCTAGGAAGAATCACTTTGTGTTAGTCATTTTTTGAGAGATCTTGAGTTTAAAATCATGGTGGATCTTGATAGTTGAGTATGCTCTTCTCTTGCATCGAATGATGACCTAGAGAATTAGAAAGACTTGATAGAAATATCGGATTTGGAGGGGTTTTCTCTTTGTGCCTTATATTGCATGTTCATTTTGTAGTATCTTGCTGCAAATCTGAGCACACAACTACATTTAGGAGGTCTGAGATAGTCAAGATCACCTTTTGTTCCATCTAGATCGGACATCGGAGGTCAAATCTATGAGGGTTTGAAGTTGGAAGGTGCATGCCAAATCCAACAGGGACCTAATCTTTCAAAGTATTTTGGGTCAAATTAGACCTTGCCATTCACGCTCAAGAGGCCCAGAAAGCCCAAGATCGAACGTTAATTTTTTGAAATCAAAAAAAGTTACAGTGAAAGGCAAAATTTTTTTACCCAATTCCATCGTACAGAATCGCAGTAGGGAATATTCCTTGCACAAGAAGAATATACAGCAGAATCTTCTCTATATCAGCTAGCATCATCAAATTTCTTTTGTTCGTAGGGTATAAAATATTCATTGGTTAATTTTTATCTGCGGGTTAATTAAAGTTTTTCTGTGGATTGTTCTTATTTTGTAGGGTATGACCTGCATGTACCATGTACCTATAGGTTCTCTGTAGTACCGTAAATCATGGGGTGCCACCTAGGGCACGGGCCCCCACTCTCATCCATGGCAGTCGGTAAAACCCACCCCTAGCGGCTCCAAATCTTCCAACATTTTTTAATGGGCAGGTAGGTTGTCTCCACAAACCGCTAGGCGGTTCTTCTAAGTTTGGCAATGACCTTCAGCAACCTCTATATAATCTACGTAGGTGGTAAATCTACCTCCTACCGACAACCAAAAACTCATTGACCGGTGGTCATACACAGACATCGACAGTTTACATGTCGATATCAGCGGTTACAAATGCCACTCGACGGTGAACATAAAAACCACCAGTGGCACAAACCACCACTGAAAACCACTTTGCATACCGAGAAAGCAGTTTTTGTAATTACAAAGGTAGTTTTGAATGAAAAACAAGCATTTTTGCAAACTAAACAGCCGCTTTCAAAAAATAGGAGGTAAGAGAATATTCTGACAGAATTTGCACAACAAACTGATGATTTTTTCCAATAGATGACATCATGTTGACATCACTATCCAATGTGTGATGTCATCATTGCAGGCATCCATATAGGATATTATGTTAGGAAAAAGAATATTGCGGTGACCATACCTTGCTGACATTAGCTTTCCGGCACTGTCGTCATCATCCGCGTAGCCCCTGCTAGCATCATCAAATCGACCACTAATGTCATCTTTCTGACAAATCTACAAAGATTCTAACTGTAGATTTTACTGACGTCAGCACTATGTTAGTAGACTTGGCCCAATTTAGCCCACCTCTCATTGGAGTTTTTGATTTGACAGTCCAACTTCAACGGCTCATATCTTGCTCAATTTTGTTCTGTTGTACAATTTTTTTTAATTTGGGATAGAATTTCATAGGCTTAATAGTGGTAGAATTAGATTTTGATTTTGGTACTTGGTTTTTCCATAAATTGTAGTTTTTGTCACTTGTATCTCAATAATTCTCGTTTTCAGAACTTCAAAGGCTTTGTTCGGCCTCATACGGTAACATTTTTTAGTGAAATGTTTTTTGAAAATGCATAATTTTTTTAGTACTTTCTAGATTTGCTATTGTACCACAATCAAAGACCACTTTGTTGTTTTGGCTTGTGGAAATTGTAATTGGACTGATTATAAATTCCCATAGTCATTGTTTTGCTAGGGGTGATCTCATTGATTGAGTAAAAGGGGGTTGTACTTGTGTTCTTTTTTTTACTCAGATTGCATTATGGATCAAAACAAACTTCCTCTACTCACACCATATAACTATCATGGCTGGAAAACTAAAATGGAGATTCATTTAATAAGAAGTTTGAAAATTCATAGAGTAACTATGGGTACATAAATTGAACCAACAACAGCTACATAAAAGAGAAAGTGGTACAATAGATGTGATCAAGCCTATTGAACACTATTCTTGTATATCTCTTCTTGATCTTCTTTTTCATATTGAATCTTGTAAAACACCTAATGAAGTGTGGACTACCTTAGAAAATCTCTTTGGTAAGCAAGATACTATGAGAGGTTTCAAATTGGAGAATGAATTAATTGGTTTGAATCCAACCGAGTTCGCAAAAATCTAAGACTTCCTTACAAATCTAAAATCACTTAGATAGCAGCTCAAACAATGTGGAATTGAGAAGGAGGACACTCAATTGATTCTTTCAATCCTTGCTAAGCTTGGTCCTGACTATTCAATTTTTGTTTCTAACTTCTATGCTACTATGGATGCACTCAAGGGAAAGCTTTCACAATGCCTTCACTTGATGAGTTGGCCACATCACTCACAAGGGAGAAAGCTAAGGTAGTACACATGGGCACATTGAAGTCTCCTAGACCTCAATCTCTTCTTGTTAATCAAGGTACAAAGGATCAAAAGGCTTCACCTAGTAAATGCAAGAAACAAAAAAAATAAGGATTTCAAGAACAATGATCAAGCAAAGGAGTCAAATAATTCACCTATATCCTCATCCTCTACCAAGGAGGAATCATCTAAGAATGAGAGACCAACGTGTGCATATTGTAAGAAACTAGGACATGATGAGAATAAGTGTTATGAAAAGAAAATTGATGAGTTGACTCACATTATTCAAAGGCACAACATTAAAATGCCATCATCCATATCACCTAGTACATCCTCTTCTTTGATACCATCAGCATCTACACAGATAGGGACATTAGGCATTACTAATGGGACAAACAAGGGAAAAGGACAAGCACTCTTTTCTTCTACAAGTATTTAGTCAGAGAGATGGCTTCTTGATTATCGAGCTTCTTGATTATCGAGCTTCTCATCATATGGCTTCTTCACAAGGGATGTTCTCTTCATTTGATTCATGTGCTTTGCCACCTGTTTTGATGGATAACAATACATACATGCATGCAACTAGTAAAGGGACTATTGATATTGGTGAGGGCACTTTCAATAATATGTTATGTGTACCTTCCTTGTCAACCAATCTCCTTTGCATCTACCAGATTACTCATTGTGGTGTAGGGAAGACAATAGAGTTCACTCCTGATTTAGTGATCATAAGGGACTTGGAGAGTAGAGATATCATTTCTATTGGGATGGTTGATCATGCATCTCACTTGTATACATTCTCCCATTTTTCTTCTTATTGATGCAGAGTGGGTCGCAACGGAAGCTAACTAACAGGAAGGAGTAGCCAACAATACCAACAGCATGATAAAATTCTCTATCGGCTGAGCATCATCATCATATTTCCTAGAGACACCAACAGCATCATCACATTTCAACAGCATCATCATATTTCGGATGATCGCAAATATCCTCCTGTCGACTATTATTTACCTCCTCCGTTTGTCGCCTATCATCATCATCATGATAATCGACGGGCGCAAACATCCTCCGGTTGCACTGTTCATCGGGTGCCAAATACAAGCGGCATCATCATGATATTCAATATCACCTTCGTCTGCAGGATATCCAAATATCCGGTTGCTCCCGATATCCTGATGACGAACAACTTCAACACCTTGCCTTCGACGCTCCACTGCCCGACGATACAAGCATCAGCATCATGATCTAATTTATCCGGTTGTCTTGGAACCTCCTGATGATGTTTCACAACTTCCTGCCGAGAGCCTTCGACGATACCTAAATCCTTAGCGACGACAGGATAAACTCGCATAGAGGGATTTCTTAATATCCCGATGACGATGACGTCATATCCTGATGACGATGACGTCACACATCATCCTGATGAACTCTTCAACACTTAGCCAAAAAACTTAACTTTCACACCCGCATCCGTTAGCGATATGCGGATGATGAACTTCCCCGAGAGATGATCCTGACTGCGATATATACACTGAGTATATATCCAACTCAAAACATCATGATGCACTTGCAACGTGCAAACTTCAACAACTTCATGACCCGATCCTGATGGCGATGGATTCGCAGATGATGATGCGGCTTGCTCCGACTGGAAACGCACATGCAGACTCCTGTGTATCCTTCCACTGCATGTAAGCACTCAGAACCGCATAATTTCACAAAGATCATGTGACGACCGGGCCGGATCACCTTCAAACCAAAATCTAATCAACTTATCTTCTAGACCTAGCACATGAGGATGCTAGGCTGATTCACAGCATGCTCCTAACTGATCTCCTGAACAATGCAATGCAGAAACAGAAAACACAAATGCAAACTAAACTATGATACAGGACCATTCCACCGATTTGCAGGATCAACCGGTGGAAGGGTTGAAAGTGCCCATTAACTTGCAAACAGAAAAGGAAATCAACACAAATACAACTGATACTACCAGATACTGCAAAAGATGAGATCTTATTCAATTGAAATTCAATGTCCTGAATACAGCTTCACAATGTCTGAACTGCTCTCCTGAATCTCAACTCAACACAACACCAGTACATCTAGCAACATCAATATCAATCTCAATAATCAATCTGAACTATCAATATGAACTGTGAACTGTCAATCTATATGAACTCAATGTATCTAAACCCTAACAGATCGAAGGTATATATAACAAATCCTTCGAGTACTACTAACTTCCCTTCCCAGCGGCTGGGAGCTTCCAAGCGGCTGGGAGAGAGGACAACTCAGACTATCGTAACCCGATCTCTAACTGCCTACACATACTCCTAGGCTGAACTCTTACATAGCATCGGTCCAGTGGACCTTATTACATGATAAAGTCAAACATACTAAAAATAGCCTACTGCCCTGTCATCATGCTGATAACTATCCTATATCCTGATCATGTATGTCATCATGCGGACCTATATCCTGATCATGTGCGGGTGCTCCTGCACCATACTCCCCAAAAGAAGAAATCTCAAGTCCACTTGAGATGAGAGTATCAAGGTCGGCACCATGCTTCTGTATCTGTTCTGCAGTCATCCATACTGCTTCAGAGTTCGGCTGTCCCTTCCAAGAGACGAGGTACTCCAAGTACTTCTTGTTCCTGGTCTGTTTGACCACTCTAGTGTCCAAAATCTGCTGTATCTGTGGAGGATCATGTTGAGGAATGTCTTCAGCAACTGTATCCTGTAGAATATCCTGATCTGCATCTGGATTAGCCTTGTATGGAGTTAAATCACATACATTGAAGATAGGAGATAAACCAAGATCAGGTGGGAGTTGGATCTCATAAGCATTCTGTCCATGCTTTTGCAAAATCTGACATGGTCCAACTTTCTTTTGCATGAGCTTAGTATACTTTCCCTTAGGAAGCCTGTCTTTCTTCAAGTGAACCCAAACCAAATTGCCAACAGCAAATTGAACATCCTTCTTCTTCTTGTCAGCATATTCCTTATATTTCAAGGTAGATTGCTGGAGTTGGGTCTTAACCTGATCATGAACTTCTTTGATTGCTTCAGCAAAAGCTTCTCCATCTGCACTAACAGGATCTGCTGTAGGTAGCTCTCGCAACTCGAAAATACCTCTGGGATGCATTCCATACACTATCTGAAAAGGCGATTTTCCTGTGCTCCTGTTGACAGTATCATTATATGAAAACTCAGCTTGAGACAGAATATTGTCCCACTTCTCGCCATGCTGTTTGGTCAAGCATCTAAGTAGATTCCCCAAAGAACGGTTCACAACCTCAGTTTGTCCATCCGTTTGAGGATGATATGCAGAGGAAAAAGATAAATTGGTTCCCAGCTTCCTCCATAGGGTTCTCCAAAAGTGACCCACAAACTTCACATCTCTGTCTGAAACTATGCTCAAAGGCAACCCATGAATTCTGACAATTTCCCTGAAGAATAAATCTGCAATATATGAGGCATCTGCAGTGGTTTTGCATGGCAAGAAATGTGCCATTTTACTGAACCTATCCACTACAACAAAGACACTGTCAAATCCTCTCCTGGTCCTTGGCAAACCTAAAACAAAATCCATACTGATACTTTCCCACGGTCTGGAGAGAATGGGTAAGGGCTGGTATAACCCTGCATTAGTTGACCTGCCTTTAGCCTTCTGACAAATTACACAGGTTTCTACAAATTTCCTGACATCTGACTGCAACTTAGGCCAGAAATAATGCCTCCTGACTAGATCAAGAGTCTTGTCTAGACCAAAATGACCTGCCATTGCTCCACAATGTTTCTCCTTGATTATATTTAATCTCATGGAACATCTTGGGATGCACAACTGTCCACCCTTGAACAACAATCCATCCTGGATCAGGAATTCAGAGAACTCAGCATGGTATTTCTCCCCAAAAGAAGTACAGACCTAATATATTTCTCCAAAATCAGCATCAGACTCATACATGGTCTTGAGTGAATCAATACCAACACTCTCTAACTGAATCTGATTGACTGTGAGAACTCTTCTGCTCAAAGCATCTGCAACTTTGTTCTTAACCCCTTTCTTATGCTTCAAGGTAAAAGTGAAAGCCTGCAAGGTCTCTACCCACTTCATATGTCTGTGGTTCAGCTTCTCCTGACTGTTGATGAAACTCAAAGCTTGATTATCTGTGAAGACTATGAACTCCTTTGGCATCAGGTAATGCCTCCATTTCTTAAGGGACTGAACTAAAGCATACATTTCCAGATCATATGATGAATACCTTTTCTTAGCATCATTGAGCTTTTCACTGAAAAATGCAATTGGTCTACCCTCTTGACTGAGTACTACTCCAATGGCCATGTGACTGGCATCACACTCTACCTGAAAGATCTTGTTGAAATCTGGAAGTGCAAGGACTGGCTGCTGTGCCACCTTCCTCTTCAATGCCTCAAAGGAATCATCTGCTCCTTGAGTCCAAACAAACTTGCACTTCTGTCCTCCTTTGATGGTATCCAGCATGGGTGCACAAATATGACTGAACCCTCTGATGAACTTCTTGTAGAAGGTTGCTAACCCATGGAAACTTCTGACTTCATTCATGGTCTGTGGAGTTGGCCAATTCAATATGGCACTCACCTTCTCCTTATCCATCTGCAGCTTTCCTTGTGAGATGACAAAACCTAAATAGGTGATCTCCTGTTTCATGAACAGACACTTGTCCAAGTTTATCATCAGCTTCTCTTTATGTAGCCTCTTGAGAACCAGATCTATATGCCTGAGATGTTCTTCTCTGGTGTTACTGAAAATCAGAATGTCATCTAAATAGACTATGACAAACTTACCAATGAATTCCTTCAGAACCTCATTCATCAGCCTCATGAAAGTACTAGGGGCATTAGACAAACCAAAAGGCATAACCTTCCATTCATACAAACCTTCATTTGTTTTGAATGCTGTCTTCCACTCATCACCTGGTCTAATCCTGATCTGATGGTATCCACTTTTCAAATCTATTTTGGTAAAGTACTTAGCATTTCCCAAACAATCAAGTAAATCCTCAATTCTGGGGATTGGAAACCTATACCTGATTGTGATCTTGTTGATGGCTCTGGAATCTGTGCAAAGTCTCCAAGTGCCTTCCTTCTTTGGTGCTAGTACAGCTGGTACTGCACATGGACTCAAACTCTTCCCAATCAGACCTGAATTCATCAATTCTTCAATCTGTCTGGCTACTTCTGCATTCTGTTCTGGGGTAAGCTTATAAGCTGCTTTATTTGGAAGTGTAGACCCTGGAATCAAGTCTATGCAATGACTGATATCTCTGACAGGTGGTAGGGATCTTGGCATTCCCTCTGAGATAACACCTTTGTACTTATCCAATAACTCTTGGACAGCTGGGTCTATCAACCTTGGCTTCTTCTCTGTCTTGGCTTCTTGCTGTTGTTTCTTATTCACACTCATACAAGGGATCAGGGCATATGCAACTACACCTTCTGCTGCTACTTCTTTCATGAACTGTTTGCCTTCCATTAGCATGACCTTCACTTCTTTGCCTTTAGACTTCTCCTCTTTCTCCTTCAATGGGAATAGTGTTACATCTTTACCATCTTTAGTGATTTTATAGGTGTTCTTAACACCATCATGCTGTGCCTTCAGATCATATTGCCATGGTCTACCAAACAAAAGGTTGCAAGCATCCATCTTGGTGATATCAAACAACAACTTATCCTTATATCCACCAATCTGAAACTCTACCCAAGCCTGCTCTTCTACAGTTGTCTGCTGACCTTGAGTAAGCCATGAGACTTTATATGGAGATGGGTGAGGCAATCTCCTAAGCTTCAGCTTTACCACCATCTCTTCAGACACAAAGTTCTCAGTAGAACTAGAATCAATCAAAACCTTACACGCCTTACCTCCTGCTTTGCAAGTGGTTCTGAAAAGGGACTTCCCTTGAGGGGCTTCTTTATCAGGTACCTTCATGGTAGTTACTGTTCTTCTCATCATCAGGGACTCTCCACTTTCTGGATATCCATAATTCTCAGGACCATTCACACTCTGAAATTCATTAGAGCTTGTCCTACTTTGATTATCAGGTTCATTGACCAGATTGGTCCTCCTTTCTCTTGCTGAGCTTGTGGCCTTGTCTGGACATCTGCTGGCTATATGGCCTTCTTTGTTACAGTTGTAACATCTGATGGATCCTCTGCCCTGGGATCTTCCTCTGAAGGGTCTTCTACCTCTGAAGTTTCCTTGCTGACTGAAATTCTCTCTCTGATTCTGACTACTGTTGCCCTTGCTATTGTCTTGACTGGATTCTCCTTGATATCCCTGTCCATGTCCCCTGCCTCTGAAAGGACTTCTTCCACCTCTTTGTTGTCTTCCCCTTCCTCTATTGTTTTGATCTTGTTTTCTCTTCAGCTTTTCTTCCACTTTCAGTGCCAACTGAAAGCTTTTCTGCACTGTATCTGGGTTATGCAGACTGAGATCTTCCTGAATATTAAACCTCAATCCATTAAGGTATCTGGCTACCTTTTCTTCTTCACTTTCTTTCACCTTGGTCTTCATACAGAGTTTCATGAACTCTTCTGTATATGAGCTGAAATCTAGCTCCTTCTGCTTCAGGTTCTGCTTCCTCTTGTGTAACTGGATACTGTAATCCAAAGGAATATAAGCCTCCTTTACCAATTCCATCATCTTCTTCCATGTGGCAACTCTACGTTTTCCCTCCTGCACTCTATCATCCTGAACAAAGTTCCACCATGTCAAGGCAGCTTCTTTCATCTTTGACTGTGCTATCTTCACTCTCTGTTGTTCTGGTATCTCCTCTGTTACAAAGAAATTGTTCAAACAATCTATCCATTCCATTACTGAATCAGGGTCCATCTTACCTGTAAATACTGGCAAATCCAGCTTCACATCCATGGTTCTCCTCTCCATGGCCTTGAGGGCGTTCAACAGCGGCCTCTGGTCTGCAGGAACGACCTCCTCGCTCCAATTAGGGATATCTTCTTCTTCCCTATCATCTTCTCTACCAGAACCTACTCTGCTCCTCAACTTTGCTAACTCATCTTTCAACTCCTGATTCTGAGCCTTCACGGCCTTGCTTTCTGCAATCTGTTTCTTCACCAGAACTGCCAACTCAGCGTTGGTCATCTTTGTTGGAAACTCAGATGTTCCTTCTTCGTCTGACATCCTGCTTATCTTTTCCAAAAGATCCTAACCTTTGCTCTGATACCACTATGATGCAGAGTGGGTCGCAACGGAAGCTAACTAACAGGAAGGAGTAGCCAACAATACCAACAGCATGATAAAATTCTCTATCGGCTGAGCATCATCATCATATTTCCTAGAGACACCAACAGCATCATCACATTTCAACAGCATCATCATATTTCGGATGATCGCAAATATCCTCCTGTCGACTATTATTTACCTCCTCCGTTTGTCGCCTATCATCATCATCATGATAATCGACGGGCGCAAACATCCTCCGGTTGCACTGTTCATCGGGTGCCAAATACAAGCGGCATCATCATGATATTCAATATCACCTTCGTCTGCAGGATATCCAAATATCCGGTTGCTCCCGATATCCTGATGACGAACAACTTCAACACCTTGCCTTCGACGCTCCACTGCCCGACGATACAAGCATCAGCATCATGATCTAATTTATCCGGTTGTCTTGGAACCTCCTGATGATGTTTCACAACTTCCTGCCGAGAGCCTTCGACGATACCTAAATCCTTAGCGACGACAGGATAAACTCGCATAGAGGGATTTCTTAATATCCTGATGACGATGACGTCATATCCTGATGACGATGACGTCACACATCATCCTGATGAACTCTTCAACACTTAGCCAAAAAACTTAACTTTCACACCCGCATCCGTTAGCGATATGCGGATGATGAACTTCCCCGAGAGATGATCCTGACTGCGATATATACACTGAGTATATATCCAACTCAAAACATCATGATGCACTTGCAACGTGCAAACTTCAACAACTTCATGACCCGATCCTGATGGCGATGGATTCGCAGATGATGATGCGGCTTGCTCCGACTGGAAACGCACATGCAGACTCCTGTGTATTCTTCCACTGCATGTAAGCACTCAGAACCGCATAATTTCACAAAGATCATGTGACGACCGGGCCGGATCACCTTCAAACCAAAATCTAATCAACTTATCTTCTAGACCTAGCACATGAGGATGCTAGGCTGATTCACAGCATGCTCCTAACTGATCTCCTGAACAATGCAATGCAGAAACAGAAAACACAAATGCAAACTAAACTATGATACAGGACCATTCCACCGATTTGCAGGATCAACCGGTGGAAGGGTTGAAAGTGCCCATTAACTTGCAAACAGAAAAGGAAATCAACACAAATACAACTGATACTACCAGATACTGCAAAAGATGAGATCTTATTCAATTGAAATTCAATGTCCTGAATACAGCTTCACAATGTCTGAACTGCTCTCCTGAATCTCAACTCAACACAACACCAGTACATCTAGCAACATCAATATCAATCTCAATAATCAATCTGAACTATCAATATGAACTGTGAACTGTCAATCTATATGAACTCAATGTATCTAAACCCTAACAGATCGAAGGTATATATAACAAATCCTTCGAGTACTACTAACTTCCCTTCCCAGCGGCTGGGAGCTTCCAAGCGGCTGGGAGAGAGGACAACTCAGACTATCGTAACCCGATCTCTAACTGCCTACACATACTCCTAGGCTGAACTATTACATAGCATCGGTCCAGTGGACCTTATTACATGATAAAGTCAAACATACTAAAAATAGCCTACTGCCCTGTCATCATGCTGATAACTATCCTATATCCTGATCATGTATGTCATCATGCGGACCTATATCCTGATCATGTGCGGGTGCTCCTGCACCACTTATGATGTTGTAGATCCATTGATTGATATTCACACTCATGTATCAAGTGTGAATTATGTTTCTGAGGAGAAGTTTGGTCACTTGAACCTTGGTGTTCTTTCATCTACTCTAGTTCATGTGACTAGTGTTGAGATTCCATCTCCTCAACCTCCTGCTTCTTCAGAGATTAACATCGACATGGTTTCTTCTACTTTAGTAGAGCAGGATTATACAAGTCTTTCAGACACAACTTTGTGGGATACTTTCTTGGTAGGTATATCTCTCTTGTTTTGTGAGTCTCATATTGCATTTGGAGGACACACTTGAGGGGATATCTCTCCTCTTTGATGATAGTTACAGCACTATTGTTATCCCATCTACTTTTTCTTTGGAGGTTGTTCGTCATGAGTTTACCCAGGATTTTGGATTGGTCACACCTCATTGCATTGTGCCATTCTTTGATTCTGACATGCAGACATTTCAAAAGTCTTCAGAGACATCCATCATGAGACTTCTTCCCTCATCTCTCCTCTTGGAGATGAAATTTCTTCTACATCAACATCTAGATTGGTTTCTTCCTAAGGGGAGGAATGTTGTTTGCAGGTCTAGGGCACTTTCCAGCGTTCATCTTTGGGCATTCACCATCGACACAGGAGCTACTTCATTATGAGGGGACCTATAGCCTTACTCTTTCTCTCCTATGGGGAGGTATTTGATTGTATATGTGATAGAAGTTGTCCTTGGGGGGTCATGTTGAATCTTCCTACTATCACTTCTTATTTCACTTTCTTTTTTTTCTCTCTTTTGGAGAGGGGTTTTTTCCTACGGGTTTTGCTCCTTTACTCCATTTGTGAGAGAGTTGTATGTACATGGGCACCTAACATGGCCTAGTAGCCAGGACCCATCCATCATTTCATCTTTCTTTAGTCAACTACTCCCTAAGTTGCACTTAAGGGAGGTGTTGGTGTGAACAGGGTTATTACCTATCCGGTTTATCCCTTGTGTGAATAATTCATATTATTAAATAATATTCACACATCACACAAAATTCACATGTTAAGTTGACTTAGTGAACTTCTACTAGATGTTTCTAGTTATTTCTACTCATGTCTAGTTGTTGATAGTTGGCATCTTATCCTATAGTTAGCACATGTCATAAGACTAAGACACTTGTCGCACGACTACAACATCTTAGCTCGGATCCTTGTCTTTATAAGCAAGGCATGTCATGTACATTGTAACAATCTATGAACAATCTTTTGCATTCATTGATAAAATAGAATTATTCTCTCATTTGATCTCTCTTGTGCTTTCATGAAGTCCTAGATTTTGGGTGGCTCCAATCATAGCCAACTCTAACAATAACAAATGAGCAATAATGTATTTTTAGTAATCAACAATGAGGTTAAAACACAAACTATGTGTAGAGAAATTTGGGTAGAATACGCCCCTACAAAATATAAGTGCTGCATATCTCTATCTAAGCATCTAATTTATAGACCAACCCTAGAACCTAATCAATAGATAGTTTCACAAAACCATGGGTTAAATACTATGGGCTAAATGCGGCACCCAATTCCCATGATGAAATTGAAATGTTAGGGTTTGATCATAAAAGGCACGACCTCTGCAATTGCCTCCATAAGAGACACGACATCTACAAGGGTTAATGAATATACCTCAATTTTAAGGACCATAGAAAACTGAGACACATGTAGCGAACGAGGCCGTAGATAGGTGTATCCTACAATAAAACCTCTAAAATCCACATTTGCCCTCGACCAAACCATGCAGAACATTAGAAATGACATAAAAAAATTTGCAGCTGCATTTTGATTGACAGAATACATATTGCCTCATTTTTTCTGATTAAAATTAATGGAAAAATACAAATCATGAGCAAAAAAATCTATAGCCAATCGAATTTGAATAAAAAATTAGAGAAAAATTAGTAAAATATAGAAACATTAGAGAAGTCCTTATTTTTTCTGGGTTGGCATAATTTTCAAGGGAAAGAAATATGAAATAGAGACATGAAAACATTAGTCTCCTGCCTATGGCAGAGACTAATAATATTCCTTATACTAACATGTTGATACTCTTTGGTATTATATTTTGACTCTTTAATATTTAGAGGTCTTTTGAAACCAAAGATTGTTAGTTCTCTTGACACTCAAGAGAATTAATAGGCATAATCAACAAGATGTTTTTCAATTAAAGTGATATTTCAAATCTTAAATTAATAACCATTTTTTCTCTTAATTTGGTTCTTAACTTTGAATTTTTCATGCAACAAGAGAAAGGGTATTGAAGTAAAATATTCCAATATTCTTGATAGATCTCAAGGTTTGTATAATGTCATAATTGGCTATGAAGTAATTAGTTATTAGTTAGAGCACATTAATCTTTTTTTCAATAATTTTATAAATATTCAATGGAGTGGTTTTATTGGTACATTGATATCATAACTATATAAAGGAATGCTAAAAACTCCTTATTTATTAATAAAATAAATCATTTTATCTTTCATCGTATTAAAATGATTTACAATTTTATGAGCAACATTTTAATATAATAAAACCACTTAATTCAATTATATTAAATTGTAATATATCCTGCATTAAAATTTTCTTAAAAACTTTAAAAGAGATACTCTAATGACAAAATCCATAACATACTTACAAACTATGTATAACATAAATTCATCAATCATATAAATACAAAGTCAAAATATAAATAACTTCGCAAAACATATAATAAAAAAACTAGTTATGCAAAGGGAAACAAATGTTTATTTGTTGGGCAATAAAAACCATAGAAAGAGCTTGAAAATACCTTAGGATTGTAGCTCTTGGTCCCTTAAACTACTTGGTCTCATGAATGTAATTTAAATCTTTCCTTCCTTCATTCACTTATTTAGCTTATAATTAGTAGTTATATCTACCAACAATACTAGTATTTATTTTTAATATTTTATAGGGTGGACATGAAATATTAAAATCATCAATCAGACAAGGAAGTTCAACAAATTCAACCGCTTGGTACTTATCCACCGCTTTTATAGCTTTGATAGAGTTTGTTGTGAGGTGTTGAATAATTGTTGAGTAATAGGAATTGCTTATGCCCTCGACACTCCATTGTTCTCACCTATAGCAGAAACATGAAAATGTCATGCAACTCAAATATATATCTCTACACCATAAAGATCTCTGGATTGAAGTCTCATCCCCTCAATCTTACTAGTGCCATCATGGTCATGATACATCAAATGTCCACTTCCAATATTTTGCAAAGTCCACTCCCAACAGTTGGGAATTCTAAATTCAAGGATACAGTTAATTCATAGTAGAAGCCTTGGGACTGGAAGAAGTTTCCTTCACTATTCGTGTAACTAGCACATATTCTATAGATATTGTATTGCACCTTACATTGCAACAATGGACTACATAAATTAGAAACAAGATTTAAGACATCTCTTCAATAGGAATAATAAACAATATATATTTTGCCAAGTATCATCTTGCTAATTGTGTAGATCACTACAGAACTATCCTAGAAGATGATATGTGTACATTCTTCGACTAGATTAAAATAAGAACTTGATAAAGAGTAACTAAATGTTTGACAAATTATCTCTTCAATTTAGATTATTACGATTTGCCAAATGTTGACTTTTGTCTCCTCTATTGAGATTATCCATTTAAAGTGACAGTAAAAGGTTCTCAAATTATTATCACAAGTGTAATCATGGCTCAAATATTCGAATAGGATCAAGTGATTGATGGTGCATTGCATTACAAAATCTCTATCATTTATCCAAATGACCTCAAGGAAGACTATTAGCATGTGTTAGTCGCTGCTACTATAGGGAAGTACATAGGATGATTGTACAAAAACTTGGTGGACACCTCTCTCCAATCATTTTCTATGCATCATTATTGTAAAAATTACATGACATTATATGATTACACATTTATCATTTATTTCAACAACTCTATGATCTTCATACACTCCACACTGTGTCTTCATCATTTTCATAAAACTTAGCTTCAAATAGTTTACTAAAGAAGATGTTTTTACCTCCTTTTATGTTAGTCTTTTTTTTAGAAATGCCTCTAGCAACTAAAGCATACTTTACAAATGAACTTCTAAGGGCATGTCCCCATGCCACTGCTTAGCTTATTCTGGCTAGCAACCACTGCTCAATTTTTTAGGAGATTTATGTGGAGCTAGTGATCCCATGAATATTTTCTTTCTCTGTTTATCTTAAGATGTTATCTTAATTTGTATTTTTACTATATAAAAAATAAAAACATGAAGAAAATTTTTTAAAAATGAGAAAAGGAAATATATACAACCACATGGCATATTTTTCATTATGCAGTAACTGTTTATTTCCACGCTGCAACTGGCTTGTTTAGTTTACGATGACAAAATCAACACCACACGTACAAACTACATGACACAAATTCATAATCTCGTGTTGGCACGAAGTCTAGGTAAATATAAATAACTTCAGAAAACGTACAATAGAAAACTAAATAGGCAAGAGGGAAAAAATTGCGTTTGGTTGCTGGGCAGCAAACAAACACAATGAAAAAAACCCTCTGCTTTATTTAGATTAAGATTAGTAGCTATATCTACTTACAGTACTAGCAAGTACTGGTGTTGATAATTTTGATATCAAACATAAAGCGGTCAGCGTCAGCGGGATCCCAAGGAAGAAGTTTGGCACATTTAACCCCCTTCTCCTCCCCCGCTTTTACAACTTTGACCTGAGTACTCTTGGGGTGCTCAAAAATCTTCGAGTGACTGGAACGCTTGTCCTCCTCGACAATCCATTCACGCGGATTACCTAGAGCTGTTTTCAACTGCAGCAAAAACATGAAATTGTCATACAATTATATATAATATTATATATATTAGAAATCTCCGGAGTGAAGTCTCACCCCATTGGGGTAACTCTGGCGCTGGTCTTCACACAAATAACCTCCAGTCGCAACATTTTGGAAAGTCCTCAAATCTTGCTGCTTCTCGCCACATTTTTTTATCATCTTCCATTGCTGTCAAGCAAACACAAGTGTCTAATCATTTGAGGATAGAAGGTAATTGAAACTGATCAGTAAACGGTGAATCGACACAAACACTAACCTGGGTATCATCGGTGCACTCATTTGGGTCAATAAAACAAACAACATTAGGAGGATCACTGGAGGGATTCACCACCAAATTCTCTTTAAAATATACGCTTGTGATCGTTACCGTTTCCTCAGAGCAAGAATTCTGCCCAACCACTCCAGCCATCAGCGTTTTCGGACTTCTGCATCACCATGACCAGGAAAAGGCATTCAGAATTTGAACCTACTTACTCTATAATACAAAGCAATTCAGCAAAAGAACAAAGATGAGAAACTCTTAATTTATTTTACTCGGCAATATTATAACCAACTAACCTTCCTCCCAAACTGTGAATGCTGTGCGTATGGATGGAGAGACGTGAGAACCGTCTGTGTATTTATAGAGAAAGAAGATAATGACGACGTCATAGGCCTTGCGTCATCACCATCAAATGAATTCAACAACGGTATTAATTTTTATTTTCCACTTGAATTCACATCTACATTCTCCAATTTGTTGAAGCCACGAGAAAAACGAAAGAACACATAGGTTGCTCCAGCGTGTCTTCTGATAGCATTAATAATTCTGAAAGGTTTTAGTTTTGAGTGGTAGGTGGAGAGTCACATAAGAAATTTAATATGGGGACTAGATTCCCTTCTACGGTCCCATCAGAAATTTGATGTCTGGCTTAGCGCGTGGTGATGGTGTACACAAGTTTTTGAAGATATCTGAAGAAACGAGTTCCGCGTGCATGCGATTTTTACACCAGTGATGTATTTTCTATTTGTCGGTGGTGGAGGGTTAAACAACACACAAAATATGAAAACACACAAATGTGGAGAGTCAATAATTTGATTGTACACACAATCAAAACTGATACATCATGTTTCATGCGTCTTTTATAGAGGTCTCAACTCTCCTTTACAATACATCACATTTAATGTTGTAGGCTCTACCAATCCTCGTTCTGAGTGATCTTAAAACCTAACCCTCTAGAACTCTTATCTTGATTTATCTTAAAACATTACCCTCTAGAACCTTTCTCATCTAGAACTCTCTGATCTTTATCTAGACACTTACCACAATTTACTAGTTTTCCTCTTTGTTCCATAACATTTCATTTACAATTTTGTCTTTTTTTGCCTTTTACATTTAATTATGAAAATACAACAATTAATATAGTGGGAGAAATTAGTCATCGACACTCCCCTTTAATTTCGACCACAAATGTTTTAACATCTTAAATTCTCAAACTATGTCTTCAACATACCTTTGCCAAGTCATCTTCCGATTTACCAATCTTCAAATGGCTTTCTCTGAATTGCTTACTAGCTCTTTGATGAAATGTCGAGAAGTGCTCTTACTACAAAATCACTATTGTGTGAAACTTTTCACATATAATACGATAATGACTTCTTTTGAATAAAAAAAGGTAATCTTTTGTCACATAGCTCAAACATTCACTTCTTGCATAATTCATGTTCCGTTTGACATGCGAATACTTATGTCTATACAATGTTTTGAACATACTTGTAACATGTCAGTTAGATCCATCAATCCATCCACAATTCATTTTGCATACAAGGGTATGTGCATGGAAATGGGGGACTGAAAGGGGGTCAAAAGCTGCCACTTTTTTCTGAAATCAATAAAAATTGATCTTGGATGAGAAATTGAAGATAGCCACACTCAAAAATTAGAAGATGTAATAAGAACAAGATTTGTAGTCCTTGGAATCTAATTTCTAAACTACTATTTTTTTCTAAAAATGGTGGAGATTAAGAGATTCAAATAGGGGGAGCACACAAAGTGCTCCTATTTTTGTTAGAAAAATATAACATAGCGTTTGGTGTGCTCCCCTTAAAATGATTTTTTTATGTATTACACAAATCGCTTCAATGGAAAATTAGCTAACATTATGAAGTTTATGTCTGATTTTCTGTTAATTTTTAATGAATATATGATTTTTATAAATTTTTAAAGTGGACACATCTTGAAAAATGAAAATTTGAGAGTGCTCCCTCCTTATTTTTTTGAAAACTAATCAAAACTAAAAATAAAAAAAATTTAATGTGTATAGAATAGAGTCTAGAATCTAAATTTTTTTTAAAAAAATTTTTGACATGTGTGTAAAAAATGACATCATAAATACTACACATAGGTTTTCTACAAAAAAAAACACATTAGCAAAAGAAATTGAAGATGGAAATTTTAATGTTATTAGATTTTAGAAAAAACACATGGTTAGCAAGAGAATAAAAAACTTGAAGTCATCGTAGCATTTTTGTATTAACATTGAAAAATGTGTAAACTTGATAGAGAGCACGCTCGAGATTTTATTGATTTTCTATGTTTTGTTGAATCCAAAAGGTAGGCTTAGTCCTTTGGGTTGGATTCCAAAGACAAATTAGCCCTTAGGATTTGAATTTTCTGAAGCAGTGAAAAATGTTCTCGTGGTATAATGAGAGTGCATATAATGCTATAAGCCTTATATAATTCTGTGAATGCATTATAACATGCTTACGTTTCAAATGAGTTAAAATATCTTGGATGATAAATGGGATAACTTGTATGACAAGACTCATGTCATCCCTCCATCTTCTTTCACTCTAGAGTAGCCTCATGTCCAGGAAGAGACAACCATTATATCATTAGGTGATGATGAAATAGAAGAGGCAGTGTTGGAACAAGTAGCATCATATGCACCTTGTTAGATGAATAGATAGAGTTAGATAGTGGAGAGAGAGAGAGATAAATATATAGATAGAGATATAAAGGTAGAGAGATACAGAGAGAGGGAGGAATAGAGACATAAAGAGATAAAGGGAGAGATAGATAGATAGATATAGAAGGCATGAGATTTGCATAGTCCATGACAGTAAATGAGAGTGCTTCTGGATTCAACTGTGTATATTTTTGTATCAACATTTCGCATCATGCTCAATGATCCATTATCCTTGATCATTGAGCATTGAGGATGAACCAAAACATTGATACAAAAACATACACATTTGAATTCAGAAGCACTCTCATTTATATATATATATATATATATATATATATATATATATATATATATATATATATATATATAGAGAGAGAGAGAGAGAGAGAGAGAGAGAGAGAGAAATAAATAGAGATATAGATCTAGGGAGAAAAAGAGGGAGAGATAGAGAGATAGAAATGGAGAGATGGAGAGAGGAAGGGGGAGAGATAGAGACAAAGGGGATAGAGATAGAAAGAGATAGAGGGAGAGATATGTTGTTATATGGAGCCTAATCAGACTTGAAGGTTAAATTTACCCCACTTTTATAGGCCCGGTTTCCCCCCAAATTCCTACAAGGTCAAGGGGCAGTACCCCTTGCGGGGGTTTGGGGGTAGCGCCCCCAAGACAGGGTCCAAGGGTAGCGCCCCTGGCGCACTCCCTGTCACGATATAGGGCAGGGTCGAGGGGTAGCACCCCCGTGGGGGCTCGGGGGCAACGCCCCCTAAAACCTCACACAGTTTTTTATTATTTTATTAAGGCGTCGGGATTTTTTTTCATTGGCCGACATAAAAAAACTTTATTTTTGTAACCAACATAAGGCTTGATAAAAGAGGCTAAGGGTTAGGGTTTCTGTTGATGTATTGTAGCATTTTGCAGCGGTATTGAGTTGCAAGGATTGGTAGTTGTAATCAGTTTGATTTACTAGATAATAATATTGGACTCTTTGTTGGTAGATGTAGCCCGAGTTTGGGTCAACCACCTTAAAACTTGTCTCTTGCTGTTATTATTTCTGTGTATTTCTCTTTCCTCTGTTTAATCTTTATTTGCATTTAATTGATATCTTCTGCCGGCTAACCCTAACAAGATAGAGAGATAGCATTAGAGAGGGAAAGATAGAAAGATAGAGATATACAGTTAGAGAGAGGGAGACATAGAAAGAGGTAGAGGAGAGGGAGAATGAGAGGAACCTCTTGTAACAATATAATGAAAAATGCATGAAATAACAGAAATAGCAGAACACAGAAGGAATTTATTGATCGCAAGCCACTTCGAGGGGGCAACCTCCTTTAAGCAAGCTCAATACAATAAACTCGTAGATGCCTTCATTGGCCTCAACACATACTTATATACTAAGTCTAATCTAAACAACTATTACTTCCCATGAATGTGGGATAATACAATATACTCACAAGACGACTTACAAAGCATATGCATCCAAATATAATATACTAACAAAGTAAAGAGAAGGGTTAAACATGGGTTCCTAACATCCCCTCCCTCTTAGAAAAGCTTTGTCCTCAAAGCGTATGATGTGGAAATTGTTGCTGAATCTGAAGGAGTGATTCTCCTATAGCAATCTCTGGATGCATTCCATGCCATGAAATTAATACCTCTGTGATGGAGCAGGAGAGAAGAGGATGAGTGCCCCTGTCGAGCATTACCTCTAGCGCCAAAAGGATGGATCCTCCATTATCCAGTTGTGGTAACATTGTTTGTGCTCTGTCATTGGCGCCAAGAAATTTCATTAGATAAGAGACATGAAATATTGGATGAACGTGGGAAGAAGGAGCTAGCTTATGATCCCCAATCTGATCTTGGATACAAAGAACCATGTTGACTACCTGAACTCATGAACTGCTGGGGGAGTATGGAAGGAGCACTGGTGGTGCCTGACCATAGACTACTTCATATGGAGTCATGTTAGATGCAGTGTGGTAGGAGGTATTGTACCACCATTCAGTGAGAGGGAGCCACTTTGCCCACTGATGTTGTTGTTGTGCAGCCACAATCTGTTGAATTGCCCTGTGCATTACCTTCCAAAAGAAGTGACGCCATGCTCGCTCATAAGTTTTAAGGAACCCAGAGTGCCCTACCGATGGAGAAACATAGAGTTCATAGAAGATAGCCTATGGGACAGATTTCAACCAATTTGGAACAAACATAGAAATAGCTAAAAGAGAAGCTTGGTCATCACATGTATGAGAGAGAATCAGCCACAATATTGTCCTTACCCTTCTTGTAAGTGATCTCATTGTCATAACCCCTGAGTTTGTTGATCTATTTCTGTTGTACTGGGGAGGAGACCCATTGTTCCAAGAAATATTTTAGGCTCTAGTTAGCCACCCTGATGCAAAAATAATTTCCTAATAGGTATGGCTGCCACTTTTGTATTGCATGCAAAATAGCCATCATTCGTTATAGAGCTAAAGGAGTAGTGGAGACCACGGATGGTTGCATCTGAATGGAGTGAAGCTGAGTGATGACACCATGTGTATTTTTCTTAAGAATCTTTTCTAGGTGATGTGAACTTATGATGCTAAGAGACCCCGGTTATAAGCCCTTCAATGTGTGTTTGTGTCCATTATCTAAAAACTGCATCCAAAGTTTAGCAAAATCCCATAAGATGGGTCTAAGTGTGCGTAACTATTGGGCGCCCAAAACCACATCACATCTACCTATGGGCAAAGCAAACATGTTAGAGCCCAGGTTATAATCTCCAATAGTGATATGCACATTGTGACACTTCCCTTTGCAAGGTAATGTGCCCCCATTGGCAATCATGACTTCAAATTTCAAGCAAGGATGAACAAAACAATCAGCTTATTTGGCTATGCGAGGGTCAATGAAGTTATGAGTACTACCAGAATCAATGAGTATTGTAAGAGGGAGCTTCTTGAAGTAACCCTTGACCCATATGGTTTGAAGGGTGGTGACTCCTGCTATGACATGGAGAGAGATCTCTGGGAGGTCTTCCTGAGAAGTAGGTTCAACAAGCAACTGTTGAGTTTCAACCTGATCAGCTACTGTATCCTGAGCATCTACATAAACTTCAGTTTCAAGTGGAGAATCCACATCCAAGAGATAGAGCTTTTGCTCAACATATCTGTCCCTGAGTGAATTTGTCATCATAATTATAACAAAGCCCTTTTTCTCTACGTGCCCGCATCTCTGCTTCAGTCAAATGCTTGAGAGGAGCTATTCTAGGAGCTGGCATTATTTCAGGGCTTTGGGGATCCATATTTCTGAATGGAACAAAATTGGATTTGGAGCGTTGTTGAGCTGTGATCTTGTCCTCTGCCAACTTAGCCAACCCTAAGGCTTCCATCATTGTGCTTGGGCAGAACATTTTAACCTCAGAGTGAATTGCATCCTTCAAACCACTAACAAAACAACTCCTAAAGAATTCATCAGACAATCCCTCTATGTGATTGGCCAATTTTTCAAATTTTGTCTGATATTCTCTCACAATGTCTATTTGGCGTAGTTTTGTGAGTACACCTGTGAAGTCATCAAAAGCACTAGGGCCAAATTGTTGCAAAATGAGTTTGCAAAAATCTGTCCATTTTGGCTCTTCGTGAGCTTTGATGTACCAACGGAACCATTGAAGGGCTTCATGTTCCAAATGAAAGGAGGCAAGTGGGACTTTGTTGACATCAAAAGTATTATGCAGATTGAAATATTGTTCTACCTGGTATATCCATCCAGTCGGATCATCACCATTAAAGTGAGGAAAATCAAGCTTCGGTCCATGAAAATTACCGGAAGAAGAAAACCCTATATCTGCAGAAGACTCTGGTTGCCGTCTATTGTTCATGGTTGAATGCTGAAGATTAAGCCCAAGAATTTTTTCATCCAGATCTTGGAGTTTGGTCTTGATGGCTGCAAGTTCCTCCTCCATGTTTTTTGCTCCTATGCGGGTGACAACCATAACCAGAATTTTTTTTTTTTGGAATGGGTAGAAAAACAAAAACATAAACTTTTTTAGTAAAGGAAAATTTGGATTTGGGAAAAAATTGGATGGCTAATTGGGGTTTGACTAGGTTTTGGACACTTTCTGAGGGATAGGGAAGCAAAAAATGGGGATTTCAGAAGCAGGGTGAAAGAATGAGAAAATTTGTCCAAGAGGGACAAAGGAGCAGAAATAGGAAATGAACACTGTGGCAAAATTTGAAGCTGATTGGGTGAGAATCGAAGAAGTTATGGCAAACCCTAAAAATAGACAAATGTGGGATTTCTGGCTTCTATAAGTGGAATTTGGGGTATGATCCTCAAGGAAGGAAATATACAGAAAGAAATTTTAGGGATTCCAGTGAATTTTCAGAGGAAATGGAGCTAAAGTAAAGAAGATATGGCAAAAAAAAAGAAATTTTTTTTTTGGAAATGATCTGCAATGGGATCTACAACGGCTCTAGATAGATTCAATTGGTGATTTGTCAGCTGGTAATAGATATGGACCCCAGGTAAGTTTGGCTTCCTAAAGGTTCAGGGGATTCACTCGGATACCAATGTTGTCTAACGGCTTGCATATTGGGGTAGTACCCCTCACTCCACAACTCAGGGAAAATTGATAATCGCTTTGCCACAAATGACAACTCTTGGTTTACCTCATGGATGGGAACTAATCAATCAGGTAGGGGCCGTTACCCTTTTCGCTGGCAGGTCCTCTCAATGGGCCAGCTACTTCGGGGTTCCTATGGTACTCCTCACAATGAGTTTTAAGGCTATGCCTAGACACTTCCCACAGTTAAGCAGATAGGGATTATTCCCTGATCCAAACTTGCAATTGAAATAAACAATACAGATGCAAAGAAAAAAGAACTACTGCAATAATCACAGCGCCTGGAGGCCACTGCAAAAAAAAGTTTGATAGAAATTCCACCCAGCAAGCCCAAGAAAGTGCTCTGATACCAGATGAGAGGAACCTCCTACAACAATATAATGAAAAATGCATGAAATAACAGAAATAGAAGAACACAGAAGGAATTTATTGATCGCAGGCCACTTCAAGGGGGCAACCTCCTTTGAGAAAGCTCAATACAATAAACTCATGGATGCCTTCATTGGCCTCAACACATACTTATATACTAAGTCTAATCTAAACAACTATTACTTCCCATGAATGTGGGATAATACAATATACTCACGAAACGACTTACAAAGCATATGCTTCCAAATGAATATACTAACAAAGTAAAGAGAAGGGTTAAACACGAGTTCCTAACAGAGAAATAGAGAGAGATATAAAGAGGTCCGGGAGAGGGAGAGGGAGAAATAGATAGAGAGAGATATGGAGAGATGGAGATAGAGAGAGGGAAAATATACAAAGTGGGGCAGATAGAGAGATAAAGAGGGGGAGAGAGAGAGGGAGAGACGGAGAGATAAAAAGAGAGGGAGAGAGGGAGAGGGAGAGATATAGAGACACTTGGGGATAGAGATAGAAAGAGATAGAGGGAGACATAGAGATAGAGAGATAGTATTAGAGAGAGGGAAAGATAAATAGAGATAGAGATATAGAGTTAGAGAGAGGGAGACATGGAAAGAGGTGGGGTGAGGGATAGATATAGAGAAATAGAGAGGGAGACATATAGAGAGAGAGAGAGAGAGGGAGGGAAAGATATAAAGATAGAATTAGAGAGAGGAAGAGAAAGGGAGGGAGAGGGAGGGAAGAGAAAGGGAGGGAGAGGGAGATATGGATATATAGATAGAGAGAGGGAGGATAGAGAGATAAAGAAATAGAGGGAGAAATAGATATAGAGCTCTAGGGAGAAAAGGAGGGAGAGATAGAGAGGGGGAGAGAGAGAGAGAGAGAGAGAGAGAGAGAGAGAGAGAGAGAAGAGAGAAGAGAGAGAGAGAGAGAGAGAGAGAGAGAGAGAGAGAGAGAGAGAGGTGGGTAGAGATAGAGATGGAGAGAGAATATAGAGATAAAGATGGAGAGAGAGAGAGAGAGAGAGAGAGATTAAGAGATAGAGACCGAGAGATAGAGACATGGAGAGGGGGAGGAGGGAGAGGGGGAGATATAGAGGCAAGGGGATAGAGATAAAGGGAGAGATAGAGAAATAACATTAGAGATAGGGAAAGATAGAGAGAGATATAGAGTTACAGAGCGGGAGATATAGAAAGAGGTAGGGGAGAGGGATAAATAGAGAGATAGAGAGAGGGAGACATGGAAAGAGGTAGGAATAGAGGGATAAATAGAGAAATAGAGAGGGAGACATAGAGAGATAGAGAGAGGGAGACATAGAAAGAGGTTAGGAGAGAGAGAGAGAGGGAAAATATAGAGAGTGGGGTAGAGAGAGAAAAATATAAATACATAGAGGAAGAGGGAGAGATAGAGAGATAGATCATGAGAGAGATAGAGAATGAGAGAGATGGAGATGGAGATCAAAATAGGGGGAGAGAGATAGAGAGGGAGGAAGAGAGCACGAGAGGGGGAAATATATATATATATATATATATATATATATATATATATATATATATATATATATAAAAGAGAGACTAGAATAATCCCTTTATAGAAAGTGTTTCATACTTTGAAAATCTATACATACTTAAAGCATTTGAAGTGAAAATAAAGGCATTAGAAGCAGGTGTTGCCACAATAATGGGTTACACTTTATGGGACATCCTGATTTTTGTTGAAATCACATATTTTTAGAAAATATAATAATTTAAGCCTTGAAAGGTTCCATTTAAAAGATTTTAATTGAAGAGGGTTTGATCAAACCCCCTTATATTCAAACCCCCTTGGATAGAACCCTGCTAGTTTTAAACCATACCTATAATGGAGTCTCCTCTACACCTATCAAAATACTGATAAAAAACCACTTTTGATTTACCTTTTGGGGGATCTAATGAATTCATTTAAAATTTATGTTTTGTAAGTATGTAGTCCTTATTATAAGTTTTCCAAAAAGTATAATTTTAAATATATTTAATTTGATTATTATATTTATTTTTTATTTCTTGTGCATGTAGGTTTTTCACCGAACATCAAGTCTCTGTTCTACACACATGAAAAATTAGTAAATTAGTGAAAAAAAATTCTAAAAAATATCTATGCCCTAGGTATTGATGTCCTTGTTTTAACAAAAAAAGAAAAATTAAATTTTGATATATACAGAAAAAGTTATGTTTTACGGAATACGCCCATGTCTAAATTATAATTGGTTTGACTTTCAAACTTAATTTTAAAAAAAAATATTCAATAAAACATTATGAAACCAAATGCATGCCTTATATATCGTTGTTATCAATCTAAATTCAAAAGAATCAAAATTTTATTCTTTGTAAAAAAAAGTTATGTGCTACGGAATACACATCACTTTAAAAAAATGTTGTTTACTATTAAAAACTAGTTATCAAAGGAGACACAAAATTTTTTACAATTTAACTATAAATTTGTAAAAAACATATATATTTAGATTCTACAAACAAAATCTCACAAATCACTAGTTCACATCATCTTCAAATTCCTAACGGTTTAGCGGCTATAGGTGTCAGAAAGTGAAGATTTAGTTCAAAATGTTCATTTCAATGTCAAGTTTGGCCAAAAGTGTAACCCATTATTGTGGGATGACCCAAGGCTAGGTCACCACAGCTATAGAGTAAGCCATTGAATCTAAAGATACATAGGTAGAAGTAACTAAAAAACAACTCAAAGGTTAAAACAAAATTTATTAAACCAGGAATAGAGTTGGTAGTAGGGAAAAGCTAGTTGGTAACTAAGACAACCACCAAGAATGCATTGTCAAAGAAAGTGGAGAACTTGGAGGTATAATTGAGCTATGAGAAGGCTAAAAATGGTGCCAAGGCTATTGAAATCAGATCATTAAAGAAAAATGCCTCTATCTAAGATTATGAGCTAGCAAAGCTAAATAATCAAGTGGACAACTAGGCCTAGACACTTAAGGGCCTAAGAGAAAAATAGGCAGACCTAAAGAATATACTAGAAGAATAAAAGGAGAAGGTCAAGAGGTTAAAGGACCAAGTTAAAGAGCTCAAATAGTTAGTGGCTTCCCTTAACCACATAAAGGTCTTGTGAAGATCATACTGCAAGGCCAAAATGGAAGCCACATCATCTAAGCCTTTGAAATAAGAAGAGCCAAAATTCTAGAGCTAGTGAATGAGAAGAGCCAAGAAGAAACTATATTAAACATGTGGTCCTTAGATACTTTTATCAAAAAGGTTCAATTAGTTTTCAAGACATGGATCGAGAGCTAAAGGCCCTTGTATAAACATCTATGGCTCAAGCATAGGAGGTATCCTATGAATGCACCATTGAACTACAGTGCCACTTTAGACTCTTATAGAAGATCAATTTGCCCTTGGACAAAGAGTGGGAGAAGCTTCTTGATTCTCCTTAGGTTGACCTACTTCCATTTATGGGCATGGACTATCATTGTTGCAACCTATAGGCATCGACTAAAAGTAAATTGAATACACATGATTTGTACTCTTGGTCTTAATTTGATTGACTTATATATCCACCATGAAATCTTCTCCCCTATTCATATACCTATTCATTGATCCTAGGTGAAATTTATATTCTTTCTTGCAAGTATAATCTTTCTCTATAATTGTGTGTCTATCAAGATATGTGTTTAATGTTAATCTATTGTGCTTGGTCAAGATGTATGTGGCATGATTTGACTAAATATATATATGCCCTTAGTGCTATATGAATTGAATTGAGACACAAATAGTTAGTTGCTTCCCTTGACCACATAAAGGTGTTGTAAATATCATATTGCAAGGCCAAAATGGAGGCCACATCATCTAAGCCTTGTGAAGATTACACTAAAAGTGTTGGTAATGAAGCTTGTTTTCCTAGATCAAAGGTTTTGTTTCAACCATGTTTGGGTTCTAGTTCCTAACGAGGGGTGTGGAGGGACTTGACCCCATACTTCTATTGTGAGGGTGTCCAGGGGGCGGTGCCCTTGAAGAGAGATTTTAAAAAAATTATCTTGTAAAACTGAATAATGGCTATTAAAAATTATATAATGGCTATGTTGTTGACCCCTTGTTGGCATTGACAATGTTGGCATATATGTCAGACAGTTGGTACATTCAGTTTGTTTAGTTAATTTGTGAGAAGCAGTTTCACTTACAGTTTCATGATGAAATGCATAAGGTAAAGGGTTAAGGAAACATGTTGCATTTGATTTAAATTTAAAAGTGACAAAATGTATAAAGTGTAATCCAAAGTGAAGCTTATAAAATGTTTAAGTTGTATGTGACTTGATCAGCAACTGTCAAGGGTTAAGAAGCAGGTCAAAGACATTGTAGTATGTTCTGATTCCACCAGCCCTTTTAGGTCTTACTAGCATAACTAGTAATAGTTGTATAATGTGGAAAAAACAATGTTTGTCGACCATTTTGCTTGTTTGGACTTTGGTGAATAAAGAGAACAGACTTAGGGTTTGACCTATGGCGGCATCCATCATGGCACAAAGAGGTTGCAAAGGTTTGGAGATTGTTGTCATAGTTGAAGATACATTCTTTTTGTTAAGATTTGTAAAGTCATTTTGCAGTTTTGAGAACTACCATGTATGGAATTTTTGCAGTTTATGAGACCAAAGGTTTATTTATATAAAGTTTTCAGGGTTTTCGGGTTTGTGAAGGAAAAAGACTGTGGAAAAAGAATACAGAGTAACAACAAAAGGTCATATTGTTATTTTCTTTATTGTGATGTTTTGTTTGAGTTGACAGTTTGTTCTTTGAGTTTGAAAGTTGGCATTTGAGGTTCTTGAAGAGTTTATTAAAACAAACATGTGCTTGTGAAATACCTGTGACTGGTTTAATATTCTTTGAAGTTTGAAAAACTACATTATATGATGCTTGAAAGGTTGTTGAAAAATCCACAATAATATGTGTTCTTGTGCTTCTTAAAATACTATATTTAGTATACTTGAAGGTTGATTGTGAAATACACAGTGCTCTATAATAATTCTTGAAAGTGGTTTGTAAGACAGTGATTTGTTATCTTGAAAATATATATTTTCTTATCTTGAAAGGGAAAAACATACTCTATGCCTTATAGGTTGCAAGTTTAATGAGATCTATAGGACATATAGTATAGTGGGCAAAGAAAAACTTCCATGAATAGTAGAGAAACAGAGTAACCTCTGTATTTTTTATTCTTTTAGTTTTGTGCATTGGAATGCTAGTGAGGCAGTGGAAAATAAAAATGCCAGTGAGCCAGTTGTAAACAATAAGCTAGTGAGGTAGTTGAGTAAATCAGTGAGACATAAAAAGTCAGTGAGGCACCTATATGCCAGTGAGGCACCTATATGCCAATGAGGCAGTTGTATTCGCCAATGAGGCTATAACCAGTGAGGTTCTCTTGCCAGTGAGGCATTTTTGTGTAACCAGTGAGGTTTCTTTGCCAGTGAGGCATTTTGTGTAGCTAGTGAGGCATGGTTTTGATTAAGCCAGTGAGGCATTTTCTAAGTGGTTTTTCATCCCTATGAGGTTTTTGCACTCATGAAAACCACTGTGTTATGGTTCATATTATTTGTCTTTGTATGTGTGTCCTAATGCCTTGCTCTTAAGCCCCTGATTCATACTATTCATCATCTTGTGTATATGTGTTTGATAGATCATTGAAGTATCTCTCATTCTCTATCTTGTAAGTTAAAAGGTGCAAAAGATTTTAAAATTTCATAGACCACTAATTCACCCCCCCTCTCAATGGTCCTGTACTCCAACAAGTGGTATCAAAGCCTAGGTTCCCTGTAGAAATCTAACAGGTTTGGGTAGGTCTTGATAGTGGAGTACCATGGGAAAGTGTAAAATAAATAGAGAAAAGAAAGTTGTCAAGCAAAAAGTTGTTAAACAAGCCCCAGTTAAGTCTAGTAATGAGTTGTTACATGAGTCACCCCTGAATATTGATACAAAGTATGATAAAAAGAATGATCTTGCAGTTGAGAGTTTTGATAAAAATAAAGACATCATTGTAAGTGTAGATGAACAAGAACTTGATAAAAGAAAACATGATCAAGAGATTGATGATGAAGAAAGATATCTCTTTGTGGATGAAGATGACTATGAATAGGAGTGTGAAGTTGATTTAGAAGGTGAACTCTTCTATGCTCTAGATACGATAAAGAAACTCAGTAAAGAAAATTAGAAATTAAAAGACCAACTTCAACAAGAAAAAGATTTCAAGGACAAGGTATGTTAGATTTTGCAAATGTTTCTTTAGAACTTGAAGAGTTAAATAAGCTAATTATCAGCCTAAAGACAGAAATAGAAGAAGCAAAAAGGATAGTTGATTTTACAAAATCTAATCTTGAAGTCAAAACTAATGAATGCCTAAGATTAGAGTTAGACATAGTTTCTTTGAGAAAGGAATTGGAAGAAGCATCTTCTAAGTTTCACAAGAATCTACAGTTTAAAAAGAGTACTAAATGTTTAAATGACTTGTTGAAGAAGGAAAGACATCATAAGGACACTACTAGTCTAGGTTATGAAGAAGGGCAATGTTCCAAAGTCAGAAATGCTCCTAAGAAAAAGATAGACCTAAATTTTCATTCTCCTACTCTTGATGAAGACAAGAAGACAGCAAAAGACAAAGTTGCTGATGTTGGAAGAGGAAGAACAAACAAGCCCTCAGGACCTCCACCTGTAAGGTAATACCATTCAACAAGGTACAATTACTCTTAGTTCCATGGTTATTTCTATTCTTGTCATATCTATGGTCATAGGGCTAGAGATTGCAGGACTTATTCTAGAAATGATTTTGAATGGCATAAGAATAAAAGTCCTTATAGAATGACAAATAAGAATTATAATGTGGTATGTTACAAGTGTAACCAAGCTGGTCACATAGAAAGGGATTGTTGGTTGCATGGAAGATATAGTCATAGAAGCTCACTTGGTTATCAATAAAATATGATTATGTTCCTCCTGTTGGTCATAAGATCAGATGCTATAGATGTCATAGGTTTGGACATATTGCTCAATTTTGTAAGAGTGATTTAATGAAATCAGTTAATCACCATAAGAAGATAGGTGTTAAGAAGGTTTGGAGAAGGAAACAAGTGAAAGAGAAGATTGAAACTGATCTTGTGCATACTACACAAGTAATATTTATAACTTCTTAAAATATGCAGCATGAATTTAGGGGGGTTCATCTAATGTTTTATCTATCACCCCCTAGGATGTTCAGCAGGTTGCATGGTTAGAGTTAAGATATAAACAATGCAAATAGGGAGAGTCTGGTTGATTTAGTTCCTATGCTTTAATATGAGGACATGCTTCATCAAAGGCATCATAAGAGATGCTTAATGCCTTATCTTTCATCCCCAAGAAGTAAGATAGATGTAAAGTACTAGAAAATCACATCACAAGTAAATGGAGTATACAAAGATTTACTAAAGTAAATGCAAAATGCGGTAATAAAAATAACTTCTACTTCGTCATTCTAAAGGAAATAATAATAAGATAACATTCGAGATTCCAAGCAAGTTCAATTTCATAAGCAAAGGTACAACCATAATTACAATGCGAATAAAGATACATCTGAAGTCATTTACAGAGTATGTTGAATTAAAAATTACAAGTGTCGAATAATGGCATCAAGCCTTACAATCATTAAATAAAAGAAGTACATAATGTCAAATAATCTATCAAGGAGTCCTCGACCGCCATCGACCAATCGGCCATCTGCTGCGTCGAAGGACAAGAACATGGTTCAGGCGCTTTTTCCTCCCAACCACGAAGCTTGCGCTTCCCTGGTATCCTTCAAACTGAAGGATGCCCGACCCTACTCGGAGAGCCTAGCAACCTGGAAACATATGCAAGGTGGAATCTGGTATGTGCCTATCAATCTACATGCATCACTAATATGATTGCAGCATCTCATCAATAGGATGTGGTAGGAAATAAAATATACAATATAGCTAGGAAGAAAATCCATCTATTTCAATGGTGCATGTCTATTTCAACATTCTATTAGCTTTGGCCAAAGCGTTACTCCGTTACAACGGCATGCAAGTTTGAAGAAGAAACTTACTTTCCTACTAGCCCACATTCGATACCCGTCCCAGAAGACAATCTTCCCAATACATCAAAGAAATATAAAAAAAAAAACTTCCTTGTACTTTAACCATCTTACGAAAAATTTAAAACATCCTCTGAGCCAGAGAGCATAAGAATAGATTTGTAGAGACTAAGAATGTCGATATTTTCTATGATTCCTATACTACTATTTGATCCTAGGTTTGGTTTGAAGGACAATTTCTTCGTTTCAAGGTAAATTATGATTTTCATCTTACTATGAGACATCAACGTTAAGATTTCTGCCACACCATGTCTATGATATTCCAAAAATAAAAAGACAAAAAAAACAGTTCGTTACTAGGAAAACAAAATTATGTTGAAGAGTTCGTTTCTATTGAAGCATGCATTTTTTTTGTATGGAATAAACTTTTCAATGGTCAAACAATCAATAGAATTCACACCTCAAATAAAATAGAATTATCTATTAATCTAACATGTGGTAATTCGGTCCACAATTAATTTATTTACCACTTCCTCCCAAATTTATTTTTTTATTGAGTTGTTTCCAGAAATTCATAAAATACAAGAAGGGAGTTCGAACGGACATAAGCACAGTAAGGTTAGTGTTCTGCAGGGATTAAAACAAGTATAACAGCTAAAAGAGTAAGTAGACGTCTCTGTGCTTATGATACAGTGACCACGCTGAAGGCAAACGCACTCAAAATTCAACTGGAAGGTAGAGATCAGCTCTTGAAAGGATAAAGATTGTCATCCCGGAGATGGAGTTCATAATTACAGCGAAAGGAACACTCACAGCTAGCTATCATTACAACAAAAAAAAAGAAAACAGTGAATGGGATACTCACAACCAGCTATCATTACAAAATTAAGGGAAAACTATATTTAAATAGCCTGATTTCGGCACACAAAGGCAGTGAAGAGCATTTACGAAAGAAGTAGGGAAGACATCATTTAGAGATCAACTTAAATCAACAAAGGAAGAGTAATAACGACTAGCTAAACCCAGCGAATGATGGGCAGGAGTGCCTGGGTCTTTGAAATAAAATCTCTATACGAATCCCAAAGAGTTATTTGTCATCCCACTTACCACGGTAGACGCTCTATCTACAATTGTGGGGCATGGTTTCTGAGGCTGTAGGCTTTCTTAAAGAAAAACCGCCAAGTATGGACGTGCAATAAGCTGCGGAGGCCACATCCAGTACTATGGATTGGAGGCTGGTAGGTTTAAACAAAGGCGACGACCCTCAGCCAGGAGTTGATCATATTTAAACAGGCCGATTTAAGAGTAAAAAAAAAAGAGAACAACAACTTACGGAAGATAAGATCTGGAGTAACGATTTGACAGGAGAAAGAAATCATTGCTACATTACCCAAAGGTTGACGTTAAGATCCCAACAAGGTTTTATTTTCTGTCTTGCAGGTTCGCGGAGGTATCACTCATAAAATGAAGAATCGGAAGCCGTCCATGAGTAGAAAATGATATAAATAGGAGCTAAACTCAGGTCGTTTTCTATAAGTATACATTGTTAACCTAACATGATAGCAATAGTTTTCTTTTTACTACGAAGAATACCTATTCAGAGAGGCTGTATTCCCTGAGCAATTTGTCCTCCCTTCTATTCCGTCGTCTCTCTCCTTTATCACGTCTGAGTTCTCTTTCTTTTTTTCCACCTTTTTTCTCCGTGCTATCTCCTGTCCTCTCCCTCCTCTTCTTTTATCCTTCCTAAACCTAAATAATCTTTTCTTCTCCCCGCCTCATGCTGAGTTTTTAGTTTTGATAACCTCAGATAACTCCTTGTCCAAGATTTGCATGCATTTTGCATGCTAATACTTTCCCCACCGAAAAAAATAAGGAAATCTATTTTATGAAAAACCCTATTATATTTATGTCTTTAATTTAAATTTCTTTTGCATGAACATTTATATGTGTTCTATATTATTATTATGCATTTTAAATATACAATTTATTTATTTATGAGGGTTATATTTTTTTTTATAAACTAAGTAAAGAATGCAATACCTCTAAAGATAAAAAGGATAATAATATCTTTTATAAGATTTACCTATTAATTTATTTTTATATATATATTTTTTTCAATTGCTCTCGTTAAATTCTTTTTATAAGAACCATATATAGTTTTTTTTTTTTGAACAATATTCATATATTTCCATCTTTCTATCAAGATTCTAACTTATCGTTTTGATGCATAAGCAGGTATTCGAGTTCCATTGTATTATAATCAAAGATGTTCATAGCTATTCCAAATCAGATGAAAACATCAACATCCTTTCGCTAATCACGCAAAGCATAATCGACGACTTAAGCAAGCAAGCATTACCCGTTGAAAACACACGAAATGTAATGCAAGATAAAATAGACTACATGAGTGTGTGAGATTCCCAGATAAAACCCGTCAGACGTTGCCACGAAGCTAGGACTCCCCTACCTGAGCCATGCTCTTGTCGTCGACAAGGCTGCAAAAGTCAAACTCATAAAACCATTAATATGTTAGTCCCTGTATAGCCGAAGCGAGTAAAATAGCCAAAGCGATCTATTTATCCAATCTATGTAATTATTGCAATTATAACTATTAAATCAAGTATGAAAAGGTATGAGACGTGACATCCTTCCCCAGTTGGAAGTGACATCGTCTCGATGTCTTATTACATCATGTAAACAATATAATCAAAAACAATAATGTATCATCATTTGAGTTTCATAATATCTGAATATGCATATAAATAAACATCTAATCTAATTTTCTAAATGCGGAAAAGATCTATCAATATCAGAAGCATCCTCCCAAGTGGCACTGTCCACTAAATACTGGTCCCATTGGACCTTATACTGCACTATGTCTCAATTACGCAACCTAACGTTGCGCTTCTCCAAGACTCGAATGGGCTCCACTAGCACCACTCCTGGATCCTGTACCTGCAGAGCATGCCAATCAAGAATATGCAAAACATCAGGATGATAAGGTTTGAGCAATGACACATGAAAAACATTATGGATCTTGGCGAGAGCTGGCTTTAATTCAAGTCTGTATGCAACTAGATTGATCACTTCAAGCACGTCGAAAGGTCCCACAAATCTTGGAGCCAGTTTGGATGCCTTGCCAAACGATATCGAACTCTTATGTGGCTTGACCTTTAAAAACACTTTGTCACCTATGGAGAATTGCCTAAAAGTTCTGTTCTTATCTGCATAACTCTTCTGTCTATCTGAGGCTTGCTTCAATTTTTCCTTGATTAGCCTCATCTGGTCTTCCATTTCCTTCAACATATCAGGTCCAACTACTATTCGGTCTTCAATCCTGTCCCAACTGATTGGAGTTCTACATCTGCGACCGTAGAGAGCCTCAAAGGGTGCCATACCTAAGGATGCATGGTAGGAATTGTTATAAGCAAACTCTACCAAGGGTAGATATTCCTCCCATTTGTACTGCTGGTCCATACAGTACATCCTCAGAAGATCCTCTACAACCTGGTTGACTCTCTCTGTCTGACCATCTGTTTCAGGGTGGTAAGCTGTACTAAAGTTCAACTTAGTTCCCAAGGCTGCATTAAGTGTGATCCAGAACCTAGAGGTCATACGAGTGTCACGATCTAAAATGATCGTCTCTGGCACTCCATGAAGTCGAAAGATCTCTTGGACAAACTTCTTTGCTAAAGTCAATGACCCATCCGTGAGATTTCCCGGAATGAAGTGAGCCACTTTCGTTAACTTGTCAACAACCACTAAGATGACATCATGCCTATTCTTCGACATGGGCAATCCCTGAATAAAGTCCATGCTAATCACCTGCCACTTGTACTCAGGTATGCTATGTGGATAAAGCAATCCTGCAGGATGGACATGTTTTGCCTTAACACGTTGACATTCCAAACATCGAGCGACAAACTCTGTCACATCCTTCTTAAGCTTAGGCCAAAAGTACAATGGTCTCAATCCTTCCATTGTATTTGTCACACCTAGGTGTCCAGAATAAGGAGCACTATGAATCTCCTTGAGGACTAACTTCCTCAATTCACCTGAATCTGGGATATACATTCTCCCCTGATATCTCAAAAGCCCATCTGATTCTACTACATATCCGTCAAATCGATGATCTGCAGGGTCTACTTCTAAAGCTTGCTTAACCCTTTCATAATGTTCATCTCCCTGCAAGTTCTGGATTACTTGTTGTCTCAGATTAGATTGAGAAGTCACCATGGCTGACAGATCTCGTCTTCTACTAAGAGCATCGGCAACCCTGTTCTCTTTACCTTTTATGTACTCGATTCCAAAATCATATTCGCTAAGGAATTCTAACCATCTTCTCTGTCGAGTGTTGAGATTAGGCTGGGTAAAGATATATTTGAGCCCCAAATGATCTGTCTTAAGCTCAAAAGGCTTACCCAAGAGATAGTGCCTCCACATCTGAAGTGCGTGAACTATGGCAGACAACTCAAGATCATGTGGTGCATAATTTAACTCATGTTGTTTCAGTTTCCTAAATTCATATGCCACTACTTTTCCGTTCTGCATCAACACTCCTCCCACACCTTCACCAGAAGCATCTGTAGTCACTATGAAATGACCATTAGGATCAGGTATGGTCAGAATAGGTGCTGATGTTAGTCTTTCTTTCAACAATTGAAAAGCTTGCTCACATTTATCTGTCCAATCGAACTTCTTTCCTTTCTTCTGCAACGAGGTTATGGGTGCTGCAACTGTCGAGAATCCTTCTACAAATTTCCTGTAATATCCTGTCAACCCCATAAAGCTTCTAACCTCAGTCACAGTCTGCGGTGCGGGCCATTCCATTATTGCCTTGATCTTTTCAGGGTCTACAGCAATCCCATCAGCTGAAATTACGTGGCCAAGATAGTGCACTTTACTCTTATAGAATGTACACTTGGATAACTTACCAAAAAGTTTTCTTTCCCTCAAACGCTGCAAGACTATTCTCAAGTGTCTTTCATGCTCCTCCAATGACTTGGAATATATCAGAATGTCATCAAGAAAGACCAGAACAAAATCATCAAGGCAATCCCTGAATACGCTGTTCATCAAATTCATGAATGCTGCTGGAGCATTAGTTAACCCGAATGGTACTACTGTAAATTCATAGTGACCATATTGCGTTTTGAATGTCATTTTAGAAATATCCTCATCCTTAATCCGTAATTGATGATATCCGGATCTAAGGTCTATTTTGGAGAACACCTTTGCACCTTTCATCTGGTCGAACAATTCATCAATCCTAGGAAGCGGATATTTGTTCTTGATTGTTGCCTTGTTGAGCATTCTGTAATCAATGCACAACCTCAATGTTCCATCTTTTTTCTTAACAAAGATTACTGGTGCTCCCCAAGGTGACACACTAGGTCTGATAAACCCCTATTTTAACAATTCCTCTAATTGTGCCTTAAGTTCAAATAGTTCTGTTGTTGTCATCCTGTAAGGTGCTTTAGACTGTGGTTCTGTTCCTGGCATAAGATCTATAGAGAAATCAAATTCTCTTTTAGGCGGTAGTTCAGTCAACTCATCAGGAAAGACATCTTTAAATTCTCTAAGGATAGGATATTGATCAAAAGATGGTTCCTGATTTTCTAGATCCCTTATCTTCACTGCATAGATAGAACAACCCTTTCTCTTAGCCTTTTTCAATTGCATGGCAGATATATGTCTTAGCTTAAGGGGTCTTCGCGATCCATGAATTTCTACTGGGTTCCCAAAGTCATCAAGGCATTTCACTGCTTTCTCTTCGCAATCCACTAAAGACTTATGTTCTGACAACCAATTGATTCCCAGAATCACATCATAAGATCCTAGAGGTGCAACATAAAGATTGACCTGAGTTTGGAAAGTGGGAAGATCTATTTCACTGCATACAAGGCATGAATCTACCTTTCTCTCCACATTGTTACCATACTGCACCATCCACGAGTTTTCCATGTATCCCGGTTTAACAGTTAACTTAGCTACAACTTTTGGATCAACAAAACATTCTGTAGCTCCTGTATCAATTAAAATAGAAATTGGAAGGCCAAAGAGCTTACTGGACATCTGAATAGGTGTAGCTTGAAAATCCGCTTGACGATGATCCACTGCTGCATGAATTTGGTGTTGTGGAGCTCTCTGTCGATTTGCATCTCTCTAATTTTCTGCTCGACGAGGACATGCACTAGCATAGTGCTCTCCTCCACAAGTATAACATCCATCTCTGGGTCCTCTATGCCTAGCTGGATTGTCTCTCTGATTACCGGTACCATTGTTACCATTGCTACCTCTCCTGTTGTTATTCCCACCTTGGTTTCCATTGTTCTTCTCCTGGTAGTTATTACCCTTCTTGAGATTCCTTATCTGGCGTTTGTTATTTCCTTGGTTGCCACTGTCATTCTGATACCTTTTGTTTCCATTCTTCATATCCTGATTCTTATGGTAATTTGAGATCTGTTGTAGTTTCTATTCCTGCTTGGTAGCCTTTTCGAACACCTCGTCCATGGTTAATGGATTATGCATGTCAACATCTGAACCAATCTGCGGCCGTAAGCCCAAAATGAATTTGCGAATCCTGAACCTTTCATCAAGTTGGTATTGGGGAACATATTTCAATAAGTGAGAGAATTTCTCCCAATACTGTGTCACAGTCATACCTCCCTGAGTGAGGTTTTGAAATTCTGTCATTTTCTTGTCGAAGTAAAGTTGTGGTAGCCACCTCTTTCGGAAGAGCTCAAGAAAACGATCCCATGTGACTTCTCCTGGAAGCAGTTTCTTTTCAGCTTTCTCATTGTCCCACCAAGTAGCTGCTTCCCTAGTAAGCTAATAAGATCCCCAAATAGCTTTAGTTTCGGCAGACAAATCACGGAGGTCAAAGTATTTTTCCATGTCAATGATCCAAGCTTCAGCACCGTCACCAATAGTCTTACCATCAAACTTAGGAGGTGTAACCTTTTTAAGGTCGTTTCCTAACTCTTCAGCAATCTTATTCCTGTTATTTCCGTTCACTTCTCCTTCAGGACCTCGAGCTTCCTCTCTTCTTTCCTCATTCCTATTTCCCCTTATGCCTCTAATTTCTTCTTCCATGGTATTCAATCTGGTTCCCTGTTGAGTCAGAAGAGCTAAGATTTGGTCCAACTGATTATTCTGTCCTTCACCATTTTGTCCAGCATTAGACCCTCCTGCATCAGTGCCAGCATTGTTTCCAACATTACCTTCTTCATTATTTCCAGTATCAGGGTTACTGCCAGATCCTAGGGTTGCTCCCCTATGTCCAGAGTTCCTAGTGTTCATGATGAACTATCTGCAAGAGTTTTCAACCTTTAGCGTAATGGTTCCATAAAGTCCTAGAGTAGAACCATCGCTCTGATACCAAATGTAAAGAACTAGAAAATCACATCACAAGTAAATGGAGTATACAAAGATTTACTAAAGTAAATGCAAAATGCGGTAATAAAAATAACTTCTACTTCGTCATTCTGAAGGAAATAATAATAAGATAACATTCGAGATTCCAAGCAAGTTCAATTTCATAAGCAAAGGTACAACCATAATTACAATGTGAATAAAGATACATCTGAAGTCATTTACAGAGTATGTCGAATTAAAAATTACAAGTGTCGAATAATGGCATCAAGCCTTACAATCATTAAATAAAAGAAGTACATAATGTCAAATAATCTATCAAGGAGTCCTCGACCGCCATCGACCAATCGGCCATCTGCTGCGTCGAAGGACAAGAACATGGTTCAGGCGCTTTTTCCGCCCAACCATGAAGCTTGCGCTTCCCCGGTATCCTTCAAACTGAAGGATGCCCGACCCTGCTCGGAGAGCCTAGCAACCTGGAAACATATGCAGGGTGGAATCTGGTATGTGCCTATCAATCTACATGCATCATTAATATGATTGCAGCATCTCATCAATAGGATGTGGTAGGAAATAAAATATACAATATAGCTAGGAAGAAAATCCATCTATTTCAATGGTGCATGTCTATTTCAACATTTTGTTAGCTTTGGCCAAAGCGTTACTCCGTTACAACGGCATGCAAGTTTGAAGAAGAAACTTACTTTCCTACTAGCCCACATTCGATACCCGTCCCAGAAGACAATCTTCCCAATACATCAAAGAAATATAAAAAAAAAACTTCCTTGTACTTTAACCATCTTACGGAAAATTTAAAACATCCTCTAAGCCAGAGAGCAAAAGAATAGATTTGTAGAGACTAAGAATGTCGATATTTTCTATGATTCCTATACTACTATTTGATCCTAGGTTTGGTTTGAAGGACAATTTCTTCGTTTCAAGGTAAATTATGATTTTCATCTTACTATGAGACATCAACATTAAGATTTCTGCCACACCATGTCTATGATATTCCAAAAATAAAAAGACAAAAAAAACAGTTCGTTACTAGGAAAACAAAATTATGTTGAAGAGTTCGTTTCTGTTGAAGCATGCATTTTTTTTGTATGGAATAAACTTTTCAATGGTCAAACAATCAATAGAATTCACACCTCAAATAAAATAGAATTATCTATTAATCTAACATGTGGTAATTCGGTCCACAATTAATTTATTTACCACTTCCTCCCAAATTTATTTTTTTATTGAGTTGTTTCCAGAAATTCATAAAATACAAGAAGGGAGTTCGAACGGACATAAGCACAGTAAGGTTAGTGTTCTGCATGGATTAAAACAAGTATAACAGCTAAAAGAGTAAGTAGACGTCTCTGTGCTTATGATACAGTGACCACGCTGAAGGCAAACGCACTCAAAATTCAACTGGAAGGTAGAGATCAGCTCTTGAAAGGATAAAGATTGTCATCCCGGAGATGGAGTTCATAATTACAGCGAAAGGAACACTCACAGCTAGCTATCATTACAACAAAAAAAAAGAAAATAGTGAATGGGATACTCACAGCCAGCTATCATTACAAAATTAAGGGAAAACTATATTTAAATAGCCTGATTTCGGCACACAAAGGCAGTGAAGAGCATTTACGAAAGAAGTAGGGAAGACATCATTTAGAGATCAACTTAAATCAACAAAGGAAGAGTAATAACGACTAGCTAAACCCAGTGAATGATGGGCAGGAGTGCCTGGGTCTTTGAAATAAAATCTCTATATGAATCCCAGAGAGTTATTTGTCATCCCACTTACCACGGCAGACGCTCTATCTACAATTGTGGGGCACGGTTTCTGAGGCTGTAGGCTTTCTTAAAGAAAAACCGCCAAGTATGGACGTGCAGCAAGCTGCGGAGGCCACATCTAGTACTGTGGATTGGAGGCTAGTAGGTTTAAACAAAGGCGACGACCCTCAGCCAGGAGTTGATCATATTTAAACAGGCCGATTTAAGAGTAAAAAAAAAAAGAGAACAACAACTTACGGAAGATAAGATCTGTAGTAACGATTTGACAGGAGAAAGAAATCATTGCTACAGTACCCAAAGGTTGACGTTAAGATCCCAACAAGGTTTTATTTTCTGTCTTGCAGGTTCGCGGAGGTATCACTCATAAAATGAAGAATCGGAAGCTGTCCATGAGTAGAAAATGATATAAATAGGATCTAAACTCAGGTCGTTTTCTATAAGTATACATTGTTAACCTAACATGATAGCAATAGTTTTCTTTTTACTACGAAGAATACCTGTTCAAAGAGGCTGTATTCCCTGAGCAATTTGTCCTCCCTTCTATTCCGTCGTCTCTCTCCTTTATCACGTCTGAGTTCTCTTTCTTTTTTTCCACCTTTCTTCTCCGTGCTATCTCCTGTCCTCTCCCTCCTCTTCTTTTATCCTTCCTAAACCTAAATAATCTTTTCTTCTCCCCGCCTCATGCTGAGTTTTCGGTTTTGATAACCTCAGATAACTCCTTGTCCAAGATTCGCATGCATTTTGCATGCTAATACTTTCCCCACCGAAAAAAATAAGGAAATCTATTTTATGAAAAACCCAATTATATTTATGTCTTTAATTTAAATTTCTTTTGCATGAACATTTATATGTGTTCTATATTATTATTATGCATTTTAAATATACAATTTATTTATTTATGAGGGTTATATTTTTTTTTATAAACTAAGTAAAGAATGCAATACCTCTAAAGATAAAAAGGATAATAATATCTTTTATAAGATTTACCTATTAATTTATTTTTATATATATATATTTTTTTCAATTGCTCTCGTTAAATTCTTTTTATAAGAACCATATATAGTTTTTTTTTTTTGAACAATATTCATATATTTCCATCTTTCTATCAAGATTCTAACTTATCGTTTTGATGCATAAGCAGGTATTCGAGTTCCATTGTATTATAATCAAAGACGTTCATAGCTATTCCAAATCAGACGAAAACATCAACATCCTTTCGCTAATCACGCAAAGCATAATCGACGACTTAAGCAAGCAAGCATTACCCGTTGAAAACACACGAAATGTAATGCAAGATAAAATAGACTACGTGAGTGTGTGAGATTCCCAGATAAAACCCGTCAGACGTTGCCACGAAGCTAGGACTCCCCTACCTGAGCCATGCTCTTGTCGTCGACAAGGCTGCAAAAGTCAAACTCATAAAACCATTAATATGTTAGTCCCTGTATAGCCGAAGCGAGTAAAATAGCCGAAGCGATCTATTTATCCAATCTATGTAATTATTGCAATTATAACTATTAAATCAAGTATGAAAAGGTATGAGACGTGACAATAGAAGAGTGTTTCTAGAATAGTGGTTTGATCTCTATAATCTCAATTATCAGGACAATAATTTGATTTCAGTCATTGGGCTCTGTGTGACAGTAGTTGATATCATTCAATGCATAATAGTAATAGCTTCGTTGTTGTATGGCAGTAGTAGAGATCTCTTGATTTCATGTTTATTGCAAGAATATGTTTGACATGGAGTAGCATTACAATGTTGTAGGTTGCAGACCACCTCTTGCATTACAGACCTCTGTTAATGTATGTGTGGAGTGGCTGATATTTCTAAGCATGGAGTATATGTTCATAACAAGGACATATTTCTGATGAACTTTATTAATGTTCTTTTCCATGTCTTTTGGTTTTCATTTTGCCAAGTTTTTTGTTTTTCTTAGTGGTGCAAATATGTTATCTCTATGAGAAGAGCATGGTGTGGTAACTCAATATTGAAGTGAGCAGTGCTTGTATCTATTAATCAAAATGCCAACAAGTTTGATATCTAAGTGCTTAGAGTGTTATAGCAGGATGACAAGATTGACAATGTCAAGCATTGTAGATTCATATGGATTTGAAATGGATTGATGGTAGACTTGGCAGACTTGTTGTGCAGACTTGTTGTGATGGTAGACTTTGCAGTGGACTTGAGTGCATGTTGTAGTCTAGACAATCTTTGCAAATAGTTAGGACAGGGGAGTCTTTTCCATGATTGATTTCATATTGGTATTTGGGGTATTTTTGCTACATAATGATAGTACTACTCATGTTCTAGTTGTGGACATCATAACTTATATTTTTGTTGTCTTGAAATAGGAGATGACATCCATTCTAGAGGCTTGTTAAAGTCATTGGATAGATGAGAAGATCTTAGTCATATGTTGTAATTAGAAGTGTCATGGTAGACTTGATTGCTAAATGTAGTTGAATAAACATGGCACAATGATCTAATAACTTGCAATTTGTTCAATTTATGCATATGATTGGACAGAACTGACATTTGGGATAGTTCTTGCAAAGTTTGATATGTTTTTGAGATAGACAGGTCTACAGTTTTTGTTATGATTTTGACAGTCATTCATGGTGATGACAGTTGGTGAAGTGTTCCTTCATAGTTGTGCAGGGTCTTCATTGTTGATGTAGTGATTTTATTGGACTGAGCTAGTGTTAAGTTTGAGATGTTATTTTCCTTTCTATTGACAATAGATGTAAGTTTTTGATAGATCTATTTGTACTTCTCTGACAAAAGGTGTATGTTAGTGTTGTTATGAATCATTATCTACTTCTCTATTGGACTAGTCTGCAAACCAAGATGCATTTATTATAGTAATATGTAGTGATAGGATTCTATGATACATATATGCATGACAAAGTATTATGATGGCAGTACTGCAACAAAGAAACAATGCATTTGGTCTTATCACTTGGATCTATGTATGATGTGTTGTGGAAGTTTCTCAAATCTTGAAGGTCTGTGAGATGAGTTTCCCATGGTTTTTCTTGCATTTAGTGTCCTTGAAAGGGGGAGCAAATGATCTTCTTGGTTGCATGGTTCCATGGTTTCAAGGGGAGCTTCTAAGCCTACTTTTTATCCCTGATGTTTTCATGTTGTTCATACATTTTGTATGTAGTTTTTGTTGGTATACTCACTATGTATATATGATGCATTAATGTGGCAAGTGATGAACAAGCTTCACTCATTGTTTCTAGTTGTGATCACTTTTCATATTATTGCACCATGGATTTATAGTGTCAGTTGGCATTGTAGTGTTTGGTGATTTGTGGTTTGACAGTATTCTACAGTCATTATATCAGTGATTTGACAGATTTGGTATTCTCTCTTTGGTCTAAAAGTTTGATGTTTCTTGTGATAATCTTTTATGAGGATTATGTACATTGATGTTTAGCTATTTGGTATATGTACACAGGTTTCACAGTGATTGGTTGCTATACATTCCTATGGTATTTAGTTTTTTATACTTTCAAGTTGGTACTATTGATGGTTATATTCTTGGTATACTACTAACACCTTGTTGTTGGTAATGCTTCTATTGATGATTTGATAGCTAGATGAGGATAGTGGCAGCATAATACAGTTGATTTTCTTTCATTATGATGGTACTTGGCACTGAAATTGGTAAAAGCAATCCTCTCTTAGTTTTCGTTATCCCTCACCTTTGGCATTGTTGTCAAAAGGGGGAGATAATATGTGATACATTCATGTTTCATGTTATAGTATGATGCTCATTACAATTCCAGTTCATGATATTATGCTACATTACATGTTTCACATTCATGGGGAGATGATGTATGATGCAGTACAATCATTTAGTATAGTCTCATTCAGTTTAGACATTCAATGCGGTGTAAATGATGCATATGTTACATGTTTCATTTGGTATAGCTGGTATATGATGCATATGTTACATGTTTCATTCAAGTGCTTACTACAGCTATATGTTGTTACAGTCATAATATGCTTACATACTTTCCATTCAGTTTCATATGATGCTTAGTTACAGGATTAGCATCTCATCTATGTTTTATTGGACAGTGGACAATATACTTTGCTTAGTTAAATCTCTCATGGTGATGTTGAATGACCTTCATGATGGGTTGGAATCTCAAGATAGTTTGGTTTATTTTGTTTGATCAATATTGGTATACAGGTTGTTTGACATCAATGCCAAAGGGGGAGTTTGTTGACCCCTTGTTGGCATTGGTAGTGTTGGCATAGATGTCAAACTGTTGGTACATTCAGTTTGTTTAGTCAATTTGTGAGAAGCAGTTTCACTTACAGTTTCATGATGAAATGCACAAGGTAAAGGGTTAAGGAAACATGTTGCATTTGATTTAAATTTAAAAGTGAAAAAATGTATAAAGTGTAATCCAAAGTGAAGGTTACAAAATGTTTAAGTTATATGTGACTTGATCACCAAGTCTCAGGGGTTAAGAAGTAGGTCAAAGACATTGTAGTATGTTGCGATTCCACTGGCCCTTTTAGGGCTTACCAGCATAATTGGTAATAGTTGTATAATGTGGAAAAAGAAATGTTTGTCAATCATTTTGCTTGTTTGGACTTTGGTGAATAAAGAGAACAGACTTAGGGTTTGACCTGTGGTGGCATCCATCATGCCACAAAGAGGTTGAAGAGGTCTGGAGATTGTTGTGACAGTTGAAGATACATTCTTTTAGTTAAGATTTGTAAATTCTTTTTGTAGTTTTGAGAACTACTAGGTATGGAAGTTTTGCAGTTTATGAGACCAAAGGTCTATTTATATGAAGTTTTTAGGGTTTTTAGGTTTATGAAGGAGAAAGACTGTGGAAAAAGAATGCAGAGTAATAGCAAAAGGTCGTATTGTTATTTTCTTTATTGTGATGTTTTGTTTGAGTTGACAGTTTGTTCTGAGTTTGAAAGTTGGCATTCGGGGTTCTTGAAGAGTTTAGTAAAACAAACATGTGCTTGTGAAATACCTGTGACTGGTTTAATATTCTTTGAAGTTTGAAAAATTGCATTCTATGATGCTTGAAAGGTTGTTGAAAAAACCACAATAATATGTGTTCTTGTGCTTCTTAAAATACTATATTCAATATACTTGAAGATTGATTGAGAAATACACAGTGCTATTTAATGATTCTTGAAAGTGGTCTGTAAGACAGTGGTTTGTTATCTTGAAAATCTATATTTTTTATCTTGAAATGGAACAACATACTCTATGCCTTATAGGTTTCAAGTTTAATGAGATCTACAGGACATATAGTATAGTGGGCACAGAAAAGATGCCATGAATAGCAGAGAAACAGAGTAACCCTCTGTATTTTTTATTCTATTAGTTTTGTACATTGGAATGTTAGTGAGGCAGTAGAAAATAAAAATGACAGTGAGGTAGTTGTAACAGTAAGCCAATGAGGCAGTTGAATAAGTCGGTGAGACATAAAAAGCTAGTGAGGCACCTATATGCCAATGACGTAATTGTATTTTCCAGTGAGGTTGTAACCAGTGAGGTTTCTTTTCCAGTGAGGCATTTTGTGTAGCCAGTGAGGCATTTTCTGAGTGGTTTTTCATCCCTATGGGGGTTTCCCACTCATGAAAATCATTGTGTTATAGTTCATATTGTTTGTCTTTGTATGTGTGTCCTAATGCTTTGTTTTTAAGGTACTATTCATCATCTTGTACATATGTGTTTGATAGATCATTGAAGTCTCTCTCGTTCTCTATCTTGTAAGTTAAAAGGTGCAAAAGATTTTAAAAGTTTATATACCTCTAATTCACCCCCCCTCCCAGTGGTCCTGTACTCCAACATATGTATCATGAGAAATTTTACTCTAGCCTTATGTTTCATGGTGATGATGTAGGATCTAAGTGATATGGTGAAGAATAAAATTAATATGGTGGAGAAAGAGCTTTTAATGGTTTTTATTTCTATAAAGAAATAAAGCGAGCATGTTATGGCTTGGTAGTGATCGATCCTAGGCTCGTTAACTACCAAGCCATTTAACACAAGCACGTTATAACATGATCGCATTATAGTGCACTTGTGTTATATCTTGTTTGGACCAAAAAGTGTTTTTGGCCAGTTTTTGGTCCCTAATCTTTTTGCACATGCCCACAAGCTGTCATAGATTCCTCCTTCCATTCTCTATTCCAATACATCTTTTCAAAATGATTCTTCAATCTACAAATACTACAAGAATGAAGATACAACATGATACCTTTCTATGTTCTTACCTATGACAATGAGAACATGGGAAACTCTTAAATGAATTGTTTGTACCTGTATTACCTACAACATCATTTATATTTCCATATCCAAGACCTTCATATTTTAGACTAATTCTAGGTTCAATAGGATTTCTAATTCTTTTTCCAAACTTTCCCAAACATTTTCCATCATAACACATTATTTTCATCATCTTAAAAATAACATTCTTTAGACTTCTTATGTCATTATCATCACAAATAGCAATATTTGCATATTCAATCACCTTGTTATCTTCAACCTAACTCTCATTTTCTAAAGAAGCTTCAGCTATATCACACAAATCATTTCTATCACATGAAACATCATAAAGTAAAGGCTTAGACCTTAGACATTTATTTTTCTTCATTCATGTTGCAAGTGACTGATCTAAGTTTATTGTGAAGAACTCACATCAAAGAAAAAGACTTGAGCGGGGAAGAGGTAGAGTAATTTCCTTTTATAAACATAATGGAAAAAATATAATGAAACAAAAAGTGATTATAAAGTGGGTCTACTAGTTTGAGAAGGACTCCTAGCACACCAATTCTAGAAAATCAAGAAAATTTAGAAAGATTGTGTATATTATAGAAAATAGAATGTAAAGGGAAGCACAGAATGACCTCCTATCCCAAATTCTTCAATACCTTAAAGGAATTATCACAATGTAGACCTAAACTAAATGCAAACATTAAATTATTACTATCATCATGATGTGCATTCCTTGGTGTCCTTTTGTATTGTGGATTGCTCTACACTATAGCAATAACCAAAATAAAATATGAGATTGATGTGAAGATGATTGAATTCACGAAAGCAATTCAGCAACATAAGTGTGCAAATGTGTGTGTTATTATTCAAATAATTTGAATGAGGAGAATTTATAGATTTTTGAAATCAAGAATCAATGGTGCAGGATAGATTAGAAGATAAATGGTTGTAATTAGATGAGAAGAATTAATGAGGAAAGTTAAAAAATTAAGTGATTAGTTAACTTCATTTGATTCCAATTTGATTAATGGTTAACTAATTTGATTTAATAAATTTTACATTGAATTGTTGCTAAATTGATTGAAGTTTGATTAAGAGTTAACTCTTTTGATGGAAGAGTTTGATCGTAGTTGCTCTTTTTGATTGTATAGTTAAGATGAGTGAAATGTGGAAAGAATTTAGGAGTGATTAGTGGAGAGAATTTAGGAGAGTGATTAAGGAATTAAATAAATAAATTTATTTAATTCATGTGAGGATGAAAAAATGAGGAAATAAATAAAATATAAATTTTATTTATTTCTGGGAGAATAAATAAGAGTTAGTGCGATTTAATTAAATAAAATAAATTTATTTAATTAGTCACATAGAGGAAGTGTTAGTATATTAATTAAATAATTAAAAATTATTTAATTAATATGAATAGAAGAATAATGAAGGTTGATGAAGAATAATTAATAAATTAGGGAAATGATGTTGATGAAGTGTGATGACATGGAAATGATGTTAGTCAATTTTCAATGTCTACATTTTGCTGCTCTTTGAGATGGTGTTGCGAAGTAAAAATATTTCAAAGAAGTTTAAAACATAGATTTGGATTGAACAGAAGAAGATTTTGGTTTGGAAGAATATGATTGGAAGAAAATGGTTGGATTAGGGATTAATGGTGCCCCAGTCACTTGAAGCGAGGGTGACAAGGAAAGATGATGGAAATTAATTGATGCGATGAATGATTTGATGCCCCCTCAAGAGGATAGGTAGGTTGCAAGAACAAAGTTTTGCTCTCAAAATGGATGGACAGGGAATTGAAAGTAGATGGGGAGATTTAGATGAAGATGAAAATGTTAGATGAAAAGATGTAAAAATGATGGAAGAAAAATAATTTTGGATTAATCGAGAATGATGGATTTATTATGATTATTGGTTATGCTAACTTAAGTAAAGCAATCCTTTATTTGATATAGCAATGGATGTTATGCACCGAGGTATATAAGACCAAGGTGACAATGTATCCTTTGCAGGGACTTGACTCTCAAACAATAGGTTGACCTTATACATGATCCTCATATTTCCCATAGTTGCCCACATTTGTGGAACATGTATAAGAGAAACCAATAGGCACGCCATACAAGAGCAACAGACCATGCCCCAATCTATACCAATCAAAACACACCAAGATATAAAACAATCTAGGTGGCCTTGGGTAGGTATAAACAAGGGTAAAAAAGATAAATCAAAGAAAGATAAAAAATCAAAACAAAATACCAAATGGTAAAACCAAGTTACTCATAGCCATTGTATCTCTTGCCAAACGTTCATAGATTTGATGAGATTAGACAGGGCCTAATAAGGGAAAGATATATCTCGAAAAGGCATGTTTTGATAAAAATAAATGATTAGGCAATGGATAGTCTAGCTTAAAGTTGTTTCAAAAAATGATCTCTTGTATGATTTGCATTAAATTTCAATGTTTGAAAGATGATTTTGTTTTATTTGAGTGTGAATTCCTATGTAAGCTCATTTATTGTGAGGTGGGAATAAGTGTTGTAAGATGGATTTATTACTTGGAGTTTTGTGTATATTTTGATTTTTTTTGGATTTTTTGAATGTTTTGATTTTTTTTGGATTTTTGAAAAAAATTTTATTTTTTTGGATTTTTTATTTTTTTATTTTTTTGGATTTTTGAAAATTTTGGTTTTTTTTGTATTTTTGAGATTTTTTCTTTTTTTAGGGATTTTTGAGATGTTTTGAGATGTATAGTTTGGATTGGGTATGTGAATGGAAATGGGGGACCAAAAGGGGTTCATAAGTGGCCACTTTGTTTTATAATTGATCAGTAAAAACTAATCTTGGATGAGAAATTGAACATAGCCATGCTTAAAATTAGAAGATGTGATAAGAACAAGATTTGTAGTACTCGGAAGCTAGTTTCTAAACTACTATTTTTTTCTAAAAATGGTAGAGATTAAGAGGTTCAAGTAGGGAAGCACACAAAGTGCTCCTATTTTTGCCAAAAAAATATAACATAGTGGTTGGTGTGCTCCCCTAAAATGTTGACTTTTTTAAGTATTTCACAAATCACTTTAGTGGAAAATTAGCTAATATCATGTAGTTTATACCTAATTTTTCTATTAATTTTTAATGGATCTATGATTTTTTTATGAATTTTCAAAGTGGAAACATCCTGAAAAATGAAAATTTGAGTGTGCCCCCCCTAATTTTTTTGAAAACTAATCAAAAATCATTTTTTTCAATGTGTATAGAATTGAGTCTAGAATCTAAAAATGTAATTTGTTTCAAATTTTGATAAATACGTAAAAAAATGACACCAAAAATACTAGACATAGGTTTTATATAAAAAAAGAACACATTAGCAAAATAAATTGAAGATGGAAACCTTAATGTTATCATATTTTTGAAAAAAATACATGGTTAGTGTTGGCAAGAAATGAGGAGGAACCAATCCAGAGATCTGGTCCTCAGTCAAGTTTGTAAGTCTAGTTTATACCCCATTTAGTCAATGAGAGAAACATGAATAAACATTAAGGAAATATAATATGCGGTACAAGATAAGTAAAGAAGAACATCATAACACATGTACAGTAATATCAAAATCCTTATACCTCCATTATATTCATTTATCATTCATAGATATTTACATAACCTTACCGGTAGGTCTGGGTCTCTGACTTATACACTATTACTCTCTTTATTCACACATACTCAATCTTACTTTACATTGTTTTGCATATATCTCCTATATATCTATCTAGAGGTGTGTCCTTTCCTAAAATACCTCTTTACGAGTCAGCTCTATCCTCTGCATGGCCTTTGCGGTATTGTGTGGTAGGTTCTACTCATTTTCCTATTCTCTGCCAACATCACTCCCCCTTTTAAAAGTATGTCTTGTCCCCAAGACATGTCCTTCTGTTTGTAGGTAGGATGTTTTTATAAATTACCTTGAGTTGGGCTAGAGTAGTATCACATTATTTCTTAGCAGATGTCAAAATTTGGATCTGGATTATCAGCTGGATGTATCTATCCTCTGCTTCTCCTAAGGTAGTCGATACCTTAACCTTCTATGTAATCTATTTAGCTTCAGTGAATACTCTAATTAGAGAAGCCAATCTCAAGCTTATTACTTCTTTGAACTTCTTGATCTATGATTTTATTTATTCTCTTTGATCTTGAAATTGTTGTAATTACAAATGTAAGGTCTCTACATGTGCCCTTATGGCTCCATTTGTGTCTTGTACCAAATCATAGGTACTAGCTAGTTGTGTTATTTATATTTCTAAGGTCTCTATTTGATCTTTTATAGTCATAGTAGTAGTAGGCCATTGTAAAAAAATTGGTAAAGTGCCTTGGCCTCCTCCATACCCTATTGGATGTTCTTTATCCAGGCTTCTAGTTTATTATGTGCTTTAGCACATTTGTGGGAAGCATCAGCTACTCTTTTCTGGTTGATTGCCTTTGTTATCTTCTCTTCTACTTTCTTCTCTAGATATGTAGAATGAGCCTTGAAGCTTTGCATCAATTGTTTGAGTTGTTGGGTAGGAGGTAAGGATGTGTCCCTCTGTGCCTCTGGCATCTCCTTTTTTATTATATCTGCCTACTTCCATTAATATCTCACTTCCCTATATGTGTTGCTACATAAATTCTTCCCTCACATTGGAGTGGAAGATATCACCCAATTGTAACTTTTGTAGCCCGAGTGAGATACCAGATAGATTTACCTATCCCCTATCACTAGAATTTGTAGTAGCTTAGGAGTCACCATAGGTTGTATATCTGCTTTTGTTGCACCAGGAAATCTTTAATAGATTGTATGGGTGAGGTAGAAGAGGATGCTTCCTAGGAATCCAATTGGTTATCTCCTATATCTAGAGCCTCTTCTTGATGTTGTCCATCCTCCTGCTCAGTATTGGTGTTATACAAAGGAGAATTGCTTTGTTTTGTGTTCTGTGGAGTTGTATCCTTCTATGCCATAGTTTTCTCTGCCTCCTTAATGGTTTCATAGATCTTCTTTGTTATTTGTTTAGTTTCTACCTGTATTTTATCTCTATTAGCTTGTTCTAAGTTCATAAGGGTGTCTACCCTTTGCTTTGATATGAGCTTAGAGGCTTGTAATTGTGTTATTTTATCCTTCATCTCTGCAAAGATAGAAGTACTTACTCCATCTATATCTTGTTGCCTGAGATCCTCATCTAATTTCAAGGCTTTCTCTCTTCTTTGTCTTAGTGCCTCTACAAGGCCATCTGATAGAAACCCCAGAATCTCATCCATTGTCTTGTTGGTTTTAATCATGTATTTGATTATTGCCCTTTCAATTATTTTCTTATTATCCTCAGACACCTTAGGGTAGAGTTATATTGTCTCCTTTAGCAAACCATGGCATTCAATCCCATTTAAAATTGCCTCTAGGTTTAGTGGAGTTTCCTATGTTATTGGCTTTTGTTTCTTCTTCTTGGTTAGCTTTGATACCTCTTCTTCCCTTCTTCCTCTTTTATCTCCTCCACAAGGGATTCATTCTTCTTTCTTTTAGCTTATACCTTTTTCCTAGACCCCTTTTTCTTCTTAGTACTCATTTGTAGTAATGTTTCTGATGTAGTTCTCCTACCAGTGGATACTTTTTATGATGATGTGGTAGGTTGTGGTATTGTTTTTGCATTGGTTGCTACAGATGCGTGCACTTCTTCCTAATCTTCTAGGTGTTTGTGAAGTAGTGGGCTCTTGTGGAGAAGAAGGGTTGTCTTGCAGAGCTTCCATAGTGGCTTGGGATGCTGATGCAGTGGATGTACCCTCCAGAGATGGGATTTCCCATTGTTTATGCAATTTATCTTTATGCTTCTTCAAATGCTCCTCCACATTTTTCTTATGCATTGTGTCTGGATTACTTCCCTGTATGTTCCAAATCTTTATGTTGTAGTATATTTAGGTTTGCTCAGTAAATTCTCTGCATATGCATTTATTTCCACCTTGAAAACTTCATATGGTAGCCTAGGTATCTAAAACATTCTAGGCTATACTGCCTCCATATAAGTGTAATCTTTATCTACTAAGAAAGTAATATGATTCATGTATTGTTTCACAGATTCATAGGTTAGTCTTTCTCTATTTTGCATGTTTGACTACAAGGTTTTGAAGAAACCCCAATACTTGGTGTTGAAAGCTCTTGTGTCACTAAAGCTTCTGATGTGTTGTTTTATTTGTGCATCAACTAATATGTCTTGTTGCAAAACTTTGCTTTTGAACCCTAGTAATTCATTGAGAAAATAGAATACAAGGCATATAATTAGAGTACCATATCAAAAATTGTAGTTTGACTCCTTTGTTCTTTTCAAGTTCTCTATCAGATGCTCACTCATCACTTCATAGAGGTTAAAATCTTTCCCCTCATTCACCATTTGGTATGTGGTGTGTACTGTTGTGATGGTAGCCGAACCCTCTCTATTGGCATAGTATATTTTGTAGGCTATTCCCACCATGGCATACCGCACCCCCAAATCTATGATATCCTTTACATTGAGGCTCTCCCCGTTAGGTTTTTCTCCAGTTAGTTTAGTAACCTTATCATTCTTGATCACCTTCATTGTCGACATTGGCCTTGTTGAGCTAAGTTCGGTCACCACTCTGATTGCATCTTTTGCTATGTAGTAGGATTTGTCCAAATATATGAACTCGTCATGGATCTAGCTGAGAATTTTCCTTACCCACTCATGGGTGTCACTAAAATCTAGATAGTCTTTCCATATGTCTTATTTCTTGGCGGCAATGTTCTTGTATTCATCAGAGTACCCTGCATCTCCAAGTAGTGTGTCCCTTATCTCCTCAAACTTTATATGGTTGATCTCTAAGATTGTGGCATGGATATACTTCCTGACATCTTCAATGTAGACCACATCTACCAGAATATTGGAAAAGGATCCTTCTTTTTCCACTTCCATTGCTTTGAATGGGCATTTCTTGTGTTTAGGTCGTGGTTTCTCTGTCACATCAATGAGCACTAGTGTAGCCATTTCATTTTTCTCACAGTTTGTCAGCTAGGGTTTGATTGCTATGTAGCTCAGAGCTCAATTTTCTCAATCTTGTTAGGATGCAAATGAGGATTTTAGGTCAGAATAGGGTATAAGTAGCCCTAAAAGTTACTTTTTGCATTTATTGTTTTTACCTATTATGTTTTTCACCATCTTTTCTAGCCATTTATTATGCCAAGCTACAAATAGTTACTTTATTCTACAATATGATATAGTTAGTATGTTACATGTTTAGATTCTACTGCATTTCATCTTTTTAACCTGAGGACTTGTGATAATGCTTCAACTTAGCTCTATTAATGTATCTGGGAATAATTCTTCCTTCCATGTCTTTCAATCTTACCGCTCTAGATTTTGCAATTTCATGTATGTAATAGGGTCCTAACCATCTAATTTTGAGTTTTCCCTATCTCTTAAACTTATTGTCATATAGAAGTACCAAGTCTCCTTCTTTGAAATTCTTCCTCCGCAAGTTCCAATCATGCCAAGCTTTCTATCACTTTCTTTCAAGATTCATATTATAGGCTTCCATCAACCTATTTTCATCCATTTTCTCTAGTTCCTCAATTCTCTAATTCAAGGATTCCTCTACATTTAGTTTTAGAGTCTTTACAGTACAAAAGCTAGGAAGTATAAAGTGTATGGGTATAGTAGCATCTAGGCCATAGACTAGCCCATAGGGTGTGAAATTTGTAGATCTTTTGTAAGTGGTGCGGTAGGCCCAATGTATCGCAGGTAGTTTCAAGTCCCAATTCATTTTGTTACCATCACACATTTATGTTAGTGTCTTACCAATGATCTTGTTTAAGGCCTCACTTGCCCCGTTTGCTTGGGGATGATATGGTGTGCTCTTGTTGTGTACTAGATCATAAAGGATTGTTGTAACTCTGCAATCATGTTATTTACAAAGTACTTTCCTTGATCGCTTGTGATACTGAGTGGACATCAAAATCTAGTGATTATATTCTCATGGGTAAATGCACAAAGTTGAGTCCACTTAAGGTGGAAGTTTTGGACTTAGACAAAAACCTAAAATTGGGAAGAGTGAAATGAGATCCCTCTTTTTATGAAATGGGATTTTGATTGTTTGGTTGGTTGGAGGATCTATGGGTCCAATAAAGTGAATTGCCCATTTCTCAAATGGAAGTGTTGATATAGTTATTAATGGAATTTCATCTCAGGTGGTGGGTTTACCCATTCTCTAACAAATGTCACAATATTTACATATCTTTTAATATCCTAAAATAGGGTAGTCTACCACAAGCCTACTAGTTTTATTTTTCTTGTTGATAAGTCTCTAGAGTTGTGTCCTCTTGCTATCCGTTCATATGCTTCCTTTATAATATCATCCCTTTCATGTTCATACACCACCCTTCTGATTATGTCATCTTTCCCTCTTATATGTAGTTATCCTTCAATAAGGGTATAGGGACAAGCCTTTCGCATAAGAATTTTTTTGTCTTGCAGAGATGTCTCAGCTGGGCATTCTCATGTGGCTAGTGGATATGCAATGTCTTTCAATTCTTCTGGTACTGCATTGACCCTAAACAGGTTTGTTCCAAGGAGTTCTTCTTCATGAATATCAAGCTCCTCCCCTGTTTCAATTCTTGATAAATAATCATGGCCTTGGTTTTGTCTTCCCTATTTCACTTTGATGTTAAACTCAAATTCTTGGAATAGTAGTAGCCATCTATATATTCTTCCTTGTATAATAGGTTTGTTTAATAGGTATTTGAGTGGTTCATGGTTAGTAAAGAAGGTGAAGGGTGTGGACAGCAGGTAGTGTCTAAACATTTGCAATGCATAGACCATTGCTAGAGCTTCCCTTTCTTTTGTAGTGTAATTTTTCTTAGCTTTTGATAATTTCGTACTAGCAAAGGCTAAAGTGGTGCAGGAGCACCTAATTCACAGTGGCCCCCATGAGGTATTTAACTTCATGATGTGTCTAATGTTCATTTTTGTTGTTTCCAATAAGGTCTATTTGACCAATGCATGTCATTTTTGTTTGTATCTAGGTTTATGTTGTAAGTCCCAAGGATACTTGTCGATCTGTAATCTCAAAGGTTGTTAGGAAGTTAAGAGGTTGTTAGGCAGTTGGAGGTTGTTAGATCTCCCAGCCGCTTGGAGTCAATTCAGTACTACCTCCCAGCCCCTTGGAGTCAATTTAGTACTACTGAGGGCGAGTAGCTAAATGCCTGAGATCATCGAATGTAATTAGTAGTTAGATTCGAGAAGTAATAGAGATTAGAGATCAATGTGATTTCTAATTGAGAAATAGAGCATCTGTATGCACATTTTCTGGAAAGCATAATAAACAAGTTCTATGTTGTGCATCTTTCTGTCATTCAAATTCATTAGGTTTTCTTTGTGCAATCGATTTGGTATTTTGTGGGCGAGATGGATTTCTTAATCCATTCCACTGGTTAGATTTCTTCAAAATTAGTGGAATGGCTGTACAGATTCTGTTGTTTTCATTTTGTTCATTTGGTTTTGTGTTTGCAAGATCGCATGCAATATGCTTTGATAGATCCTAGCATCCTCATGTGCTAGGTTGGTGAAGTCTAAGATCTGTGTGGTTGTTGGAGAAACAGATCTGTGAAGTTACAGGGTTTGCAGAGGTTCAAATTGGTGAAGATTCACATTGTTTCACTGGGTATACATTTTGTGTGTATATCGCAAATGCATGTCAGATATATATTTTGTGTGTATATTGCAAAGGCTTGTTGAGTGTGTATGTCGCAGATGTATAGGGGAAATGCATCTTTAGAATGCATGTTGCGAATCTACATTGTGAATGTACATTGTTGATATACATTCTGTGTGCATATCGCTAATGTATGTTGGGGTTCATTTCATGTGTATCTCGCAGTTGAATGTTCGTGTGTATCTCGCAAGTGCATATTGTGGTTGTATGTGGTGAATGTATATTTCATATGATACAAGAAAAGTCAATGGTCAAACTCACCGAATGCATATTCGGGTTGTATGTTTCGAATGTATGTTGCACATATGCATTGCGCAGATACATTATGTCAGATGCAAGAGGTAACCAGCAGTAGCGGTGAAGGAAACCGGCGATCACTGGTCAACTGAAGTATATACAAGCTATTTTCTATCGGTGTATTAGGAGCACATGCAAAGCGTTCACCTACGAGGAAGGTCACACCAAATGTATATTGCGATTGTATATCGCAAATGTATATCCTAAATGTACATTGAGGAATTTATCTCTTGGTAGATACAAAGTTGAAAACATACATTAGAGAGAGGTATGAGAATGGAGGAAAGACATTTTTGTTGGCCGATAGTGCATAATCTTGTTGATAGGCAAGCAATGTTACGAGATACATCAGTGAATGTATGTTAAGGTTTTTGGCTCCTCATCATATTGGTATCAGAGCTCAGCAAAAGGTTTGGGTAGTTGTGTGTTTGATTCTATCATTGAGAAGGTAGAAGTAGCAGAACTGAGAGGTTAGCAAGATGCCTCTGAAAAATGCTGGCACTACTAGAGAGTTGCAAGAGATGAAGGAAAAGAATGCTAGAGAGATGAGGGAGATGAAAGAGCTTGCAGAAGCCCTTTAAGCCAGGCTTGCAGCCTTGGAGACAAACAAAAGAAGAGAAGTGGAAGAAAGTGAATCAGCAAAAGAAGAGGATGGTGAAGAATTTGAAGATGTAGATGAAGATCTGACTCCTAAAGATCATAGATTTACAAAATTGTTAAGGGCAATCAAGAATGAAAAACCTAAGGTAAAGATTGATGTTCCAAAGTATAATGGAAGTTTAAATGAGGAAGAGTTATATGATTGGATTGCTACTTTAGATAATCATTTCAAATGTGAAGAGGTTCCTGAGGAGCAGAAAGTAAAGATTGCAAAGACCAAATTGGGAGATCATGCCTTGGTATGGTGGGATTACATATAATCATAGAGGAGAAAGCAGGGTAAGTCAAAGATTTCTTCATGGGACAAGATGGTAGCTAGAATCAAAGGTAAATTCTTACCTAAGGATTATGAAGTTCAAACGTTTAAAAAGCTTCAATTTTTAAGACAAAAAGAAATGGATATGAAGGCATATACTAAGGAATTTATAAATTGAGTATGAGGTCTGGTCATCATGAGAATGAGGTTGAAAAGGTTGCTAGATACTTGGTTGGTTTGAGATTGAATATACAAGATGAGTTAGTTTTGGCTAACCCTAGGAGTCTAGAAGACTGTTATCAAATGGCAATCAGGATTGAGGAGAAGGTGAAAAGGAGACAGGATAAGTCCATGAGGGGAAGAGGCAGCAGTATAAGGGGAAGAGGATAAGCCCCTACAATAAGACAAGCCAATGAGAACCAAGAAGAGAATAGTAAAGGACAAGAGTAGTCTAATTTCAGGGGTGGATGGAAAGGTACAAGAGGCATATTTGGAGGTGGAAGATGTTCTAATACATTTTAGGAAAGTGCTATACCTGTGGTGAGTTTGGTCATCCATCCTTCAAGTATCCTGAAAAGTTTGGTGCTACTTCAAGTGGTAATGAAAGAAGAAGTGAAAAGAGAGTTCAAATTGTGCAAGAGGATGCAGGGAGTGTGACAACTCCTAAAGTGAATTTGGAATCAGAAGTGGGAGAAAGTTTGATGATCAGAAGGACAGTGTTGCAAACATCTAAGAAGACAAGCCTAAGCCAAAAGAGGAACTTGTTTAAGACTACATGAAAATGTAGAGGTAAGGTATGCAAGGTAGTAATAGATTCTGGTTCAACAGATAATATGGTATCTCAGGAAATGGTGGATAAGTTTGATGGTGTTAGGTTGTCATTGATGTCAAAAGTGTTCAGGAGATGGTTAATGAGGTATTCATCATGATGTCTTCATATGTTTGAGGTAAATTCAGATGTGATCATTACTACTTCCTTGCATTTGATATGTCAAGTTTCTATCAAGAGATTTGCATCATAATGATATCTTTATATGTGATGGAATGTTGTTGGATCATCCTGGATCATGTGAAATCAGATATAGGATTCTATTAAGGATGCATGCTTATATCTTTAGTAGATCTTTATCGTGTCAGTGTGTAACTAAAGTGAAGGACTTGTTTGATTAGTAGTACTTGCAGAGAATACTTGCAGGAGTACATCATCAGAAGTATATCATCTTCTGTGTTGTTGCAGGATTACATCAGGGTGATATAAATGACATACAGTGGCAGTGACTTGGTCATTTATTCTTAGTATTCAATGTCATAGTCTTCAGTTGTGAGTTGATCTCAGTATTCAATGGCATAGTCTTCAGTTGTGAGTTGATCATCATACAAACATATGTTGAAATATTCATGGGGGTTGAAACGTTTGTAGTTTCATTGTTTGAAGTTCAAGATCATATGTTTCATGATAAAGGATGTTGGAGAGTTTGAACTTTATCTTGATGTTGGTATTTCATGCAGTGAAGACATATACTATTCTAAAGACATGTATTGTCATGATAGTCTTCATTGAATAGGAGTACAACGCAATTGATGTCTTGATGACATAGATGTTGAAAAGTTTTTGCAGACTTCTCATGTGCAGAGATACAAGGTTATATGGTCTTTCATGAAAAGACACTTGCTTATTCACACTCAAAAGACAAGTGTGAACCTAAACACTTAAGCAAAACTCAAAATTATAATCTATACCAAAATCCAAGTTTTATCAAAATACAAGGGTTATCTTTTTGCACTTTGTGTTTTAAAAATATGTTGACCTTCTAATACAGGTCACTTCACTTATAAGAACCTGCAGAAGGGGTACATTGTCATTGTAATGACTGGCCCTCCTCCCTTCATACCGGTGCTCTCCATATAAAGTAAGTTTTAAAACTTCATTACCTTCATACCGGTGCTCGAGCGGGAAAAAGGTTTTTTTAAATAGCATGTCAATGGAGCCCGCGATGTGATCAAGTCTTAGTTTTTTTTAAACCAAAAACAAAACATTCTAAATGCTAGGTATCGTGGGAATGCTTTATGCATAAAAACAGCTTTAAAATATTTAGGAACCCGACCCCTAAGCCTTTTATGGCTTTCTTTCATACTTTTAGAAATTTTATTGAAACAACTAAGTGGTCGACCCCACTTTTGTGTCATATTTATGACTTTAAAAAAAGTAATTTCTAACTATGAATTGAGAAAAGATGGGTAGGAAAGTGAGAATTTTATGTGAGTTTTATTTGGTGACAAGTGATTATCAAATTAGAAATTTTTTTTAAAGGAGATTTTTTGTCTTTATGAAGAGATTTTTGAGTGAAGTGTTAAAAGGCAAAAAATGCTTTTTGTCTCTGAGTATGAATCCAAACATGAAGAGAAATTGGGAGAGATTATTTTTGTTGCAGATTGGATAAAGATTTTTTTTGCAGGAGATTATTTTTTGTATGAAGAATATGAAGAGTTTTGTTTGAAGAAAATGAAAAATTTTATCAGAGATTTTTTATTAGATTTGTGGAGATAAAGATTTTATTATCAAGGAAGATTAAAGAGTTTGAATGCAGAAATTTACAGAGAAGGAGTTTGAAATGAAAAGACTAAATATTCAAAGAGATTTTATTTTTCTCAGGTCCTAATTGAAATGTTAGAGGATATGAAGAGTCATTTTTTTTGCAGATTGAAATGTCAACATTATGAGAAAGATTTTATTTTTCTCAGACAGAGAAGATGAAATTTAGAGATGATGATAAAGCAATCAAGTTTTGAAGATGGAAGATCAAAAGTTTGTTTTGGGGGTTTATTTATTTATTTATTTTTTTTGAATAGGCACAGAGAAATTTTTTCTTACAGGTGAAATTATGAGGAGTATGGAGAGAAATAAAAATAAAAGATAAATTGGTTGCAGGGTTATTGTGAAATGTTTTATACATAACAGATTGATTTTATTTTTGACAGAAGCAATATTGAAGATCTCTGAATTATCTTGTGCAGAATATGAAAGGTTTTTCATCTTGTATATATTGGCTTGGCAGAGGGATTAAAAAGTGTGTGGTGATGCAAATTAGAAAAAGGGGTTGTTGAGTGTATCCGGATGTAGGATTGATTTTGATCAGAATGGACATTTGACAGACACATGAGAGAAGAAATGTTTTGTATTGAAACAGAGAAACCCTCTGAATTCTTGTTTTTCAGATTGTTCTGTAATAGGGGTTGGTGCTCCTTGAAGCTGGTGCTTCTAAATAGTATGCTAGTGAGGCTTGTAGGTCAGTGAGACCTCAATAGTCAGTGAGACATAATATTCAGCCAGTGAGGCTTTGTAAGATGTTTTCAAAGTTAAGCCAGTGAGGCACTTCATGAGTGGTTTTTCTACCCAGAGAGGGTTTTCCACTCCAGTAATTCTTGTGTTAATGATATGCTTCTATGTGTGTTTTTGCTTCTATGTTAAGATTTATCTCTATGTGGTCCTGCTCATAATTTTCACTATCAAACTTGTACATAGTTTATTGATGACTTTCTCTTTCTGAGTCTTGTAAATCAAAAGTTATAATAAGTTGCAAAAATCTACACAACACTGATTCACCCCCCCTCTCAGTGTTGTCCAAACTCCTACAAAGTTGAAACTGGAAAGGATTCCTCATCAAAATCCTTACAAAGCATCTTGGGTGAGTGATAGTCAATCACTTTTGGTATATGAATAAGCATATGTTGATTTTCAGATTGGGGAATATTAGGATAGAGTTTTATGTGACATTTTGCCCATGGAATGTTGTCACCTACTTTTAGGTAGGCCATGGCAATTTGATAGGAGAGAATTGTATGATGGATATGCTAACACCTACAGCTTTAAGAAGGATGGGAGAACTTTTGTGATGACACCATTACAAGAGGATGCTGCAGAAAAGAAGGCAGGCAAGATCATTTTGGTGGGTAAGAAAGAGTTTGTGAAGAGCATGAAGAAGAGACAAAGAAAGTTGAGGATACCTCATGGAGTAAAGTTACTAAGGATCAAAGTTTGAAGGTGATTTCAGTTTTTGGTGATGGAGATTAGATGGATCAGAAGAAGCTCAAAGAGCAGGTTTACAAGCAGCTACAAGTTGATTGGAAAGACAAGGATGTTATCATAGTAGGGACAATTATTTGTCCTCTAGAACCAACAAGAGTTGAAAGGCAAACATATTCTACCATAACAACAGTACAAGAAGCATTAACCAAGGCTTCCCATGCAAGTGTTCAAATAGAGATGACAGTCAGCAAGAATGGCAAGCAAAGGGTAGGTTTGATGGCAAGCAATCACTCATGGCAAGGTATGAGTAGAGCCTACAATGCTGGGCATGAGTCTTTGATTCCATGGAAGTAGGTTGCAGTCCAGAGATCATGGGGAAGACATGAGACAGTAGAGGATAAAGGTAGACAAAACCAAAGAATTAACTCATGGGGCATGAGTTCTTTTGTCAGTGGGGTGTATGGTGCAACAGAACCTAATTCACAGTGGCCCCCATGAGGCATTTAACTTCATGATGTGTCTAATGTTCATTTTTGTTGTTTCCAATAAGGTCCTATAAGACCATTCATGTAATAAGGTCTATTTGACCAATGCATGTCATTTTCGTTTGTATCTAGGTTTATGTTGTAAGTCCCAAGGATACTTGTCGATCTGTAATCTCAAAGGTTGTTAGGCAATTAACAGGTTGTTAGGCAGTTGGAGGTTGTTAGATCTCCCAACCATTTGGAGTCAATTCAGTACTACCTCCCAGCCGTTTGGAGTCAATTCAATACTACTGAGGGCGAGTAGATAAATGCCCAAGATCATCAAATGTAATTAGTAGTTGGATTCAAGAAGTAGTAGAGATTAGAGATCAATGTGATTTGTAATTAAGAAATAGAGCATCTATATGCACATTTTCTGGAAAGCATAATAAACAAGTTCTATGTTGTCCATCTTTCTGTCATTCGAATTCATTAGGTTTTCTTTGTGCAATCGATTTGGTATTTTGTGGCCGAGATGGATTTCTTAATCCATTCCACCAATTAGATTTCTTTGAAATTAGTGGAATGGCTCTACAGATTCTGTTGTTTTTATTTTGTTTATTTGGTTTTTGTGTTTAGAGGATCGCGTGCAATATGCTCTGATAGATCCTTGCATCCTCATGTGCTATGTTGGTGAAGTCTAAGATCTGTGTGGTTGTTGGAGAAATGGATCTGTGAAGTTATAGGGTTTGCAAAGGTTCAAATCGGTGAAGATTCACATTGTTTCACTGGGTATACATTTTGTGTGTATATCACAAATGCATGTCAGATATACATTCCATGTGTATATTGCAAAGGCTTGTTGAGTGTGTATGTCACAGAAGTATAGGGGGAATGCATCTTTAGAATGCATGTTGCAAATGTACATTGTGAATGTACATTGTTGATATACTTTCTGTGTGTATATCGCTAATGTATGTTGGGGTTCATTTCATGTGTATCTCGTAGTTGAATTTTTGTGTATCTCGCAAGTGCATATTGTGGTTGTATGTGGTGAATGTACATTTCGTATGATACAAGGAAAGTCAATGGTCAAACTCACCGAATGCATATTTGGGTTGTATGTTTGAAATGTATGTTTCACATATGCATTGCGCAGATACATTGTGTTAGATGCAAGAGGTGACCGGCAGCAGCGGTGAAGGAAACCAACGATCACTGGTCAACTGAAGTATATACAAGTTATTTTCTATCGGTGTATCGGGAGCACATGCAAAGCGCTCACCGACAAGGAAGGTCACACCGAATGTATATTGCGATTGTATATCGCAAATGTATATCTTGAATGTACATTGAGGAATTTATCTCTCGACAGATACAAAGTTGAAAACATACATCGGAGAGAGGTATGCGAATGGAGGAAAGACATTTTTGTTGGCCGATAGTGCATAATCTTGTTGATAGGAAAGTAATGTGAAGAGATACATCGGTGAATGTATGTTAAGGTTTTTGGCTCCTCATCATATTGGTATCAGAGCTCAGCAAAAGGTCTGGGCAGTTGTGTGTTTGATTCTATCATTGAGAAGGTAGAAGTAGTAGAATTGAGAGGTTAGCAAGATGCCTCCGAAAAATGCTGGCACTGCTAGAGAGTTGCAAGAGATGAAGGAAAAGCATGCTAGAGAGATGAGGGAGATGAAAGAGCTTGCAGAAGCCCTTCAAGCCAGGCTTGCAGCATTGGAGACAAACAAAAGAAGAGAAGTCGAAGAAAGTGAATCAGAAAAAGAAGAGGATGGTGAAGAATTTGAAGATGTAGATGAAGATCTAACTCTTGAAGATCGGAGATTTGTAAAACTGTTAAGGGCAATCAAGAATCGCAAACCTAAGGTAAATATTGATGTTCCAAAGTATAATGGAAGTTTAAATGAGGAAAAGTTACTTGATTGGATTGCTACTTTAGATAATCATTTCGAATGTGAAGAGGTTCCTGAGGAGCAGAAAGTAAAGATTGCAAAGACCAAATTGGGAGGTCATGCCTTGGTATGGTGGGATTACATACAATCAGAGAGGAGAAAGCAAGGTAAGTCAAAGATTTCTTCATGGGACAAGATGGTAGCCAGAATCAAAGGTAAATCCTTACCTAAGGATTATGAAGTTCAAATGTTTAAAAATCTTCAATTTTTAAGACAAAAAGAAATGGATGTGAAGGCATATACTGAGGAATTTTATAAATTGAGTATGAGGTATGGTCATCATGAGAATGAGGTTGAAAAGGTTGCTAGATACTTGGCTGGTTTTAGATTGAATATACAAGATGAGTTAGTTTTGGCTAACCCTAGGAGTGTAGAAGACTGTTATCAAATGGCAATCAAGATTGAGGAGAAGATGAAAAGGAGACAGGATAAGTCCATGAGGGGAAGAGGCAGCAGTATAAGGGGAAGAGGATAAGCCCCTACAACAAGACAAGCAAATGAGAACCAAGAAGAGAATAGTAAAGGCCAAGAGCAGTATGATTTCAGGGGTGGATGGAAAGGTACAAGAGGAATATTTGAAGGTGGAAGAGGTTCTAATACATTTTTAGGAAAGTTATATACCTGTGGTGAGTTGGGTCATCCATCCTTCAAGTGTCTTGAAAAGTTTGGTGCTACTTCAAGTGGTAATGAAAGAAGAAGTGAAAAGAGAGTTCAAATTATGCAAGAGGATGCAGGGAGTGTGACAACTGCTAAAGTGAATTCGAAATTAGAAGTAGGAGAAAGTTTGATGATCAGAAGGATAGTGTTGCAAACATCTAAGAAGACAGGCCTAAGCCAAAGGAGGAACTTGTTTAAGACTACATGAAAATGTAGAGGTAAGGTATGCAAGGTAGTAATAGATTCTAGTTCAATAGATAATATGGTATCTTAGAAAATGGTGGATAAGTTGAAACTGGAAAGGATTCCTCATCAAAATCCTTACAAAGCATCTTAGGTGAGTGATATTCAATCACTTTTGGTATATGAACACGCATATGTTGATTTTTAGATTGGGGAATAGCAGGATAGAGTTTTATGTGACATTTTGCCCATGGAATATTGTCACCTACTTTTAGGTAGGCCATGGCAATTTGATAGGAGAGTTTTGTATGATGGATATGCTAACACCTACACCTTTAAGAAGGATGGGAGAACTTTTGTGATGACACCATTGCAGGAGGATGCTATAGAAAAGAAGGCAGGTAAGATCATTTTGGTGGGTAAGAAAGAGGTTATGAAGATTCATGAAGAAGAGACAAAGAAAGTTGAGGATACCTCAGGGAATAAAGTTACTAAGGATCAAAGTTTGAAGGTGATTTCAGTTTTTGGTGATGGAGATCAGATGGATCAGAAGAAGGTCAAAGAGTAGGTTTACAAGCAGCTACAAGTTGATTGGAAAGACAAGGATGTTATCATAGTAGGGACAATTGTTTGTCCTCTAGAACCAACAAGAGTTGAAAGGCAAACATATTTTGCCATAACAACATTACAAGAAGCATTCACCAAGGTTTCCCATGCAAGTGTTCAGACAGAGATGACAGTCAGCAAGAATGGCAAGCAAAGGGTAGGTTTGATGGCAAGCAGTCACTCATGGCAAGGTGTGAGTAGAGCCTACAATGCTGGGCATGAGTCTTTGATTCCATGGAAGCAGGTTGCAGTCCAGAGATCATGGGGAAGACATGAGACAGCAGAGGATAAAGGTAGAGCAAACCAAAGAATTAACTCATGTCACATGAGTTCCTTTGTCAGTGGGGTGTATGGTGCAACAGAACCTAATTCATAGTGGCCCCCATGAGGCATTTAACTTCATGATGCGTCTAATGTTCATTTTTGTTGTTTCCAATAAGGTCCTATAAGACCATTCATGTAACAAGGTCTATTTGACCAATGCATGTCATTTTCATTTGTATCTAGGTTTATGTTGTAAGTCCCAAGGACACTTGTCGATCTGTAATCTCAAAGGTTGTTAGGCAGTTAGAGGTTGTTAGATCTCCCAACCACTTGGAGTCAATTTAGTACTACCTCCCAGCCACTTGGAGTCAATTCAACACTACTGAGGGTGAGTAGATAAATGCCCGAGATCATCGAATGTAATTAGTAGTTGGAGTCAAGAAGTAATAGAGATCAGAGATTAGTGTGATTTGTAATTGAGAAACAGAGCATCTATATGCACATTTTCTGAAAAGCATAATAAACAAGTTCTATGTTGTGCATCTTTCTGTCATTTGAATTCATTAGGTTTTCTCTGTGCAATCGATTTGTTGTTTTGTGTCTGAGATGGATTTCTTAATCCATTCCACCAGTTAGATTTCTTCAAAATCAATGGAATGGCTGTATAGATTCTGTTGTTTTCATTTTGTTCATTTGGTTTTTATTTTTGCAGGATCGCATGCAATATGCTCTAATAGATCCTAGCATCCTCATGTGCTAGGTTGAAGTCTAAGATCTGTGTGGTTGTTGGAGAAATGGATCTGTGAAGTTACAGGTTTTGCAGTGGTTCAAATCAGCGAAGATTCACATTGTTTCACTAGGTATACATTTTGTGTGTATATCGCAAATGCATGTCAGATATACATTCTGTGTGTATATCGTAAAGGCTTGTTGAGTGTGTATGTCACAGAAGTATAGGGGGAATGCATCTTTAGAATGCATGTTGCGAATGTACATTGTTGATATACATTCTGTGTGTATATCGCTAATGTATGTTGGGGTTCATTTCATGTGTGTCTCGCAGTTGAATGTTCATGTGCATCTCGCAAGTGCATATTGTGGTTGTATGTGGTGAATGTACATTTCGTATGATACAAGGAAAGTCAACGGTCAAACTCACCGAATACATATTCAGGTTGTATGTTTCGAATGTATGTTGCACATATGCATTGTGCAGATACATTGTGTTGGATGCAAGAGGTGACCGGCAGCAGCGGTGAAGGAAACCGACGATCACTGGTCAACTAAAGTATATACAAGCTATTTTCTATTGGTGTATCAGGAGCACATACAAAGTGCTCATCGATGAGGAAGGTGACACCGAATGTATATTGTGATTGTATATCGCAATTGTATATCCTGAATGTACATTGAGGAATTTATCTCTCGACAGATACAAAGTTGAAAACATACATCAGAGAGAGGTATGCGAATGGAGGAAAGACATTTTTGTTGGCTGATAGGCAAGTAATGTGAAGACATACATCATTTAATGTATGTTAAGATTTTTGGCTCCTCATCATAAAGGATGATCTTTAGTTCCTTTGGGTTGAGCTAATATTACACCCAGTGCTATGCCTGAGGCATCTACATGAACATGGAAAGGAATGTTCCAATCTGGGAATATCAAGATAGGGGCTTCAACAATTTTCTACTTTAGTGTGTCAAAAGAAGATTGACACCATTCATTCCATTCAATTTTTCTCACTTTTCTTTTTTAGCAATTATTCTAAAGGTACTGCAATTGGTGCATAACCCTTTATAAACTTCTGGTGACACCCAATGTAGCCTAAGAAATTTTTGGCTCTTAATGTTGTTTTAGGTGGTGGTAATATGAGGATTAAAGTTACTTTCAAGAGATCTACCATCAACCCTTGCAAATTATGTGACCTAGGAGAGTTCCAAAGGGTACCACAAATTTACATTTCTTGAGATTCAATGACACTTGCAGACTTCTACATTTGTTTGAACATCATTCGCAATGTCTGCGTGTGGTCTTTCACTAAGACATAGACAGTCCAGTCATCTAGATAAACCTCTGAGAAATCATGAATGAATTCTTTAAATGCATTTACCATTATTCTATTGAAGACTGTTGGTGTCTTCTTAAGTCCAAAACACATTACTGTGTATACATAGGATCCCAACTCATATGCAAATGTTGTCTTAGGCTAATCTACTTCTCTTATTTTAACTTGGTGATAGCCATAAAATCCATCAATGAATTATTATATTTCACTTTCAGTAACTGATTCCAATATCTCTTCTATGAAGGGTGTAGGGAATGGGTCATGGATACAATCTTTATTTAACTCTTTGTAGTCTCCACATATCATTATTTTACATGATTTCTTGTTTTGTACCACCATGGGGCTGATCCAATTAGCTTCTTCAATGGGTTTTATGATTCCTATTACTAACATCTTATCAATCTCTATCTTGACTCGTTTCTTCATGTTAGGATTGAGTCTATAATGCCTTTTCTTGAATAGTTTCACTCCTTTTAGTTGTATCTTCATGATGTTTGCTTCTTCTTTAATACATTTCATCTTAGTAAAGGTCCTTCGGAATAGATCTTCAAACTGAGAGAGAATCTCAATCACTTGTGCGACTACATTTTCATTCCATTAGTCTCCAATCTTCGCTAGTTTAGGATCACCTTCCTTTGCAATTCTTTCCTCTCTAATTTTTAGTGGTTCCTTGTGTTGGAGTACAGGACCACTGAGAGGGGGGGTGAATCAGTGGTCAAATTACAAATCAAATCTTATTAAATAACCCACTTGAATTTAAGCATATAAATCCATTGAAACCACTTCAAACATCATAGATATTTAATGCTGAGTGAATCGTAATTCAATATGAATCAGAACAAGATACTTGAACAAGAATGACTTATCAAATGCAAATTGACAAACAATCAAGAGAAGTCATAACACAGGGATTATGAGTGGAAAACCCTAAAAAGGATAAAAACCACTTTAAAAATTCACTTCATTAAGCCTCACTAGAAAAACAAAACCTCACTGGTTATATTTAATGTCTCACTGACAATGTAAGGAAAGCACAGGTGCGGAATACAGCTTCCCTAATGATAATTCAAAGGGGATTATGTAGACTGGTAACTTTCATTTCAAAAACCACAGATGAATACACTAGAAAAGCAGAATAAACAATCAATACAATGCAGAATGACACCAATTTTACGTGGGAAAACCCTTTCAGGTAAAAAACTCACCACCACAATAGAAGCTATCTTTATTACAGTAAACTGAAAGATTACAATAAAGATCCCAGCTCTTTTTGCTCAGGTATCGATTCTTTTACAATTATACAAAACCATTTATTTCATCTGCACATCTACAAAATAAACTGTATAATTCAAATCGTTTCATCAATCAATCAACTACACATGTAGATCCATTTATATTTCTAGTCTTCAAGAGAAAAGATAATTATTCAACTTTTTCCCTAATTGATCGATCTGACTTCCCCAGTGCCGCTACCTTCAAACCATTGTAAATGTTCACATTCTCGTGAGATGTTTAATCCCACATGCACAAGGTCACAGACAACATTCCAGTTTATATCTCTGAACGCTCCATAATATCATCATCAGAAATTTTCTTGCTGACGATACCAAACTATAGCCTCATCGAAATAACCTACTCCATCGGTAAGTGCTTCACTTCCTACATTCATAGTTCAATGTCTTCGCGATGCCCAAGTCCTCCATCCTTCATTGGAAAGATCTCCTCCATCGGTCCAAACACTTTACACTGCCCTGACGAACTATCTCATGCCGATCATCTGAAAGAGCTACCATCAGTAAGATAGTGACCATTAGAGGGAATTAATAAAGCCTGGCTGAAAGCAGTTCTCACACCAACTAAAACTCCATCGCCAACTCCTATCGGAGTAACATATAACTATCGGAGCAAATATCAAAGGTTCAACTGATAACCATCCTTACACCGATAGATATGTCATCAATGAAACTTTCACATCGAACAATGTCTTCAAACTCCTGCCAATAGTTAAAGTCTATCCGACGGTAGTGACCATCAGTGTAACACAAAGTCATCGGTAGAGCCAACTCAAGATATGCTGATAGTGTTCAGTCACAGCGATGACTATTCACGTTGAACCTTGAACCTATTGAATTCTTGACCGGTTCAATGAACCCTTGAACCATTGAACCTAATGAACTTCTAGAACCCGATGAACTTCCAGAATGGTTCAATGAAGAACAATGATTAAACATGAGGTACAAGAAGTAATTTGAGACACAAGTTCTCTTCAGACAAATCCTCATTAGAAAAACAATATACCTCACTGGAAGACATAAGATGCCTCACTGGAAAACATACACTACTGTCATTAAACTGAGAGGAAATAAACAAGAATCAGAGGGTTACTCTACTTCCAGACAAAATACTATCCTTGTCAATCTTTGTAACTCAACATTTTCTCAAGTACATATCCAATATCACTTCAATCAAAACATACTTAATACATCATCATCCCAAAAACTTTGTTATCTTCTTCTATAGACATAATAACTAACTCTTGTGCACACTGAGAATATTCACATATAGTTTCTCCAATTACAAAACTTCTATGGCATCCTTACGTATACTTAGATCAGAAAGATACTTCCATAAGAACCCTTTAATCATGTAATAAATATACTCAAAAGTGAAAACTAAATCCATATTCTCAAAGATCTCACAGCTATAAACCCAAAACACCAACCAACCAATCGAAAACCTTCATACAAAACTTTAAATTAATTTTCCTGGCCCTAGATGTCGCTTGCATAATTGAATAGGGAAGTTAGAGCACAGTTAAAAGAAACCATAATGCCTCGTCATGCAACCCTAGAGTGCAAGGCTAAAAGTACAAAATTACAGAACTAATTTTTTTTGAAGCAAGTAAATGCAAAACAGAAACCAAATACACCTTAATACACAACACAAAGGAAATTGCTCTTCTAACAACTCTAGGGAAACACAACTGCATTAGAGAATAGAAAATTAAAACCATACAAGGGAAATACATTATACTTTTTCTACAGATAAGATCAACTTTTACATTAGCAAGATAGATAATATTCAAATTTACAATACAAGTTTACGAGACCGATCGTGTCGGTTTACAACTGAATAAATAAGAAAGCATACAACAATCTTGAAGGAGGAAGGCAAACTGGAACTGGAACACCTCTGCATAGAACTCGAACTGCATCTCCAAAAAGGACCAATGGATAGCTCTGCCACCCAACCATGTGGAACCCTGAGGTCCACCCCTCCGAGCTAGGAGATAATGACGAGGATTCCACTAAGCCAAGAAACAACATCAAAGAACAGCAACTGACTTGACACAACCGACCAAATCAACAAACTGCACTAGACTAGACATCACTCCAGAGGCACCACCAAGAAGCAATAGAACTGCAAAAGGAGAGTGTCATCGCATGGTCCTAACATGGGTTACCTAGGCTATCTATCCCCAGAAGCCGGCCCCCATCTATGGTTACCCTGGCAGCCTCTCTCTAGGTGCCGGCCCCATAGGGTGACACATGCGGAGCCGAGAGGTCCTCTCATGGAGATAAGGAGGTCGGCCTTGCCAACTAGGCCTTCCCATCCCATCCTTAGCCTACAAAAGCACTCAAGGCATGGGTGAGGTCTTTTACTTATCTTGTTAAGTGTTTTAATACCCCAACCCTCTTGATTAAGTTATTAAGTTTTCCACATGATTACAACTTCCATGGGGTTACCCAGGCGTCCTCTCACTAGGCACCAACCCCACCATGAAAGCCACTCCCTTAGCGTTCTCGGGTCAAACATACATACCACACAAATAGGTATAAGGGTCACAAATCAGATCTGGCCAAAACATATGCCTTTCACTAGGCCACAACAAGAAATCCACAATCTCTTCAAATGAAGCAAAACCATCAAGAACTAAGCACCAAATCCAAGAGGCCATTTCCCATTCATTGCAAGACACGGGAATCCAGTGAACCTATTACAATGACTTGCCATAATTGAACCAACCCAAGAACTACTCCTCTGGAGTTAGGTACACAGACACTAAATCGCATAAGAGTCCCTCATCCAAAATGGAAGCTAAGGTTTAACAACTTGACACCAGATTAGCAACATGTGACTCAAAAACTGAGAAATGAACTAGACCAATTGCATCAATCTTCCATGCATATACAACCAGGACCTCCATACATGGACAAGAGACATAAACTATAACAATAACTGAAATTAAACCATGATCATGCTAGTCTTGGAACACAAACTTGACCACTTGCCCAAATCTTGCTATGACAATAGGTCGACCTACGCAAGAGTACCCACATAGCAAAGCTCTACATCACTTAGAAATAAAGTGACAAGGACGATGAACCATAATCATACTTAAACAAAATCAATGAGAGATCATGAAGGGATTTCTATTACCCAAAATAATCCTAAGTTAAATACACTCTAATGCCACTTAAAATAATCAAACACAATTCTTGTTTTCCAAAATAAGAGCATCAAAAGATAGGTTATAATTTTCTCTTTCTAACCAGGTAAACGATCCTAGTTTAACACAATATTGTTACCTCCAAAAAATTGAACAATACTCAATTCACTCTAGAATTTATGTATAGCAAGGAAAACATTAATTGACTTGCATCCCTAATTTTACTCTATGAAGCTAAAAAAATTTGAAAACACAAAAGCTCTAACTAATAAAATTACTAATAACATCTGTAAATTTCACAAGGATAATTCTTAAGATCAAATATTATCATCAAGCATTAAAATTTTCAATTCAACGCTAAGATATATATATAATTTCCTAGGAGCTAGCATCTTACCAACTTACAAATCCAATTGTGACAGCCATGAGAATCTATAAGTGCATTTTCCTAACATATACTTCTTATAATTTCAACTAAAGAAAATACATTTCCTAAAACCCTTTACCAATCGTAAAAACAATCTTGAAACCTTTAAATTCTCATACAAGGTTAAAAGACATGTTACGACATCATTCATAATTGGATCTTCTAAAATTACATTTATGTTTCACAAGACCGATCACATGCCAAGACCATTATACGAATTACAACTTCAAATACAATCCTTCTAAAATGACCATTATAAACCTATACAATTTCCTATAGTCATAGATACCCAACTAACCTTTTATCATCACAATTCAAAACACTATAGGAGAATATAAGTTTCACACTATCCATATGCAATGGATTCGCTAAGAAAATCAACTTCCAAATTAATTTCCTAACTAATAATATATTGTCTACCATTTCCTACTAAAATACATATCTTGTTACCAAGAGCATAAACATCCATTAATTTTTAACCAACTAAGACTTCATGAATCTACGACTTCACTAAACACACTTCCATTACCCTTATCCAATTGCCACCAATTCACTATATAAAAGAAAAGCATTAAATTCCCATTGACATAAAACACCTACCACAAATATACTTTTTCCCAAGCATAACTTTTATCTAATATTAATCATATCTAACAATCCAAAATAATCAAAACATACCTTCTTGTTTCCCAAAATAAAAGTATGTAACTTTAAATGTTTTAACTTACTCTCACTAGATCAATTTGAATCTAATGCACAATTATAAGAGCATCCATTCTATATTTTAAAAACTATTTATTAAATAAAACAACTAGAACTTAAATCCATAATAAGTATAAACCTCTATATTTCCATTCTCAGATCTCCAATAGAACAATGATAATCATCTAGATACAGGCCATAAACCTAAATCACTTAGCTAACTTAACAATTTAAAATCATTTAACTACTATAAATCTCTAAAGCGATTAATAGTATACTCTTTCATCAAGCATGTGGTTAGCTATAATTCCTAGCAACCAACTTCAAAACCAATCTGTTATGCTATCATTCCTAATTCACCTGCCCATACTATAATTTCTAGCTAAAGAACTCTATTCGCAAGGCCATTCTCATGCAAAAGCACATTCTACGGGTTACAACTATAAGCACAATATAAATTTCTTATATGCAAGGGTTACCAAGGCAACATTTACGATTACCACTTCTAATAAAACTCAAACAAGAAAAATTAGCTCCCCATTGAAAACACCATTACCAACCCCAAGGCAAGGCAACTACGATCTCCCTTACTTCACTAAAGCCTATAATTACAATGCCAAAACCCACATTTCAAACAACACAGCCCACTAGGCGATTCCAAACAAATAACAACAACGATACCCTTCCACCAAATAAACAACTCTGACTGCTAAGCGACCACCAACTGAAAGAACCAAAATAGAAATACTCCTATCCACAAAATGACTACACTTTAACCCTATTCGCAGACCGAACCCACTTCTGCCTTGACCTTCTATTCACATCGACAATTGTGACTTATCTAAACTCCTAACAACGAGTCCGTCGAACACCGACTATACGCTGTGCTAACAAGGATAACAGTCTAAAATAGCGGAAAGGAAGTAAACAGCTGAGACTTTAAGGATATCAACAGCGACTTAAACCTTACTGAGGTAGTCGACTTCACTGGTTCTACTCGACGACCAAGACAAACTACGGGCGACGAAGACAAAAAGTACAACACTATCATGGTTCGCAGTCTTAACATAGACAGAGATTAAAAAATGACCCATCAGTAAAATGTTTTCGAGCTTGGAAAGAACAACCATTGAACTTAAATGATACCGAAAGAGTTACAGAATTTCACTTAAAAAAAATAGAGGTTACACGGCTCTTCCTCTGTTTCCCCTATCTGAAAACTGTTTGGAGATGATTTGAGGGTTTTGTCGAACTGCCCTTTGATTAAGGTTTACCGGAAGTTGCCGGTTGTTTTGTAGCGCTTCAGTTAGATATTCGGAACGCTAGGAATAGATGTACGTATGGCAGAATATAATTGACGGAAATTAACATCGGCTGTCTCAAAATAAACCGAATGGTTAAGTAAAATAGCTTGGCCGATAGAAGAACTGACGAGATAGAAAATTTCCCGGCATGAGACAAAACTAAGGAAGCCGACCACCTTCTAACCTTCTACGACTGCAACTTCAAACAAGTAAGTCCTTACACTGGATCCCGACTGCTATGGTCCAATCTACGCGACTACACTACACTTTCATACCTTCTAAGCACAAGCAAAAACTATACGTTAACTGGCCGATCAGCATAAAACGTGGGGAGGGTTTACTCAGAATCGACGGAGTTAAGAAGGAAATTTCCAAATAAGACCACGCCCCAATAGAAGGTGCAATCAACCAGCCACAGCGAAGATAGAAACTCTGAGAAGAAGAGGATTACTTATTGAATGCCTCTACCCTCAACTAGTCAAGAAGAAAAATGTTTGGGCTTGGCACAGAAGGAGTTTCCACCATGGCTAAACAAATTATGTTTATATATGATGATGAAAATGGAATAGGTGTAGCAGAGGTACATCCAAGGTAGATTAAGAAGGATAACCAGGAAGAATCGATTGCTCATAGATTAAATCAGTGAGGATTATGTGAAGAACTAAATGCCATTAAATGGCAGGAGAAATCCCAAGGTTTTAAGATGAAAGAAATACTCGTTGCAAAAATATCGATGAAATAAGGAGACCTAGATCTCAATCATAGGCAAGAATTATATGGCATCCTTCAGAGGTAAAACAAAATTTGGAATAATGTTGCAACTAGGCTGCAGTTGATTTTAGAGTCCACAAAAGAACTTTGATACAATTATCTGGAGTGATCAATTGTACTATGCCAAATAGGTATTGCAAGGGACACCAAACTTCTCTACAAGGTATTGCATTCCACGCAAGATGACAAGGAACATAACTGTAAAGGTCTTCTGAGAAATGATGGAACATTTAAATAGACTCAAACACATTCAACTCAATCAAGTTGTCATTCAAAAGAGCAGTAGCAATATGAGAGACACAAAGGTGAGCAATTAGGAGACACTTTCTTACTGGGCAAACCACTCCTGTTTGAGAGATAAATATGCAAGAATGACAGGGACAAGAGATTTATTGCAGATTAAAGATTTGAGTCATCTACTTCTCAGGATTGAGATTTCACAGTAGGATTGTGGATGATGGCACAGGATTTTAGCAGGATTATGACCATGGCTAAACCAGAAGAGTATATCTTGAAGGAACTTACAGAGATTGGAGCAACTTTCAACCCCACAGGGCATACAAGGATAATTAAAATTCCAAGTTAGAGAACATGCCAATTTCTCACACAGGGCATGCCAGTTCCACACAGGGACATGCTGCAATCAAATATAACTTACAAGCTACAACAATTGTAAATTCACATTGAGACACAAATCACATACCTGAAATTCAGTTCCACCTTCCAATTTCTCCAACTCTTGCAACCAATTTCTCTATTCTTCTCCCCAATCTCTTTGTTTTCTTTTTCCCCCCCCCTCCGAAAAGAATCTTCCCATATAAAAATGGTTCAACTCAAAAAAATAAATGCAGACATGCATCCGTTTCTCTGCATTCTGCATCCCACTCCTTCCAGAAATTCCACAATTTACTAATAACAGAGATTCAAATCTCCCCAACTTCAAATTAACAACTCACGGCATTAATTTCACATAGCAAAATTATTCTGAAACCAAAAACCAAAGATATAAACTAATAATTACCCGTAACTCCCAAAATATGACATAAATACTCTTGGATAACCAGATAAACAATTCTAGTCTATTTCAGGGTTAAACCAAGGTGTCCAACCAAGCTCTAAGCCAACATAGATATTATCCAAAAAAAAACATCAAAGAAATATTATTATAAATAATAATTCATAAAAGTATTTCCAACCACATACATGCTCATAGTTAACATGACTCGACTATACATCACGACACAAGATACCCAACATAACAAGGCAAGACCACGACTCGAGACAACAATAGAAGACAAGGACTGACCTAGTGGAATAGACCTCGCATTATCTCCCATCATTAATACCCATTGGTGTAAGAACCCGCTTGAACCTACTATATCAGGTGGAGTAGAGGTTCGGTACCTGCAGCCTGCATCCAAGCAATTGGTTGTATAAAATCAAACACATATATGCCAACACACACAGAGAGTCAGAGAATCGTAGCGTAGTAGGGTACTCGAAGCGAGTAGTACTACACCGTCTCTGCTCTTGAAACAATATCATAACAACTTTTATCTGAATTCAACCACCACAATTCAAATAACACATGATGATATTAATTCACATCATAACTAAAATAACAGTAGTGCCATCATAAACTCATAATACCTGTCTAATTATACTAGTCAAACATAGTTCATCAAAATAAACATAAATCATGACCTACTAATCAACTGTCTCAGACTGAATCAATGCAATGAATGACTAACAACTGTCACCAATTTGACAGAGAGCAATACAAAACCACCGCTATCACAAGCCAACGACGAGGGGGCACTACAGAAACCACCTGTCAAATTTTAGGTGGATGAAGTTCTATTGAGATTTAAAAAGAGTTTGAACCTGTGTCGTCGATCATAAATTTTGCACCCTAACAAAACCCATCGATCTTGTTCTGTCACTCAAACAGGCTCCCCCCACTATTGGGTCCGGTAGCTCTTAGCAGATGGGGCCGGTCATCTGATGGAAGAGACCCCAAGAAGTGTTCACTTAAGTGAACCTTCACCTATGATCACCAGTCAATGAACAAAAATAAATAAAGTGAACACAGGTAAATAAGGGTTTTGTGCCTTTGAACTACAATCAAATGTTAAAAATGCAAACCCTAAACAAGAGATTTGATGCAACAAACAAACTAACCTCATCAAAGGAAAAATATGAGGACTTTGCAGAGATATAGAAGACTCTAGGGATGGCATAAATTAGACACAATATATAGTATTGCCCTAGACGACATAAAATGCATTTATCCATGACAAATAGGAACACTTGAGACATACAACCAAGGACTTCCTCAGGTTTCAATGTAGTGAACCTTTGACCAGACTTAGACATGAATATACACCACAGCATGAAGCATGGACCAAAAATAACTCTCATAAACATCATAGTTTTGACATCAACATTTAAAACCAACATCAATAGACTTGTAATGGTCTTGAACAACAATGATTATAACTTGACATGAAAACCTAAAAACCTCCTTTATCATGATGAACTACAAGTGGACTCTTGAACCAAAAAGCATGTGAACTCTTGTAATGGTCTTTTTCAAGAAGCAACAACATTGAAGATCACCAAACAAGTACCTTTGACAAATTCTTATCAATGTCACTTTTGCTCCACTATATACCTTTGTATACACCATGAGATAACTAGCATCAAGAGGGAACAATACCTAGCATCAATTTATGTAACATGAGATGGTACTAGCAACATGAAATGACCAACACCATATCTTTGACCTCAACACCCTATGAACAACCTTTAACACCAACATGTGATCTTGCTTATATCAATGACAATTCAACCTTTGACATCAATGACAAACTTCATGCAAAAGACTCCCCCTTTGTCATTGATGGCAAAAAAAAATCTCTCTCTCTCCCCCTTTGACATCAAATGACAAAGAAGTATACTTGCAACTACAACATGCACTAGAACAAGACACTATATACTTCAATAGAGGATAAGATCATATCATTATCAAACTGAATATAGCTTCACATCACATAGATGAGTATGCATCATGATGTTGTTGCCACTCTCCCTTCAAGATACATAACAAACCTCTTTATTTCATCAATAAGAACACAAACATTATCTCATATTAGTTTACTAAGGTCTAAAAAAACATAAATGAGTGTCTTCTCCACTATTATGCCTACAATCAATCCATTATCCAACTGATGACAACTGATCTTCAACAGAGATCACTACTCCTTTATCCTACATGTTACTCTTCATTGCACATTCAATACATACCATCTCTGTCCACAATAAAAAAAACTGAGTAATTTACACAATACATCTGATCAAACCCTATCAACTTTGCTAACTTGTCAGATTCAAAACATTTTCCCACTGTCAACATGAAATACACTATCAAATTGACAAAGACACTGTCCTTATTTGCACACTCTCAACTTATAACCACCAAGCATTAATAAATTGCATACTATCTCTAAGACAAGGACTTCAAGCATTTGAAAAGATGCATTACTTCCATATCAATAAGAGAACATACAGAGCACTCTCAAGAAAAATTGAGCAAATCTACACTCCATTTGCAGTAAATAAGAGATTCACTGCGCAGTTATACATTATTCACTAGCAAGCAACAAATGATACATACCATTGAAAACTATCAATAATTTTGTGCAAGGTACTCCACTATGCTACTTTGCAAGACCATACTCTACTTTTCATACTACCGATCCTTGCATTTTCCAAGACTGTTAAAAGACCAAGACACCACTTCTCATCGCATTGCCAGCACTGTCAAAGCAAACCACTATTAAAACACTGTCAAAACACCAAGACTGTCAAAACACCAAACATCACTGCACTATCAATAGAGAAATAGGACTGTAATTTCTTATATACTGAATGCCATTATCATCATAACATAAGAAGGTAGAGGTTGAAAATGTCCTGAAAGCGCATAGTACTATATTAAGGAGCTCATGCACTATTCTTATCTCAGTTGGGAACTTAGGACCAATACATGAATATTCCTTGAAGAATAAATGAATATGGATTGATATGCAATGCATACTACCCCTGTGGATTTCAAGATAAACAACAATTGTTCCTGCAAACACTCAGCAACTGATAGTGTCTTGAGGAGATGAAAAAATGTAAGTAGAATCTGACACTATAGTCACTGTATTATTAGTAGATCACTTCTTTCAGGAACAAAAACACCATTGTGCATGTTGTTTACTAATAAACCTTAATTGAAATATGTAGATCCAAAACCCAAATCTTTTTCAAATTGTGATTGAGAGAACAGTCATAGAAATAACACTGCATGAAACTTATGTGTAGATTATGGTAGAGAATTGTTCAAACACAAGGATATTAACATTTTTAAGATCCATATCATACTGCAAATATTGAACACAACTAAAACACCATATTACTCCATTGAACTGTCATCTTTGTTATTCACGGTGACTGTCCACATGAACTCAAGTTATCATTATCACTGTAGAGACACAACCTCTTTGTTGTTGTCTAAGGGGTTTGAATAATACACCACTAATTATCTCCCCCTAACCTCATGCATCTCTTTTATGCACTTGGAGATGCCTTTTGTGCATAAAGTATAAGCATAGATTCTTTAGTTTTAGTCCCAGTGAGACTATATACATTGCTATTTGTCCTTAAACCCTTAGCAATTGATTTTCTTGATTTCTTTCTTATTTCACAGCCTTGATCATCAAACACAATCTTATATCCACTATCACGAAACTGACTTACACTTAACAAGTTGTGTTCAAGACCTTCAACAAAATAAACATCATGAATAAGTGTTTGATCATCTAAGAGCAATGTACCTTTACCTCTGATTTGAACAGTAGAATTACCACCAAACTTGACAAGTCCTCCATCAAAGTCTTCAGGTACAATGAATTTGCTTTCCTCACCTATAATGTGGTTTGAACAACCACTGTTTATAATCCATTGTTCTTTCTTCTTGACATGAAATGCAGTTTGAACAATCATAGCTTCAACCTTTTTTACATCCATCATCTTAGGTCTCCAGACTAACACTTATTAGCATTAGAAGAAATCATCTTGGATGAACACTTATTCTATTTTGTTGCATTTCCAAGTTAGGTCTACAAAACTTAGCTATGTGTCCAAAGTTATCACAATTAAAGCATTTCAACTTATTCAAGAATTCAAAAGGATTTCTTCTTACAAAACTTGTTCTTCTTCTATAATCAATCCTACATTCACTAGCCTTATGTCCATATTGGTTAAAATGAAAACAATTACCAAAGAAATGTAGATTAGACCTGAATGGGATATTTCTTTTAATGCTTGATGGTTTCATGAGCCTTTTATTTGTGACATTGACAAAGCTACCAACATGTTGAAGATCCTTGGAATGTGAACATTAACCTTCTTCAAACCCTAGACCAATCTTATCCTTGTAACCTTTTTGTTTTCCCAAAAAGATCTTCTAATTTGTCACTGTTGTCACACATGTTAAGCCTTTTCCTCAAGGCTACAACTTCAGCCTCTAAAGTATGACACTCATTTTCTTTGGTGTCTAACTTCATTTTTGTGACTTCTACAACTCTCTTTGTCTCTTCAAGTTGAAGCTTTAGGTCTCCAATTAATTTTTCAGAGTCAATGACCTCGCTAATTAGTTTTTCATGATCTTTTTGGGACTAATTTATCTGTATAACTACCTCCTTCTTGAGTCTTTTAACTTCACCAAGAGCACATTTCAACTCTCCTTCAAATCTATCAACTTATTCTTCATCATTTTCAGATTGATCTTCACTCTTTTCATTCTAATTTTCACTAACAACAGCCAAGAACAAGGTTTTCTCTCCTTCTTCAAGAGAATCTTTTGAACAACTATCTGTTTCATCAACATCCTTAACAAATAGACTTTTCTTCTTTTTGAAAGAGTTTTTCCTTTTAGGATTAAATTGTTTCTTCCTTCCTTGTCTCCTACTGTCCTCTTCATTAGTTTCAGAATCTTTATAGGGACATTGAGTAGCATAGTGTCCTATCTTACCACAATTGAAGCACTTGAATGGAAGCTTCCCCTTATACTTTCCTGACCCCTTTTTTAATATGCTTACAAAAGTGGATTCTTGGTCATTCAATTCCTCTGGATCAAAATTTGTCTCTTTGTCCTTTTTGACAGTTTTAAAAGCAGCTTCCTTACTTGTAGAATCATCATTACAAACCCTCATCTCATAAGTAGTAAATGTTCCATGAAGTTCATCTAAGGTAAGTTTGTTTATATTCCTCTCTTCTACAGCAGATACTTTGGAATCATACGTAGATGTTGGAGACCTTCGTACCTTCTTGACAACTACTTTTTCTTCCAAGGTCTCACCAAGACCACGGATAGCATTGCTAGTCTCTTGTACCCTCAGAAGGTAATTAGTAACCTTCTCTTCTTCACTCATTTTAAGACTCTCAAGATTGGCTCTAAAGGTTTGTAATTTGGCTTCCTTGACTTTGGCATCACCCTGATAGATACTAGACAACTTATCCCAAATAGAATTAGAAGACTTACAATCCATAATTTTGACAAGGATCTCATTATTCAAGCCACAACAAATACCATTTTTAGCCCTAGCATTACTGTCATAGGCCTTCTTTTCATTAGAAGTGGAAGGAGGTTTTTTTTCAGTATACTCATTCTCTACTGTTGCCCAAACATCATAACCTAGGGAAGACAAGTAGGATTCCATTCTAAATTTCCAAAAATCAAAACTAGACCCATCAAATAATGGTGCTTTAAAAGTAGAATAACCTTCCTGATTGGCCATGACAAGTACTCCACTATCAGGATCTCCTAAGTTGATTGAACTTTAAACAAGGAACCTAAGGCTCTGATACCATTTGTTCGAGTATAGGACCACTAAGGGGGGGTGAATTAGTGGTCAAATTAAAAATCAAATCTTATTAAATAACCCACTTGAATTTAAGCATATAAATCCATTGAAACCACTTCAAACAACATAGATATTTAATGATGAGTGAATCACAATGATATGAATCAGAACAAGATACTTCAACAAGAATGACTTATCAAATGCAAATTGACAAACAATAAAGAGAAGTCATAACACAGGGATTATGAGTGGAAAACCCTAAAAGGGATAAAAAACCACTTTGAAAATTCACTTCATTAAGCCTCACTAGCAAAACAAAACCTCACTAGTTACATTTAATGTCTCATTGACAAAGCCTCACTGGCAAAGCAATATGCCTCACTAGGAGACATAAGATGCCTCACTGGCAAACATACACTACTTTCACTAAACTTAGATGAAATAAACAAGACTCAGACAGTTACTCTATTTCTAGATAAAACACTACCCTTGTCAATCTCTACAACTCAACATTTTCTCAAGTACACATCCAATATCACTTCAATCAAAACATACTTAATACATCATCATCCCAAAAACTCTGTTATCTTCTTCTGTAGACAAAATATCTAACTCTTGTGCACACTGACAATATTCACATAGAGTTTCTCCAATTACAAAACTTTTATGGCATCCTTATGTATAATTAGATTAGAAAGATACTTTCATAAGAACCCTTTAATCCTACAATAAATATACTCAAAAAGTGTAAACTAACTCCATATTCTCAAAGATCTCACTGCTATAAACCCAAAATATCAACCAACCAATCGACAACCTTCATACAAACATTTAAATTAATTTTCCTGGCCCTAGATTTGGCTTGCATAACTAAATAGGGCAGCTGGAGCACAGTTAAAATAAACCACTCGTAAAATTTTAGGTGGATGAAGTTACATTGAGATTTAAAAAGAGTTTGAACCCGTGTTATCGATCATAACTTTCATGCCCTAACAAGACCCGTCGATCTTGTTCTCCCTCTCAAATGGGCTCCCCCCACTATTGGGTCCGGTAGCTCCTAGTAGATGGGGCCAGTCATCTGACAGAAGAGGCCCCATGGATTGTTCACTTAAGTGAACCTTCACCTATGATCACCAGTCAACAAAAAAAAGAAATAAAGTGAACATAGGTAAATAAGGGTTTTGTGCCTTTGAACTACAAGCAAATGTTAAAAATGCAGACCCTCAATAGGAGATTTGATGCAACAAACAAACTAACCTCATCAAAGTAAAAATGCGAGGAGATTACAGAGATATAGAAGACTCTAGGGATGGTATAAATTAGACACAATATATAGTATTTCCCTAGATGACTTATAAAATGCATTTATCCATGAAAATAGGAATGCTTGATACATACAACCAAGGACTTCCTCATGTTTCAATGCAGTGAACATTTGACTAGACTTAGACATGAATATGCACCATAGTATGAAGAATGGATCAAAAATAGTTCTCATAAACATCATAGTTTTGACATCAACATTTAAAACCAACATCAATAGACTTGTAATGGTCTTGAACAATAATGATAACTTGACATGAAAACCTGAAAACCTCCTTTATCATGATGAACTACAAGTGGACTCTTGAACCAAAAAGCACGTGAACTCTTGTAATGGTCTTTTTAGGAAGCAACAACATTGAAGATCACCAAACAAGTACCTTTGACAAATGCTTATCAATGTCACTTTTGCTCCACTATATACCTTTGTCTACACCATGAGATGACTAGCATCAAGAGGCAACAACACCTAGCATCAATTTAGGTAACATGAGATGGTACCAAAAAAATGAAATGACCAACACCATATCTTTGACCTCAACACCTTGTGAACAACCTTTAACACCAACATGTGATCTAGCTTATATCAATGAAAATTCAACCTTTGACATCATGACAAACTTCATGCAACACCTTGTAATAGTGGTCTTTTTGTTTAGTCAATATTTCTAGCTCTCTTTCTCCTTCGTGCACTTCAATATTTATCTCTTTATTATCCTCATCATCTATCTTTGTTACATTTTGTAACATTTTTTACCTGTGTTCCTTGATTGTTGATCTACCCATTCCACCAATTTTCATATCCCTTCTAATCTTGGTAGTGGTATACTGTACTCCGATTCATTTTTCTCTTCCTCTATTTCTTGTTGAAAGATTATTTCCTTTTTTTTTCTCAAGTGAAATATGTATAGACTTTTTTGGATTCCAAAAAGAGAATGTATATATGAAGTCATATTGTACTTCTTCCCAATCCCTTGTCTCATTCCTTCTCTCTTGGTTGATATACCAAGTTTGGGCTATAGGTGTTAATGTCCAGTAGAACAAATGGGTGTATATATCCTTGCTATGTTCTTTTATATATTCCCATGCTGCAATGCAAGTGGTTAGGTGATCTTGCGGTAGAGTTTGGCCTTCATACTTATATATTTCTTTGTATTCCCCATGTTTTGATAAGTATCTCACCTTGAAAATAAGTGTAAATGTATGCCAATCTTGAACTGACTCTCTATGTGTAGTTTGTTGCATTACATACTAATGTATGTTGTATTTCTTGTATTCTACATTGTTCTTCTACAAATATTGTCTCCATCTCCTCCAAGTATTATTGTAGGTCTTTAACCCCTAAGAACTTTGGTAATTTGATATTAGAGATTCCTTTCATAATATGATGAGATCTTCTAGATTCTTCTTCATTTTGGTGCTTTTTAATGGTGCATACCATTTGCGGTAGATTTTCCTCTAATGTGGAGGATTGTGGTATGTTTCCTTTACTAGATCAAACAATGCATATCCTCCTAATTCATGCCATTCTCTAGGTTTTAAGCTCCAGTTCATTTTTTATCCATGCTTCTAGGACTTCTTCACTATCAATGCTAGTATTTTCATTCTCTGCCTTGATTTCTCCTACAAAGTTTGGTTCTCCCTCCATTTCATTTGTTTCTAACCTTGATATTGTATAAATGTTCTTATGGTAGTCATCATTTTCTTCCACATTGTTGGATGCTTCAATATAGGCCTCATCCATTGGTAGTCCTAGTGGTATGAATATACTTTTGTTACTATCTACAAAATATATTTCTTCCTTGTGGGAGTTGACTATGCCATTGGCATCCACAAACCATCTTAGTCCAAGTAGTGCATTAAAGGAATATCCTTGCTCTTTCACAGCAACAACCACAAAATCTACTACATGTTTAATTCCCATCAAGTTCACTTCTACTTGTCTCCATGTTCCAATGGTTGACATGCTAGAACCATCTACCAAAGTAATGTTGTAATGTGTTTGAGATAATCTAGGTCTCCCTAGTTGTTCGCAAAGCTTTTTAGTGACCATGTTTATGTCTGTACCCAAGTCTATCATTACATTTTTGACCTTTTTATGATTAATATAGCCATCTACTAGCAATGGTTTTGTTTCCCAATTTATTTCATTTCTACCCATTTGCCTAACTTGGTTTTGTGGTATCTTCTCCTTATTCCAATATTTAGAAAATTGTTTAAATTTCTCCATCAAATTATGTTGTTACGTTAGAGATGTAAATTATTTTAGTACTGTAATTTCCTCTTATGTGAAGAATTAATTGACTTGTTTTTTTTTCTTTCTCTTTTGTTATTATTTGTTTAGTCTTTTGTACTACTTCATCATGTTACCTTTTATCCAAGAAGAATATATCTTCCTCCTCACTTTCTTCTCTTTCTAATTAAGTATTTTCATATATTTTTCTTTTGGAGTTTGTGCCTTGTCTTGTAGCTATTGCTACTTTCTATTATCCTTTGTCTATTTCAATTTTTTCCTCCTTTATTTGGTTTTCTTCATCTGATGAAGATAGATATGTATTTCTATCCTTATCTCTTTGACAGGTCCTTAGGACTTGACCTTCTTCTTTAGGGACTCTTTTGATCACTCTAGCTCCTTTTTTCTTATCCAAATCATCTCATTTTCCTTGTTGCAATGCATTTTGAATGAACTGTTGTGCCTTATCACATGTGAAAAGGTCATGTTCTATACTGTTGCAAAATGAGCATTGTCTTCTTCTTTCTCCCCAACACTCATTACCAAATTACCCTAGTTTACCACATTTGTAACAAGTGGCTTCATCTCTTCTTCTTTTCTCTCTTCCTCAACCTCTACCTCCTCTATAACCTTCAAATTGTCCTCTATACTCATTTCTATAGTTATTTCCATATGAAGCATTTTGATTTGCATTCTAGATAGTATTCATGTTCCTTTGTTTTTTCCATGAAGGCTGTTTGTAACCTTGGTCTTGAAGATATAATGGTCTTTCTGCTAGGCCCTTGACATATGCCATAGTATTACTGTGTGTTTTATTTTTTAAATTCAAATTGTACCATGAGTCACCTTCATCCTCATCTTCTCTCACCCTGAACATTTGTGATGGATAATTTCATGTTTCATGATCACCCCATTCTCTGCATAATCCACAATAGACTGTGTCATTCTTTGTAGGGAGTGCCTTTATATCTACCTTCATTGCAGTAGCCTACCTTTCTCCTTTTAGTTTTGGACACATTCCAGATGTGTCCTTCCTTTATATAGTAGGAACACCATATATTTGGTCTTTTATCTTCTTGTTTTACCATAATTTCCTGTTTCAATTTCAGTTACTCCAATTCCAATCTTAGTCTTTCTAACTTCGTATTTTCTTTATTTTTGTCCTTTTTATGTAATGTATGTGCCTCAATCTGGCATGCTAATGTGATTTCTTCTACATATGTTTAAAAAATTCTCCCATCTATAGATGCTCTCACATAAGGGATTATTCCGGATGTAAACCACTCAATCTTTTACTTTTCAGGTAGGGGTTCTTCTAGTTTGCAAACCATGTCCTTAAACCTTTTGTCAAATTCATTAATGGTTTCTCCATCCCTTTGTATTAGTTCCCTCATCTTACTCACCCCTTCTTTTACTATTTCTAAAGCTTCAAAGTTCTCCAAGAACTCCTTCTTCACTTCCTCCCATGTTTTATCATGTTTGGGAAAGCCTTTCTATACCATTTTAATGCATCATTCTGCAAAGTCCCAATAAAGTCAAACAACTTAGTGTCATCTTTAGTTATCTCATTTTGGTTCCAAGTTGATTCTAATACAAAAATATGCTCTACAACTTCAGTTGTGCCCTTTTCAAATACCGATAATTTGAAAATAGCATCCATCTTTCCTTTCTTTTTCTTTTCCAAACCCTCTAGTGTTTTGTGGTAGTTTCCTTGGTTTTTCTTCTCCTTAGGCTCTAGCCTTTGTGTTAGGGTTTTATGTTCTCACCCTTTATCTCTCTGCAAGTAGATGTCAAAATATTCTTCTCCCAAAATTTCTTCAAAATATTTCTTAATTTCTTCTTCTCTTTCTCTTTCAATTTCACTTTGATCTTCTTTTAAAATTTTCCTTGATTTATAAGGGACCCGACGTGCTTCTGGTCAAGGGGGTGTGTCCTCAAATTTCCTTTTCATTCTCAGGGATATTATTTCATTTGTAAATGACATTGTGTTCTCATTAGGTGAATTTTTATTATTTTGTCTTATATTACTAGAACTCATCTCTCTAAATACCACATCTTCTCTAATCTTCATTACACTCTGATTAACCAAGTTGTCTAGGTAATCCGCATCCAAATTTATGGGTTGAAGGTTTTGTATAAGATTCAGTAAGTCTTCCCATTATTTGTCAACTCTAATTTGAATGTTAGCCCAATTAGGTTGATATTTTAGAGTTTTATATATCTATAGTAGGGTTAGGGTTTGGTTATGTTCTTCCCTCCATGCACTTCTCAATTGCTCATATGCATCAATTCTTCCTCCTATACTCTTTAAAAGTTTTGTTTCCCTATCAATATGTATTTTAATAGGCTCAAGATTTGCTATATCTCTTTGTATCAATTTTGTGGTAGCCTCTATGACTTTTTCATTCATTCTTTCCTTTCCTTTTGTATTTTCCTCTCCGACAGCACCCATAGTGGTGCACTTAGTAGCACCCTCATTAGCATGGTCATCCAACTTATTTTCTTCTGCAATTTCTCTTTCCTGATTTCTACTTGTTTCTCCTGCCTTGTCCATTCTTTTATAGTACCTTTCCTGTCTTTCTTGGGTTTGTTTCTATCTTTCTTCTATGCTTATCTCCATTTTGGTAAGTATAATTTCTTTCTTTTCCCTTAATCTTTGTTATCCTCTTTTTCCATGGGTGTTTTTGACTTGGAATACTATTAATCCTTATGTATCCCATGGTTGGCTTATCTTAAAGAGTTACATCTTTTCAAGGATCTTTTCAAATCCTCCCTTGTTCCATTTTCCATCAACTTAAGTGCTTGCCCCCCTCTCACAAGGATAGGAACTTAAGAGAATTAATATCTCTCATAGGACAAAAAAAATTCTTATCACTTCAAGTTTTCTTACTTGCGCTACTCTGCACTTCTCCTATCTCTATTTATTCTCTCTTTCTTCACTATCCTTTTCTAAAGTCCCAGAAATGGAACCAAATATTGGAAAGAAATGGGGAGGAACCCATCCAAAGATCTGGTCCTCAATCAAGTCTGTAAGTCTAGTTTATACCCCAGTCAAGCAATGAGAGAAACATGAATAAGCATTAAGGAAATCTAATATGCTATATAAGATAAGTAAAGCAGAACATCATAACACATGTACAATGATATCAAAATCCTTATACCTCCATTATATTTATTTATCATTAATAAGTATTTACATATCCTTACTGGCAGGTATAGGTCTTTGCCTTATACACTATTACTCTCTTTATTCACACATATTCACTCTTACTTTACATTGCTTTGCATATATCTTCTATATATCTATCTAGAGGTGTGTTCTTTCCAAAAATACCTCTTTAGGATTCAGCTCTATCCTCCACATGGCCTTTGTAGTATTGTGTGATAGGTTCTACTTGTTATCTTGTTCTCTGCCAATAGTTAGAAAGATAATAAAAAATTTGAAGTTATCCTGGCATTTTTTCCTATTGACATCGAAAAACATGTAAACCTGATGGGGAGCACGTTTAGGATTTGGTTGATTTTCTAAGTTTTTTTGAAAACATGCCCTTGGCATCCAAAAGGTATGTCCAACCCTTTGGGTTGGATGCCCAAGACAAATCGAATCCTTAGGGTTGGAATTTCCCAAAGTAGTCAAAAGCACATTCGTGTTATATAACGTGACAACACTTTGTATCTGTGAATTTTTTTGCATCTCTCTCTCTCTCTATATATATATATATAGATATACATATACGTCTATCTGAGCTCTCCCCTATCTCTCCCCTCTATCTCTCTATTTTTCCCTCTGTCTATATCTCTCAATCTCTCCCTCCTCTCTCTCTCTCCCTCTCTATATCTCCCTATTTCTCTCTATCTCTCAATCCCCCCCTCTCTCTCTATCTCTCCCTATCTCTCTCCCCCTATCTCTTTCCCTCTCTCTATCTAAGTATCTCTCAATCTCTCCTCTCCCCTATCTTCCCCATCTATCTCTCTGTATCTCTCCCTCTCTCTATATCTCTCTTAGTCTCCCCCTCTCTCTCCTTGTCTCTCTTCTCTATCTCTTTCTCCTATCTACATCTCCCTCTCTATGACTATCTCTCTATCTCCCATCTCCCCCATCTCCTCCATCTCTCTATCTCTTTATCTCCCTCCTCTATATATCTATTTTATCCCGCTCCCCATGTGCCTCTCTCCCCCTCTTTCTATCTATATATATTAGATCCCTGTCTATATCCCCACCTCTATGTCCCCTCTATCTCACCCTCTATCTATATCTTTCAATCTCCCTCTCTCTCCATCACTCTCCCTCTATATCCGTATCTATCTATATCTCCACTTTCCCATCTCTCCCTCTCTCCCCCACTCTCTCTATCTCCACTTTCCCCCATCTCTCCTCTATATCTCTCAATCTCCCCCCTCTCACCCCTATCTCTCTCTCCCTATCTCTCTCCCCTATCTTATTCCCCCTCTCTATCTCTTCCTCTCTATCCCTATCTCTCTATCTCCCCTCTCCCCCATCTCTTCCTCTCTCTATCTCCGCTCTCCTACATCTCTCCCCTCTATCTCTATATATCTCTCAATCTCCTCCTCTCTCTCCCTCTCTCTATCTCTCAATCTCCCCTCTCTTTATCTATCCCTATCACTCTCCTCCTCTCTATTTCTCTACTCCCCCATCCCCCCATCTATCTCTCTCTATCTCTCCCTCTCTCTATATCTCTCTTGGTCTCCCCCCTCTCTCTCCCTATCTCTCTCCTCTATCTCTTTCCCCTATCTATCTCTCTCTCTCTATGCCTATCCCTCTATCTCCCATCTCCTCCATCTCACCATCTCTTTATCTCCCTTCTCTATATCTCTCCTCTCTCTCTCCCCCTCTCTCTTTCTATCAAAGCCATGTCTATGTTGCAAATATGTGCCTAAGTGATGTTATCATTGATGTCAACATATTCTTGTTGCCATTAGTGTCAACTATTGTTGTTTGTATAGAAGACCGGATTGTTGAGGATATTGAGAAAATTATTAACAATCAATTCTTGTGGACCATATAGCTATGTAGAGGATTGTCAGAGGTTGCTCTAGTTAAGATTTGAGAAGTCCACATGAAGATTTGAAGGAGTTATGACCATCTAAGTTGAACTGGTTCCTACAATACTCAGGAAAGACAGAGTGATAGGAAAGAGGTTCAGATTTCACTGGTAATATAAAATTGTGATCTACAGATCTAAAGGCATGTTTGGGAAGTCAGTGTGTGTCATAAACTCCAGTGGTTATTGGTTTGGAGGTCTGCAAGCTATCCTTCTAGTTTGACAGTTATGGAAGATAGTGTTCTTGAGGTTCCGGAGAAAGATACAAATGATTATGGTAATTTGGTTTAGAATGAATATTATTGGTGATTTCAATGTGCTTATGGAGGTCTCTAGATTGTGTGGCTACTATGTTGGAGGTCCGCACTAAAGTTTGAGCTTGTTGATTGAAGATTTCTTCTTTGAGGTTGATGTTCTTCCCAGTCCTGGCTGATCGGATGTTCCTAGGATGTTGTAGATGATCTAAGAGAATTTTTATGAAGTGTGGCATGGTTATAGAAGAAGATTCAAGTCTCAATTGTGTTTGGCCAACAATGTGGTGAGCCGCGTCAAGTTTAGCTAACCTTGTTGATCATTCCAAGGTTGATGAAGCATATAAATACTTGTTGAAGAGTTGTTGAAAAGATCCTTGTACACAATGAATTAAATCCAAAGAAGGGATCAAAAGTAGAGCAGAGAAGAAGAGGAGAGAAGGGAATATAGAGTGAAGAATATGTGAAGAAGAATTTAAAGATAAGAGAAGAGTTCTTGAGCCTTCAAACGGACTAATTCAGGCATGAATGTAGATGATATTTCTCATATCATTAATTCTGTATAAATCATAATTTCTTATAGGCAGTGAGCCTCTTCTTGAACAGTGCGCTCTGGGCAGTGCGCTCGAAGGCATGTGCCTTCTATTTTCTTAAGTACTTTTAACAAGGTACACATTTTTGTGGGTTAACCCCCACCGTGGTTTTTCCCTTAACTGGGTTTTCCACGTCAAAATTCTGGTGTTGTGTGTTCATGTTGTTTCTGCTCATATGTTAATTTATGGTTAAATGTTTACATCATTAATCTGGTTACAAAGAAGATTTAAAAGGTTCATAAAAGGTTAAAGTTTAGGGACAACTAATTCACCCCCCCTCTAAGTTGTCTGGACTATTTCCAACAATTGGTATCAAAGCCAAGTTCCTCTAAAAGAAGCCTAACCACTTGAGGAGATCCAAGATGTCAATCTACAAGAAGGAAATTCATGTTTTGATAGAACAAATTACTCCCTCTGGAAGGTATGCATGTAGTGTCATCTAGAATGTATGGGTGATGGCTTTTGGACAATTACCAAGAATGTGTATAAGATTCCAAAGAATGGACCTTCAAACATAGATGAACTTAGAGATGTTGAATGCAACACTCGAGCCAAAGAAGCATTGTTGAGTGCCATGTCTGATACCAAGTTGGCAAATGTCCTAGATTTGTAAACTGCTCATGAAATCTGGAGTAAACTAGAAAATCTATATGAAGGTGACAAATATGTTAAATGTGCCAAGCTACAAAGCCTAAAGGCTAAATATGAAAGATTGGTAATGAGTGAAGATGAAAACATTACTTCCTACATGTAGAAAGTAAATGAACTTATGATTGGTATTAGAAATGCAGGTGGAGTATTGGATGAATCAAAAATTGTTGCCAAGGTGCTCAGATCCTTACCTGTAGCTTACAAACACAAGGCTGTAGCCATTGAAGAAATCTAGACAGTAACAACAATCACAAGGGATTAGTTAGTTGACAAGGTTTTTGCATTTGAAATGAGTGAGTTTGGAGATTCTCTTCCTAAATCTGAATCTGCATTCAAGGCTAGTGTGTATGGAAAGCAAAGATATGATCCAGGTGAAAGCTCTTCTGCAAGATCAAATAGATTTATGAAGACAAGAAAGGATCTTGAAGACATTGAATTAAAAATTGTAGATCTTGAAGCTGTCATTACCAAATGGATGCCAAGAGGATTCAGTAAGTATGAAGGAAACTTGCCACTCAAATGTTTTTCTTGTAATAAGATTGGTCATTTTGCCTCAAGATATCCAAAGAGGTTTTCAAAATGAAACCTTAACAGGTACAAGGGTTAGAAGAATTGTTACTATGTCCAAGCAGATGGAGAAGGAGTCACAGATGATGAATCTGATCATGGAGAAGGTGATTAGGTGTTCATTTCTATTAAAGAAGAAGATTCAATGTCTATCGAATCTACTAGATGTGAAAATGTAGAAATTGCCTTAGTTACTCAGGTTGTTGAAAAGGATGAATGGGTGATTGATAGTGGATGTTCTCATCATATGACTAGAGACAAGAGTAAGTTTTTGAGCTTTGAAAATTATGAAGGAGGATTTGTGAAATTTGGAGACAACTCAGGTGGTAGAATCCATGGCAGAGGATCCATCTCTTTTGATGGTAAGAACAAGACCAATAATGTTCTGTATGTGGAAGGACTGAAACATAATCTTCTTAGTGTTGGACAATTGGTTGATAAGGGTTATGATCTTCATTTCAAGGATGGAAAATGCAGAATCTTGGAAAGCTCTAGAACTGAAATTGCATCCGGTACTCAGAGTAAAGGTAACATCTTTCACTTAAGTAATTCAGACAAAAGTTGTTTAATTTCTCAAACATATCAAAGTTGGTTATGGTATAGAAGGATGTGTCATGTAAATTTTGATAACATTGTCAAAATAAGTTCCACTCAAGCTGTAAGAGATCTTCCAAGACTTGTGAAACCTAATAGTATGTGTAGAGAATGTCAATTGGGTAAATAGAGCAAAATTTCATTCAAAAGTAAGGAACAAGGTTCAAGTGGGAGATTGGAACTGGTACATACTGACCTCTGTGGTCCTGCTAGATTTAGGAGTGTGCAAGGAGATAGATATTTCATCTTGCTGATTGATGATTACTCCCGGATGATGTGGGTAACCTTCCTAAAAGAAAAATCAAAAGCTCTTGATAAGTTTAAGGTGTTCAAGATGATGGTTGAAAATGAGATTGGTCAGAAATTGAAATGTTTGAGATCTAACAGAGGTGGAGAATTCACTTCCAGTGAGTTTGATGCTTTTTGTGAAAAGCATGGGATAAAAAGAAAATTATCTTCTCCTAGGACTCCTCAGCAAAATGGAATTGTGGAAAGGAAGAACTGGACCATTCAAGAAGCTGCCAGGACCATGATGATGGAAAAAAATGTTCCTCAAGTTTATTGGAGGGATGCTATGAGTACTACTGTCTACAGTCTTAACTTGGTGCAAATCAAAGGAAATTCTAGTAAAACTCCTTATGAACTATGGTTTGGTCATCCTCCTACTGTAAGATATTTTAGAGTTTTTGGTAGTAAATTCTATATCAAAAGAGATGAGGATTTAGGCAAGTTTGATGTAAGAAGTGATGAAGGATTATTCTTGGGATACTCTACTCAAAGTAAGGCTTACCAGTGCTTCAACAAGAGGTTGAAAAAGATTGTTGAAAGTGCTAATGTTAAAGTTGATGAAAGAAAAGAAGGTTATTCCAAGTATTGTGGATATGATTCAGATGATCAAGATGGAAGTCAAAGTCAAGGAAGGCAAGATCAGATCCAGACTCAAATCCAGATTGATCCGGTAACTCCAGTAACTCAAGAGATTTGTGCAGAAGATGAGGAACCAGTCCAAGAAATAGAAGTTCAAGCAATTCCCAAAACCCCCAGGTATGTAAGAATGAATCATCCTGAAGATCAAATCATAGGAGATAAAAATAGAGGTGTTCAAACTAGGAGAAGAGTTACTAATAATCAAGAAGGGATTTGTTTGATTTCAAAGATTGAACATAAATCAATAAGTGAAGCTTGCAATGATGAAAACTAGGCTAAGGCAATGGAAGAAGAATTGATGCAAATTGAAAAGAATCACACTTGGGATCTTGTTCCTAGACCTAAGGACAAAAATGTGATTGGAACCAAATGGGTCTTCCAGAACAAACTGAATGAAGATGGTGAGGTTGTAAGAAACAAGGCAAGACTAGTATGTAAAGGCTATTCTCAAGTGGAAGGAATTGATTTTGAAGAAACTTTTGCTCCGGTGGAAAGGAAAGAGGCAATCAGATTATTTCTTGCCTTTGCTACTTTCAAAGATTTTAAAGTTTACTAGATGGATGTCAAATCAGCATTTCTAAATGGAGATCTGGAGGAAGAAGTCTACATTGAGTAACTGGAAGGATTTCAGTTGTCTGATCAGGGAGATATGGTTTGTAGACTAAGAAAAGCCTTGTATGGACTCAAGCAAGCTCCAAGAGCCCAGTATGCTAGATTGGATAAGCATTTTCTTAAGCTAGGATTTAGTAAAGGTACTACTAATACTAATTTATACTTCAAGATAAATCATGAGGGCATTCTAATTGTTGAGGTCTTTGTTGATGATATCATTTTTGGTGGAAATGAATGTATGTACAAAGCATTTATTGATTAGATGAAAAGTGAGTTTAAGATGTCAATGTTTGGTGAGATGAACTTTTTCCTAAGTCTGCAAATTGTTCAGTCAGATAAAGGTATTTTCATATCTCAGTCCAAGTATGTGAAAGAATTGTTGAAGAAGTTTGAAATGGAAGATTAAAAGCTCGTAGGTACTCCTATGGTAACCGGATGCAAGTTGAGAAAATATGATGACTCCCTAAAGGCAAATCATAAAAGGTATAGATCAATTATTGGAGGATTGCTCTATCTGACTTAGACCAGACCTGACACCATGAATGCAGTTGGACTTGTTGCCAAATTTCAAGCTGATCCAAAAGAATCCCATGTTGTGGCAGTCAAAATAATTTCATATATCTTAAGGGGACAATTGATTATGGACTGTGGTATCCAAAGGAGAATGATTTCACTCTTCATGCATATATAGATGCTGATTGGGCAGGAGATGTGAATGACAGAAAAAGTACTAGTGGTGGTGCTTTCTTCTTGGGGAGAAGATTGGTCTCTTGGATAAGCAAAAAGCTAGAGGCAATATCTCTGTCTACTGCAGAGGCAGAGTATATAGCAGCAGCAAATAATTGTACTCAGGTTTTGTGGATGAAGAAAATGCTGAAGGACATCAGAATTGTGTTTGAGGAGCCAGCGACAATTTTTTGTGATAACTCAAGCACTATAAGCATTTCCAAGAATCTGGTATTGCACTCAAAGACAAAGCATATATCTATCAAGTTTCATTTCTTGAGAGAGAAAGTTAATGAGAATGAAGTCAATTTAGAGTTTATGTCTCCCAAGGATCAGATTGCAGATATCTTCACTAAGCTTCTTCCCAAGGATACTTTTGAGTATCTCAGAGAGATGTTAGGGGTTATTACCCCTCCTGATCAAAACTAAGATGCACTAAGGTGCATCAGTCCGGTGGAATTCACATTCAAATCTTGTGATCTGGATTGATGTTAAGGAGGTACTACTCAAAGGGGAGTAGTCAGTATGCAAATATGTGCCATTTGCCATTGATGTCAAAGGGGGAGAGAAGTCATGTGAAAAACTAGTTATTGATGTAAGGGGGAGTAGTAAAGAAATTAGTTGCAGAAGTGAGAAGAGAAAGGGGTAGAAGTTCTTGTCTTGATGGTTAAATTCAGTTGTCACATCATATGTTGCCATCAATGACAAAGGGGGAGATTGTTACAAATATGTGCCTAAGTGATGTTGTCATTGAAGTCAACATATTCTTGTTGCCATTAGTGTCAACTGTTGATGTCTATATAGAAGACCAGATTGTTGAGGATATTGAAAAAATTATTAACAATCAATTCTTGTGGACCATATACCTGTAGAGGATTGTCAAAGGTTACTCCAGTTAAGATTTGAGAAGTCCACATGAAGATTTGGAGGAGTTATTGCCATCTGAGTTGAACCAGTTCTTGCAATACTCAGGAAAGACAGAGTGATAGGAAAGAGGTCCAGATTGCTCCAGTAATATAAAATTATGATCTACAAATCTGAAGGTATGTTTGGGAAGTCAGTTTGTATCATCAACTCCAGTGGTTTGTGGTTTGGAGGTCCGCAAGCTATCCTTCTAGTTTGACAATCATGGCCAGTAGTGTTCTTGAGGTTTTGGAGGAAGATACAAATGATTCTAGTAATTTGGGTTAGAATGAATGTTATTGGTAATTTCAATGTGCTTATGGAGGTCTCTGGATTGTGTGGCTACTATGTTGGAGGTCCGCACTAAAGTTTGAGCTTGTTGATTGAATATTTCTTCTTTGAGGTTGATGTTCTTCCCAGTCTTGGCCGACTGGATGTTCCTAGCATGTTGTGGATGATCTAAGAACATTTTTATGAAGTGTGGCATGGTTATAGAAGAAGATTCAAGTCTCAGTTGTGTTTGGCCAATAGTGTGGTGATCCGCATCAAGTTTAGACGACCTTGTTGATCATTCCAAGGTTGATGAAGCATATAAATACTTGTTGAAGAGTTGTTGAAAAGATCCTTGTACATAATGAATTAAATCTGAAGAAGGGATCAAAAGCAGAGTAGAGAAGAAGAGGAGCGAAGGGAGTATAGAGTGAAGAATCTGTGATGAAGAATTTAAAGATAAGAGCAGAAGTCTTGAGCCTTCAAAGGGACTGATTCATGCATGAATGTAGATGGTATTTCTCAGATCATTAATTCTGTATAAATCATAATTTCTTATAGGCAGTGAGCTCTTGGTAGTGTGCCTGAAGGCATGTGCCTTCTATTTTCTTAAGTACTTTTAATAGGGTACACATTTTTGTGGGTTAACCCCCACCATGGTTTTTCCCTTAACCGAGTTTTCCATGTCAAAATTTTGTTGTTGTGTGTTCATGTTGTTTCTACTCATATGTTGATTTATGGTTAAATGTTTACATCATTAATCTGATTACAAAGAATATTTAAAAGGTTAAAGTTTATGGACAACTGACTCACCTCCCCCCCTTTGGACTATTTCCAATAGTCTATACCCCCACCTCTCTCTCGTCTCTATCTCACCCTCTCTCTATATCTCTCAATCTCCACCTCTCTCTCTATCTCTCCCCCTATCTCTTTCCCCCTCTCTATCTCTCCCTCTCTCTCTCCCTCTCTCTCCCTCTCTATATCTCTCAATATCCCCCCTCTATCTCTCTCCCCCTGCCTCTTTCTCCCTCTCCATATCTCTCTATCTCTCCTCTCTCCCATCTCTCCCTCTTTCTCTCTCGAGTGAGAATAGTGAGTTAAGATTCCTTTAGAACCCAAACCACGACTCTAGACATAGGGAGAGAGACCAAAAAATTAACATGGTCACATTTTAATGTGAGCATGTTTTTAGCTAGTAGAAATGTTGACCAATGACCTGAAAAAAGGCCTATCATATGACTTTGACCCACATGCTCTGTAATATTCCCCTGTTATGTGTTTTTATGACATGTAAAGAGACTTTTAATGCTTTTGAGGTTCTACAATGATTGGTTGACATAATTGGTTCACTTGTCTTATATCAATATAGAAGATTCCATTCACATGTTTTGAAATCAAATTTGATGCTGCAAATTATTTTTTATAGGTTTTGAGGAATTGCAACACTTGATTGAATAAATTAACTAGTTTTTTATACTAAATTAACAAAAAAACATTCTAATTGTGCATTTTTTGTATTATAATTTGATAAATTATGAGATATTTTTTGTGTTCTTTTAACCATTGTTTTAGATTGATATAGAATTAAATACCATGCCAAGGAAAAGACCAAAAAATCAAACATGAGAGGAGTGTGAAGCCGAGAATGCAAAGAAAATAGAGTGAATGAAACAACTTCGATAAAATAAGAAATTGAACTCCACAAATCAAGATCAACCATGTTTTCTGATTGAATTGGATCATGAATCATCCAAGAGAGAGAAGGATTTGGAGAAACAAAGGGAACGAATGCAAAAACTTCATGCAAGTAAGAAACCAAATGCAGGAGTTGAAGGTATGCGATCTTTGCCATCTCAAAATGATATGGTAGAAAATATTCAAATGATGCATTTGCAAATGTGAATTTATATGCTACACCAATTGATCAAGTGTTGAATGAGAAAAATGTATCTAATGATTCAAGTTTTCCATTGAGAACACCTCCTAGAATTTTGCATAGAAAGCCTAAGTTTTTAATTGAAATTGACGAGAATATTCTAAAACCAATGAGTGATAAGATTCCTAAATGTACTTGTAGAAGAAATGTGAATAAGATATGGAATGTGTTTTTTCAAAACATAAGTGAAACTAGAATATGTCAATTGTCTTTTGAGATGATGAAAAATCTTAAGTTTAGGCCAATCATGAAGATTCTTGGCCTAAGAACATCAAATAGCAATAATGAAAATCTATTGTAAAGATCTAATCAATGTGTATCAAAGAATTGGTTCCACCTCACACACCAAAGATAGCAATGCTACATGATGTGTCATTACATCAACTATTGTGAGAAATCAAACAAAGAAATCTTGATTGATAAGAAAAACAATTCAATCACTAAAGATAAGTAGAAAAAATTGATGAAAGCCATTAGGAGGCATGAAAGAATTGAGGACCTGAATAGAAATGAACTATAGAAATTTTTTGGTAGAATCCCATGGAAAGATAAAGCCATATTTGAAGCCTTAAAATCCCTAATTGAGGAGTTTTATAGAAATAACACAACAGTGTCTCCTAATCAAAGGGATGTTGTAAAAAGGAGAATTGGTTGTCAAAACTGTGAACCACATCCTAAGCATTTTCTAGATATGAATCAAAAACAATTTTTCTCTAAATTTGTAGAGACTTATCCTCAAATTCAAATTAGTCAAAGGTATTTTGAAATGGAAAATTTTTTTTATGTCAAAATAAATCACACACATAATTTGTTGGTGTAGAGTTCACATGGAATTTCAAATGCATTATGATGTTTATCGAAAAATATGTGTTTCTTTGCATACTAATGATGTTTTGTAGGAGTGTATGATAGAATCTCCACCAAAATCACCAAAATTTAGTGTATTTGATTTCATGAATTGGTCACTTCTGTCAGTGCAAAACTCAGCGCCAAACTGCATTTCTCTTTAGCTCCGAATTTAGCACTAGATTTAGCGCCGAATTTTGTTGCTTCCAGTTTGGCTTCTGATTTTGCTTCTAGTTTTGCTTCTTGTGATGCTTCCATGTTTGCTTTCCATTTTTCTTCCAGGTTTGCTTCCGGTTTTGCTTCCAATTTTGCTTCTAGTTTTGCTTCCAATTTTGCTTCTGATATAACATCGCTTGTTGCATCCAATTTTGCTTCTAGTTTTGCTTCTAGGTTTGCTTCTAGTTTTGCTTCCAATTTTGCTTCTAGTTTTGCTTCCACTTTTGCTTCCAATTTTGCTTCCAGTTTTGCTTCCGGTTTTACTTCCAATTTTGCTTCCAATTTTTCTTTCGATATAACGTCGCTTGTTGCATCCAATTTTGCTTCCAGTTTTGCTTCCAGATTTGCTTCCAGTTTTTCTTCAAATTTTTCTTCCACTTTTGCTTCCAGTTTTATGTCTAGTTTTTCTTCCAATTTTGCTTCTATTTTTACGTTTTTTGTTGCTTCTACTATGGCTTCTATTATTGCATCTTCTATTGCTTTTAAAATTGCTTCCATCATTACTTCTTTGTTTTCTACCTGAATTGCTTATGTTTTTGCTTCCTAGATAACGCCAAGTTTTGCTTCCATTGTTGCTTCTAAAAATGCTTCTTGTTTTTCTTACATTTATTAATTTAATAAGTTTTATTTCAATTTAATTGGTTAAATATATCATGCCTCTTAAATAACTCATATGATTATAGAGTAAGTAAATTAAATAACATGTTTTATTTCAATTTAATTAGTTAAATATATCATGCCTCTTAAATAACTAACTCATATGATTATAGACTAAGTAAATTAAATAATATATTTTATTTCAATTTAATTAGTTAAATATACCATGCCTCTTAATTAACTCATATGATTAAATAACAAGATAATTATTAAAACATGATCATCATCTATAATTAAAACAAGTGAGTCAAATATCTATAATTTAATTGAATTTGACAACATCCATCCTAAGCAATAAATTAAAATCATCATACGTAATAAATATCCATCCAAAAATCATCGACCACTTTCAATATTATAAATTGACAAGTCAATAATGATAAGATCATCATCATATATAACTAAAACAAGTGAAAGTCAAATATGCCAATAGATCAATAACATGTCAAAATGATACATGTACAAATGATATAAGTAAAAATGATAAATTATGTAACTCAAAATGGTACAAGTCAAGATGATACATGTCCAAATGATATAAGTTAAAATGATACATAAATTTATGATACAACTCATTAATATGGTACTGCAGGTTGTGAAAATGATACATATGATAGTAACCATGAAAAGAGGCATCATAACGATATATCAGCAATGATCCATGATGGAGTCTATATGATCATGAATGTCACTGGCTACTACCAACAACTGTCTCATCATTAATGTAGAGTCCAAACTCTACATTTTGAAATATTTCTTTAGCCGTGGCTGAGTTGTATAATTTCAATATTTTTTGTCACTTTTCATTGTGTTCATTTTTTGTTGTGCGCGAAATGTGCCACATGGCAGTAAAGCGGGCGTTGGAGAGCCGAGGGAGATATTTTTCTTTGTGTAGACATGTGAGGCTGACATGTGGCATGATAATTGAGAAGTGGTAAGGTTGTGCTCAGGTTTAAGTGGAATGTGCCATGTGTCATCCTTTCAGATCACGATTTCTGGATGCATCAAAACATGCCACGTATATCTTGGCCGCATATTTCTTTTATAAGTTTTAGTTGCAAGTAGAGAGACCCACGTGTCATCATCATGAGGCTTCAAGGAGGAGTTTGTTTGTGGCAAGTGAAAATGCTCGCTATAGCACTACACATCCCCTTATTACATTATGCAGATAGTGCCATGTGTCCCTTTTCCTCAAGTAACTTATACAGTGGCAAAGTACAGTGTGGCGGGCCCCATGGTATATTAAGAAAAGTTACTAAGCTGCGGAGGCATGCCACGTGTAAGTACCATGGGATTTTTAGAAACTATTTTAGTATGAAGTTTAGGAAAGGCATGCCATTGCACCACGTGTCTCTTGCTGCATCAAGTGGAGGTTGCCGCGTGTCTTAGTTTCTATGTGCTTTATTTTAAGCAATGACAAAGTGTCTGGTGGGCCCCGTGATATATATAGCTACAGTGTCTAAGTTGTGGAGAGTGACAAGTGTCATCACTGCAGGTGTTTGGGGGGCGAAGAGTGAAAGAAGCTATTGAGATACATGAAAGAGTGCCAATTGTCCTGGAGTGGAGTTTCCTAAAGGTGCCACGTATCATTTTCTAGTGTCTAGCAAATAGCAACAGATGCCAGTATTCTGTGTGTCTGTTTTATATTAAAGGAAGCTAAGCAACAAGAGGAGGGTGCCACGTGGTGCATATTTTGAAGCCATTGTGAGGCACGCAAGTGTGCCATGTGTCTTACCAAAACTACCAGTAATAGTGCCACATATTGTATCGCTCAACCAATGAATGCATAGGGAAGAAATAGTTGCAGATTTTGGAGGATTTTCAGTGCCAGCTAAGTTTTAGTTCAGCTACAAGGCCGTTGGGATCCTAAGCGGTTAGCGGTGATCTTGAGTTGAATTTATTTCTATAAATAGGGGCAAAGTTGTATCACTAGAGAGATTATTGATTAAGAATTAAGAGTTTTGACTCTGATCAGATTGTATCATTTTGCCTTTATTTTGTTGTTTCAGAGAGAAACCGATATATCTATGCATGTTTTTGTGCCTTATGTATTTGCCAAGTTATTAATGAAAGAAGATATGTTATGTGTTGTTGATGATATATTATGTCTTTGCATAAGTCTACTAAGTTTAGCCTTTGTTTGAATCTGTTTGCAATCTATTTATGTTGATCATGTTGGAATTAAGGAACATTGAGAGGGGGGGTGAATCAATGTTCTACAAAACTTCTTAGATTGTTCCTTAATTAATTTTCCACATAAATTCAAAATAAAGAAGCATGAACATAAGAATAAAAACAACAAGATCATAACACATGAACACCAAGATTTTTATGTGGAAACCCAGTTAAGGGAAAAACTACGGTGGGGGTTAACCCACAAGAATTTATACTATGTTAAAAGTATGACAAATAGGGAAGGCACATGCCTTTGGGCTCACTGCTCAAGGAGGATCATTGCCTATAGAAATGATTTCAAGAAGATTATAGAATGTTTGAACTAATGAATAACATCTACCAATGCAAAAATTTAGTTCCAGTTAAGCACAGAGTACTGATCTTACACACTTCATCCTTACTCTACCCTGTTTCACTCTTTGGCCATAATTTGAGCTTAGATCTTCACCTTCGCACTTCTTTCTACCTTTTTTGCACTTATTCCATCATCACATCACAATCACACTTCAAAACACTTCAATCCATCAGCTATATATATCCGCATCAAGAAATTCAATTAACTATAGTCAGCTTCAAGAAAACTTAGAACATTTATTAAGAACTCTTCTCTGTCAGTTGAATCCATGCACAAACAACAATGTGGACCAAAAATTTGTGTTCTCAAATCATCAATCATGTTGGTCAATACCACTAATTATCACAAATTGTTTAACCAACAAATTTCCTTCATCCGGACCAAGATCAAATACTAGGTTGGCTTGTTCTTCTTCTGACTGTACTGAGTAACTAGAACCTGATACTCAGATGCTTATAACTTTTGAATCCTTCATCACCGGAGGCTAAATTCCTAGATTTAGATAGTCCTAACAATCCTTATTACTCCCTCAGATCAACAGCACAATATGATTTACCACCGGAGAGATCCGGACCAAGATACTGGACCCTGTCACATGCTCTATTTCTGACTACCTGGACTTAGATAAATCTTCACTCTGACTTCCAATATGAACAAATTATGTAATGCAAATGTGTAAGATAGAATTGGTTTCCATCAATGACAACATGTTTCATGCATAGAAATGTCTCTTGCCAACAATCTCCCCCTTTCAAGGCATTGATGGCAACACTTAGTGTAAAATGACTAAGTGTTAGAACAACTCCCCTTACTATGTACACTTATGCTTTTCACTATTCTCCAGTGCTCCCCCTTTGTTGGATTCCTCATTTTTCACTGCTCTTCACTCCCCCTTTGGCATCAATGGCAAAGGGTGGGATCCACAAACCAGAATTTACACAAAAATTCTATATACCAAGCTACATATGTACAAACAATCATTTTACATAAACTTAAGTATGTCACCAAAAATATTTTTTAATAGTGCCAGCTCACTATCCCAGCTCTTCTTCATACTGTTCAAAATTGAGATGTGGCCACTGAATAGAAATGTTTGTGGCTCTGCCTTCCGTAGATTAGTGGGGTCACTTGACTAAGCGGCAGCTTGGGCTTCGGTCAAAGCATTGAACATTGCTTCCATTTTGGGGGAAATTAGTCCCCGGAGCTCACTCATCCTTGCCTCAATGCTCTCCTTTTCTTTTGTCAATTTCTTTATTTCTCCAATCAAGTTGATTTCCTAACACTCCTTTCTTGCCACTGATGCTATCAAAGGATCAAAAGATTTGGATACACTTGATAGTTTTTTCTTAGACTCCTTTATTTTATCTTCAATATCCTCTATAACTTTAGGACAAGATAAGAAAAAATTATATACATTTCCTCCTTTTGTAAGAGCATTTTGAATACTCTTTACACTGGTATCCAGCACAATTCTATCTACTCCAATCATCCCTTTTAGAGCATCAAATGTTTTACCATTGAATTCATTTTGAACCTTGACCTTTGTAGACTTTTCAAGAGATTCAAAATGAGAACTTACAGAGTTTATTATACCTTTCAACTAGCTGGAGGGAGATGTTGAAGAATCCTTCTAAAAGGTTGGCATGATCTTTTCCAAAATTCTAGATGCAAGGCCAAGTAGTTCGCTATCTTCTATATGAGACTTTAATATTTCTTCTCTGGCCTTAGCTTGAGCAATGGAGGCCAACTTTATCTTCTGCACCGGAGATAAGGTATCAAAATTTATTGCACCTTGTATTATGTCCTAATCTTCTTCAATTTGTTTGTCTCTTTCCAAAATTCCCTTCACTGCTTCTGTAGTGTCTCTTGCTCAAAATGATATTTCTAACTTGTGCTCTTCAGGGCCTCCATCTTCTACATTTTTGAAGTCAACCTCATTGTTCTGTTCATCATTTTTATTCTTTTTCTCTGCTTCTGCCTTCTCTACATTATTTCAAAGGCATCCTTGCTTTTATCAATCTCAGAGATATCTACTGTCTTCTCTTTCAGAGGATTCAGTTTATCCTCAATAGCAATGTTATCAGGTTCCTCAACATCTAGAAAGGAGGAATGAATTCCATCATCAGTTTCTTTTACTTGTTCTTCTTCCACCATTTCTTCATCTTCTTTATTCAATGCTTCTTCTTCCAAAATGGAGTCATCATCTACTCCAGTTTGTTGCTGATCCTTCTGCAACTTTTCATTATTCAGAATTGATGGATCCTCAGTATCAACTGGTTCTTCTGTAACTATATAGAACTTGTTCTTATCCAGTGCTTTCCTTAGAATTTGTTCTGTTTCTTTAACAATTTCATCAATGTCTCCAATCATCATCTTATTCATTCTTGTCTTGCTTCTGAATTCATTCTTGACTTCTTTGAAAATTTTATCTACTTCTTTTCTAGAGATCATTGGACATAGACTGAACAATACATGTTCCCTTAGCTCCAGATCTTTTTCTTTTGCAGTTTCTTTTCTTATTTCCAAAATGTCTCTTAAACTCTTAGGGATGTCTACCAAAATTTCCAGTAGAGCTCTGTTGAATACATTCAGGTACTTCATAGTGGCATCCTCTAAGAGTCTCTTGTCATCATTATTGTAATGATATTAAAATTTAGTTAATGGCTTTAGATTGCCATCTACAATGATTTTCTGGATGATGTTTTTCATAGGAGTAGGCTTCACAACATAGTCCTCTGACTTATGCCTTTTACTTTGCTTTTTGCTTCCGGAGGGCTTCTCCTTAGACACTTTAGCAGCTTTGGTGCCTGAGGCCTTCAACTCTTTGACCTCATCATCTGAGTTAGTTTCTTCTTCATCCACTTTCTCCACATTGACATATGTTCTTTTTCTTTTTACTTTTGTCCTTTTTCCTTCTTTACTGGAAGGTTTTTCTACATTAGTAGAAGGTGATGTACCAGAAGTTGTACCAAAACTTCTAGTAGTCCTTGCTTTAGAAGTGGATTCCATCGGAACACTTCCCTATTCTCTTTCTTGCTTCTCCTTCTCAGCTTTCTCTATCCTTTATTTTGTCTCACTACTTCTCTTGTTATACCAATGCTTTCAGCATACATTTCAACTTGCCTTTGAATCTTTCTCTTTGATTCAGGTTTCTGGAGCTCAACATGCAGTTTCATACTGAGTTCACTATATGTCCCAAATCTTTCCATTGTGGAGTCCTTTGGTTTACTTAAAAGATTTTGAGCATACATATCCAATACTTGCTCATCAACTTCATACCCCATGGGCATGATCCATAGTATTCTTGGTTCAACTTCTTCCATTAAACATTGATCTATATCCACTATAAAATAGACTGTATCCTTGTATTTATCAACCACAAATGTAGGGATTATTTCCCTTGATTGCATCATGTTCTAAAAGTTCTTGAAGAAACCACAAAGAGCAATCCTTTGGTCATTAGAGTCACCAATATTGTTCAAGTGTGCTCTTATTTGAATGGCAACAAGTTTATCACTGGTCCAACACATGCTTTTCTTGCCGGGTAACTCATTCATAAAATAGAAGAACAAACACAGGATCAATGTACCATATTTGAAAGTGTTCTTCTTATCCTTCTTAATCTTATTCATATTTTCCATCAACTAGTTTTGTAACAACTCACACAAGTCATAATTAGCATTCTCTCTCAACATCTGATAAGCTGCATAGATAGTTGTACCAAATACAGAGTTCTCCCTGCTGGAATGATATATCTTGTATCTAATTACCATTGATGCAAATTTGACATCCGGATCAATGATGTCATTTATTGTCATTTCCCTTTTGTCAAACCTTGAATCAGTAGCATCAGTTACAGTTTGATTCTTTACAGTCTTCAACATTGGCAGTCCACCAGATGAGTTCAACCCTATCATGGCCTTGATGGCATCCTTGGTGATCTTGAAGGGTTTCATTAACCACATAAACTCATCATGCATCCAACTCAGCACATACTGGACCCACTCATCTTTATCAAAGGTTGGAAACCCTATAATCTGAATGAAATGTTTATCATGCAGTGTCTTATACTTAGGTTTAAGACCATGAATTTCATCCCTCACATGATTCTTGAACAAATCTACAAACCTTGAGTCCCTAAATTCATCTATGCTAGCATGAATATAAGCCCTAATATCTTCAACATGCAACACATAATATATAACACTTGAAAAGGTACCTAACGGGTTGAATTCTACTAATTTGTGTGGATGCTTCTTGAATTTGGGTCGGGGCCTTTTAGCAATATCAAAAATGAATGGTGTAGCCATTGCAAAAGATTACAAGTTCAAAGCTTCACAGAAAAATACCTTTTTCTTCCATGAAATTAGGGTTAGCTGATGTATTCACTGGTCACACTTCAAATTCTTGAAATCTTAGCTCAAGTGCTCTTCTTCTTGCTCTCTTCGAATGCAAAGTGATCCAAATGATGAAAGGATGACTTTTTATGCTCCACAACCATTGTAATAAATGTGATGACCTAACTTCATCCAGTTACTCTATTTCTTGATGTAGTTTCTCATGAATCATTCCGTAAATTGCCATATCTACTTACTGGCTGGGGGAATTTGATTTTCAATGCAGCTCCCCCTGAGCCAAAGTTCCCATTTTAGTTCCTTGAGGAATTCTCAACACCGAATTCTGATGTGGACCCATCACCATCATTTCTTACACTTTTCTTCACTCATGTCTTGTTCATTTCATTCTGGATCTCATTTACATCAACTTTGCCCTTGCCTTTGTCTTGTCTCTACTCATCCAGTTTTATGTTTACCGGACCTCTTCTTTCATTATTCCTGCTTCTACAGAATCTTGCAATATGACCAGATCAGTTACAATTGAAGCACACAACATTTATTTGCCCATTTGATTGATTTCCTCTTGATCTGCACTGATTAGCCATATGTCCAAATCTATTGCATGTAAAGCATTTGTCATTGAAGGAATTGCCACTTCCTCTATTGTTAGAGTTATTTATTATCATACTTCTACATTCATTGGATCTATGACCATACCTCTTACACTTGAAGAATTGACCAGAGAAGGATGGACCACTTTGATTTTCTCTGCTTCTGCATTGAGTAGCTCTATGACCAAATTTATTGCAATTGAATCAATTTCCATTGAAAGATGGATACCTTTGAGCATTAGGCTATCTTACTAGAGGTCTTCTAGGTCTATTTCTCCCATTCCTTGATTAAGAATTTCTTTGTTCAGATCCAGAGCTTTCACCTTTCTCATACCCAAGACCATGCTTATCATCAACCTTCTTCTGACTCTCAAGCAGCACTTCAAGTTTAGTTGAGCTTATCTTGAACTTCTCCTTGTATTCATTTGCAACTTCTAGGTCATGTTTGAGAATAACAATTTGCTTCTCAAGTTTTTCCTCATTTTCCCTGGCATCTTGTATATCAGATTCTAAATGACCAATTATTCTATCTAATTTGTAGCATTCTTTTGTTCTTTCTTTTAGACATTGATTCAGGTTTTCTTCAATTTTCTTTCTTTCCTCAATTTCCTTGGTTAGTCTCATCACACCTGATTCCATCTCATGTTTTAGGACAGCAACTTCTTTTGCTAGCTTCTCACATTCCTTTGTCTTCTCCTTCAGGGCCTCATCCATATTATTGTCTTCATTCTGATTTGTTAGGTGAAGAAGTAGCTATTTCCTTTTTTTATTAGATTTGCTCAGTTTTTCTTTTAAGGTCTCAATGAAATCTTTAGCATCTTTAAGGTTCTCTTGCAGTTCTTTGACTTCTTCTCTAGATTGACTAAGATCTTCTAAAGTAAGTTGAAGTTGTTCTTGAATACCATCAGAATACTTGGATGAACCTATTGAACCACCTTCCCAGATCTTCCTCAAGCCATTAAACTTCTTCCAAGGAACCTTGCTCTAATATCAATTGTTGGAATTAAGGAACACTGAGAGGGGGGGTGAATCAGTGTTCTACAAAACTTCTTAGATTGTTCCTTAATTAATTTGCCACATACATTCAAAATAAAGAAGCATGAACATAAGAATAGAAACAACAAGATCATAACACATGAACACTAAGATTTTTATGTGGAAACTCGGTTAAGGGAAAAACCATGGTGGGGGTTAACACACAAGAATTTATAATTTGTTAAAAGTATTACAAATGGGGAAGGCACATGCCTTCGGCCTCATTGCCTAGAGTTCATTGCTTAAGGAGGCTCACTACCTACAGAAATGATTTCAAGAAGATGACAGAATGTTTGAACTGATGAATAGCATCTACCAATGCAAAAATTTAGTTCCGGTTAAGTACAGAATACTGATCTTACACACTTCATCCTTACTCTACCCTATTTCACTCTTCAGCCATAATTCGAGCTTAGATCTTCACCTTCACACTTATTTTTGCCTTTTTCACACTTACTCCATCATCACATCACAATCACACTTCAAAACACTCAAATCCATCAACTATATATATCTGCATCAAGAAATTCAATCAACTATAGTTGGCTTCAAAGAAAACTTAGAACATTTATTAAGAACTATACTCTATCGGTTGAATCCATGCACAAACAACAACGTGGACCAAAAACTTGTGTTCTCAAATCATCAATCATGTCAGCCAATACCACTGATTATTTCAAATTGTTTAACTAACAACTTTTCTTCATCTGGACCAAGATCAAATACTAGGTCAACTTGTTCTTCTTCTGACTGTACTGACTAACTGGAACCCAATTCTTAGATGCTTATAACTTTTGAATCCTTCATCACCAGAGGCTAAATTCTTGGATTTAGATAGTCCTGACAATCCTTATTACTCCCTCAGATCCATAGTACACTGTGATTTACCACCGGAGAGATTCAGATAAAGATACTAGACCCTATCACATGCTCTGTTTCTGACTACCTGGACTTAGATAAATCTTCACTCTGACTTCCGGTATGAAAAAATTATGTAATGCAGATGTGTAAGATAGACTTGGTTTCCATCAATGACAACACCTGTCATGCATAGTAGTGTCTCTTGCCAACAGATCATGCTTCATTTTCTCTTCTACATAATTGAATCCTAAAGGTTCAATCATTGTGCTAGTCATTGATACAAATTTAAATCTTGTGCATCGCCTTAGTAGTTTCTATTTTATTGTATCTATAATCTTGTTTTTTTTTGCCTTTACCTAAAACCCCATTGAAAAAGGAAGAGCCAGCTTTTGTAAAATCTAGAGGTTGTTTCAAGTGTCAAGTCCCACATTCTTGAAACTTCCCATATTGGTGTTGGAATCTGCACAATTTTATACATCAACAGTTTTGGCATGCTCGGTGGGACCTTTCTTGAATTCTTCAACATCATATGAACCAGATAGCATCAAAGAGAAAGAGATATGGACCAATAACAAGAACAAAGTCAGTCGCTAATCTAGGGATCTTATTTCCCCCACTAGTAGCCACACCAAGGAGAAGAGCGAATCGGGTAGCAATATCATTAGGAACAATCATGGCAGCACCTGCTCCACCATGAAGTTATGCAAATTGGAACAATAACTACCCCCTTGTTCTCCCAACACCATTGGATACTTGGGATCTGATTCTACCTAATGCTTTGAAGGCCTTACCCAAATTCAGTGGAGAAGATGCCAAGACACCAGGAGAACATCTCCAAGATGTGTTGGATGTGTGTGCAGTGCATGTTATTACAGTACAAAATGTTGCTATTAGACTATCGATGGCTTCTTTTAAAGGGAAGGCTCTTGATTGGTACAGGTCTATGCCCTCAAATTCCATATCTACTTGGAACCAGCTTGGAGATGCTTTCTTTGCAAGATTTAGTGAAAAGGGTGATAAATCATCACTGCTATCGCAATTGATTACTATAAAGAGAGCACCTCAAGAAGCTATAACAAACTTCAACACTAGGTTTCAAAAGACTTGGGATAGAATACCTACTATAGCTAGGCCACCATTAGGTATGGCTATTTTATTCTACCTCAAATCTTTCAATTCTGATATCTCTATGATGATAGAGTCCCTAGGAGGACAGACCCTACCAAAAGCATATGAGTTGGCTATAAGGGTTGAAAATAATCTAATAGATGCTGGAAAATTGCCTTCGAGGCCTCCCATGTCTATGTTCCCAGAAATTTCTATTCCTTTGCCACAAGAAGTCCCTAATCCACCATATGTACCTATGTCCATGTATACCTTCACAACACCTCAACAGCCCATTGTGTCAACACCTTCTACCCCTCCATCTGAAATGGATGATGTCAAGAACATTTTCAAGACCTTTTCAAATGAGATTATCAATCTCAAAAGGCAACAGACTTCATACCCAAAATCTTCTTACCAGGGATTCCAAGGAAATAGACCCCCATATCAGCCAAACCAATACCAAGGTACTCAAAGACCCAATAATCCTCAACCTTCTAATCAATTAGTTACAGTTCCCACACCGTTACAAGATGTCCCATCTTACCTAAGCAGAGAGATGGTTCCTAGACAAAACAACTTAGCAGAAGATGCCAATGCTTGGTACTTTCATTGCATCAATGCCCATATGCCCAGAGATTGTCCTAGAGGCAATTTACAAAAGAAAATAGTAGAGCAGATAAGGATGGAAGGTCAAGCTATGTTGCCTAATGCTCTTCCATACTAGTCACTTAGTGTTTAGAATGCAATGATGGTGGATTAGATGCAAGGAATGTCTATCCAACATGAGGAAGAGATTGCCTTAGAACATGCTTTGTTTTCATGGATTGAAGATGAGGAGTCAGTCTTTCTGAATGAGGCATCTACCTCCAAGAAGCCTTTGGTACAGTCTGATTATTACACCAGGTCAAAGAGAAGAATGGTGGAACAACTTGAAACCACAAATAATGAAGCGGTTGGGGTCCCTACTTCCCAAACTCATTATAATCCTTCTTCCAGGAAAGAAATACCTCAACTAATTCAAAGTCAAGCATTCTCTAGCCTAGTACTAGAAAGAGAAAAGTATCCTTACTATCCTAGAGTACAGACATTGGGACCTATGAATGTGGTAGAACAAATAAAGAAGAACCCTGCACATGTGTCGATATGGGATATGTTGGCAATTCCTGAGCAAAAGACATTGTTACAAGAAGCATTACAGACCCAGGCATATCTTAAATCAGCTGGTGCAAAAGAAGGAAGTATGAGTAAAGGAAAGACCCAAAATAAGGACACTCCACCATTGCAGTCAACTGCTCTATTAAACACTACACCAGAGGTAAGCAAATCTAAGCTAGATCCATTTTATTTGACTTTAGTAGTAGGCAAGAAACTGTTGCACAACTCAATGATATATTCAAGGGCTAGTACTACAATCATGCCAAAGCAAATAGCAGATGCTTTAAAGATAAAATATGAGCCACTAGCTAAAGGGGTCATGCAATTAGATGGGAAGTCTGTCCAAACCATAGGAAGGATCAAACAACTCCCATTGCAGCTGTATACTTGCCTGAATATAACTATCCTACATAATGTGGTGGTTATTGATATTCCCCCTTTCTTTGACCTATGCCTATCTAGAGACTTCACATCCAAAATAGGAGGATACATGTCCCTTGATTGGTCACATTTGATCTTAAGAACTATGGGATGAAGATGAAGGTGTTGTTTGAGCCTCTATCCAAAGATCTATTCGCAAGAGACACTATATGGACTCATGAATGTTGTCATTGATGGCAACAAAGGTTATCCCACACATCCACAGGACACGATGAGTCTTTACCAGAAGTCAGATTGAAGAAGTGTTGAGGTCCAGTATGTAAGAACAGAGTAGTCAGTAAGGTCCGACAGAAAGGTCCGAATCTCTCAGAAGAAGTATCTCAGTGAAGTGCAAATTTGGGGAAGTCAAGAGGAGTACCTTGACTAATAGAATCCAAGGATTTAGCCTCCGGTGTTGAAAGGATGAAAAGATATGAATACTTTAGTGTCGGGTTCCTGATTGGCAGTGTGGACAGAGGAAGAACTGATTGACAAAACATCAGACATTATTCCGGATGTGTTACTGATGATGGTAAAGGTTCTCAAGGCACAAGTTATGATTGGCTGACATGATTGATGACTTCTACAAGTATATCCTTGATCCGCATTACTTGGTATGCAAGGATTTAGCCGACAGATCAGAGTTTGAGGAAAATATTGACTATTCTGGATGCCGACTAGAAAGGTGATGAAATCACTTTTGCAGATATATATACAAGATGGATTTAGATGTGAAGGTGTGTGTGGTGTATTGTGTTGTGCAAAGAAAAGCAAAGGGGAGAGTGAAGACAGGGAGATAGGTGCGGAATGTGAAAGTACAACAGTATTAAAAGAGAGTAAGAATGAAGTGCAGCAGATCAATTTATTGAGCCAAACCGGAACTGAACCTCAGCATGAGTAGATGCTTCTCATCAGTTCAAACTTTGAGTTACCTTCCCTTCTTGTAGACAGTGAGTCTCTTATAGGCAGTGAGCCTCTTGTGAGTAGTGTGCTCGGGTAGTGAGCCCTAATTGGCATGTGCCATTTTGTTCTTTCTATTCTTCTAACAGAGAATATTATCTTGGGTTAAACACCCCATGGTTTTTTCCCTTAACAGGGTTTCCACGTCAAAATCATTGTGTCGTGTGTATTGGTGTTATCTCCATTTTGATTATGCTTGCTTATTTGATTTAATGTTGCATCAATTGTTAAGAAAGTTCAGAAAGTGGAATAATTGGGATAACTGATTCACCCCCCCTCTCAATTATCAACAAGATCATATCACTAAAGAACCAGCTCCAAGAATTGAAGCCTCCCATGCTATGATGAATAGGGAGGAGAGAGTATTTATTGAGGAAATGGGAGACTGGACTGAATATGATCAATAGGAAGAAGAAAATAGTCAATTGATGACTATGATGCAGAGTGACCCATATGGTAATTATGACTCTACTGGTTTGGGCACTTATGTTATTTTTTATGAGGGCCAGGAAATACCAAATATTATGAGAAATGAAGCATCTGAAAAAGAAGGTACTGATAGAGACTCAGAAATCTAGACCTTGAAGTTTGATGGGGCTAGAAGTAAGAATGGTGTTGGAGCAAGTGTCTATATTACCTCTCCAAGTGGCGAGAAAATTCTTAGAGCCATACGCTTCCAGTTTTCTTGTACTAATAATGATGTTGAGTATGAGTCCCTGGTACATGGTTTGATGCTAGCTAAGAAGAAAGGGATCAAGAATCTAGTAGTCAGAGGTGATTCAAAATTGGTTTTGAAACAAATTAGAGAAAAGGTTGTGGCAAAGAATGTAAGGATGAGGTCTTACCACCACAGAATTTGGGATGTAATTGATGGTTTTGATGCTTTTAACATAGAAGTTGTCCCTAGAACTCAAAATACTGAAGCAGACAAAATGGTACAAATTGGCTTTCAATTTGACCCAGCAAGTGATTTGCTCACTAATAGTGAGGCAGTGAAAGTTATAGTTAGGCCAGCAATCCTAGATAACATCCAAAATTGGCAAGTCTTTGACAATGATCTTTAGGTGCTTTTGTTTCTGCAACAATCAAGAGAATTCACTAACCAATTATAGCCCAAGATTGAAGAGGTATATGGTGATCAGATTATTCAATTAAAGTCTAATAAGCTCCCAAAGGGGTTAATCACACTAGAGAACCTGTTCGACCCAGATGATGTAAGCCTAGACAAGAGAAAGTTTAAGGCCAGTAAGGAGGATTATTCTGAGATTCAAGTCAGCAAAGGAAGAAAGTTGAAGGTAGGCAATGCTACTACTCAAGAAGAAAGAGATGAGCTAATTTTTTTGTGTAACAAGTATGATAGAGTAATTTCATGGACCTATGATGACCTTCATGGTTATAATAGAGATATCATTCAACATACCATAGAACTTGCTAAAGGGTCAAAACCAGTCCATCAGAAACAGAGACTAGTGAATCCTAGGATTGAGCCTTTAATGGTAAATGAATTGCAAAAGCTTCTAAAATCTAAAATTATTTTTCTAATTAAGCATTCAACTTGGGTGTCTAACTTAGTGCCAGTAAGAAAGAAGAATGGAGACATAAGGCTATGTGTAGACTTCAGAGACCTGAATAAAGCTTCATTAAAGGATCATTACCCCCTGCCTTCCATGGAGCAAATTTTACAAACAGTGGTTGGATCATAGAGGTTCTCCTTGCTTGATGGTTTTTTAGGATACAATCAAATCTGGTTAGCTGATGAGAACTAGCATAAGACAACATTCACAACAAAGTGGGGAACTTTTGTATATGCCAAAATGCCATTTGGTCTTCCAAACGCTGGAGCTACTTTTTAGCATGCTATGGATATAGTGATTGGAGACCTTAGAAATAAGATCATTCTAATCTATTTGGATGACCTTACTATATTTACCAAAGATTCCAAAGATCACTTTGAGCATTTAGAAGTTGTTTTTCAGAAATGTCAAGAATTGGAGATCTCCCTAAATCCTAAGAAGTGTGTTTTTGTTGTGCCCCAAAGGAAACTTCTGGGGCATATCATTTCAAAATATGGGATCTCCATTGATCTAGAATGAGTCACAGCTGTACTGGATTTATCTTTGCCAATCAACAAAAAGGAAGTTCAGTCCTTTTTGGGTAAAATTAATTTTGTCAGTCGATTTATATCTAATTTTGCAGGCTAGTTAGGCCCATTACCCTGATGCTGAAGAAGGACTTAGTTTTCAAATAGACAATTGAAGGGAGGCAAGCTTTTGAAGAAATTAAGAAAGCTATTTCCACTGCCCCAGTACTGAGAAATCCTAATTTCTCTAAGCCCTTCATAATGTATGTGTATGGTGGAGAATACAATGTTGCAGTTGTCCTAACCTAGAAAGATGACAAGGAAGAAGGAGAACATCCAATTGCATTCTTCTCCAGGACCCTAAGGGAGTATGAATCAAGGTATAATTTTGTTGAGAAGAAAGCTTATGCTATGGTTAAAGCTCTTAAAAAATTTAGACATTTAGTAACAGGAAATAAGATCTTAATATTAGTGGCCCACCTAAGTGTCAGGGAATACATTATGGAAGGTGAGATCACAGAAAAAAGGGCCAATTGGATAACTAAAATTTTGGAATATGATGTAGAGGTAAGGCCTACTAAATTGGTCAGAGGCAGTGGACTATGCCAATATATTACTCAAGACACAGAGCAGTCAATGCTTGGAGAAGCAGTAGATGAAACAGTGTTAAAACTCCAAGAGTTTGATCAAGATTCTTGGGTTAATGATAGGATACAGTTCATGAGAACTGGTGTTTTCCCTAGTGGACTCTCCCCTGATAAAAGAAGATATTATAGACAACAAGGAATTCATTTTGCACTAATTGATCATGTTTTGTTCAGAAGGAATTTTGATGGAATATTATTGAGATGTGTTGAAAAGGATGAAGCTAAAAGGATACTACATGAGTTTCATCATGGAGCCTCAAGGGGACATTTTTTAGCAAGAACTACTACCATTAAAGTTACATAGGCTAGCTACTTCTGGCCAACACTATTTGCATATTGTTATAAGATGGTCAAAGTGTGTCAGGCTTGTCAATTTCATACTGGAAGGAGAAGAAATGCAGCGTTGCCTCTAAGTCCCATAGTAGTAGATGAACCTTTTTCTCAGTGGGGTTTAGATTTTATTGGGATGATTAATCTAGTGTCCAACAAGGGATACATGCGGATCCTTATTGCAACTGATTACTTTACAAGATGGAGTGAAGCAATGCCATTTAAAGAAGCCACTGAAAAGGTAATTTTAGAGTTTCTTGAGGGGATAACTACCTGTTTTGGCCCTCCACGCACCATCATATCAGATAATGCTAAAGCATTTTTAGGAACCAGACTTTTAGAGTTTGCATTAGAGAATGGAATATATCTAAAGACTTCATCAAACTACTATCCACAAGGCAATGGTTTGGTAAAATCTACAAACAAAAACCTGATTAGACTCATCAAGAGAATGGGGGCTGATCATCGGAGAGATTGGTACAAATCCCTCAATTCAGTGCTATGGGTGGACAGAATCACATCAAAGCAAGTGACCAGGATGTCCCCATATGAGCTAGTTTATGGAAAGAGTGTAGTGATGCCACTACACATAGAAATCCCTACCTTGCAGTTGATCAAACAGTTAGAGATAGATGAAAACGGCGCCCAATGCATGTGAGGCTCACTGAGTTGCTAGAAGTTTAAGAGAAAAGAGAAGGGGCACATGAGTCTTTGATGAAGAATCAACGTATCATAAAAAACTAGTTCAATAGAAAGACCTCTAATCCAAATTTTGATGTTGGGTCATTGGTGCTAAAATGGGACAAAAGAGTTGCTAAACCAGGCCGGCACAACAAGTTTCACTTGTTGTGGACGGGCCCTTTCAAGATTCACACATGTAACCAACAGAATGCATTCAAGATGGAGACTATGGAAGGAGAGCCTAAAGAGATTCTTGTGAATGGAATCTTCCTGAAACATTTCACATAGCCTTTAAATTTGCCCCTGTATCATAGTTAATTAGGTGTCTTTTATTTCCTTTCCCGCTTTCATCTTGCTTTTCCTACTTTTTCTTTCAAATAAGTGTTCTTGAAACACGTGTCCATAGCACAGTGGCCCCTTTTGTTGGCAATTACATTTACCAAGGCCATTCGACAGTTTCTTAAACCTTAAAGAAAGTACCTTATCATTTCAAAGGATCGTCACTTTTAATGCTGATCTGACACATAGTCCCATATGGATTTTCAAAGATACACTAACCGTCTTTTGGTGTTAATGCCATTATTTAGATGTGATGGGTCATTAATGTGTCATTATGCCCTGTCGAGCTAAGTATTAAATCTTCTCAGGTAGTTGCATTTGCTATTCTCAATTCTATATTCTCCAAGTCCTTGTTGTCTGCGTTAGAAGTGTCAATTCTTGCCTGCAACTCTAGCTAGTTTAAGTTTATTTGCAATTTCTTGCTTGCTTTCTGCATCAAAGTTTTTAATGCTTCTAAAAGAGATACAGAGATGTTAGAGCCATAGACATCGCAAGAAGGGCTAGGGCTTTTCGAACTGACAAAGAAATGGAAGGGCAGCAAATCTTATGCATCTACACCAGCACAACCAAGAGCGAGCTATCCAAGGACAAGGGTCTTGAATACAGGAAATAGTGTGAATTCTTCATAGGTAAAAGACTTTGTTGATGGTATCTTTGACACACACATGCAATAAAATACAAAGAATTTGAGGGAAGGGGCTCACCAAAGATTCCTCTGATGGGCTGTGAAGGGAGAGTCAGAAACTTTTGGAATGAGGGTTTGGACGTCACAGTTGGCACAATTTCTAGTTCCTGTTGTTCACCCCTATCTAGAGCTGGTTGAAATGTGTGCTAAGCTTTTCCACCCTACAACTGCCTCAATTCAGACTAGTGCTTTCATGGTCTAGATATCTCCCAAATCAATTCGAGATATGTTGGGCTTGTATTATGATCGGACTGCCACTTTTCTTACAATCCCCAAGCTTTAGCATACATGGGGTGGCCTCCACAGTAGGGTACAATTTTTAAATATTGAGTTGTGTTTAGATGAAGACAATACTATGATGCCTCAGCTACCCATTGGCCGAGCTCAGTTTAATGTTGATGTTCAAGATGCTCTCTCCATGCTGTCATTTATTTTTGGCCAAAGTGATTATTCAAGAGTATATGACTGGCAATTGGTAGCAATATTTAGACTTAAAATAGTTGAAAAGTCTTCAGAGTACCATTTTGACTTTTCAGAGCAAATCTCCCAGACTATGGTGGACCAGCTTACAAATTTCTCTCAGAATTGTGTTTTTAGGTATTCTGTCTATCTGTTCCATCTGATCCTGTATCAAAATTATAGTCTCTTTCAGCAATATATGCCCTTGAATATGTATGACCCTGAGTAAAACATTAAGAGAACAATTCCAGTGTCTGCATGGACCCATGTTCTCTCAAACACTTTAGATCCATATGTATTTGCTGAATGCTTTGTAGCCCTAGCCTTTGGGCAGTTAGGGTCTAAGACTATTGAAAATAGAATGACAGAGAGTCTGAGGGGTTTCTTAATGAATTTGAAAATACCCTGTGACTATTTCTTTGGTGCCCACACCAACATTATTAGACTTCATGGTTTTGCTAGAGAGCGTGTTTTGCTCCCAAAGGTTCTAACTCCCAGAGTCACGTTTTTAGAAGTGGCTTGTCAAATATCTATCATTGATAACAATTTTGGAAACAAAAAAGGAAAAAGAAAATGTATGATGTTCCTTGAAGCAGAGGAAAAGTTACAATTGAAAGGACAGAAACTGAGAGCCTCCTATTAAGGAAATTGGCAAATTATGGTTTTCTAATAGTAGAAGATAAATGGAAGTATGATCCAGATAGTTTCTTAGCTTCTTGGATTGTAAATAACAAGGTTTCTACAACTTTCATACATGAGAGTCGCCCCTTTTGGGAAAAGAGGAGATCACCGAATTAGGATGACCCTACATTTTATGAAGAATTGAAAGATTTTCCTAATATAGTGAAGCCGTGGGAAACATTTTACAAAAAGGAGCAAGAATATGATCCCAAGAAGCTGATGACTCCTGGCCTCAGAGCTACTTTAAAGAAGAAAGATTGGAATGAAGATAAAATAACTACTTACTGGAAAGATAGGCAAGAGATATCTAAGATTACACATACTTTTGGAGATGTCTAGATAGATGAGCAATGGGAGTCAATTTGGGATGAATATCACATGACCCCAGTGTCTAGCCCTGATACAAGTAATCTCCTAGGCAGATCTCAATAGGAAGAGCATATAGAGGAGACAGAGAGAGTTCAAAAGGTGGAAGTATCAGAGGAAGCTCAGGAGTTAAAAGAGATAGAGCAAGCAACAACAAAAACTCCCAAAGCCCCATGGCCTCAATCTCTCACCGTTCTACAGAAGCAAAAAGCTACAGTATTGCCATCTCATGAGACCCAAATAGCTTCGGCATTTGGGGGTCTTGGAGTGGCACTTTCTCATCAAATTTTAATGGAATCAAAGGAGGCAACAAGAGAGGAGGAGCCTGAAGATGTAGCAACTAGGCCTCTGAAAAGAAGGCAAAAATTAGACATACAAAAGGAAGAGACTGAAGGTGATGTCTCAGTGTCCCCACAACAACAACAGTTGCGAGACAGGTAAGTATCATTTCTCCTCTTTCTCCTTCTTCATCTTCTTCTTTAGGCATGGAAACCCAAGTAACCCATTCTTCCATGTCTCCTACCACCTCTACTGTGTCTTTAAAAACTTTTACCCCCACTGCCAGTTCTTCGGCCATGTCATCATAGGCCATATCATTACCCCTGTTTTCCCTGTCTGTACCTAAGCAAGCTTTATCTCAAAGTGACCCGAGTCAAAAAATTGCCACTATATCATATGGTCTGCCCCAAGGATATCCCATTGGTGGAGGACTTATTCCTTCTCCATATACATTCCAAACACAAGCAGATGCTGCCAAGAAGGCCAGGGAGTCTAGGATGAAGAAGTAGAAAAAGAAAGAAGGGAGAAGCCAGGTTGTTCCCCATATGAAATCATTGTTTGACCCAGTCCAAAAGTCTCTAACCATCACTCATCTAGCTCCTAATGTGGTCACGCCAATGGAACAAATGCAGCCACAAGACTACACAATGCATGCGGTGGCTATGGATCTCACTCAATTCAGGCCACAAGACAAAGTAGAATTGATGAATGAAACTACTAGAGTTGTTACCACTGATTATCTAAAGGTAACAAAAAAGTCACAGAAGGTAGAAGTAGACCTAGCAAAGGTCAAAGCCACTAACAATAGCCTAACATCATAAATAAAGGCTAAGGATAAGGAAATTGACAATCTTAATGACTTGCAATCTACTGTTTCCTTGCAAATACACCAAGCATCATAGGCTAAAGTTGCAGCTTTACAGAATGAAATAGCACAAGAGAAAGATGATGTTGTTGCATTGAGACAAGAGAAATCCATTGTTGAGAAGAAGTATCAAGACAAAGTGCAGGAAGTTTCCTAATTACAACAAACCCTATTGAAAGAACAAAGTCAGAATAGTGCTTTTCAGGCCCAATTCATGGTTGAATAGGAAAAGACCAAGCAATTAACTATGGAACTGAGCCGGAGGCCACAAAACATAGGGGTCTTGGCAATGGTAAAGTAGCTTTATGTGTCATCATGGGAAAGAATCTCTGAGGAGATTTCATAGCTCAAACTTGCCCCTAGTTTCTTGTTAAATGCACAGCAGTTATGTGAAAAGGTAGAGTCTTCAGTTGAAGCAAATCTATCTATTATTTCTTTGAGAGTTTCACACTCAACTTTTGTTGCAGAAGCTCTATGATACATCTGATGAGACCTTATTAGCTGCTAGTGTATATGATAGAATGGTTGTTGCCAAGAAGGCAAATGAAGTCTTGAGTTGTAATGAAGCTACTCAGAGTTGTAAGGCACTTTTGGATGTAGTAAAGGAAGGTGTCAAAAATATGAAAAGGCACATTGAAGAATTGGTGCAGTTGGGGTTACCATCCCCTTTTCTAGATGATAGTACTATCCTGATGATTGATGCAATAAAGACCCTCCTGCTAACCAAGCAAAATGATCAGACTATTTTCCAAGGTCTAAGTGATTCTCCCAGCATTGAGGAGGTGGAGGCAGTGATTGTTCCAATGGCTTGACTTGAGTTTTAGTTGCATGTCATGGTATAGATTGTATAGTCCTTTTCTCATAAGGACATCATTAATTTGGATTTTTCTTTTCAAGATTTACAGAGTAGACAGGGTCTATCAGATTCATAGTGGTCTGGCTATCAGGCCGCATTGCAAAAATTGTGACCCTTTGATAGTGGCAATACAATTTTGTTTTTTGAAGCTTTTTGAGTTCTCTCTAAGTAGGCACAGAGGTCCATTTAGTCACCAAGAATTGTAGTCCAAACTCTACATTTTGAAATATTTCATTAGCCATGGCTGAGTTGTATAAATTCAATATTTTCTGTCACTTTTCACTATGTTTCATTTTTTGCTATGTACGGAATGTGCCACGTGGCAGTAAAGTGGGCGTTGAAGAGTCGAGGGAGCTATTTTTCTTTGTGAATATGTGCGAGGATGACACATGGCATGATAATGGAGAATCGGTAAGGTTGTGCTCAGGGTTAAGCGAAATGTGCCATGTATCATCCTTTCGGATCACGATTTCCAAATGCCTCAAAACCTGCCACGTTTATCTTGGCCGTATGTTTCTTTTATAAGTCTTAGTTTCAAGCAAAGAGACCCATGTGTCATCACTGCGAGGCTTCAAGGAGGAGTTGGTTTGTGGCAAGTGAAAATGTGCACTATAGCACCATGCATCCCCTTGTTACATTATGCAGATAGTGTCGTGTGTCCCTTTTCCTCAAGTAACTTATGTAGTGGTGAAGTACAATGTGGCGGGCCCCATGGTATATTAAGAAAAGTTACTAAGTTGCGGAGGGATGCCACATGTAAGCACCGCAGGATTTTTAGAAACTATTTTGGTATGAAGTTTAGGAAAGGCGCACCATTGCACCACGTCTCTTGTTGCATCAAGTAGAGGTTGTCACATGTCTCAGTTTCTATGTGCTTTGTTTTAAGCAGTGACGAAGTGTCTAGTGGGCCTCATGATATATATAGCTACAGTGTCTAAGCCGTGGAGAGTGACAAGTGTCATCACTGCAAGTGTTTAGGGGGCAAAGAGTGAAAGAAGCTATTGAGATGCACAAAAGAGCACCAAGTGTCCTAGAGTGGAGTTTCCTCAAGGTGCCATGTATCATTTTCTAGAGTGTAGCAGATAGTGACAGATGGCAGTATTTTGTGTGTCTGTTTTATATTAAAGGAAGCTAAGCAGCAAGAGAAGGGTGCTACGTGGTGTATATTTTGAAGTTGTTGTGAGGCGCGCAAGTGTACCATGTGTCTTAACAGAACTACAAGTAATAGTGCCACATATTGTATCGTTCAACCAATGAATGCACATGAAAGAAATAGTTGCATATTTTGGAGGATTTTCAGTGCCAGCTAAGTTTCAATTCAGTTACAAGGCCATTGGGATCTTAAGTGGTTAGATGCGATCTTGAGTCAAATTTATTTCTATAAATAGGGGTAAAGTTGTAACACTAGAGACATTATTGATTAAGAATTAAGAGTTTTAACTTTGATCAGATTGTATCATTTTGCCTTAATTTTGTTGTTTCAGAGAGAAAGTGATATATCTATGCATGTTTTTGTGCCTTATGTATTTGCCAAGTTATTAATGAAAGAAGCTCTGTTCTGTGCCGTTGATGATATATTATGTGTCTTTGTATAAGTCTGCTAAGTTTAACCTTTGTTTGAATTTGTCTGCAATCTATTTATGTTTATCATGCTTCATTTTCTCTTCTACCTAGCTAAATCCTATAGGTTCAATCGTTGTGCTAGTCATTGATACAAATTTAAATCTAGCGCATGGCCTTAGTAGTTTCTATTTTATTGTATCTATAATCTTGTTTTTTCTTGCCTTTATCTAAAACCCTGTTGAAAAAGGAAGAGCTAGCTTCTGTAAAATCTAGAGGTTGTTTCAAGTGTCAAGTCCCATATTCTTGAAACTTCCCATGTTGGTGCTGGAATCTGTGCAATTTTATACATCAACAATCATCATCAACATCGTGATGATCATCATCATCATGATCATCATCGTCGTCGTCATCATCGTCATCAGCCTTGGTGTCTTTTGTATCTGCGTCATCATCATCCTCTGCCATGTGATCTATACTAGAACCAACATAATCTAGATCTATATCATGAGGATCATCTTGATCTTCTAGAAGACCCGTGTTCTACAAAAAAAAAATTAAAATGAAAAGTTATTATTATTTCATGCAATAATTTATTTTTCTATTATATATCTAATATTACATATGAAACAAAACCATAATCATATTACATCATATCAAAGTGCACATACCATAATAAAATTTCAAAAAAGTTACAGCTAATATGTCATTGCAATGATGTAAAACATGCAACAATTCTAATAAATGTTAGTAAAGAACATAAAAAAAATTGTTATACAATTTAACTATCAACTATAAATTCTATTACATAACCTTAAGTGCCACAAATTGCTTGGTCCATGTATGTTGTTTTTCACTATTAATCTAATAACCTGCATTAGACAGAAACATCAAAGAGATTTTAAGTAGTAGTTGATTAAATTCTCTTACATGTCATTAAGGAATGCATAGTTTTTTTTCAATAATTATTTATCTTAAGGTTCATGAGTAACCAAGTAAGATAAAGGTCTATTTTGTTTGAAAAAAAATGAAGTTAGCAATATGTTATCTGGCTGATTTTAGAAAGAAAAAATGTTGGCCCTATTTCTGCTCACAGGTCTTCAATGTGAGCGGGAATAGGGCAAATTTGGGGATTTAGAAAGAAAGATAAAGTTTAGGGTGTCTTCAAGATAGCCAGCATGGGCAAGGAGGTCAACCATGCACACATAATGATCAACTGTAGGTGTAATGCAATAAGGGTTACAAATGTGATTGAAGTATGTATAGTTCTCATCCACTAAACCTGCATGGCTGCATGCACCTAGAATACAAGCAAAGATTACAATGTTAGGATATGTTCCAGAGTGCTTAATTAATTCAAATATTTTGAGAGCGTCCTTGCAAAATCCATTTTGTGCATATCCTGCGATCATTGCATTCCATGAGATGACATCTCTTTGAGGAATTCTGTCAAACAGTTCACATTTATTGTCTATGATTCCATATTTTGTGCATATCCTGCAATCATTGCAATCCATGAGACCACATTTCTTTGAGGCGTTCTGTAAAATAGTTCATGTGCCTTGTCTATGCTTCCACATTTTGCATACATGTCTAATAGGGCAGTTGCAACTACAACATCTAACAAGATTCCTCTATCCTTATGTATTAATGGATGTCCATACCCTATTCCAAAGCTCCCATTTTGACACAGGTAGGGAGGATGCTGGCAAAGGTTGTGGAATTTGGCTTTACACCAGCTAATTATATTTTCTTTAAAATTTCTAAATCCTTTTTAAAAACTCCATTTTGTACATATCTTGCAGTCATTACAATCCATGAGACCACATTTCTTTGAGGCATTCTATTAAACAGTTCATGTGCCTTGTCTATGCTTCCACATTTTGCATAAATGTCTAACATGGCAGTTGCAACTACAACATCTGACAAAGGAGGACTTAAGCATTTAGAAACCTAACCATGCCACCTTGTGTGGATTTGATGAATGGCTTGTATCCATCAAATCCAATGAACTCTTAAATCATGTCTTCCTTAATCTGGACCAGCAATGTAGAGACAGACCTCTAAAATAGAAGAATATAAAGTGGTCTTATTTTGTGTCTACATTTGTATCATCATTATTGTCTCCTTTGAGACATTATGTTTTACCATCGAGGGATGGATGATTGAGACTAGTTAACACAGACCTTATGGTTACCATCAATTCCATCTCTTTGGTATTGAAAACTATAGTTGCATTAATTCTATGATGGCGATGAGAGGATACAATGATTGCCCTATATTTTTTGTAATGACAACAATCCTATTTAACACTGAATTATGATTCATTCCCATAGTGGGATCTTCTCAGAGGAGTTTCAAACAACTCATACTCATAGAGTCATGGTTTTAGGTCACATATGTTATGGTAATAATAAGGGATTCCAACTATGGTTACAATAGCTAAGACAACCCTCATTTGTGTTCGTAACAAGGTTCTTGGACAACACTATCTTGCTCTTCACACTGGGCACTATATAGGCCAAGATTGGGTTGAAGAAATCACTTTAATTTTACCTATATAGTGATACCACACCCTAATACCCCCATGCATTCTAAATAGCTTGAGATTTATACAAAACTCAACCAAGATGAAATTGTATCACTGTACCGCACTTAACTATGACAGTCCCTTCTTGACAACAATTTGTAATCTTTAAACTATTGGGATCCTTGCCACAAATAAATATTAGGTCAATGACACAAGGCTTTTAAACAAAAACCATAATCCCAACTCTATATCCATCCCCTTGGCAGTCTCAAGGGCCACCTTAAGACAAAAAATGCTAATGTACTATTATGACAGTTATGATTGTCCTCCATCATTTCATTGTGCATTTGAAACTTGAGATGAGGATTGGGGAGGTAGCCATTGGTATTTTTTTGTAGAAAATTTGGGAATAGCAGATCCACATCTTATCAATAAGGAAGATTATATAAATCTTGAATAAAACAAGAAAAACCTCATGATTGTCTTGCATGTTAGCAAATTGACTGTGATAGTAGTAAGGTTAGTCAATAATTTCCACACCTTTATATTCAATCTTTGGATCATTAGGGGGTAAATGTCATCTCCCCTTTCCAAAAATAACATTTTCTATTTTTAGTAAGTCCCTCCTATCCGAAAATTGTAAGTCACTTTACATGGCAGCTTGGAGGGAAATTAATTATTTAATATTATGTTTGTTCCAATGCATTTTCAAATATTAAAGGAAAAATAAATATTAAATAAAATGTATTTAGAGATCAAATATTCCCTTTGGGCATTTGGATTTGAGAGGGAGTATTTTATGGAGATTCGAGGTAGATTTGTGAAGAGATTTGCTAAAAATAGGGACTGCACCTTTGACAAGTGGACGGTGGGCATTGTTTGAAGCATCCAAGTGGCATATGGGAGTTGTAACTCCCAAGATTCAGGCATGGGAGATCTTGGACACCCAAGATGGCCTCTCACATCATAAAATAATGTAACATTTCATTTTGGGAGGCTAATGACATTTCCTCACTCTTTCTTGCAGAGCAAATGCTTGTGCAGCGTCAGTGGATAGGGAAACCATTGAAGACGAAGCTTGTGGCCGATGGACATGAGTTTCCAAAAACTTGAGGGAGGTGTTCTTGGGTTGATATAGTAATCTTATCTTAGAGATTGCATTTGTGCAAACAAGATTTAGTAGTACAATGTTCGTGTTGTAGAATTTTGTAGTGATTTTGTAGTGTGTTTAGAAGTTGTTTGTGTTGTTGTTCGCATTTGCTGTTGTATGGGGTTTAGTTTGCTATGTGTGCTTCCGTAATACATTATCTATAGCATCATTCTACATCCATATTAGTTCTAGGTGTGAATCTAAGAGTTTGGAGGCTTTGTAGTGAGTTATTTTATGTATATTTCAGCATTTTGCTTAATGGGTTGTGGCTGAAATTACAGATTTGTTGTGATAGTTTGCTGCTGGGTAAATATTATGTATTATACCTGCACATATGTGTTTCCATCAGAAAATAATAACAAAATTGGTCTGGAGTTGTGTTGCAATATTTTGGATGGTTTATTGTGCAAACTAGTCACTAGTTTCTAGAAATTGTGATGCATAGTTGTGTTGTTAATGCAAAGTCACTTTTAGATTTTGTGGGGTTTTAATAAAAATCAGATTGGGGACATTTGAGTAAAAGCATGGAAAATACTCATTGCAAGATCTTTAAAATTGGCATATTCAACTTCAGGCATTTTTGTAGACCGTAGGAAGGTGGATGTAAAGTTAGTGACTATAATTACCACTACAAAGACTACCCCCTTTGTGACTATGACAAGCTAACACTGTCATGCTCTTTATGACAATCCCTTCTCCAACGGGTGATGGCATAATAACATTTATCTCCTTTGTGATTTCAATGCCTCTCTAATGAACTATCATAGGACTCTGGACAGTCCTTATGTATTAGTGAAGAATGCTTCCAACAAATCCAAAAGGAGGGCTTAAGATTACATACAAAGTCCTAGCCTTCATACCCTAGTCACATATCACCCCTCTAAGAAGACCTCAAGACTTTATGGGTTCCAAACATAACACAAACCCAGTCCTATATGACTGTCACTAACCTAGGTCCCTCAAAATTCTTATATCAACCTTCCCTTGGTTGGCAAGGGTCTTGAAACTCCATTGTCCCTGCTAGTCGGAACTTGGAATGGTCAATATAATGATTCTACTACAATGCATAGTTAGGGCTGCACTAAGGAAGTCCTGCCTGCCCTAAGGAAGTCCTACCTACCCTAAGGAAGTCCTACCCACACCTAAACTATGATGTATCTGTGATCTTATCAAGCATGATCTTATGATAGTGTTTGGACTGAACCTATATAGTTTTAGGGTATTCACACATCTCAATTACAATGTGGTGTGTGAGGAATTATTACTAAATGGTTGCTACCATGCACATAAACTATACACATATTTGAAGACTGTAATATGGCATTATTGTGATGGAATCCTAGGTTGGAATGAAAGCTAGATGTCAGCCTATTTTAAAATTGATTCCTTGCAAAAAAATATGATATGAGAGCCATTGTGTTCTTGAATACCATTCCACCAGCCTATGGACCTAGTGCAAGGTGAGCAACAAGTCTAAGAAGCAACAACATCCTTCTTTCTGTCATACTGAGAACCACAAAATAATGGATTTAAATCATGGAACATATATAATTGATACATTTAATGCATCTTCCATACAAGTGAGTTTAAAACTGAAGATTTGGGTGTAGGAAAGTGAAAGGAAGTTAGGTGTGCAGAAATCGCTTCCTACACTAATCTAATGAGGAGAAATCTATGCAAATTCTATTTAATCTTTACAATTACAGCAACATGAAACATATAACAGAGATATTGCAGCAATACACATAGAACCAGAAAGAAGACAGAAGAAGAGAGACAAGATATATCGTGGTGAAAACCCCACTCAGAAACCTACACAATGTATTATCCAAACTGAATATGGTTTACAATACACTTGCAATGCAAGCTTCAATAGTCTTCGACACCAATGTCTAGAGTCTATCCGGCAGCATAACAATACCTTTCAATCACATACTACTCCTCCAAGCACCTGTTTATATAGAATATACAAGGCAAAATTGGCACTATCTTGGAATGGGTGTCCAACTGGGCCTCATGGCCCAAAACCCACGCCTATGGACACTTGGTCAACATTGTAAGATGTATCTAACACTTGTCCATAGTTCCCATCCCAAAGAGGTCACCTATTTCCAAAATGGGCTATGACAGATGCTCTTACGACTCTTAAGACCATCATAGAATCCGTCATAACAGTTGCAACTTACAGTTGTAAGAGAATCTATCATACACAAGCTATAAATAGCATATTCTCTTACAACATGTCATAGTCCACCTTGGGGCACCCAAAGATGCCTTTTCCAAAGATGCTCCTCAACACATGTCTTCACCTGTCTTACAAGCTTCTATTTCTGACTCTTACATGTCATAACTTCGTCATAGAAATCTTTCATAACCATTTCGGTCAATATTCCCTTACACAACATCCAAGATGCTGACACATAGCAAAATACTCCTACCACAAAGTGGGATGCCTACCTCCTCATATGAGGACAAAATTACAAGTTGTCATCTTCCATGTAGGATGACACATCACCGTGCCACATCCCACAAAATGACAATATGGAATTTACAATTAATTTACAACATAGGCAATGAATAAATAAATACAATCATAAATAATGCAAGGAATTACCAAGGTTGAGACACCTTAATTCCCAATAGAAAGGGCTTCTGAATAAATGTTCATTAGAAAAGAAAGAAAACAAATAGTTTTGAAATGGAAAAAAAATCACAAAAGCTAAATGTTTCCATATTCCACTAAGCCCTTCTTTATCCACACATCTACTTGGAGTGCAACTTTGATCTTCCTTCAAATCACCCCAACTTCATAAGGAATCCAAAATGGGATCAGTCATAAGGAGGAGGCAAGCAAACAAGGGTTTGTTGTTCATTATTAGTCTGTCAAACTTAAGCATATGAGATAGAATGGCACACACAAAATGTTGTGGATAATGAACAAAAGATTAAGTTAACTGCAACCACTTTTTGTAAGAAAGCACAAGACTTGTATACTCATTATGATCCGAATGTCACCAAGAATGATCTTGGTAAACTGCTAAGAGATTTCCTTCCCAATTTCAATTGCGCTAAGATGGTGCATTGTAATATTGTGGCATTAAAGGAAATAAGGCAACAATCAAGAGAGATTGTGTGTAGGTATAATCAACGCTCTAAGGAATTGGTGTTAAAGATTGACCCAACTATAAAATGTTGAAATTTAGAAGGAATGATTTATTGGTGGCCTAATTGCACATATCCAACATGAACTAGTTTAGCTCACTCTCCCTAATGAAAAAGTTGCCTTAAAAGTTGTGTTGAGATTATAAGAATTAGGGGAGCCCTAACATATGATTCTACTACATGCCTAAAAGAACAAATGGAAAAATGGTCACGCAAATAGTACAACTTGCAAGTGAAACTCTTAATCAATGTGGTTTATGATGAACCAAGTACCACACTAAAGGGCATACAACTACAAACTATCTAGTGGTGGGAGATCAAGCTATTAATGCCACATAGTTCCCTCTTGCTCAAAACATACCTAATTGCACCATATGTCATGAGACTCATGAAATTGTCCACTACTACAAAAGTGAAAGGATGTTCCTATCAATTACTAGTGCAAGGTTTGTCACACATCCACCCATGACACTACCACCTACAAAGTAGTACAAGCCCTCCACAAGGCAAGAGGAAAACAAAATTAAACACAACCACACAACCCCAGTCACAACCACAATAGATGGTGTTGTGCTATTAGGATCCATAATATATGGAGCATGGAGGAAATCAAGGAGGCCATGGTAGAGTATGCGATAGAGGAATCTATTCCTACTAGTGTGGAGAACCTAGGCATACCTCACATAGTTGCACAAAGTTTCCAATGTATACTTATTATGATGTTGATCACAAGATAGAGGATTGCCCTACATTGTTGCAACTGTTGGAATATTCAATGATGTGCCTTTGATGAAGATATCAATGATGTGCCTTTGATAAGGGACTCATCATTTTCATAAGTCCTATCACCACCTAATGATTCAATAAAGGATCTGTTGTCTATACATTAATTCAATATAAACAAATGTGTGGATGATTTAGTGGCCTGTTCACATAACTTACGTTTGTATATAAGTGACTCACCTTACAGTTTTGAGCTTTGTGGATTAAAATTATTATGAAAAATATCTAAGGATTGTTCTGTAAAGGTAAAAAGGTGCATTCATAATGACAGCAACTATAAGGAAATCTCAACACTGCAATAAGGTAACTAGTACGACATGTGCACATGTCCAGGACTGCAAATAATGGGACAATTGAGTGGGATCTAGGGCCAACAGAGAAGCACTTTAGAACTCATCCTACACATCAATATGGAAGCATTGTCAAGTCCACACTATCCAATTTGTTCACTACTGCTACCCACAATATGGAAGCCAATGCCTCTTTATCTTTGTCAGTCTCATGTCCCTATATATATATAATTTCTTCTTTTAAATTTAGAAATAAAAAACTAAAAACTAAAAATCAAGGAAACAATGGAAAAATTTATAAATCTATAAGTTGACAATGAATTACCTCTTTATGGCTAGAGTCTGCTCCCTTTGCTCTCTTTCCTCTATTGCTTGACATTTTGAGGCGACCTAGGCCAAATTATTTTCATCCAGTCTGTGGAGGCAAACGAAGTACACACTGCCAAGTATGAAAGTTTTCGTCTAGTTTTTCTGTATTCCTTAAGGTTTTGACCTTTACTTTGTAGAGCAAATCATGAAGCTATTTTCCTCTGTAAGTTTTCTGCAAGAAAGTAAGATTATACATCAATTGAAATAAAGCTAGAGAGAAATTTTATCAACTAGTGGCAAAAATGTGATTTCATCCATATCAAGATAGACAACAATTTCCTTTAAGCAAAGGCTGAGATATCTGATTCACATAGTTTAATCTTGAAGCACACATTTATAATATTATGGAATGTGGAAATTTGTTGTCTATTATGAAAAGCCTTGCTCAGAATTATCTTCAACACATGCCCTATGAATATTACAAGAACCGCATTTGTCCAAACGAATCCGACATCTGATGGGAAAAAAAGAGTAGATGAAAGAGAGGTGATGCCCTTACCTGGCACGGATAGAAGAAGAGCAGCACAAATTGAAAGGCTAACATATCTGGAAGCAAAGGTTGTCGTGGCTCGAACTCAGGACTTTTGAGATGTAAGAAAGTGAGTATGCGCTTTAGGAATGGAAAGGAAATTGGGGTTGGAATACAGGTCCCGCCATTGCCAAGGATCTGCCCAAAATAAGGGCGAACACAAAAAACTCAAACGCTCAATCTCTGTATGCCAAACGCTTGATCTCCAAACACAAAATGAACACCAAAATTCAATAAAGTTTTGTTTTGTGTTTTTTTGTTTTGTGGTATGTGCAAGCAGGAATTTTTTATTTTTTATTTTATTCATTAGTTGGCACTATAGTCGGCGCAGTTATCGCTGACTTTAGTGCCGACTTTTAGGCCTAAATGTAATCTTTTGGGGGCATAAAAGGTAGCGCAAGGTGTACCTAATTTAGCACCTATCAATGCAAAACGATGTATTTTGCTTGGAAGTTGATATCACTATCTAATGGAATGCCACATTTGGTTGCTTGTAGCAACCTCACCAAATTTGGATTGTCCTTATAATAACTATATCTTGTTTCCATGATAGCATTTTGACTTCATGCTTCTCTTATGATTAGCTCAATAATGACTCACTCTTTCACGACCTTACACAGATGGTTGGTGACAATCCTTATGCAAGTGATATGGCTTTGGAAAAACCAAACAACTCTTCTCTTACTATCACAACATGATATTGGGATTATATTGGCAGCTTATGTCAATGCTTATGGTATTGTGATTTTCATTTCTATGTTCTCATTGACCTATTTTAGGTTGAAGCATGGTAACTAACCCACTAGCTATTATGACAGTCATAAAATGGCTAGACAATCCTCTCCACTTTGACTATGACAATCCTATGCATGGTGTTTTCTTCATGATAGTCCCCAATAATGTGAATTATTGATAGTAGCTAGTTCAAATGGAGTTTTGGATGGTGTAGTAAGTTGTCCCTATGGCTCATGATAGTGCATGCCTTGGTTATGTCCTTGTGACATTACTCTCTAGATACCTCCTCTTTATAGTGACAAGGTTTCAAGAACATGACAACTTGGGTAAGGTATCAACTTGTCTCTTCAACCTCTAGATTGTCATTTTTCAAGAATTGATCTCATTGAAATGAAAAGACATCATGTTGATTGATGACTAACTACATTGTTACTATGATAGTGACTTAACCTAGTCACAAGATTAATGAGACAATTTTATAGTAATAACTCTATAGATGCATACCTAGCTACCCTAGTGTGCTATGACAATAATTTAATGTTGCTAGTGTTGCTTTTAAACCTCCTATGGTTGTTACCTATGCCTCATGGTATGACAACCTCTACAATGTTAATTATGATATTCATATGATGGTGAATATTGGAGCTATGGTTTGGATGACCTAATAACATTTATGATAGTCCTTTGGGGTTGTGATAGACCTTTTGGGTTGTAACAATACTTAGGATGATTGTACATTAGCTATAACAAGGCATAATGATGGTCCTTGATATCACCCCCCTATAATGATAGTAATCCACCATATACCAACAATTATATAAGTTATAACAATCCTAATGGTTGAAAGATGATCTTTGATACCCCTATTAATAGTCAAGGAAAAATTTTAAGGTGGTTGCTATAATAGAATTTTTTAATAATAAATGATTACCTAACTTATAATGTTAGCAATGGCTCTACTTATTTTTGTCAGTCACGGTCCTGTATCATATGGTGGCTGCCCTTTATTCCCATATCAGTCTATTGACTTGCTAATAAAGATTCTAAATCATTGTTAGTACAACATTAGGTGGTATTTGGATGCTAGCAATGATATGACAACCTTTGAATCCTCATAATCCCACTACAATAGTAGATCAACACTATAATGGTCCCCTAACTTATCATTTTGACACCAATTATTTTAGTTGGAGCCATGACCTTCCTATGTAGGGTAGAAATTGACGAAGATCACAACGAAATGCAAAACCAAGATCCAACCCAAACCCAAGAAATCAAAACCCCAAAAGATCTAAAAATAAAAAGCATGCAAAACATAACAATTTCACCTAGGGTTTGGAGATTCCTTGTTTGAAATGTAGGTTTCTCACAATTTGTAGCATGACGATGATAGAATGACAATTGATGGATGAGAGGAAGATAGGTAGATTGATGGATGAGGAGGGATTTTGGCATATTAATAGTGCTTAGAAGATTCATCCATACAAATGGCTTGGAAATGGGTAAATTTATAGGAAAATGTGTGAAAGAATGGAAGGATAAACATTCCAATTTGTGAGTGATGGTGAAATTGGAAAGTTGCTATGCAACTTGGGAGAGAAAAATAGAAGCTAGGTGAGTTCACTTGAGAGGAAACTAGAAAGTAAATCAAGTGAGTTGAGTGATGAGTAGAGATGAAAATGGAAGGTGAGAGAGATGAGTTGAGTCATCTCAAGAGATAGATATGGTAGGTAGGCTTAATAATTTAAATAATTTAATATTATTTAAATCATAATAAATGTGAGGATAAAAGTGATAAATTAAATAAAATAAAATAGTTATTTTATTTTATTTTATTTAATAGGAAAGTGGACTAAATAAATAAATAAAATTTATTTATTTAATAATTGTAAAAGGGATGGGATTAAATTAAATAAATGTCATATTTATTTAATTTAATTAGAGGAAGATGTTAGGTTAGGTGACGATATGGGGTGCCTAGGGCAAAAATGCTACAAGATGTTCTAACTAATGTGACGTTGCGACAAGTGGACATTTTGGGTGTCTACATTTTGCCCCTCTTTCAGATGATGTTCGAGATGATGAGATTTATGTTGAGTAACATCATTTCAAAGAAGTTAAGGTATGGATGGAGGAAAAGGATAGGATGAGGATGGGATGATGATGCCCCCTCGAGAGGATAGACGGGTTGGACAAACACGGGTAGGCTCTTGAAATGAAATGGATTGGTCAAGGAAGAAAGATGAGGAAATGGAGGAAAGAGAAGAATGATGCGTTATGCTGCAATGAAAGTGAGCAACCATATGTTTGATATAGCACAAGATGTTATGCACCAGGGTATAAGGACCAAGGCAATGATGTGTCTCATGCCCCAACGTAATACAACCTTGTCTAGATACAAGATATGAATATTAGCTGGGAAGATACAGAAGCAAATGCAAGATAAAAATGATAACACACACAAGCAAGCATGCACAAATGATACAAAAATAAAAAAAAGTATTGCCCCTGTCAAGCTGTAAACCAATGATTAATTGCTGATTGATTGATTATTAATGATGATGATAGTGTTGTCATGGCAGGGAACAATATATCCCTAGAGCAACACAAGGATGATTGATGTTTGATTGATGATTGATTGATTAATTGATTGGGTTTACAACAAGATTGGGATCACGACCAAGGATGTGATTGGATAATTTGACTTGATTGATTAACTTGATTGGTATGGATAAAGAATGACTTGCATTTGAGTTTATTGGATGAATGATGAGATTGAAGAAGTGATTGAAGAATTGATTGAGGAAGATTGATTGGAAGAATTGTTTTGAAAGATTGAATGAATTGATGAAGATAGATGAGAGAAGAAAGAGGAATATCACCTATGCCTGAATCTGGGCACTTCTTTCGTACTCCAGACTGCCTACATACCCTGTATCCATGGGATCAAGGCACTTAATGATAGAGATGATATGTAGTTCTAATTAGTGTTTTATTGATGATGATGATGATTGATTTCATTTTCGTTGATTGATTGGATTATGGATGATGTTATTGATGGGATTTGATTTGATTTGATTTTAATGGGTTTGATTGATTTTGATTTGTTTTGAGTTTGACGATTGATTTGATGATGCGATGAATGAATTGATTTGATGATTTGATTAATGATCGGAAGAATTAATTGATGATTTGATTGGATTGGAAGAAATGATTGATTTGATGATTGGATGATTCAATTAGATTAATTGGATTGATGTGATTGATTTCCTTTGATTTGATAGGTTTGATTTGATTGATTGAATTAGATTTGGATTATTGTCAGATTTTATGATTTTTTGTATTTTGGGAATATTTAATTTTTTTTTCTATTTTTTCAAGACATTATATGATTTTGTGGATTTTTTCGGGACTTTTTATGCATTTTTGGATTTTTTCAGGACTTTTTTATGCTTTTTGGATTTTTTTAGGACTTTTAATGGTTTTTTGGGATTTTTTTCAGGGCTTTTTATGATTTTTTTGGGATTTTTTCAAGACTTTTTATGATTTTTTTTGGATTTTGATATGTTTTAGGATGTCAATGCATTTACAATTTGTATAGCCTTTGTGCTAGATACCAATGACAAGGGAGGACCAAGCCTAGGTGCCAGTAGGTAGGTAGCTAGGATTTGGATGAATGGATAAAATGATGGGTGGTAAGGGATGGAAAGGAAGACTCGCGATAAATGATTTAGTAAGAGGATAGGTGACATTAGATGCATGCATAAGAGAGCTAGGATGTGATCTCAAGGACTATGTCGCATAGGAAATAACATGCCCCATTCTAGATAGTATGCTTGGGATTTTTCATGACAATGCTTAAGATGATAGGATAGTGATAAGATTAGGCTTATGACAAAAGGATAATGATAGGATTAAGCTTATGACAACGAGCTGATGATAGGATGGATTGGAAGGGATAAGGTATATCGAGAGTTTTTTTCCAAGGCATGTTTCAACATTTTTCCCCCAATCTTTATCAAGATCAAAAGAGGAAGGGTGGATGAATGGACTCAATAGGATAGGTATGTGCAGGTGTAACGGATAAGGATAATAGGACAGTGGTATGATAAAATATGATAAGATGGGAAATGATAGTGCGGATAAGACAAGGTGCCCCCAAGTTTAGGTTGCATAGAAGATCAACTTATGCATGACGCCTGTTTACCAGGTTTTCATCATGGTACTTATCCAAGGCGCCTGCTTGCCAGGTTTTCACTATTGGACAAAGGGATTTATCTTTACTTTTTTTTTTGTTTCATTTTTTTTAATTTTTAATTTTTATTTTAAAATAGGATAGGGGGATATGGATAGGAGAGACTCAAGTGTCTAGTTCCATGAAAGTGGTAGTCTCGCTAGATGGAGGTCGTCGCATGGACCATGTCAAGTGTGCTCATAGATGTTCATAGGGTGATTTCATGAAAGATAGATTAGGTAGATGGTGGATTATGCAAGGTGTGATAGTGGATTATGAAAGGTGCGATAGTGGATTATGATGCGAATTATGTAGGAAAGATAGTGGATTATGATATGGATTATGTAGGACTTATTAATGGAGGGCTTATACAAAAGCATGGACCATAGTGAAGTGATGGGTAAGATATGTAGGATAATAGTTGAAGGATGAGGAGATGGAGGTCGATGGAATTGTTGCGACATGGAAGGGAACCATGGCCAATGGCTGCACACACCATGATAAACATTGAAGCTTTTGATGGGAAGGTGGCGTAGAAAGAAATGGTATTGTTTGCTTAGGAGATGGCTGATGTAGTGCTTTAGGGACCCACATAGACTTCATATTTTTAAGATTTTTTTTTTCATGTGGGATGGAGGGTTTTGAGACTTTTGGATGGAATGGATGGCAGAGGAGAAAGTTGATGGTTGGGATTCTTGAGAGGTGGATGCCTCATTCAACTTGCTTGCTTCTTACTTAGGGACCCACACCCTTCTAATTTTAGACTTTGTTTGTGGAGGTATGGGTTTGGATATATGTGGCTTTTGTGCAGCTTTTGAGAAAATTACTTGTTGCTTGGGGACCCACGCCTTTGTCATTTTTACTTGGAAGTGTGTGGGTGTATGCAACTTTTGAGATAGATTTGAAGTAATTGCTTGTTGCTTGGGGACCCATACCATTTGATTTTTTGACTTTGCTTGGAGGTGTGTGTGTGTATGCAACTTTTGAGATGGATTTTTCTTTGATTCTTTGGTAGAGGCATCCAAATTTTTGCTTTGGAATCCCATGGGTATGGTGGAAGTGGGGTTGGTGGAAGCTCCATGTTTATACAATGTGTACATTTGTTGGCCATGATTGGAATTTTTAGAAGAATTATGGATGGATGGATAAGGTGTTGGAAGTAGTGGAGGTAGATTCAGTGGAGGGATATTATGAGTTGGAAGAAACGGAATCAAGTTGGATGGTGGGAGGTGTATGGTCATATGCTTTTGACATTTATAGGATGATGGAGGTGGAATGGCAACATATGTCTTGGGCATGTGATGGGATTTATGGTAGGAAGTGGTGGACTTAGGATGGATGGAGGGAGTACCAACATTATTAGATTGTTGACCTTGAGGTGTGTATCCAAGGCTAAATGAGCGTGGAGGGACTTTGACATGGATTGGCTCCAAAATACCTTGTTCAAGAGGGCCTAGGCCTTTACCTTGATAGTTCATGTTTTGGAGGATGTGATCGACAATAGGACTAGGTGTAGGTGGAACACTAGACACGAGCTCCTTATTGGATGGAGAAGGTGAAATGGATGAAGGTTGTTGGTATTCTAAGGAGGAACACTCATGGATAAAGGTGGATAGTCTATTAGGACATGATGGTGGAGTTGCGATAGGGTCGATGGTGGATGATGGAGGATCATTAAGATCTTGGTTATGTGCATTATGATCCAAGGTATTTGTTTGATCTTCTATGCTTATGTGTTCTTGGGAGGTATATGTCTCATTATGAGAAGCATACATTGTCTCATTAGGGTTAGATGGAGGATGCATAGGAGCGATTTAGATATCTTGCTCTTGGATGGATATGGGAGAAAGGATAGGTGGAGTGATAACCTCTTGATGATGAATTGCATAAAGTTTGGCTAGGATGCTCATCATGGTTTTCATGATCATCCATAGAATCTTGATCATAAATGTGAGCATAAATAGGATTAATTTGGCTATGAATGGGATCTCTTTGCTCATCAATAGGGTTATGATTATAGCTAATATATTGATCGCATAAAATGTATTTGTCATGGATAGTTTAAAGTTAGAGATTCTTTGACCTTGATTCAGATGGAGGCTTGGTGTTTCCACATGCATTGGATTATACTCTTGACATAGCTCTTGGATTACTTGAATGGAAGGGGATGACTCTTGGACAGGGTTTTGCTCAATAACATGAGGGTATGATAGGTCTTGATGCAGACTCATAGGAGAAGTCTTTTCAATAAGCTAAATGGTTTGTGGGGCACATGGTGGAGTTGGAGGAATAAGCAAGGTATTGGGAGAATCTATGATAGGCTCATGAATGGGACATTGATGACATGGCAATGATTTATTCCTCGCTAATAGCCAATGGATCACATCCTTTGCAAGTGTATGGGTGGATGGATAATAGAGGGGATGGATGATGATAGTGGATAGTGTTATAGGCTTAGACATAGGATTTGGATTAGATGGAGGGATGTTGAGGCCAAATGGATTAGGATTGGATGGAGGAATGTTAGGGTTGGATGGAGGGATAGGAGGATTGGATGGATTATGATTAGGATCGGATGGAGGTGCCAAGATAGGACTAGATGGATCAGATGGTTGATGGGTCAATAGACTGGGAATGAGATCACATGATGGTGTCAAAATGGAACTAGTAAGCTCATGTGTTGGCATGTGATTGGATGGTGATGGAGGATGTTTGTAGGATGCTTTCTCTAGGTTGGTGTCTCCCTCATCAAAGGCTATTAAGTCTAGTAGCATAGGCAAACTTGAGGATACTTGGTTTATGTACAAAGGGTCACTTAGACTTGAGTCAAAGGTTATTAGGTCTTGTTGCAAGAGTGGACTTGGGTTCACTTGATCTAGGTACAAAAGACTACTTGGACTTACATGTTCATGTTGTGGGGGCCATTGGTAGTCTTGTGAATGGGTTTGATGAAGAGATGAAATGGTAGGATGTGTAGGTAAAATATCTTGGGGTATGGGTTGTTGTGGATAATGGTAGATATTGGAAGAAGTAGGGTATGGTGATGTGGCAATGTAATGGGAAGATGTGGGATAAGATGATGTGGAAGTGATTTGAAATGTGGGTGGATTAGATTAATAAGGAATAAGATAAGGTGATGTGGAATTGTTATGATAAGTGGACGGATTAGATTGGTATGAAATGGAAGGGGATGCCACATAGGAATGAGATGGAATTGGTTGGTGTGATGATTGGATTTGAGATTGTTGGTATTGGCTTATGGCTTGAGGTTGTGGGAACTATTGGTGTTCTGGTGGCGTAGGGACTGGTTCCTTTCTATATAGTTACTTAAGGGTATCAAGCATTCTTAGGGTGCCATAAGGATCATTCTCATAGGTCTTGTTTGGGAATGTCATGTCCATGTTTAGAAGTCGTAGATTACAGTGTGAGGATGTGGGATGAATAAGATGTGATTTGGATATGAAATGGATGAAGTTGATTGGGAAGTGATTAGGATGAAATTAGAATGATGACTTGGCTAGGATGATTAGGATTAGAGGATGTGGATGATGTGGCTTAGGATGCGTGTTAGGATGAGATTATAAGAGATTGTTTTGTGATAGGGATTTTGGTTTTGACAGCTTTTTTGGCAATTTTATGGCAAGTAAACAAGATGGAAGACACTCATACACAAGCCACTCACAAACATTGTAACAACCTAGGCTAGGTAAGGACAATATTTGTTGGGTTCCCACTTGGTTTTACCCAGGCATGCCTACTTATGGTGTATAGCTCTAGGAACTTGGGGCATTGGCTCCCCCTTACAGTGCACACACTTCTTAGGCACACCAAGTTCTAGGTCCTCAAGATGCATAGATCTTGAGGTACCTTGCTATCTCTGCCATAAGCCATGAAAATGTGGGATGGATATCAGAGTTTCCTCTTGTACCTATAGATATGGGTTTTTAGCTGCTACACAGAGGTTTTTAGTTAGGGTTTTTGTTCGGGTGTATAGGGGTGGCTATACATGTGGCAATTCACTCCGTTAATGGAGACTTCCTAGCCTACAAAGGTTAGGATTTATAAGGTTTTGGGGGAAACATTCATCGGTATAGTGAAACAACACCCATCATTTGTGATTTTTGTCACAAACGCATTATTTATATAGCGGATTGGAATAGCTTAGCTTTAGCCTATTTACGCTTGGGTCGTACCCCTTCTCACAATGGGAAGGCAGGCCCTCTAGAGTTGACAATGATTTCTCATGCACCCCAGATCCATTGGTTAGGCAGGGGGAGAGGATACTTTCATTGCCAAATCGGGTAACAAACAGACTCAGCAAGCAAGCAAAGAAATAAAAAGCAGACACAATGAAGAAATATTATTCATTTTAGAGCACCAAATCTAAGTGTACCTACTCTAGTGATAAATGATTGTTCTTTGACTGCTCGAATCTATAGAAAACATATTAGTAGCTTGTTTTCTCCATTCTTTGACAACTGATCAGGACAAGCTGCATAGATAGATTGTTAGATGCCAAAGCTATGATCAAATAAAAACTTGTAAATGATGATTTGATATATCCAAATAGATAGCAAAAATAGAAAGTTCAGATGATTCTACGCAATTTTTTAAAAAAATTGTTAAATTTGGATGTGTTTTGCTCAAGATATGCTCGATTGAAGTTTTAAAAGAAGCTGAAGTTTGGCTGAGAAATTGCCTGCTGTAATGGTAGAATTACTTGAAGATATTGATTCCACTATGAAGTTTGCAAATTTACCTTTCCAATGCCTATAAAAATACAAAAATCTGATATGATATTCAAAAGTTATGGTAGTTTTAAAAAAGAAAACTATTTTAAGCTTTAAAAAAAACTATTCACGGCCTGAAAACACTGCTCATGGCCGAAAGCACTGTTCACGCCAGAAACACTATTCACTGTCAGAAATACTATTCATCATCGGAAAGCACTGTACATCACCGGAAACACTATTCATCGCTGAAAAGCATTGTTCATCACCGGAAACACTGTTCATCACCTTGCAAACATTTGTTTAAATTTGACCTGCAGCAAAAATGGTCAAATTATATGTTTTTCTTCACCTCTTGGGCCTTCTGGATGCAACCGTGATGTCTGTTTTAGGCCTGGAGATCACCTGAAGCAAATTCTTGCAAAAATTCACAAACGAGGATTAAAAGACACAAATTTTTATAATAAAAACTTGCAAAAACTAATGTTTCTGTCCCACCGAGCATGCCATTTTGTCTTGGGTAGAAATTGATGAAGATCACAACGAAATGCAAAACCAAGATCCAACCCAAACCCAAGAATTCAAAACCCCAAAAGATCTAAAAATAAAAAGCATGCAAAACATAACAATTTCACCTAGGGTTTGGAGATTCCTTGTTTGAAATGTAGGTTGCTCACAATCTGTAGCATGACGACAATAGAATGACGATTGATGGATGAGGAGGGATTTTGGTAGAGTAATGGTGCTTAGAAGATTCGTCCATACAAATGGCTTGGAAATGGGTAAATTTATAGGCAAATGTGTGAAAGAATGGAAGGATAAACATTCCAATTTGCAAGTGGTGAAATTAGAAAGTTACTATGCAACTTGGGAGAGAAAAATGGAAGGTAGGTGAGTTCACATGAGAGGTAACTAGAAAGTGAATCAAGTGAGTTGAGTGATGAGTAGAGATGAAAATGGAAGGTGAGAGAGATGAGTTGAGTCATATCAAGAGATAGATATGATAGGCAGGCTTAATAATTTAAATAATTTAATATTATTTAAATCATAATAAATGTGAGGATAAAAGTGATAAATTAAATAAAATAAAATATTTATTTTATTTAATTTAAGAGGAAAGTGGACTAAATAAATAAATAAATAAAATTTATTTAATAATGGCAAAAGGGATGGGATTAAATTAAATAAATGTCATATTTATTTAATTTAATTAGAGGAAGATGTTAGGTTAGGCGATGATATGGGGTTCCTAGGGCAAAAATGCTACAAGATGTTCTAACTAATGTGACATTGTGACAAGTGGACTTTTTGGGTGTCTACACTTCCATCTAACATTTCAGAGTTGGATTTGGGATTAAGGACAACCTTAAGATAAGTGATAGGAGATTGACAACATTTTAGCTAAGTCATGACAATCTTTGTTTATATTATGTGACTTCACTATAATCTTGAGGCCCAGCTTAAGAGGCCATGAACTATCTCCTTCACTATCTGACAACCTTCCACTTCCTCACATACCTGTGATAGTCCTATTTATACATCTAGTTATTCCTTAGATCTTGTCAATCCTTAAGGCATGATGACAACATCCCTAAATACCCCAACTACATCTCAATCATATCAAAATTTCATTTTAATTTCACTTTCCTACCATGACTGCATACTCCTCCTTCATCCTTTGTGACATAGATCACAAGCTTGTTACATCAATGTCAAGGGCTCAGAATTTCATCACCTAGGAAAGAATGTTACCAAGATTTGATGGATTGCCCATTAGGCAATCAAATCTTGGTACTCAAAGGATCTTTGCCTCTCTCTTACACCATGCCCTTTATCTTCTTAATTGTTACAAACCCTACAAGCAAAAAAAAGGATCATTAAGTCTTTCAATATATCTATACATAAATTACAACATCAAACCCTCTACTAAAAATCCAAAATATCAAACCCTAGGTGACAAAACTCTCACATTTAAGGGAAAAAAAACTAGAATAAATGTTGGATTTCTTTGTAACTCAAAACCTCCCTCTCTCAAACTAATGATGTATTGCATATATGGTTTAAGAGAATAGAAACCAGTCATAGACTAGATAAAAAGATCAAGAAGATGCATGTTATAGAGTATAAGACTCAAAAATCAAAGGCCTTTTTGGGCCTTTTTCCAACAATATGAGCAAAAATAAAACTTTAAACATGTAGCATAGGTACCATATGACTCATTTGCATACATCACACATGTGGGACCACTAAGAAGGGAGGTAGGTGCTTAATATGAGCAATGACAATTGCAGATAATGTTTAAGTTCACTTCAACAAATGGTTGGGGTTATGATAGCTAATGGAGGGTTTTCTTTTCAAAGGAAACAATTAATTTTGGAGTGCAAGGTAATGGTGAAATATAACATAAAGTCCCTATAATTAAAGAATATCCAATGGCTAGGATTAACCTAACAAAGATCTAACGACTTGATTTCAAAATTAACATCCAAATTATCCTTCCCTCCATCAAGAATTTAAAATTTTGGTGCCAAAGACTCTTTGAGACTATTTTGAGGGTTCTATGATAGTTTTGAGGGTTTTATGGCCACTTGGAGAGATATAGATAGCCTTAAAATTACCCATAAAAGAAAAATGAGAGTCAAATATGAAATAAATCAATTTGATGTGAATTTGTAGTCATTTTGTAATCATAAGATTTGAGCTCTAGTTGTCAAGATTTCGCATGTAAACTTTTTGTGAAGAGCAAAATGTTGCAATGTCCTATTTTGTTTTTCATAGTGTGCCTTAATGAAAAGCGAGTGTATTAACAAGATAATTTCAACAATGTTCTCTTGGTGCACAGCTGTTATGTGACTATTGTCATTGTTGTATATTACAAGATCTAGAGGAGGCCATGGAGAGAACACGTGGATGGCATAGAACTACTAAATCATAGAGAGGAAATTGGGCGGAAATAGATATGACAATGGAATCTACAGATACAATAGAGGTAAGAAGAGAAAGCAACCTCAACCAAAGGAGGAAGGTGTTTATGAATTCACAAATGCTACAACATAGAGGAGATAAAGTCATTTTTTTGTCCATGAGGCCTCTGAGGTCAAACTTATTTGTTGAAAATGCACAGGAATGGTGATTAAATATGATTCTAGATCAAGGGAAAAGTTTAAAAATTAGGATGGCCAAAACATGATATCAATATGTCAAATATATGACTAAAGAGAGGTTTTGTGTTGGATAGCATATTCGTTGAAATGATATAATTGGTGTACCAAACATTATTTACTATGTTGTGTATTATAGGGGCCAGGCGAGGCCATGGCAGCAAATCGTGTTATATCAAATGAGGACACAATAGATGAAGCAGGACATCAGGTACTCAAATTTTGACATAACTTAGGAAAAAATGATATGATGGCATTTTGTGATATGCCTATCTTTTTTCACAGTAGTATTGAAATTTATAATTTATTATCCAATCTTGACATAAATTAATGCATATTGATTATTTTAGATGGAGATTGAAGCAAATGCAGAGCCTGAGTGTTCAACTAGAAAAAGAAAAAGGTATGTATGTGGACGTGGACTTAAAACTATTAAATCACGTAGAGGATAGTGGGTGGAAGAGGATATGACAATGGATTCTACAGACACAACAAATGATTTCACTAAACAAGAGGTTGGTCATGACTATAGTACATGGGATGAATACTTTGAGAAAATTGTTATTTGTGGATGTTCTGTATGTCGTGGAAAGAAACAATTCAAATGAGTGATTGTACAAAGGCATTACATAAATGATGAGCTTCCAGTCGATAGTATGCCTCCTACAATCGATTCAAATCCAATAGAGATTGTGGTAAGGAATTTTCCAATTTGATATAAATAACATGTATACTTCATTTAAATATTGTTGTATATTATTTAAATAACTAATTTTTTTCTTAATGGATACTTGTAGGATAAATTTCTTGGTTTAAAGTTTCCTGGATCACCGACTTCAAGCCTAAAGGGAAATGATCATTTATCAGATGATACATCTAACAAAAATGTTTGCCAATATACCAGCTCGGAAGATGAGGAATTGATAAAAACAAACAACAGAACAAGAACCAGTTTAAAGATGCATAATTTGCTTAAAGACAAGGGGAAGGTGGACTACATACCATATGAGAATGAATGTGATGGAGATGATGACTTGCCCTGAGTTTGAGATTAATTTACAAAGAGACATTTGATTGTCGACTATATTGTGCTTGGCCTAGTGATCAACAACTACCTAGAGTGTACGAGGTGTTTCAATTTTGGGGATACAACTACATGATACGACCCTCCAATATTCATGGAGTGAATCTAGGCCTCTTTATTGTCCAAAATGTACATGTGGGATCTAAACATAGAAACAATTTAGAACAAACCACTAGGAGATTAATTCCATATTATGGTCCATCATATTACAGTGGTGAATGGAGAAGGCTAGCAGAATATAAGCCTAGTATGTCAGCATATGGTCTAAATTTGAATATGTATACACATCATCCCCAATTGGAAAGTGGAAAAGAAATGATTAGAGGTCATCTTATGTATATAGATGGACGTGCATACACACATAAAAATATTATAGGATTTATAAATAGTAGTAAGGGAAGGGACCCTACTGTAAGACCAAATTGTTAAGTTGTTGACGTTATAAATGATAAAGATGGAGATATGGAAAGAGAGGTTGATAGATTGATATTGGTTGAAGCTATTATGGACCTTACCATTGGGGATGAGTTATTGATTGATTACCCCTTCTTAAAATGTACTCCTGCGTGAAAGAAGAGGGAAGAACAAGGTCTCCCTAAGGATGTTCTTATGGGCAAAAAACTAAAGAATAATAAATGAGTGTGGACTGATGTTTTATAAACTATGTTGTCAAAATTGTGTTTTATTTAAATTATTGTATAAAAAGATAATCTATAAAATAATGTTCCATTATTCAATTGATGTATATATGTTCATACAACTTATATTTTTATTTTTTAAGCCATATTTGATTGTATTTCTTTGAAATTGATACATTTATGATTTATCCAATTGTTGCCAAACATCAAATAATGCTTGTGTTTGTTGATAAGTAGAAGATGTTGATCAAACACATAGTAATACCCAAGATCCAAGTGGGTTATTAAGATTTGGACGGGATGGTCCAAACCATCCTTTAAACAATACCAGGGTGAAAAGAACAAGATTGAAGAGAATACTACCAGCTGAGAAATTTGAAGAGATGATGAGATCCGCATACACTAATGACATGCCACCTAGCCTTAATGATGATGATCATGATAGTGAAAATGTAGTGCATGAAGAAGGATTGAATGAAATGCTTACATGTTTCTTTGGGGATGGAAACAATGATGACAATAATGATCATATCGCTGATAGTAACGATGATAGCAGGGGTAATTACCACCAACGTAATGTTGATGATAACAACCTGAAAGACTCCATCAAGCAAGCAACGAAGACACTCATGTTCAAATTGGGTTCAAGTAGAACCTCAAAACTGGCATGCACATTAATATTATTAGAAATTAAGTCACTATTTGGTTGGTCAGACAAAGGATTCACTACCCTACTAAAGTGAGTTGAAATCTATTTCTTACTTTGCATTGTTAATTGGTGTACATAATTCATAAACATTCATTAATTTCATTTATATTTATTTAAGGGGATTTTAAAACCATATATTGTATATAAATAGTCCTAGTATAGATTGACATATCAAACATGTTCATCATAAGTCAAACATTCAATTGATTTTATGTCTGGCAATCTTACAAGGCACTAAAAACTAAAATATTCCCTAAAGAGAATGTGTTACCATCAACTTGCAGAGAGGCACATCTATTGTTGGTTGAGTTGGGGATTGAATATAAGCAAATTCATTCATGTAAAAATGATTGCATTTTATATAGAGATGAATATCAAAACAAGGTAGAATGCCCTCTATGCAAAGAGAAGAGATATCGTACAAAATGTACAAGGTCCTATAGTTCCAAAGAAGGTTTTACGTCACATGCCAATTATACCTAGACTTCAACGAATGTTTTATTGCAAGTCACTTGCACAATTGATGGATTAGCATGCAAACAATAGGAGTAAAGATGGATTCATGCAAATTCTGGCCAACTCCAAAGAAATGAAACGCATAGAGGAAAAATGGCGAAGAAAATTCAAAAATGTACCCCATAGTATTAGGTTTGGTCTTGCAATTGAGGGAGTGTGCCCATTCTCTTTCTTGAGCTCAAATTATAGTGTTTGGCTAGTCGGATTGATAGTATACAATATTCCCCCATGGATGAGTGTTAGAAAGGAGCACCTTATGCTGACTCTCATTGTTCCAGGAAAACATCAAGTTAAAAACATGGATGTTTATTTTGCACCTTTTATTGATGAGATGCAACTGCTATGGAAAGGCATAAGAATGTATGACATATCACGTCCCCCATCAAATAGGTCCTTCATGTTGTATGGTGTTCTTTGTTGGACTATTCATGATTTCCCAAGACTTGGTGTTTGTTCTGGTAAGATAAAATATTTATGTATTTACACTCATAATTTATTTTCATCCCAACTTTCATACTTAGTTTTATACTATTTTTTTGATGTTATTAACATTACATATTGAATTGCAGGGCTTCAAACAAAGGGGATATTTACATGTCCAAGATGTGTAGAACAATTTCAAGGGTGGTATTATGAAGAACTACATAAATTTATTTATGCAAACAACAGGGTTTTTCTACCACTAGATCATAAGTTTAGAAATCGCCTGAAGAATCAATTTGATGGAAAAGTTGAAAATAGAGGCCCTCCCATGATTATGGGTCCAAGTGATTGGCTTAAGAAGTATGAAGATAATGAATTGAAAGCTTGGGAGGATTTTTTTGGTCAAGATGATTCAATTGAAGAACTAGAACAAGTTGTAGTTAATATGCCAGAAGGAATGAAAAGGAAATCCATATTTTATGAGCTCCCTTACTAGAAGGATCTATTAATATCTCACCTATTAGAACCTATTCACATCTTCAAAAATGTCCCAGATTCTATATTTTGACATATATCAGGCAAAGAGAAGGACACCTTGTCTTCAAGGAGAGATATTTCTTTTTTGTGTACCAAAATCGATAGAAAACATTTGTGGCCAAATACGGAAAATGAAACATATGCAGAAACTCCATGGATTTTGAAAAAAAAAGAGCTAGACCAACTAAAAAATTGTTGATAACTGAGAGGGGGGGGTGAATCAGTTATCCTAATTATTTTCTTTTGAACTTTCTTATTAATTAATGCAGCATTGAATCAAACACAAAAACATTACTATGAAATAGGAAACACATGACACAGTATTTTTGACATGGAAACTTTGTTAAGGGAGAAAACCACAGGGTGATTAACCCAAAGATTATTCTCTGTTAGAAGAATAAGGAATTACAAAATGGCACTTGCCAATTAGGGCTCACTGCCCGAGCACACTGCTCACAAAGAGGCACACTGCCTACAAGGAGACACACTGTCTACAAAAGAATGTTATACAATACTTGAACTGATTGTAAGCATCTACATATGCTGGAGTTCAGTTCTGGTTAGGCTCAGTACACTGATCTGCTGCACTTCCTCTTTCCTCTTCTGTTTATTCTGCTTTCCTTTTACATACCGGATCTCTCTGGCTGTTTCTGCTCTACTCTGCACTTATTCGCATTCCACACAACACAACTACACTTTTCACAACTGAATCCATCCTCTATATATATCCGCACTAGTGATTTCATTATCTTTCTAGTCGGCAACCGGAATAGTCTATCTTCTCACAAACTCTGTTATGTCGGCTGAATCCTTGCATACCAAGTAATGCGGATCAAGCATATACTTGTAGATATCATTAATCATGTCGACCAACATGATTCATGCCTTCACAACCTTTACCATCAACAGTAACACATTCAGAAAATAGTCTGATGTTCTGTCAGTCAATTCTTCCTCTGTTCTCATTGTCACTCAGGAATCCGGTACTCAACTATTCATAACTTTTTCCTTGTCCATCACCGGAGGCTAAATCCTTGGAATATACCACTCAAGGTAGTCCTCTTGCCTTCCCCAAATCCGTACTGCACCAAGACACTTCCTCTGAGAGATCCGGACCAATCTGTCGGACCTTGCCACATGCTCTGTTCTTGTTCACCGGACCACAACAGTCTTCATTCTGGCTTCCGGTAGAGACACACCATGACTTGCGGATATGTGGGATGACCTTTGTTGCCATCAATGACAACAACCATGATTCCATATAGTGTCTCTTGCCAACAATCTCCCCCTTTGGCATTGATGGCAACACTTAGTGAAAAATGACTAAGTGTTTACACTATGCTCCCCCTTGGCTGATGCTCTATCTTTATATACAATTTCTGGAACTCCCCCTTGGTTGGATTCCTCATTTTTCACTGCTCCTCACTCCCCCTTTGACATCAATGGCAAAGGGTAGGGTCCACATACCAAAATTTTCAAAAAATTACTATACTTAGCCGCATATTACATACTCACATAAACTGAAGAATGTCTGCAAAGGATGTCTTCAATTGGATCAGTTCTGTAGCCCAACTTTGCTTCATTCTATCCAAAATTGAAATGTGACCACTCAACAAAAATGCAAATGCATCTGCCCTTTTTAGATCTTTCGGATCACTTGTCTGGGCTATGATTTGAGCTTCTGCTATGGCCTCATGCATGGCCTCTAGCTTAGGGACAATTAACCCCCTGAGCTCACTCAACCTGCTTATTCTATTTTTCCTTTCCTTCTCCAATTTCTTGATTTCACTCAAGACTGCACTAGTCTGACATTCTTGATTTGTTATAGAGGAAGAAAGAGGATCAAAACTTTGAGACAAGCTTAGTAGTGTGTCCTCTTGCTCTTTTATTTTCTTCTCAATGTCCACTGTTACCTTGGACCAGGAGATACAAAATTTGTATATTTCACCGCCATCCTTAAGAGCATTTTCTAAGCTCTTTATCCCAATGTTCATGTTTCTCCTATCATTAATGATCAAACCCTATACCTCGGAGAACCTTTTATCCAAAAACTCCTTCTAGACCTTTTCTTCAGCTGATTTTTCTAGAGATTCAAAATGTGTACTAACACTGCTGACTAAGGTTTTGAGATTACCGGAAGAGGAGGCTGTGGGATCCTTCTGAAAAGATGGCATGATCTTTTCCAGCACTTCGGATGCTACCTCCATAAGCTCACAGTCTTCCATGTGAGATTTCAGTAGTTTCTCTTTGACTTTCTCATTTGTAAATGAGGCTATTTTCATTGTTTGCACCGGTGACAAAGAGTCAAAATCTAATGGTCCTTTTAGCAGGTCCGGTTCATCAATTTCTATAGTGGCTTTTGTCAAGAATTATTGAACAATTTGTGCAGTGTCTCTTGCCGGAGACAGATGTTTCTTCTCTTCTGTAGTTTTGTCCTTTGGAATCTTTTCTCCTTCCACACTCTTACCACTTTCAGTTGTGGTTTTCTCTGTTGGAGTCTTCTCTATCTCTGCATCCTTGGTGTTGTCAACCTCTTTTTCTTTTACTGCTGCTTCTTTCTCCTGTAGTTTCTCTTCTTCTTGGGATCCGGAGACTATAGGGGAAACTGGAGGAGAGATGTTAGTCTATTCAAGGACCACTTCTTCCGGAGCAGATGATTCCAAGTCCACAGCTGTTTCTGCACCTAAGTCCTCTACAACAGGAAGATTGAACCTTTTGAAGGTTTTCCAGAGAATCTCTTCAGTGTCCTTGGCTACCTTGTCGGTCTCACCAAGCATAAGCTGATTCATCCTTGCTTTGCTCCTGAATTCATCCTTGCAGTCTTTGAATACCATGTTCATTATTTTGTGATCGATTGAAGGATATAGCTGAATAGCTATCTGTTCTCTGATCTCAAGGTCTTTTGCCATGGCATTGTTTTTTCTTATTTCTAGTTCCTTCTCTAGACTCTTAGGAATTTTGGAGATAATCTCAATAAAAGCTTTATTGTAAATGTTCAGGTACCTGATTGTAGCTTCCTGCAGGATCTTTTGATCTGCCTCATTGTAGTCATCATAGAATTCAGCTACTGGTTGAAGGTTCCCATCCATAGTGACTGATTTGACTACACTGTCTAGGGACAGAGTGGGCTTTTCAGCAAATTCCTCTGCCATTTCTTCCTTGTCTTGGCCTGTGGAGGGTTTCCTGGATCCTTTCTTCTTTTGCTTCTTTATTTCTTTTACTCCCTCATCTGACTCATTTTCCTCTTCATCCTTTTGGCTTTCATAAGCCCTTGTGGCTTTTGTCTTAGATCTTTTACCGGATGCCTGGACTTCTGGTTTTGAACTTTTGGTTGTGGGATGTGTAGATCTTTTTGATGATCTGGTCCGGGTGGAAGTTTCAACCGGAACACTTTCTTTACTTTTCTTTTCTGCCTCTTTCTTTTCTTCCTCAACCTTTCTCCTCTTTTCCCGGTTGGCATCAAGTGCCTCTTTTGGAATGCCTAGGCCTTGAGCAATATGCTCTACTTCTTTTCTCACCTTCCTTTTGATTTCCGGTTCTTGGAGTTCAACATGAATTTTGATACTTAGTTCCTCAAATGTTCCGAACCTTTCTGCCTTTGGATCTTTGGGCTGACTTAGCATGTGTTGAACATGCAGTTCCACTATCTGTTCATCCACTTCATACCCCATGGGCATGATCCACACAGTTCTTGGTTCTACTGCCTCCATTAGACACTGATTTGTTTCTACCATAAAGCATACTGTGTCTTTGTACTTTTCAACAAGGGATTGGGGTATTCTTTCTCTTGCATGCATCATGCTCTGGAAGTTCTTGAAATATCCACATAGAGCTATTTTTCTTGCTTTGGCATCCCCAAGTCCATGCAAATAATCTCTGATTTGAATGGCAACCGGTCTGTCATTCTACCATATCCATCCATTGGATCCAGGAAGCTCATCCATGTAATAAAAGAAGAGACAAAGGATCAAATTGCCATACTTGAAGGAGTTTTTCTTGTCCTTCTTGATCTTCTACAGATTTTTAAAAAGTTGGTTTACAAGAAGCTCACACAAGTCATAGTCTGCATTCTCCTTTAACATTTGATAAGCTGTGTAAATTGCAGTTCCCGGTACTGAATTTTCCCTACTGGAGTGATAGATCTTGTACCCAATTATCATAGATGCAAATTTGACATCCGGTTCAGTGATGTCTTCAATTGTCATAGCTCTCTTGTCAAACTTAGATCCGGTTGCATCACTAACTGTCTGATTTTTGACAGACTTGAGAACAGGCAATCCACCGGATGAGTGCAGACCGGTTACAGCCCTAATTGCATCTTTGGTGATCTTGAAGGGCTTGTTCAACCATAGGAAGCTGTCATGCACTCTACTTAGTACATACCGGACCCATTCATCTTCTTCAAAACAGGGGAAATGGATGTACTGTGCAAAGTGTTTATCCCGGATGGCTTTGTATTGAGGTTTAATCTCAAAGGAGTTATCTATCAACTATTTGTGATAGATATCCATCAGTTTTGATTCTCCAAAGTCTTCAAAACTCGTATGAATGTAAACCCTAATGTCCTCCATATGTAATACACCATGCGGAACACTAGAGAAGGCTCCTAGTGGATCTACCTCCAAAGATTTGTATGGATGTTTCTTGAATGTGGGGCGAGGTCTATCAGAGATCTTAACTATATTCGGAGTAGCCATTCTTCAAAGATTTGCAGTGAGATAATGAAAACAGAGAATACCTTATGCGCCTTCGGTTTGCATGGAGTGGTTGGATTGATTTCTTTATGCAATGACTTTGGCAGGAGATCTTTGGTGTGCTTGATGAATCTTGTTGCAGAGCTCCACTTTTCACTTCTTCTTGAGTGCAGAATGAGCAAATGATTTATGAGAAATCCCTTATATTGCTCCGCAAACCCTAATATCTGATGGCAATAAATGCTTGACCTACATTATTCTAGTTTTGCCTTATTCAGATAACTTGAAGAACCGGATCAATCCTGGTCTATGAACATCATGCGAAACTTTCAACCATGAAGTTAACACATCACAATGATATCCCAAACACTCTGTCCAATCCACAGAATAGGACAATGCACTTCTGGATCTCTCCGGACCTTTTTGTAATCCTCTGTCATTCCGGAGCATCTCCCGGAACAGGTCTTACTTGATCGATCACAACTTCTTGACATCTTCATGCGGACCTCTGAAATCTTATCTGGATCATCTCAAGACTTATATCTTCAAACCCTTTACTCCGCATCTTGTGCCATATCCGGCACCACTTGATTGGCTGGGGGAAAAAGATTTTCTTTGAGTCTCCCCCTGAGCCAAAGCTCACCTTTTAATTTCTGGAAGGAATATCAGCACCAGAGTCTGGTTCGGATCCAACCTCTACATTCTCTGAACTTTTCTTCACCCAAATCTTGTTCATCTGATTCCTAACTTCATCCGCATTCATCTTTTGTTTACCCTTGTCTTGAATCTAATTATACACCGGACCTCTTTTGTCCTGATTCTTGCTTCTGCAGACTTTTGCATTATGACCGGACCTATTATAGATTTGGCAAATAACATTTCTTTGCATATTTGACTGATAACCTCTTGATCTGCATTGATTAGCCATATGACCTATTCTATTGCATGCAAAGCATCTACCATTGAATGATTTGTTTATTTGCATATTTCTGCATTCATGAGACTTGTGTCCATACCTTTTGCAGTTAAAGCACTATCCAGAGAAGGATGAATTAGTCTGATTCATTCTCTTTCTGCACTGATTAGCTTTGTGACCAAAGTGATTGCAGTTGTGGCAGTATCCATTGAAGGATGGATATCTTTGAGCATTGGGCTGTCTTACCGGAGATGTTCTAGGCCTATTCCTTAGATTTTCTGATCCAAAATTCTTTTGACCGGATCCGAAGCTTTCTCCTTTCTCATATCCCAAACCATACTTGTCATCTGTCCTCTTTTGACTTCCAAGAAGAACTTCAAGTTGAGCAGAACTTATCTTGAATTTCTCTTTATATTCATTTGCTGTTTGAAGGTCTCTTTTGAGAGAGACAATTTGATCCTCAAGTTTTTCTTCATTATCTTTGGCATCTTCAAGATTAGATTCAAGATGTCTGATAATTCTGTCCATCTGATGGCATTCTTCTGATTTCTCCTCAAGAGATTGTCTTCAACTTTTCTTTTCTCTTCAATCTCTTGAGTAAACTTTATAACTCCTGATTCCATTTCATGTCTTACCATAATGACTTCTTTTGATAACTTTTCACATAACTTGGTTTTCTCAGTCAATTCTTCATTTGTATTACTTTCTTCACTTTGTCTTGCCAATTGTTGGAGTAGCTCCTTTCTCTTTTTCATAGAGAGACTTAATTTGTCCTTTAGTTCTCTCATGAATTCATCATCCTGTTTGAGTCTTTCCTTTAATTCATTGACTTCAGAGTTTGACTATTCAAGATCCTCAAGGGCAGTCTTGAGTTGCTCCCTTAAACCATATGCATCCATTTAAACTCCCAGATCTTCCTCAAGATGTTAGGCTCTATTAGGAGGAACTTAGCTCTGATACCAATTGTTGATAACTGAGAGGGGGGGCTGAATCAGTTATCCTAATTATTTTCTTTTGAACTTTCTTATTAATTAATGTAGCATTGAATCAAACACAAAAACATTACTATGAAATAGGAAACACATGACACAATATTTTTGACGTGGAAACCCTATTAAGGGAGAAAACCATGGGGTGATTAACCCAAAGATTATTCTCTGTTAGAAGAATAACGAATTACAAAATGGCACTTGCCAATTAGGGCTCACTGCCCGAGCACACTGCTCACAAAGAGGCACACTGCCTACAAGGAGACACACTGTCTACAAAAGAATGTTATACAATACTTGAACTGATTGGAAGCATCTACATATGCTGGAGTTCAGTTCCGGTTAGGCTCAGTACATTGATCTGCTGCACTTCATCTTTCCTCTTCTCTTTATTCTGCTTTCCTTTTACATACCGGATCTCTCTAGCTGTTTCTACTCTACTCTACACTTATTCGCATTCCACACAACACAACTACACTTTTCACAACTGAATCCATCCTCTATATATATCCGCACTAGTGATTTCATTATCTTTCTAGTCGGCAACTGGAATAGTCTATCTTCTCACAAACTCTGTTCTGTCGGCTGAATCCTTGCATACCAAGTAATACGGAGCAAGCATATACTTGTAGATATCATTAATCATGTCGGCCAAACATGATTCATGCCTTCACAACCTTTACCATCAACAGTAACACATCCGGAAAACAGTCTGATGTTCTGTCAGTCAGTTCTTCCTCTGTTCTCATTGTCACTCAGGAATCCGGTACTCAACTATTCATAACTTTTTCCTTGTCCATCACTGGAGGCTAAATCCTTGGAATATACCACTCAAGGTAGTCCTCTTGACTTCCCCAAATCCGCACTGCACCAAGACACTTCCTCTGAGAGATCCGGACCAATTTGTCAGACCTTGCCACATGCTCTGTTCTTGTTCACCGGACCACAACAGTCTTCATTCTAGCTTCCGGTAGAGACACACCATGACTTGCGGATATGTGGGATGACCTTTGTTTCCATCAATGACAACAACCATGATTCCATATAGTGTCTCTTGCCAATAAAAATGTCATCCATTCAATAAGGACACCTACTGGCTAAGGGTCATCATTGGCTAAAGATTTTACAGTTGATGGACATATCACAAGATTTAAAACACATGATTGTCATAATTTTATGAAGTTATTATATATCATCATTTAACATTTACTGGTAACATTGATTAAGTACTAAATATATTTTAATATTTTGTTGTGTGAGAAAAATTACTAATGACCTTTTCATAAATGTGTTTGATAGCATATCATGACATTGGCAATTAGGGGGGATTCCTGTCTTACAGTTGACTTAAGGAATGCCATAAGTCAATTTTCAGCATTTACAAGGTATGTGGTTATATGAAATATTCATGTGTGAGAGATATAGAGATATTATATTGCATTTTAATTTTTCACTAAAGGTTCATACTAATTTACTATTCTTATATTAGGTGGGTGACCTCCAAGGAGATCCCCGAATGTGAAGTACCAAAATGGAAGAAGGAAATTGCAAAAATTGTATGTGTATTTGAGAAGGAGCTCCCTACAAGTTTCATGGACCTACAAGTCCATTTACTTATACACCTAGTCGATGACATTGAATTGGCGGGTGTTGTATCAACGAGGTGGATGCTTTTCTTTGAGAGGTATATGTTGGGAATTAAGGTGTCTCAACCTTAATTCCCTGTATTAATTAATTGTATTTATTTATTTATTGCCTATTAATGTATTTTGGATGCAAGTCTTGTTTTGTCATCTTGTGGGAGTTGGCACGATGATGTGTCATCCTATGTGGAAGGTGACCACATGTAATTTTATCCTCACATGAGAAGATAGGCATCCCACTTAGTGGTAGAGGTATGTTTCCATGTGTCAGCACTTTGACTAGTGTGTAATTGAATATTGACGGAAACGGTTATGACAGATTCCTATGACAAAATCTATGATGCGTAAGAGTCGTAAATGGAATGTTCTATAACAGGTGAAGACATGTGTCACAAGGCATCTTTGGGTGCCCCAAGGAGGGTTATGACATGTAAGAGAATAGGTTATTTTTAGGCAGTTATGATAGATTCTCTTACAACTGTAAGTACTATCAGTATGAGGGATTCTATGACGATCGTAAGATGTGTAAGAGCATCTGTCATTGCCCAACTTGGGAATAGGTGACCATTTTGGGATGGGGTGATATGACAAGTCATATGACCATGTTGTAGTGTTGGACAAGTGTCCCTAGACGTGGGTTTTGGGCCATGAGGCCAAGTTGGATGCCCATCTCAAGAAAAGTTCATTTTTGCCTTGTAAACTTCTATTTAAGAAGGTGCTTTGAGAGGAGATGTATTATGTGATTGACAGGTACTGTTATGCTACCAATTTGTCTTGAGATACGAGTGTCAAAGACTCCTATAAAGACTTACATTGCAAGTGTGTTGTAAACCTTGTTGTTTTGATAATACATTGTACAGGTTTTGGAGTGTGGGGTTTTTCACCTGTAAGGGTTTTCCCCACGTTATATCTTGTCTCTCTTTCTTCTGTCTTACATTCTTGTGTTGTGTATTGCTGCAATATCTCTATTGTTGGGTTAATAACACTATAATTGTAAAGGTTAAAAAGAATTTGCACTCATCTCTCCTCTTTAGATTAGTGTAGGAAGCGATTGACGCACTCCTAGCTTCCTTTCAATTGGTATCAAAGCCTGGCTAGTTTTGGTTCTAGCTACTGGGTAGGGGTTTTTTGAGCTAATCTTAGGTTTAGTGGGAGTCTATGCAAAGTATTCTAAAATCTTGTTGTAGGAAGGAGATGGAAGGCACATCCAGAAGATTAGAGGTGGAGAAGTTCAATGGCACAAATTTTGAGTTATGGAAACTTAAGATGGAAGACATGCTTGTTGATCAAGACCTATGGGAAATCGTTTCTGGTGTAAAACCAACTGCAATGGCACAACCTAATTGGAATCTCAAAGATTGGAAAGCTAAGGGTTTGATAAGACTCAGTATAGCTAACTTTGTCCTGTTAAATGTCCATGAGGAGAAGACCATGAAAGATCTTTGGAAGAAGTTGGGAGATGTTTATCAGGACAAATCCCTAGTGTACAAGCTTTTTTCTGAGAAAGAAGTTGTATTCTCTGAGGATGAAGGATGGAGGATTTGTTGTAGATCACCTGAATGCTTTCAACATGTTAGTTGCACAGTTGATATTCGTTGGTGTGAAGATGGAGGAGGAGGATCATTGTATGACCTTGCTTTGTTCTTTTCCAGACTCATGAGATCAACTTGTGATGGCTATTGGGAGCACCACATCCACTTTCAAAATGGATGAAGTGGTATCTTTGCTATTATCTAAAGAGATGTGGAGAAAGTCTTCTGAAGTAGCCAAAGAGGTTCTTGTGGTTCATGGAAGACCCAAGGAGAAAGGGAAGAAGAAGGACAAGTTGAGAAGGGTAGATCCAAATCCATGGGAGATCCAAATCTCCTAGAAAGTCTAAGGCTCTCTATTGGAACTCTTGTAAAATTGGACATTTCTGAAAGGAATACAAAGAGGAAAAGAAAAAGAAGAAGAATGTCCCAGACTTAGATTCTGACAAGTCACAAGATGATGGTGATGCCTTCATCGCAACCCTGGTCACCCATGCATCTAGATGATGTGCGGTTGATTGATTCCAATGCATCATTTCACATGACCTCGCATCAAAGCTGGTTCACAAAGTATTAAGAGTTCAATGGTGGAAGAGTGTACCTGGGTGATGATTCTCATCTAAAGATTGTTGGTCGTGGAAGAGTCTCAATATGATTCCCTGATGGACGAGTGAAGGGGATCACTGGGGTCATGCACATCCTCAGCTTGGCATGGAACCTACTTTCTATAAGTAAGTTGAATGATGTAGGTGTGTAGGTTGTCTTTTCGAAGGATGGATGCAAGATGACTAGATGATCTATGGTGCTTACGAAGGGTACTCAGAGAGATACTCTGTTCAGTTGGATGCATGCATTTCATAGTGCAATAGTTCTTCTGACTCGAAGAAAATAGTTGCAGTCACTTCATCCCCACCATTGGAACCGGTAGTGAAAAAGTCTGTTGTATCAAATTCTGATGGTAGGACATTTTGGGTACCCAAGGGTGCTCATGCTTTGGAAGTTAAGCTTCCTACTGAAAAGACAATGTTATGGCATAAGAGATTTGGGCACATTGGTGAGAAGGGTCTTAGAACCTTGAAAAATAAAAACCTTGTTGAGGGGTTAAATGATTGTAATCTCAAGTTTGACTTTTGCATTCAAACATTGTATATATGGAAAGCAAAACCGTGTTCAGTTTTACTCTAGTTCTCACAAGTCTTCTGGTGTGTTGGATCTTATTCATTCTAATGTGTTTGGTCCTGTTAGTGTTCCTTCGATTTCCAAATTTGTATATTTTGTATCTTTCATAGATGATTACAGTAGAAGGACATGGATTTATTTTCTCAGAAGCAAGACTGAAGTCTTTAGTCGGTTCAAAGAGTTTAAAGCTTTTGTTGAGAATCAGACTAGTAAAAAGATTAAGTGTTTGAGAACTAACAATGCTGGTGAGTTTTTTTCGGCAGAGTTCGATAAGTTCTGTAAAGAGCAAGGAATTGAAAGACATAAGAAAACTCCATACACCCCGCAACAAAATGGAGTTGTAGAGAGGATGAACAGAACACTGATGGAGAAGGCTAGGAGTATGCTTAGTGGAGCAATCCTCAAACAAAAGTTTTGGATTGAAGTTGTAGCCACTGCTTGTTACTTGGTAAACAAGTCTCCTACATCAGCTCTTGTTTGTAAGACACCTATGGAAGTGTGGTCTGGTAAGAAGCCTTCAGTTAGACATCTTCTTGTTTTTGGTTGTGAGGCATATGCACATGTGCCTTGGGAGAAATGGTCTAAATTGGAGAACAAGCCTATTAAGTGTATTTTTATTGGGTATGGTGTTGGTGTGAAAGGATACAAGCTTTGGGATCCTGTGGCTGAAAAAGTGTTGTATTTCAAAGAGCTAACACATTCTCCTATTGTTTTACAGCTAGAAAAGAAAGAGATGTGGTTCAATTTCCTTCTACCCCTAAGAAGACTGAACTGACAAACCTTGTGAGACATGATGATGAGGAAAGCTCTAGCAGCTTTCAAAGCTCTGAAGAAGAAGTAGACCCTCAACCTCATCCATTGAGGAGGTCTACATGAACAAGAAAGTAACCTGATAGGTTTAGTTATTCATTGCTAGATTCTAGTTGTGCTTTTACCTTTCTTACTAACACTGATGAGCCTAGAACTGTGATAGAGGCTATGGGCATGAAAGATGTAGGTTCCTGGAAGGAGGCCATGGAAGATGAGATGGTTTCTTTGGAAAAGAATAAAACATGGGACTTGGTGCCTTTGCCTGAAGGATGGAAACCTGTTGGATACAAATGGGTGTTCAAGAAGAAATTTGGTGCAGATGGCAATGTTGAAAAGTACAAGGCCAGACTGGTTGCGAAGGGGTACTCACAAGTGGAGGGAATTGATTATGGTGAAATTTTCTCTCCCATTGCAAAGCTAACATCTATTGGGTTCCTATTATATCTTGCAGCATCTTATGACTTAGAGGTGGAGCAGATGGATGTGAAGACAAAGTTCCTTCATGGTGATTTGGAGGAAGAGATTTAAATGTCACAACTAGAGCATTACATAGAGAAAGGTAAAGAAAATTTGGTTTGCAAGTTGAAAAAGTCTTTGTATGGTTTGAAGTAATCTCCTAGGATGTGATATTTGAAGTTTGATGCCTTTGTGTTGTCGGTTGGATTTTTGAGATCAAAATTAGATCATTGTGTGTATTATAAATTTGAAAATGATCACATTCTCATTATTTCATTGCATGTTGATGATATGTTGTTAATTAGGAATGGTAAGAATATGATTTCTAATTTGAAGTCTTAGTTGTCAACATAGTTTGAGATGAAAAATCTAGGGGCAGCCAGGTACATTCTGGGAATGGAAATCAGAAGAGATAGACCTAACACTAAACTTTGGTTAAGCCAGAGTAAGTATGTGAAGACCGTGTTGGATAGGTTCAGCATGATAGATTGTAGACCATTATGTGTTCCTGTTTCTTTGGGGACAAAGTTGTCTGTTAATCATTATCCAAAATCTCCTAGTGAGGTGGAGGACATGAGCAGAGTACCTTATGCTAGTGTTGTTGGCAGTTTGATGTATGCTATGGTCTACACAAGACCATACATTACCCAAGAAGTGGGATTCCTTAGTCAATTTATGGCTAATCCTGGACAGGTACAATGGGATGTAGTAAAGAGAGTCTTTAGATATTTGAGAGGTACTTGTGAGTATTCAATATGCTATCATGGTAATCCTACAAGACCTCCGCATTTAGTTTGTATTCATGGATTCATGGATTCTGATTGGATGGGTGACATTGACAGTAGGATATCCACTAGTGCTTATGTGTTTACTATGTCCGGTGGTACAATTAGTTGGATGAGTAAGTGGCAACCTATGGTCTCTTTGTCCATGACAGAAGCTGAGTATATGGCAGCAACTCATGCTTGCAAGGAAGCCATTTGGCTTAAGAGATTGTGTTCAGATATTGGTGTTGATGCATGACAGATTACGATTTGTTGTGATAGTTAGAGTGTGATTTTCCTAGAAAAGAATCCAACTTTCCATGCCAGAACAAAGCATATTGATGTATAGTTTCATTTTGTGCGAGACATGGTAGAGGATGGGAAGGTGAATTTGGAGAAGGTAGACACTTTGAAGAATGTTGCGGATGCATTAACAAAACCAGTGGGCACAGACAAGTTCAAATGGTGTTCGGAGTCTATGGGCCTCTCGACCTATAGCAATTAAATCCTGTCATTTTCATTGGCTCTTACAAGGTGTTTGACAAGTGGGAGAATGTTGGGAATTAAGGTGTCTCAACCTTGGTAATTCCTTGTATTAATTAATTGTATTTATTTATTTATTGACTATTAGTGTATTTTGGATGCAAGTCATGTTTCGTCATCTTGTGGGAGTTGGTACGGTGATGTGTCATCCTACGTGGAAGGTGACCACATGTACTTTTGTCCTCACATGAGGAGATAGGCATCCCACTTAGTGGTAGAGGTTTTTTTTCCATCTGTCAGCACTTTGACTAGTGTGTAATTGAATCTTGATCGAAACAGTTATGACAGATTCCTATGACAGAATCTATAACGCGTAAGAGTCGTAAATGGAATGTTCTATGAAAGGTGAAGACATGTATCACAAGGCATCTTGGAAGAAGGCATCTTTGGGTGCCCCAAGGAGGGTTATGACATGTTGTAAGAGAATATGCTATTTTTAGGCAATTATGACAGATTCTCTTACAACTGTAAGTACTGTCAGTATGATGAATTCTATGACGGTCATAAGATGCGTAAGAGCATCTGTCATTGCTCAACTTGGGAATAGGCAACCATTTTGGGATGGGGTGATATGACAAGTGTCATGACCTTGCTGCAATGTTGGACAAGTGTCCTTAGGCGTGGGTTTTGGGCCATGAGGCCAAGTTGGATGCCCATCTCAAGGAAAGTTCATTTTTGCCTTGTAAACTTCTATTTAAGCAGGTGCTTTGAGAGGAGATGTATTATGTGATTGATAGGTACTATTATGCCACTAGTTTATCTCCAAATACGAGTGTCAAAGACTCTTGTAAAGACTTGCATTGCAAGTGTGTTGTAAACCTTGTTGTTTCAATAATACATTGTGCATGTTTTGGAGTGTGGGGTTTTTCACCCGTAAGGGTTTTCCCACGTTATATCATGTCTCTCTTTCTTCTGTCTTACATTCTTGTGTTGTGTATTGCTGCAATATCTCTATTGTTGGGTTAATAACACTGTAATTGTAAAGGTTAAAAAGAATTTGCACTCATCTCTCCTTTTTAGATTAGTGTAGGAAGCGATTTTTGCACTCCTAGCTTCCTTTCAATATATGAAAACTCTAAAAAGATATGTCCAACAAAAGGCACATATAGAGGGTTGCATGGTTGAAGGGTATGTATTAAATGAAGCGTTTTTCTTCCTGTGTGAATTCCTTGGTAAGGATTTTGAAGATGGGCTACGCTTTCGGGATGAAGAATGAGCATCAGATATTATTGATGGAGAAAAACCACAATCTAATGGTGTTCAAATAGAAATTAGTAAATAAATTCATGATTAGTGTGGTTGTTTTTCTTGCAATCATTAATTTACTCTATAATTTATTTATCAAATTAACAGCATGACATTTGGAGTTTGAAATAAACATGTTGACATGTAATAGGTGTAGACGAAAGTGCTATACTCGACAAGTTCATTCTGCACCACATGGACTTTGTGAACAAATGGATTGATCTGTATGATAAAAAGAGAGAAGTGTTAGAAGTAAGGAGATAGTTTAAGAGATAAAACCCAAGGAATACTCCACTTCCCACTGATCTGCTTGCGGAATGGGGCAAAGATTGCACACTAGAATGGGTTACTGAACAAATTCAAAATCAAATAGAAGATGCAGGTATAGATTCAAACATAACAGAAGATAAAATCAACATGTCTAGAGGATGTGAAAGAAAGGTATAGTTGGAATTTTACAAAATGTTGTTTCCTTACATTTTTCACACTATTTACAATTTTAATATTCGTCATTATATTTTCTTTCACTGAAATAAATGGTCTTTCACAGGCGAGGAAATATCCAACAATGTGGGCATATGGTCAACATTATCATGTAGAAAGTGTAGATGTAAAGAGACAATCCTTTGATTGTGGCATCATGGCTAACTTCAAGCAATCCAGTCGATCAAGCTCAAAAGATAAGAATATAATTGAAGGGAATCTAAAATATGTTGGGAAAATACAAGAAATTATTGAGTTGGATTACCACTCTTTTAAATGTTGTATTTTTAAGTGTAGATGGTATGAAGCATTTGAGAGGACACAAAGACATGATACCCATAGTGGATTGTTTTCTATAGATTCCTCATGTTTCCTACCAAAGGATAAGGAGCCTTATGTTCTACCAATTCATTGTGAGCAGGTATTTCTTTAACTCAAACAAGAAGCGGTAGTGATCACTAATCTATTAATTCATAGTTTATTACGAATAATACATGTGTTTATTAATCAATAAAATTGTTATACCATACGTCTAATATATGTATGTTGTCCATGTGTAGGTATTTTTCTATGAAGATATTTTGGACCCAAAATGGATATTTGTCATACATTATGATCCAAGATTAAGACATGTATTTGACGATGCATTAGTGGATACTAAACAAGACAATGATGGCCAACAAAATGAGAGAGAGGGATTAGATAACATTAAAGAAATTGACATCCATGATGATGTTGAAGATGGTTATGTTTAGGCACAAGAAGACAACAATCCAAAGTTAGATGATGTTATGGAAGACAACAATATGGATGATATAGAAAATGATGATCCAAATACATCTAGTAATAATATAGATGGTCTATAGTCAAATTTCAATGATGATGAAGATGATGCAGGTCAAGATGAGGATGATGATAATATTAAATACTTGAAAGAACATATGAACATTGACATTGATACACTAGATGACATTGTAGCAGACAATAATGTTAATGACCAAGACTTCTAAATTTTCAAAATTATTTGCAATCCATGTTTAAAGAAGGATGATTCTTATGGCCTAAACTTTGAAATGCTTCTGTAATATTATTTGTGTCGATACAAATTACCTATTGCAATATCCTTAAATTGTTCAATTTTTGGTATGAATTGTTGGAAGAAAAAATTAGGATTACTTGGATGCAATTTCCTTTTCATTTCTTTATATTTTGCTTGAATGTCAAGGTCTCAACCTAATCCTCATTTTGCACTAAGAAGAAACCTTAGGCTTAACCCTACAATGGCCTTGATTCATTGCGAGGAAGTTATGATTGAGGATTTGATGACTACTACATATTTTAATGGGGAAGATGTTTTTCATCATGGTGCACATGTTGCACATATGGATAGGCAAGACATGATTCTTACTACACAAATACTTATATCAGACCTTTACAAATTTGAGCAATAATGTTAATTATTCAAATTTGATTGATGTTCTTCATAACTTGTTAATGGATAATCCTTATGTGATGGAAGTAAATTAAATGATATAGGTCAAAGGATAAGCTCATTAAGTTCCTTAAATAGTGTGTCTCCTCCCCTTCCTTCACAAGCCTCTTCATCTAGTGTGCCTCCTTCCACATCTTCTCTTGCATTAGCCATGCCACATATTTCTTCTCTTCTCTATATTGCTTATCAATTTTTCATAGTTCCTATCATTGATCCTCTCATTGTACCTACTTCTCATATTGTACCTTCCACTCATCCCCTGATTGTGTTTACTTCTCACCCACTACTTATGTTCCCACTTCTAGTGATGTCATTCCAACTTCTTTCTTTGTCCCCCAATCAACCTACACTCCACATATTATCTCGTGTTGCCACTTCCACTCCCATTTTAATCATAACTCCTAATGTTCATCCTTCCAACATAGATGTCACCATTAAAAGAATTGATGAGATGCAAAGTAAATTTGATGCATTACCCCTAGTAATCAAAGGATATCACAGGATAAATCAAGCATAATCCACTTTCATTTGAGTTATTTCTTATCTATTTTTAGTTTTTCGATGGCCCCTAGTTTGTAATGTATAGCGGTAAAGGGGACCTTATGACACAATTGGGAATTTGTTTTTATTATGTTTATGATGATAAACTTTTTACAAAGCTCTTCCCTAGAAACTAAAAGGATTATGCAATTGAATGGCTATATTCTCTTCCTCATAATTCTATTCATTCCTTCAATGATTGGCCAATGCTTTTGTACATCACTTTAATGTCAATATTGGTTTGTTGGTACTCAAATTTGCAAATTATAAAACCCTAAAGATATGCCAAATCTTATGATGAGGTTTTCTATGTGAATTTGGCCAACTAATAGAATTGATCAGATTAATCAAAATTCTCTACACTTTAGGATTTGTTCAAGCCTAGGTGGGTGTTACCTTGTTTCACCAATGACAATTTACTTTCAAGTTTGCTGGTGACTTCAGAACAGATTAAGGAGCTTATGTAATTTTTTTAATTAAATCATCCACTTCACTTAACCCAATCTGGCATATGATTTGGATTAATGTTTTCTATAAATCTTTAAACCCTACTCCTAAAATAGAAAAACAAAATTGGATTTTGAAAATATATACAAGGGAATGATTTTCAAAAGAGAATGACTAGTACCTGCCTTTGGGTTACGAAGTTTTTACTCTAAGAAGAATATGTGCTTCTCTTTTAGCCACAACTTGATTTTCTTAGCAATTCTAGATCTATGACTTGCATAGACATGCAAATATGTAATTTATCAAGTTCTTCTTTAACAATCCAATTTAACTTTCCAATGTTGCTGTGATTCACCTATAGGATTTTAATCCTTGCTTGAAGGAGCCCAATAAACAAACCACACAAGAAGCATCAAATGTGTTCTGACAAATCAAAAATATACTTGATAGGTTGATTTGAATAACAAAGAAAAAGTAAATTGGAGACAACCAGATAAATTATTAGCAATCCAATTCAACAAACAAATGAGAACCAAAAGTTGAGCACCATAGAATAGCAGCTTTTATATTGATTTGCTTCAAAGTACAGGCAGTGCAATGTCTCTTTCAAAAAATCATAATCCTAGATAAATCCCGAGCCATAAGGTCTTGGTTTCCTTTTATAAAGGAAGCAACAAGCTTCAAACCTTTTACATTCAAAATGGCTCTTTCTATTCCTAACCCTTGATATTACAATATTTGCCTTTTATAAGTCTAATTTGGATTTTTAAATATATCTGAATACATTTTGAAAACATGAAGAAAACATAAAGAGACAAAAGGAGAGCATTCAAGATGTGGTGGTACTATTTAATGCTAGCATATGGCTCATTGCTCCTCTGTACCTGAACCTGTGCTACTGATGATTCATCTCTAAGATATTTCTCCTCCCATTTATATATTGTAAAATCACCAAGCCATTGGTAAGCCTGAATCTGAAGCAAGTTCTCCTGGTGATCTTTCCATCTTTTATCAAGCAAAGCTATGACATCCATCACAAATTTTGCATACCCAGCATCTAAGGCAATTACTTGGTCCAATATCATGTCGAAATTGAGAATGCTAACATCTCCATCCTTCTTCAAAAAATTGATAACTTGGAATACTGTTTGGCCGAATTCCATCTTCCATGTGTCAAGACTTTTGATTTTCTCTTATTCTATCAGTATGAAAGGAATAAATTTATGCTTGAACATAGTAAAAGATTCAACCTTTGTTTGCATCTTCTAGCTTTCCCCACTCACATACTGGTATTCATCAATGATCATTTTGACCATTTGGTCAGTGGGCTTCAAAGTTGTAGGGGCATCAGGATTCCTTTGCACTACTAAGCACATCGTAACCAAAGTGTGATGATAGGGTTGCCATTTTTTATACAACAAATCCAAAATAGAAAAGTTTATCTTCAATTTCTTAATGGCCTGAGATAAAGAAGAGTAGCAATCATGCACACTCCCAAGCTTATCCACAACCAATTTTACTCTATGCTCCAAAATTTTCTCAAAAATTTCAAAAACTTTTGTCTTTGCCTCATTCTTTGTCATTTCATTTTGTTTATTCAAACTTTCAATTTCCTTTTCAAATTTCAATATTAATGCATTAAATTCTTCAGTAGACATTGTGACATCACTAGCTATTTGTGGCACAGGGGGCTGATAGGGTACAATGGCTTGACCTTGAGAAGAATTCACAGCTTACAATTGTTTCTTTAATTTCACATTTTCAAAATACAATTTGTTTACTTCATCATTCATTACTTTATGAGTTTTCTTATAATCTTGTAGCCTTTGTTCTAACTTCTTCATAGCAGCATGAGTAAACATAGCAGTATGAACATTGAGAGTAGCTTCTTATATTGTTGATGTATCTTGAATAGTCTTTACCACAATTGTACCCCTCATTTCTTGTACAATATCAAGCAATCTTGGTTTGCTTGTATTCTTGTGAGTAGTCCAGGTTGTAAGGGTCTCTGTCTTTGGTTAAAACCACATCCACTTATGCCATCTTCATAATAAAATTCTGAAACAAGTTGTGGATCATCCTGACATCTAACTTGGTCAAGCAAAAATACCTTTTTCAATTCAAGGCCAGGGATGATTAGCATATTACTTTTCAAGATCATGAATCTCAATCCCTGCAGACCTTTTCATTGGAAGTTTAGTAGCCTTAGGAGACTGCTTCTCAGATTTACCATAAATACTTTCAAAATTATCAATGATTGCATCAATTCTCTTCAAAGGGTCTTTTTCTTCAACAATGAATCCAAGAAATAGGGGATTCTAGTTTTTCTTTTCATCTTCAATCTTTTTCAAGACACTACAACAAAACAGGCAATTAGCACCTAAAATAGTGTCAGAATTTAGTGCATTTGAGTCCATGAATTGGACACTTTTGCCAGTGCCAAACTTGGCGCCCAATTGCATCTCACTTTTGCGCCAGATTTAGCGTCAGGTTTAGCACTGGGTTTAGTGTCAGGTTTAGCATCGGATGTTAGTGCCAAGTTTAGCATTGATTTAGTGCCATATTTTGTTACTTCTATTTTGGCTTCTGATTTTGCTTCTAGTTTTGCTTCTTGTGTTGCTTCCAAGTTTGCTTCTGGTTTTACTTCTAGTTTTGCTTCAGATTTTGCTTCCAGTTTTGCTTCCACTGTTGCTTCCAATGTTGCTTCTGGTTTTGCTTCCACTGTTGTTTCCAATTTTTCTTCCACTATTGCTTCTGGTTTTGCTTCCAATTTTGCTTCCAGGTTGGCTTCCAATTTTTCTTCCATTTTGGCTTCTAGTTTTGCTTTGGTTTTGCTTCCAATTTTGCTTCCACTGCTGCTTCCAATTTTGCTTCTGGTTTTGCTTCCAAGTTTGCTTCCAATTTTGCTTCTAGTTTTGCTTCCAATTTTGCTTCCAGTTTTGCTTCCAGTTTTGCTTCTGGTTTTGCTTCCACTTTTTCTTCCACTTTGGCTTCCGATTTTGCTTCCAGTTTTGCTTCCAATTTTTCTTTTGGTTTTGCTTCTAGTTTTACTTCCAGATTGGCTTCCAATTTTGCATTCGATTTTGCTTCCGGTTTTGCTTCCAATTTTGCTTCTAGTTTTACTTCCACTATTGCTTCCAGTTTTTCTTTCAATTTTGCTTCCGATATAATGTCGCTTGTTGCTTCCATTTTTGTGTCTTTTGTTGCTTCTAATATGGCTACTATTATTGCATCTTTTGTTGCTTCTAAAATTTCTTCCATTATTACTTCTTTGTTTGCTACTTGAATTGCTTCTATTTTTTCTTCCTAGATAATGCCAAGTTTTGCTTCCAAGATTGCTTCTAGTTTGCTTCTAGTTTGGCTTCCATTGTTGCTTCCTTTTTTGCTTCTAAAAATGCTTCTTGTTTTGCTTACATTTATTAATTTAATATGTTTTATTTCAATTTAATTAGTTAAATATATCATGCCTCTTAAATAACTCATGATTATAGAGTAAGTAATTTAATTATTTAACTCATATGATTAAATAACAAGATAATTATTATAATATGATCATTATCTATAATTAAAACAAGTGAGTCAAATATCTATAATTTAATTGAATTTGACAACATCCATCCTGAGAAGTAAATTAAAATCATCATATGTAATAAATATCCATCCAAAAATCATCGACCACTTTTAATATATATAAATTGACAAGTCAATACTGATAAGATCATCATCATATATAACTAAAACAAGTGAAAGTTAAATATGCCAGTAGATCAATAACATGTCAAAATGATACATGTACAAATGATATAAGTAAAAATGATAAATTATGTAACTCAAAATGATACAAGTCAAGATGATACATGTCCAAATGATATAAGTCAAAATGATACATAAATTGATGATACAACTCATTAATATGGTACTACAGGCCATGAAAATGATACATATGATAGTGACCATGAAAAGAGGCATCATAACGATATATCAACAATGATCCATGATGCAGTCTATATGATCATGAATGTCACTAGCTGCTATGAGCAACTGCCTCATCATCACCATCACCATCGTGATCATCGTCGTCGTCGTCGTCGTCGTCGTCATCGTCGTCGTCGTCATCATCATCGGCCTTCATGTCTTCTATATCTGCATCATCTTCCTCTACCATGTGATCTGTACCAGAACCAACATAATCTAGATCTCTATCATGAGGATCATCTTGATCTTCTGGAAGACCCATGTTCTGCAAAAAAAACATTTAAAATGCAAAGTTATTATTTATTTCATGCAATAATTTATTTTTTTGTTATATATCTAATATTACAACATATGAAACAAAACCATAATTATATTACATCATATCAAAGTGCACATACCATAATAAAATTTCAAAAAAGTTACAGCTAATATGTCATTCCAATGATGTAAAACATGCAACAATTCTAATAAACGTTAGTAAAGATCATAAAAAAAATTGTTATAAATTTAACTATCAACTGTAAATTCTATTACATAACTTTAAGTGCCACAAATTTCTTGGTCCAAAGCTCCCATTTTGACACAGGCAGGGAGAATGGTGGCAAAGGTTGTGGAATTTGGCTTTACACCAACCAATTGGATTGCTTTAAAATTTTTGAAGCCTTTTCAACAAATCCATTTTGTGCATATCCTACAGTCATTGCAATCCATGAGACCACATTTCTTTGAGGCATTCTATCAAATAGTTCACGTGCCTTGTCTATGCTTCCACATTTTGCATACGTGTCTAACAGGGCAGTTGCAACTACAACATCTGAAAAAATTCCTCTATCCTTTATGTATTGATGGATGTCCATACCCTATTCCAAAGCCCCCATTTTGACATAGGCAGAGAGGATGGTGGCAAAGGTTGTGGAATTTGGCTTTACACCGGCTAATTGCATTTGCTTTAAAATTTCTAAATCCTTTTCAACAAATCCATTTTGTACATATCCTGCGGTCATTGCAATCCATGAGACTGCATTTCTTTGAGGCATTCTATCAAACAATTCACGTGCCTTGTCTATGCTTCCACATTTTGCATACATATCTAACAGGGTAGTTGCAACTACAACATTTGACAAAATTCCTCTATCATTTATGTATTGATGGATGTCCATACCTTATTCCAAAGCTCCCATTTTGACACAGGCAGGGAGGATGGTGGCAAAGGTTGTGGAATTTGGCTTTACACCAGCTAATTGCATTTGCTTTAAAATTTCTGAAATCTTTTCAACAAATCCATTTTGTGCATATCCTATAGTCATTGTAGTCCATGAGACCACATTTCTTTGAGGCATTCTGTCAAATAGTTCATGTTCCTTGTCTATGATTCCACATTTTGCATACATGTCTAACATGGCAGTTGCAACTACAACATCTGACAAAATTCCTCTATCCTTTATGTATTGATGGATGTCCATACCCTATTCCAAAGCCCCCATTTTGACACAGGCAGGGAGGATGGTGGCAAAGGTTGTGGATTTTGGCTTTACACCAGCTAATTGCATTTGCTTTAAAATTTCTGAAGCCTTTTCAACAAATCCATTTTGTGCATATCCTGCAGTCACTGTAGTCCATGGGACCACATTTCTTTGAGGCATTATGTCAAACAGTTCATGTGCCTTGTCTATGCTTCCACATTTTTCATACATGCCTAACAGGGCAGTTGCAAATACAACATCTGACAAAATTCCTCTATCCTTTGTGTATTGATGGATGTCCATACCCTATTCCAAAGCTCCCATTTTGACACAAGCAGGGAGGATGGTGGCAAAGGTTATGGAATTTGGCTTTCAAACAACTCATACTCATAGAGTCATGGTTTTAGGTCATGTATGTTATGGTAACAACAAGGGATTCCAACTATGGTTACAATAGCTAAGACTGCCCTCATTTGTGATCATAACAAGGTTCTTGGACAACACTATCTTGCTCTTCACACTGGGTACTATATAGGCCAAGATTGGGTTGAAGAAATCACTTGATGGTTACCTATATAGTGATACCACACCCTAATACCCCATGCATTCTAAATAGCTTGAGATTTATACAATACTCAACCAAGATGAAATTGTATCACTGTACCACACTTAACTATGACAGTCCTTTCTTGACAACAATTTGTAATCTTTAGACTATTGGGATCCTTGCCACAAATAAATATTATGTTAATGACACAAGGATTTTAAACAAAAACCATAATCCCAACTCTATATCCATCCCCTTGGCAGTCTCAAGGGCCACCTTGAGACAAAAAATGCTAATGTACTATTATGATAGTTATGATTGTCCTCCATCATTTCATTGTGCATTTGAAACTTGAGATGAGGATTGGGGAGGTCTCCATTTGTAAAAACATGGAAAATACTCATGGCAAGATCTTTAAAATAGGCATATTTAACTTCAGGCATTTCTGCAAACCCTAGGAAAGTGGATGTAAACTTAGTGACTTTAATTACCACCACAAAGACTATCCCCTTTGTGACTATGACAAAGTAACATTGTCATGCTCTTTATGACAACCCCTTCTCCATTGGGTGATGGCCTAATAACATTTATCTCCTTTGTTATTTCAATGCCTCTCTAATGCACTATCATAGAAGTCTTGACAGTCCTTATGTATTAGTGAAGAAGGCTTCCAACAAATCCAAAAGGAGGGCTTAAGATTACATACAAAGTCCTAGTCTTCATACCCTAGTCACATATCACCCAAGAAGACCTCAAGACAATTGCCCTTAAATACAGGAAGTCAATGCAGTTTTAAAAGATAAAGTGCAAGAAGCCAAAGGACAAGAAAAATTAAGGCCTTAAGGGGTTTAAAGGAATAAAAATATAGGCTTGCAGACTCTACTTCAAACCCTAACCCTATGTGGGTACCACCAGATACCACCAGAACCCTTTAACTTGGCACTGCAAAACCTTGTCCAATCTAATCGTGGGAACCTAAAATCAAACATGTACACTCACACATGACAGATAAGTATGCCTACCAAGTGGTTTGGCATAAAAATGAATAGGATTCAAATTATAACCCTTCAAAGTAGGCCACTAGAGTATATTGTACAAGTGCATTTCTGAGTGCTACAGTCAGATTTTTCATCATGGGAACCTAAAATATTGACAAAAAATGGTAGGAAATTTTAGCTTCCAACAAGTCCATTAGTTGGAGGCAGGAAAACAAGGGTTTTCTCTTCATTATTAACCTCTTAAACTTAAGCATATGAGATAGCATGGCACACACAAAATGTTGTGGATATTGACCACAAGATTAGGTTAATTGCAACCACTTTTTGTAAGCAAGCACAAGACTAGTATACTCATTATGATCCTAATGGAACCAAGAAGGGTCCCCAAAGATATAAGAGTAATCATTTGTCATCTAAGACAAATTTTACATTTAAGGGTGCTAGGGCCAACAGAGAAGCACTTTAGAACTCATCCTACGCATCAATAAACAACTCAACACAAGAAATTCAAATTGACATATTAACACAACAATATCCAACAAAGTTATTGAAAGTCAACTATTGATACCTCGTTCTCCATCCAGATTATAAAATTGGTCCACTTTTTGCTTTGTAACATTTCCTTTTCAAATTGGCTTGGATGCCGGCCATATTTCTCCTCCTGTCCAAACATGGCACATGGACTAGTTAAACTAATTAATATGCAATCATTTACTTTTTCATAGGAAATAAAAAAAATATATCATTTAACTTATTAAATATACTTACAAATGTACAGATCAAGCACTGTAAACCTTTCTGGCCACTGTGATGTGTGGCACGAAGTTTGTCAAGCCTAGCCTTAGAGGCCTTGTCCTGAAACATATACTAATTCAATTTAACTATGCACAAATAAAATTTAAAAATTGTTTAATAAATTTGATATAATCTTATGAGCAACTTCAAATACCTGTGTACTCTCCTCACTGGACTTCCTTGGTGCATCGGACTTCTCATATGCTCTTACAAACTCTTTCCATACTTTTAAACTTACAGCAACTAGCCTTTTTTTGAGCCTTTGCTCGGGAGGGAGTTTTTTATCTTCTTTGTTTGGTTGCACTGAAATCTCTTGCAGTTTTGAGACATTCATAGATTTATCTTCTTTACAGAACAACCTGTGCCAAATTCAGTCTCCATGTCTTGGATAACTGCTTTTTGCAGGTGCATGGGTATCTTTGAGAATGGAAAATGTAGATGATCTTTGAACTGTTGAAGGCATGATTCCTTCAACCTATTCACAAATATTTTTTCCAGCATCTGTCATTTGGACTTCCCTTGAAACCACATCATATTCTATCTTGGTATCATAGGTACCAATGCAAGATGCAAAACATGGCATGGTGGTCGAAGAAGTCTATGTTCCAGGAGTGGGTGGGACATTAGAAGCCTATGTTCCCTGTTCCATATTCTTAGAGGTTATTGTTATTGATTTCCTCCTGGATCTTTTGCTCGATCCATGACTTGTTTGGGAATCTTTTGATTCCCTTTGACATTGTTGATTTGCTTGTAATGTTTTAGGGGCTTTACCAGATCATTTTTCTATGTATCTGGCAATCATTGTCAAGTCCACACCATCCAATTTGGTCACTGCCTCTACCCCCAATATGGAAGCCAATGCCTCTTTATCTTTGTCAGTCTCATGTTCCTATATATATATATAATATAAATTTCTTCTTTTAAATTTACAAATAAAAAACTAAAAACTAAAAATCAAAGAAACAATGGGAACATTTACAAATCTATAAATTGATAATGAATTACCTCATTGTGGCCAGAGTCTGCTCCCTTTTCTCTCTTCCCTCTATTGCTTGACATTTTGAGGTGACCTAGGGCAAATTATTTTCATTCAATCTGTGGAGGCAAATGAAGTACACACTGCCAGGTATGAAAGTTTTTGTCCATTTTTTCTGTATTCCTCAAGGTTTTTGACCTTTACTTTATAGAGCAAATCATGAAGTTCTTTTCCTATGAATCAATTGGTGCCTTGGGAGGGAATCTATAGTTCCCAGCCTAATTTTAGTTTGCTCACCCTCATCTCAAAATCCCTATCTCCTCGTATTGTCTAGACCAACCTCTATTTTAGTTTGCTCACCCTCGTCTCAAAAGCCCTAATTTTAGTTTGCTCACAATCAACTTGTCTTAAAGAACTCGACTACTTTTTTAGGAAGGATTAATGGTAATGATAAGCAGACCTAGGCATTGGGGTTTGAAAAATGCGTTCACTTCTCTCAGATGCAGGGGAAATAATGCAATTTCTACAATTTTACCCTCCTCCTTTGCAACCACATGAGACTTGAACGATTCGCCTGTAAACAAAACAATATTCACAACCCTTTCTTCATAATCCTCTCCATTTAATCGAAACAAAAATATATTTGGGAACAAAAAAATTTTATTGTAATTGTAACCTTACATATGGTGTCACAAACTAAATCAAATTTCTCATCAACTTGTTTGTTTTTCCCTTTTTTCTCCTCTCTTCACGTGGCATTTTTCTACTTTTTTCTCCTCTAATTCACGCAGTGTCTTTCTCTTGTAATTATCAAATTTCTCATTTAGACATGAAGTATTTATTTTTTGTTTTTTATTTAATGGAGAAACCCAAATAAAGGCGAACACAACAAACCCAAACGCTCGATCTACAAACAAAAAATGATAACCAAAAAACAATAAAGTTTTTTTTTTTTGGGGTATGCGCAGGCAAGAATTTTTTAAATTTTTTTAATCCAGTAATCGGTGCTATAGTCAGAGTAGTTATCACTGAATTTAGCGTTGAATTTTAGGCTTAAATGTAATCTTTTTGGGGCACAAAAGGTGGCACAAAGTGCACCTAATTTAGTGCCAATCAGTGCAAAATGATGTATTTTGATTGGAAGTTGATAAAATAGTAACCTCACCAAATTTGGGTTGTCCTTATAATAATTAACTATATCTTGTTTCCATGATAGCATTTTGACTTCATGCTTCTCATATAATTAGCTCAATAATGACTCACTCTTTCATGATCTTACACAAATGGTTGGTGGCAATCCTTATGCAAGTGACATGGCTTTGGAAAAACCAAACAACTCTTCTCTTACTATCATGATGACATGATATTGGGACTATAGAACCAGCTTTGTTGGCAAGAGACACTACTAGGAATCATAAGTGTTGTCATTGATGGAAACTAAGTCTCTACTACACATCTGCATTGCATAATTTGCCCATACCAGAAATTAGATTGAAGATTTGTCTAAGTCTGGGAAGTCAAGAATAGAGTATGTGACAGGGTTCGGTATCTTGATCCAGATCTCTCTGATGGTAGATCATAGTTTTCTATGGATATGAGGGAGTCATAAGCATTATCAGGATAATCTAAATCCAGATTTTTTGCCCTAGTGATGAAGGATTCAATAGTTATTAGCATCTGAGTATTAGGTTAATAGTTTGACAAAGCAGATAGAAGAACATGCCGACCTTGCATTTGATCTTGGTTCCATGTGTATGGAAGTTGTTGGTTGGACAAGTTGTGATGATTAGTGATAGTAGCCGACCTGATTAATGATTTGTGAAGTGCAAGTTTTGGTCCACGTTACAATTGTACATGAATTTAGCCGACTGAGCAAAATTTTCAATAAAATTCTAAGTGTTCTTGAAGCCAACTAAAAAGTGGTTGAAGATCAAGATGTAGATATATATAGCTGATGGATTTGAATGATTTTGGCATGGGAGTGATGTGAATATGGACTAAGTGTGAAAAGGGTAGAGATCTAAGGTTCAAATGTTAGCAGAACAGTAAACAAGGTAGAGTAAGGATGAAGTGTATCAAGTCAGTATTTTGTGCTTAACTGGAACTAAACCTTTGCATTGGTAGATGCTATTTATCAGTTCAAATTCATTATAATTGTCTTTCTGTAGGTAGTGAGCCTGAATGCATGTGCATTCTCCATTGTAATACTTTTAACAGAGTATAATCTTTGTGGGTTAACCCTCACCATGGTTTTTCCCTTAACTGGGTTTCCACGTCAAAATCTTGGTATCAAATGTGTTATTTCTATTTCTACTCATGTGTTGTTGATTCTTTCTTTTCATGATAACATTAATGAAGTAATAAAATGGAATTAATAGTTGCAAGTTTTAAATTTTTAAGACAACTGATTCACCCCGCCTCTCAGTTGTCACCTCTAATTCCAACAATTGGTATCAGAGCGAGGTTCCTTTGAGAAGCCTAGCAGCTTAAGGAAAGATCTTGGAAGGAGTTTTAATGGGTTCACTCAAAGATCAACTTCAGTTGGCCCTAGAAGATCTTGTTCAGTCTAAAGCAGAAATTAGTAATCTGAGAGGTGAACTTAAAGATGTTGATGATACCATTGAAATGTTAAAAGATAAATTAAAGAAATCTATGGAAAGGAAAAAGGAGCTACTTCTGTAGTTACCTAGTTTAACTGAAGAAAATGGCATGAATGAAGATTTGGAAGAAAAGACAAAGGAATGTGAGAAGCTGTCAAAAGAAGTTGCTATTCTAAAAATTGAGATGGAATCTGGGGTAATGAGGCTAACCAAAGAAATTGACCAAAGGAAGAAGACTTGAATCAAACTCTAAAAGAAAGAATTGATGAATGCTATAGATTAGACAGTATAGCTGGCTATCTAAAGTCTAATCTACAAGAAAGCAGAGACAATGAAAGAGATCTTGAAAGACAAATTTTCATTCTCATACATGACCTAGAAGTTACAAATGAATACAAGGAGAAGTTCAAGATAAGTTCAGTTAAACTTGAAGCAATACTTGAGGGTCAGAAAAAGGCTGATGACAAGCATGGTCTTGGATATGAGAAAAGTGAAAGCTCCAGATCTGGACAAAGAAACTCTCAACCAAGGAATGAGAGAAACAGACCTAGAAGACCTCTGGTAAGATAGCCTAATGCTCAAAGGTATCCATCTTTCAATGGAAATTGTTTCAAGTGCAATAAATTTGGCCATAGAGCCACTCAATGTAAAAGTAGAGTAAATCAAAATAATCCATTCTTCTCTAGACAATGCTTCAATTGCAAGAGGTATGGTCATAAATCTAATGAATGCAGAAGTATGATAATGAATAACTCATCAAATAGGGGAAATGGGAATTCTTTCAATGGAAAATGCTTTGCATGCAATAGATTTGGACATATGGCCATTTAGTGCAGATCAAGAGGAAATCAATCAAATGGGCAAAGAAATGTTGTGTGCTTCGATTGTAACTGATTCAGTCATTTTGCAAGATTCTGTAGAAGTAGGATTAATGAAAGAAGGGGTCCAATAAATAGAAAACTAGATGAGCAGGGACAAGACAAAGGCAAAAGAAAAATTGATGAGAATGGGATCTAGAATGAAATGAGCAAGACATGGGTCAAGAAAACAATTGTGAACCATAGTAATGGGTCTACACTAGAATCTGATGCTGATGATTCCCCTGGGAATTGAATTAGGAGCTCTAGGTCAGGGGGAGCTACATTGAAAATTAAATTTCCCCTACCAGTAAGTGGGTATCTAGATATGGCACAATGAGAGAAGATATCTTAAATTGTTTCAGAAACTTTGGAAGGATTTCTGGAAGAAAAGTTGTTGACATGGAAATTTGCAGAGTGATTCTTGAAGAACTATTAAAAAATAGAGTAACCGGATGGAGTTAGGGCAATGCATTTATTACAATGACAAATTAGGTTTTGCAGAGGATAAAAGGTCACTTAGTCATGCATTTGAATCACTTTGCATTCGAAGGAAACAAGAAGAAGTGCATCTGAGCTGCAAATCTAAAAATTGAAGCACAGAGAGTGAATTCAACTAGCAATTGATCAACTCTAACCCCACAGAAGAAAAAGGTACTTCTCTGTAAAGTCTTAAATCTGAAATCTATTGAGATGGCTACACCTCTAGTTTTTGATATAATTGAAAGGCCTCGACCAATATTTAAGAAGCATCCATACAAATTAGTTGAAGTTGAACTATTAGGTGCATTTTCTAGAGTTCCATATGGCATACTGCATGTTGAGGATATTAGGGCATACATCCACTGTAACATAGATGAATTTGGAAACCTAAAACTCTTGGCTTTGCTTAGCAACTACTTAAGGAATGATAGCTATAAATTGAAACTGGAATACAAAGCCCTAGAAAGCAAACATTTTCTGCAAGTCATTAGGTTTCTGATATTTGATGATAATGAATGGGTTCAATATATCTTGAGCCAAATACATGATGAGTTCATATGGCTATTGAAACCATTTAAGATTACAAAGGATGTTATCAAGATTGTAACTGGGTTAAATTCATCCAGTGAATTACCCATGCTGAAAGCTGTGAAAAACTAGACAATGACTGATGCTACCAGTGCCAAGTTTGACAAAAGGGCAATGACCATCAATGATATCATAGAACTGGATGTTAAATTTGCCTCCATGGTGATTAGGTACAAGATTTACCACTCCAGCAAGGAAAATTCTGTCTCCAGAACTGCAATATAAGCAGCCTATCAAATGTTAAAGGAGAATGTTGATTATGATCTTTGTGAACTACTACAAAATTAGTTGATTAAGAATCTAAGAAAAATAAAGAAAGATAAGAAAAATACCTTCAAGTATGGTTCCTTGATTATATGTTTGTTCTTCTATTTTATGAATGAAGTGCCTAGAATTCAAGGTGTGCAATGGACAAATGACAGGCCAATTGCATGGCAAATAAGAGATCATCTACTCAACATTGGTGATTCCCAAACTTAGAAAATAATCATTTGGGGTTACTTCAAAAATGTTCATAGTATGATGCATGCAAGAGAGAGAATCCCTAAGTCAGTTGTGGAGAAATATGAGAATGAAATATGCTTTATGGTTGACACTGATCAGTGCCTAACGGAGGCTATGGAACCCAGAACCATATGGATTATGCCAATGGGATATGAGGTTGATGAGAAAATTTTGGAAATGTATGCTCAACATCTCCTGAGAAAATCAAAAGACACATCTATGGAAAGGTTTGGAACATACAAGGAGCTAAGTCTAAAATTGCATGTGGAGCTCAGATAGCCAGAGACCAAAAGGAAAGTGCAGAGGCAAGTTGAAAGGTATGTTGAGAGCATTGGCCTAACCAAGGAGGCGATGAAGCAAAACAAAGATAGAATTGAAAAGGCTGAAAAAGAAAAACAGGACAAGAAACAAGAAGATGGTCCAGTGGAACCATCCTCCACTTCAAAGACTACTAGAAGCTCTGTTGCTACTTCTATTCCCCCTAAACCTCCAAAACCATAAGATAGACCATCCTGTGAAGCAAGTAAGAGAAAGAAAACAAAGGCCACAAGAACGTATGTGGGCACAAAAGATGATGAAGAGACAAAGACAGATGAAGAAGTTAAAGAGATGAGATTCAAGAAGGCCAAGACTTCAAAGACCTCTGAGAACCAACCCTCCGGAAGAAAAAAGGGAAGTAAAAGGAAAGAGACTAGTAAGGTTGCTATGACTATTGATCAAATTGTAAAATCAATTATTGTTCATGGGAATCTAAAGCTTAACAGAATATATTATGATAGTTTTGATGAGGCAAATAAGAAAATCTTGGAGGATGCCACCATCCTGTACTTGAATAAATTCAATAGAGCTCTACTAGAAATTCTGCAAGAAATTCCTAAAAGTTTAAGGAAAATACTAGAAATGAGGAAGGAAGCCACCAAGGACAAAGACATAGAACTTAGAAAATATGTTCTCTCCACCCTGTGTCCAGTAATGACCAGAAGAGAAGCTGATAAAATCATCAAGGAAGTTAAGGAGAAATTTAGAAATCTGGATGAACAAGTTAATGCTTGGTGAAACTGAGGAAGTTGTAAAGGAAATAGAAGAAATTTTGAGAAAAGACCTTGACAAAGATAAATACTATATTGTTTCAGAGGAACAAGTTGAGGAAGTCAATCCTTCAGTTCCAGAACAATAAGCTCCAGAAGAAGAGATTGAAATAGGAAATGATAGGATGATACTCAGCATTAACATAAGGAGTATTCAGAATGCTCTAAATGATGGAAGTGATATGTACAAATTCTATCTATCATGGCCCAAAGTTAGTGAGGATATTGAGAAGAAGATAAAGGAGCAAGAACGGAAATTATCAAATCTTTCTCAAATTTTTTATCCTCTAACAGTTTCGCCTATAAGTTAGGAATGTCAAGTAATTAGCTTGACAAATGAGATAAACAAGCTTGTTAAAGAAAAAGGTAACATTATGAAGAGAATGTGTGAGCTCTGGGAAATTATTGCCCCCAAGTTAAAAACCACGTTTAATGCCTTATCAGAAGCTCAAACTGCACTTCAGATAGGTAATCCTCTAGATCTAACAAAGGTAGAAGCATATGCATTTTTGTTGAGTGGACACATCTCAATTTTGGATGGAATAAAGGGAACTTGGGCCTCTGAACTTGTGCAATTGAAAAATAGTTTTGCAGACATTCTCAAGTTCATGTGAATAGAACTTAATGATTAGTTGTACATATGTGGCACTACATAGAATTTTTTGGAGAATTTTGGCTTGTGGACCCCACCCTTTGCCATTGATGTCAAAGGGAGAGTGAAGATCAGTGAAAAATTAGGAATCCAGCAAAGGGGGAGCACCGGAAAGAGCTGTGAACAACAATATGGAGCACAAGCAAAGGGGGAGTTATTATGACACTTAATCATTTTTCACTAAGTGTTGCCATCAATGCCAAAGGGGCAGATTGTTGGCAAGAGACACTGCTAGGCATGATAAGTGTTGTCATTGATGGCAACTAAATCTCTACTACACATCTGCATTGCATAATTTGCCCATACCGGAAATCAGATTGAAGATTTGTCTAAGTCTAGGAAGTTAAGAACAGAGTGTGTGACAGGGTCCGGTATCTTGGTCTGGATCTCTCCGATGGTAGATCATAGTTTGTTGCAGATCTGAGGGAGTCATAAGCATTGTCAGGATAATCTAAATCTAGAGTTTTTGCCTCTGGTGATGAAGGATTCAATAGTTATTAGCATCTGAGTATCGGGCTAACAGTTTGACAGAGTAGACAGAAGAAGAACAGGCTGACCTTGCATTTGATCTTGGTTCTGGATGTATGGAAGTTGTTGGTTGGACAAGTTGTGATTATCAGTGATAGTAGCCAACCTGATTAATGATTTGTGAAGTTGAATTTTTGGTCCATGTTACAAGTGTACATGAATTTAGCTGACTGAGCAGAATTTTCAATAAAGTTATAAGTGTTCTTGAAGACGAATGAAAAGTGGTTGAAGATCAGGATGCGGATATATATAGCCGATGGATTTGAATGATTTTGGCATGGGAGTGATGTGAATATGGACTAAGTGTGAAAAGGGCAGAGATCTAAGGTTCGAATGTTAGCAGAACAGTAAACAAGGTAGAGTAAGGATGAAGTGTATCAAGTCAGTATTCTGTGCTTAACCAGAACTGAACCTTTGCATTGGTAGATGCTATTTATCAGTTCAAATTCATTATAATCTTCTTTCTATAGGTAGTGAGCCTTCTTTTGAGTAGTGAGCTTTGGGCAGTGAGCCCGAATGCATGTGCATTCTCCATTGTAATACTTTTAAGAGAGTATAATCTTTATGGGTTAACCCCCACCATGGTTTTTCCCTTAACCGGGTTTCCATGTCAAAATCTTGGTGTCAAGTGTGTTATTTCTATTTCTTCTCATGTGTTGTTGATTCTTTCTTTTCATGATAACATTAATGAAGTAATAAAGTGGAATTAACAATTGCAAGTTGTAAATTTTTAAGACAACCGATTCACCCCCCTCTCAATTGTCACCTCTAGTTCCAACAAGCTTATGGAGTGTACTTATGGTATTGTGATTTTCATTTCTATGTTCTCATTAACCTATTTTAGGTTGAAGCATGGTATCTAACCTACTAGCTATTATGACAGTCATACAATGACTGGACAATCCTCTCCACTTTGACTATGACAGTCCTATGCATGGTGTTTTCTTCATGACAGTCCCCAATTATGTGAATTATTGATAGTAGCTAGTTCAAATGGAGTTTTGGATGGTGTAGTAAGTTGTCCCTATGGATCATGATAGTGCATGCCTTGGTTATGTCCTTGTGACATTACTCTCTAGATATCTCCTCTTTAAAGTGACAAGGTTTCAAGAACATGACAACTTAGGTAAGGTATCAACTTGTCTCTAACCTATGGATTGTCATTTTTCAAGAATTGATCTCATTGAAATGCAAAGACAACATGTCATAGATTAGATGAAAATATCAAGGAGATGCATGTTATAGAGTATAAAACTCAAAAATCAAAGGTCCTTTTGGGCCTTTTTCGAACAATATGAACAAAATTCAAACTTTAAACATGTAGCACAGGTACCATATCACTCATCCGCATACATCACACATGTGGGACCACTAAGAAGGGAGGTAGGTGCTTAATATGAGAAATTACAATTGCACATAATGTTTAAGTTCACTTCAACAGATATTTGGGGTTATGATAGCTAATGGAGGGTTTTCTTTGCAAAGGAAACCATTAATTTTGGAGTGGAAGGTAATGGTGAAATATAACATAAAGTCCCTATAATTAAAGAATATCCAATGGCTACGATTAACCTAACAAAGATCTAATGACGTCATTTCAAAATTAAGATCCAAATTATCCTTCCCTCCATCAAGAATTTAAAATTCTGGTGCCAAAGACTCTTTGACACTATTTTGAGGGTTCTATGATAGTTTTGAGGGTTTTATGGCCACTTGGAGAGATATAGATTACCTTAAAATGACCCATAAAAGAAAAATGAGAGTCAAATATGAAATAAATGTATTTTTTATGTGAATTTGTAGTCATCTTGTAATCATAAGATTTGAGCTCTAGTTGTCAAGATTATGTGTGTAAACTTTTTCTGAAGAGCAAAATGTTGCAATGTCCTATTTTGTTTTTCATAGTGCATCTTAATGAAAAGTGAGTGTATTAACAAGATAAATTCAAGAATATTCTCTTGGTGCACAATTGTTATGTGACTATTGTCATTGTTGTGTATTATAGTATCCAGAGGAGGCCATGGAGAGAGGACGTGGACAGCGTAGAACTAATAAATCGCAGAGAGGAAAGTGGGTGGAAATAGATATGACAATGGAATCTGCAGATACAATAGAGGTAAGAAGAGAAAGCAACCTCAACCAAAGGAGGAAGGTGTTTATGAATTCACAAATGCTACAACATAGAGGAGATAAAATCATTTTTCTGTCCACAAGGCCTCTGAGGTCAAACTTATTGGTTGAAAATGCACAGAAATGGAGATTAAATGTGATTCTATGATCGAGGGAAAAGTTTGAAAATTAGGATGGCCAAAACATGATATCAATATGTCAAATATATGACTAAAGTGAGGTTTTGTGTTGGATAGCATATTCGTTGAAATGATATAATTGGTGTACTAAACATTATTTACTATGTTGTGTATTATAGGGGCCAGACGAGGCCATGGAAACAGATCGTGTCATATCAAAAGAGGACACGATGGATGAAGTGGGAAATTAGGTACTCAAATCCAATTTCTGTAGTGGTGCAGGACCACCTAACACCAAGTGGCCTCTGTGAGGCATTTAAATTCATGTTTGTTTAGAAAATCAAGTTTTGTGTTGTAATAAGGTCTATTTGACTAGTGCATGTCATTTCTGTTTGTATCTAGGTTCTTCAAGACCTAGAACCAATGTTTGTAAGTCCCAAGTAAGTAGGTTGCATTTGTCAAATTGTTAGTGGTAAGACGGTTGGTCTCCCAACCACTTGAAATCGGTTGGTTTTCTCCCAGCCGCTTGGAATCAATTAGTTTTGCTCCCAGTTGTTTGGAATGAGTTGGTCTTCCTTGGGGTAAGCTTATAAACCCCAGGGAAATGAACCAACTCAGAGATAATATTGTAATCAGATCAAAGATGAGATTGAATGTAATTGTGCGAATGTAATTGTGCATTGTGTTAAGGAGAAATGGAACTATTATGTGTCGTCAATTTGTTTTCCATTCTCTGTAATTACAAATTGCATAGCTGTAGATCTCTTTTCCTTTCTGTACTTCCATTGTTGCAAAATGTTGATGTGAAGCATTCCACTGGTGAGATTTCTATCGAAATTAGTGGAATGGCTTCGTTGTACAATATTCATTTTGTTTCCTGTTTTGTTTCATTGTTCGGTGGTGCAGATGTTCCAGATTGAGGATTGTGTGCAGTAGATGGCCTAGCATCTCCATGTACTAGGGTTTGGATTGGAGGAGTTGGAGTTGTTATCGGTGAGACAGAGGCCATAGAAAAAGTATTCCTCGCTCAAAGCGACGAGGATAGTCTGGCCGAAGGAAGCTTCAAGCTGTTGAACAGAAGTCGTGACCTAAGATTCAGATCGGAGTGACAAGGGACAATTTTCACCGATGAAGATCCATCGGGAGGAATTAGTGTATCGACGACTCCGAAGTAAGTCCGACCGATAACCCAAGTCCTACCGATGAGTGGTTGGTCTAACGGCACATCGGCCAGAAGTTATGCATGCTTGCCAACGCGTAGGGTCTCACCGAAGATAACACATATCAGCATATCAGGAGAACAAACAAGGAATTTGCCAATGATCTAGGTCTTGCCGACGAGTGTGGTTTGAAGGTATATTGAGAATGTATGTTGAGAAAGCATGTGGGGAATGTATATTGAGAATGTATCTTTCATCAGATACAAATGGTGACCAGTCGTAACGGTGAATCAAAGGTATAGAAACTTTAGTCCACTGGAAATAGCAAGTCACACCGAGCATATACTAAGTTGGTGTATCGACGTATCAGCAATAGGTTGTAAGTGTTCACCGATGGTAAAGGTCACAGCGATGAGAGTTTGGCGACGGTTGAATTGACTGTCAACCCGAGCGAAGAGGGAGTCCTACCAATCGAGGCTCCTCATTACTTAGGAAGTAATGATCTGATGGCATTTTGTGATACGTCCATCTTTTTTCACAGTATTATTGAAATTTATAATGTATTATCCAATCTTGACATAAATAATGCATGTTGTTGATTATTTTAGATGGATATTGGAGCAAATGTAGAGCCTGAGCGTTCAACTAGAAAACAAAAAATGTATGTACGTGGACGTGGACCAAAAACTGTTAAATCACGTAGACAACAGTGGGTAGAAGAGGATATGACAATGGATCCTGCAGACACAACAAATGATTGCACTAAACAAGAGGATGGTGAGGACTATAGTACATGGGATGAATACTTTGAGAAAATTGTTGTTTATGGATGTTGTGTATGTCGTGGAAAGAAACAATTCAAACGAGCGATTGTATAAATACATTACATATATGATGATCTTCCAGTCAGTAGTATGCCTCCTATAATCAATTCAAATCCAATAGGAATTGTGGTAAGGAATTTTCCAAATTTATATAAATAACATGTATACTTCGTTTAAACATTTTTTTATATTATTTAAATAACTAATTTTTTTCTTAATGGATACTTGCAGGATAAAGTTCTTGGTTTAAATTTTCTTGGATCACTAAATTCCAGCCTAGAGGGCAATGATCATTTATCAGATGATACATCTAACAAAAATATGTGCCAATATACCAGATCAGAAGATGAGGAATTGATGAAAACAAGCAACAGAACAAGAACCGGTTTAAAGATGCATAATTTGCTTAAAGACAAGGGGAAGGTGGACTACATACCCTATGAGAATGAATGTGATGGAGATGATGGCTTTCCCCTGAGTTTGAGATCAATTTACAAAGAGACATTTGATCGTCAACTATATTGCACTTGGCCTAATGATCAACAACTACCTAGAGTGTACGAGGTGTTTCAATTTTGGGGATACAGCTACATGATACGACCCTCCAATATTCATGGAGCAAATCTGGACCTCTTTATTGTCCAAAATGTACATGTGGGATCTAAACATAGAAACAATTCAGAACAAACCATTAGGATATTAATGTCATATTATGGTCCATCATATTACAGTGTTGAATGGAGAAGGCTAGCAAAATATAAGCCTAGCATGTCAGCATATGGTCTAAATTTGAATATGTATACACATCATCTCCAATTGGAAAGTGGAAAATAAATGAATAGAGGCCATCTTATGTATATAGATGGACGTGCATACACACAAAAATATTGCAGGATTTATAAATAGTAGTAAGAGAAGGGATCCTACTGTAAGATCGAATTGTCAACTTGTTGAGGTTATAAATGATAAAGATGGAGATATGGAAAGAGAGGTTGATAGATTTATAATGGTTGAGGCTATTATGGACCTTACCATTGGGGATGAGTTATTGATTGATTACCCCTTCTTAAAACGCACTCCTATGTGAAAGAAGAGGGAAGAACAAGGTCTCCCTAAGGATGTTCTTAAGGGAAGAAAACCAAAGAATAATAAATGAGTCTGGACTAATGTTTTATAAACAATGTTGTCAAAATTGTGTTTTATTTAAATTATTGTATACAAAAGGTAGTCTATAAAATAATGTTCCATTATTCAATTGATGTATATATGTTCATAAAATTTATATTTTTATTTTTTAAGCCATATTTGATTATATTTCTTGAAATTGATACATTTATGATTTATCCAATTGTTGCCAAACATTAAATAATGCTTGCGCTTGTTGATAGGTAGAAGATGTTGATGAAACATATACTAATACCCAAGATCCAACTAGGTTATTAAGATTTGGATGAGATGATCCAAACCATCCTTTAAACAATACCAGGGTGAAAAGAGCATTATTGAAGAGAATACTACCATCTGAGAAATTTGAAGAGTTGATGAGATCCACATACACTGATGACATGCCACCTAGGCTTAATGATGATGATCATGATAGTGAAAATGCAGTGCATGAAGAAGGATTGAATGAAATGCTTACATATTTCTTTGGGGATGAAAACAATGATGAAAATAATGATCATATGGTTGACAGTAACAATGATAGCAGGGGTAATTACCACCAATGTAATGTTGATGATAACAACCTGAAAGACTCGATCAAGCAAGCAACAAAGACACCCATGTTCAAATCAGGTGCAAGTAGAACCTCAATACTGGCATGCACATTAATATTATTAGACATCAAGTCACTATTTGGTTGGTCAGACAAAGGATTCACTACCCTACTGAAGTGAGTTGAAATCTATCTCTTACTTTGCAATTGTCAATTGGTGTACATAATTCGTAAACATTCATCAACTTCATTTATATTTCTTTAAGGGGATTTGAAAACCATATATTGTATATAAATAGTCCTAGTATAGATTGGCATATCAAACATGTTCATCATAAGTCAAACATTCAATTGATTTAATCTCTGGCAATCTTACAAGGCACTAAAAACTAAAATATTGCCATCAACTTGCAGAGAGGCACGTCTCTTGTTGGTTGAGTTGGGGATTGAATATAAGAAAATTCATTCATGTAAAAATGATTTCATTTTATACAAAGATGAATATTAAAACAAGGTAGAATGCCATATATACAAAGAGAAGAGATATCATAAAGATGTACAAGGTCCTACAGTTCGAAAGAAGGTTTTACGTCACATGCCAATTATACCTAGACTTCAACAAATGTTTTGTTGCAAGTCACTTGCACAATTGATAGACTGGCATGCAAAGAACAAGAGTAAAGATGGATTCATGCTAATTCTGGCTGACTCCAAAGCAATGAAATACATAGAGGAAAAATGGCCAAAAAAATTCAAAGATGAACCCCGTAGTATTAGGTTTGGTCTTGCAATTGATGGAGTGTGCCCATTCTCTTTCCTGAGATCAAATTATAGTGTTTGGCCAGTCGAATTGATAGTATATAATATTCCCCCATGGATGAGTGTTAGAAAGGAGCACCTTATGCTAACTCTCATTGTTCCAGGAAAACATCAAGTTAAAAACATGGATGTTTATCTTGCACCTTTTATTGATGAGATGCAACTACTATGGAAAGGCATAAGAATGTATGACATATCACATCCCCCATCAAATAGGTCCTTCATGTTGTACGGTGTGTTATGTTGGACTATTCATGATTTCCCAGGACTTGGTGTTTGTTTTGGTAAGATAAAATATTTACGTATTTACACTCATAATTTATTTTCATCCCAACTTTCATTCTTAGTTTTATACTATTTTTTTGATGTTATTAACATTACTTATTGAATTGCAGGGCTTCAAACAAAGGTGATATTTGCATGTCCAAGATGTGTAGAACAATTTCAAGAGCAGTATTCTAAAGATCTACATAAATTTATTTACGCAAACAACGGGGTTTTTCTACCACTAGATCATAAGTTTAGAAATCGCTTGAAGAATCAATTTGATGGAAAAGTTGAAAATAGAGGCCCACCCATGATTATGGGTCCAGGTGATTGGCTTAAGAAGTATGAAGATAATGAATTGAAAGGTTGGGAGGATTTTTTTGATCGAGGTGATTCAATTGAAGAACCAAAACAAGTTGTAGTTAATATGCCAGAAGGAATGAAAAGGAAATCCATATTTTATGAGCTCCCTTACTGGAAGGATCTATTAATATCTCACCTATTAGATCCTATGAATGTCTTCAAAAATGTCCTGGATTCTATATTTCAACATATATCAGGAAAATAGAAGGACACCTTGTCTTCGAGAAGAGATATTGATCTTTTGCGTACCAAAATTGATAGAAATTATTTGTGGCCAAATAGGGAAAATGAAACATATGTAGAAGCTCCATGGATTTTGAAAAAAAAAAGAGCTAGACCAACTAAAAAATGTCATCCGTTCAATAAGGATGCCTACTAGCTATGGGTCATCATTGGCTAAAGCTTTTATAGTTGATGGACATATCACAAGATTTAAAACACATGATTTTCATAATTTTATGAAGGTATTATATCTCATCATTTAACATTTATTGGTAACATTGATTAAGTACTAAATATATTTTGATATTTTGTTGTGTGAGAAAAAATTACTAATGACCTTTTCATAAATGTGTTTGATAGCATATCATGCCATTAGCAATTAGGGGGGATTCATGTCTTACAGTTGACTTAAGGAATACCATAAGTCGATTGTCAGCATTTACAAGGTATGTGGTTATATGAAATGTTCATGTGTGAGAGACATAGAGATATTATATTGCATTTTAATTTTTGACTAAAGGTTCATACTAATTTACTTTTCTTATATTAGGTGGGTGACCTCCAAGGAGATCTACGAATGTGAAGTGCCAAAATGGAAGAAGGAAATTGCAGAAATTGTATGTGTATATGAGAAGGAGCTCCCTACAAGTTTCATGGACCTACAAGTCCATTTACTTATACACCTAGTCAATGACATTGAATTGGCGAATGCCATATCAACTAGGTGGATGTTTTTCTTTGAGAGGTATATGAAAACTCTAAAAAGATATGTCTAACAAAAGGCACATCCAGAGGGTTGCATGGGTAAAGCGTATGTATTGAATGAATCATTTTTCTTCCTGTGTGAATTCCTTGGTAAGGATTTTGAAGATGGGCCATGCTTCTGGGATGAAGAACGAGCATCAGATATTATTGATGGAGAAAAACCACAATCTAATGGTGTTCAAGTAGAAATTAGTAAGTAAATTCATGATCAGTGTGGTTTTTTTCCTTGCAATCATTAATTTACTCTATAATTTATTTATCAAATTAACAGTATGACATTTGGAGTTTGAAATAAACATGTTGACATGTAATAGGTGTAGACGAAAGTGCTATACTCAACAAGTTCATTATGTACCACATGGACTTTATGAACAAATGGATTGATCTATATGATAAAAAGAGAGAAGTGTTAGAAGCAAGGAGACAATTTAAGAGATCGAACCCAAGGAATACTCCACTTCCCACTGATCTACTTGGGGAACAGGGAAAAGATTGCATGCACTAGAATGGGTTACTGAACAAATTCAAAATCAAATAGAAGATGCAGGTATAGATTCAAACATAACAGAAGATGAAATCAACATGTCTAGAGGAAGTGAAAGAAATGTACAGTTGGAATTTTACAAAATGTTGTTTCCTTACAGTTTTGACACTATTAACTATTTTAATATTCGTCATTATATTTATTTTCATTGAAATAAATGGTCTTTCACAGGTGAGGAAATATCCAGCAATGTGGGCATACGGTCCACATTATCGTGTAGAAAGTGTAGATGTAAAGATACGATCCTTCGATTGTGGCATCATGGTTGACTTCAAGCAATCTAGTCGATCAAGCTTAAAAGATAAGAATATAATTGAAGGGAATCTACAATATGTTGGGAAAATACAAGAAATTATTGAGTTGGATTACTGCTCTTTTAAATGTTGTATTTTTAAGTGTAGATGGTATGAAGCATTTGAGAGGACATGAAGACATGATACCCATAGTGGATTGTTTTCTATAGATTTGTCATGTTTCCTACCAGAGGATAAGGAGCCTTATGTTCTACCAATTCATTGTGAGCAAGTATTTCTTTAACTCAAACAAGAAGCGGTAGTGATCATTAATCTATTAACTCATAGTTTATTGTGAATATATACATGTGTTTATTAATCAATGAAATTGTTATACTATACGTCTAATATATGTATGTCGTTCATGTGCAGGTATTTTTCTATGAAGATATTTTGGACCCGAAATGGATATTTGTCATACATTATGATCCAAGATTAAGGCATGTATTTGACGATGCATTAGTGGATACTGAGCAAAACAATGATGGCTAATAAAATGAGAGAGAGGGATTAGATAACATCGAATAAATTGACATCCATGATGATGTTGAAGATGGTTATATTCAAGCACAAGAAGACAACAATCCAGAGTTGGATGATGTAATGGAAGACAACAATATGGATGGTATACAAAATGATGATCCAAATACATTTGGTAACAATATAGATGGTCTACAGTCAGATTTCAATGATCATGAAGATGATGCAGGTCAAGATGAGGATGATGATAATATTAAATACTTGAAAGAACATATGAACATTGATAATGATACACTGGATGACATTGTAGCAGACAATAATTTTAGTGACCAATACTTCTAAATTTTTAGAATTATTTGCAATCCATGTCTAAAAAAGGATGATTAAATTGTTGGCAATAATGTTAATTAAATGGATTGTTCAGTTGTTGACAAATTATCTATTACAATATCATTAAATTGTTCAATCTTTGGTATGAATTGTTGGCAATAATGTTAATTAAATGGATTGATTGATGTTCTTCATAACTTGTTAATGGATAATCCTTATGTGATGGAAGTATTAAGTGATATAGGTCAAAGGATAAGCTCATCAAGTTCCTTAAATAGTGGGCATTACCTTGTTTCACCAATGACAATTTACTTTCAAGTTTGCTGGTGACTTCAGAACAGATTAAGGAGCTTATGTAATTTTGCCGGTTAAATCATCCACTTCACTTAACCCAATCTGGCCTATGATTTGGATTAATGTTTTCTATAAATATTTAAACCTTGCTCCTAAAATAGAAAAACAAATTTTGATATTGAAAATATATACAAGGGAATGATTTTCAAAAGAGAAACACTGGTGCCTGCCACATGAGGAGTTTGTTTATCTTTAATTATTTTTCATATATATCCTTAATTGTATCTATGCCATGTTATCTTATGATAAGTACTTGAGTAAGACCATCAATGAAAAATGAATTGGACATATTATCATCTATATTAGCTAATTGATTGCACATATATTTCAATTTATCAACGATCTCATGTTTCAATTCATTTTCAACACTTTTAATAAAGACATCATGATCATAATATTATTTTTCATCATTAGAATGTAACATGTGATCATCATAGTGATGCAAGAGCATCCCTGGTTCAAGAGTAATCTTGCATCAACCAAAAACATTTGCATTTCAGTTTGTTTGCATTTTAGTTCTTTCATTTTCTAGTTCAGTTCAGGCAGTTCAGTCAGTAGCAATTTCCATCTTGTGGTCCAGTTTTGGCATTTCACATCTTGTGGATCTGGACTTAACATCTACATTCATTCATCTACATCATAGCAAGAATTTATAGCATTTGGATCAGTCACCAGAAATATATCGCTATCAAAAGTTGAGTGTTTCTCAAAGCAGAGCATTCTAATAGTTCCTAATAACCAACTGAAGGAGAAGGCTTGTGGATCATTCCTTGACTTGTAGATCTTAATGACACATCAGTCAATGTTCTTTGGTTCATGGCCAACCTTCCCTAAGGGTCCGCACATTGTTCCATTCATTTGAGGAAGTGTTCTATGCATTTAGGTCTGACCTATCTATGAACAGCTTACACTGGAGTTTGTGACCTTCCTTGGCCAATGCAGAGGAATCTATTGGTCTGGAAATGATATATAAAGATGTAATAGATCCTTAGGAAAGTAGTAAGGAAGTTAACAAGTGATTCATATTCGATAGTTTAGATTTGCGCAGAGAGCTTCAAAGCCTTATCTTGCGCATGTATGTAATCAGGCCTGTGAGCCCTAATTGTAAGCTCGCATGATGTTGGCCAGATTGTATTTGAATTCTTTGATATACTGAATGACTGAATCTGCATTTGTCCATTTCTTTGAGTTGTTTCTGTTGTGTTTACTCTTGCTACATGGTCTGGATAGTTCATTCTATGAACCCTCCTACCGTGACTGCACCAAGTGGTATCAGAGAGAAAGTTTGAATCTTGGAGAGAGAATTGAGTGAAGTTGGCGAAGGAATTCCATAAGATCTTGTTGTGATCAGATCGCCAATCTGAGGCAGGTTACTTATGTGCAACCGATTGCCAATTGAGAGGCAGTTGTCGCTTGTAGCCTGATCGTCGAACCTGAGGCAGTTTGTACTTGATCTTAGGAAGATGCCACTGTGAAGAGTTCCTCCTATTAGTACAATGGCTAATAAAATGGATGAGATGATGGAATTGATGAGAACAATGTGAATTCATTTAGATGTTGTTGAAGAAGATAGGTGAAGAGGATTGACACTAAGACCTAATGTTGAAAGTAATGATGAAGAGTGGTGTAGGAGCACCTAAACCAAGATGGCCTCCATGAGGCATTCAACCTAATGTTTGTTTTGATGTTCATTTTATCTCTAATAAGGTCCTAGTAGACCATCTCCTTGATTTTAATTAGGACTTTGTCCAAAAAATTTATCATCATATTGTTGAGGTAGTCTTCATGATTGTAAGCCTTTGATTAAGGCATATAGGACAGTCATATATCTTAAGTTGTAAGCCTTTGTGGCAAGTGTCAAAGGGTGGTAGGATTGTTAAAGTCTTGATGAGATTGTCAAAGGTGTTGACAAGGCATAAGCAAGACATAAACCATCGGTATCTTTTGTAATTAGTTAAAATGTTAAAATAGGACAGTTGCTGTCCTAAAACAAAGTAGTTTTGGAGAGGAAGTCCAATGGTTATGCAAGTTCCTCAACTTCTTCTAACTACTCTAAAGGGATGTAGAAGGATTTGTTAAGCCATACCAATGATCATTGTACATGGAGGAGAAGTTAGAAGCAATAGAAACATCATTATCTGCTGTCCACTTGTTATTTTCTGAGTTTTCTATGTTTCCTGTAGAAACAATCCATACACCTCTGTAGTACAGCCTTGGAATGAGTTCCAAACTATTGGAAGTTGAAGTGTATTGACTTACCTATCATTCAAAGGTGATTGGAGGCCATGACTTTGCATAGAAAACAATTAGGATATACTTACTTTAGACTAGACTATTTTCTGAATTTTCTATTTTCATAAAAGAGAAGTGTTGCAACAGTCCATACTATTACATTGTACGACACTGTCATGGAAGTTTGGTTGTTTGAAATTGAAGCATGTTGAAGTAGCTGTCAATTAAGATTGGTTTGGGCCCTTGAAATTAGAGATGAAACAATCTATAACCCATTGATTGTGGACTGTCCTTATAAGAATTTTGAATTTTCTAAAAAATTCACTCTTGCTGACCGTACACTAAGAAAGTACAGATTTGTCATCATATTATAATGTCTTGATTGAGTAATATATAGAGTTATCTTGTGTTCAAAGATAGTCTGGTGTCTTGAAATCACATTATAGGGGAGATATAAGGTTTTGTTTTAAAACAGTCCATTTCACACATAAACTAGGATTTTTGGTTGCAATCCATGAGTCCTCTTCCATTCCACTGATGTAAAACCCCATAGATCAGTGGAATGGATTGTTGTAGTGTTGTCTTAATGCAGTTCATTAAGAGTTTTGGCAGAGAAGGTGATTTTCTATTGTTTCATTGAAGAACCTAACAAGACCATGTGTTAGGTGATGCTTAAGAGCACATTGGAGGAACCAAAGGTACATTTTTGGGAACAATAGTTAGTAGAGGTCTAAAACCCACAAATTCCTTTGTTTTAGCATGTATTCTAAGTGTCCAAACCTTTTTTTGAGTTCTGGGCTTGCATTCTTTGGTAGTCTCTTTGTAAATTTGGCCTAATTGGCGCACTCGGTCACTGACAGGGGTTATTGGTTGAGATAGTCCATCCAAAACGACCTACACCAAGTTTGGGATATGTGATAGAATGCCATAATGGGTATCTAATGAGTGTCTAAGATCTGGGTTTGGAGGTCTGAGTCAAAAGTTATTAGGTCTGCTGTCTTTTTGGAGAGCTACGAGCCATTTTGGGTGGTTTGTGAAGGAAGTACCAAACTGAAGTCCAATCTACCTTGGCCAATGGATGGAATGGGTCCCTTGACATCCCAAACCAACATTTCCATGATGATACTAGAGTTCTTTTCTGTTGTTCCCACTTTTGCATAAAGATCTTTGTTTTTGGGCTAATAGGTGTAGTTGAACCTTGACTAGTTTGTCTATCATTTCCTATCCAATTTGCCTCTACATCAAAGAGGAATTTCAATCTACTGAACAAATTGGTGAAACCCTAGAAGGTAATGAAGAATAAGAATCAAATTAGATAAATATGTTGCGAGCTATTTCAAAGATTGGAAAGAGACCTAGAGTTGATGTGCTGAACTATACTGGTAATTTGAATCCTGAAGAATTAATTGACTGGATAAATGACATGGAAGAATACTTTGAATATGAGGAAATTGAAGATCTAGAGAAGGTGAAATTTGCAAAGATAAAGTTGAAAGGACATGCTGCTATATGGTGGAAAGAAGTTCAGTTGGAAAGAAATAGAAGAGGGAAAGAAAAGATTACAAAGTGGCACCAAATAGTGACAAAGTTGAAGAAACAATTTATACTTGTTGACTATGAGTTGGAATTGTTAAAAAAAGTGCAAAACTTGAGACAGAAAGAGAAATCTGTGAAGGAGTACACTGAAGAATTTCATAAGATGATCATAAGGACATGACATAGTGAAGCAAGCAAGGAGAAAGTGGCAAGATACATCAATGGACTGAGATTAAACATTCAAGAAGAATTAAGTTTGGTAAGGATGACATCTTTGGAAGAAGCATATCAGTTTGCCCTGAAAGTTGAAGAGAAGATGAATAAGAAGCATGATCAGAGACAGAGAGGCAAAGGAGGTAAATTTCAAAAAGGAAGATCATTTTCTGGATATGATAGATCATTTGTGGAGTAGAACAAATTTGACAGCCCATTTAAGAAGGAGGATAGAGATAACAATGCTTACCAAAAGGATGACAAAAATTTTTACTAGAGGAAACCCTAGTGCATACCGGAATGAAGGATACATAAGAGAAGGAAGAGGATTTGATAAAAGGACATTTAGAGGTACTTGTTTCAAGTGTGGAGGTGAACGACATAGAGAATTTGAATGTAATTAGGGTAGTACAAGTAAGAGGACAAAAAATAGTGGAAGAGCAACCTATGTTGAGGAAGAACCCATTGAATCACCTAGTTCTATTGGTAAACCTAAGAAAGGAGAATCATTGGTAATGAGGAGAGAACTATTTCAAGTAGAGACAAATGAGGAACCGTCACAGAGGAAAAGTCTGTTCAGAACTAGATGCAAATCCAGAGGTAAGTGTTGTAAAGTTGTAATTGATAGTGGTAGTTCAGATAACTTAGTTTCAGAGGAGATGGTGACTAAGCTGAAGTTGGAAAGATTGAGACACCCTAAGCCCTATTAGATAGCATGGATTTAGGATGATCATAAGGTACTAGTGGGTGAACAATGTTTGGTAAAATTTCATATTGGATCTTATCATGATGAAGTCTTGTGTGATATTATGCCTATGGATGTTTGTCATATCTTGTTAGGTAGACCTTGGCAGTATGATAGAAAATCTATACACGATGGAAGAAAAAATACATACACTATAACAACAAATGGGAAAAGAATTACTTTGATTCATTTGGAAGATGATCCTAAAGATGTGGTATGTGGAAATGCTAGAATCTGTTTGGTAGATGGAAGGGAATTTTTGGATGGTTTGAAATAGGAAAGTATGTGTTATGCCTTGATCCCTAAGAAGCCTAAAGTAGTGAAGAAAGAAATTGAACTAGAGGAGATAAGAGAGTTGTTGATAGAGTATGAAGACATCATATCAGATAATGTACCTAAAGGATTACCACCCATAAGGAGTATCAGTCATCACATGGATCTTATACCAGGAGCAAGTTTGCCTAACAAAGCAGCACACCAGATGACACCAGCTAAGAATGAAGAATTGAATAGACAGATACAAGAGTTGTTGAGGAAAGGTTTGATCAGAGAAAGCTTGAGTCCTTGTGCAATACCTGCAATGTTAGCACAGAAGAAGGATGGAGAGTGGACAATGTGTACTGATTCCAAAGCAATAAACAAGATCACAGTTAAGTATAAATTTCCTTTACCTAGGATGGATGATATCATGGATTGTTTGAGTGGAGCAGGATATTTCACAAAGACAAATTTGAAGAGTCAATACCATCAGATCAGAATCAGAGAAGGTGATGAATGGAAGACTGCTTTGGAGACAAATGAAGGATTGTATGAGTGGTTAGTGATGCCTTTTGGACTAACAAATGCATTGAGTAATTTCCTGATATTGATGAATGAAGTCTTGAAGAAATTCTTGGGTAAGTTTGTGATTGTATACCTGGATGATATTCTAATTTTCAGTAAGATAAAGGAAGAACATTTGTGGCATATTAGACAAGTTTTGTAGAGGTTGAGAGAAGAGAAATTGCTGATAAACATCAAGAAGTGTACTTTCATGAAAGAAGAATTGGTATATTTAGGATTTGTGATTTATGCAGAAGGATTGAAGATGGACCCTAAGAAAGTGAGAGCAATTGTTGAATGGCCTACACCAGAGAGCATTGGACAGGCTAGATCATTTCATGGATTAGCTAGTTTCTACCAGAAGTTCATCAAAAATTTTAGTTTAGTTTGTAACCCTATGACAGAGACAATGAGAGGTGACAAAAAAGATTTTAAGTGGACATCAGGAGCAGATAAAAGTTTTGAGTTGTTGAAGCAGAAAGTCACAAAGCAACCTGTTTTGGCATTACCGAATTTCAGTAAGGTATTTGAAGTTGATTGTGATGCAAGTACAAATGCAATTGGAGTAGTATTAAGTCAAGAAGGTATACCTGTTGCTTATTTTAGTGAAAAGTTGAATGATACAAGGAGAAGATATTCAGTTTATGATCAAGAGTTCTATGCCATAATTCAAGCCTTGAAGAAGTGGAGACATTACTTGTTGCCTAAGGAGTTTGTGTTGTATATAGATCATCAAGCTTTGCAATATTTGAATAGTCAAGGTAAGTTGAATCAAAAAACATATGAGATGGGTAGAGTTCATGCAGAGTTATACTTTTGTGTTGAAGCATAGGAGTGGAAAATCAAACAAAGTTGTTGATGTCCTGAGTAGAAGAAGAAACTTGTTGACAAAGATGAGAGTTGGAGTGTTGGGTTTTGATGAATTGAAGGACATGTATGAGGGAGACAGTGATTTTGCAGAACCTTGGAAAGCATGTAAGGAACCTGTTGTAACAGATAGAAGTAAGTGGCTAGACTATTTCATTCAAGAAGACATGTTGTTCAAAGGAAGTTAGTTGTGCATACCTAGAAGTTCAATGAGGGATAATTTGATCAAGGAGAAACATAGTGGTGGATTGGCAGGACACTTTGGCCTTGACAAGACAGTGACTTTGGTAAGTCAAAATTACTTTTTGCCTTAGATACATAAGGATGTTCGGAGATTTGCGCAGAGTTGTAGAGTTTGTCAAGTTACAAAAGGGAGTAGTCAAAACACTGGATTGTATAAACCTTTGACAGTTCCAGAGAGACCTTGGGAAGACATAAGCATGGATTTTGTAATGGAATTACCTAGGACACAGAGAGGACATGATTCAATATTTATAGTGGTTGACAAATTTTCAAAGATGGCTCATTTCATACCTTGTAAGAAGACAATTGATGCAGTGCATGTAGCTGACCTATTTTTCAAGGAGATTGTGAGATTGCATGGATTACCTAAGAGTATAGTTTCAGACAGAGACACAAAGTTTGTTGGATACTTTTTGAAGACACTTTGGAAGAAACTAAAGATAGATTTGAAGTTTAGTTCAACTTTTCATCCACAGACAGATGGACAGACTAAGTAGTAAATAGGAGTTTGGGAAACTTGTTGAGATGGTTGGTTGGAGATAAAGCCAGAAGTTGGGATTTGATTCTTTCACAAATAGAGTTTGCATACAATAATTCAGTGAACAGGAGTACCGAAAGAACACCTTTTGAGATTGTTACCGAAGTAAATCCTAGAGGAGTTGCAAAATTGAGAGACATCAGTACCGAAGAAAAGAGGAGTGCAGAAGTAGAAGAATTTGCAGACCATATGAAGACAGTGCATAATTAGGCGAAGAAGCATTTGGAGGATATGAACATTAAGTACAAAGGGAAAGCAAATGAGAAGAGAAGACATAAGGAATTTGAAGTTGGAGATGAAGTGATGGTGTACTTGAGAAAAGAAAGATTTCCAATTGGGACATATAACAAGTTGAAGATGAAGTTTGGACCTTGTAAGATACTGAGAAAATTTGATTCAGGAAATGCATATGAAGTGGAGCTACCAGAGACATTGGGTATTTCACCTATTTTCAACATTGTAGATCTTTATCAGTATCATGAAGCAAAGTTTAGTAAGATCATGGAAGAAGACTTGAAGAAGCAATTACCACAACAAACACCGGAATAGATAGAAGACATTTTGGATAGCAGAGTTGGATGCAACACTAGAGGAAGATAATACAAAGAATATCTTGTGAAGTGGAAAGGCAGACCGGAAGAAGATTCATCTTGGATCACTTAGGCTGAGGTGGACCATCTTGGTTCTCCCCTAGCCCCAACAAAGTGAGGGACTCATTTTTTTCAATAACCCCAGATGTCTGATGCAAGAGCATCCCTGGTTCAAGAGTAATCTTGCATCAACCAAAAACATTTGCATTTCAATTTGTTTGGATTTTAGTTCTTTCATTTTCTAGTTTAGTCAGTAGCAGTTTCCAGCTTGCGGTCTGGTTTTGGCATTTCACATCTTACAAATCTGGACTTAGCATCTACATTCATTCATCTACATCATATCAATAATTTAGAGCATTTGGATTAGTCACTGGAAAGATATCGCTATCAGAAGTTGATTGTTTCTCAGAGCAGAGCATTCTAACAGTTCATGATAACCAGCTAAAGGAGAAGGCTTGCAGAGCATTCCTTGACTTGTGGATCTCAATGACACATCAGTCAATGTTCTTCGGTTCATGGATGACCTTCCTCGAGGGTCTGCATGTTGTTCCATTCATTTGAGGAAGTGTTCTATGCATTTAGATCCAACCTATCTATGAACACATTACATTGGAGTTTGTGACCTTCCTTGGCTGACGCAGAGGAATCTATTGGTCCGAAAATGATATATAAAGATGTAATAGATCCTTAGGAAAGTAGTAAGGAAGTTAGAAATTGATTTATATTCGATAGTTTAGATTTATGTGAAGAGCTTCAAAGCATTATCTTGCGCATGTATGTAATCAGGCCTGTGAGCCCTAATTGTAAGCCCGCATGATGCCGGCCAGATTGTATTTAAATTATTTGATATACTAAAAGACTGAATCTGCATTTGTCCATTTCTTTGAGTTGTTCCCATTATGTTTACTCTTGCTGCACGGTCTGGACAGTTCATTCTGTGAACCCTCCTACCGTGACTGCACCACATAGGAAGTAGGAGAAAGAGGTAGTCATGTTTGCAAGGTGAGGGTTTGACTAGTGCAGGAGCACCAAGGCTCAATGCAGCCTGTACATAGCCTTTTTGGTTTGTCAATTTTGAGTTTGCAGCATGTGATTTTGTTTTTGGAGTTTTTTCAAGTTTTCTGAAAATGCATAGGCAGAAGAAGCACTTTACTTTTGATTGGCCTTTTAGCCAAGTGAAATTCAAGTTAATGAATGTATGTTTGAAGGTGTTCGGCATTTGTTCAACGGTTGAACCGCGTCGTTGAACCTCTTCGTTGAACCCCACTGTTGAACCTCGCGCCAAGGTTCAATGGTTCAACAGGTTCATGCATATAGGATGGTGGAGTTGAAATCGTTGGTCATTTGGTTGGAGGTTGATCCTCACCGTTGAACCTTGCGATTGAACCTCGCTGTTGCAGTTCAATGGTTCAACAGTTCATCATCTTGGAATGGTGAAGTGGGTGTTGGCATGAGAAGCATTATCGGTGAGTGAATAGAAAGTTTCACCGATGGTTAAAGTCTAGCCAATAATTGTTATATCGGTGTATGAAGTGTGATCGGCAGAAATGATGAAAATCTGACCGATAGGCATGCTTTGGTGATGGAAATTAAAAAGGCATCGGTGAGAAAAGTAACAGCCAAGAAACTGCAGAACTGAACCGACAGTTGGAATACCAACCGGTCTGGTAACTGAACCGTCCTATAACGGACATGGGCAAATATATAAGATGTAGCATTCTTTCTGTAAGGGAGTTCAGCAGAAGAATCGAAGAAGGGAATTTTGATGTGAGAAGTATTTTGGATGTAAGAACAGTTTTGAATAAAAATCAAATACAACAGTTTGATTAATCTGTGTATTTCTATTCTATTTTTTAGTTTGTTATTCTGAAGTAGATTAGTCATTTCTTTTTCTACAATTTTGTTTTCTTTTACAAACCATGACTCTGTATTGATGATTCCTCAAGTTCCTCTATACAGTATGGAGGTCATCAAGCAGAGCCATGCTTTTTGTTTGTTTTTCTGTTGTGTGGTGGTCGGATTGTTGACTAGGGGCAATGCATGCTTGTTCTAGGCGAGCTCAGTAAGGAGTCTGGCTAGATAGACAAGTGAGAAAATAGACTTGCAGGGGTGGAAAACAGAAGGAAGAAAGTGAGCACCAAGCAGTCCAGACCCTTGAACAGAGAGAGAAGGGTGGGCAACGGGCTCAGAAAAATTATATGCCATTTAGGCAGTATCTTGGAAGCAATGAGGATAAAGTATGTGTCCCACACCAAGTAGGGAAATAGAGTTTTCCATCTCTGCAAAGAGTTGAGGATTTTAGCTGACATTTTTGTGTAGAAAGATGTATGTTAGCACTTTGAATTGGTAGGGAGGCTAGTGTTGTCAAATAGTCTTGTACACCTACAGGACGCAGAGCAGGCAGCCTAGAGTCCTCCCTATCAAATTGGTATCGGAGCTGTAAGATTTGGGTTATTCCTAGATTGGAATAGAAGAGTTGTATGTCATCACCGAGTTCAAGTGAGTCTATAGGTTCATCCAAGAAAATGGTGACTAATGCAGAGTTAGCAAAGAAGGTTGAGGATCAAGAAGAGGAGAATAGACTCCTACAAGAAAGACTAGCAGAAATGGAGAGTAAGCTAGGTGTAATGTTGCAAAAGACTAAAGAAGTCAGCCAGAGAGTTAAATATTCTGAGGATAAGGAGAATGGTGTGTCTATAGAAGATGAAGAGCCCACACCTGATCCTAAGTTGGAAGAAGAACCATTCTTGAAAGCTTTGAAAGCAATGAGTGGTAAAACGTTGGAAGAAGTACCACTTTTCAGTGGAAAAATGGACCCAGATTTGGTCATGGAGTGGATAGAAGGACTTGAAAATCACTTTGAATGTGATGGTGTGAGCGAGGCACAGAAAGTAAAGGTGGCCAAATCTAGACTCAGGGGAGCTGCCTTAACCTGGTGGAAATTTGTGTAGGCTGAAAGAGCAAAAGAAGATAAGAAGCCCATAGCTACTTGGAAGGGAATGGTAACTAAAATCAAAGAAGCATATATGCCAAAAGATTATGAAGTACAGCTGCACAGGAAGAGACAGAATCTGAGACAGAAGGAATTAGATGTCAGTGCATACACTGAAGAATTCCAAAAGCTATGCTTAAGGTCCAAAGTAATGGAGGATGAAAGCATAAAGGTAGCAAGGTACCTTAACGGTCTGAAGTGGAATATACAAAAAGAAATCAGTTTGTTGTGTCCTACAACAGTGAAAAAATGCTATCAGCTGGCACTGAAAGTGGAGGAAAAGAACAAGAGGAAACAAGACTCAAATAGCAAAGGAAGAGGAAGAGGCAGAGATAACAGGGGACACAGAGGAGGTTTTGGTGGAAGAAATGCTGACAATAGATCCCAAGCAGAATCCAAAAACACAAAGCAGAGTGGGGAGTCGAGTGGTAGAGGAAACCACAGAGGAAGAGGATTTAACAGAGGAAGGTCAGGAGGATCAGGCAAAGGATCCTATTTCACCACCATGAAGTGTTACAACTGTGGTAATCTTGGTCATCCAGTGTATAGGTGTCCAGAAAAGGCCACATCCTTTTCTCAAGGAGGTGATAAGAGAAATCACTATGTCCAAGATAATGCATCTAGCAGCCAGTCGCCTGAGGTCAGTCTGAACTCAAAAGATGGAGAGAACCTGATGATAAGGAGAACCTTGATGAAGGAACCAGTAAAGTCTAAACCAAGCCAGAGGAGAGCACTATTCAGAATCAAGTGCAAGATTTTGAATAAGGTATGTAAAATTATCATAGACTCAGGATCTACTGATAATATTATTTCTGATGAGGCAGTTAAGAAACTGAATTTGAAAAGAATAATTCATGCAAACCCATATAGAGTCACATGGTTGAACAAGGGTCAACATGTGGTAGTGAATGAACAAAGTTGGGTAGAGTTTAGTATAGGTGGCTATAAGGATAAGGTATTATTTGATATACTACCCATGGATGCATGCCATCTCTTATTGGGCAAACCATGGCAGTATGAACGAAAGGCAGTACATGATGGTGAGAAGAATACCTATTCTTTTCAGAAGGATGGTGTCACCTATAAGATTCAGTCATTGGAGGATGAAGATGCAGTTCAGACAAAGAGTCCTAATATCTTGGTTGTGAGTGGAAAAGAGTTTCTGAGTACTCTTAAGGAAGATGGTATTGGTTATGCCATCATAGTAAAACCAAAAGAAGGACAACATGATAAGAAGACAGAGATTCCCAAAGAAGTGCAGCCTATACTGGAGAAGTATAAAGGCATAATCAGTGATGGTACACCAGCCACATTGCCTCCACAGAGAGAAATAAGCCATCAGATAGACATGATTCCAGGGGCATCTTTACCAAACAAGGCACCTTACAAGATGACTCCAGATCAGCACAAAGAGATTTCCAGGCAAGTACAGGAGTTGCTAGATCAAGGATTGATCAGGAAGAGTATTAGTCCTTGTGCAGTACCCACAGTGTTGGCACCGAAGAAAGGAGGATCATGGAGATTATGCACAGATGCCAAAGCCATAAACAAAATAACTATAAGGTATAGATTCCCAATTCCCAGAATTGAAGATCTCATGGACTGTATTGGAAAAGCAAAGTATTTCACCAAGATAGACCTAAAGAGTGGTTACCACCAGATAAGAATCAAGGAAGGAGACGAGTGGAAGACAGCCTTCAAGACCACAGAAGAACTATATGAATGGCTTGTCATGCCATTTGGTCTATCAAATGCACCCAGCACCTTTATGAGACTCATGAATCTAGACCAAGGAAGAACATCTAGAACATGTAAATACTGTTTTGCAAAAATTACATGATGAACAACTAACCATCAATCTAGAGAAGTGTGAATTCATGAAGCAGGAATTGGTATACCTTGGTTTTGTGGTGTCCCAGGGAGAATTGAAGATGGATAAGTCAAAGGTAGAGGCAATCTTGAGCTGGCCTACTCCCAGAGCAGCCACAGAGGTGAGAAGTTTCCATGGCTTAGCCTAGTTTTACAGAAAGTTTATCAGAAATTTCAGTGGGATATGTGCACCCATGTTGGATACAATTAAGGGTGAAATGAAAGCAAAATTCAGATGGACACCAGCTGCAGATAGAAGTTTTGAAAGGTTGAAGAAAGAGGTAGCAACACAACCTGTTTTGTTATTGCCCAGTTTTGATAAGCTATTTACTATTGAATGTGATGCAAGTAACATAGCTATAGGAGCAGTGCTAAACCAGGAAAGCAGACCTGTAGCCTTTTTCAGTGAAAGGCTAAATGAAGCCAAGAGTAAGTACTCTTCGTATGACTTAGAGTTGTATGCTCTAGTCCAAGCATTGAGGAAGTGGAGACATTATCTCCTGCCTAAAGAATTTGTTGTCTACACAAATAACCAAGCTCTGAGTTTTCTAAACTCACGGGATAAGTTAAGCAGCAGGCATATCAAATGGATGGAGTACCTGCAATCTTATACCTTTACAATTAAGCATAAGAAGGGGCAGCTGAACAGAGTTGTAGATGCTTTGAGCAGAAGATTGCTCACAGTGCAGGAAGTGCAGTTGAAGAGCATTGGGATTGAAGATTTCAAGAATCTTTACCAAGATGATGAAGATTTTGCTGAGGCATACAAGGTATGTCAAAATTTTGAGAATCACTTTCACAGTGAGTTTGCAGATTTCACCTTGCAGCAGGGATTGCTATTCAAAGGTGGACAATTATGTGTGCCAAGGGGATCTATGAGAGAAAATCTCATACAAGAGAAGCACAATGGCAGTCTGAGTGGCCATTTTGGTTTGAATAAGACACTAGAGCTAGTCCAAAGGTTCTATTATTGGCCGAGGATGCACAGAGACATCAGAAGGTATGTAGAGCAGTGTATCGTATGTCAGAAGGCCAAGGGAACCACTTCAAATGCAGGACTGTACCAACCCTTACCCATTCCTTCCAGGCCATGGGAATGTGTAAGTATGGATTTTGTAGTTGGTTTGCCTAAGATGAAGACTAGTTATGATAGCATATATGTAGTTGTGGACAGGTTTAGCAAGATGAGTCATTTCATTCCCTGTAAGGTGACTCATGATGCCAGTCATATAGCACACTTGTTTTTCAGAGAAGTGATAAGGATTCATGGACTTCCAGCAAGTATTGTGTCTGACAGAGATGCTAAATTTATGGGGCGTTTCTAGAAAACGTTGTGGCAGAGATTGGGAACAAATTTGTCTTTCAGTTCAGCATATCACCCACAAACAGATGGTCAGACAGAGGTGGTAAACAGGACATTGGGCAACCTGTTAAGGTGTATAACCAAAGAATATGGATAGAGTTGGGATCTTGTCATTCATCAGGCAGAATTTGCCTATAATGACAATGTGAATAGGACTACTGGTAAGAGTCCATTCGAAATAGTCTATGGAATGCATCCCAGAGGTGTATGTGAGCTCAGGAATATGGAAAACATGGAGAACAGAAGTGGACATGCAGAAGTGCATGAGCAGGTGTAGAAAACTTTAACAGAGAACACACAGAAGATCAAGGATAGAGTAGATGCCCACAGAAGGGATATTTAGTTTGAGGTTGGTGATCTGGTTATGGTGCACTTGAACAAAGCCAGAATGCAGAAAGGAATGCCAACCAAACTGCAGATGAGGAGGACTGGTCCTTGCAGAATCCTGAACAAGTATGGAAATAATGCCTACAGAATTGAATTACCAGAAGACTTGGCAATCTCACCAGTATTTAATGTCCAAGATCTAGTGCAATACAGGGGTCCTCAGTCAGTAGCAAATGGATCCATTTCAGAGAAGGAACAGACAGTCAAAGATGTGACTTTGCCACTAAAACCCAAACTACAGGCAGAAAGAATACTGGATTCAAGAGTACAGAAGCAAACCAGACATGGTGTCTACATGGAGCATTTGGTCAAGTGGAAGCAGTTGCCTGAAGCAGAAGCTACTTGGGTTGCAGAGTCAGAGTTCAAAAAGAGGGGCATTGATGTTGCCTCATTGTCACCGGAGGTGACCTAGCTTCTTTCCACACAGGGGGAGTATGGTGCAGGAGCACCAAGGCTCAATGCAGCCTATACATAGCCTTTTTGGTTTGTCAATTTTGAGTTTGCAGCATGTGATTTTGTTTTTGGAGTTTTTTCAAGTTTTCTAAAAATGCATCGGCGGAAGAAGCACTTTACTTTTGATCGGCCTTTTAGCCAAGTGAAATTCAAGTTAATGAATGTATGTTTGAAGGTGTTCAGCATTTGTTCAACGGTTGAACCGCGCCGTTGAACCTCTTCGTTGAACCCCACTGTTGAACCTCGTGCCAAGGTTCAATGGTTCAACAGGTTCATGCATATAGGATGGTGGAGTTGAAATCGTTGGTCATTTGGTTGGAGGTTGAACCTCACCGTTGAACCTTGCGATTGAACCTCACTGTTGAAGTTCAATGGTTCAACAGTTCATCATCTTGGAATGGTGAAGTGGGTGTCGGCATGAGAAGCATTATCGGTGAGCGAATAGAAAGTTTCACCGATGGTTAAAGTCTAGCCGATAATTGTTATATCGGCGTATGAAGTGTGATCAGCAGAAATGAGAAAAATCTGACCGATAGGCATGCTTTGGTGATGGAAATTAAAAAGGCATCGGTGAGAAAAGTAACAGCCAAGAAACTGCATAACTGAACCAACAGTTGGAATACCAACCGGTCTGGTAATTGAACCATCTTGTAATGAACATGGGCAAATATATAAGATGTAGCATTCTTTCTGTAAGGGAGTTCAGCAGAAGAATCGAAGAAGGGAATTTTGATGTGAGAAGTAGTTTGGATGTAAGAACAGTTTTGAATAAAAATCAAATACAGCAGTTTGATTAATCTGTGTATTTCTATTCTATTTTTTAGTTTGTTATTCTGAAATAGATTAATCATTTCTTTTTCTACAATTTTGTTTTCTTTTACAAACCATGACTCTGTATTGATGATTCCTCAAGTTCCTCTATACAGTATGGAGGTCATCAAGCAGAGCCATGCTTTATGTTTGTTTTTCTGTTGTGTGGTGGTCGGATTGTCGACTGGGGGCAATGCATGCTTGTTCTAGGCGAGCTCAGTAAGGAGTCCGGCTAGATAGACAAGTGAGAAAATAGACTTGCAAGGGTGGAAAACAGAAGGAAGAAAGTGAGCACCAAGCAGTCCAGACCCTTGAACAGAGAGAGAAGGGTGGGCAGCGGGCTCAGAAAAATTATATGCCATTTAGGCAGTATCTTGGAAGCAATGAGGATAAGGTATGTGTCCCACACCAAGTAGGGAAATAGAGTTTTCCATCTCTACAAAGAGTTGAGGATTTTAGCTGACATTTTTGTGTAGAAAGATGTCTGTTAGCACTTTGAATTGGTAGGGAGGATAGTGTTGTCAAATAGTCTTGTACAACTACAGGACATAGAGCAGGCAGCCTAGAGTCCTCCCTATCATTGACCTAGTACTTTGTTGAAGGGGACATAAGGATCCTAGATGTTTCTTAGGAATGCAAAATTAAATGCATTGGATTATTTCCAACAAATGTAAACCACAAAAACCTCAAAATAAAAAATCAATCTTTTTTTCCTAAACATAAGCATGGAAATTGCGAGTTCAAAAAAATGTAGGGAAATAAATCATACCCTATAATAGAAGATTTAAGTCCAATCCTAGATTTAATTAAACTTTAAAGTACAAGGAGTTGAGAGTAGAATAAAAGATTGAGATATTAAGTAATTAAGATAGAGAAATGAAATAGTTGAGAAGAAATACAAAACTTATTTGATCTTTTTAGCATGATGTCAAATGTGAAGTGTGTGATTAACTAATGCATTATGAAAAAATAATGAAAACTAGGATTTTCTACTAGATCAATGATCATGAGATTGTGGCAGTGATTAACTATTTTTTTGCATTCCTTCTGCACTTGTCCTCTTTTTCCATATTTTCAAAACTTTACTGTTATCTTCCTAGGGATTCTAGATTTTCCTCTTGACTTGGATTGATCCCCTTTAGATCCACTTTTGACCTTGGGCCTTTGCAGAACATGCAAGGCATCCTTAGAACCCTCATCATTGAACTTTCTCCTCATATCTCCATTGAGAATTGTAACAATAAAGGATTCCATAGTCACCTTTTTAATACTACCATTTATAACAAGCATTATGTTCTAATTTTTGGGTAATGAAAAAAGTGAGAAGATACATTTGTCTTCCTCATCAATTTTAACATTTATTGAACCTATTTGACTCAAAATCATATTAAAGGTGTCAAAATGTTCTACACTAGAATATCCTTCCTTCATTTTTAAATAATATAAACATCTTTTAAGATATAACTTATTACTTTATAATTTTAGTTTGATAAATATCACCTATCCTCTTTTGTAATGTGAATGCAGGGGTCTCTCTTGATTTGAATAACAAAGAAAAAGTAAATTGGAGACAACCAGATAAATTATTAGCAATCCAATTCAACAAACAAATGAGAACCAAAAGTTGACCACCAGAGAATAGCAGCTTTTATATTGATTTGCTTCAAAGTAGAGGCAGTGCAGTGTCTCTTTCAAAAAATCAAAATCCCAGATAGATTCTGAGCCATAAGGTCTTGGTTTCCTTTTATAAAGGAAGCAACAAGCTTCAGACCTTTCACATTCAAAATGGCTCTTTGTATTCCTAACCCTTTATATTACGATATTTGTCTTTTATAAGTCCAATTTAGATTTTCAAATATATTTGAATACATTTTGAAAACATGAAGAAAACATAAAGAGAAAAAAAGAGAGCGTTCAAGATGTGGTGGTGCTATTTAACGCCATCATATGGATCATTGCTCCTCTGCTCCTGAACCTATGTTGCTGATGATTCATCTCTAAGATATTTCTCCTTTCATTTATATATTGTAAAATCACCAGGCCATTGGTAAGCCTGGATCTGAAACAAATTCTCCTGGTGATCTTTCCATCTTTTATCAAGAAAAGATCTGACATCCATCACAAATTTTGCATACTCAGCATCTAACACAATTACTCGGTCCAATATCATGTTGAAATTGAGAATGCTCACATCTCCATCCTTCTTCAAATAATCCATAACTTGGAATACTGTTTGGCCAAATTCCATCTTCCATGTGTCAAGACTTTTGATTTTCTCTTCTTCTGTCAGTATGAAAGGAATAAATTTATGCTTGAACATAGTAAAAGAATCAACCTTTGCTTGCATCTTCTAGATTTCCCCATTCACATACTGGTATTCATCAATGATCATTTTGACTATTTTCTTAGTGGGCTTCAAAGCTGTAGGGGCATCAAGATTCCTTTGCACTACTAAGCACATCGTAACCAAATTGTGATGATAGGGTTGCCATTTTTTAAACAACAAATCCAAAATAGAAAGGTTTATCTTCAATTTCTCAATGGCCTGAGATAAAGAAGAGTAGCAATCATGCACACTCCCAAGCTTATCCACAACCAATTTTACTCTATGCTCCAAAATATTTTAAAAATTTTCAAATTTGCCTCATTCTTTGTCATTTCATTTTGTTTATTCAAACTTTCAATTTCCTTTTCAAATTTCAATCTTGTTGCTAGAAATTCTTCAATAGACATTGTGACATCACTGGCTATTTGTGGCACAGGGGGCTGATAAGGTACAATGGCTTGACCTCGAGAAGAATTCACAACTTGCAATTTTCTTTAATTTCACATTTTCAAAATACAATTTGTTTACTTCATCATTCATTACCTTCTGAGTTTGCTCATAATCTGTTAGGCTTTTTTCTAACCTCTTCACAATAGCTTGAGTAAACATAGCAGTATGAACATTGAGAGCAGCTGCTTTTGTTGCTGACCTATCTTGTAAAGTCTTTACCACAGTTGTACCCCTCATTTCTTGAACAATATCAAGCAATCTTGGTTTGCTTGTATTCTTCTAAGTAGTCCAGATTGCAAGGCTCTCTATCTTTGGATTAAAACCACATCCACTTATGCCATCTTCATAATCAAATTCTAAAACAAGTTGTGGATCATCCTGACTTCTAACTTAGACAAGCAAAAATACCTTTTTTCAATTCAAGGCCAGGGATGATGAGCATATTACTTTTCAACACCATTTGTCTTGCCTCCTCTGGACTCACATCAATTTCATCTACTTTCAATTCTTTGAAAGTTCGTGTAATGATTTGATCATGTTGTGTTTCATTAGCACCCATTTATTTATTGCAACTTTTTCATTATATTCTTTCATTTTCATTTTCATCTAAAAATCCTTAAACTTTGGAGTTTTGATGAAGTCGTCATCTTCCATGTACCTCATGGATGCTATAATCCTTTCATCCTCCTCCAACTCTGGTTTAGCTTGGGTTTGCTCACCCTTCCTAGCCTCGGGCTTATGTAAATCAGTGGGTTGACCAACCAATGACTGATCAACCTCTTGCTCATCTCCCATGTGCCTCAAGATATTAGTCACCTCATTAGTATCCCCCACCTCTTTAGTCATTTCATAGGGGACAAGTTGAGATACCTCTTCTATCCTCTGCTTCTTTGCTGGTGGTGATTCTGGGACCTGTGGATCTTATACTAACATAACATCAGGAGTAGACTCATGAATCTCAATCCCTGCAGACCTTTTCATTGGAAGTTTAGTAGCCTTAGTAGGATGGTTCTCAATTTTACCATAAATACTTTCAAAATTATCAATGATTGCATCAATTCTCTTCAGAGAGTCTTTTTCTTCAACAAAGAATCCAAGAAATAGGGGATTCTGCTTTTTCTTTTCATCTTCAATATTTTTCAAGATATCCCATTTTCTCTTCCTACTGTATGCCTCTTCAAAAGTGACAAGATTTCTTATCACATCCTCATCAAACAGGACCTGATGGGATGCAGTCATTTTAGTCCAGAATTGATTGTCTCACATGATTCATATGACCCTCAGGGTCACAATTCCTCTCAATACCCAATTTCAAAGAATATTTTGCCTTTAAAAAGGCTTACAAATTTTCAAGAGTGTCAGAGCCAATAGACCAATCACCAAAAATTGTAGCATCAGGTAGAAATGTACCGTTCTTTTGTCTTTTCATTACCTCCTTTTCCATCCACATAAACTCCCTGAATACAATTCTGTCTGATACAAATTTTGGCAATATGTGAGGTGGCTGGGGGCAACCGTCCACTCTAATTATAGTATGATCTGACATAAAAAACCAATCAGCAAAATTATGGTTGTGGCCCTGCTCTAGTTTGTGTGAAAGTGGCCTCAACATTACCCTGACTTCCTTAGTCAACCTAGGAAACCAAATACCAAGAGTATTCAATATCTTGACAACAAACAAATCATGAAATACAATGTAGTCACTATTCTGGCAATAGGAATCCCACTTATAACATCAAACTAAGTCGGCAATATTTGTCCTTTCTCATCAACCATACTCAGATACATTTTGCTTGACCATCTTCCTCTGTTCTAATACAAAATCAAGTGACAAAATAAAGAATGGAATTTGAAATCTAAGGGTTTCTTGTTCTCCTTCACACATAAGAATCCTTCATGCATTTTTTTCTCAATATGAGATGCAAAGTTGTATTCAGCGTTCACCTTTGGATGTTGTATTTTCATAGCCATCATCATTAGGCTAGTTGACATTCTTCCTTGTGAATCAATTCCAAAGACCTGGCACAGTGCAAAATAGGTTCTCTTGAAATATACAGCAAATTCTTCCACAAGGAAAGGCTCAATAGCATTTGATGGAATCTCACTTTTTCTATTGTTGGCCCCCCTTCTCATATATATTGCCAATTCATCTCTCCTAAGTGTTTTCCTCAGGCTTGTGTAATCTCGTTCAAAACTCTACAAATCCACTTGAGTGAGAGCTTTCTTGTTCAACATAAAACGGTCAACAATTGCATTCCTGTCTACTGTCACCAATAGCAATCCATTTGGAATTCTGACTATTTTAGTGGCAGGATGGTAAAATTGTCCTAGTGCCCTAATAATTCCACATCCACAAAATACAACGGGCATCACCAACTTTGCCAAATCCAATTTCCATGGATTTCCCTCTGGTCCCTCGCCGTCACTTTTTGCATAAAAATACCAAAACAAATCCCACCCAAATATAGGGATTGTAGCATCCTAACACCCTTCTGTTGTGTCTCTGAACATCTTCTTTGGAACCTTGTCTATGGACTGAGGCAATACTTCTAGTAGAGATTATTGAAGTGGTCTTTTCTTGGGAACTACAGGCTCATCACCTTTACTGGAAGACTAAGACCTCTTGGGTGCCATGTTTAATGACATGAACAAGCTAGGATTTTTCAAAATTCAACTTACTATACTAGCAATTGAAAAACAGAGTGAAAGAGCAAATGAATAAAAGAACAATATTTAAAATTAAAAATAAATCCATTCACGAATGGATAAGAATAGGATTTGTATCTTCGGTCAGCATCACAATCAAATTGTGGAACTTTTCAAGTAGCAGAGATAGAACAGACTATAGCCCCCTACTATATAACAGAAAAGTTTAGCCCTAGCCTTTTTTTAAAAGAGAAATTTTATTGTAATAAAAGATGTAATTACAAGAACCCCCAGTACCAGCAACTAAAAAATAGAGCGAAATATACGCCAACTTCTAATCAAAGAGTGCAGGAATGAACTTACCTGGTCAATTGTAGTTTGTAGAAAACACACTAAGCTGAGTTGCACCTTCTCCAAGTCACGTTTGAATTCTCTAAAATGAGCAAATGCCAAGAAATCTTTGAATCTTATTCATCCAAGGAGTTCATCATATCACCATTACTCTGGTTCATGCCACGAGATCATGAAATCTCAGCATTCAATTCCTTTCTCAAGATTTGACAGCAATTCTTGATAACCACGACCCCGCATTAATGTGCTTGCCATTTATTTCTTTTACTGCGTCGCCGCAAGGGTCATCCAAACTAGCTACAAGATAGTGGGGGCATACAGCCACTACACTTCTATTTTATCCTTTACCGCCAGACTGTAAATGCTTAGATTGACCCCTGCAGGACTGTGGGAGATTATTACCTGATGTCCTATTTACCGCCCACCCACAAATGTTATGAATGCCCGTCGTGAGATAGTGGTGGCTTACAACCACTACACTTCTATTTCATCCTTTACCGCCAGACTGCAAATGCTTAGATTGATCCCTACGGGACCGCGGGAAATTATTACCTGATGTCCTTTTGTTTACCACCCAACCATAAATGTTATGAATGCCCGTCGCAGGATAGAGGTGGCTTACAGCCACTACACTTCTATTTCATCCTTTACCACTAGACCGCAAATGCTTAGATTGACACCTGCGAAACCGTGGGAAATTATTACCTGATGTCCTTCTATTTACCGCCCAACCGCAAATGTTATGAATGACCATTGCGGGATAGCGGGGTGAAAACCCATTACATTATCCTCTTGCTGCTCTACCACGGGCCTTAGTTGAAACCCTTGGGGGGACACGGTAAGTGTTATTACCACAATTCCACCAGTTACCTTTCAAACCTCCATGGGACCATGGGAAGAGACTAACACCGCAAGCACAAGCGTGAGATGAACCATCCATAGGGTAGCAGTAGCTTCTTCATATCAACCACTTCCTACTACGAAGCCGCAAACTATTCTTTTATTCTTTGCGGGAATACGGTATGTGCCATATTTCATTTGTCTTGTTCCCGCATAACCGCAAAAGATAATCAATTAACCTGCGGGACAACGATAATAAACAAAAACACTCATATAGTCAAAAATAGTCAATATTGTTTCATAATGGCCATGATATATATGTATTTATTTAGTTGTGGGGGAATGTTGGGGATGATTGATTTAATTAAATAAATGTGGATTTATTTAATTAAGGATGAGACTTTAGAGGAAGGGTTAATATTTAATTAATGTCAGAAGAATGGTTAGATTTATTAATTAAATAGCGTGACTTATTAAATTGATATTGAGAGGAATGATCAAAGTGGTTAATTAAATAAATATGATTTATTTAATTAACATTGTAAATAAATAAAGTACCCTTGTGGGACCGAGCAGTAAATCTAATCTGTCTGCTAAGGATACGAAGGCGGGCTTTTCCTCTGGGGTTAGGAGGTTAGGGAGGATTGCTAGAAAACCTGTACCCAAAGCTAAACTTATAGATTATTCTGAGAGTGTGTCTGAAGAGTCCACTCAGGGTGATGAGGGCAAGGTTATGGAAGTTCAAGAGATTTCTGAAGATGCTGAGGGTAAGAATGGGAATAAACCGATGGAGGTTTCTGGTGGTGTTGTTGCTGATTCTGAGGATAATGTTGATGAAGGGGGAAAGATGTTTGTGGAGGAAGTTGCTGATGAAATGGAAGAAGATACTGGTTATAGGAATGACATTGTTGTCCTGAGGGGCCGTGTTGAGAAGCTGGAGCGGTCTTTTTCCACTATGCTCAGGCGTACTATTTTTCTTAATCTTTCTGTGTTGCAGGACCTTGGGGCTACTGCTTCTGTTGACAAAGAAGAGAACTTCAAAAAGTTGGATGATTTTATTGAATCCATCGCTAAAAGATGGGAGAATCTTTATCCTTAGTTCTAGTTTCTTTTATGTTGTTGATACTCTACTATTTCATATATATTTTCTTTAGACTAGTTATGCTATCTATGTTGTTTATGCTGGTTAAGCGGGTTATGCTGTGACTATTTTGAGGCACTTTTGTGCTGATGCCTCTGGGGTTTCTTTTTACTGTTTTGTAAGCGTTCGACCCCTTGTTTTAGCCGCCTTATATAATCAAAAATATTGTAAGAAGAGATGTGGGATAGATCTGGTATTATGGTAGGCCATGGTAAGATTTAGGTGCCTACATTTCTAACTGTGCATTAGTTTTTGGGTCAGTGAATAATGATCACAATTTATCTTTGGGAATTTTTTCCTTCACCATATCATGAGACAATTTTGAGGAACAAAATTGATGACAAATTTCTCTATGGGTTGCCCATGTATTTATTTTCCTTCACGATTAAGATAGATTGAATTAGGCATAGGAGAGCATCAAACAAGGATCAAATTAATGAGTGCAATCATGATTATGTTATTGGATTTCAAACTTTGTCAACAAAGATTCACTATCAAATTCTTAAGTCTAATGCACTTAAATATCGATCTCATCCTTCAAATTTTCAATAGGAAAATTCAGTTTTCAAAAGGGTGAAAATAAGCAAGAAAATCAACAAAATGCTCACCATGTTGTTAATTTATAGTCAAATTTAGATGTTATTTCATCTAATTCGATCCCAAGGTGAATTGAGGGACAATCCTATATTATCTATTAATGTAATAAGATCATAGAATACATAAAGGAAAATAGATATGTAAACCAAAACACATTCAAATATAGAAGGGTTCTGATTTCATATATGTCACTTCTATTCAAAATGAACAAAGGAAATATACATAGAGGTGAGATGAAATTTTGTTATATATACCTCACTTTTACTCTACAAAATGTACAAAGTAGGCATTTGTTCAAGAATACCATCAGTTATTCTACATGTAGATGTTGACAAATATCCAACATATTGTATGTTGCATTTCTTATATGGATGGGATGAGAACAATGTACTCAAACTTGTATGGTGCCAACTAGTAGATCATTATGGCATGTGGCATACATGGACATCATGACCATGTGTCATCAGATGCATACAATGTCGATTATATGATCATGTTTTGTAGTACCAATGTCATTAGGTGGCACACGTGTATGGAAGCATAACATGTGGTTGTTGATGTTCCATGTGTCTAACTAGCCACCAACATGTGTAGCAATGTGTATAGCCACACTATCTAGATCATCCTTGAAGATCTGTAAACCCTAAATAATGCCCCTAATAACCCTAACCCCTAAACCATAAACCCTAAATCATGCCCCTAAGCCCTAACCTGGCCCTGACCTACCATAAACCCTAAACCCTAAACACTAGACCCAAGCAACCCTAAACCTCTATCTCCCTATAATCTCCCTATCTAGCCCTATCTCTATCATTCCTCTACCTCTCAATATCTCTCCCTATAATGTCTCTGGCCATGTCCCTCACTCTCTATATCTCCCTATTGGTCCTTTGATCTCTCTAAACACTAAACCCTAAACCTCTAAACCTTAACACCTAAACCATAAACCCTAAACCCTAAATTAATAATGCCCCTAAACCATATATATTAAACCCTAAACCCTAGTAGTAAACTCTAAACCCTAAACTTGAGCAATACTAAACTCATAAACATTAAATTAATAATGTCCCTAAACCCTGACTGCTAACCCTAAGAACCTCTCTGTCTCTGTCTCTCTCTCTCTCTGACCTATATATTATCTACCAGCTCCTAGCTAGTTAAATCCTTTTCCTAGCTTTCCTAGTTTTCCTTTTCCTTTCCAATTTTCCTTTAGGTCCCACCATTTTTTCCCTATTTTACTATTTTCCACCTCTCCTCTCATCATTCTTCCCATCCAATTAATGAACTTTAGTTTTATCAGCTTGTTTCCATTTCATCCTACCAGTTTATATCCTCATTCCTCTTTTCATGTCCTTATAGCTAGTTTTCTTGTTTCCATTTACTTTGTTCATGATAAGGGAGACGGATAGAGACAAAGACAAAGAGAGAGAGAGAGCAGAGAGAGCAGAGAAAGTCCTATAAGTTTTCTTGTTCATTAATTCCTTCATCGATAAGGGAGAGGGAGAATTAATAGAAGGGAGAGATAGGAAGATATAGGAATGATAGGGGGAGAGAGGCAAGAGATAGAGACTAGATTATAGGGAGAGATAGCTAGGTAGAGAGAGATAGAGAGGAGATAGATAGTTAGGGAGAGATAGCTAGAGGAGACAGAGGGGAGAGATAGGGAGATAGAGAGTGATCACTAGAGAGATGTCTAGAGAGATAGGGAGATAGAGGAATGATAGGGGAGAGAAAGACAAGAGATAGGGAGAGATAGATAGGTAGAGAGAGACTAGAGGAGATAGATTGGGAGAGATAGAGGAGACAAAGAGAGAGATAGCTAGGAGATAGAGAGTGAGTGCAGATATGTCTAGAGAGATAGGGAGAGAGATTGAGAGGTAGAGGGATAAGGGAGAGATAGAGAGATAGAGGTTTAGGGTTTCTCAGGTTTAGGGTTTAGGGGTTATGGGTTAGGGGTTAGGGATTAGGGGCATTATTTAGGGTTGAGGGATTTAGAGAGAGAGAGAGACTTCTTTTGACATGCAACCGTAAACCCTAAATAATGCCCCTAAACCCTAAACTCTAACCCCTAACCCCTAACCCATAAACTCTAAACCTGAGAAACCCTAAACCCCTAAATCCTAAATGTACCCCAAACCACTAAACCCTAAACACTAAACCCAAGCAACCCTAAACCTCTATCTCCCTATCTCCCTATCTCTCTATCTCTATTGTTCCTCTAGCTCTTAATCTCTCTCCCTGTGTCTCTATCCATGTCCCTCACTCTCCATATATATCCCTATAATCTCTTCTAGCTATGTCTCTGGCCATGTACCTCACTCTCTATATCTCCCAGCAATTGGTCATGATCTCTCTAGTAAACACTAATTAACCCTAAACCTCTAAACCCTAAACCGCAAACCCTAAATAATGCTCCTAAACCTTAACCCCTAAACCCTAAACCTGAGAAACCCTAAACCCCTATCTCCCTATCACTAATATTGTCCCTCTACCTCTCTATCCTTCTCCCTATCTCTCTAGATATCTCACTCACTCTAGCTAGTCTATTGTTAGGAACTCATGTTTAACCCTTCTCTTTACTTCAATAATATATTGTTGTTGGATGCATATGCTTTGTAAGCTGTCCCGTGAGTATATTGTATTATCCCACATTCATGGGAAGTGATAGTTGTTTAGATTAGACTTAGTTTATAAGTACGTGTTGAGGCCAATGCAGGCATCCATGAATTTATTGTATTGAGCTTGCTCAAAGGAGGTTGCCCCCTCGAAGTGGCTTGTGATTAATAAATTCCTTTTGTGTTTCTACAATTTATGTTATTTTGTGCATTTTTCATTATATTGTTGCAGGAGGTTCCTCTCATCTGGTATCAGAGCACTTTCTTGGGCTCGCTGGGTGGAATTTCTACCAAATTTTTTTTCTACAATGGCCTCCAGGTGTTGTGATTGTTGCAGTAGTTCTTTCTTTTTTGCATCTGTATTGTTCATTTCAATTACAGGTTTGGATCAGGGAATAACCCTATCCTCTTAACTGTGGGAAGTGCCTAGGCATAGCCCTAAAACTCATTGTGAGGAGTACCACAGGAGCCCCGAAGTAGCTGGCCCATTGAGAGGACCTACCAACAAAAAGGACAATAGCCCCTACCTGATTGACTAGTTCCCATCCGTGAGGTAAACCAAGAGCTATCGTTTGTGGCAAAGTAGTTATCAGTTTTACCTGAGCCATGGAGTGAGTGGTACTGCCCCAATACATAAGTTGTTAGACAGCATTGGTGGCTGAGTGACTCCCCTAAACCTTTAGGCAGCTGAACACACTTGGGGCCCATATCTATTGATAGTCGGCAAATCACAGATTGAATCTATCCAAAGTTGTTTGCAGATCATTTCCATAGAAAAAAAAATCTATTTTTTCACCATATCTTCCTTGCTTTAGCCCCGTTTCCTCTCAAAATTCACTGGAACCCCTAAAATTTCATTCTGCATATTTCCTTCCTTGAGGACCCTATCCCAAATTCCACTTATCGAAGTCAAAAATCCCACATTTGTCTATTTTTAGGATTTGCCATAACTTCATCGATTCTCACCCAATAGCCTTCAAATTTTGCCATAGTGTTCATTTCCTATTTCTGCTCCCTTGTCCCTCTTGGACAAATTTTCCCATTCTTTCACCTCACTTCTGAAATCCCCATTTTCTGCTTCCCTGTCCCTTAGAAAGTGTCCAAAACCTAGTCCAACCCCAATTACCCATTAGAGTTTTTCCCAAATCCAAATTTTCCTTTACTAAAAAAGTTTCTATTTTTTTTTTCTACCTATTCTGAAAAAAAAAAATTCTCTTGGCTATGGTTGTCACCCGCACAGGAGCAAAAAACATGGAGGATGAACTTGCAGCCCTCAAGACCAAACTCCAAGATCTGGATGAAAAAGTTCTCAGCCTCAATCTTCAACATTTAGCCATGAACAATAGACGATAGCCAGAGTCTTCTGCAGACACTAGATTCCCTTCTTCCAGCAATTTTCATGGGCTGAAGCTTGATTTTCCTTGCTTCAATGGTGATGATCTGACTGGATGGATATACTGGACAGAACAATATTTCAGTCTACATAATACTTTTGTTGTCAACAAAGTCCCACTTGCATCCTTTCATTTGGAACATGAAGCCCTTCAATGCTTCCATTGGTACATCAAGGCTCATGAAGAGCCCAAATGGATAGATTTTTGCAAACTCATTTTGCAACGATTTGGCCCTAGTGCTTTTGATGACTTCACAGGAGCACTCACTAAACTTTGCCAAACAGGTACTGTGAGAGAATATCAGACAGAATTTGAAAAACTGGCCAATCACATAGAGGTTTGTCTGATGAATTCTTCAGGAGTTGTTTTGTCAGTGGTTTGAACGATACAATCCGATCTGAGGTTAAAATGTTACATCCCAGTACAATGATGGAAGCCCTAGGGTTGGCTAAGTTGGCAGAGGACAAGATCACAGCTCAACAGCGCTCCAAATCTAATTTTGTTCCATTCAGAAATATGGTTTCCTAAAGACCTCCAATCACGCAAACTCCTAGAACAACTCCTATCAAGCATGTCTGAAGCAGAGATGCAGGCACGTAGAGAAAAAGGGATTTGTTATAATTGTGATGAGAAATTCACTCAGGGACATAGACGTGTTGAGAAAAAGCTCTATCTCTTGGATGTGGATTCTCCACCTACAACTGAAGCTTATGATGATGCTCAGGATATAGTAGATGATCAAGTCAAAACTTAGTAGCCACCTGTTGACCCTACTTCTCAGGAAGACCACCCAGAGATCTTTCTCCATGCTTTAGCAGGAATCACCACCCCACAAACCATGCCGGCCAAGGGTTACTTCAAGAAGCTCCCTCTTACAATACTCATTGATTCTGGTAGCACTCATAACTTCATTGACCCTCAAATCACCAAACAGGCTGATTGTTTTGTCCATCCTTGCTCCAGATTTGAAGTCATGATTGCCAATGGGGGCACATTACCTTGCAAAGGGAAGTCTTGCAATGTGCATATCTCTATTGGAGATTATAACTTGCACTCTGACATGTTTGCCTTGCCCCTAGGAAGATGTGATGTGGTTTTGGGCACTCAATGGTTATGCACACTTGGACCCATCTTATGGGATTTTGCTGAACTTTGGATGTAGTTTTCAGACAATGGGCAAAAACACACATTGAAGGGCTTACAACCAGGGTCTCTCAGCATCATAAGTTCACATCACATAGAAAAGCTTCTTAAAAAGAATTCACATGGTGTCATTGCTCAGCTCCATTTCATTCAAATGCAACCATCAGCGATCTCCACTACTCCTTCGGATCTACAACAAATTTTGAATAGGTATGCATGTGTCTTTGCCAAACCAATGGGATTGCCACCTTCACGACCAGAGGACCACCATATTCAGCTCCTTCTTGGAAGCATTCCTCCCAACATCAGGCCCTACTGCTACCCATTTCACCAAAAGATAGAGATTGAGATGCTCGTTCAAGACTTACTGAAGCAAGGTATTATTCGCCCTAGTACCAGTTCCTTTTCTTCACCAGTTCTTCTTGTCTAAAAAAAAGAAGGGTCATGGCACCTCTGCATTGGCTTATGAGCACTTAATCACATCACAATCAAGGATAAGTTTTTGATTCCTATTGTTGATGAGCTTCATGGTGCTCATTTTTTCTCCAAGTTGGATCTTTGTTCTTGCTATCACCAAATTTGGGTTCAAGAGGATGATATCCCTAAAATAGCTTTTTGCACGCATGATGGCCACTATGAGTTTTTGGTCATGCCCTTTGGCCTCACTAATGCTCCTTCAACATTCCAGGCATTGATGAATAAAAAATTTTGGCCCTACCTGCGGAAATTCATTCTGGTCTTCTTCGATGATATCCTCATCTATAGTAAAACATGGGCTGAGCATCTCCAACATCTGGATCTCGTACTGTAACTTCTCTCTAATCATCATCTCTGTGCAAAACAGTCTAAATGTGTTTTTGGCCAGGAAGAAGTGGAGTATATCAGGCATATTGTTTCATCCCAAGGGGTTTGAGTGGATCCTGTAAAAATAGACGCCATGAAAAATTGGCCGCATCCTCAGACACTTAAGAGCCTCCATGGTTTTTTGGGACTGACTGGCTGCTATTGTAAGTTTGTTAAGGATTATGGGAAGATTGCAGTTCCATTAACAGCTATGTTGAAAAAGGATGCTTTTACATGGACACATGTTGCTGAGTGTGCATTTGAAAAACTGAAACAAGCTATGTGTACTACACCTATTCTAGCTATGCCAAATTTTTCCAAGACCTTCACTATTGAGAGTGATGCTTGCGGCAATGGAATTGGTGTTGTTCTCCTTCAAGATGAACATCCCATTGTGTTCACCAGCAAAGTCCTTTCTGGTAAGAATTTAGTACTCTCTACATATGAGAAGGAAATGATGACTATTTTGCATGCAGTACAGAAGTGTTGGCCATACCTACTAGGGAATCATTTCTGCATCAAGACTAATCACCAGAGTCTAAAATATTTCCTGGAACAATGGGTCTCCTCCCCTGCACAATAGAAATGGGTTAGAAAACTCATGGTTTATGACTATGAGATCACTTACAAGAAGGGTAAGGACAATATTGTGGCAGATGCTCTTTCTCGCACATTAGATGACCAAGCTTCTCTTTCAGCTATTTCTATGCCTGTTCCAAATTGGTTGGAATCTATCCAGCAAGGCTATGTCAATGACTCTTCATTATCTCAAATCATCCAACAATTGGCCAATAACCCTTCTATTGTACCACATTACTCTTGGGATGGTGCTTCTATGAGATACAAGGGTCGTCTGGTGCTTCCTAAAAGCACAGATCTTCAACAGGCTGTCTTTTATGAACTCCATGCTTCTCCATCGGTAGGGCACTCTAGGTTCTTCAAAACTTATGAGTGGGCACGACGTAACTTCTTTTGGAAGGGAATGAAAAGGACAATTTACTAGATGGTGTATGAATGTGATACTTACCAACACAACAAGGGTGAAACGACACTCCTTCCTGGATTTTTTGAACCCTTGCCCATCCCTACATGGATTTGGATAGATATTTCTATGGATTTCATTGAGGGGCTCCCTAAATCTGGAGGGAAGACAGTGATCTTGGTTGTTGTTGATCACCTCTCCAAATATAGTCATTTTTGTGCCCTCAGCCATCCCTATACCACCTCCTCAGTCGCACAAATTTTCATGGACCAGATCTTCCGTCTTCATGGCATCCCTTCTTCCATTGTCTCAGATCGTGATGCAACTTTCACCAGTCATTTTTAGACAGAACTATTTCGACACACTGGCACCAAACTGAAGATGAGTTCAAGGTATCACCCACAAATAGATGGTCAGACTAAAATTATCAACAAATGTTTAGAAACTTATCTTCATTACTTCACCTTAGAACAACAACATTAGTGGGCAAAGTGGCTCCCTCTTGCTGAATGGTGGTATAATACCTCCTACCACACTGCATCTAAAATGACTCCATATGAAGCAGTCTATGGTCAGGCATCGCCAGTGCTCCTTCCATACACCCCAGCAGTTCACCAGTTTAGGTAGTTGACATGGTTCTCCGAACCTGAGATCAAATTCTTCGCATCTTGTAGGACAATCTTCACATGGCAAGAAATCGAATGAAACAAAAAGCCGATCAACACCATTCTGAGCACACTTTTCAAGTAGGTGATATGGTTTTTCTTCATCTACAGCCATACAAGCAATCATCCCTGAAAATCAAAGGGCATCATAAGTTGGCTCCAAAGTTCTATGGGCCATATAAGGTTCTTTAGAAGATTGGGTCAGTTGCTTATAAATTGGAGCTTCCTCCTTCCCGCATTCATCCAGTATTTCATGTCTCTTGTCTATAGAAAGTTCTTGGCACCAACATCATAGCACAAACTATTTTACCAGAACTGGATAATGAAGGATCCATCATTTTGGAGCTAGAGGCAATCCTCGACAAGCGCATTCATCAACTTCACTCTCGATCCATCATAGAGGTATTAATTCAGTAGCACAAAATGCAACCAGAGGATGCTACATGGGAACTACTTCAGATTCAGCAACAATTTCCACATCTTAAGCTTTGAGGACAAAGCTTTTCTAAGAGGGAGGGGATGTTAGGAACCCGTGTTTAACCCTTCTCTTTACTTTGTTAGTATATTGTTGTTGGACGCATATGCTTTGTAAGTCATCCCATGAGTATATTGTATTATCCCACATTCATGGGAAGTAATAGTTGTTTAGATTAGACTTAGTATATAAGTATGTGTTGAGGCCAATGAAGGCATCCATGAATTTATTGTATTGAGCTTTCTCAAAGGAGGTTGCCCCCTCGAAGTGGCCTGCGATCAATAAATTCCTTCTGTGTTTCTACTATTTCTGTTATTTCATGCATTTTTCATTATATTGTTGCAGGAGGGGTCTCTCTCTCTCTCTCTCTCTCTCTCTCTCTCTCTCTCTCTCTCTCTCTCTCTCTCTCTCTCTCTCTCTCTCTCTCTCTCTCTCTCTCTCTCTCTCTCTCTCTCCCCCCCAAACATAGAGTAACCCTAAACCCCTAAATCCTAAATCCAAGCAACTCTAAACCTCTATCTCCCTATCTATCCTCTAACTCCCTTTCTCTATCATCCCTCTACCTCTCAATCTCTCTCCCTATGTCCCTGGTAATGTGCCTCACTCTCTATCTCCCTATCTCTCTCCACAGTCTCCTCTATATCTCCCTATCATTCCTCTCTCTATAAACCCTAAACCCTAAACCTCTAAGCCTGAACCCCTAACCCCTAAACAATAAACCTAAACCCTAACCCCTAACCCCTAAACCTGAGAAACCCTAAACCTCTATCTCCCTATCTCTCCCCTTTCTCCCTATCGCCTTTGTCCCTTTACCTATCAATCTCTCTCCCTATGTCTCTGCCCATGTCCCTCACTCTCTATCTCCCTATCTCTCCCCTCGGTCTCCTCTATATCTCCCTATTGGTCCTCTCTCTCTTTAAACCCTAAACCTCTTAACTTTAACCCCTAATCCCAAAACCATAAACCCTAAACCCTAAATAATACTCATAAACCCAAGTAACCATAAATGAGGCACTCAATTAGGTGCTAAAATAGGTGCTACATCAGGCACTAAATTTATACACTACATCAGGCGCTATACAAGGCGTTAAATCAGGTGCTAAAGCAGGTGCTAAATCAAGCATTAAATTTGGTGTCAAATTAGGTGCCACAGTAGGAGCTAAAGTAGGTGCTAATTGGAACCTAAGTTAGAGTCAACTTGTTTTGGTCAGTGGAAAAAATGCCAAAAACAACACCATCCTGATAAATAGCACCGACGTTTTCAAAAAAATGGAGAAAAATACATTGAAACAGTGGGTGGAAGCAAAAGTCGGACCAAAAAAGGGAGCTAATCACAGGGATTTGTTGTAGTGAGATATCCCATTTTCTCTTCCTATTGTATACCTCATCAAAAGTGACAAGATTTCTTATCACATCCTCATCAAACAGGACCTGATGGGATACAGCCATTTTAGTCAGAACTGATTGTCTCACAAGATTCATATGACCCTCAGGGTCACAATTCCTCTCAATGCCCAATTTCAAAGAATATTTCACCTTTAAAAAGGCTTGCTAATTTTCAAGAGTGTCAGAACCAATAGGCCAATCACCAAAAATTATAGTATTAGGTAGAAATGTACCTTTCTTTTTTCTTTTCATTGCCTCCTTTTCCATCCACATCATTTGCCACATAAACTCCATGAATACAATTATGTCTTATACAAATTTTGGCAATATGTGAGGTGGCTAGGGGCAACCATACACTCTAATTATAGCATGATCTGGCATAAAAAACCAATCAGCAAAATTATGTTTGTGGCCCTGCTCTAGTTTGTGTGCAAGCGGCCTCAGCATTATCATGACTTCCTTAGTCAACCTAGGAAACTAGATACCAAGAGAATTCAATATCTTGACAACAAACAAATCATGAAATACAATGTAGTTACTATTCTGGTAAAAGGAATCCCACTTATAACACCAAAACTAAGTCGGCAATCTTTGTCCTTTCTCATCAACCATACTCAAATCCATTTTGCTTGACCATCTCCCTCTATTCTGATACAGAATCAAGTGACACAATAAAGAATAGAATTTGAAATCTAAGGGTTGCTTGTTCTCCTTAACACACAAGAATCCTTCATGCAGTTTTTTTTTCAATATGAGATGCAAAGTCATATTCACTGTTCACCTCTGGATGTATTTTCATAGCCATCATCATTAAGCTAGTTGGCATTCTTCCTTGTGCATCAATTCCTAAGACCTGGCACAGTGCAAAATAGGTTCTCTTGAAATATACAGCAAATTCTTCCATAGAGAAAGGCTCAATAGCATTTGATGGAATCTCAATTTTTCTGTTGTTGGTCCCCCTTCTCATATATATTGGCAATTCATCTCTCTTAAGTGTTTTCCTCAAGCTTGTGTAATATTGTTCACTTCTCTACAAATCCACTTGAGTGAGAGCTTGCTTGTTCAACATAAAATAGTCAACAATTGTATTCCTATCTACTATCACCAATGGCAATCCATTTGGCATTCTAACTGTTATAGAGGCAGGATGGTAATATTGTGCTAGTGGCCTAATCAATTCCACATCCACAAATACAGTGGGCACCACCAACTTTAAGAAATCCAATTTCCATGGATTTCCCACTGGTCCTTCACCATCCTTTTTTGCATAAAAATACCAAAACAAATCCCACTTGGAGATAAGGATAGTATCATCATGACACCCTTTTGCTACATCTCTAAACATCTTCTTTGGACCCTTGTCTATGGATTGAGGCAATACTTCTAGCATAGATTGTTGAAGTGGTCTTTTCTTGGGAACTATAGGCTCATTACCTTTACTGGGAAACTCAGACCTCTTGGGTGCCATGTTTAATGACTTGAACAGGCTAGGGTTTTTCAAAATTCAACTTATTGTACCAGTAACTAAAAAATAGAGCGAATTATATGCCAACTTCTAATCAGAGAGTGTAGGAATGAACTTACCTGATCAATTGCAGTTTGCAGGAAACACACTAAGCTGAGTTGCGCCTTCTCCAAGTTACGTATGAATTCTCTAAAATGAGCAAATGTCAAGAAATCTTTGAATCTTATTCAGCCAAGGAGTTCATCATATCACCATTACTCTGGTTCATGCCACGAGATCATGAAATCTCAACATTCAATTCATTTCAAATATTGGCCATTGATTTGATTTGATCTGACGACTGGGTATGCATATCAAGATTTGATAGCAATTCTCGATAACCGCGACCCCGCATTGAATGTGCTTGCCATTTATTTCTTTTACTACATCACTGTAAGGCTTGCCCAAACTGGTTGCGGGATAGCGAGGACTTATAGCCACTACACTTCTATTTCATGCTTTACTGCCAGACTACAAATGTTTAGATTGACCCCTATGGGACCACGGGAAATTACTACCTGATGTCCTTCTGTTTATTGCCCACCCGTAAATGTTATGAATGACCGTCATGGGATGGTGGGGTGAAAACCCATTACATTCTCCTCTTTCCGCTCTACCGTAGGCCTCAGTTGAAACCCTTGTGAGGACACGATAAGTGATACCTCCTGATGTTATTACCACAATGCCACCGGTTACTTTTCAAACCTCCACGGGACCGCAGGAAGAGACTATGTGCACCCGAACACCACCAAGCCACAAGCATGAGATGAATCGTCCACGGGGTAATGGTAGCTTCTTCATATCAACCACTTCCTATTGCCAAGCTGCAACCTATTCTTTTATGCTCTGCAGGAATGCGGTATGGGCCATGTTTCATTCCTCTTGTTCCCGCATAACTGTAAAAGATATTCAATTAACCTGTGGGACAACGATAATAAATAAAAACACTCAAATAGTCAAAAATAGTCAAGATTGTTTCACAATTGTCATGATATATATTCCAGAGACTTGATGTTAGAGCATTTTGGCAAAAGTATAGGTTCCAAGATAGATTGAAGGAAAAGGAGAGCATCAAACCGAATAGGATCAAGCAAATTTAGGGAGGTCCTAACAGGTTTAAAGGTTACAATTTTATATTTAGTAGGATGTAAACAAGGATCAAATGAGTGCAATCATGATTATGTTATTGGATTTCAAACTTTGTCAGCAAAGATACACTATCAAATTCCTAATGATGAATTACAAAGAATATTTGTTAAGGGCTTATTACCTACTATCCAAGAGAGAATGTACCTAAACAACTATTATTCTTCCATGGATTTGTGTGCAAATGTAAGAAACATTAAATTGAAACTTCTTAAGTCTAATTCACTTAAATATGGATCTCATCCTTCAAAATTTCAATAGGAAAATTTAGTTTTTAAAAGGGTGAAAATAAGAAAGAAAATCAACAAAATGCTCACCATTTTAATTTACAGTCAACTTCAGATGTTATTTAATCTAATTCCCAAGGTGAACTAAGGGACAATCCTATATTATCTATTAATGTAATAAGATCATAGAATACATAAATGTAAACCAAAACACATTCAAATATAGAAGGGTTCTAACATATATGTCACTTCTATTCAAAATGAACAAAGGAAATATACAAAGAGGTAAGATGAAAATTTGTTATACCTCTTTTACTCTACAAAATGTACAATGTAAGCATTTGTTCAAGAATACCATCAGTTATGCTCCATGTAGATGTTGACAAGTATCCAACATGTATGGTGCATTTCTTATATGGATGGGATGAGAACAAATGTCAAACTTATATGGTGCCAACTAGATCATTGTGGCATGTGGCGTACCTGGACATCACCATGTGTCAGATGCATACAGTGCCAATTATATGATCATGTTTTGCAGTACAAATGTCATTAGGTGGCACATGTGTATGGAAGCATAAGTACATGTGGTTGTTGATGTTCCATGTGTCTAACTAGACACCAACATGTGTAGAAATGTGTATAGACACACTATCTAGATCCTTGAAGATCTGTAAACCCTGAATAATGCCCCTAAACCCTAAACCCTAACCCCTAACCCCTAAACCATAAACCCTAAATAATGCCCCTAAGCCCTAAGCCCTAACCCATAAACCCTAAACCTGAGAAACCCTAAATGCCTAAACCCTAAACACTAAACCGAAGCAACCCTAAACCTCTATCTCCCTATCTCCATACCCTTATTGTTCCTCTACCTCTCAATCTCTCTCCCTATGTCTTTGGCCATGTCCCTCAGTCTCCATATCCCTATCTCTTCCTATGTCTCTGGCCATGTACTTCACTCTCTATATCTCCCTATTGGTCCTCTCTCTCTAAACACTAAACCTAAACCTATAAACCCTAAACCATAAACCCTAAAGAATGCTCCTAAACTCTAACCCCTAACCCCTAAACCTGAGAAACCCTAAACCCCTATCTCCCTATCTCTATCGTCCCTCTACCTCTCAATCTTTCTCCCTATCTCTATCGTCCCTCTACCTCTTAATCTTTCTCCCTATCACTCTAGATATCTCATTAACTCTCTATCCCCCTATCTCTCCCCTCTGTCTCCTCTATCTCTCCCTATCTATCTCCTCTCTCTCTATCTAGCTATCTCCAAACCTGAGCAACCCTAAACCCCAAACCCCTAAACCCTAAATCCAAGAAACTCTAAACCTATATCTCCCTATCTCTCCCCTATCTCCCTATCTCTATCATCCCTCTACCTCTCAATCTCTCTCCCTATGTCCCTGGCCATGTGCCTCACTCTTTATCTCCCTATCTCTCTCCACAGTCTCCTCTATATCTCCCTATCATTCCTCTCTCTCTATAAACCCTAAACCCTAAACCTCTAAACCTGAACCCCTAACCCCTAAACAATAAGCCATAAACCCTAAATAATGCCCCTAAACTCTAACCCCTAACCCCTAAACCTGAGAAACCCTAAACCCCTAAACCCCTAAACCTTAAACCTCAAACCCCTAAACCCTAAACCCTAAACCCAAGTAACCCTAAACCTCTATCTCCCTATATCTCCCATCTCTCTGTATCGCCTTTGTCCCTCTACCTCTCAATCTCTCTCCCTATGTCTCTGGCCATGTCCCTCACTCTCTATCTCCCTATCTCTCCCCTCGGTCTCCTCTATATCTCCCTATTGGTCCTCTATCTCTCTCTAAACCCTAAACCCTAAACCTCTAAACCTTAACCCCTAACCCCAAAACCATAAACCCTAAACCTTAAATTATACCCCTAAACCCAAGTAACCCAAAATTACGCAATAAATTAGGCACTAAACCAAGCATTAAATTGGGTGCTAAATTAGGCGCTACTTTGCACCTAATTTAGCACCTACTTGTTCTGATCGGTGCAAAAAATGCCAAAAATAGCGTCATCCCGATAAATAGCACTGACTTTTTCAAAAAATTAGAGAAAAATACATTAAAGCAATGGGTGGAAGCAAAAAATGGAGCTAATCACAGGGATTTGTTGTAGTGTATGCAAGGACTCATTTCCTCTTCATACAATCATAACAATTGTAGACTTTGTAGAGAATCATACAGTACAACCACAAAATGAGGTTCAATCATAGTACTACAACTCCACTCATGTTGTTATATTTGTGCATATAGAATTCATTCATGCACCTGACAGTACAATGGAAGATAGAAAGATCTTGAGGGAGTATCATTTTTATATTAGTGATGATCACACACATTCTACAAAGTTGGTGCAATGTTGCTTTCAGATGTTCTATGGTCATTTGTGTAGCGGGAACATCATGTTTGGTCATCATATCATATGGTCAGATAATTGTGCATCATAATTTAAGAATTCATGAATGTTTTATTGATTGATTAGGATGCATATATTGAGGGTGTTCAACATATATATAATTTCTTTGAGGTTGGACATCATGGAAAAGGGGAGCATGTATTGAAAGAGCCTTAGCACAAGAAGAGTTGAAGTACAATGACAATGCAAAGTTGATAGATGCAACAACCATCATCGAATGGTGCAACCCTACAATGGGTCTAGGTAATGAAGGTAAGTCTTCAGTTCGTAGATATTTTTGGTTGATAGAAGAAGCTAACATTGCAAAATATAAAGATTGTTGTATAGTGACATGATCAAGTGAGTTCTACTCTTTTAGAAGCTCAAATGAAGTTTCATGGACTATTCATTTGAGACAAATGGCATGCTTTTGTTCATCCTATACATATTTTTCTTGGAATGACTATGAGTCAAAAGAATTGGTCGATGAATGGTGTGCTAGATCTTTAAGCCCACTTTAGACTACCAACTTCTAGGAGCACTACAACTCATTCAGATGGAATCATCTATTGAATTTGACCATATTTTAGATCTAGTTGAACCAGTTATTGTAGACACATTACCTAATAAATATTAATATATTTTAGATTATGATGTATTTTTTATCATTTATCAATAATTAATCATTTTTTGTGCAATTTAATGCAGGGCATGTTTATGCATCTATTGTTGATGAAGATAATGATGAAGGAATAGATTATTATTTGTGTCATTATGTTGAGGCAAAAAGAAATTAATAGCCCCTATCATAGATGGAGAAAACATAAAGTACCCTACAGGATCGGTGGTTGCTACTGGAACATGGCTTATAAGGTATGGACAATGAAGAAGTTTGATGTGTGGTTGTTCAAGGACTTTGACACACATAAGAAAATTCTTCATTATTCTAGCCTTGTTGTGGCATCAAATGTTCAATTGATAAATATGGGGGTAGACCGCTGAAAAGAAACTTGTAAATTTATTATTGGGTTTTGTAAATTTATTCTCTACCATACTTTATTATCATGAATCTACATTACTAGATGGACAAGAGCATAATTGAGATATGTCACATGTCTAGTGTGATGAAATAAAGTGCTAACTTTTCATATAAATATTTAATTAATCAATACATTAAGATTATATAAAAGATATCAGAAATAAGTAGTTAGAGAGGGATAAGAGTGTTTGGTAATTGATAAGAAGATGTCAAATTTGATTTTACTGCCGACTTGCTAGTGTGTTTATAAGTAACTTAACTTAGGTTTGGACGTGGAACATATATTAAAATACTATGTTAGAGGTGCTTAGAGATAGTTGTTATGAGGACATGGTCACATCATGTGGCCTATTCTATTTGGTGCAACCTAGTTTTAGTATATGTCATGCCTTCATCTTCTTAGTTCTTATTAAAAAGGTGTTGCATTGAAAAGTGTAATGAGGCTTGTAACTTTCAAGGAAAGAGAGGAAGACCCAAAATTGTATTGGACACAATTCATTTGAACCCTTGGATAATGATGTAGAATCTTGTAGACATGACATACAAATGATGCAAGATGTATAGATCTAATGGTTTATGTATGATGCAAATATGTAGCTTTAGATGGTCTATAATTATATATGTCCTTAGAGTGATTCTCATATAAACTTGATGTAAAGATGTAGCTTTAGATGTGGAGATATAACTCATGGATTGAGCCTATATCCATAGGAATGAATTGATTAGAAACTAATTGTTGGAAGTCACTTGTCTCAATCTCCTAATATCTAAATTTTTGTAAGGACTAGCAATGTTTACAAACACCTTTCAAGAATCTACTGAATTAAGAGGATCATGTTATCCTTAGTCAAAACCCTAGGATGATTTATTCATAACTTTAGAACAATGATTAAGGAAAGAAATGGGTAAGTGCAAGAAGATGGGGGGCCAAAAAGTGGCCAAATTAATTTTTAAAAAAATTAGGTCAAAACGCGAGCGCGTTATAACGAGAGCGCATTATAACGCGCTCACGTTATTCTTTTCTTTGCATTTTTCCTTTTCTACAAAAGTTTGTGATGTTTTTCATGTTTTAAATAACGCGAGTGCGTTATGTTCAACTTAAATTTTTTTATGTTTAAGGCTATTAATCATGTATGTATGTATGCCTATATGTATGTATGTATGTATGTATGCCTATATGTATGTATGCATCTATGTATGCCTATATGTATGTATGTATCTATGTATGCCTATATGTATGTATGTATCGATGTATGCCTATATGTATGTATGTATAGTGTCGAGGGTAGAGGAGGGTAGAGATGGGAGTGAGCCAGATAGGGGAGGAGAGGGGTGGATAAGGATTGAGTGACTAAGGTTTAAGGTTAAGGGTTGAGCATTTAGGGATAAGATTTAGAGTTTAGGACCTTGAGGGATTAGGGTTTAGGGTTGAGGCTTTAGGGATAGCGTTTAGGGTTAAGGTCGAGGGATTAGGGTTAAGGTAGAGTGTTGAGGGTAGAGGGATTAGGGATAGGGTTTAGGGTTGAAAGTTTAGGGTTGAGGGATTAGGGTTTAAGGTATAGTTTAGTAGTTCTTGTGGATAGAGCTAGTAAACAATGGGAGATTATTTGCCTATTTCATAACAATATACCTCCCCCTTAAACCCTAAACCCTAATCCCTCAACCCTCAACCCTAATCCATCATCCCTCAACTCTAATCCCGCATCCCTAAACCCTAAATGCTATCCCTATTCCTAAACCCTCAACAGACTCGATACTATACCTTAAACCCTAATCCCTTATCCCTAAACCCTCCAACCCTATCCCTAATCCTTACACCCTCCACACTCTACTTGAACCCTAATCCCTTGAACCTCAACCCTATCCCTAAACCCTTGACCCTCGAACCTCAACCCTCAACCCTCGACATCAAACCCTAATCCCTCAACCCTTAACTCTAATCCCTGAACTCTCAACCCTAACCCTAAACCCTAAACACTAAACCCTCAACCCTCAACGTCAAATCCTAATCCCTCAACCCTTCACTCTAATCCCTCAACCCTAAACCCTATCCCTAAACCCTCAACACTATACCTTAAACCCTAATCCCTCAACCCTAGCCCTAAACCTTGTCCCTAAACCCTAATCCCTCAACCCTCAACCCTAATCCGTCATCCGTCATCCCTCAACTCTAATCCCTCGTCCCTAAACCCTAAACGCTATCCCTATTCCTAAACCCTCAACAGGCTCGATACTATACCTTAAACCCTAATCCCTCTACCCTTGACACTCTTATTTAACCCTAATCCCTTGACCATTAACCCTATCCCTCAACCTCAACCTCAACCCTCAACCCTCAACCCTCAACCCTCAACTCTCAACATTAAACCCTAATTCATCAACCCTAAACCCTAATCCCTCAAACCTAAACCCTATCCCTAAACCATCAACCCTCAACACTATACCTTAAACCCTAATCACTATCCCTCAACCCTTAACCCTTAAAACTTAAACCCTATCCCTACACCCTCAACACTTGACACTAGATCTTAAGCCTTAAACCCTCATCCCTAAAGCCTCAACCCTTAATCCTTAAACCTTCAACCCTAAACCCTATCCCTAATCCCTCTACCCTTGACACTCTAACCCTAACCTCAACATTAAATGCTAATCCGTCAACCCTAAACCCTAATCCTAAACCATCAACCCTCAACACTATACCTTAAACCCTAATCCCTCAACCCTCAACCCTAAACCTTATCCCTAAACCCTAATCCCTCAACCCTCAACCCTAATCCATCATCCCTCAACTCTAATCCCTCATCCCTAAACCCTAAATGCTATCCCTATTCCTAAACCCTCAACAGACTCGATACTATACCTTAAACCCTAATCCCTTATCCCTAAAGCCTCCAACCCTATCCCTAATCCTTACACCCTCCACACTCTACTTTAACCCTAATCCCTTGAACCTCAACCCTATCCATAAACCCTTGACCCTCAAACCTCAACCCTCAACCCTCGACGTCAAACCCTAATCCCTCAACCCTTAACTCTGATCCCTCAACTCTCAACCCTAACCCTAAACCCTCAACCCTCAACATCAAATCCTAATCCCTCAACCCTTCACTCTAATCCCTCAACCCTAAACCCTATCCCTAAACCCTCAACACTATACCTTAAACCCTAATCCCTCAACCTGAACCCTAAACCTTTTCCCTAAACCCTAATCCCTCAACCCTCAACCCTAATCCGTCATCTGTCATCCCTCAACTCTAATTCCTCATCCCTAAACCCTAAACACTATCCCTATTCCTAGACCCTCAACAGGCTCGATACTATACCTTAAACCCTAATCTCTCTACCCTTGACACTCTTATTTAACCCTAATCCCTTGACCATTAACCCTATCCCTCAACCTAAACCCTCAACCGTCAACCCTCAACCCTCAACCCTCAACTCTAAACATTAAACCCTAATTCATTAACTGTAAACCCTAATCCCTCAAACCTAAACCCTATCCCTAAACCATCAACCCTCAACACTATACCTTAAACCCTAATCCCTATCCCTTAACCCTTAAAACTTAAACCCTATCCCTATACCCTCAACACTTGACACTATATCTTAAGCCTTAAACCCTCATCCCTAAAGCCTCAACCCTCAATTCTTAAACCTTCAACCCTAAACCCTATCCCTAATCCCTCTACCCTCAACACTCTAACCCTAACCTTGACATTAAACACTAATCCGTCAACCCTAAACCCTCAACCCTCAACACTATACCTTAAACCCTAATCCATCAACCCTAAAACCTAATCCATTAACCCTCAACCCTAAACACTATTAATAAACCCTCAACCCTTGACACTATACCTTAAACCCTAATCCCTCAACCCTCAACCCTAATACCTCAACCCTCAACCCTAATCCCTCATCCCTAAACCCTAAACTCTATCCCTATTCCTAAACCCTCAACCCTCGACACTATACCATAAACCCTAATCCCTTATCCCTAAACCCTAAACACTATCCCTCAACCCTTAACCCTTAAAAATTAAACCCTAAAACCTATCCATAAACCCTCGACACTCAACACTATATTTTAAACCCCAATCCCTTAACCCTCAGCCCTAAAGCCTCAACCCTCAATCATTAAACCTTCAACCCTAAACCGTATCCCTAATCCCTCTACCCTCAACACTCTACTTTAACCCTAATCCCTTGACCATCAACCCTATCCTTAAACCCTCAACCCTCAACCCTCAACTCTCAACATTAAACCCTAATCTGTCAACCCTAAACCCTAATCCGTCAACCCTAAACCCTATCCCTAAACCCTCAACCCTCAACACTATACCTTAAACCATAATCCCTCAACCCTAAACCCTAATCCCTCAACCCTAAACCCTATCCCTAAACCCTCAACACTATACCTTAAACCCTAATCCCTCAACCCTAACCCTAAACCTTGTCCCTAAACCCTAATCCCTCAACCCTCAACCCTAATCCGTCATCTGTCATCCCTCAACTCTAATCCCTCATCCCTAAACCCTAAATGCTATCCCTATTCCTAGACCCTCAACAGGCTCGATACTATACCTTAAACCCTAATCCCTCTACTCTCGACACTCTTATTTAACCCTAATCCCTTGATCATTAACCCTATCCCTCAACCTCAACCCTCAACTGTCACCCGTCAACTCTAAACATTAAACCCTAATTCATCAACCGTAAACCCTAATCCCTCAAACCTAAACCCTATCCCTAAACCATCAACCCTCAACACTATACCTTAAACCCTAATCCCTATCCCTTAACCCTTAAAACTTAAACCCTATCCCTATACCCTCAACACTTGACACTATATATTAAGCCTTAAACCCTCATCCCTAAAGCCTCAACCCTCAATTCTTAAACCTTCAACCCTAAACCCTATCCCTAATCCCTCTACCCTCGACACTCTAACCCTAACCTTGACATTAAACACTAATTTGTCAACCCTAAACCCTAATCTGTCAACCCTAAACCCTCAACCCTCAACACTATACCTTAAACCCTAATCCATCAACCCTAATCCATCAACCCTAAACACTATTAATAAACCCTCAACCCTTGACACTATACCTTAAACCCTAATACCTCAACCCTCAACCCTAATACCTCAACCCTCAACCCTAATCCCTCATCCCTAAACCCTAAACTCTATCCCTATTCCTAAACCCTCAACCCTCGACACTATACCTTAAACCCTAATCCCTTATCCCTAAACCCTAAACACTATCCCTCAACCCTTAACCCTTAAAAATTAAACCCTAAAACCTATCCATAAACCCTCGATGCTTAACACTATATTTTAAACCCCAATCCCTTAACCCTCAGCCCTAAAGCCTCAACCCTCAATCATTAAACCTTCAACCCTAAACCATATCCCTAATCCCCCTACCCTCAACACTCTACTTTAACCCTAATCCCTTGACCATCAACCCTATCCCTAAACCCTCAACCCTCAACCCTCAACTCTCAACATTAAACCCTAATCTGTCAACCCTAAACCCTAATCCATCAACCCTAAACCCTAATCCCTCAACCCTAAACCCTATCCCTAAACCCTCAACCCTCAACACTATACCTTAAATCATAATCCCTCAACCCTAAACCCTAATCCCTCAACCCTAAACCCTAATCCCTAGCCCTAAACCCAACAAAACTACTTTGCCTTAGGTTAGGTTGTTAAACCCATCATTTTTGACACTCTTCTCTTAAAGATATTTGAGTTGCAAGAATATGTCAGAAAAATGGCTATGAACTTTTTTAATGTTAGTAATGTTATATGGCATGTTTTTCTGGCCCATCTGCGGTTCATTATGCCAATAGGTGTACACACTATGAGAAAAGCTTTGCGTATGGTACATCCACAGTGAGTAATTAACAGTTGAAATCAGAAGGATGATCATTATGAGAAAAGCTTTGCATTGGGGTACATCTATGTTTCTTGCTGTCCACCCCGCACTTAGGGGAGGTATATTGTTATGAAACAGGCAAATAATCTCCCATTGTTTACTGGCTCTATCCACAAGAACTACTAAACTATACCTTAAACCCTAATCCCTCAACCTTAAACTTTCAACCCTAAACCCTATCCCTAATCCCTCTACCCTCAACACTCTACCTTAACCCTAATCCCTCAACCCTTAACCCTAAACGCTATCCCTAAAGCCTCAACCCTAAACCCTAATCCCTCAAGGTCCTAAACTCTAATCCCTTATCCCTAAAATCTAAATCCTATCCCTAAATGCTCAACCCTTAACCTTAAACCTTAATCACTCAATCCTTATCCACCCCTCTCCTCCCCTATCTGGCTCACTCCCATCTCTACCCTCCTCTACCGTCGACACTATACATACATACATATAGGCATACATAGATACATACATACATATAGGCATACATAGATACATACATACATATAGGCATATAGGCATACATACATACATACATATAGGCATACATACATACATGATTAATAGCCTTAAACATAAAAAAATTTATGTTGAACATAACGCGCTCGCGTTATTTAAAACATGAAAATAGCACAAACTATTGTGGAAAAGGAAAAATGCAAAGAAAAGAATAACGCGAGCGCGTTATAACGTGCTCACGTTACGTCTTGTTTTGGGAATCCCAAGCCTTGGGCTTGGGATTTGCTTTGGATTTCCAACCCAAAGGCTTGGAGTGCCTTTTGAACAGTAACAGACGTGTTTTTCCATATTCTTCAAGATTTTAGATAATTTCATTCATGCTAACCCTCAGATTTGCACGTGTTTCAAGGTCAAACAAATTGAACACCTGGGTAATGTTAGGCTTTCTCTCAGCTATCTGACGATGTAGTTTTTTTCACATTTTAACAATGTTAAGCCTTTCATCTTTAATTTCTTTTGTTTGTGTGTCTGTTTTTGGGCAAAAACCATTGTTTGGTCTTTTTTTCATTGTAAATTAACTATTCATTGAAATTTCAAAAAAATTACATATTTAGAAACTAGACTCCATTCTACAAATATTAAAAAAAGAAAAAAATGATTTTCGATTAGTTTTCAAAATTTATAGGGGTAGCACGGCCAAAATTCTATTTTTTAGGATGTGTCCACTTTGAAAATTAGTAAAAAATCAAATATTCATCAAACAATTATCAGAAAAATCAGGCATAAACTACATGCTATTAGCTAATTTCTCACTGAAGCAATTTTAAAAATACCAAAAAAAAGTTGACCTTTTGAGGGAGCCACAAAACATGCTATGTTATGTTTTTTTGACAGAAACAACACCAATTTCTGTGGCTCCCTCTTTTGAACCCCTTAATCTATGCCATTTTCAATAAAAAATAGTAGTTTAGAAAGTAGACTCGGAGCACTACGAACATTGTTTTGGTTGCATCTCCAAATTTTGAGTGTAACTATGCTCAATTTCTCATCCAAGGCCAGTATTTCCTGATTTCAGAAAAAAAGTGGCCACTTAAGACCCCTTTTTGGCCCCCCATCTTCCTGCACTTACCCAAATATACTATGCAATGGGCCTAGGATGAGTTCAAAAGAAAACAATTCCAAAATGGTTTCACTTTAAGTTCTTTAACTAAGATGTTCTTTCACATTCTAGTATGATTTTAATTGAATGAATATATGTATTTAAATGCAACAACATAACACATATATAAACACCAATATGCACTAGGTTATCTAACAATGAGTAGAGGAATTCACCAGGACGTATTTTGAATTTAAATTTTAAAAGTTTAGTGTCTAGATTTGTGATTGTAGAAATGACCTAGCCCAAATCTACAACCATGGATTTGATCTAGGGTGATTTTTGTTGAAGTCCTTTAGATTACATGAGGTCCTTAAAAAGATAACATATAATCAAAATATTTGTCTAACTTCCATTTTTTAAAGAAAAATACATACAACATTAGGGACAAAATTGTATACTAGTACCGCTTATCAACTAGAGATAGATGACCAAAATGTTAGGGTATAAGTTAGTCATTGTGGACATACTATGAATATATTGCATGGATTGGTATTACAAATGGGAAGATTGTGTTTCTTTGGTAGATCCCATGAACAATAAAACATATCATTTTACTCTATACATAGGTCCCATTGAATATATTATATATAAACAATTAAATGGTGTATTTAGTGGTAAAGCACATTAACTATTTTGTTCCTACTTGAAAAATATTTTTTAACGTATCATTTCAATGTGCTACTTTATTTATAGTTCATATTTGAACACATGATCTAGTATATAAGTGGTGTTAATTTGTGATATATTAGGTAGACCATTTTAATATGGTTATTGTATTCAATATTGTATAATTTTTTGGGGCTTGATCTTGGAGAACTTGACTTGTGACTAATCGACAACCATTAAGGTATTTATAGATATCACCAAGTCCACAAATGTTTCATAAACATAGAGAAGTCAAGATTGAGTAGGTAAATTGAAGAGAAAAGTTTAGTAGAATACATAGGATGAGTTCATCGATTTAGGACAAGTTTGCAGTCATAGATTATTCTTAGATCATCAGACTCATCCCTACATAGAATCAAGAGAATAATTCAATCCCATGGTGATTGCCTCTCTATCATCTCCTATTTCAAACCTTGAAGCTTATCAAATTTAGATATTCATTGGTTTTTATGTGCATTCATCAATTATTAAGCAAAGTAGACTAGTTTTCTATTTGTGTTCTTCACATTTTAATTACTAAGCTCAATATTCAAGTCAACTCAACGTCATAATTAGTCTAGGTTAGTGATGCTTAAATGTGTATGCATTTTATTGGATTATCCTAGACTAAGCTTTAAGAAACCGTGTTTTCTTATACATTCTTTATGAACTCAATAAAACTTATAAAACCTATGTAATTTCATGGAAATGGCTCTACTTTGGGAGATGATGAGTCACACATGGAAATGGTGATCATAGGATATAAGAATTGAAGTAAAAATGTCTAACTTCAAGTTGGATGTAAGGACTTGATGAACCTATAGAACAAGAATAGGCTAGGGTCATTTAGCCTTGTATTAATGCATAATCTTTCCTGGTGGTCCTCAAAAAATATAGCTCATGGAATTAATGTGTAAATTTTTAACCAATACCTATGATTGATGAGTTATATGAATTGTACGAGTCTTATTTCTTCTCCAAACTAGATTTATGGTTTGCATAATACTAGATCCATCTTCAAGAAGCATTCTAGACCACATTCTAAACTCATGATGGCCACTTAAGTTTCTGGAATTATGGATTATGGCCTCACTAATGCCCTATTTACATTCCAAATCCTCTTAGATCTTTTAACCATTTCTTAGGAAATTCATTATGGTATTCCTTGATGACATTGTCATCTACAAAATAAAATTGGATGAGAACCTCATTCACTTGGATCAAGACCTCCAAATTCTTATAGATAACTAGTTAAGTGCAAAAAGTGTTAGGACTAGGTGTTGTAAACCTTGCAAGTCCTAGTAAAGATGTCATTATTGAATATTTGGAAAATATTATAATGTTTGGCCCTAATGGAAAAGGGTGCCACACATGAAGAGAATCTAGAGATTCCTTTGTTGGCAATCTCTATCGTGTGTCATTTGTCTTATTCAATGATTGTAAGAAGTCATTGAAAGGGGATTACAAGTTAGACTAGTCAAGGCATCTTTAATTCTCTCATCATTTAAAGATGTTTGTAAGAGGTGCATAAGAGACAATATTGCACCCACAAGGAGAACTTGAGAGTTATATATGTTTCCCTTGGTCATAGGGGAGTTACAAATTCTAAGTGGGGAGGAGTTAATTTTGTAGAGAGGCACATGGGTTCAACTTGGACAACATGGACCAAGGTTTGACTCATCGTTTTGAGTCCATGGTTTTGGGAAAACATTTATGGCTTCTAAGATCTCCTTTTCCTATATACCAAGGGACTGAAGTGGAATTGTATGTAGGTTTATGTTGCCAAAATTCTTCCAAAATGCAAAGTGTTGATCTTTAATTATACAATCTCCCAAGCCAATTTATCCAACTTTACATAGATCTCATGTGTTTGTGGATGCAATTTGTCTCCTACACAAAAAGCATGTACCATTTTATGGCCTTCAATCCAACTACATCCAGGGATCTTTTTTATTATTTTATCTCTCATCAAACTCCTTACCATTTGAACCTTGCACCACTTGCCCAATTCTGCATGAATGTTTGAGAGAAGAACATAAGTCACAACATTTTTAGGATCCAAATAAAAAAGCAATGTCACTGTAAATACTCCTAAGCCTATGCTCATATGTGATTTGTAGGCTCCAAGAAAACACATCCACACAACAACCACATGTTTAACTACCATCTTAATGATAAAGTTTAGGGTGTCCTCAAGATAGCTAGCACATGCAAGAAGGTCAACCACGCACACACAATGATCAATTGTAGATGTAATGCAATAAGGATTACTCGTGTGATTGAAGTATGTACAACCCTCATCCACTAAACTTGCATGGCTACATGCACATAAAACACAAGCAAAGATTATAATGTCATGATATGTTCCAAAGTGCTTCATTAATTCAAAGATTTTGAAAGCGTCCTTGCAAAATCCATTTTGTGCATATCCTACAATCATCTCATTCCATGAGACCACATTTCTTTGAGGTATTTTGTCAAATAGTTCATGTGTCTTGTCTCTGCTTCCACATTTTCCATAAATGTCTACCAGAGCATTCAACTAGAATATCTACAAAAATCCCACTTCCATTATGCTTTGATGGATGTCCATACCCTATTCCAAAGTGCCCATTTGGCACAGGCTGGGAGGATGCTAGTAAAGGTTGTAGAGTCTAGTTTTATGTCTGCCAATTGTATTTTCTTGAAAGTTTCTAAAGCCTTTTCAACAAATCCATTTTGTGAATACCCTGCAATTGGGGCATTCCATGATAACACATTTCTTTGAGGTATTATGTCAAACAACTCACATGCCTTGTCTATGCTTACATATTTTGCATATCCTGCAATCATGACATTCCATGAGGTGATATCTCTTTGAGGCATTCTATCAAACAGTTCACATGCCTTGTCTATGCTCCCACATTTTGAATACATGTCTACCAGGGCAGTTACAACTACATCTAACAAAATTCTTCTATCTTTTATCCTATGGTGGATGTCCATATCCTATTCCAAAGCTCCCATTTTGGTATAGGCAGGGAGGATGCTAGCAAAGGTTGCGAAATCTAGATTTACACCTGCCAATTGCATTTGCTTGGAAGTTTCTAAAGCCTTTTCAACAAACTTGTTTTGTGCATATCCTGCAATCATACCATTCCATGAGACCACATTTATCTGCCCCATCCAATCAAACAGTTCACATTCCTTGTTTATGCTTCCACATTTTGCATGCATGTCTACTAGAGCATTTCACGTACATGATCATTTAATTGATTGAGGGGGAGACAGTTCCAAAAAAAATGAACTTTACTTAATTGATTGGGTTGGAGACAGTTTTTTAAAAAAATTGAATTTTACCAAACTGTGATTGCTGAAGTACGATGGGAAACGAGAATGAAGAGTGGGAACAAATGAAAGTTGAAGGGCCCACACTGCCAAGTCCATGGCCAGCATTTAGAGTGGGTTATTTAAGTTCAGCTTGTAAACTCTGTCCTTTTCTTCGCCAACTCAACATCGAGGTGGACTACCTAAGTAATGCAATGAGCACTATACTTAAACATCATCCACTTCAATGGTCAAATAGTCAATAGCAATTTTACATCTCATCTACAAAAAAAAGTAGTAAATATTTGTCCTATTTTTATTGGCTAAAATTGACCTTTGATTGTTTTAATTGGCAAAAATTGACCTTTAATTGTTGAAGTGGATGATGTATAAGAATAGAATAGCCATGACAAGTACTAATAACATCTAAACTTATATATACCTTGTGGACCTACCATAGACCTAGGTTGACCAACTTATCAAGTAGATCAAGAGATTGACACAATTGTAGGAAAGTTACATTTCATGAAATGTAATTTGTTTGTCGATCTCCTGACCTACAACCAGAAGAGATCTACAAATAAATTATAGTTCACTCTATGTTGCGTCTAAGACTCAATCAAAAAGAAAAGACAATAAAACCTTGAAAAGTTTTCTGATCTTAAATATTTTGCAACCAAAGAAATGATAGATATATGGTCACAAGAAAAGACAATAAAACCTTGAGAAGCTTTCTGATCTTAAATATTTTGCAACCAAAGAAATGATTGATATATGGTCACTTTGTTCGTTTCATGTATTTCTTATATTTTAAGTCTCACATTTGTTATAATTATTCGTTGATATATGGTCATTTTGTTCATTTTATGTATTTCTTCTTATGTTTTATGTCTCATATTTGTTATATTTACTAGTACATCCAATTAAAAAGTGGTCATTTAGGTAGTTGGAAGGTGGTGTAACTACCTTATTATATGTATTATAAAGTTTAGGACATATCTATGTTTATTCCTTTTTTTTCTTCATAATAAATCTTTTAATATGGTTTACTTTCATTTGGTATCAAAGTTGAAAGGTTCTTTGAAGTGATTGAGAAGAAGTTTTCAAGAAGAAGAGACTTGTGAAGAATGCTATCATCATTTTCATCTCTGCAAGAATAAATTCAAAAGAAATAAAGTGTGAACGAAATCAATTTAAAGAGGTTGGTTTAATTGTTTGTCTACATACAATCTCTACATAGTTGGTTCTGGTTCTGACTTTCACTAGACAGCTTCAATTAACCAATCAATGCAAGGTATAGATTTATTTCAATAATATGGAATGCCCACACACCGTCTAACATAGCAGTTGTTCCGTACAGCAGTTAACCATTTTTATTTTTTTATTTTTTTAAAAAAGAGGGGGAAACCCTCAGACCATTATATTAAAACATCATAATTACAATAAAGTACCTTTGAAAGTGAAACTAGTGCAGAAAACGGTAGAAGAAACAAAAGTCGATAAAGATCACGGTTCAAAAAATGGGAGAACAAAAACGCAGACAAAAAACTGATAACAAACACCACCCCAGACATCACACCAGCCATCACGAACCACACACGCCACCCTACGCCACCGACACCACATCTGCAGGGATGACTTATGGCCAGAAACACGTCCCTACAGCGACCCCTCATCAATTTTGGCACTGTGAAACTGTGTGCCTTAAGAGCTCTTTCAAGCTTATTGATGCAGCCGCATATGAGGCCTCGCTTCATTGTAATGTAAATACATTCTGAAGCCGAAACTGTGCGAAGGCGGTGCATGGGAAACATCCCTCCAATTGGTGCTTCACCTGCCATGGAATCATAGTTTGGAATTGCCCCCTTCCACAACTCAATGCTGAAAAGACACCTATTTATCGTTCCCAAAGCAATGGGAAGAACGTAATTGGCGTCCATCGTGATATCCATAAGGTTGGAAAACACTCATACCACTTCTGACCATCTCACTTCACGTTCCTCAGAACCATCCAGCCATTTCTGTTTGCAAATATGCCACACAGCGAATTGGGAAAGCATACAATCCATCTCAAAAATCTCTGCTAAATCCGTGAGAGTAGCCATTCTTCTTATAACCGGCTCCCACACGAAAGGTTGGAAGAAGATTCACTGGTTCGTGAAGGCGGCCTCCATGACTAAGCTATCACCCGACACCAATAGAAAAGGATGCACAAGAAGGGAAAGAACTTGTCACGCAAACCCTCGAGGGCAACAGAAATGCAAAAACAATTACAAAAGATTGTGGATTGATCAAAAGTCGACCCATAATAAATAGGCCACTCATAGCCCAGCTTCAATAAATCACAATAAATGTGACTTTAAATGGCACAAGACACCACACTAAAATGAGACATTCTCCATCTCAGGGCTTCAAAGGATTGTCAAATCACAAGCTTCCCGTTCATGTCAAGGACTCTAAATAGGAGAGTATGAAGAATAAAGGCTGTTAGCATTTGACAAGATAGATGGGCGTTGGCTTGACGTCAAAAATCCCTAGGTTAAATCCCAAGAAGAGAGAGCTGGAAAAAATAGGTACCATCGGCTAGATTACAATCTGGGCAATCCGCTCTATCTAGATAGCACCTTAAATGCTACAAGTACCTGACATCCATGAACTCCCGTAACAGTTGAAAGGTTACCGAAGCAATTAAACTCCCACCACCGTTGCTGCCAAGAGAGCATGTACCATCGATTTCCTTGGTGACTGTCAAGGGCTCCACCTGCCATCCACACTGGCGGGTCCCCCTCAAATTATCTTGCCTAGTCATTGCAAAGAATGTTTACTAGTGATAAGGGGAGGCTCTGTCTATCCAGCCATCAAAATGGCGATGGTGCATCATCTTATTCCTATGGCCATGCCTCACGTGGGGAATGTTTGCTGCCTCGTTATACTCAACGCACGGACAATTTAAACGCTGTATACACGGTGCCGTATAAACAGCCGTGGAAGGGGACGCCGCCGGCGCCGAAGCACCCGCCTGCAGTAATACCGAGCAGTGGACAAAATTCCGGGTGCCAAAATCTAGGCAGCGGCTACGGGGCATTCACAATGCACCAGATGCCTCGATGGTCATGGATGCTGCATCCATCCAATGTACAACGTACAACGTATAATGCTGAAAACGAAGGCCTGCGTGGGAATTTGAACCGAGCACGTTGACAGCGTAGTAGTCTTTTCCAGGTGGGCTCAACCAGCACACTCTAAGCGCTGACCCACTGACGTGGCAACGTGGGCTCTTCGGTTACCGTCTGTTCCACTCCGTTCCCGTTTTCCATTTAGGCAGTCCCGGTTTGGGCTTCGCCAGTCACAGTTAGTTAAAGTTTAACTTAAAACAGTCTCCGGCCCAATCAATTTAAAATTGTCTCCCGCCCAGTAGCGATGCATTCAAAATGTGGAAGCATAAACAAGACACGCGAACTGTCTGACCGGATGGCGCGCAGAGAAATCTGGTCTCCTCTACTGTTCTGATTGCAGGATATACACAAAACAGGTTTGTTGAGAAGGCTTTAGATACTTTCAAGCAAATACAATTGGTAGGTGTAAAGCCAGATTCCTCAACCTTTGCCAGCATCCTCCCTGCCTGTAGCAAAATTGGAGCTTTAGAACAGGATATGGACATCCACCACAGCATAAGGGATACAGGAATTTTATCAGATGTTGTAGTTGTAACTGCCCTGGTAGACATGTATGCAAAATGTAGGAGTTTTGACAAAGCACGTTAACTGTTTGGCATAATGCCTCAAAGAGATATCATCTCATGGAGTGCCGTGACTGCAGGATATGCACAATGTGAAAGCATCGATAAGGCACGTGAGCTGTTTGACAGAATACCTCAAAGAAACGTGTTCTCATGGAATGCGTTGATTGCAGGGTATTCACAAAATGGATTTGTTGAAAAGGCTTTAGAAACTTTCAAGCAAATGCAATTGGCAGGGGTAAGTCCAGACTCTACAACCTTTGTCAGCATCCTCCCAGCCTATGCCAGATGAGAGCTTTGGAACAGGTTATGTACATCCATCAAAGCATAAAGGATAGAAGAATTTTTTCAGATGTTGTAGTTGCAACTGCTCTAGGAGTCATGTATTCAAAATATGGAAGCATAGACAAGGCACGTGAACTGTTTGACAAAATGCCTCAAAGAAGTGTGGTCTCATGGAATGCCATGATTGCAGGAATATGCACAAAATGGATTTTTGCAAGGATGCTTTATAAACTTTCAAGCAAATGAAATTGGTAGTTTTAAAGCTAGCATCCTCCCCGCCTGTGCCAAAATGGGAGCTTTGGAACAGGGTATGGACATCCATCGAAGTATAATGGGAGTGGGATTTTTGTAGATATTCTAGTTGACATGTATGGAAAATGTGGAAGCATAGACAAGACATGTGAACTGTTTGACAAAATGACTCAAAGAAATGGGGTCTCATGGAATGATATGATTGCAGGATATGCACAAAATGGATTTTGCAAGGATGCTTTCAAAATCTTTGAATTAATGAAGCAGTTTAGAACATATCATGACATTATTAGTTTTGCTTGTGTTCTATGTGCATGTAGCCATGCAAGTTTAGTGGATGAGGGCTGTACATACTTTAATCGTACAAGTAACCCTTATTGCATTACACCTACAATTGATCATTATGTGTGCATGGTTGACCTTCTTACCTGTGCTAGTTATCTTCAGGACACCCTAAACTTTATCATTAAGATGACAGTTAAAGTTATGGTGGTTGTGTCGATGTGTTTTCTTGGTGCCTACAAATCACATATGAACATAGGCTTAGGAGTATTTATAGCAATGTCGCTTTTTTATTTGGATCCTAATAAGATGAGGGTTTCAAGGTGGCTAGGGGAGAGCTAAATAGGACATTTCATAAGTGTTTGGAGTGACAATAGGAAATGTTTGAACATTATATCTGGTCGTATAGAGCCTCAAATAACTCTTCAATTTTTTTCAGGTTTGTTTCATAACTTTGACTTCAAAAATGATAAGGCACTTAAAATTATTTCACCCTCCACTAAATCCAAAATCATTATTTGGCGCCTATCTACAAGTTTGAAATATACTGAAATAAAATATCACAACATTTCACTCAAATTTAAGGTTTTCCATAACCTAGTTATTGAACCATGTTTGAAAGGATGATGAAAGAATTTAAAGTGCTCAATCATTATTGATGCAAACTAAGTAGGTTGTTCTACCAACTCTATCTTATCTATTATTTCCTTTATTTGTGCTTTATTTATTTCTAACATTCTATTAAAACAATCCGCCAAGTACCTCACCTCGCTCTAAAAATCATGTGGTAAACTAATAGAAGACATGCTAATGGAAAATTCCAAGATTGAGGATAAACTATAGCCATTTCTTCCAAAAGTTTTAACATGCACTATAGATGTTTTTACATGCAATTAACCTTCCAATGGCCACCATTAACTACCACTATGTTTCTATTCACAACTTCCATCTTAATTTGCACACACTTATCTTATTAAGACTCATGTGCACTATGTTACCTTGTTATTTTTGCACACAAGTGTCTTCTTCATCTTTCTTCTTTTTTTATGCTTCATAATTATGTGATTTGTCAAATCCCATAGGCAATTGGTTCATGCATGGCTTCACACTTTTGGGTGCTAGATTGTATTAAACTACTCAAGTAGAGAAGAATGGGCCATGATCTCTCACTCATGAATGTTTGGTTGGTTCACCATCACCTTGTTCTAGCCAACTAACTCTATTTCACTCATCAAAGTCACTTCTTTAGTCCATTTTCCCTTCTATTTAACTAGATACTCCTTGTACTTCTTTTTACATGTTTTCTTGACTCTAGTATTAGATACTTGCTTGGCCTCTTCACATGTCTCTTTTGGAAACTATTATCTCTAGTTGATCATGAATTCATTGGCACATTTTTCTTAGCCATAAAATAGTCCATCAATATGTCAATCCCCCCTAGCAATTCTATCTTGTTGGAATTCTTCTCAAAATTTCACAAGGTTTTATAGGGTTGTATCTTCTTCCAATTTATTTTGGTATATATTCCCCTTGGGAACCTTTCTTGCAAATGTGCTATCATTAAGTCATTGAATTGAAATTCTGCCATTATTCTCTTCTTATTTGTGCATTCTTTGTAAATTGCATGTTACTTTTCACCATGTACCCATGCACTCATTTTTGCATATTTCTCATATACTTTAGGAAACCTTTTTCTTTTGTGTCACTCCTATTCCCTCTATTCATCTTATGTAGCTCCATGACTCACCTTAGACTCTATTGATAGATGATCAAGAACCTACTCCTCCCAATGATATGATTTACAAAATTATCCTAAGGGATCACATTGATTTTGACATAATACAGACCAAAGTGAAGAGGCTCACTTTTTCAATTAACCCTGACGTATGATGCAGAAGCATCTAGAAGCAATCAAATCAATTGGGACAGTTAATATTAAGTTACAAAGTGCTAGGGAGAGCGACATTGGAGATTATCGCATTTTACTGCATTATCACATTAGAGCTTGTGGAGCTGGATTTAATTTCTATAACATGTCATCTACATCTTATCCAAAATTTAGATCATTTGGGTTCATTTCCAGAGAGAGATATCGCTATCAAAAGATTACATGTTTTCACAGAGCAGAGCAGACAGTGTTTAGTGAATTCTAATTGGTTTGCGAAGTAATTCCATGACTTGTGGAGCCTGAGGGAACATCATCCAAGGTATTTTAGCACCTGGATGACCTTCATGGAGATCTGCACAAAGTTCCATTCACCTACAGAGCAATACCATATGTTTAGGTCCGACCTATCTGTGCCTACACGTTTTATGAGCTAGCAATTATAACTAGGCCGACTTGATCATGTAATGAAGGATTGCAGAGGATATAAAGGAAGAATAAAAGATTGTTACAAGTAGCAGAAGAGGATGTGCAAAGATATGAAGGAATAAGCCGAAGTGTTTGATCTAGAGAAGTAGCAGAACAAAGCAAAAAGTAGAGCAGTGAACAGAAGAAGAAGTAAGAAGAAAATGATATTGTGTTGTACGAATCTTTTGTAAACCTGGGCTGTGGCCTAACATATGAAAAGTCCTAATGGCATATGTAATTTTATTTGAGATTATAATATAATGAGGAATAAGCTTTGAAGGTTGGGTTTTTCCCTTTTAGGGTTTTCCTAAGATATATCTTATGTCATGTGTTTATGGATATAGATCTTTTTATTCTATTGATTGCATATTTCCATTGCATCTCTGTTATGATCATGTTGTTAGTTGTTTAAGGCTGCAAGGTGGGACAGTCCTTCATTGGACCCTCCTACCTCGACTGCATCAAGTGGTATCAAAGCTAGTTGTGCATTTGCTAGGAAGGTTGCGAGTCTATTGGGAAGATTGCGAAGGTTGTGGATTTGTTGAGAAGATAGAAAGTGTCATAAGAAAGTGTGAAACCCTAGAGTGTAGAAAGTGCTAACAAAAGTAGAAGAATGGCCGTAGAAGAAAGATCAAGGCACTTGAAAGATCTAGCTAAGCTGTTCATATTCAATTGTTTGTAAGATTTGTTTTAATGGGGAAGATTGGAAAAAGGATGAAGAAGGAAAATGAAAACCTAATATGTGAAAAGGATATTATGGAAGAAGAACTGTGTGAAATCAAAAGGTGTAATTCAGAATTGATGGAAAGGATAAAAGAACTAGAAGACAAATACGATGCTCTTCAAGAAGAATTGGAAAATGTAAAAAGGAGGAATGAAGAATTAGAAGTAGAGCTAAAGTTGTTTGAGTATGTTGAAAAGAGTTTTGAAGAATTGGAAGAAGGATTCAAGTTGTTTGGTAAGGTGGAAAAGAGGAACAGAGATCTAGAGGAAAATTTGGAAGAGATGAAAAAGGAAAACAATCTACAGAAGAGTGAAATATCAAGATTGAGAGAATATGTTAATCAGTTAGAGCAGTCACTTGTAGCATGTAGAGAAGAGAATGAAATTCTGAGATCTAAGCCTAAACTTTGAAATGTTTCTTGTGATACTAATGATTTGTGTGATACTACAGAAGCTTCTTTGAAAAAAGAGATTGAAGATGACAATGTGACTGAACCTGCAGCTGTTGATGATGGTATTGGTTTCTAAATCATGCAAAGAATGGGACATGCAGGAAAAGGATTGGGAAAATGTCAACAAGGAATTACAGAGCCTATTGAACCAGTAATGAGATCAAGAAATGAAGGCCTTGGATATGATAGAGGTTAAGATGTTATTACAAGTTCAAACAAGTCAACTCAGGGAAGAAAAGGTATGCATTGTTCTTATTGTAATAGACATGGACATGAAAAGGAATTGTGTTGGGATTTATACCCTTGTAAGTTTTGTGGATTAAGGAATCATTCTAAAAAGATGTGTTGGAATAAAATGAAGAGGAGAAAACCTATGACAGATTGTATGCAGATGGATTATGGATGGATTGATGGAGTAAAATGGAAACATGTTACTAGTATGTTTAGAAGGTTGTATATATATATAAGTATTCATGTGTTGGAAAGAAAAGAGGATATGGAGAGAGAAGACCTTATGTGGAGCAGAACAAGGATAGTAATTCAAACTACAAAGGGGGAAATGACATGAGTCATAATTATCACAATGAAGGATACCGGAGGAATGAAAGAGGATTTTCTAGAAGGGGAAACTATTTTCAAGTTTGAAGGCAAAAAGAATCAAGCAATGAATGTCACCAAGAACCTGTTACTAGAGAGACTAATGATGAGGAAACAATAAATAATGCAGAGGTAGTTTATGCAGAGGAAGAGGAACCTTTTAATTCATCAAATTTAATACAGAAACCAGAAGAGGGTGAAGCATTGATATTAAGGAGGGTTGTGTTATAGAACTGAGAAAGTAGTGCAAGAGAAAGTTTGTGTGGACAAGTTTGAAGCATAGCAGGGAAAGGAAATTCATATTGCAGAGGAAGAGGGAATGGCAAGATATTCTACCAGAGGAGAAAGTTTGTATACAAAAGTAAAGGAAATAAGGATAAAGAAGTAGATAAAAGTATTGGAGCAGTATATGCAGAACATAAACTATAAGATTTTGAAGTGTGTGGAAGAAATTGTATCTAGAAATAGAGATTCTAGAAAGTGTTGTATAGAATGTAATGGTTGAGCCACAGAAGACACATGATTGTTTTGGAGGATGCAAGTATGTATTTATTAACTCTTAATTGATCGAAGCATACATTGGACTTGAGGCAGCCTACAAGTGTTTGACAATAGAATGTTGGATTGAGAGGTAGTTCCAACATTGTAGCCAGACTGTCGAACCTAGACCAAGGTAAGATAAAGAACTTGAGGCAGCTTGTAAAGAAGACTTGCTCAAACTGTCAATCATTGAGCCAGTGCAAGCCTTGCAAGTAGATGGCCAAACCTAGATCACTAGAAGATGAAGAACTTGAGGTAGCTTGCGAAGGAGACTTGCTCTAACTGTCGATCATTGAGGCAGTGCAAGGCTTGCAAGTAGATCGTTGAACATATCCTAATGGATCACATTGATTTTGACATAATATAGACCAAAGTGAAGAGGCTCACTTTTTCAATTAACCTCAAGAGTATGATGTAGAAGCATTTGGAAGCAATCAAATCAATTGGGATAGTTAATATTAAGTTCTAGAGTGCCAGGGAGAGCGACATTGGAGATTACCGCATTTTACTGCATTATCACATTAGAGCTTGCAGAGCTAGATTTAGTTTCTATAACATGTCATCTACATCATATCCAAAATTTAGATATAGAGTAGAGAGTTGAGAAGAAGAAGTAAGAAGACATGAAGTTGTGTTGTACGAATCTTTTGTAAACCTGGGTAGCCGCCTAGCATATGAAAAGCCCTAATGACATATATAATGTGATTTGATATTATAATATAATGAGGAATGAGCTTTAAAGGCTAGGTTTTTCCCTTTTAGGGTTTTCCCAGGATATATCTTGTGTCATGTGTTTATGGATATCTCTTTTCATTCTATTTATTACATATTTCCATTGCATCTCTGTTATAATCATGCTATTAGTTGTTTAGGTTGCAAGGTTGAAAAGTCCTTCATTGGACCCTCCTACCTTGACTGCATCAATTAATCACCTCCATTTGCCCATCCATTTGGAGATGGTATGTCAAGATGAATTGTAATTTGATGTTTAGTTTCTTCCACAACATAGACTCCATAAATGTCCTACAATTAATTTGTATCTCTATCTAACACAATGGTGAGTGGTAACACATACAACCTCACAATTTACTTGAACAAAATTTTTCCACTTGTGTGGAATAATTCACTTGCTTGGATGGTTTGAGGTGCATCATCTTGGAGAATTTGTCCACCACCATAAAAATTGAATCTTGGCCACTCCACATTCTTGGCAGCCCTAAATCAAAATTCAAGCTTCAATTTTCCCACGACCTTGTCTTTAGTCCCTTTACCTTCATCTTGAAAATTGTTCATTATTGCATAAACATTCGCACATCCATAGACATGCATGGACAAAATGTTGAGGGAAACCATTTTTTAATGCAAAAATGTCTAGCTAGACCTCCTATATGCTTCTCCTTGATAAGATTTGTGTGCATTGACCCCTTAGGTATGCATAACTACACACCTATTTTTTTGATGCAAAAATATCTAGCAAGACCTCCTATATGCTTCTCCTTGATGAGATTGTTTGTGCATTGACCTTTGGGTATGCATAACTACACACATCTAAACAAAAATCCAACAATTTTATTAGTTCACATGTGTGGGCATCATGCATTCCTTCTATTCCTCCTATAAGTATTCATCTTGCATGTACTAATCCTTCATTAAGTCAAGTCCAATGACTCCTACACATGTCACTCACTAGGGCACTTCTCTAGCTTAGTGCATTTGAGACTCTTGGATTTTCCACTTTGATGGTTTAGGAAAAATGAGTAGCTCTATAGGAACACCATCTACTTCATGTGTCATTGGTTCAACTTTCCTTGGTTGTTGATGAATTATGATGCATGATGGTCTATGAATAGCACAAACTCCTTTGGTAGAAAATAGTGTCTCCAATTTTGTAATGTTTGTATGATCACATGAATTCCTAATAATATGTGGAATATCACTCTCACATGGTATTTATCATCTCACTAAAGTACATGATTGAACTTCCCTCTTGACATAGCACTACACATATTGTCATGCCACTCATGTCACAATCTTCTTGGAAAACATTATTGAAATCTAGCAACACTTTTTTTGGCTAGTCCATCACCTTCTTCTTCAACATTTGGAATTTGTAATCTATACTCCCAATTGCATTATAGGTGCACAAATTCCATTAAAGTTCTTGATGAACTTCTTATATAATCTTTTCAGGCCATGAAAGCTTCATGCCTTGAATGTGCTCTTAGGTGATGGTTATTCCATGATTGTCTTTACCTTAGTGGGTCTATTTTTATCCCTTCTTGAGATATTACAATCCCAAGTATACCAACTCTATCTTCATAAATCTCCACTTCTTTAGATTCACTAGTAGCTTCTCCTCTCATAATCATTGCAACACTTTTCTAATATGCACTAGGTGCTCCTCCTTGGTCCTACTAAAAATTAGGATATTATCTAGATAAACGATGATGAATCAAGCCAAGAATAGATTTAGCACTTCATTCATCAATTGAATTAAGGTCTTGGGTGTGTTTATTAGGTTGGGCAACATTACCAACCACTTGTAAATACCATCCATTGTCTTGAAGGCTATATTCCACTCATTACCTTCCTTGATCCTACTATAAATGTATCCACTCTCTAGATTGATATTTGTGAACTATCATGCCCCACTTAGATAATCCATCAATTCATCCATGTGTGGTATTGGGATCAGTACTTAATGGTGACCTAAGTATTTATGGCCCTAGAGTTGGTACATATTCTATACCATTTTATCTAGTTTAATCCTAGTATGATGGCTATTGTGCATGGGTACAAGTTTTCCAAGATCAACCCCGTCACAAGCAATTCTTCTACTTGCATGAACATATATCCTCACTTTATTGTGGAATTGTCCTATATGCCACCTTTATTTTCAAACTAGGCCCAAGAATTAAGTCCATCCCATGGCTAATGATGCTCATAGGTGGTAGTCCATTCATAAAATTTTACAACATGATGTCCTTGTACTCATCCAAAATATCCTTTGATTTGTATGGCATCTCCTTCTTTTCCTTTTCACCCTTTGTGATCACAAATTGCATAGGATTGGGCATTAGTGCAAGATATACATGTTCTTTTTTTATATAAACTACTAACTTGATACTAGTAACATATGTAGGTTGCTCTCCACCTTGATGATATGATCTCTTAGATTATTCAATTTGCACCTCCTTTTCTTCTTCCATAAGGTGTATGTGTTTGCACGTCCATGGTGCCATTTCATTTGGTCATATTTCCATGGTCTTCCTAGCAACAACTTACAATAATCCACATGCATAACATCAAGAGAAGTTAGTAGTTATAACATGAAATCATCATATCACACTTTAATTTTATAAGGGATAAATAATATAATCTATACATAGGCCATTTACATGTTGGTGAACTTTATCTTCTAATCTTTGCTCAAAGTCACAAAGTTGACCTATCTAAGGGTTCGACCTAGAAGAACTTGGTCCCAATGATTTATGAGATTTCCTAAAGGTGTTTATAGACACTACAATATTTACAAGAGGATCAAACCATTAGATTTAATAGGAAAATAAATATCCAATATTTTGCATTTTGCAAATTTTAATTAGAAACATCAAAGTTCAAATACGTAATAGTTGGGATCAAATCCACAAAACTCAAGATTGAAATACAAGATTGTTTGCACATATTCTAATTTTGTGATAGTATTGTAAGGTAAAAAATTGCATACTTTGTAATTCCTACCCTATATTTTGCACCTATTTTGGCATCCACTCCCTTTGCATGTTTTAGGTCTCATTTCAACCCTAACCTAAGTTTTTTCCATCACTAGTTGATAAGTCTTTTGTAGGGCTTAGAATGTACATATACAAAGGGGGAATCTTTTACAAATTCCCAGGAATATTCCCTGTTTGTATATTGGGTTGCATGTATTTTAAAGAGAGATAAAGAGAGCCTGAGCATGTCAAAATTTATAAAGTTCCCACATTTATGGTAGGCACTAGTGGATTTTCTAACCATTGATGGCCCAATTGGATCTATATGGACACTAGAATCTAGCAGTTTGAATCTTCACATACATGTGTTCATAGATAGATGAGGGTTGGAAGATAATCATTAGTAAGTTCAAACATGAGTGCACAAATTGGTCAAATTTAGTATGCGCATTAGGTCTATGGAACTCTAGAGATAAATCCTTTGAGTTCCAAAACCAAGCTCTCCCAAATAAATTAGAATTGATAATATGTTTGTGCCTAAGACATTGAGAGTCAAGAAACCTAACAATTGGGTGCATGTCATGTCTTTGTATCAAAGTTAACCCTAGTAGATATGTGTTCTATTTAGATAACTTTAGAATACAACCTTAGGATCCTAGAACCGACTTACAATTATGTCATATTTAATATGACTCTTGTATCCACTGGGCCATCAAATCTAAGGCCATTAAATTTTTAGATCTAGACACCCGATTAAATCAAGTTGTATAAAATGCTTTCACATCCATAAGCATAATTAAAGTATATCAAAGATGCCTGGGATTTCATGAACATGAGAATGTACCAATTGGAGTTGGCCATGTGTTCCCATACTGAGTGTTGAAATTTGATGCTTCAACCTAAATTAAATCTTGTCTTAAGGCCTATCTCTCAATTGTCACCCTACATTAAGATAAAATAAGGATTTTCTTAGACCTAGACATGAATGCCTAAGATCAATGTTATTATCTAACCCAAGAAGCCAAGTATGTCTATCTAGAAGAATTTTTGGGTGACTTTTCATAGGGATTTATTGATGTTGTAAGACCACAATCTTTTACATGGTTTAAAAGGGCCTAATGAGCCATTACAGATAAAATTTTAGGTATAATTTTGAGATTGATCATGCAACTACTCTATTTATGCAAGTAGTAAGAAAGCTAAAGTTTGAAAGTTAGTCTTTTGTAGTGTATCAATAGGCAATAATTGTTATCATTGTGGTTTAACAAGTTTAACTTCAACCATGAGGAAGACAAAGAGAGAAGTTGACAAAAGAAGGAAAAGAGCGGTTCATATATGAGTTGAAAAGCTTTGAGATGGAGGGAAAAGAGCAAGAGTGATGAGCGGAGAGAGACCCCAACAAAATGGAAAATGAAATATTAAAATCAATTGCAAAAATAATACTCATCATTTGGCATAAAATAAGAGACCAAATGTTTCCAAAGAAACTAACAAATTTTATATAACATAGTGGTAGTTAATGGTGGCCATTGGAAGGTTATTTGCATGTAAAAACATCTATAGTGCATGTTAAAACTTTTGGAAGAAATGGCTATAGTTTATCCTCAATCTTGGAATTTTCCATTAGCATGTCTTCTATTAGTTCACCACATGATTTTTAGAGCAAGGTGAGGTACTTAGCGGATTGTTTTAATAGAATGTTAGAAATAAATAAAGCACAAATAGAGGAAATAATAGATAAGATAGAGTTGGTAGAACAACCTACTTAGTTTGCATCAATAATGATTGAACACTTTAAATTCTTTCATCATCCTTTCAAACATGGTTCAATAACTAGGTTATGGAAGACCTTAAATTTGAGTGAAATGTTGTGATATTTTATTTCAGTATATTTCAAACTTGTAGATATGTGCCAAATAATGATTTTGGATTTAGTGGATTTAGTGGAGGGTGAAATAATTTTAAGTGCCTTATCATTTTTGAAGTCAAAGTTATGAAACAAACCTGAAAAAAATTGAAGAGTTATTTGAGGCTCTATACGACCAGATATAATGTTCAAACATTTCCTATTGTCACTCCAAACACTTATGAAATGTCCTATTTAGCTCTCCCCTAGCCACCTTGAAACCCTCATCTTATTAGGATCCAAATAAAAAAGTGACATTGCTATAAATACTCCTAAGCCTATGTTCATATGTGATTTGTAGGCACCAAGAAAACACATCGACACAACCACCATAACTTTAACTGTCATCTTAATGATAAAGTTTAGGGTGTCCTAAAGATAACTAGCACGGGTAAGAAGGTCAACCATGCACACATAATGATCAATTGTAGGTGTAATGCAGTAAGGGTTACTTGTACGATTAAAGTATGTACAGCCCTCATCCACTAAACTTGCATGGCTACATGCACATAGAACACAAGAAAAACTGATAATGTCATGATATGTTCTAAACTGCTTCATTAATTCAAAGATTTTGAAAGCATCCTTGCAAAATCCATTTTGTGCATATCCTGCAATCATATCATTCCATGAGACCCCATTTCTTTGAGTCATTTTGTCAAACAGTTCACATGTCTTGTCTATGCATCCACATTTTCCATAAATGTCAACCAGAGCATTTCCAACTAGAATATCTACAAAAATCCCACTCCCATTATGCTTCAATGGATGCCCATACCCTATTCCAAAGCTCCCATTTTGGCACAGGCGGGGAGGATGCTGGCTTTAAAACTGCCAATTTCATTTGCTTGAAAGTTTATAAAGCATCCTTGCAAAAATCCATTTTGTGCATATTCCTGCAATCATGGCATTCCATGAGACCACATTTCTTTGAGGTATTTTGTCAAACAGTTCACGTGCCTTGTCTATGCTTCCATATTTTGCATACATGACTCCCAGAGCAGTGGCAACTACAACATCTGAAAAAATTCTTCTATCCTTTATGCTTTGATGGATGTACATACCCTGTTCCAAAGCTCTCATCTGGCACAGGCTGGGAGGATGCTGACAAAGGTTGTAGAGTTTGGACTTACGCCTGCCAATTGCATTTGCTTGAAAGTTTCTAAAGCCTTTTCAACAAATCCATTTTGTGAATACTTTGCAATCAATGCATTCCATGAGAACACGTTTCTTTGAGGTATTCTGTCAAACAGCTCACGTGCCTTGTCAATGCTTTCACATTGTGCATATCCTGCAGTCATGGCACTCCATGAGATGATATCTCTTTGAGGCATTGTGCCAAACAGTTAACGTGCTTTGTCAAAACTCCTACATTTTGCATACATGTCTACCAGGGCAGTTACAACTACAACATCTGATAAAATTCCTGTATCCCTTATGCTGTGGTGGATGTCTATATCCTATTCTAAAGCTCCCATTTTGCTACAGGCAGGGAGGATGCTGGCAAAGGTTGAGGAATCTAGCTTTACACCTACCAATTGCATTTGCTTGAAAGTATCTAAAGCCTTCTCAACAAACATGTTTTGTGTATATCCTGCAATCAGAATAGTAGAAGAGACCAGATTTCTCTGCGCGCCATCTGGTCAGACAGTTCGCATGTCTTGTTTATGCTTCCACATTTTGAATGCATCGTACTAGGCAGGAGACAATTTTAAACTGATTGGGCAGGAGACTGTTTTAAGTTAAACTTTAACTAACTGTGACTGGCGAAGCCCAAACTGGGACTGCCTAAATGGAAAACAGGAACGGAGTGGAATAGACGGTAACCGAAGAGCCCACATTGCCACGTCAGTGGGTCAGCGCTTAGAGTGTGCTGGTTGAGCCTAGCCTGGAAAAGACTACTACACTGTCAACGTGCTTGGTTCAAATTCCCACGCAGGCCTTCGTTTTTAGCGTTATACGTTGTACGTTGTACATTGGATGGATGCAGCATCCATGACCATCGAGGCATCTAGTGCAATGTGAATGCCCCATAGCCACTTCATTAGCAGCGTTATACGTTGTACGTTGTACATTGGATGGATGTAGCATCCATGACCATTGAGGCATCTGGTGCATCGTGAATGCCCCGTAGCCACTGCCCAAAATCTACGGCAATAAACGGTGAAAAGCTTCTGACCAAAAATATTCCAATATTTAAAATATAGATATTATCGAATAACTAAATTAAATGGAAAGATGGGGCAGTATTCAACAAATAAAATAAATAGTAGAGAGTTTATTATTATTAATTAATATTGTGTATTTTCAAAAACGTGAAAGCTACAATAATACGTAGAGTTTTAAATCAATGGAAATTTAATCATTTTTATTAATTATTTTATTTTTTCTTATTTTTAATTAGAAATTACATATTTATTTTATTAAATTTTTTAAATAAAAATTTATAATATTAAATTAGTTAACAAATATAAATGCTAATAATTATAGGGATGGAGATGAGATTGCTCATTTTTTCCCTATAAATAAAAATTCAAAAAGAAAAATATAAAATATAAAACTATAATAAAACAAAATAAAAATTAAAAAAATTAATATTTAGAATTTGATAATTATGAAGATGTTAAAAAGGTTGAAATTTAAATATTAATATTATTTTATATTAACAAATGTTTAGTGTTATTTTTATATCTATCATTAAAGACAATAGGATTTGTCCTCTATATCCATTCAGAATTTGGCATTACATCATGGAATGTAAGGCGTATGTCATTTATGTCCATCCAAACGGAATGGCATTGCATCATGGAATGTAAGACATCACAGATGTGCTAAATGTGGGGTCATTGACAGCCTTGTTTGAAGAGGAGAGGGTAGTTAGAGCGCAAATTACCTATGTAGGATGCACAACAGAAGAAAGGCAATCATCAATGAAATGGAGAGCAGCCAAGAGTAATAGGGGGCGGCTCATTTTACCTTCTATGACTGTGGTCAACAACCAAAGTTACAGGAGCACCAAAGTTATAGGAGCTTTCTTTGTTTGATGCGACTGATGCAGCTCGTTTTACCTTCTATGACTGTGGTCTCGTGAACGTCATTAAAAACTTTCAATCATTCATTCATATTAAATAGTTTTTCTTATTTTAAAATGATTTAAAATATTTTTAAAATTTAAAAAAAAAACTAATTACAATTTTTTAAAAAAACTTTCAATATTCTTATTTTTTAATAATTTCTTTATATATATAAAATTTATTTAAACTTCACATTTTTTAATATTTATTAAGCATGATTTAGAATATACTAATTTTTTTAATAAAAAATCTTGAATATCATTTAATATTCTATATTAAAATTAATTTTTATGTATTTATTTATTTATGTACTTTAGATATATTTTTAAAATATAAATATACTAGGTAAGTATTAATAATACAAATTATTCTTTTTTATATATATAATTTGGTTATAAGTTCACCAACTGCAATAAAGGGCATTAATCCAATAACCGAATTAGAATAACATTGGGAATTCCATCTTTGGAAGATATTAAATGCATGATCTTATAAAAAGTAAAATTTTCTAACTACTATATTAATTGTTTTACTTCTATCAACTCTATAAATATAAAACATTCAGTTGAATTATTTTATCAAACATAATTAATACTATGTAAAAAGAGCTTAGAATCATACAATTATTCAACATTATAATTATGTCAATTGTTGGAATTCTATCTCCCATGGTTGCATGAAAGATTATCAAGGTGAACAAATGTGAAGAATAAACACCATTAAAAAGTGTTTAACAAGCTACATTCCAAATGGTTTCAATTTATCACGCTGTCATCTATGTCATGCATCCACCGCCATCCATGCCATGCACCGCCGCCATCTATGCCATGCATCCATAGTATAATAAATTCCATTAAGTACACTAGTTTTAGTGTCCTCTGTTATTATCAGTTGTCAGTACTACCTTCTTTATCATTTTTTTAAATGAAAATTATTAGCACTAGACAGCTTACGTGCACCCTAAGCTCTATGGAATGCATTCCGATTGAATCTAGACCTTTCACGTTTGTAAATTTGTGTAACTTTAAGGAGTTGTTTTTTAACTTTTTAAGTTATTTATTAACTTTTAAACTATATAATATTTAATGTTTTAATAATTATTAAAAGTATGTTACTATTAATTATTATATAATTATATTATAGTTAAATTATTATATATTATATTATATTATTGATTAATTAAAAATAATATTTTTATAATTATTTATTAATTTATAATGAAAAATAAATATTTTAGTTATAATTATTTCCTTCTTTTCTTCACTTTTAAACTTTTGGTTCAAAACTCATTTCACTAGTTGGCATGAGTTTTCCACATTCCAAAAGCATTCATATATAATTTCTTTTATTATCAACATCAAATCAGCAATTAGGTGTTTCTATATGTTGAATCCTTCATTTACACATTTTATACATGAAGAGTTTTTGTAGTGTATTAAATTATATGATTATAATCTTTTAATAATCATGAGTTAATGATAATTTTATTAAATTGCATTTAAATTAAATGTATAGTTAAAAGAAGATGGAAAAGGTTATTCTATAGTGTGAGTTAAAGTGCTTAATGTTCTCTTGGAAAAAGATCTAACTTAAGTGGAAAATGCAATATTGGGTCTTTTGGAGTTTGAGATTTTATTCAAAAAGAAAAAGGGATAGAAAGGGTTTCAAAGGATCTTTTTATTCATTCTTGCTAGTTATTTGGGAGTGCTTAGAGAGAAAAAGATTTGAAAGAAAGAAAACCCTTGTTCTCAAAATCTTGGAGTGAAGATTGAAGGAATAGCTTGAATCCCATTGGAGATTGTAAAGGACTATTATGGATTTTGAGAGGATCTCCTCCATTGTGTATATGCTTCATTATATTGAGGTATTTTTCTTTATATCAAATTATGCATTTTCTTTTGGAAAGAAATGGATTGTTCATGCTCCCCACTTGTTTGGGATGGGCATATGACTTACGTGTGTGTGCTTTAATGTGAACTAGGATTAGATTTATATTGTTGTGCAATTCTAGAAATATAGATTTAAATTTGTGAAAAATATGGAAATTATTAATATAATATTATTATATTATATATCAATAATAATATTATTAATATAATATCAATTATTATAAACCTAACTATTTTATAGTACTCATTATTAAAAACCCTAATTATTTTAAATCAAAATTATAGCATAACATTATTAAATATAATAATAGTAAATTTATATTATTATAACATTATTAGAAAAAGTTATTTAAATTAATTAAATTAATATATAATTATATCATATAATATGTAAGACATTAATTAAATCAATATATAACAAGAGCTACAAATGTTCATAAATAGTCTTGTTTTGTTTTAATTTGTTGTGTTTGTTTAGTTTTAGCAACAATGTTGATAATATAATAACTTTATAATAATCTTGAAATTTGTGAATTTTTTGGTTAAAGTTAGAGTTGACAGTTTTGTAATATTTACAATGAATGTTGAAAATTGAAGAACTTTGAGATTCTACATTTAATAATTAGATTGTATTAAATGGAAGTTGCAAAGTAAGTGATTTTTTATTATACCTGAAGATTTATGATTATATTTCAAGATTTATGGTGAATTTGACAAAATGGATTATTTGATTGATACAGCCTCCTAAGGCTAGAAATGGGCACCCTGGCAATTAAAACTTGGTTCTTGACGGTCTGACAAGAGGCAAATATAGAAGGCGATAAATGCACTAGCCTTCAACAGTTTGCACTTAAGCTGCAATACAAAGAGTTGTTAGTGCTATAAAAATCACTTAACATCATGAATACAAAGAGTTGTTAGTGCTATAAAAATCACTTAACATCATTATTTTAAAGATTTGAAGTTATAGCTTATAGTGAGGGACAAGTGAAACCCTAAAATTAGTTCTACCATATAACTGGCACTTGCACCAAGAATAGGATCATGGAATACCTTGTTTGGAATAGCAAACGAGTTTAGAAGATCTTTGAGCGTGAATGTTGTTTACAACATGAAATTCAGGGAATACGCTGATAGGAACCAAACAATTTATAAAATTTCCCACACGTTCCAAGACAATGCACAGCCATGTCATTCACATATTAAATGGTGAGACTACAAAATACAAATAGTTTTATGCAACTCAAAATATGAAGATGACTCTACAAAGAAGATATTAGAATGTGATAGTTGATAGCACGCGGCAAAAGCAATATCTTCCCTTAGTTTCAGATCAGATAATGAAAGAAACTGTTGAGCCAATGACAGATATCTCCATAGATTGTCTTATCATAAATTTGATTTAGGAAATGTAGGGTATTTATAAAATTTTGGAATAAAAATAGTTTGGGTAGTTGAACTGTAATAGTTAGGTGAACTGCACAGGTTTTTAATATTTTCAATTTGTTACAAATAGGTTTTGATTTAGGTTTTTAGGTTTTCAAATAATAAATTAAATTCCTTAATTTTCATTTTTATTTACAGAGGAAAGATTTAATTAATTAATTAAAATTAAAATCTTATGATTAAAGGTAGATTAGGGATTAAGGGAAATTTAATTAATTAATTAAATTTCATGTGAAGGGAGGACTTATGGAATTGATCACTGGTCAATTTTTCCTATCTATACATTAATATATATTTTAAAATTTTGATGTATTAGTATATTATTATCATAGATTAAGGATATTATCTATGTAAATGATATATTATTATTATTATTATTATTATTATTATTATTAATTATTAAAGACATATATATAAATTTGGGATAAACTTATAAATTATATTTGTATTTAAATTCCTATTAGTATTAATATTGATTAGTAATAGGAATCTTATATAACTATAATATTTTTATTGTCTAATAATATTATCAATATTAATATTAATAGGAATTTAAATACACGTTTCTTAATATTTTTATTTTTATTTTAGTTATAATATATTTAAATGGGTTAATAGGTGAGATGCTAAAAAAACTTTACTGCCTAATATTTTACCCATAAAGTCTCAAACTAGAAACTTAATAGTTTTAAGTATTAGTATATTATTATCATAGATTAAGGATATTATCTATCACAAAACTTTATAATATAAACCTTGATGATCCGCAATAATCGCCCTTATCGGATGAAAGTTTTTTACCAATTAGATTGAAGAAAAATTATTTTTCAAATATGTTTTGTTAAAATATTTACATCTATACAATAGCAATAGCTAAATATTTTTTAAATAGAAAAACTATTTCAGTTCTCATTGGTTGTAAAAAGAATTATTAATAACTAATTAACAATAGGCCTAGCCTATAGTTTTCTTGGCAGAAACTAATAATATAGTATAACATTATTAAATATAATAATATTATATTTATATTATTATATTATTATAATATTGTTACATTATTATAAAGAATATTTATAACTAGCATATCTATATTTAAAAGATATATCTAAGATACAGAGATATCCTTCACGTCTATTCCACCTATGTGTGGTAATTTGATTAAAAAATAGGCGCCTTGAGAAGGATATCTCTCAACATATTTTACATATATTTTTTAAATATAGATATGCTAGATGTAACTATAACCCAAACCCTACTATTTACCCTAATTCTAACCTTAATTCTAACCCTAATTGTAATTGTAACCCTAAATCCAATTATAATTCTAATCTTGATTTTATCCCTAACCTTAATTCTCACCCCAATACTACTTATATTACTAATTCAAACCCAAATTATAACTATAACCCTAACCCTATCCTTAATTCTGATAGTAATGCTAAGCCTAACTCTAATTCTAAACCTATTCCTAATTCTAACCATAATTCTAACCCTAACGTTAACCCCAATCATATCCCTAACCCTAATTCTAACCTAACCCTAATTCTACACCTAACCTGCATTTTATCACTAAGCTTAATTCTATGCTTAACTCTAACCCATGTCATAACACTTATTCCTCACCTCAATATTAGCGTTCCATTGTCCCACACCAATACTTAAAATTCATATTGCATCACATGGAATTGGTCTTGAATTTCAAATTTTAAAACTTATAATTTTGTTGACTCTTGCCCATTTCTTTCCCACCATGAGCTCACTTGTACACATTTTGTATGATATATCACTTTTAGGGTCTTAGATATGTGATTTTTGATGGCATTATCATTTTTTAGATCTTTTGAGGGATTGTATTCTTACTAATCATTATTCCATTATTATATCTTTTCTTTTAGTGTTTCGTGTTATGTTAAGATCTCTCCTTTACCTACCCTAGACACCCTTTCCAATCCCATTAGGTTTCCATTTTCATATCTAATATATCACTAATTCTAACCCTAACCCTAATTCTAACACTTGAGTTAATGTTAGGGTTAGGGTTAGAATTGGTTCATTTCAAATGATTTCATTGGTACTTGATATTAATTCCCAAATTTATATTAATAGATAAAACCATTTGTTATGGAGTAATTGTTTAAAGACATCATTTGACATCATAATCAGAATATATATAATATGAAGTATTCCAATGCATGTATATTCCCACCCTAATACTTGTAGACATAAGAATAGTATTTGTCAACATCATATTCTAATATATTTCTTTTCAAATACTCTTACCTTTCAAAATTACACAAATCATTCATATCATGGTTGTTTGATTTGAGTTCCACAAATCACTCATGTTTTGTTTGGATCTCTTAGCCTTGTTTTAGGATCTTACCTTTTTAACCCCAAAATTACACTCTTTTGGTTCAAACTTTTTTATTTAAAAGGCAAAAAAATCATATATTAAAAATTTTAGTAACTATTCTAATAAGCTTGTAGTCTAAATATTTCCATAATTTGCGTGCATTTCATTCCAATTTGTAATCTATTTTATATTGTGTTGAGTGAATTTTTACAATACCATTGAATTGCATACTAAAACCCAATTTCTTAATAGTTATATTTTCAATGCAACCTTGAAAATGTTAGTGCTTACTAAAACCATTTGGTATCTAGCTTGTTAAAAACTTTTTAATGATGTTTATTCTTCACATTTGTTCACCTTGATAATCTTTCATGCAACCATCGGAGATAGAATGCCAACAATTGAAATAATTATAATGTTGAAGAATTGTATGATTCTAAGCTCTTTTTACATAGTATTAATTATGTTTGATAAAATAATTCAAGTGAATGTTTTATATGTATATAGAGTTGATAGAAGTAAAACAATTAATATAGTAGTTAGAAAATTTTACTTTTTATAAGATCATGCATTTAATATCTTCCAAAGATGAAATTCCTAATGTTACTCTAATTCGGTTATTGGATTAATGTCCTTTTTTGAAGGTCATGAACTTATAACCAAGTTATATATATATATATATATATAAAGAATAATTTCTATTATTAATACTTACCTAGTATATTTATATTTTAAAAATATATCTACAGTACATAAATAAATAAATACATAAAAATTATTTTTAATATAGAATATTAAATGATATTCAAGATTTTTTATTAAAAAAAATTATATTTTAAATTATGCTTTATAAATATTAAAAAATATGAAGTTTAAATTATTTTTTTATATATAAAGAAATTATTAAAAAATAAGAATATTGAAAGTGTTTTATAAGAATATGGGTTCCATCCGCCGAAACGCTAGAATCTCCTGGCCTATTTCAAATTGGGAACACCCTTTTCTTGGCTGTTTTAATTCTAATGCATTGCAGGAAGTCTTCAAGGTTTATGAGGTATCTGTGGGCACTGCTATTATTCAGGTCTGTAATTTTCCAGCCCTTCACAATCCAATTGCTATCTATCCTTCGCAGGTTGCTTCTCATTTTCTATCTAATGCAATGGATCTCTTACAATCTGGAGACAGAGTAAGGGATTTGGGGTTAACTTTTATTCAGAATGTTCATTTTTCCATCAATGCATTTAATTCTGCTTTAGTTGATTATGATGTGCATGAAGGGTCTGCTCCTGTTGGTGGGTTATTTGATGGCAGGTGTTTATTTCGTACGCCTAGTTTACACTGCCTCTTCAATGCGTTTTCTCATGGCCTTCGCAACAATTGCATCATTTCCTTTCGAAACTCAATCCATTGTCATAGGCAGGAATTGGGACACCAGCTGGCAGACAAGGCTTTGGAAGTTTTTAATGCTTTGTTATTTCTGTTGAATTATGTGCCTCCTCCTCCGTCACCCCCTCCTCAGTTTGCAGAAGAAGATGATCATGTCGAGAATCATGATTTGCAGGTTATACAGATCGCAGATTAATGGAGAACTTCTTCACGTTTTTTGCCTTCAACGATTACTTTTTTGTTTGCTTTTGTACAAGCCAGATGCTCTGTAATTCCTTTTTGAAAATTGTACTCTCTGGCATGATTTTAGTCATATTTTGGTCTGATATATGTTTTTTGAGACAACTATGTATAATCTCATTAAACTCAGGCTATAACCGGAGGTTTTCTTTGCCGATTCTTTCCTGCCGGTATGCCTTTTTTGAATCTGGCATTTTGTAATTTCTTTTTATTAATATATTTTAGTGGTTCGGCCACTTTTGTTAAAAAAAAAAAAAGAATATTGAAAGTGTTTTAAAAATTTGTAATTAGTTTTTTTATTTTAAAAATATTTTTAATCATTTTTAAATAAGAAAAACTATTTAGTATGAATGAATGATTGAAAGTTTTTAATGACTTTCACGAGACCACAGTCATAGAAGACGAGTAGCATCAGCAGCATCAAACAAAGAAAGCCCCTGTAATTCTGGCTGTTGACCACAATCATAGAAGATAAAATGAGCCACCCCCTGCTGCTCTCCATTTCATTATTGATCGCCTTTCTTCTGTTATGCATCCTACACAGGGAATTTACACTCTAACTACCCTCTCCTCTTCAAACAATGTCGTTAATGAACCCACATTTAGCACATCTGTGATGTCTTACATTCCATGATGCAATGCCATTCTATTTGGATGGACATAAACGACATATGCCTTACATTCCATGATGTAATGCCATTCCATTTGGATGGACATAAACGACATACGCCTTACATTCCATGATGTAATGCCAAATTTCAAATGGACATAAAGGACAAATCCTATCAACTTTAATGATGGATATAAAAATAACACTAATGTTAATATAAAATAATATTAATATTTAAATTTCCACCTTTTTAACATCTTTGCAATTATCAAATTCTAAATATTAATTTTTTTTATTTTTGTTTTGTTTTATTATAGTTTTATATTTTATATTTTTCTTTTTGAATTTTTATTTATAGGGAAAAAATGAGCAATCTCATCTCCATTCCTGTAATTATTAGTATTTATATTTGTTAACTAATTTAATATTATAATTTTTTATTTAATAAAATAAATATGCAATTTTTAATTAAAAATAAGAAAAACTAAAATAATTAATAAAAATGATTAAATTTCCATTGATTTAAAACTCTACGTATTATTATAGCTTTCACATTTTTTAAAATACACAATATTAAATAATAATAAACTCTCTACTATTTATTTTATTCATTGAATACTGCCCCATCTTTCCATTTAATTTAGTTATTCGATAATAACTATATTTTAAATATTGGAATATTTTTGGTCGAAAGCTTTTCATCGTTTATTGCTGTAGATTTTGGCACCAGAAATTTTGTCCACTGCTCAGTATTACGGCAGGTGGGTGCTTCGGCAACGACAGCGTTCCCTTCCATGGTTGTTTATACGACACCGTGCATACAGCGTTTAAATTGTCCGTGCATTGAGTATAACGAGGCAACTGACATTCCCCACATGAGGCATGGCCATAGGAATAAGATGATGCACCATCACCATTTTGATGGCTGGATAGATAGAGCCATAAGGGGACATCATCCGTCTTGCCCCTTAATACCCACTCTTCCACCGATTGGTCAATAGCCGAGTGAATGCACAAAGATGAGTCCACTTAAGGTGGAAGTTTCAGACTTAGAAAAAAACCCAAAATCGGGTAAACCAAAACGAGATCCTATTTTTTATGAGACAGGATCCCGTATGCTTCGGGATCCCGAGCCAAAAGCGGGATCTCGTTTTCAAGAAATGGGATTTCGTTTCATAAAAGGTTAAAATATTAATCTTTTATGAAACAGGATCCCATTTCAAAATGGGATCTCATTTTTTAGAAATGGGATCTCGTTTATAGAACGGGATCACGTTTCATAAAATTTGAATTTCTGACTCAATTTTTGCTATGGGTTTTGGGTTGAAAAAAAGTCTTGGGAACCCGACCCTTGGCTTTGGACCTGGTTTGACCTGCAAGTTGAAGGCCCTGTCAATGTCATAACAAAATAGTGACTTTGAGCATATGTCTGAAGGCCTTTTTTGCAGAATTTTTTTACGAAATTAAAACCCATTATAGATGAGATAGTGTAGATTCCAAATATGTAATTTTTTTTACAATTGGATTATTTTTCTATTTTTCAATTAATTTCTGATGAAACAGGTCCATAAACTTGAATTATTAAGGTTTTTAATATTTTAATAACTTTTTATCAGGTAAGTGCAAGAAGATGGGGGGCCAAAAAGGGGTCTTAAGTGGCCACTTTTTTTCTGAAATCAGGAAATACTGGCCTTGGATAAGAAATTGAGCATAGTTCCACTCAAAATTTGGAGATGCAACCAAAACAATGTTCGTAGTGCTCCGAGTCTACTTTCTAAACTACTATTTTTTTTAAAATGGCATAGATTAAGGGGTTCAAAAGAGGGAGCCATAGAAATTGGTTTTGTTTCTGTCAAAAAAACATAACATAGCATGTTTTGTGGCTCCCTCAAAAGGTCAACATTTTTTTGGTATTTTTAAAATCACTTCAGTGAGAAATTAGCTAAAAACATGTAGTTTATGCCTGATTTTTCTGATAATTTTTTGATGAATATTTGATTTTTTACTAATTTTCAAAGTGGACACATCCCAAAAACAGAATTTTGGCCGTGCTACCCCTATAAATTTTGAAAACTAATTGAAAATAATTTTTTTCTTTTTTTAATATTTGTAGAATGGAGTCTAGTTTCTAAATATGTAATTTTTTTGAAATTTCAATGAATAGTTAATTTACAATGAAAAAAAGACCAAACAGTGGTTTTTGCCCAAAAATGGACACACAAACAAAGGAAATTGAAGATGAAAGGCTTAACTTTGTTAAAATGTGAAAAAAATCACATTGTCAAATAGCTAAGAGAAAACCTAACATTACCCAGGTGTTTGATTTGTTTGACCTTGAAACACATGCAAATTTGAGGGTTAGCACGAATGAAATTATGTGAAATCTTGAAGAATATGGAAAAACACATCTGTAACTATTCAAAAGGCACTCCAAACCTTTGGGTTGGAAATCCAAAGCAAATTCCAAGCCCAAGGCTTGGGATTCCCAAAGCAAGACATAATGCAAGCACATTATAACGCGATCGCGTTATGTCTTTCTTTGCATTTTTCCTTTTCCGCAAGTCTGTTGTTTGTCATGTTTGACATAACGTGAGCGCTTTATAACACGCTCGCATTATGTTTCCCTTAAAAAAAATTTGTTCAAGTCTATTAATCATGTATGTATGTATGTATGCCTATATGTATGTATGTATGTATCTATTTATGCCTATATGTATGTATGTATGTATATATCTATGTATCTATGTATGCCTATATGTATGTATGTATCCATGTATGCTTATATGTATGTATGTATCTATGTATGCCTATATTTATGTATGTATAGTGTCAAGGGCAAAGGAGAGTAGAGATGGAAGTGAGCCAGATAGGGGAGGAGAGGGGTGGATAAGGATTGAGTGATTAAGGTTTAAGGTTGAGGATTGAGAGTTTAGGGATAGGATTTAGAGTTTAGGGATAAGCGATTAGAGTTTAGGACCTTGAGGGATTAGGGTTTAGGGTTGAGGCTTTAGAGATAGCGTTTAGGGTTAAGGGTCGAGGGATTAGGTTTAAGGTAGAGTGTTGAGGGTAGAGGGATTAGGGATAGGGTTTAGGGTTGAAAGTTTAGGGTTGAAGGTATAGTTTAGTAGTTCTTGTGGATAGAGCCAATAAACAATGGGAGATTATTTGCCTGTTTCATAACAATATACCTTCCCTAAGTGCAGGGTGGACAGCAAGAAACATAGATGTAGCCCAATGCAAATCTTTTCTCATAATGATCATCCTTCTGATTTCAACTATAAATTACTCACTATGGATGTATTATATGCAAAGCTTTTCTCATAGGGTTTAAGGTATAGTGTCGAGGGTTGAGGGTTTATTGATAGTGTTTAGGGTTGAGGGTTGAGGGATTAGGTTTTAGGGTTGATGGATTAGGGTTTAAGGTATAGTGTTGAGGGTTGAGGGTTTAGGGATAGGGTTTAGGGTTGGCAGATTAGGGTTTAGGGTTGACGGATTAGCATTTAATGTCGAGGTTAGGGTTAGAGTGTCGAGGGTAGAGGGATTAGGTATAGGGTTTAGGGTTGAAGGTTTAAGGATTGAGGGTTGAGGCTTTAGGGATGAGGGTTTAAGGCTTAAGATATAGTGTCAAGTGTTGAGGGTGTAGGGATAGGGTTTAAGTTTTAAGGGTTAAGGGTTAAGGGATAGGGATTAGGGCTTAAGGTATAGTGTTGAGGTTTGATGGTTTAGGGATAGGGTTTAGGTTTGAGGGATTAGGGTTTAGGGTTGATGAATTAGGGTTTAATGTTGAGAGTTGAGGGTTGAGGGTTGAGGTTGAGGGATAGGGTTAATGGTCAAGGGATTAGGGTTAAATAAGAGTGTTGAGGGTAGAGGCATTAGGGATAAGGTTTAGGGTTGAAGGTTTAATGATTTAGGGTTGAGGCTTTAGGGATGAGGGTTAAGGGATTAGGGTTTAAGATATAGTGTTGAGTGTCGAGTGTCGATTGTTGAGCGTGTAGGGATAGGTTTTAGGGTTCAAGTTTTAAGGGTTAAGGGTCGAGGGATCAGAGTTAAGGGTTGAGGGATTAGGGTTTGATGTTGAGGGTTGAGTACATTGAGGTTCGAGGTTTAAGGGTTTTAGGATAGGGTTGAGGGTTGAGGGATTAGGGTTAAGGGATAGGGTTGGAGGGTTTAGGGATAAGGGTTTAGGGTTTAAGGTATAGTATCGAGCCCATTGAGGGTCTAGGAATAGGGATAGCATTTAGGGTTTAGGAATAGGGATAGCATTTAGGGTTTAGGGATGAGGGATTAGAGTTGAGGGATGACGGATTAGGGTTGAGGGTTGAGGGATTAGGGTTTAGGGATAAGGTTTAGGGTTGAGGGATTAGGGTTTAAGGTATAGTGTTGAGGGTTTAGGGATAAGGTTTAGGGTTGAGGGATTAGGATTTGACATTAAGGGTTGAGGCTTTAGGGTTTAGGGTTTAGGGATAGGGTTGAGGGTCGAGGGATCAGAGTTAAGGGTTGAGGGATTAGGGTTTGACGTTGAGGTTAAGGGTTGAGGTTCGAGGGTCAAGGGTTTAGGGATAGGGTTGAGGGTCGAGGGATTAGGGTTAAAGTAAAGTGTGGAGGGTATAAGGATTAGGGATAGGGTTGGAGGGTTTAGGGATAAGGGATTAGGGTTTAAGGTATAGTATCAAGTCTGTTGAGGGTTTAGGAATAGGGATAGCATTTAGGGTTTAGGGATGAGGGATTAGAGTTGAGGGATGACGGATTAGGGTTGAGGGTTGAGGGATTAGGGTTTAGGGATAAGGTTTAGGGTTGAGGGTTGAGGGATTAGGGTTTAAGGTATAGTGTTGAGGGTTTAGGGATAGGGTTTAGGGTTGAGGGATTAGAGTGAAGGGTTGAGGGATTAGGATTTGATGTTGAGGGTTGAGGGTTGAGGCTTTAGGGTTTAGGGATAGGGTTGAGGGTCAAGGGATCAGAGTTAAGGGTTGAGGGATTAGGGTTTGACGTTGAGGGTTGAGGGTTGAGGTTCGAGGGTCAAGGGTTTAGGGATAGGGTTGAGGGTCGAGGGATTAGGGTTAAAGTAGAGTGTGGTGGGTATAAGGATTAGGGATAAGGTTGGAGGGTTTAGGGATAAGGGATTAGGGTTTAAGGTATAGTATCTAGTCAGTTGAGGGTTTAGGAATAGGGATAGCATTTATGGTTTAGGGATGAGGGATTAGAGTTGAGGGATGATAGATTAGGGTTAAGGGTTGAGGGATTAGGATTTGACGTTGAGGGTTGAGGCTTTAGGGTTTAGGGTTTAGGGATAGGGTTGAGGGTTGAGGGATTAGAGTTAAGGGTTGAGGGATTAGGGTTTAACGTTGAGGGTTAAGGGTTGAGGTTCGAGGGTCAAGGCTTTAGGGATAGGGTTGAGGGTCGAGGGATTAGGGTTAAAGTAGAGTGTGGAGGGTATAAGGATTCAGGATAGGGTTGGAGGGTTTAGGGATAAGGGATTAGGGTTTAAGGTATAGTATCAAGTCTATTGTGGGTTTAGGAATAGGGATAGCATTTAGGGTTTAGGGATGAGGAATTAGAGTTGAGGGATGATGGATTAGGGTTGAGGGTTGAGGGACTAGGGTTTAGGGATAAGGTTTAGGGTTGAGGGTTAAGGGATTAGGGTTTAAGGTATAGTGTTGAGTGTGTAGGGATAGGGTTTAGGGTTTAGGGATTAGAGTGAAGGGTTGAGGGATTAGGATTTGATGTTGAGGGTTGAGGCTTTAGGGTTTAGGGTTTAGGGATAGGGTTGAGGGTCAAGGGATTAGAGTTAAGGGTTGAGGGATTAGGGTTTGACGTTGAGGGTTGAGGGTTGAGGTTTGAAGGTCAAGGGTTTAGTGATAGGGTTGAGGGTCGAGGGATTAGGGTTAAAGTAGAGTGTGGAGGGTATAAGGATTAGGGATACGGTTGGAGGGTTTAGGGATAAGGGATTAGGGTTTAAGGTATAGTATCGAGTCTGTTGAGGGTTTAGGAATAGGGATAGCATTTAGGGTTTAGGGATGAGGGATTAGAGTTGAGGGATGACGGATTAGGGTTGAGGGTTGAGGGATTAGGGTTTAGGGATAAGGTTTAGGGTTGAGGGTTGAGGGATTAGAGTTTAAGGTATAGTGTTGAGGGTTTAGGGTTGAGGGATTAGAGTGAAGGGTTGAGGGATTAAGATTTGATGTTGAGGCTTGAGGCTTGAGGGTTTAGGGTTTAGGGATAGGGTTGAGGGTCAAGGGATCAGAGTTAAGGGTTGAGGGATTAGGGTTTGACATTGAGGGTTGAGGGTTGAGATTCGAGGGTCAAGGGTTTAGGGATAGGGTTGAGGGTCGAGGGATTAGGATTAAAGTAGAGTGTGGAGGGTATAAGGATTAGGGATAGGGTTGGAGGGTTAGGGATAAGGGATTAGGGTTTAAGGTATAGTATCGAGTCAGTTGAGGGTTTAGGAATAGGGATAGCATTTAGGGTTTAGGGATGAGGGATTAGAGTTGAGGGATGGCAGATTAGGGTTGAGGGTTGAGGGATTAGGGTTTAGGGATAAGGTTTAGGGTTGAGGGTTGAGGGATTAGGGTTTAAGGTATAGTTTTGAGGGTTTAGGGATAGGGTTTAGGGTTGAGGGATTAGGATTTGACGTTGAGGGTTGAGGCTTTAGGGTTTAGGGATAGGGTTGAGGGTTGAGAGATCAGAGTTAAGGGTTGAGGGATTGGGGTTTGACATTAAGGGTTGAGGGTTGAGGTTTGAGGGTCAAGGGTTTAGGGATAGGGTTGAGGGTCGAGGGATTAGGGTTAAAGTAGAGTGTGGAGGGTATAACGATTAGGGATAGGGTTGGAGGGTTTAGGGATAAGGGATTAGGGTTTAAGGTATAGTATCGAGTCTATTGAGGGTTTAGGAATAGGGATAGCATTTAGGGTTTAGGGATGAGGGATTAGAGTTGAGGGATGACAGATTAGGGTTGAGGGATGAGGGATTAGGGTTTAGGGATAAGGTTTAGGGTTGAGGGTTGAGGGATTAGGGTTTAAGGTATAATGTTGAGGGATTAGAGTGAAGGGTTGAGGGATTAGGATTTGACATTGAGGGTTGAGGCTTTAGGGTTTAGGGTTTAGGGATAGGGTTGAGGGTCGAGGGATAAGAGTTAAGGGCTGAGGGATTAGGGTTTGACGTTGAGGGTTGAGGGTTGAGGGTTGAGGTTTGAGGGTCAAGGGTTTAGGGATAGGGTTGAGGGTTGAGGGATTAGGGTTAAAGTAGAGTGTAGAGGGTATAAGGATTAGGGTAGGGTTGGAGGGTTGAGGGATTAGGGTTTAAGGTATAGTGTTGAGGGTTTCTGTCATCAAATGTAGATTTATGGGTTTGATTATATTGATTGCCTCTCCAGTTTTGGGGTGTGGATGTTTTGGAATCAATCAGGAAGTCTTTAGGAGATTTTGAAGTGGATTGGTAATCACTTGACAGAACCCCTACTATTTATGCTTGGATAAGGATTTGTCACAAACTAGAACTTATGCTTCCAAACAAGATCTGTCTTTCTTCCTCGATGGGCATTTTCTATCAAGAACTTGATTACGAGGGCTTGCCCCTTCATTGTTATGCCTATCATATGGTGGAGCATCTGGCAAGCTCTTGCAGGAAACAGGAAAAGTTCTCCCTCAAAAACCTTGTGGTCACTCAAGTCTGAAGGGGAAGGTTTGGAAAGAGATATGCACAAGATGTGATCAATCTATAGCAGGACAAAATGTGAGTGCGTTATAATGCGCTCGCGTTTTGTCTTGCTATAGAAACGGTAAAAAAGTGTTGACCCCCATGATCCAGGCCCACATGCTCTATTTTCATACTTATTCTGCTCATGCTCTGACAAAAATGAAGTGCTTTCATGCTGTTGGGAAGTTCACATGCACATTTGACACATTGTACCACCTTTCCATGATCTTTCCACCACCTTTTCTGCTTTGCCAACTTGAGAAGGAGGAAATAACATAGTTTTCACACCAAGTTTGATATATATCTATTCAAGTTTCAATTTTTGTAGTGTTGCAATGTTAATTGTGATTTAATTTTAGGAATTTAACATTATAGATTGGTTAATAGTATTGTAGTTAGTAATTATATTTGACTGTTATTCAATTTAACATTGAAAAGGAAGCAAGTGGTGAAAAACTCAAATTGTTGAGAAGTTTGATGCAAGAAGAAAAAAACACTACATAATTGGCTACTATCTCTATTCGAATCTTTGTTTTTTAGGTATGTCAAGTCTTTACATGCATGTTCTTTACATTTTCATTAATTTGGATTGAATTACTTTATCATGCTTTATCATACATGTTTAAAATAGACACATTTCCAATCAAGAAAGCAGCCTACAATCTCACATGATGCCATGTATATTTTCTACACTTGGGCTCTTTAATAATTATGTGTAATAAACAAACCTTAACATACCATGATGTCAAACTATACAAGAATAAATCCTTACAACATAATAAAAATACAATCCCACTATTATCTTGTATTCATTTCTTAGGAAGTAATATTGGTCTCTTTATCATGCTACAGACAAATTCTCTGTCATGCTGAGGAAATGATCAATAATTAAACCAACACAGGAAGAGATAGAAGCTAAGAATGCAAAGAAAGTAGTGGCTATGAGGGAACTTCATGAGAAGAGGAAATTAGACACGATAAATGAAGACATACAAATTGAAGAGGAACCACAACCATCACAAAGAGATATGTTATTGGTGGCACAAAGAGAACGAATTCAAAAACTTCATGCTACGAGAGATTTGAATACCATAGTTAGAGACACGTCGTCTACCGCAAGTCAACATGTAGGGACACCATCTACCACATCTCAAATTGAGAGTACATCATCACTGACATGTGATGAAGGAGGTATGCCATCATTCCCACCTCAACCTCAAGGTATGTCATCTATTCCATCTTCAATCGAAGGTATGCCATCTAGCCCATCTCATTTAAATATTGATGAAATTCCTAATGTTGAGATGAATTTACCTAACTTAACACCACCTAGAATTTTGCATAGAAAGCCAAAGTATTTGATTGAAATTGATGAGAATATTTTGCAACCAATGGAAGGTAAGATTCCAAAATACACTTGTAGAAGATATGCTCATAAGATTTGGAGATTGTTCTTTGAAAACTTAAATGAGACTGCAAGATGTCAACTAGTCATTGAAATGATGCGAAGTATAAAGTATAGGTCCATCATGAAGATTCTTGGGTTGAGAACATCAGATGCTTCAAGTGAAAAATCTATTGTCAAGAATCTAATGAGTGCATATGAGAGTGTGGGTAACACCTCACACACAAAAGATAGTAATGCAACACAGCGTGTGATTACATCGACTATAGTAAGTAGTCAAATGAGGAAAGCTCGTCTCATTAGAAAGACGAGTCAAGAATTGAGAATTAATAGGAAAACTTTATCAAGAGCCATTGGAAGATGCCAAAGAATTGAGGACACTAATGCTAATGAATTATGGGCATTCTCGGGGAGACTACCATGAAAAGATAAACCAATTGTTGAAGCATTGAGATCACTAATTGAAGACTTTTGGAAGAATTACACAAGGGTATCTCCGAATCAAAGGGATGTGGTAAGAAGGAGAATTGGTAGTCAGAACCGTGAACCACATCCAAAGCATTTTTTGGATGAGACTCAAACACAGTTTTATGGTAAATTTCTAGAGAAGTATCCTCAAATTAAAATTTGTCAAAGATATTTTAAAATGCTAAAACCTTTCTATGTCAAGATAAATCACACACGCACTACTTATTGTTGTAGATTACATATTGAATTTTCTAACCATTTTGATGCTTATAGGTCTATATGTTTAGATATGCATACTAACAATGTGTTGCGGGGTTGTGCCATATGTGCCCCACCAACATCTTCAAGAGACTGCATATCAAGAATTTTATGTGAAAGAGAGGAAGGTCAAATATTCTACAAGAAATTATGCTTGGATGGCACATCATCGTTGTGGTGGCTTGCAACATTTGCCAATATCTAAACATATGGAAAGAACACATGCGGTTGGAAACGAAATAGTAGAGTTTGGCAAGTATAAAACACTGGCATACAATACAAAAGATGGTAAAGAAGCAAAGATGTGTGAATTGGTTATTGAAAAGATTCCAGTGTATCAGTTTATGCCTATATTTCATGACAGCATAGTGTATGAGTATGCAAGACATGCCCATAGAGCTCGATGGTTGGACTTGCAATTCAAGTTATGCAAGGACACATTTCCAGTTGGTAGCATTGTTTTAGTTGTCAACTTTGCAAAAAACTACAGTCTACAGCCACAGCGTGAGGTGCAATCATAATATTACAACTCCACACAGGTTTCTATATTTGTGCACATCGCATTCATTCATGCAAATGATAGTATAGAGGATGACAAAAAGATCATAAGGGAGTATAATTTCTATATTAGTGATGATTGTACACATTCTACGGAGTTCGTGCAAGGTTGCTTTCAGGTGTTCTATAATGATTTGGCTAGAAGGGGCATATCATTTAGTTAGCATATCATATGGTCGGATAACTGTGCATCACAATTCAAGAACTCGTGGAATTTCTATTGGCTGAGTAGGAGGCATAATTTTATAGGTATTCAGCATATGTGGAACTTTTGTGAGGCCGGGCATGGAAAGGGGGAGCATGATGGTGCAGGAGCATGTATCAAAAGAGCCATAGCACGAGAAGAGTTAAAGTATAAAGACAATGCAAAGTTGACAGATGCAAAATTGATTGTCGAGTGGTGTAATGCTTCCATGGGTCCAGGTAATGAAGGTAAGTCTTCAATTCGTAGATTTTTTTGGTTGATAGATGATACTAACATTGCACCATATGAGGACTGTTGTACACTGACAGGATCAAATGAGATGCACTCTTTCAGAAGATCAATTGCAGGTTCATGGAATATCCATACGCAAAAGATGTCATGCTTTTGTTATTCCTGTACAATTTAAGTCTGGGATGAGTGCGAGTCAAAGGAGTGGGTTGACGAATGGCAGTTAAGTTATCTTAGCCCACTTGACATGTATTAATCCCCGACGGCACTAGAACTAACACAGATGGAATCATCAGTTGACTTTGACCACATATCAGATTTAGTTCAACCAGGTAATATAGGGCATGCATGGGCATCTAATTTTATCTAGTTCAACCAGGTAATGTCATCTTACTTTGTAGTGTTTTTGTAATGTTGACTAATTTCATCTAATTTTCTACACATATCAATGTAGGCACATATATGCAGTTATTACAGATGAAGATAATGAAGAGGGAATAGATTATTACTTATGTCATTGTGTTGAGGCCAAAAATAAATTGGAGGCCCTGTTACAGATGGAGAAAACATCGAATACCCTACAGGCTCAGTGGTTATTACTAGAACATGGCTTAGAAGGTACCCACATAAGAGTGTTAATGTTTGGCTATTTCAGGACTTTGACACGCATTGGAAGATTCTTCATTACTCAAACCTTGTCGTGGCATCCAATGTTTATTTGATAAAGTATCAGGGTAGACCTTTGAACAAAATCTTGTGGAAGGTGCATGAGTCTGACCATGAAGCAATACTTGACACAATAAAGAGTAGAGCAGACCCGGATGGTTCATTGGATTAATTTGTAAGTATTCACATTGATTGTATAAATTCATGTTACATTGAGTTGTAAGTATGCACATTAATTTGTAAGGTTTGTCTTTTTTTAATTTCTTGCTGCATTTATACACATATACACATTTTTACATCATCATGTTATGCATTTTTAGTGTCTTGCTCTTGATGCGACCAAACTGACTATTCTAATGCGTCCGTATGGGTACATTTACGCTAGGCATGGTCCTATTTTTCACCCAAACATGTCGAAACAGTCTGAGCTACATTGTACCGATGATATCTCTGAAGAGTCCAAAGTGCAAAAAGGCAGCAATCTTTGACGATATGTTACTCAAAAATTGTGTCACTTAGAAACATTCTATCTAAGGCAACGTGATCACATAGAGTGCCTTTACAATAACTCTCTTAGTTTTTTATATCTCTGAGGCATTTGCCCATGGTGAAAGGTTTTTTGTTGCCCCAAAAATTGTCAGAAGGAGGCAGTGTAAAGTTGCAAAGGGGTGTAACTTTCATCCTGCTCCTGATGTGACCAAAATGACTATTCTAACACGTCTAGATGGGTACATTTATACTAGGCATGGTCCTATTTTTCAGCCAAACATGTCGAATCAGTCCGAGCTACATTGTACCGACGATATCCCTGAAGAGTCCAAAGTGCAAAAAGGCAACAATCTTTGACGAGATGTTACTTGAAAACTATGTCACTTAGAAACATTCCATCTAAGGTAACATGATCATGTAGAGTATCTCTACAATAACCTCTCTCAGTTTTTTATAGCTCTGAGGCATTAGCCTGTGGTGAAAGGTTTTCTGCTGCCCCAAAAATTGTCAGAAGGAGGCAGTGTAAAGTTGCAAAGGGGTGTAACTTTCATCCTGCTCCTAATGTGACCAAATTGACTATTCCAATGTGGCCGAATGGGTACATTTATGCTAGGCATGGTCCTATTTTTCACCCAAACATGTCGAAACAGTCCGAGCTACATTGTACCGACGATATCCCTGAAGAGTCGAAAATGCAAAAAGGTAGCAATCTTTGATGAGATGTTACTCGAAAACCATGTCACTTAGAAACATTTTGTCTAAGGCAACGCAATCATGTAGAGTACCTCTAAAATAACCTCTATCAGTTTTATATCTTTGAGGCATTTGCCCATGGTGAAAGGTTTTCTGCTACCCCAAAAATCGTCAGAAGGAGGCAGTGTAAAGTTGCAAAAGGGTGTAACTTTTGTCCTGCTCCTGATGTGACCAAACTGACTATTCCAACACATCTGAACAAGTACATTTACGCTAGGCATTATCTTTTTTTTTCACCCAAACATGTCAAAACAGTCCGAGCTACATTGTACCGACGATATCCCTGAAGAGTCCAAAGTGCAAAAAGGTAGCAATCTTTGACGAGATGTTACTCAAAAACCATGTCACTTAGAAAAATTTTGTCTAAGGTAACGTGATCATGTAGAGTGTCTCTAAAATAACCTCTCTCAATTTTTTATATCTCTGAGGCATTTTCCCGTGGTGAAAGGTTTTCTACTGCCCCAAAAATCATCAAAAGGAGGCAGTGTAAAGTTGCAAAGGGGTGTAACTTTCATCCTGCTCCTGATGTGACAAAACTAATTGTTCCAACGTGTCCGGATGGGTACATTTACATTAGGCATGGTCCTATTTTTCACCCAAACATGTCAAAACAGTCCGAGCTACATTGTACCGACGATATCCCTAAAGAGTCCAAAGTGCAAAAGGTAGCAATCTTTGGTGAGATGTTACTCAAAAATTGTGTCACTTAGAAACATTCTATCTAAGGTAACATGATCATGTAGAGTGCCTCTACAATAACCTCTCTCAGTTTTTTATATCTCTGAGGCATTTGCCCGTGGTGAAAGGTTTTCTACTGCCCCAAAAATTGTCAGAAGGAGGCAGTGTAAAGTTGCAAAGGGGTGTAACTTTCGTCCTGCTCCTGATGTGACCAAACCAACTATTCCAACACATCCAGATGGGTACATTTATGCTAGGCATGGTCTTTTTTTCACCCAAACATGTCGAAACAGTCCGAGCTACATTGTATTGATGATATCCCTGAAGAGTCCAAAGTGTAAAAAGGCAGCAATCTTTGATGAGATGTTACTCAAAAACCATGTCACTTAGAAATATTCTATCTAAGGCAATGTGATCATGTAGAATGCATCTACAATAACCTCTCTCAGTTTTTTATATCTCTGAGGAATTTGCCCATGGTGAAAAGTTTTCTGCTGCCCCAAAAATTGTCAGAAGGAGGCAGTGTAAAATTGTCCAAATGAGCGCCCAAGGATGTGGAGTCTTCAATCAGGGTTTGGAAGTGCAAGATGTTAAGAGCAACATCATTCAAGCATGCTCCACACCTAATAAAGGAATTTGAAGTCCTGAAGTCACCCAAGATAGGTTAGGCGCACTTTCTCTCTCCTCCAGCCTCAAAGTGGCGCCTAGCATAGAAGTATCATGTTAAGAAGCACATCAAACAAGGTGCTATGGTAGGAAAAGTTGTTTGGCCTTCAAGATGAGGTTGCCTTAGCGAATTAAGTCAGGATGAAAGCCTATTCACTCTAGGCGCCAATCTCAAGTTGCACAATCATGAATGGGTGCCTAGAGCAATAAGGTGCTACATCATGGTTCCAGGACCTTGAAATGGTGCCCAAGCATGTAGGAGGAATTTTCAAGGAGACAGAATGTTTTTGAAACTCTAAGGAACTAGTCCAAAGACTCTATGGAACCATCTTGATACCATTGAGTCAACTTTGGAACTCAAACATATTGAAACAAGGTCTAGGAAGCTAGGCGCCATCTCTTACCAGTTCAACCTCTCAGATGTGCCAACATTGGAAAGACTCTTAATGAGCGCCTAAGTTTGAATTGATCTTGTGATTGAAAGTTTGGTGATGTATTGGTGCAAGATGATCTTCAGTTGAAGCAATCTAAGTTCCAGGAAGGGTTTAGAAGTTATCAACCTCTTCACTAAGTTAGGCGCACTTTAGAAGCTTTCTTACCCAAGAGTTGCACCTCATTAAGACAAGGCGCATCTTGACCTCCAGGACTTTTCCAAAGAAGCGCTTTAGTTTATTAGCACCTTTGGACCTTGTTTTACATTCTAAAAGAGAAGCACACTTTGGAGGCATTTCTAACCCAGATTGACACCTAGGTATAGTCATCTCTCTAGAGCATTACAATGTGTTTTAAAATGAAGGAGGACATTTCATAAGTTGGGGAATTGATCACTGAAGACCTTGGAGTGTTTTGATTACTCTAAGCAAGAAGGCGCATTTCCATGGAGTAGCATACTCTAAGTAGCGCCTAATGCCATCAAGGCATAATTCCACCCTCACTTTGGTGCCTATCATCAAGAAGGGGCATTGGACATTCCTTGAATAGTTCTAAGCATTTGAAGTTCATGAAATCACCAAGGAATGTTGGGCGCCATGTGTATCCTTAACAAGCTTGAGTTTGCACCTAGACAAGTTGACACTTATTCATGTTTTAACTTCCCTCTTGAAGAGCCTAACTTGGGAAAAAGTTATCTTGTTGTTAGTCAAGTGTTTGATGTGTTTTGGAGACTCCAAAAGACTTCCTCTTGCTAGGCGCTCTTCTTGGCAAATACAACCTTCAACTAGCACCTAGATCCTAAAGAAAAACACTTGCAAGTGTGGGCGCACTTTCCTTGTGATAGAGAATCAAATTGGCACCTCGAAGTCATAATGCATGAAGTGAGCGCCTAGGATCCTATTGGTCCAATAGGTGGTTTTGGGATCCATCCTTTAAACTTCACCTTGTTATGGGTTGTTTTGAGTATTTTCACTTGCTTTCTCTTCGAGAATAGTTTCTAATGATACATGATGTGTCATAGATCATTCAACTTGATAAACAACATGGAGGGATTCTCATGCCTCCTATACTTCTTGCAAGTTTCTTTATAGATAGCTCACATCATTGTCCATCTAGGTGGTCATTTCCCTAAATATTATGATAAGATAATCCTATTAATGAACTTTGGATTGAATGAGAATCAACATGCTTTGTCTTGACTAGAATAGTTGGGATGGACAAAAATCTATTGATTCTAGGTTGGGTTGTTAAAGGTCAAGAAGTTTTGGTGTCTAATGCCCTCTAAATCTAAATATTCAAAATCATAGTGGTTCAATAAGTTACAACAAATAGTCAGGTAGACAATAGACTATAAGGAACAAGGACTACACATGAATCCAAAACAACACTAGTCAATAAGGACATCACAAGTAACTCAACATTACTTCCAAAGGCGTTCACAAAAATAAAGGGGAAAACACAACTAGAGAATGCTAGACTGTAGTAGGGATGAGTGTCTGATGCAGAGCACACAGTGGAAGCATAGAATTATCAACTTTTGAACCTTCGAACTCACTATTGGCAAGACAACATACCATCGGCGAGCTTAAAATTTCATCAGCCGATAGGCCGTTGCCACCATGACTCCATTTGATTTCACTTCTGACAAACATCCCATCATTGACTCTTATCGATCAAACAAACTGCTATCGGTCACTTTATATCCTTTCACACCGATGTCTTTGTCACTCTAATACGAGACTCTAAGTCCTTCACCTATCGGTAGGACTTAATACCATCGGCACACTCAAAAACTCTTCTGCCGACACACCGATCTCACCAATGACAACCTTCAGACCACACCCGTCGATGAGACTCCAAACATTGGTGAACTCTAATCTCATTGGGCCGATACACTGATGGATTTCAACTGTCGGTGTGACCCCCTTCATCTGCAAAGATCTCAATTGCTCTTCCGATGCGCCGATGGGATTATCTTCCGATACACCGATGTCTTCGACTTCGAACCATACTCATCAACAAGATAGACCACTATCGGCGAAGCCTAACCAAGGTCTGCTGATACGACCAACTCTTGACATCGATACAAGGTTCTTTTAAAGGCAAAGGGTGCCTAGGCTTATGGGGCTTAATTTGATGTATTTATTGAAAGCTCAAGGTGAATTGATGCTTATTGAAAATGCCACTTAGTCCTTCATTTGCATTCTAGGCACCATTTCCTATTGACTTATATACTCCTCCTCATGCTAGGGTGCCATAATGAATTGGTTTAGACAATAGGTGTGCTTCACTTACTAGAGGCTTGTTCTCCTTCCACCTTAGGCACACTTTTATGGTGGAACAGGTGTCAATGGGTGTCTTGTCTTAAATGAATGCTCTCTCTAAGTTGGGTGCCCTTTTAAGGCTTTATGAGTTGCAAATTGCGCCTTAACCCTTCATGCTTGTTGCTCAATGTTTGAATGTTTAAGAAAATCTCCTTTAGGCACTCATCTTAATGACTTTTTTTCAAGGCGCAATCATCCTAATGACTTGGATATTCATCCTAGTGTTTCAAGATATCAGGCTACTAGACGTCATTTTCAAGATCTCAAACATAAAGAATAACATGATGATTCATTTTTTTTTAAAACACAACTTTTATCTTTTAGTTCCAAAATGAGGTTTAGGTGATACTTGAATAACAATAGCTAGCTTATTGGATCAACAAACATCTTATGTAATACAATTGGACTTTAAATATTTGAAGTAGCCATCTACAAATATCCATTCAAACGTGGATTTATAATGCAAGTATGGACGCCATCAATAAAAAAGATTTGTATTAACCAAATAACCATATATGCATACATCAATATCTGTCGATATAAGTATAACATATATACAAAATAGCCATATAGGCTTACAAGAATGCCATATAGGCATACAATGTCAACTATATACAATACAAAATATATGTCCACAAATGCCATATAGGCATACAACAAAGGAACACAATAAAAAGTCATTCCCCTATGGCTGGTGAAGAGAATAGATCACGGGCAGCCTTTGATCTTCTAGGGAATGGAGACGTGCATGTGGGTGGTCTACTACAAACCTAAGGGCTACTCCTCCTATTTAGTTCTTCCTGCATCTTTAGCTGTTACAATAAAAAGTATAGACATTAATATATAGAAATTACATGTTATAAAAAATGAAACATTTAACAAAATAATCACTTACCACTAACATATAATCTATCTCCTCACTTGCCTCAGTAGCAGGAATAGGCCCTCGTGATGTCATGTCCTATAGAAACCATCCAGATAGAAATTAAACTTCAAATCAATAATCTTTTGATTTTTCAAAAATAGACAACTATAACAATGAATGTAAATTGAAATTTACTAATCTGCCTCATACCCCTATCAATGCCATGGAGCTATGAATCATAGAGGCCACACCATGCTCCCCTCTGAACATGGGGAGGTGTCTTCACAACTTGCATCATCTAGAAATAAAACAACATTATTCAATTACGAAAACTATAATAGTGATGTAAATCATGGCTCTTAACATACACACACATTCATCTAAACATGGAAGTACACACAATAAAGCACACAAGTCACATACAAAAATCTAGTAAGTACAATTCATTCATTAAACTATTTATTTTATTACCTCCATAAAGCTTTGAAGTCCACCACCGCTGGCAGGTGTTGCCATGAAATCTACAATATTAACCTATTTAACATCTAAAATCAGATATTAGAATACCATTCATATAACGATGCTATTCACATGTAATATTTATAATTGTTTACTAGTTACATACCCCGACAGTAGATGATCTAGTATAAAATGCAGGTGGCGAACCATTGAAAACTGCATCGACGCTATGACCCTGAAATTTCATTAACATCATCAATTTAAATTAGTTAATCTTGCATTTCAAAAATAAAATTTAATAAATTAAATTCAATAAACTTGCTAATATTTACCTGAGTATCAAGGCTGAAAGTCTCACTCACGAGGGTATCTGTCATCACCATCTGCTCAGCTGCAGATGTAGCCTGTGCACCTACGTCCTGACTATCCATGGGGTCATAACCATAGGCTGACCTGCAAGTCTGACAAGTATGGGTTGGGACCCTACTCCTCGCACTATCTCCAAACCCACTTTGTGCTACAGAACTGGCATGCTCTATGATGCTCTGGGTCAAGGCACTAATGGACTGAAGTGTATCGACCTCAACACTCTCCTTCACAATGGAAAGGATAGAAACATGCTCGTGGTCTGGTCTATTGATTACTCATCTCACTACCCGCTGTGGGTCAAGACGTGCCCCTAGTCTATCTTGTGCTGACCCCCCACCTCTACCCTGGAAGTCCCGCATATCAAAATAGTTTGGCACTTTATTGAGAACAAACTCGCAGTAGAGTTTCCTCAAAAAGGATTGCGGGACCTCATTATTATTGCATGGAGGATGGTCAAAAACCATCCACCACCTCTGCCCCAAATTGTCCCTTATCGCTTGGTTGTTGCACCAATGGATAGGGAACCTCTTGCATGTAATGGGTAGAGGTTGATTTGTTTGTGGGTTTGTGAAAATTGAACACAAGTCTAATTTTGTGATTTATAATTTTTTCACATCTTGGTATGACAGCTTGTCTACATAATAATCTCTAAACTCTCTCCTCTTATCCGTCCAACTAGTTATTTGCTTGCTAATTAAATCTACATTTGATAACATAGATTCAAGAGATTCAGCAAACGTGGACCTATGCAAGGTTGAAGTGGAAGGATCTTTCAACCTTGCAACTATATATTCAATTTTTTTTTTGTTGTTTTCAATTGGCCCCATTATATTTTCTTGTGTTCCAGGGGCATGTCGAGGAATGGATGGAGGAGGTTGTTGTTCTGTAGGTATTTCCTCCTCAGGATTTTATGGATTTTGAGGAGGTGCATTAACATTCTTGACAATTAATGAAATATACATCAAAAATCAACTCAAACCTACCTATTTAGAAACAAATTCAAACAAAAAAATAAAGATAACTCACTCCTTTGGCGTGCTCAATGTGGTGGCGGCATTTTAGCGATGAATCAATAAGGTTTTTGTGTTGAATTGAGTTTTGTAAAACATGAGCACGCTTTCTAGGGTTTGCAAGCCGCGGGCATAGAGGAGAAGAAAGAAATGAAATGAGATAGAAACCTTTATTTATTTATTTATAGAAAGTCAAAACGCGCTCGTGTTATAACACGCTCGCATTTTGTATTATTTTTTTTAAAATAATTTGGCCACTTTTTGGCCCCCCATCTTTTTGCACTTACCCTATCAAAATAATTTTTTGTTAAAAAAATTGTACGAAAATGTACTTCAGACAATTCTTTTCAATTTGAAAAAAAAAAATTTTAAAATGATAAGTTTAGGTCATCTTATGCGTGATGTACACAACAATTTTTTAAAACACCAAAAATGGCCAATAAAAAATTAACAAAAAAAAATTATTCCATAAAAAATTACAAAAAAATATGAAAAACATGCTTCATTGAGTTACAAATGTTTTCCCAAAAGGATTTAGAAAAATATGATTATTTAGGTCAAAATATGGATGACATACACATGCATGGTATAGTAAAAAAAAAGTGACTTTTAAACAATGGTTTTTAGAAACACCTATTAAAAATCAATTTCTATCATCTGGGTATTAAAAAAAATTACATATTTGGAAACTAGACTCCAAGTACTACATTTCATACTTACTGACTTTTTTCAAGATTCTAACTTTAAGTGCTTCAAATTTTTAGGTCAAATGTGACAAATTCTGAAAATCAGGGAAAACACTCACTTTTTGGCCAAAAAGTTGACTCAACTTCTTGCACACACCCAGCCCTGATCCACTGCTTTGTTCACCTCTCTATAACAATGAGACACCTGGAAAGAGTCAAACTTTTTTAACAAGAATCTAGCCTGATTTAGAAGATAGTCTACCTTCTATGAAATTGCTCATCCATTCTTCATGCAGTTGATGATGACTAGCGAGTCCTCTTCCACCCATATCTATTTGAAGCCCATATTTATTGCCAAATGAAGGTCATGCACGAGCGCCCATGCTTCTTCAACATTGTTCGAATCTAGAGGGATTTTTGTGGCTTTAGCATATAAGAGTTTACATTCAGCGGATCTAATAATGCACCCTGTGCCCAAGGGCCTGGGATTGCCTCGACTTGCCCCATCAAAATTAATTTTAACTATACCTTTGCAAGGCTGAATCCATCTGACTCTTTTCCTGTCCATTTTACAAAACATAGAAGACTGACTGCCCCCCATAAACAACCAGATCTGGAAAGCTCCATGTCTTAACCATGTCATTATCTCAAGAGGACCAAACTAAATTTTAGTTAATGGATCTTCTAGCTTTAGCCATGGTCACCTCTAATACAGATTTTTCTATAGCCTTACATACCTTAGCCAAGGGAGAGATTGTTCTCTGAAAGATTCTAAAATCTCTTTCTCTCCAAATATTCCACAGGATCAAAAAAGGACAAATATCCCACAAACATGAAAATTTTGAATCACCATTGAGTTTAGGCCAGCTTATAAGGGTTGAAAATAAAGATTGTGGAAGAGGGGAAACCCAATTTGGCTTCCTCATTACACTTAACCAGCATTCCTGAGTAAAAGAGCAATTAAGGAGAAGATGATCCACACTTTCCTCCTGATCTCCACATAGGACACATTTTAAATTCGACCCAAGTGTGAACTTATGTAACCAATCACATGTCAGGATATGGCCATGCATGGCCAGCCATATGAAAGTGCCTGCCTTTGGGAGAACTACATCATTCCAGCAGCAGTGAGACGACCAATCATGTTTGGAGCCAGTCGTGATACTTTTATAACCCTGTTTCACTAAATACTACCAGAATTGTGAGTCATCTAGATCAATTCATCCTCTTGTGCAAATAAGAGAATTGTTCTCCTCTTTAAGATCTTCAATAGAAGGAGTTTCTGATCATCAAGGATGTCACAATTCTTCATATCCTTCTAAATCACTCTGAAAGAGGGGGAAGCTGAATTAACACAGCAATAGTCTCTACTCTTATGGCCCCAATGTGCTTCCAAATAGACTCTAGCATATTTTTACTCATTTCTATTAGCCAACCTAGGCCACCCATTTCAAGAGTCAGTCCAGAAGTTTGCTATCTCACCATTTTTTATTTGCCATGAGAGGAAGGGAAGGATTGTTTCTCTACTTTTAGAGATGAAGTTCCAAACTGAAGATCCTTTAGGAGGGTTCAAAACTATGAAAATTCTCTCTTTGTCTTGGTAGTCCAAGTATTTGCTCTGCATTAACCTAACCCATAGAGAATTTGGTTTCTTATATATTTTCCATGTCAGCTTCACTCCAAGTGCTTGATTATGAACCTCTAAATTGATGATGCCTGCACCTTCTTGACATTTTGGTTTACAAACCTTATCTCATGCAATCAAATGAACTTTTCTCTTCTCCAATGCTCTTTGCCATAAAAATTGTTTACTAATCTTATCCAAAACTGCTAGGATAGATTTAGGGGGTTGCAGCATGGACAATAGGTAAACTGGCATTGCATACAAAACAACTTTAAGCATCGTCAATCTTCCTGCCAATGATAGCCACTTGCCTTTCCATGTCCCAATTCTATCCCTAAGCCTCTATACCACTTTGAGCAAAAAATGTTTCTTATTTCTCCCATTGAATAAGGAGGATGCGAAGATATTTATTTGGGATCTCCTCTATCATAAAATTAAACATAACTGTCAACTTTGAATGCATCTTTGCATCCAAATTAAAGAGGAAGATTTTAGATTTTTAAGGATTCACTACCTGGCCAGGAAACAAACAATATTAATATGGAATGTGCTTGATCGCTTGTGCTTCCTGAATCGAAGCCCGTCCAAAGAGAATTGTGTTATCAACAAAAAGAGCATGTGTGGAGGCATAGCTCATATTGTCAATTCTTATGCCCATTCATTCCCTTATGTGGTTAGCCTCTCTTATTGCATAGATAAGAGCTTATGTCATAATGATGAATAAATAGGGTGATAAGGAACCCCTTGTCTTAGCCCTCTAGTTGAGATAAAAGACTCAGTTTCTCACCCATTTAGAAGGACTGCCATACTAACTCCTGAGAGGCATGAAGAAATCCACTTACACCAATGAGCCACGAATCCTAGTTTTGCCAAAACGAATAGTAGAAATGACCATTCCACCTTATCGTATGCTTTAGCCATATTTAACTTAATCACCATGCTGGGGATTGCTTCCTTCTTGATTGAATGCAGAATTTCCTGGGTGATGATGGCACCTTTGGTGGTTTCCTTACCAAGAATAAAACCCCCTTGCTCATCTAAAATAATATCTGGGAGGAGGGAAGTAAGGTGTGTAGCTATGGCTTTGGAGATGATTTTATAAACAAAATTGCATAAAGAAATGGGTCTAAATTCATCGAAGGAGGAAAGAGATTTAATCTTAGGAATAAGTATAATGTTAGCCCTTTTCATACATTAAGAACATTCCTAAATTTCCTTGATTCTTCAACAACTAGTAGAATGTCCCTACCCACAACATCCCATGCCTGCTAAAAGAAACTGCCTGACCTTCCATCGAGCGGCCTGGTGCTTTGTCTTTCGACATAGCCATACTGCAGTGCGTACCTCCTCAATTAAAAACTCTTTCATCAACTTCGTATTATGTTGGTCATTCACAAGTTTAGGAATATTGAAATCACCCTCTTCGGCAGGCTGATTTGTGGATGACTGAGTGAGCAAACTGCTAAAAAATTGCTTTGCATAGCTCTTAATTTCTGAAGGGTCCGTCAAAGAAATCTTGTCCTCTTTTTTGATACAGTGGATATGATTGGACTCCCGCCTTAACTTAGCAAATAAGTAGAAGAAGGTTGTATTTCTATCCCCCTCCTTCAGCTAAGATTCTCTAGATTTTTTATGCCAATAGGTCTCCTCTCTAGAGAGAATTTCTTCCAACTCATTCCTCAATGCTCTATCCTTCTCAAACTTATCCCCATTCATACCCAAGGCAATAATCAGATCAACATTCCTTTTGATTTCTTGAAGCAGCCTATATTTCTTCTTAAAGATGTTCTTGAAATGAGAATAATTCCACTCTGTTATTTTCTTTTTAAGGAAATTTAATTTATTCTCTAACTGAAATATTCTAGAGCCTTTAATAAATGGTGCTTGGAGCCACCATTTTTTGGCAAAAGGAAGAAAATTAGGATCTCTCAACCACATGTCTTGAAATCTAAATGAACTTTTGCCTGATCTTATCTCCTTCCCAAATACCAATCTAACTTGAAAATGGTCAAACCCTGCTAGAGGGAGGATATCTTCTTGGCAAAACCAGTTATTATGTAGGCACAATCCTAAAATCATAAATTTATCTAAACTCTCAATTATCCTCAAAAACTCTTTCCTCCTATTGGACCAGGTGTATTTTCCATTCCTTGGTTTCAAATCTATTAGGTTATTGTTATGAATGAAGCTCTTAAAATCTTCACTTGATCTAGAGGGGTGCAAAATTCCTCCCAATTTTTCATCCCCCTCCAAAACAGCATTATAATCCCCATGTAAAATAAAGAGTTCCTTTCTCAAAAAGTATAACAGATCACTAATATGATTCCAAAGATTTGCTTTTTACACCATTCCCATTGGGCCATATATACAAAAAGTCCAAACATCTTTACCTTCCATAAGATTTGGAAACTTACCTAGAATCCAGTTCTGTCTAGTGCTCACCACTTCCATGTCAGGTATTGAGATCCTCCATAAGACAGCCAAGCCCCCCGACGCCCCTTCTATAGGAGAAACAACAAAATGCCATCCCTTCCACTCACTAAGATCTAAAAGCTCTGCTCCTGAGAAAGTTTAGTTTCTTGAAGAAAAAGGATGTATGATTTAGACTCATCAATCTGAAGTTTGATAAGTCTTCTTTTGTTAGGGGCCTTGAGGCCCCTAACATCCCATGTGAGGAACCTCATGGCACCTAAGGGGAGCTTTCAACTCCCCTCTTTCTCATAACCTTCTCAATAGTAGCCTATTTCCCTGAGGCAATCTCATCATGCATTTTGCTTTTCTTATTCCTTGAGCTCTTTCTGGTCAACACTAGAGTGGAAAGTGGCTCTTTTGACTCAAAAGTTGTTTGAGAGATTCCTAGCTTACCCATTTCATGCCCGATGTCACCTTCAATAAGGACTTCATCAGCCAGCTCCTCGTAAAGGTCTATCGCCACTTGGTTAACGCTTTCTGCAAGAGAGATTGGAGTTTCTCATCTCCCAAGTCTTGTGCCATCATATCTCCCTTTTCCCCTACGGATTTATCCTTTTTTCCTCCATCAGAAGAAATATCTAGTGAAGGGGTTCCAGTCTCTTCTTTTATCAGCTTTTCTAGACTTTTGAATGTCAAAGCCTCATCCAAGACAATTCCAAAACTAAAATCCTCTCAGTCATTCGAAATCTCTAAATCTAGTTGATCTCCCAAGACTTCCAATATGTCCTCCTTCATTGTGTCACTCCCTTTGCTTGGAGGAGATAAAAACATCTAAATGTTCAGCACTTCTTCCTCCAAAGGTTTATCCACCTCATCAAAATGCTCTTCTAAACTTCCTGCCAAATCTTGGAGACAGCTTTTCTCTGAATGGGTCTCATAAATCATAGATTCGATAGTGATGTCACTATTGAGAGGGAGAGGTGTGCTCTTATCACCTTGTGATCCTTCCTCTTGAACCTGAAGATGTTCCTCTAAATCTTGAGAGACATGGTTTGCACCCAAGGTGACAAACCTATTATTTTCTTTCTCCAATTCAACACCCAGAAGCTGATTCATTCTAACAAGGTCCTCATCTTTTAAACCTTCTTCAAAAAAATTCTTGCACCCACTGGCCAGAGATAGTCTCTAGTAGAATATATTTGGGAAAGAGCTCCTTTGTTTCCAAAAGGATACAAATTCTTATAGAGGATGATTGGCTAGGATCAAATTCCTAAAAGATACCCAAAGCATTCTCAATGCTGACCAAAGAATCAAAATCCCCTTATTCTATTGGCAATAAAGGAAGTTGTATCCAGTAAGGGAGAAAAGAGATATGTTCCTTTCCTACATCAAAGTTGGCTTCCACTCTTGGCAAAAAACTATTGCCTTCTCAAATTTCCATAACTTTTTAAGAAGCATTGTATCTCTACCCTTTTTATCAAAGAAAATGACAGAAAAAAGCCATTACCTAATACTCCAAATTCCTCAACCTCTGGCCATTTCACTTTATACCAGGTTATAAAGTCATTATTAGAGAAATGAGGTGATAAGACCTTGTCAATCAGGGCTTTTTCCTACAATATTGAAACTCTTTTCTTTAGACTTTCACCATTAAGGAAAGATCATATATATTGCATATCTTCCTTCCTTATCACCTACTTATATGTGGGTTTGACAACCTAGATTTCCTTAAATGTGCAATCCTTTCTCTAGCCTAACGTGACTTGTCCAGGTTCTGCTAAGACCAGTGGCTCTTCCTTCTCCCCTTGTATCTAAAGTGTCTCTGAGATCTTTTTCTGGGGTAAGATTTCCACTTGCATGATTGAGGTTTCTAGTGTTGCTCAAAACTTTATCCCTGGTCTAAAATTCTACAAATACCTCTTGTTGGGATTTCAACGGCTCTCTAACAGGCAGAAAAAAATTCCTATTATAACTTGGGATATTATCTTTGATAGATTTACTCCTCCCTATATCCCTTATCCTAGATCTTTGCTCTCCCTACTTGAATTTGATTTTCTTCTTTGGAGAAGTGAGCCTCTAAAAGCCCCATAACCCTGCTCAGTGTTCCAATTCGCCAGTTAACCATTTTATTTGCTACATTTCCTATTGTTTCTCTTTAATTTTTTCCTCCTAATGGAGAGGATTATTGTGGTGTAAATGAGACTTGCAAGGACTGCACAACGTGCTTCTTACATTTAGGTCTAATTGGAGACTACTTATCAAACAATTCAGAGACAAACTGCCATGGTTTCTTAATTCATTGCCATCTACAAATTATGTGAAAGGGACTCATTCTTATTGTGATTCCACAGGGGTGTAAGGAATTAGTTACACATTATTTATGCTATGAATAATTCATAGAGATAGCAAGCATATAACATGAAAGAGTTTCTTTAAGTGGATTTTATGCGGTCAACAGAGTCAGGTACCATTATATAGCACTTGCTTCATAGTTTTTAATCAAAATTTTGTTTTAGCTTTATAATATCATGCTCGCATAGTATAGACATTAAAAGTGTAATTATATATAATATGATAGTCAGATTCACATGAAAATATTAATATTTGCATATTAGTGGGTCGTTTATTAAAAGTGGTTAGTTTGCATGAAATGATTGTGTACAGAAATAAGTTCAATGGAATATTTTAGAAAAAAAGAGGGAGTTTATGTTTTATAAAGTGAGACCGGAGTGTTAAGATTTTAAGGCGATATAAATTTTGACTGGTAAAGTTGTAATTATGTATTAGTGTTTCATGGAGATATAAGGGTGTAACTCAAGTTAAGTTTTTTAATTGTTTATAATCATTATTAGTGTTATCTAACTCAAACATGTGTGAAAGAGATTTTTGCATTCTATTTCTATGTTTTCAATTATGTCTACATTATACTCTAATAGAATATTATCCCTACAAGTTAATGTCAACACAAAAAATGACAATATTAATAGTCTTTCATGAAATTTTGCAACCAATACATATTGTTGAGAAAATATTTTAATTGGTTACAAGATCAGTTATACAAAAAACATACACCTATTATATCTACACAGAGAAAAGATGTTAGGCATAAACATGTTATTAACAACGGTGTCCCTATATCTAGGAGTTCAACTCAAAGGGTAGGTGCAAACAAAATGTCCTTAACAAAAAGTGTTGAGTCCCCTCTTCTCTTATAGAACAAGGTTGTTGTGTCTAAAAGTGTTTTGTCAAAACCTATGTCTAAATCTAGCAAAATATCTAGTTCTATAACTTCTCAGTTAAAACCCATTGTGAGAGTATAGGAGTCTTAGAAAATGGTGCAGTCACGGTCAAAGAGTTCACAGAATGAACTATCTAGGCCATGTAGCAAGAGTAAACACAATAGAAACAACTCAAATATAGAACAAAATTAATGATTCAAATGCTCAATATATCATAGATTCAAAATGCTTATCTGCCAGCAACATTCGAGCTTACAAACTAGGGCTCATAGGCCTGAATTCCAGTTACAACAGATATGCAAGATATGGAAATAAAGCACCTTTCAGAACAAAATATCTATTCTAATCTATCATACTCACTACTAACTATCTAATACATCTTATAGATCTATATATATTATCTCTAAGCTCAAAACATCCTCTGCATCAGCCAAGAAAGGTTACAAACTCCAATGAAGGAATGTAACGTGTAGAAACAAGTAGGTCAGCCTTAAACATCTGGTAATGCTCCATAAATGGATGAATCATGGTGTAGACCTCAAGGAAGGTCTATCTGATCGTTATGTGCCTTATGATATGCATTGTTTAGCTCCACAAGTCATGAAAGTGCTCCGCAAACCTTCTCCTTCAACTAACTTTCTGAATGCTCTACTCTATGAAAATAGATGATCTTCTGATAGCAATAACTTTTAGCAGACAAGTCCAAATGACCTAAAATTTGGCTAGGATGTAACTGATGATGTCTAGATGCTAAGCCCTACTCAGTGAGCTCTAAAATGAAAATGTAGTGAAATGCAGTACAAAATGTTGAAACTGCTATTGAATGAATTAAACTGAACTGAATTGGAAAATGAAAGAAAAAAAAAATGAGTGCAAATGTTTTTGGTTGATACAAGATTGCTCTGCAACCTGGGATGCTCCTGCATTAGACACTTGAGGTTGTTAAAAAAGTGATTCCCTCACTTTGTTGGGGCTAGAAGAAAACCAAGATGATCTACCTCAGCGTGAGAAATCCAAGATGAATCTTCTTCCGGTCTACCTTTCCACTTTACAAAATATTCCTTATATTGCTTGCCTCTAGTGTTGTGTCTAATTCTGTTGTCCAATATGTCTTCTATTTGCTCTAGTTGTTGTTGTGGTAATTGATCCTTCAAATCATCTTCAATGTTGTCACTTGATTCTCCTTCATGATACTGATATAGGTCTACAATGTTAAATATAGGTGATATACCCAATGTCTCTGGTAGCTCCACTTCATATGCATTTCCTGAATCAAATTTCCTGATTATCTTAAATGGTCCAAACTTCTTCATCTTCAACTTGTTATATGTCCCTACTGGAAATCTCTCCTTTCTCAGATATACCATTACCTCATCTCCCACTAAAAATTCCTTGTGTCTTCCCTTTTCATCTGCTTGCTCCTTATACTTATTGTTCATCTCCTCCATATGCTTCTTGACTTGATTATGCACTGTCTCCATCTATCCAATAAATTATTTTACCTTTATATTTCTCTTACTCTCCATACTGATGTCCATCAACTCTACAACTCCTCTAGGTTTAGTTCTAGTCACAATCTCAAAGGTGTCTTCCCTATACTCCTATTCACTAAATTATTGTATGCAAACTCTACTTGCGGTAAAATTAGATCCCAATTTCCTACCTTCTCTCCTACCAAACATCTCAACAAGTTTCCCAAAATCCTATTTACTACCTCTATTTGTCCATTTGTATGAGGATAAAATGTTGAATTGAAATTTAGGTCTATCTTCATCTTCCTCCACAATGTCCTCTAGAAGTATCCAATGAATCTTGTATCCCTGTCTGAAATTATGCTCTTAGGTAATCCATGCAACCTCACAATCTCCTTGAAAAATGGGTCAGCAACATGCACTGCATCATTTGTCTTCTTACAAGGCATGAAATGTGTCATCTTTGAAATCTATCCACCACTACAAATATAGAATCATGTCCTCTCTAAGTTCTTGGCAATCCTAATATGAAATCCATGCTTATGTCTTCCCAAGGTCTCTTTGATACTGTCAAAGATTTGTACAATCTAGTATTCTAACTACTTCCTTTTGCAACATGACATACTCTATAACTCTACACAAACTTCCTTACATCCTTATATATCTGAGGCCAAAAGTAATGTTCACGTACCAAAGCCACTATCTTGTTAATTTCAAAATATCCTGCCAATCCACCACTGTGTTTCTCCTTGATCAAATTGTCTCTCATTGAACTCCTAAGTATACACAGCTAGTTCCCTTTGAACAACATATCTTCCTGAATGAAATAATCTAACCATTTACTTCTATCTGTCACAACAAGTTCCTTACATGCTTTCAATGGTTCTGCAAAATCAAGATCTGCTTCATACATGTGCTTCAGCTCCTCAAAACCTAATACTTCAACTCTCATCTCTATCAGTAAATTCCTTCTTTTGCTCAATGCATCTACAACTTTGTTTGATTTCCCACTTTTATGCTTTAGTACAAATGTGTAACTCTGCATGAACTCTACCCATCTCATATGTCTATGAATTAACTTTTCTTGATTGTTCAAATATTGTAAAGCCTGATGATCTGTATACAACACAAATTCCTTAGGCAACAAATAATGTCTCCACTTCTTAAAAGCTTGAATTATGGCATAAAATTCTTGATCATAAACTAAATATATTCTCCTTGCATCATTTAACTTCTCACTAAAATATGCTACTGGTCTACCTTCCTGACTTAACACTGCTCCTATTGCATTTCCACTTGCATCACAATCCACTTGAAATACTTTGTTGAAATCTGGTAATGCTAACAATGGTTGCTCTGTCACTTTTTTCTTCAACAATTCAAAACTTTTGTTTGCTCCTTATGTCCACTTAAAATCATTTCTGTCATCTCTCATTATCTCTGTCATAGGTGTGCATACTGAACTGAAATTTCTAATGAATTTCTAGTAGAAACTAGCTAATCCATGAAATGATCTGACTTCTCCAATGCTCTCTGGTGTTGGCCATTCAACAATTGCTCCAACCTTCTCAAGGTCCATCTTCAATCCTTCTGCAGAAATCACAAATCTCAAAATACCAATTCTTCCTTCATGAAACTACATTTCTTGATGTTTATTAGCAACTTCTCTTCTCTCAGTCTCTCCAATACTTATCTGAGGTGCCACAAATATTCTTCTTTTGTTTTACTAAAAATTAAAATATCATCCAAGTATAAAATAACAAACTAACCCAAGAATTTCTTCAAGACTTCATTCATCAATCTCATGAAAGTACTAAATGCATTAGTCAATCTAAAAGGCATCACTAACCACTCATACAATCCTTAATTTGTCTTAAATGCAATCTTCCATTCATCTCCTTCTCGGATTCTGATCTGATGGTATCCACTCTTCAAGTCTATCTTTGTGAAATATTTTTCTCCACTCAAATAGTCCATAATATCATTCATCCTAGGCAATGGAAATCTATACTTAATTGTGATCTTGTTGATTCCTCTAGAGTCTGTACACATTCTCCATTCTCCACCCTTCTTCAGTGCTAGCATTGTAGGTACTACACAAGGGCTTAAGTTTTCTCTGATCAATCCTTTCCTCAACAATTCCTATATTTGTCGATTCAATTATGCATTCTCTGTTGGTGTCATCTGATGTGCTGCTTTGTTAGGAAAACTAGCTCCAAGTATAAGGTCCATATGATGACTGATACTCCTGATTGGTAGCAATCCTTTAGGTACATTATCTGATATGATGTCTTCATACTCTATCTGGTTGTGGTTCTTCAATCTCTAGAATTAGGGTTCCAAGCTTCTTAGGAATCAAAGCATAACACATATTCTCATGTCTCAAACGATCTAGAAATTTCCTTCCATCTACCAAACAGTTTCTAGCATTTCCACATACTTCACTCTTAGGCTCATCTTCCAAAGGTATCAAGGTGATTTTCTTCCAATTAGATACTATAGTTTAAGTATTATTTCTCCCATCATGTATAGATTTTCTATCATACTTCCATGGTCTACCCAACAATATATGACATACATCCATCAACATAATATCACACATTACTTCATCATGATAAGATCCAATATGAAATTTTACCAAACATTGTTTACTTACCAGTACCTTGTGTTCATCATGAATCCATGCTATCTTGTAGGTCTTATGGTGTTTCAATCTCTCCAAGTTCATCTTAGTCACCATCTCCTCTAAAACCAAATTATCAGTACTACCACTATCAATGATAACCTTACAATATTTACCTCCTGATTTACATCTGGTCTGAAACAAACTTTTCCTCTATGGTGGTTTCTCAATTGTATTTTCTTGAAATAGTGCTCTCCTCATGACTAATGATTCTCCTTTCTCTAGTTTTCCAACTAAATTAGGTGATCCAATAGGTTCTTCTTCTACATAAGCTGCTCTTCCAATGTTCTCTATCTTCTTTCTTATACTTCCCTAATGACACTCAAATGCTCTGTGTCCTTCACCTCCATACTTAAAACAAGTTCCTCTAAATGTTCTCTTATCAAACCCTCTTTCATCTCTTTTGTACCCTTCACTCCAGTAAGAATTATGATTCCCTCTATGGGAGAAAGTTCTATCATCTCTCTAGTATGAACTGTTATCTCTATCTTCCTTCTTGAATGGGCTATCTTGTTTGTTCTACTCTACATATGATCTATCTCCTCTAGAATATGTTCTACCTCTTTGAAATTTACCTCCTCATCCTCTCTGTCTCTTCTCATGCTTCTTATTCAACTTTCTTCAACGTCTTTCAGTGCAAACTGATATGCTTCTTCTATTGTTGTCATCCTTACTAAACTCAGTCCTTCTTGAATGTTCAATCTGAGTCCATTGATGTATCTTGCCACTTTTTCCTTGCTTGCTTCACTATGTCCAGTCCTTATGATTATCTTATGAAATTCCTCAGTATACTCCTTCATAGATTTCTCCTTTTGTTTCAAGTTTTGCAATCTCTTCAATAATTCCAACTCATAGTCAGCAGGTATAAACTAATTTTTCAACTTTGTCACAATTCTATCCCATTTTGTGATATTTTCTTTTCCTCTTCTATTTCTATCCAACTGAACTTCTTTCTAGCAAATAGCAGCATGTCCTTTCAACTTAGTCTTTGCAAATCTCACCTTCTTTGGATCTTTAATTTCTTCATATTTAAAGTATTCCTCCAAGTCATTTATCCAATCAATCAATTCCTCCAAATTCAAATTTCTTGTGTAATTCAATACTTCCACTCTAGGTCTCTTTCCAATCTTTGAAATATCTCTCAACATCTTCACTTGATCTAATTAGTATTCTTCTTATAGGGTTTCTTCATTTTGATCAGCAGATTAAAATCCTTCATCATTACTTTCAACATTAGGTCAAGGTGTTAATCCCCTTCTTCTATCTTCTTCAATAGAATCCAATCTAACTTTCATTATTTTCATCATTTCCATCATCTCATCCATTTTTCTAGCCATAGTGCCTCTAGCAGGTATTCTACTCAGTGGCATCTCTTCCTAAGATCCGGTGCAACTGCCTCAAATTTGGCAATCTGACTACAAGGTAGCAACTATCTCACACTTGGTAATCTATTGACAAACACAAGTAGACTACATCTAGTTGGCAATCAATTCACCATAAGATCTTATGGAATGTCTTCACTTCAAAACTTTGCTCTGATACCACTTGGTGCAGTCACGGTTGAAGGGTTCACAGAATGAACTGTCCAAGCTGTGCAACAAGAGTAAACATAATGGAAACAACTCAAATATAGAATACAATGAATGATTCAAATGCTCAATATATCATAGATTCAAAATGCTTATCTGTCAGCAACATGCGGGCTTACAAGCTAGGGCTCACTGGCTTGAATTCCAGTTACAACAAATATGCAAGATATGGCAATGAAGTGCCTTCCAAAAAAAAATACTTATTTTAATCTACCATAATCACTACTGACTTTCTAATACATCCTAGAGATCTATATATATCATCTCTAAGCTCAAGAGATCCTCTGTGTTAGCCAAGAAAGGTTACAAACTCCAATGAAGGAATGTAACGTGTAGAAACAAGTAGGTTGGCCTTAAACATCTGGTAATGCTCTGCAAATGGATGAATCATGATATGGACCTCAAGGAAGGTCTATTTGATCATTATGTGCCTTGTGATATGTGTCATTTAGCTCTGCAAGTCATGGAAGTGCTCCACAAACCTTCTCCTTCAACTGACTGTCTGAATGCTCTGCTCTATGAATACAGGTGATCTTCTGATAGTGATAACTTTTAGCAGACCAGTCCAAATGACTTGAAATTTGGATATGATGTAGCTAATGATGTCTAGATGATAAATCCTACTCCATGAGCTCTGAAATGTAAATGCAGTGAAATGCAGTACAAAATGTTGAAGCTGCTACTAATTGAACTGAACTGGAAAATGAAAGAAAAATAAAAAGAATGGAAATGTTTTTGGTTGATGCAAGATTGCTCTACAACCTAGGATGCTCCTACATCAGAAAACAAACAAGGTAAAATGTGGTCTTGGTTATAAGGGTTTTGTTGGGTCTTATGTACTAGATTATTATAAACCCATAAAATTTGTATTAGGGGGGCTTATGAATACATGTAAAGTTGAGTCTTCCTCTACAAGTGTCAAATTGGTTCAAAAAAATTTATATTCCTATTGTGGTCATCATGGTCATAAGTTATTTTCTTGTTTCAAATTACATCCATGTTCTTCTTTTGGTCATCATACTTATGCTTCTTCCCATTATTTTTAGATGAAAGTTTCTAAACATGTGTTATGTTACAAGTCCTATGTTTGAGCTAGTTATTGGGGAGACATCAAATGCTTCTTTAGAGACTACAGTTGTGACACCTTTGCCAGATATTGTACCAAATGTTACAAATAAGACTGTGTTGAGTGATGTTGATGCTCCTACTTGTGATGATATTGATCTTCTTCAAAGTGTTATGGATTCAATATGTGTTCAAGATTCCATTGATGGTTTATTTTTTTATGACCTATTTTGATGTTTACGTAGTTGTCCCAAAGGACTGTTTCTACCCATTTTGTAGTTGTTTCTTTAGTGTGCTTCCCTTTCAATGTGGATTGTTATTGGTATTCTCTTCTCTCATCTACTAAGTGAAATCTTGTACAAATTCAAGTGAAGACTTCATAAATATTACTGATGTATGCTTCATATGTTTTGCAAATTTATAGTTTGTGTGGCATTGTGATTTCTTTCAAAAACAATTCTTGTGATATCTTTGGACATTGTTTGGTCCTAAACATTGTAGAGTTGAGGATGGGTCATGTGACAAGTCCTAATATTATAGTATCCAATTTATTAAGATTTTGACATTGTAGATTATAGAGTTTTAGAGTTTTAAACACTATAGATAGAGATGACTTATTTTTTATGACTATGCATGGTCATGAGTTGGAGTGAGCACCAATGATGAGAGTGACTCGCCAATGGTCAATTGTAGATTGGTCATCTTTGATTGGAGAAATCACCAATGATGAGAGTGGCTCATCAATGGTCAACTATAGATTGATCATCTTTGATTGGAGAGTGACTGCATCAATGTTTAGAGAATGTAGATTCACCATTTTTTGGAGATGGCCAGTGAGAGGACCTAATTCATCATATTTGGATTCACCATTTTTAGTGTCAACATGTGTCTTTATTGAATTTGAGAGCTTTATGGACTAGGATGGATTCACATGATTTTTAGATAGTGTTACAATACAATTTTTTGGATTAAGTTATCTAGTTTTGCTCTCTTTGGCACATGATTTATTATGACACACTATGAGTGGGTCTGATTCCTTATTGAGTTGGAGATGGATCATATGCAATGATATCATCATGATTTTACAGTTTACTAGAATCTCATTGGAGACTTCATATTACAAGGGGATTCTTGGCATATTTGCATTCACATGGTTGCATATCTCTATGCTAATCCTTAGTCTATCTTGAGTTTGGATCCCAAGGGGGATTGTTGGATATATGCTCACTTTATGTATTTCCTCCTATGTTTTATGTCTCATATTTTTTATATTTAACCACACCCAATTAAGTGATGGTTACTTGGGTGGTTGGAAAGTGGTTACACCAACTCTTTGTATTTATATCTATTATTGTACATTGGTTTAAAATCTTGGAGAAATATGGAGTATATCTATGTTTATTCTTCTTCTTTTCTTCATTGTGAATCTTTTAATGTTCTTTTCTTTCAATTCCCAAGTTTTCTTTGAGAGTCAAACAAGAGAAAGAAACATATCGAAGTGGCCAAGTCTTTAGGTGAGTAACCCAAATGACCAAGTCTTCAGATGAGCAATCCAAATGTGATATAACAATGCATAAGATTAGAATTGGATATTAGCTTCAATGACCAATCAGGAGGAAAAAAGGTAATTTGGAATGAAAATTTATCCCAGCAATATGGAAAATAGATGTAATAAACCAAAGGAAATGAACTCTACAAAACTTGGAGTCAAACAAGTTAAACCATGACTCTACTTAGACAATACAGACTTAACCAAAACCAAACCATCAATTCAAAATAGTGGCAAACCAATTAACAAAATAAGAGAGAATGGGATACCAATGGGGAAGAGAATCAACAAAAATAGGAAACACATAAACTAGAAGACATAAACCTAACATCAAAAGAAATTTTAGAAAGATAAAATTGAAAATGTTTTTTGATTGGCCTAGGATTGTGTTTTAACCAAAGATGTTCCTACATCAAAGGACCTGGTCATAAAGAATACAATTTTTTGCATCGAAAGGTGTGAGACTAAGGAAAAAAAGTAAAGATCTAGAACCTCAATCACATTAGAGACTTCCTCAGTTGAGTTGTTTATAAAAAGAATATTATCATCAACAAAGTGTGGAGTTAAGCACAAAAGATTTATGAGAGCATATATGCCTAAAATAAGGTTCATTGTTTAACTCAAAGAAGAGGTACCCAAGAACATATATAGTAAGGACACATTAGAATGGAGAAATAGGAAATCTATGTGGATGTCGCATTGGAGTGGAAAGGAGGTAGTGAGGAGCCATTGGTAGAAAGACAAGCACTAGCATTATCAAATAACATTTGGTTATGATAGATCAACCTAGACATGAAGCCAAGCCAATGAAGAATTATGACAATGAATGGCCATCTATAGTAAGAAGTTTGTTGATTCTTGTCCCAATTATCCATGGAGAGTTCCTCTTTCAATTTGTTCCTCCAAGATAGCCTTTTACCATAAGACCAAAGATAAAAGGTATATTTGGAAATGGCTTTGATCCACTAGATGAGTCAACTATCACCTTAAAGTGGTTTAAGAAGAATCTTCCAAACAAGGTTTTCAAGGCATTCAAGATTATGGAGAAGGGAGACATTAAGCTTCAAAGGAGCTATTAGTAGAGTTGTTATTAAAGGATATAAGGGAATGGGTGCTAATGAGGGGATGGTGGTTAGATAAGAAGTCATCGAGGTCAAGTTAAGCCAAAATACCTTGAGAGTTGGAAGAGAACTACTAGTTATGTAACATAGAAATAATCAAACCAACTAAGTTTCCTATCAACACCATTTTTGTAATTAGAAAAAGTACAAACTGCATGTAGTGGTTGTGACATTTTCCATGAAGTGGACCTGAAACATCCATGGAATTATGTAAAAAGAGATAGGAGGAAGTGCTTCTTGGGAAGCTTGACCAAACCAGTCTAGTTGTGGTCCTTGGCATGTTTCACCATGTTGAAATCACCACCAGTCAGTTTTTGGAAGGTGGGAACTTGTCCATTCCCAAAGAACTAAAGGATCTCTCTTCTCACCAAGTGCATATACTAAGAAAATCCTATGGTGTCTATTTATCATAATAATAGTGACCCAAACACAATAGTGAGATGGGTTTTCACCATGTTTGATGATGTGTTTTTTATGCCCTAAACCCATTGATTTTATTTGGATATGTAGTTTAATTGTGGCTAGCATAACCCTTAATTAAGTTATATAATTATTTATATAGTCTTATATATAGGTAGTTAAGTTATCTTGGGTAGCATCCAAAGCATAAGTATAACATATATAAGAGCAAATAGTTAGTTTATGGTCATCATATTATGAATTGTGTTCTTATTGGAGACTATTGAAGGTTTTCCCCCTCGAGGTGGCTTATTATTATCAAGTATTTGTAGTATGATTCCAATTATATTCTTCTCTTGTGTAATTTATATTATATTGAAGCTACTATAACCTTGACTTGAGGTTATTTTGAGTAGATTTGAAAGAGTTATTATAAAATTAGGGTTTCAACCAAATTTTCTCCTAAGGCTATAAAATAACATTTTTTCTGAATTTTGGAGGATTGATCAATGACATATGAAGCTACTACAATACAAATTTAAGGTCATTTGGAGAAAAAATGAAGTATTTATTGCAAAATTAGGGTTTCACCCAAAATTTCTCCCAAGGCTACAAATCAATGAATTTCTTGGAGATTTTTGCTGAAAGATGATATCTAGGCCCAAGTAAGTTATAATAAAAAATTTAGATTTTTTTTAGTACATGTTATTGTGAAAACTATTTTGGTAGAATCATGGTGGGGGATTTAACAAGAGGCAAAGGAAGGAACACAATCACTCAAGGAAAGAATCCTAACAAAGATGATCCATTATTAGAGGAGATGGATAACATAACCATTGAAGATATAAGGGAAGAAACTAACAAGATGGAGGAATTCTTGTTGAGGGTGGCAGAGCAAATGCAAGGGGTAGCTGAGATAGGATATCTCAAGGAAATGATAAACTTGATAGTTTCTTTCCAAGGTGAACTAAAGATTTCCAACACACGGATTCACACAAGACTTAGGAAGAAGATGTGTCTTCTAAGGGACATGGTGCTTTTTGGTTTGACTCTAACCTGAAGATAGATCATCACCTATGTATAGGCACTTCACACCAAAGATGGATATGTAAAACTTCAATGGAAAGTAACCAACCAATTGGCTCTCCCAAATGAAGTAATTCTTTATTCTTCATCATTTTCCATGCCAACAAAAGGTTGCAATAGAATCCTTATAATTGGAACCAAACCAATTCATTTGGTATTGTTTCCTATTTGAAGAGAAGAAAAAGAATGGATTTGTTGTCACATGGTTTGTTTTCCAAGAGGATCTCACTACCATTATGGTGACAATATTTTGGATAGATACTTTAGTTAACTTACCAAATTAAAGAAAATAAGTATGGTAAGGATTATACTCAATAATTCCAAACTTTGTCTTTAAGAGTAGATCATCTTATGAAGTAAATTTTGAAGGAATTACTTCTAGGGGTTTTAAAGGGCCACATAAAATATGAGGTATGCATGCTTCATCTAACTTCAGTGTCCCAAGCAATGATTATGGTAAGGCATTCAGAGGAAAAAAATTTGGCCAATAGATGATAAGGGTTTATAAACATAAGAGATAGAAGCACTCCTACATAGTCACTTCCTCAGCCTACAAAACTAATTCCACAACAAATTGAAGAGAAGAAATAAAAATGGTTATGTATTATCTATGATAGAAAATATAGTTAAGGACATAGATATACTAAAAATATTTTTTCCTACATTGAAGGGCTGCGTGAACAAGAAGAGCAGGAAGAAGCCATATAAGATAGAAATGATGAGAGAGATGAGGAATTAGAAGATACCCAAAAAATAATTTCTTCTCATGCACTTTTTGGAATTATCACCCCACAAACTCTTAAGATAGTGGGTTTCTTGAAGAAAGAGAGAGTAATAGTGTTGATAGACTCAAGAAGAACTCACAACTTCCTCAACAAGAAGTTAGTTCCTCATCTGAATTGTTTTATATATCCTACTTTAGAATTTTAAAATGGGGGTACTATTAGTTGTTTAGGTAAATTCCATAGAATTAAATTAACCATGGGAGAATATTGACTTGATTTACTGATGTTTGTTATCTCCATGAGTACAACAAATATTGTGTTCGAAGTACAATGGCTTACTAGATCGGGGACAATTGAGATGAACTTCTAGAAGTTATTCATGTGTTTTCACTTAGAGGGTAGGACAGTCAAATTGAGATGGTTGTGTACAAAGTTTCAATAGAGGGTAAGTTTTCATCAAATGCAAAAGATGCTTAAAAAGGGGTTGATTATATTGTGGCCTAATTATTTTCATTAGCAACCTATTAGTCAAAGGTTCCTACACATCCATATTTGTAAGCAATTATAGATAGTCACTCAGTACATTTTTAGAGATACGATAAAAGGATTTCCTCTTAAAAGAGATCATGATCATGCCATTCAAATAGTACCAGGGATCTAACCACCCAAAATTAGGCCCTACAGGTACCCATATGTATAAAAAATGAGATCAAGAAGATGGTTCAAGAGATGCTAGAGGAAAGTATTATCAAGCATAGTCAAAGTTCTTATTCCTCTCTTATAGTAATGGTGTGCAATAAATATGACACTTGGAATATATTTCCTAATTATAGAGAAATAACAAGTACACCATAAAAGATAATTATCCAATTCTAGTAATTGATTATTTATTAGATGAGCTTAATGGTGTTGTTTATTTTACCAAACTTCATCTTCATTCTAGTTATCATCAAATCAAAACTAGAGGAGGATATACATAAGACATATTTTTAAACCCATGAGGACCACTGTAAATTTTTAGTGATGCCTTTTGACATCACAAATACACCATCTACATTTCAAATTTCCATGAACTCTATCTTTAGGCCATTTCTACAAAAAATTGTTTTTGGTATTTTTTGATGACATCTTAAGATTAAGGCCATAGTCAAATGGAAAATTCCAAGAACATCAAGAACCTGTGGGATTTCTTAAGGATTATTGGTTACTATTATTGATTTGTAAAATTATGAAAGCATAGAATTACCTCTCATGGATTTTTTAAAGGAGGATTCTTTTCAGTTGAATGAGTTAGCTACCAAGGCATTTGAGAAGGTAAAGGAAGCCATGTGCATAGCTCTAGTTCTAGCTACCTTGCTAAAACATTCATTGTGGAATGTGATGCTTCAAGACATGGCAGATGAGTAATATACATTCAAGAAAGAAAAACCATAGCATTTGATAGTAACCAACTCAAAGGTAAGAATTTGATGAAGCTAGTTTATGAGAAGGAAATGTTGTCTATCCTAAATGTAGTCAAATAATGGAGACCTTATCTAATGGGAAGATACTTTAAGGTAAAAATAGATCATGATGATATCAAATACTTCTTGGAGTCGAGGTTATGTTTTTAAGAACAACAAAAATGGATCACAAAGATTTTGGGATATGAATTTGAGATCATATATAAGAAATAAAAGGAGAATGTTGTTGTTGATGCTCTATCTAGAAGGGATGTAGCCATATAGTCACTATTAAATATCATTTCCATATTACACACAAATTGGGTAAATGAGGCATGAGAAGATTGAGAGGACATAGATACTCAAACTCTCATTGAGAAGCTCTAAAAATATCCAAGTGTGTTAAACAAGTTTGCATAGAAAAGAAATGCTTTATGGTACAAGGATAGGTTGTACCTATATAAGAACTCAAGTTTAATATTTTGGCAAAACTACATGCTTCTCTAGTAGGTGAGCATTTAGGATTCTTGAAGACCTATGAGAGAATCAAGCAAGATTCTTTTTGGATGGGCTCAAAGGGGACATTTATAATTTGTACCAGCATGCATGGTATGCCAACAAAATAAAGGGGAGAAAATTAAGACTCTAGGTCCCTTATCTATTCCAAGCTAGAGGTGGGAGAAGGTATCCATGGATTTCATCAAAAGTTTAGCTAGGTCTAAAGGAAAAAATGTCATAATGGTTTTTTTGGATTAACTCACCAAATATGCACATTTTTTTATTTTGTCACACCTATTTTTAGCAACCACTATAGCAATATCCTTTATGGATATTATTTAAAAACTTTATGGGACACCAAAATTCATAGTAAGTGATTGTGATCCTATATCTACAAGTAATTTTTGGATTAACTTATTTTCATGTTTGGGAACTTAGATTGCTTGTAGCTCATCATATCATCCCCAATCAAATGGATAGATTAAAATGGTGAACAATTTTTTGGAGGGTTATCTTTGATGTTTTTCTTTAGATAAACAAGAGAGATGGGTGTAATGGTTGCCACTAGTAGAATGGTACAAATACAACACTTATTTCCATACTTCATCCAAAGTGTCTCCATTTTTTGAACTAAATAGGTATCATCCACCATCTATCACCTCTTCATTGTGGGCACACCCAAAGGTTTAGATAGTTGAAGAACACATCTAGTATCAACAAGAGGTACTTGTTGATAGAATAGTCATATTTGGCTTTGTGATTTCTACTCTACGAACTCCCTCTCCCACCCTTTTGTTTTTTAAATTAGATCATGGTCATGGGGGACCCAGGGGCCCTAATCCCCCACCCCACTCCCTCTTGGTACAGGTTGACTCTAGTGCAGCCTCAAGCTGCCCTTCTAAACCCGTGTCCTAGGTTGATGCTTTGGTTTCCAAAGCATAGAAGAATGTCCTTCTAGAGGACAAGGATCATGTGAACCTGCCAGTCATCCCAGTGTTGCTGGAGATAGAAAATGGATTTTCCCTAAAAATCCCAGACCTTACTATGGAGAGGATTGTTTAGTTGATGGAGCAAGCTCTGGTGGGTAAATTTTTTCCTTCAAACCAAATATTAATTTGGTTAGAAGATGGGTGGCAGCTAAATGGAGACTGAAGGGCAGTGTGTATGTTAGTGCTATGGAGGGTGGACTCTTCCTCTTCAAATTCACCACCAGAGAGGACCTTACTTCTATTCTTACAGGAGGTTCTTGGATGTACAGAAAACACAACCTATCCCTCTACAAGTGGAGGCTAGGTTTTGATGCTACTGCGAACCTCAATAAGACTGCTCCTATGTGGGTTAGACTACCAAGGTTCCCATTGGAATACTAGGACAAAGAAGTGTTCACCTAGATAGCTAACACCTTTGGGCACTTTATTTCTTTGGACAACACAACAAAAGCTAAACCCAAGTTAGTTTTTGCTCATTTCTATGTTAGCGTTGATATTCATAAAACCCTGCCTAACTTTATAACCCTAGAGTCTAAGTATGGCTAATGGACACAGTCCATCTACAATGAAAATGCAACATTGTTTTGTCAAAACTATGGTAAAAAGGGACATCTTATAACCCAATACAAAGGCCCAAAAAAGAACTATGTTGTTAATTGGGTTCATGAGAAGAAGGTTGTAGAAGACTGCCCCTTTATGAAGGATATCCTTAACATCATTAGTTCTCCTCATAAAGAGCAAGTAGGGGGTGAAGCAAAGGAGGAAAAAAATGTCATGAACCATATTACAGAAGGGCCACTTGATGTAGAGAAACCTAATCTTTAGAAGGGGATAAATAGGACTCAAGCAGTGATTAATCAATTTCAATCTAAGCAGCTGGTACTCCAACAGGTGGAAAACCAACTCACCCCTTAGGGAGATATGGAAGAAGGGGAAATCCCTCGTACTGTAGTTCCCAGATCTAAGCACATGGGAGATAGGCCTATGGATTTTGAGTCAACATCTTATTTGGGGCCTATTTCTAAGCAAATTAATATCCTATTGATTAGTAGGGTTATTGGTAGCACGCTAATGAGCATCTCTTCCCCAAGGGATAGTCCTTTTAGCATAACCCCAGGAGTTGGAACAAGTTATTAAGTATTGATCAGGAACTAGATGGATGGACAACAGCTAAGAAGAAAGGATGGAACCCAGGGAAAAAGGCAATTGATGTGGGGGTAGATACTAAGGCAAGTAGACCCTCCCAAGGAGAAACTAGACAAAGGGAAGTCAATAAGGATATAGCTATGGGCAAGCAAAGGACACTGAAGGTTACCTTCATAAAGTTCTATAAATGAGGATTCTCTCATGGAATATTAAGGGACTAAATAGTCCTCAAAAATAGTTCTTGGTTAAGAACTATATCTTTGACTACAAAATAGACATTATTCTATTACAAGAGGTTAAGATGAGGGCGGATGGCTTTCAAGCTATTGCTAAAGGTCTTGGGCCAATGCTAACTACTACATTAGTGATTCTATTGGAGCATTTGGAGGTATTGTTACTATGTGGAATAATAATATAGTCAAGGAAGAATACCTCACACATTCTAAGAGCAATTTGAGTGTCAAGATCTCTACTCATAATAAAATTTGGAATATTGTCAATATATATGCCTAATCAAAGGAATTCTAGGAAGGAGTTGTGGGAAGAGCTTTCCTCTTACATTAGGGGCGCTAAGAATGAATAGTGGATGTTGGAAGGTGATTTTAACTCCCCCTTATATGCTTTGAAGAAGTTAGGAGGTATCATGGACTACTCTAACAACATGACTGACCTTGCGGACTTCCTCAATAATGTTGGTCTTATGGATCTGGACCTTCAAGGATAGCTATTTACCTGGACCAAAAGAAGGAAGGGAGCTAACATTATTCAAGTTAGAATAGATATATTCTTGGTCACTTCCAATTGGGAGCATATCATCTCTTACCTCCTGGAAGCCCTCCCTAGAATGACATCTGATCATAACCCCCTATTGTTGTCTTAGAAAGATAGGGATCTTAAAGGTCCTTACCCTTTTAGATTTGAAATAATGTGGACCCAACACCAAATTTTTAAAGATCAGTTAGCCAACTAGTGGAGTACCCTCATCCAAGGTTCCATGTATATGCTAACCCAAAAACTGAACCTTGTTAAAACAAAAGTGAAAGGTTGGAACAAGCTCACCTTCAGGAACATCTTTGACCATAAGAAAAGGATCTCTTCCAAACTTTCTGATATTTAGCTGCAGATGGCCCAAGTGACTCTTCAAATGCTACTTTGCAATAGGAAGACTCTCTAAGAAAGGAATAGATTGAAATTCTAAAAAGGGAGGGAATTTATTGGAAATAGAAATCCAGAGTGTAGTGGCTATGGGAGGGGATAGGAACATAGCCTTCTTCCACCAATCTATTATGAGACATAGGAAGAGGAACAACATCATAAGGCTAATTGATGATAGGGGAATGAAGTGAACACTAAACTTCAAGTGGGATAGGTGGTTTCTAGTTATTTTTAGAATTTCTTAGCTTCCCAAGGCCATGATGAGATGAATGAGCTATTAGACAACATCCCTTCCTAGTTGTCTGAGGAAGATAATGACCTCCTTACTAAACCTGTGTCGGAGGAAGAAGTTAGATCATGTCTCTTCTCCATGGGGGCCTTTAAAGATCCTACACAAGATGGCTTCCCCCTAGCCTTCTTTTAGGAATACTGGGATATTGTGGGTCAGGATGTTTCTGAGGCTGCCAAAGATTTCTTCAGGACTAGAAGGCTTTTGAAACAACTGAAGAATACCTTCATCGTGTTGGTCCCCAAGAAGAATGACCCCATCTCCATGGATGATTTTAGACCTATAAGTCTATGTAATATGGTCTATAAAATCTTCTCTAAAATCCTTGTCTTCAGGCTTCATCCCATGTTGGATAAGTTGATTAGTAGAAGTCAGAAAGGATTTGTCCCTAGAAGACAAATTCTTGATTGAGCCATCTTAACTCATGCAATTTTTCACAATAGACAAAAGTAATATGCCCAGAATGGTCTTCAAACTATATATTTCTAAGGCATATGATAGGGTTGCTTGGGATTTTCTTTTCAAAGTTTTGGGGAAGGTTGGCTTCTAGGATAAAGCTCTCAACTTGATCAAGGCATGTGTCACCACTCTCAAGTACTCTGTCCTGGTGAATGGAATTCTAAGAGGGATCTTCAATGTAGGGAGAGGGCTCAGGCAAGGTCACTCCCTATACCCATACCTTTTCATCTTGATGGCTAAAGTTTTAAGTAGAAGTATAATGTATTTATTGATGACTAGAGAGATCAAAGGCATTAAACCGGCCTCCTTGGTGATCCTGTTGTTGTTCAACAGTTTGTGGATGACACTATTCTTTTTGGGGTTTCTTCTATGGTTGAGGCTCATAGATGGAAGAAAGTGTTGAGTGAGTATGTAGCTATCTTAGGCCAATGCATTAATTATGATAAAAGTTAGATTTACTTCTTCAACACTAGAATTGATCTGCAGTAGAAAATTATGGGTATCCTGGGTTGTTCTAGAGCTAAGCTACCAGGGACCTATCTTGGCCTCCCCTTAGCTATCAAGGAGGTCTCTCCCACATACTGGAACTCCATACTAGAATAGATTTAGAAGAAGTCAGTTAGATGGAAAGGTAAATTGCTAAGCCAAGATAGTAAGTTTCAATTATTGAAGGCTTCTCTCCAAGGGATCCCCATCTACTTCCTCTCCATCTTTAAGATCCCCAAATATATAGCTAAAAATTTTCACAAAATCTAGAGAAATTTCCTTTGGACTGGGGTGGAAGAGGAAAAAAAGGATGGCTCTCATCAGCTGGGATAAAGTGTGTCTTCCTAAACTCCAAGGAGGACTAGGGCTACGAAAAATTCATTTGACCAACAAAGCCCTCTTGGCTAAGATTGGATGGAACTTTCTGAGTAATAACAAAGATTGGTGTAATTTGATGAGAGCTAAATATATTTATAATGAGGTCCCTTATTGTTTTCTTGTTTCTTCTGGTATTCCTGAGGGATCTATAATATGGAACAATGTTCTAAAAACCAAAATCCTCATCTGAAAATGGGATAAAGTGGAAATTGGGTGATGGGTGAACTATCAAATTTTGGGATGATAACTAGCTAAAGGACCAATCTCTTTCTAATATTTAGAGCTATCAGAGAGTGGTTGTACTAGCCACCAACTTTTTTGGGACTTTACCTACTAACTACATACTGCCAAGTAGAGGGCGTTGTCAGTGGAAACAACTATCAGATTGTTGTCAGGGGCAAATTAACCTTTCTCAAATTGTTGATAAACTACAACAAGACCTCTAAAGGTGCAGAATCCCTTTATTAACTTTGAAGGACAAACTTCTATGGGCCAAAGACAAATTTGGTTCCTTCACTGTTAAGTTGGCCTATAACTTGTTATCAGAATCTGCTGAGGATGCTAGTTTCTAGAGAAATATTTGGAATCATAATCCTACCTATTGATAATATTAAGATCAAAGGTTTTCAAATCCCCAATATGTGTACTCTTTGCATGAAGGAAGAGGAGTTTGTTTCTCACCTCCTACTCCCCTGTGAGTTCTCTTGGGAGGTTTGGGGTTTGGCCTTCTAGAACTTTGGTATCTCTTGGAGAATGAACCATGATTTGACCTCCTTCATAAACTAGTTCACCCCTTTATCTCATCCTATTTGCAAAGAACTATGGTTTCAAATCGCCCTATTCTTGCTTGGGGTCTATGGAAGGAATGCAATAACAAGATATTCAGGGATAGCTTCAAATCTACCAAGGAAGTTTTCTATATATGCTCTAAATAGCTAGCTAAAAATGTCTCTAACAGCACTCTAAAAGTTGTGGAGACCCATCCCAAGAAGGATAAAATTAGTATCATTAGTAAGTGAAACATTCCACTCCACATCTATAAGGTGGACAATACCAAGAAGCTTTCTCACAAAAATACTAAATGAACCCCCTGGAGAAGGATGGATGAAACTTAATTTTGATGGGGTTGCTAAGGGGAACCCAAGGTTAGCCAATGGACGTGGGGTCCTGAGATCTTCTAAGGGGGATCTAATGGTTGCTTATGTGTGGGGCTAGGGGAAAATATCAACAATGTGGCTGAGGCAATGGCGTTGCTTTGGGGGATGAAAGTTGCCCTATCCATTGGTGTCAAAAATCACCTGAAATGAAGGAGATTCAAAGCTCATTTTAGATGCTATTCAAGAGAAATTCAAGGTGGGTTAGCTTGCTGCTAATATCATCCTTGACATCAGACACCTCCTCTTAGGCTTCAAAGTTGTTGAAGTAACTCATATCTATAAGGAGGGAAATGGTATAGTTGATGCTATGGCTAATTTGGGGATTAATCTATTTCCCAAGAGATGTTGAAGGAATCCTAATAAACTTCTTAGAAATACTAAATATCACCTATGCTTGGAGGCCCAAATTTTGATCAATCAATGATTGTCTTCAGATGGATATTTCCTTTGAGGGAATATATTTTGATATATATATTCCTAGTATATATAGTGTGGTGAAGAGGGGGATTATAGTGGAGTAGGGGGTGGTCAGCCTCATGAGTGGAATGCTGACATCAGCTAGATCAGACAGGATTGAGGGAAGCCACATCATCCGTAGCCAGCTCAATGGGTTCACGTGGCTTTTGCCAATGTGGACCACGATGCGAGTTCAAAAATTGGTAGTGCCTCATCCCAATGATTTCCCACACAGAGTTCATAATTATAGTAATTATGAGAAGGAATGAGAAGGGTCTAGCAAGGACAGTGTATGTAAGGTGCACATCCATCGAGGAAAATTCAATAAGTGTAAGGACCTCCTTCTTTACCACAATTCTAGAAAGACGTTTAGAGTCATTGGCTGCCTATGGTTATCCTTGTTTCTGTTGTGTGTTCTTCCTCACTGGGATTGGTATAGACTAATCATGGGGGGTGATAAGATGAGAACTAAGCCTATTTCCTGTGAGAAATTCAGGGTAGAAAACATGCTCTGGAGCATTTTTATGAGGGTAGTTTTACTCCCTTCTTGGATTGTCTCAACAGTTTTGATGAAAATTTGTCAGTGCAGTTCACCATGTCCTAGGATTCAAGAATTGTCTAGGTAGGTGGAGTTCAATTTGAAGTTGGTGAGGACACCATATTGATGGGGAGCACATAGCGGGAAACGCAAGGCAGGCCCTAGTTCCTTACAGTCGGCAAGACTTGACAAACGAGCCGCCGATACATCACCATCGATCGGACAACCACCGTTGGAAAGACTTCCCCAAGTCTCTCCATGACCAAACTCACACTGATAGCTCAACCAGTTCTAACTTCGGTGAGACATCTCCTATCGGCCAAGTCTTCCATCCTCCTACCGATACCCTAATAGCGATTAAGTCTCCTTCATCTTAACCGTGACTATTAACAGGCCAATTAGTTGTGACCTTGTCGGCGAGACCCTTTCCGTTGGTGGATCTCTTAACTTGTCTCCTGATGTCGCAACTCTTTCCAATGGAATTTACCTTCGGTGTGACCCTCCTTGTCGATGAACACTTGCAAACTCTGACCGATGCGCCAATGACTCAACACCCTTGGTGAGACTTGTACTGTAGGTGAAACCTTCTCCAGAGCTACCGATACACCGATCACTCCAATGTCACTATAGACCTCCACTCATCAGCGTGACAATTGCTATTGGTCACCTTAGGGTTTGCTACACTGATGCTCTAATACATAGTTTACCTTCTCTTGAACCCTAGCACATGGAGATGCTACGTCAACCTACTGTACGAAACGCTTGGCCTGGATCCTCTACTTTGTCGACACAAAACAAAATAAGGAACAACATGAATACTGGTACATCGAAGCCATTCCACTTATTTCAACAGAAATCTCACCAGTGGAATGCTTCATGACGACATACGGCAACAATGGAAAACACAGAAAGAATGGAAATCTACAGTACACGATTTGCAGTTATAAGAAACAAAAATCAAATGGACAAAACAGAATTGCTTTATTTCTCCTAAGCACAATATAATCACATTCACACCCTTCTTTGATCTGACTACATTCAATCTCGTCTATTTGGTTCATTCCTCTGGGTTTATAAACTCGCCCTGAGGAAAACCAACCCAATTCCAAGTGGCTGGGAGGAAAACCAACCGATTCCAAGCGGTTGGGAGAACAACTGTCTGGTAACAACAATTAGACAAATGTGACCTAAGTCACTTGGAACTTACAAATAGAAATTAAAATGCATTGGTCAAATAGACCTTATTACAACATAAAAAATGATTTTCTAGGTGCTCCTGCACCATACTCCCCGGGTGAAAGATGTCTCAAGTCCTCTTAGAGACTAACTGTTGCAAATCACCACCCTACTTTTTGATGTCTTCTTCCAGCATCCATGTGGCCTCTGAGTCTGGAAGTCCTTTCCATTTGACTAAGTTCTCAAAATAGGTCTGATTTCTTGTCTTCTTAGCTGTCCTACTATCCAAGATGCACTCCATTTTTTGTGGTTTCTTAGGTGGTAAATACTGCACCCACTCTGCATTGTCTTGGACATAATCTGTTGTACCTTCTCCTATATCAGGACTCCTATATAATGTCAGATCAGCAACATTGAATATAGGTGAAATAGAAATATCATCAGGGAGTTCAATTTTGTAAGCATTAGAACCATATTTCTCTAGAATCTGACAAGGTCCAATTTTTCTCATCATCAACTTGTTGTGTTTTCCTGTGGGTAGTCTATTCTTGTTGAGATGAACCATGACCATAGCTCCTATTTGGTACTGCACATCCCTTCTTCTTTGATCCACTCTAGCCTTGATCTTCTAACTATTCTGGTGTAGAGTATCTCTAACTTGTTGATGGATCTCTTTCATAGCCTCTGTGAATGTATCAGCATGTCCACTCCTTTTGTCCAACCCTTGAACATCTCGCAATTCAAAAATTCCTCTAGGATGACTACCATAGACAATTTCAAAAGGACTTAGACCTATACTTTTGTTTGTAGAATCATTATAGGCATACTCTACTTGTGGAAGTACCACATCCCAACTACTGCCATGTTCTCTTGTCAAACATCTCAGCAGATTTCCTAATGACCTATTCACAACCTTAGTTTGGCCATCAGTCTGAGGATGATAGGCTGAACTTAAAGACAAATTTTTACCCAATCTTTTTCGCAAGCTTCTCCAGAAATGTCCCACAAATTTGTTGTCTCTGTTAGATACAATACTCAAAGGTAACCCATGAATCTTGACAATTTCTTTAAAGAACAAACCTACAATGTAACTAGCATCATTGGTGGTCTTACAAGGAATAAAGTGAGCCATCTTGCTGAACCTGTCTACCACAACAAACACACTGTCATAACCTATCCTTGTCTTGGGTAATCCCATCACAAAATCCATACTCAAACTTTCCCAAGGTCTATTTGGTATGGGCAAAGGTTGGTACAGTCCTGTGTTGGTTGAGACCCCCTTTGCTTTTGGGCAAATCATACAACTCTCAACAAACCTTCTAATATCAGATTACATCATTGGCCAAAAGTAAAACCTTCTTACAAGATCTAAGGTCTTATTGAGCCCAAAATGTCCTCCTAAACCACCACTATGTTTTTCCTTCACAATATTATCCCTCATTGAACACTTAGGGAAACATAGTTGACTCCCTTTAAAAAAAATTCCATTCTGCAATGTATAATCTAAAAATTCACTATGGAAAGCATTGGCAAACTCACTGCATACCTTGTAAATCTCCTTGAAATCTTGGTCCTCTTCATACAATCCTTTGAGTGCCTCAACACCCATGCTTTGTAGCTACACTTCTTGCACTGTCAACACCCTTCTGCTTAAAGCATCAGCAACCTTATTGGTTATCCCCTTCTTATATTTGATGATGAAGGTGTATGGTTGAAGACTTTCCACCCATTTCATGTGTCTATGGCTGAGCTTTTTCTATCCATTCAAAAAACTGAGAGCATGATTGTCAGTGTATACAATAAATTCTTTAGGAAGCAAGTAGTGCCTCCATTTTTTTCAGAGCTTGTACCATAGCATACAACTCTAAATCATAAGAGGAGTACTTCCTCTTAGCTTCATTCAATTTTTCACTGAAAAAGGCTACTGGTCTGCCTTCTTGACTCAACACTGCTCTAATGGCCAGCCACTTGCATCACATTCAATTGTGAAAACCTTAGTGAAATCAGGTAACACTAAGACAAGATACTTGGCAACTTTCTATTTCAGACTGTCAAAACTTTGATCTGCCTCTTTTGTCCACACAAACTTCATCTTTCCTCCACCCTTGATGGTCTCTAACATAGGTGCACAAATATCACTATATTTCTTAATGAATTTTCTGTAAAATGTGGCCAAACCATGAAAACTTTTGACCTCTCATGTTGTCCTAGGTGTAGGCCAATTCAAAATAGCCTCTACCTTGGAAGAATCTAGTTTCAAATCACCCTTAGAGATGACAAAGCCTAGGCAAACCAATTCCTATTTCATGAAGTCACACTTTTCCAAGCTTATCATTAACTTCTAATCTTGTAGCCTCTTCAAGACTATCTCCAAATGTTTCAAGTGTTCTTCCTTCCTCTTACTGTACACCAAGATATCATCAAGGTAGACTACCACAAATTTCCCTATGAATTCCTACAACACCTCATTCATTAGTCTCATAAAGGTGCTAGGGGCATTTGAAAGACCAAACAGCATCACAAGCCACTCATACAACCCTTCATTAGTTTTGAAAGCTATCTTCCACTCATCCCCTTCTCTTACCCTTATCTGATGGTACCCACTCTTCAAGTCTATCTTAGAGAAATAGGTAGTACCTCCCAAATAGTACATTAGGTCTTCAATTCAAGGAATAGGAAACCTATACCTAATGGTTATCCTATTTATTTCCCTAGAATAAGTACACAGTCTCCATTTCCCATCTTTCTTTGGGGCTAAAATAGTAGGTACTGCACATGGGCTAAGGCTCTTCCTTATCAGCCCTTTGTTTAGGAGTCCTTGAACCTGATTTGCTATCTCGCCATTCTACTGAGGGGTCATTTTATATGCTGCCTTATTAGGAAGTACTGCTCCTGGTATGAGATCTATCTGATGGCTAATATCTCTGACAGGTGGTAGGGAATCTAGTATATCTTTTACAATCACTCCTTTGTAACTCTCAAGCAAATCTTTGACCTCCTTAGGCCCTACTTCTCTCACACTTTTCTTCTTTTCCCCCTTAGGCTTCACAATCAAAGCAAAACCTACTCCATCACCTTCCTTCAATATGTCCATGAATTATTTCTCTCCTACCATCATTACACTAGACCCTACATGTTGTGGATCCTCTTCTACCAACGACTATATCCTATAAGTCACACCATCCTTTTGGAATGAGTAAGCATTCTTTTCTCCATCATGATGAGCCTTTCTGTCAAACTGCCATGGTCTGCCTAACAAAAGATGGCAAGCATCCATTGGAAGGATGTCACACAAAATTTTATCTCTATACCCCCAATACTGAATTCTACCCATGCCTGTTCATTGATGAGTATGTGTTGCCCCTTATTCAACTAACTGACTTTATATGCACTGCTATGAGGTATCTTTTCTAGATTCAACTTATTCACTACTTCCAAAGATATAATATTATCCGTAGAACCAGACTCAATAATAACTTTACAAACCTTACCTTGGATCTTGCAGATGATTCTAAACAAAGCCATTCTTTGAGATGGTTCAGTCTGCACTGGTTCCTTGAGCAACGTCCTCTTGATCATCAGATTTTCTCCCATTTCTAATGCTAGATTCACTTCAGGAGGTGTCACACTCCTTGCATCTTCTTGAATCAAAGTCATTCTCTTCTTACCACCATGAGAAGTTGAGGCCTTCTCTGGACACTTGTATGCCAAGTGCCCTATCTGATTGTAGTTATAACATCTCATATTGGAGAATTTGGATCCTCTACCTAATCCACTTGTCCCACCTCTTCCATTAGACCTTCTTCCTCAGTGGCCTCCTCTGCTACTGGAGTCTCCAACTTGCTCTTCTTGGCTAGACTCACCACTAGGCCTCTAGTTAGGACTTCTTCCTCCAAAACTACTTCTGCCTCTGAAATTCCTTCCACCTCTACCTCTATTATTCTGCTCACTCTGCCATTTGGAAACACTTGTTCACTATTTCTGGTGCTAAGATGCTGATCTCATCTTGGATGTTCATCCTTAGGCCATTCATCCTTAGGCCATTCAAATACCTAGCCACCTTCTCTGACTCTTCTTCTTGTCTCTTTGATCTGAGACTGAGTTTATGAAACTCTTGTGTGTATGCATTCACATCAAGGTCTCTCTGTCTAAGGTTCTGCAATTTCTTATACATCTGCACGTCATAATCCAGGGGTAAGAATTGTGCTTTGATTTTGGTCTTCATCCTTTCCGAGGAGGTTATCATATTCTTCCCCTCCTTGACTCTCCCTCCTTGCTCATAATTCCACCATGCAAGAGCAGATCCCTTTAATCTTGCCTTTGCCAACTTAACCCTCTTATCATCAGGGACTTCTTTGTATTCAAAGTGATTGTTCAATGCCTCAATCCAGTCAATCACCTCTTTAGCTTCCATACTTCCATTATACATAGGTAACCCATCTATGGTGTCCCTATTGACTGACTTCAATGCATTTACAAATGCCCTCTGGTCTACTGGTTTCTCCTCTGTCTTTTTATTGGTTTCATCAATTTCTATATCACCTTCATTGCTATCACTTTCATCTTCCCTATCTTTGCTTTTGGATTGCTTGAACTCTCCCAACTTGGATTCAAGCATCTCCTTGATCAGCGCCTTGATGGCATCTTGCAACATACTTTTGGGAGGCATCCTCTTCGCCTCTATTTCACTTTCTCTGTCTAACATACACTATTCATAGACAGCACCCAAATGCCAACACTCCTGCAAATCCTCAATTCGACTTGTCATCCAAATCTTTTCAGGCTCTGATACCAATATGATGGGGAGTGCACAACGGGAAACGCAGGACAAGCCCTAGTTCCTTATAGTCGGCAAGACTTGACAAATGAGCCACCAATACATCACCATTGGCCGGACAACCACTATCGGAAAGACTTCCCTAAGTCTCTCCATGACCAAACTCACACCGATAGCTCAACCAGTTTTAACTTCGGTGAGACATCTCCTATTGGCCAAGTCTTCCATCCTCCTACCGATACCCCAATAGCGGTTAAGTCTCCTTCATCTTAACTATGACCGTTAACATGCCGGTTAGTTGTGACCTTATCGGCGAGACCCTTTCCGTCGGTGAATCTCTTAACTTGTCTCCTGATGTCGCTACTCTTTCCGATAGCATTTACCTTCGGTGAGCACTTGCGAACTCCAACCGATGTGTCGATGACCCAACACCCTCGGTGAGACTTGTACTGTCGGTGAAACCTTCTCCAGAGCTACCGATACGCTAATCACTCTGATATCACTACAAACCTTCGCTCGTTGATGCGATAATTACTAGCGGTCACCTTAGGGTTTGCTATGCCAATGCTCTGATGCATAGTTTACCTTCTTCCGAACCCTAGCACATGGAGATGCTAGGTCAACCTACTGTGAGAAACGCTTGGCCTAGATCCTCTACTTCGTCGACACAAAACAAAACAAGGAACAACACAAATACTGGTACATCGAAGCCATTCCACTAATTTTAATAGAAATCTCACCAGTGGAATGCTTCATGACGACATATGGCAACAATGGAAAACACAAAAAGAATGGAAATCTACAGTTACATGATTTGCAGTTATAAGAAATAGAAATCAAATGGACAGAACATAATTGTTTTATTTCTCCTAAGCACAATACAATCACATTCACACCCTTCTTTGATCTGATTATATTCGATCTCATCCATTTGGTTTGTTCCTCTGGGTTTATAAACTCACCTTGAGGAAAACCAACCCGATTCCAAGTAGTTGGGAGGAAAACCAACCGATTCCAAGCGGCTGGGAGACCAATTGTCTAGTAACTAACAATTAGACAAATGTGACCTAAGTCACTTGGGACCTACAAATAGAAATTAAAATGCATTGGTCAAATAGACCTTATTACAACACAAAACATGATTTTCTAGGTGCTCCTGCACCAATGCGCCGATGACCCAACACCCTCGGTGAGACTTGTATTGTCAGCGAAACCTTCTCCGGAGCTACCGATACACCGATCACTTCGATGTCACTATAGACCTCCACTCATCAGTGTGACAATTGCTATTAGTCACCTTAGGGTTTGCTACACTGATGCTCTGATGCACAGTTTACCTTCTCCCGAACCCTAGCACATGGAGATGCTAGGTCAACCTACTGTGTGAAATGCTTGGCCTGGATCCTCTGCTCCGTCGACACAAAACAAAACAAGGAACAACACGAATACTGGTACATTGAAGTCATTCCACTAATTTCAACAGAAATCTCACCAGTAGAATGCTTCACGACATCATACGACAACAATGGAAAACATAGAAAGAATGGAAATCTATAGTTACACAATTTGCAGTTATAAGAAACAGAAATCAAATGGACAGAACAGAATTGCTTTATTTCTCCTGAGCATAATACAATCACATTCACACCCTTCTTTGATCTGATTACATTCGATCCCATTCATTTGGTTTGTTCCTTTGGGTTTATAAACTCACCCTGAGGAAAACCAACACGATTCCAAGCGGCTGGGAGACCAACCGTCTAGTAACTAACAATTAGACAAATGTGACCTAAGTCACTTGGGACTTACAAATAGAAATTAAAATGCATTGGTCAAATAGACCTTATTACAACACAAAACATGATTTTCTAGGTGCTCCTGCACCACATATCCCAGGCCACAAGCTTATCTTGCAATGGGAAGTGCTTGAAGAAACAAACTAAGGTCCAAGATTACGAAAGCATGAGCCTATTTTTTAAGGATGGTGAAAATCATGTTAGATTACAGGGAGGATTTGAAAGAGATAGTCTCATACCTCCATGGGATAAGGTATGCTTTCTATCGATGAAATATGTGACCATCGAGGGTCATTTCAAATGTTTTTACAACTATCATTTTGTTTTATTGAATCATTTTTGCCCCAAAGTTCTTATCAACTTCCCATTCTACTTGTTGTCCTCCCTTGAGTCCTTTGTTAAAGTAGCCAAAATGGCACATGCAAATAACCCTAGTGTTGTTTCCATCCCCTTGCATCAGGGTTTAATCTTTTGTCTCTACCATTTCCATCTCACCCTTTGTCCTCCCAAACCTATCAAAGCATATTTGATCAAAGATGTACAAGATGACTAGCTAGGTGAGAATGCCCAGCTTCTTGTTAAGGTCAAGGCTAGTCCCTCTAAGTTTGTTGTTGGTAGTTCACCTATGAAGAGTTCCCCAAGGCTATTGAGTCCTCCCAGGATTCTAAGGCCCACACTGCTAAAACCCTGATCTCTCAATCTAAAAAGAACAAATAGAAAGCTACTAAATCTTCCTTGGCTATCAAGAATCTGGAATCCACCCTTGTGGTCTCCATTGTTAAACCCTCCTCCTATCATTGACACCTTTGCTATTTCTCCCGATAATTCTCCTCAAAAATATGTGGTTGAGGGTCTCTGTGATTTTAAAAGTAGTCCCACCTAGTTAGGGGACAGGAAGAGGGATCGAAGGAAAGGTGGATTGTGTGTGGCTTCAAAGCAAGCCAAGTCCAAAAAACACAAGAGTAATTTTACCTGGGCTGTGGACATGGGGACTAAGGACTTATCTCCCAATGATAGCCATAAGGGTGATGACAGGGAGAAGGAGGAGAGAGCTTCTTCTTAGGAGAAAGGCATAGGCCATAAGGTGGATATGAAGAATAGTAGTGGTGCTTCCTCTAGGAGGCACAGTATCTAATATTCTAGTAGGTTGGCAAGTATAAAAACCCCTATTATTAAAATTGTTGATTACTCCAGTGTTTCAGATACTAAGGAAGAGGTTGAAATTAAGGAAGTTAAGCTCAGTATTGAGTAGCCTGATTTCCATGATGGGGCCAGTTTATTCGAATAACTTAATAATTCCTATTATGACATGGAAGATGAGGAAACTGAGTCAAATCAACATGATGTGGAACTGAGGGAAAAGGAATTCATGGGTTAGGGTGAGTGTGGTAATTGCAATCAGGTAAAAGGTGAAATGGTTGAGCTGAAAGCAAGAATGGACACTCTCGAGGACAAGATGAGAACCATGTCCACTATGTGCTTGAAGGTCACTCACCAAGATGCCACTAACTTGGTTGTGCTCCAAGACATTGAGTTGAAGTTCAGCATGGCTTTGATCCGAAGACTATTGTTAGTAATGATGAGTTGTTTGGCTTCCTCAAGGAGGATTAGATCCAACTTCTCAATTAGTTTTTCTTTTGTTCTATCTTTTTTTTGGTTATGGTACAAGTTATATTGTATGGACTTTATTATGCTTAGCTACTGTTAGTGTATTTCTTGTCTGTTGTTGTGGCCTGATGGACCTGTTTTGTTGCCCATGGTGGCTTTTTGTTAAAGGGATCTACACCCTAGTTTGCATCTTACCATAATAAAAAACAAGAGGTACTTGATAGTCTTAGGAAGAGCTTGGCAAATGATATAGAATATAATGAAGTGCCAAGAGGAACAACATCACAATGAAAGGAATTTTGAAGTAGGAGATTAGGTCTTTGTGTGATTACAACCATATAAGAAAATGTCACTTAAACAATAGAAGAAGGATAACAAGATTGTACCCAAGTATTATAGTCCTTACAAGGTTTTTTTAGAGGATTGGTAGTGTAGCATACAAATTAGAGTTACCTATGTCTAAAAAAACACAACTAGTCTTCCATGTTTCATCCTTAAAGAAGGTTATCAAACAAAGAGTTGCAACCCAAACTAAGTTATGAAATCTTGATGAGTAGGGGAAAATGATTTTGGTGTTAGAGTGAATAATCTATCTATTCACTATAGCTTAAGTGTACTTAGGTTGATGAGGTTAGACAACATCTTGTCTATTTGAATGTGTAACCTTTTAGAGGTTAGAGGTTACCTAGTTGTTTGGTAAACCTCATGTGCATACCTTTTGAGGTTGGAAGACTTTCCATCTCACCTAAAAAGGCACTTTGTATTCATCCAACACTTGTCACACAAGGTTGTTGGTTTGCACATTCCAAGTGATCCAAAGGTTGACACCTATGTGACACTTGTCTTCATGCATGTGCCACAACATGGGGTACTTATCAATCCACATGCAAGGTGGATTGCCTCTTGAATGCCTATATAATGAGGCATTCTCAAGTAAATTTGTAAGTGAGATCAATATAAGTTTATGCTCAATCAGGTTCATCAATATCATTGATTTCTTATCTCATATTATTGATTTCCATATTGTGAGAGTGATTCAAGTGTTGCAGAATATCCTTGGCAATTCCAACATTTGGTACTAGAGGGAATCCTTCAAAACTGCAATAAGAGGCAATAGATGAGGGAAATAACAAAGTATAAATGATCAAATGGAATAATTCTCTAGTCAAAGATGCTACATGGGAAAATGAAGGTTTTGTGCAAAAGCATCCACAATTGATCAGTGTTGAGGATAATGCTTCTCTAAAGAGGGGGGAATACTATGCCCTTAACCCATTGATTATATTGGGATATGTGTAGCTAACTTATGGCTAGCATAACCCTTAATTAAGTTATATATTTCTATATAGTCTTATATAGGTACTTAAGTCAGCCTAGTTGGCATCCAAGGTATAAGTATGGTATATATAGGAGCTAGTGGTTAGTTTATGATAATCATATTATGAATTATATTCTTATTGGATACTATTGGAGGTTTTCCCTCTCAAAGAGAACTACTAGTATCAATTATTATCAAGTATTTGTAGCATATTTCCAAGTATATTCTTCTCTTGTGGAAGTTATTTAATTACATGTTTTACTAGGCATGAGTATGAGCCAAGTACAACACCCCTAGTACAATCAAAATGTTTGGTCTAAATAAAATGAGTGCATATCCACATCATATGTAGTGTACACACAAATCATGCACTACCCAATGTAACTTCTTGAAGGAAGGTGACATTTGGCTTACATTAGCAATAGTCATTTTTATATAATACTTCTATGTTGGGAAAGACATTCTTGCATGTTCCATGAAAGGATGGACCAAGTCATGGAGATGTTGGCATAGGAAGTTCAATGTTAGAGATCAAAGCTAAGTAGCAATTGATAAGGGTAACCAATTGGTTTTCTTCTTTTTTGTATTGAAATTAATAGGAGAGAAGATGGATCGATTGAAAGGGAAAGGAGAGGGGGGAGGTGAAGTGAGAAAAGATGGGTTTTAAGATGAAAGTGGTGGGGTTGGGAATGCAACCAAAAAGGATGCAAAATTGAGTTGGTGGTAGATTTTATCTCTTTGAATTTCTTGATCATTCTCCAACCATCAATGAGGATAGCATCATGATAGGAGGTTAGGGGGTGAGATTTGAGTGATTAAATGGATGAAAGGATAGAAAGTAATAGAAATAGGAAAGTAGATTGGAGGATTTTGGGAGCTAACAATATGAGAGAACATCCTAAATAAAGTGGGAGGGGGTAAAGGTGGTCAAGGGAAAAAAATCCATTTTCAAATGTTCCTCCTTGAGGTGGTAAAATCATGCTTTGGGTTTGTTTAGATACACTAGAGGTTGGTCAATTTTGAAACCAAGACTACCCAATTTGATAGTCCCGAGTAAGGATTGGGTAAGGTCTAGCTATACACATGCCCTTGGTTGCGCTTTATGTGATGTAAAACACTCTTTGCTACAGCAACAAAACAACTCATAATACAATATCAAATGCAAACAAATCCAAGTTTTATTAAATTAAATCAACTAGAGACAATTACATCAATTTGCAACATGATATAACACCATAAAACATACAAAATTTGTAACCAAATGGTTACAAATTAAATCTGAAATCCTTTTTTTCAGCCTCTATAGAGACTCTGAAATCCTTCATAGAATAGAGTTGGATGCCACTTTAAATCTACAACAAAATATCCTCCTTTTGAGGTGTCTCTCTTCCCACCATTCCCCCTATTTTCTTGGTTTTATTTCTATTCTATTTCTATAGAGAAATCTGCCCAAAAATTGCGTCCCCCCCAAATCCCTCTATCTTCTATATGAAACAATACATATATCTTTCAAATGGTAATGAGTCTCCCTATTTAGCATGAGGAATTTCAAGCATATTATGAGGTGTTTCCTTCTTGTTTTTTTTAACTTAGATTTGTTAAATATTTTTCCATTTCAACTTCCACACCCAAACCTTCGATAATAAATATTGTTGTTATAATTAGACTCCACCTCTTTTATTCTAAATTTTCCTCTTAATGCCAGTAGTTACAATTTTATATTTGATTTTTCACATTCTTACATCGTTGGGAGCAATTCCATTTAAAATTGAATATTGAAACAAAGATTCTCCACCTCCACCCATATTGATATTTTGAATTTCAATTAAAACAAGAAAAATACCTCTAATAATGTCTTTAAAATCTGCTCAAAAAAATTTGGAGAGGAAATTTCACTTTGTGACTTCAACACTATGCATCAGTTAGCATGAAAACTGACTTTTACCATATATTTTAACCAGAAGCTCATCTTTGTGCGAAATCAGGCCAAGGGATGTAAAATGACATTAAATTTAATACTGAGCCAAGACAAAATCAATTCGTTGCAAATTTGAAGCATAAAAATATTTTCTGTAAACCGCCAGCAGCGAATAGTAAACTTTAATTTCTCCCAAAAGATGAAGAATATGATCATGATTATTTTTGCATAATTGGAGAAATGTCTTTAAGAATATGTATGTTAGAGGATTTTATCCTAGCCCTCCAAAATATTCAAAAACAATTGTTTTCGTAAAATTGCCTGTGGCATGTGAAAACTGTGTTTAGGAAAATTTTCCAATTTTTCAAATTTGAGAATACAAGAGGCTTTCTGACATGGAGAGATCCTTGGAAAAAAACACAAAACCCAAAATAAACCAAAAACAAGAACTAAAAATAAAATTCTCTTTGGGGATACAAGATTGCATGTGGACCCGAATGCTCCTACATCAAACATGCCGAGTAAGTTGAAATGTTCCATGAGCTAAAAACTCATGAACATTTGGATGACCTTGGGATGGTCATATCATGATTGTTCGTAATCCATATGTCCTCTTTTTCCTCATATCCTCTCTTCTTCATTTCATTCTAGACTTCCGTAACTCCCTCTTGTTTCATCTGCTCTTTTCCTCTTCATTGTTTCCTACCTTCACACTGCAAAATTTCATTGCTCGCCTTCTTCTATAAATCTAATTTGTAATCTTCATAAGACTTTAAACCATGTCTAAAACTAATAGTTTCTTCTATTCCCTCTTAGTATCAATGTTATTCTTCTTTACCTCCCTTGTACCTCTATTCTCAGGAACCTTCGTTGAGTTGTTTCCAACCACTGGTGCAACTTTTACCTCTTGTTTTTCTAACCAACAATAATTCATAAAGTTGTTACATGGGTGTGTGCAAGAAGTTGTGTCCACTTATTGGCCAAAAAGTGGAAGTGTTTTCCCTGATTTTCAGAATTTGTCACATTTGACCTAAAAATTTGAAGCACTTAACGGTGGAATCTTGGGAAAAGTCACTAAATATGAAATGTAGTACTCAGAATCTAGTTTCCAAATATGTAATTTTTTTCAATACCCAGATGATAGAAAGTGATTTTGAATAGGTGTTTCTAAAAACCACTGTTTAAAAGTCACTTTTTTTTACTATACCATGTACGTGTACGTCATCGATATTTTGACCTAAATAATCATATTTTTCAAAATCCTTTTGGGAAAAGATTTGTAACTCACTGAAGCACGTTTTCCATATTTTTTTGTAATTTTTTATTGAATATATTTTTTTTCATTAATTTTTTATTGGCCATTTTTGGTCTTTTAAAAAATCATCGTGTACGTCACGCATAAGATGACCTAAACTTAACATTTTTTGAATTTTTTTTTTTTTAAATTGAAAAGAATTGTCTAAAGTACGTTTTCCTACAATTTTTTTTACAAAAAAATATGTTAATAAAAAGTTATTAAAATACTAAAAAACCCTAATAATTCAAGTTTATGGACCTATTTCATTAGAAATTGATTAAAAAATAGAAAAAATAATCCAATTGTAAAAAAAATTACATATTTAGAATCTACACTATCTCATCTATAATGGGTTTTAATTTCGTCAAAATATTCTACAAAATAGACCTTCAGATATATGCCCAAAGTCACTATTTTGTTGTGACATTGACAGGACCTTCAAGTTGCAGGTCAAACCTAGTCCAAAGGTCAGGTTCGGGTCCCCAAAGCATTTCCCGAACCGGGTTACAAAGCAAAACCCGAGCTTAAAATTCAAATTTTAAATAACGGGATCCCGTTTTAAAACGGGATCCCGTTTCATAAAAGGTTAATATTTTAACCTTTATGAAACGGGATCCCGTTTTGAAACGGGATCCCGTTTTGAAATGGGATCCCGTTTTGAAAACGGGATCCCGTTTTATAAAGGTTAAAATATTAACCTTTTATGAAACTCAAAACGGGATCCCGTTTCTTGAAAATGGAATCCCGCTTTTGGCTCGGGATTCCGAAGCAAAACGGGATCCCGTTTTTAAAAAGCGGGATCCCGTTTTGGTTAACCCGATTTCAGATTTTTTTCTAACTCCGAAACTTCCACCTTAAGTGGACACAACTTCTTGCATTTACCCACATCCTCTATTTCCTTTTCCTTCTCTTTCAGTGGGCTTATAATGCAATTCTTCCAATCCTTCACAATGGTCTATGAATTCTCCCTACAGTCATGGATAGCCTTTCTATCAAATTGCCAAGGCCTTCCTAACAAGACATGACATGCACTCGTGGACATAATATCACATAGAACTTCATTTTTATATGAACCAATGTGAAAATTCACCAAGCATTACTCTTTCACCTCCAACTCATCTTCTTATTGCAGCCAACATACTTTATAGGGATTAGGATGTTTAATCCTCTTCAATCCTAGTTTTTCTACCATCTCTTTAGAAACCAAGTTATCAGTACTACCACTGTCTACAATGACCTTACAACACTTACCTCCAGACTTGCATATGGTATGGAAGAAGACTCCTCTAAGATGGTCCATCCTCCTTCATGCTTGGATTCACCAATACCTTCTTGAACAATAGAGATTCTCCATGCTCTAGATCTATCACATTCTCTAGTGATGCTTTGCTCTCTTTATCTTCTTGCACCAAGTGATTTCTTGTTGAACCTCTCTTACTAGTTTCTTGGTGTATTTGTGGACACTCAAAAGCTCAATGTCTAGCTTCCCCACACTGGAAACACTTGTCGAAGAACTCTCTACTACTGCTGATATGCCCTCTTGTTGAATACTCTTTTCCTTGTGATCCTTGGTTTGATTCTTTATTCCACTTTGGGCTTGTTTCTTCTTCAAAAGTTTTCTTTCCTTTGTTGCTACTTGGTTGTCCTCTTCCTATTGAAATCTTTCCCCTTCGTCTTGAATTATTTTTCTGCCTTCTATTTATCTTTTCTTCCACCTTCAAAGCATACTAGTAAGCCTCTTCAATAGTAGACTTCAACATGCTCATCTCATCCTGGATATTGAATCTTAATCCATTCATGTATCTAGTGACTTTCTCTCTGTCCATTTCATGATGTCCAAATCTAATCACCATTTTATATATTCCTTCTATAGACTCCTTCACATTCATGTCTTTCTATTTCAAATTTTGAAGCTTCTTGAATAATTCCAACTCATAATCTCCAGGAATGAATTTTGCCTTCAATATAGCAACCATTTGTCTCCACCGTGTTATCCTCATCACCATTCTCTACTCTTTCTTTTTGTAGCTCTTTCCACCACAATGGAGCATGTCCCTTAAGCTTTGTTTATGCCAATCTTACCCTCTATGGGTCTCTAACATTCTCAGATTTAAAATAATCTTCCAACTCTCCAATCCAATCTATTAGCTCCTCAGGATTCAATGTGCCTAAAAATTTAGGGACTTCCATTTTATTGCCTCTATTGATTTGGGCTATAGCTCTCAAAAATCTTTCCTCTCTTTCATCTACTGGTTCATCTTCTCTCTCAAGTTCTTCATCTATAACTTCATCATCTTCAACATGCTCATCCTCATGCTCTAGATTTCTTCTCAAACCTGCAACTATATTTGTTATGTCATTTATCATTTCATTACAAATTCTTCTAACATTTTCTACATCCTTTTCTCTACTCTTTGGGAATTATCCTTCTCAGAGGCATCTTGAAATCCTCTCAACTACTTCTTATGTGAAGTTAGTGTCTTCTCAGTTCTCCGTGGCTGTAGCACTACACACACCTACAACAACCTCTGGAATTTCAAAACAACTTCACTCCTCACCCTCAAGTCCTGGTGTAGACTGCTTTGTTCACACACTCAAGAACAATCGCTCTGATACCCTCTGATGCAAAACACTCTTTTCTACAACAACAACACAACTCACAATACAATATCAAATGTTGTTTAGGGTAAAATTGGATTTTGTTATTCTTTTGTTCTTTAGATGTTTGAATCCTCCTTTCACCCTAACATTGAAGGAGCTAGGGTTGAGTGGCGAGCACTATCATACCCTAGGTCACTTGCAAATGATGGGAAGCTTGGACTAGGGAATTAATTATCAATTTTTCCTTCTCTTATGTCCAATTAACCATCGAAACCCTAATTATGCAAATACGGCAACAAATTGATGAAAGATAGAAAAAGCTCTTATAGACGAGAGTAAAATAATAAATCATAGAATACCTATTTTTGGGGTTCTAAGGTGGAATAGTTGGGGACACTGGTGTAGGCGCCCAAGTCCAAGGTACCTACTTTTTCAAGGAATCTGGACCTCCTTCTGACACTGATCAATCCTGTAACTTTTGTTTCCTAAAATCTATCTGTGGAGGACACTTTTGCAGGTGCCCTAGTCCTAGAAGTGCACCTTTCTCTGACTTTTCTTTAGATCCTGAATCCTTGATGCTTGCCACTCCTTCCTGCAACTCCACTTTTCCCAAATGTGACACCTGTAACCTGCAATCACAAGACTTGGTTTGGGGGTTGTGGTGTTTAGAGGTTTGCCTCAATCAAACCCCGGATGACACTTAATTCTCTGAACACCATTGTCAGACAAAGAGTGTGTGCCCTTGTGAGGCAGAGGAAAAAACCAAAGGAATCAATGATAAAAACACAATGATATGTCACCTTTTAGTGAAGCTCTCATGGAGGAAGATGCTCTTCATGCCATCAGAAGATTGATGCTCAAATCTGCAAATATCAACACATAAAACATATAAATTTTCTCTTGCAACACAATAGAAAGCCTTGAATCACCTTGAGAATGCCTAGAGTTCACAATGATCATCTAATTGAAATCTAGTCTACAAATGAATGCCTACACATTCTTATATATGCTCCTACAAGCATTCCCGCCAAGATTTTACAAATCAAACTTTACCGTGTCGGCAAAATAACCACCTAATGGTCATAAACTGACACCCAGAAATTGGGGTTGTCCTAAAATAGGGCAGGACTAGGGCACGAGCGCCCAAGTCCTCCCCCCTATTTTAGGCAGGGTACAACTCAAGGGGTCCACCTAGGTCTTATTTGCAATGGGACTTAGGTCTCATTCCATCGGGATGCTAAAATATGAACTAAAATGTCCTAAATGCACTCTGAAGACCCAAAAGCTAAACCTTATGAGGGAAAAGCCCCCAAGGGGACATTTTTCAATGTTACATCTAGCCCCCACTTTAATGTATGTATAAATGCAAGGCTAATACATGCATTAAAGTAAGGTCACAAACACAGCAAACACACCAAGCATAAAGAGGACACGCCAATCACATAGAAGACAGTAACAGGCACACAAAACATGGAGAAGACAGTTACAGTCACGCAGAACATGGAGTAGATAGTCAATGCATAGAAGACACATTAATGCATGGAAGACAGAAATGATATCTTTTCTTTTCTTTTTCTCATATATATGAAATGCGAATGCAAGTACTAGAAAGTAAACAAACCTCCCACAATACACGAAGCACTACTCAGGGGCGATGGTCTCTGTCTATATGGGGCAACACACACATAATACACGCAAAACCTCCCAAAATGCATGAAGCACTACTCAAAGGCGCTGGTCTCTGCATATGGGGCAACAAACATGCCACACAAAACAAGCACGCCAAAACACACATACTTGAAGACACAAAGAAAACACGACAAACAAGCAATGGAGTTTACCTATTTCTAGGTCCAACACCATCTCAACCACATTATAGGCACACACCGATGATTGGGCTTCCCCACAACAATCACCAAAGACATGATTACTGGTTGAGTTAGTCATAGAACCACTCCCTGCCTCTGCAGAGGACTTTTGAAAATGACAAGATGATGTAATCTGCTTTGAGAAATACACCATCTCTGCCTCTGCAGAGGGCTTAAGAAAAAGGATATGCTCGATATCCTGCCTCTGTAGAGGGCTTACATGATTGATTGATTGATTACAAACAAACTCAGGATGCACGATGCACTACCCTGGGGCGCAAGTCTCTACATATGAGGTCAAACACATTGCTAACATCTATAATAGATAACTTACCTTATATATGCCCCCACCTTAAGGTGGTTGATATCAATTATTGATATCAAGCACGTTAAGGTAGGAAGAAAACACACAAGGGAACATCGACTTCCATAAAGCCCATGCCCCCCAGAGGTGACATGTACTTTACAATCACCAAATATTCCCACAAACACATCCCTGCAAGAAACATGATAGTGTCTACAAAATCATGATAAACAACAACATCAACACATATGATTAACCACACAAAGATCCAAGCTTATACAATGAATTCAGAGTTTGAGGATAACCAGGGGCTATATCACGAAGCTCTCTAAATCAAGTACTGCCAAGGCTAGATTCAAAGGCAAACAAAGGTGCATGGAGCAGCAGTATTGTTAAGGTTTGTAAATGCGATAGAAACATCATAAAATTCACTACACGGAAAGCATGAGTGCTTCCACTAGCCAAGAATCAATTAAAATATACAACCCCATCGTCATATTAGGAACTATAGTCCATTTTTTGATTGCTCTCGAAAGGGACACTAGGTCCGCATCAGTATAACTATTTGTTGTCATCCGCCCGCTAGATAGAAACACTAGAGGAAGGGAAATAATAAATAAGAGAGGAGAAAACAAGTGTCTTAGGGACAATCATGTAGGAGGGTGCCCCCAAGTCACCAACCACAATGCTAGGTCCATAAGACACAACACACAACAATGAAATTAGAGAGAGAAATTTAGAAGAATGATGATACACATAGAAGAAGGTCACAACAGAGGCAGTCTCCTGGTATCCCGAACCTTACGGGAGAATCCAAGGTCATCCCAGGAGGCCTAAACAACACATAACACATCATGGGGGAAGCACATCATGAGAGAGATAAAGGGTTAGAGATACTTACCTATAGGGTCTTCAATGCTCAGTCTCATCATTAGGTGGGTCACCATCATCCCAATCTCTAATGCTAGAGGGGAGAGTTGCATAGGGTACCATGGTCCAACTTTTGTTCTTGTTTTATGTTGTTCATCTTTAAGTTCTTTTTTATTAGATTGAACATTTTCTTTATGAACTAATATTGTATCTTTTGGAAAGTTTATGTCATTATTGATGTTCAAGGAATATGCAATTAAAGGAGAGGGAGTTGATGGTTTTGAATCCTTAGTGATGTCCAAATGACTTGAATAATCAAACAAAGGAGGGACATTAAAGGTCTTCTCTTCCTTAGTGATATCCAAGGTGTGTGAACAATCAACTAAAGGAACAAGGTTTCTAGGATGGTCCAAGGAGGTTTCATGCATTATGATAGAGTTTTTATTGTTGTTAGATGAAAACTCATTATCGACCCATGGAACATTCTTAGTTAAAGGAAGCTCCTCGTTCACCAATGCTTCATCTTGGCTAGGGAGAGCAATGGAATGGGAAGGTGGTGGTATGATGGTGAGAGATGTATCAATGAGATCATCCTCTGGTACCAAAGTGTTCTCATGAGGAGGAACAACTTTGGGAGAAGGATCATAAGGTAAACCAAAGTTATCATCACATGTTTTAGCAATAGGTGTCATAGTGGAATGTTCCATAAAGTCTTCTAAGGCTTCATCTAAAATCTTGAGGTCATCACTAGTATATATACTATTGATCATGAATTTAGTGAGATCATCTAATATCCAAGGGTATATTCCCATGAAGCTTTTGAAGCTATCAAAATCAGCTATATAACAAAGGATTTCATATGTAGAGCACACAAAGAGATCAACATCATAAATGTGTGCTATTTGTTCCAAGACTTCAGAACGTTTATTAGTGAATTTAGAGAAATGCTCAATGTCTACAATGTATTCAAACAACTCTTATAAAGAATTAGCCATGATATATGTTTTCAAATCAATGCAATATCATATTTTAAAAGCTTCCCAAAAGTATGTCAAAGACAAATGCAAAACTATATGCAAAAGTGGCCTTAAATGCTTGATTTTTTTTGTACTCTTTTCAATGCAAATGAATGTGAAAGTTATATGTCTGATATCATTCCAAAACAGAAATAAGATCACTCTCAACACACTCTTGATGCAAATCCAAGATAATGCCAAGTCAAAATATAGTGAAAATATGTCAAAATAGGCACTTTTTTTCACCAAAACTCAATGCAAAAGAGCATAACAAAGGGTGTTGTGAGTAAAATGATGATGGAAAGCAAATAATATTAGTAATTAAATCCACTTGGTGCCAAAATATCCAACACAACACGCTTTTAGTGTCACTTAAGGTAAAACCCTAGTGAAAATATAGCAAAAATAGGCTATTTTCCACAGTTTTTCAATTCCAAGACCTAGCAAATGAGGTGTTGTAAATAATTTTAGGAGCTACAGAAAAGAATATCAATAATATAAGTCACCTCAATCCATAAAATTGATCACAACATGTTTGGAGTGCAAACTAGGTCAAACCCTAGGGCAAAAATAGCCAAAATGTGTATTTTTTTGCAAAATTTTCACTACAAGAGCCCGTTAAAAGGGTTTTGTGAAGATTTTTATGAGGAGAAGAAAATTAATACCCTAATAAAATAAAATTAATGCAAAAATATCCTTCACAACACACCTATGGTGCAAGTTTGGAGAGTCAATAAGGCCAAATTTAGCGAAAATCATTGTTTTTGAAGCCCTAGGTTTGAGATCTTGACACAAAATGCTATGTGAATGCTTTGAAGTCTGATTTATGATGAAATTGACTTAATCTCAAATCTGAAAATTATTTTCAATATTTAACATGCAAAATGCCCATGTAAATTTAATGAAAATGCACCAAGATTGCTAGTTTTTGTTGAAATTTTCTATGCAAAAATGCAAATATTTTAAATCTAAATGAAAATTCACACTAAAATGAAAGACCACAGCCAAATTAAAATTTTAATGAGCCTCTAAAATCAGTATAAAAATCTAATAAAAGATTTTGCCTACAAACCCTAGATTTTGGAATTACTAGGTTATATAAAATTGACAAAATTTCCACAAAACCCTAGCAATTAAATGATGAAAATGCAAGGTAAATTTCTAATTTTTTTTATTTTTATATAGTTTATATCAGATCTGATGAAAAAATCATTAATTAGGAAAATTTAGAAAGAATTACTGCAATTTAGTAAGCCAAACAATGCAATTTTTTTGTATTTTTCCAATTTTTCAATTTTTTTGAATTTTTCTCAATGTAATAAAATAAATGACTATATGAATGAAGGAAATCAATCCAAATCTGAAGACACACACTCATAAAGTTGCAATTTAATTCTAAAAACATGGGTTCACCAAAATGTTTAAGGTAAAATTGGATTTTGTTATTCTTTCGTTCTTTAGATGTTTGAATCCTCCTTTCACCCTAACATTGAAGGATCTAGGGTCGAGCAGCGAGCACTATTATACCCTAGGTCACTTGAAAATGAATGGAAGCTTGGATTAGGGAATTAATTATCAATTTTTCCTTCTCTTATGTCTAATTAACCATCAAAACCCTAATTATACAAATACGGCAACAAATTGATGAAAGATGGAAAAAACTCTTACAAACGGGAGTAAAATAATAAATCATAGAATACTTGTTTTCAGGGTTCCGAGGTGGAATAGTCAGGAACACTGGTGTGGGTGCCCAAGTCCAAGGTACCTACTTTTTCAAGGAATTTGGACCTCCTTCCGACACTGATCAGCCCTGTAACTTTTGTTTCTTGAAATCTGTCTGCAGAGGACACTTTTGCGGGTGCCCTAGTCTTGGAAGTGCTCCTTTGTCTGACTTTTCTTTAGATCCTAAATCCTTGATGCCTGCCACTCCTTCCTACAACTCCACTTTTCCTAAATATGACACCTGTAACCTTCAATCACAAGAATTGGTTTGGTGGTTGTGATGTTTAGAGGTTTGCCTCAGTCAAACCCCGGATGACACTTAAGTCTCTAAACACTGTTGTCAGACAAAAAGTGCATGCCCTTGTGAGGCAGAGCTAAAAACCAAAGGAATCAATGATAAAAACACAATGATATGTCACCTTGTAGTGAATCTCTCATGGAGAAAGATGCTCTTCATGCCATCAAAATATTGATGCTCAAATCTGCAAATATCAACACATAAAACATACAAATATGCTCTTACAACACAATAGAAAGCCTTGAATCACCTTGAGAATGCCTAGAGTTCACAATGATCATCTAATTGAAATATAGTGTACAAATGAATGCCTACACATGCTTAAATATGCTCCTACAAGCATTCCCGCCAAGATTTTAAAAATCAAACTTTACCGTGTCGGCAAAATAACCAGCTAATGGTCATAAACTGACACCTAGAAATTGGGGTTGTCCTAAAATAGGGCAAGACTCGGGTGCCGGTGCCCAAGTCCTCCCCCCCTATTTTAGGTAGGGTACAACTCAAGGGGTCCACCTAGGTCTTATTTGCAATGGGACTTAGGTCTCGTTCCATCAAGATGCTAAAATATGAAATAAATGTCCTAAATGCACTCTGAAGACCCGAGAGCTAAACCTTATGAGGGAAAAGCCCCCAAGGGGACATTTGCTGAAGTTACAAATGCAAACAAATTTAGGTTTTATTACATTAAATCAAATGGAGACAATTACGTCAATCTACAACATGATATACCACCACAAAACATACAAAATTTACAACCAAATGGCTCCAAATTAAATTTGAAATCCTCTATTTCAGCCTCTATAGAGACTTTGAAATCCTCCGTAGAATAGAGTTGGATGCCACTTTAAATCTGCAACAAAATATCCTTCTTCTGAGGCATCTCTCTTCCCACCATGCCCCCTATTTTCTTGGTTTTATTTCCATTCTATTTCTATAGAGAAATCTGCCCAAAAATCTCATCCCTCCCAAATCCCTCTATCTTCTATAGGAAATAATACATATATCTTTCAAATGGTAATGAGTCTCCCTATTTAGCATGAGGTGTTTCAAGCATAATATGAGGCATTTCATTCTTGTTTTCTTTTTAAACTTAAGATTTGTTAAATATTTTTCCATTTCAACTTCCACACCCAAACCTTCGATAGTAAAGACTGTTGTTATAATTAGACTCCACCTCTTTTATTCTAAATTTTCCTCTTAATGCCAGTAGTTACAATTTTATATTTGATTTTCCAAATTCTTGCATCATTGGGAGCAACTCCATATAAAATTGAATATTAAAACTAAGATTCTCCACCTCCACCCATATTGTTATTTTTAATGTCAATTAAACCAATAAAATACCTCCAATAATGCCTTCAAAATTTGCTCAAACAAATTTAGAGAGGAAATTTCACTTCGTGACTTCAACACCATGCGTCGATTAGCCTGAAAACTGACTTTTACAATATCTTTTACCTAGAAGCTCATCTTTGTGTGAAATTAGGCCAAGGGATGCAAAATGACATTAGCTTTAATATTGAGACAAGACAAAATCAATTCGTTGCAAATTTGAAGCATAAAAATATTTTTCATAAACTGCGAGCAGCGAACAAGAAACTTTAATTTCTCCCAAATGGTGAAGGATATGATCATGATTATTTTTGCATAATTGGAGAAATGTCTTCAAGAATACACCTATTAGAGGATTTTAGCCTAGCCCTCCAAAATCTCTAGAAACAATTATTTCCATAAAACTGCTTGCAACATGCAAAAAATGTGTTCTGACAAACTTTCCAATTTTTTAAATTTGAGCATACAAGAGGCTTTCTGACATGGAGAGATCCTTGGAATAGCGCACACAAAACAAAATCAACCAAAAACAAGAACTAAAAATAAATTTTTGTTAGAAATGAAGGTGCAAACCACACAACGGAAATCTGATTCAAACCCTATTAATATCCTCTAAATAATGTAGAATCAATGGATTAAAAGTGTACACTTGCCTTTTTACCTCCTTGTTTAGCTCCTAGGTTGTCATGATTACATTATACATTCTAAATATTCATCCCGATACAAAATCCCCTGAAATCAATGCAAATTAGGAACTAGGGTCCCATGCTTAGCCTTACCCTGGACCAAAAAGGTTCCTTGGGACTTGGGTGCATGTGCCCAAGTCCTCCCTAATTGGTTGGGGCAAATTTCAATGTATGTCATAATAAGACCTTTAAAAGAGTTTCTCATTGTTGACTCTTTTGGTTAATTTGATGAATATTAGTAGGAAAGCATATAGAAGTGTGTTTTTGAATTCATTTGTAACCTAGATAGAGATAGCAAACTTGAAGCATTGGAGTAAAGATCATTCAAAGCATTCATTGTGATTCTAGAGAAGCTTTTTATTGTGTTTCTATAGGTTTTTGAAGTTATCATCTATCTCTCCTTATGAGTTGAAGAGCATTCATCCTCCTAAGGGTTTCATCACGTAGGTGATATCATTTGTGTTCATCATCATTTGATTTCATCATATTGATTTATGTTTAGTCTTTGTCCTACTAGGGAACTCACTCTCTATCAAAAAATAGTGTTGGGAAGCTTGAATGTTATCCCAGGATTTGACTTAGGCAAGTCCCTAAACACCATAACCCCCAAACCCCTTTTCTTCTTGTATCCAGGTTACAGGTGTGAGATTCGAAAAAGTGAAGACATAAGAATACTGAGTAACTAAAAGGGTTTCTAGATCCAAAGGCATTTTCATAATATTCCTCTATGGAAGACTTGGGCTCTTTTGAAATTGTCCTTTTGCATTAGATAATTCCAAATCTAGAATCAGAGCAGTCTATACATCATTTCTCTAGTTTACAGTTTCTTGAAATACCATAGTTGAGGACACAGGCACCTGTGAAATATTCCTCTGACTTTCTAGCTTCTAGGTGTTGATTATCAAGGACACTGAGAGGGGGGTGAATCAGTGTTCTAAAAATCTTTTCAGGCACTTTAACTTTCATTCGTTTCCCAAAATTAATTAAACAAAAACATAATATGCATATGAACAGCAACCATGAAAGCTCACTGCCAGCTCACTGCTTTGATGATGAAAGCTTGTTTCCAAACATATTGCACATGAAAAATGAATACTACTTGAGCATCTATCACTATGCCAGGGTGCAGTCATTTAGCAACTAAATTTTGAATCCCAAGTCTTCATCGCTGTTGATCTTCTAACTTTGCTCTGTTATTCACATACTCACATCACACACATGCACCTCTATGCCACACACTATGCTCAACTAAAATTCATTGCTCTTATATATATTTGCATCATGATTTAATTCATAGTCAAGTCAGCATCCAACAAGTGAAACATGTACATAGAAAGATGTACCTTGTCGGCTTGATCCAATGCACTATATGTTATGCAAACCCAAATATTTTCCCAAACATGTTCATATAGGTTGGCTCTAATCATTTAATTACTTACATAGATCCTCCAAACGTTAACTTTTCTCTGCACAAAGATTTAACATACTAGTTGACCTCTTCCTTAAGAACATGCTTGACCAATTCATCTACTGACTTACAACTTCTATTGTGGATCACAAAACACCTTCAAAATCATATCAAGGACTCTTTACACATTCCCAATCTTACCCTTAGAACCGCAAGGCATGATATCATCTTGTGGAGCAATGCAAACCATCAAAACTCAGACTTTGTCTCTGTCAAACACTATGCCGATACTTAGCAGCTTGTAGCTAACCTTCTGGTGGACTTCAGATCTACTAACACTAGAATAAGACACTTCATATGAGTGTTTACAACACCTTAAAACTGCGTAACAAAATACTTATCTACTGAGAAATACGAACCACTGCACTAGACCCTGTTCATTGTTCCTGTTATACCTTTGCTTACCCAAACTTAGACAATTCTTCAAGGTGACTTCTCGAGGAGATCAGGACTTGAGCTTTGAAGCATAACACTATCATTCAATTGAGAACATCATACCTGAACCGCATTAGCTGATCATCATCTGTAGAGACATACTATCTGACTTACTGTCCTTTACTGAGAATACTTTTTATACTTAGCCATTTTCTATCAACCAGACCTGAGATCCAATATGTTCTTCCAGAGATATATCTTCCTGTCATGGTGATAGGATCTCTGAGCCTTGTTGCCATCATTGACAACATACAGGTTAATATCGGAGCAATGTCTCTTGCCAACAGTCTCTCCCTTTGGCATTGATGGCAACACTTAGTGAAAAATGCTTGACTGTTCCCCCTCACTATATGCACTTCATTCTCCTACTCCCCCTGAGATTATTATCCATTTTTCACTGATCCACTTCTCCCCCTTTGACATCAATGGCAAAGGGTGTAGCCCAGAAAAAAAATATTTTCAAAAATTTTAAAAAATGTGTGTACTTGTCACATATTTACAAACACAATCTTCATCTTAATTTGTGACTGAAGACAAAATGTTAGTAGATCTAGTCTTTATCAGAGATATTTCTTTGTTCCATCTGTGTCTTGTACTTTCTAGGATATGGACGTGGCCATTCAAAAGAACTAGCTTTTCTACCTTCTGTACATCTAATGGCGTGTCAATTGCCTTCATCTACAACTTGTTCCCTTCCAGCACCAACTAAGACATTTGCAATGTCTCTTACTCTCTCAGATATTTCTTCTCAACTTCGTTCTAGAGAATTTATGTCCATATTCTCTTGTTGTTCTATGTTTTGTTCTAGTGTAGGGCTCCTTAATTGTTCCCTATCTTCTACATCCTCAGTTTGATACTCAAGAGATAGATCCGTTTTAGTTCTGCCTATATTACCTCTGTGTTTGCTTCTGTAGCATCACTCTTTGCACTGTAATAATTTTGTGATCTAGTCTGGCAACTGGAGAAAGGATCATACCTAGTCTCACCTCCTTTGAGATTAAAGTTAACAGGCTTGATCATTGAAGAATTCTTAAAATTTTCAAATTATTTTTCTTATTCATCTCTGCAAGCATTATGGCTTTTGTATTCTTGCTTTTTCTCTGAAGTGAAAGTCTTTAAACCTTGTTTTGATCCTATCTACTTCTTAATAATTGTGTATGCTCTCTAAAAGATTCATCTCCTTCCTAAGCCTATCCTTCTTAGTAGCAATATTTGATGGCCTTGCAGAAGCCATCTTCTTCTCCTACAGCATCTGCTTTAAAATTTTTGCAGAATAGACAAAATTATTTATTTCCTTCAGTGCATTTTTCTTCTCTTCCACATCAGTTCTACCAAAAATTTGATCCTTAACGCACTCTACTTCCCATTCTCATTCCTTAAACTCTTTCTCAAGAGGTAGCAAATCAGACATCCTCTTCATCTTCCATTTATCTGTACTAACATCACTACCCCAAACACATTCCAAGTACTTGTGGATAATCCTATTCTCAAATTTGTAATTCTTGTCAGCATTGGTTGCGTCTACATTTCTACTCTATGCAAAGATAGTAAATACATAGTTCTAACCTTGACATACCAATCTCACAATTCTCACAGAACAACCCACAATGTTCTTTTCAAAGAATAGCTCCATGAACCTCTTGACAAGCTTTGATCTTTAGATTGTTAGACTGTTAATATCTTCAAAAGAAGGAATATCAGAATTTGTATCTTCTCCATCACTATCGTCTGGATCTCCACAACTTCTTGGACTCTAATCCTTGTTGCTAGATAACAATGGACTAACACTAGCGTGAGACTTTCATCTACCGGGTGAAGAATCCCATCCTTTAGATAACCCAGCAGTGTCCCTTTGCTTTCTCTACACATTTGAATCCTAGTAGATTTCACAGAAGAGAACATCCGTGAAGATGGTGGCCCTACATCTTTTCCCCTCTGATTCCTAGTCCCATTTTGTTGAGTTTTAGCCCTCTTCCACACTAAAAAAGAAATTATCCCTCACCTCTGCTCGTTCTGCCAAAATCATTTCCCTGTCTAGTTCAGACATCTTTCGAAGTTGTTCCCTATCTTCATCATCTTTGTACAAATTAATCCCAAATGATAATCCATCACTGTCTGAATCATCTCTCTAGCCCACATCATCATTATCTTTTTCACCAAAATCAAATATCTTCTTCAAGGGTGTTCTTGACGGGGATGTCTTTCTATCATCAGAATCATCCCCATTATCAGAATTGGAATCACTGCCATCATCTAAAATGGAATTAGATTGTTTCCTCTTTGTTGGAGCTTGATTCCTATGCTTTCCATTATGGGTGTTAGTTCTACCTGCTACCTCTAGCAGCAAATTCTCAAAATCTGCCATAGTCCTTGCTAGATTAACAACTACTTCAAATATGACCTTCCAAGAGCTTCTATATGCATGTGTGACCAAATAGAATCATTTATCCTCAGTCAAGAGGAGAACTCCATGGTGCAGGTTGAAAAATTTCATAGTTCGTAGAATAGATCAATACACTTTTTATCATCCACGCAATTTGACGTAGTCGTCAATAAATGCCCATTCCAAAAAGCTGTTAAAACCCTTTGCTGTAGAATATAGTCGATTAGGATTGCTCCACAATATGCCACATTGACCCTTTTACTTCCGATTCTTCCTTTAAGAGATGTGTCACATCAAATTTTATCATATACTTTCATGCCGAATTCTGGCACCCACTTTTTGGCTAGGGGTTTGAACTTTCAACACTGCTCCCCCTAAGCCAGAGCTCTCGATTTACTTCCTAGATGAAGTATCTGCACCGGATACTGGTGTGGATTGATCCCTGACTTCTATTACTTCTTTCTTGATCCATACCTTGTTCATTTCTTTCTTGGTTTCAACCAGATCAACTTTCTATTTTCCTTTATCATTTCTCTGCTTTATTTTCTTTTCTTTAGAATAGTGATTTCTCTTCACATTTCTGCTTCTACAAAATCTTGCAATATGTCCAAATTTGTTGCAATTGAAGCACATCACATTCTTTTGACTTTGATTCCTTCCATTGATTGAATTTGATCTACATCGATTTGCCATATGTCCAAATCTATTGCATGCAAAATATTTTCCATTGAATGGTTGATTGTTCCTTGTATTTTGAGAATTAGCTCATACCGAACTTCTACATTCATTTGATTTGTGTCCCAATTTATAGCATGCATTGCACCTAATAGAAGTTTGACTTACTTTACTTCTGCATACAATAGGTTTATGACCAGTTCTATTGCAAGTGAAGCATTTACCTTTGAATGATTGTTCATTCCTCCCATTGTTGAAACTTTTCCTGATGTGATTTCTACATTCATTTGTTCTATGACCAATTTTCTTGCAATTGAAACACTGACCAGAGAATGATGGAAATTTTTTATTTATTCTGCTCCTACACTGAGTAGCCTTATGACCATACTTATTGCATGAATTACAATAACCATTGAAAGATGGGTACCTTTGAGCATTTGGTTGTCTAATTGGAGGTCTTCTAGGTCTTCTTCTTTGATTTTTGAACTGGTATCCTTTGTTTTCCATTGACTCAGAGCTCATTTGACCAGAGTTTGAACTTTCTCCTTTCTCAAATCATAAACCATGTTTGTCATCAGCATTCCTCTGGCTAGCAATCATTTCATCAAGTTTTGTAGCACTTATCTTGAATTTTTCTTCAAAACTTCTAGCCTTTTCCAGATCTATTTTTAGACTTATAATCTCTTTTTCAAGGTTTACACAATCTTCTAATCTGTTCTTCACAATCAAATTTAGATCATCTTCTGCTCTTGTTCTTTCTATAACTTCTGCTTCCAAATTATTCAGGGCTTCATTTGCTGATAACAATTGGTCACTGACTTCTTTGTATTTGTCTTTGAATTTCTTGACTTTCTCTTTTAGTTTTAAGATGCATTCATAGGATTATTGCAAGTTTTCTTTCAAATCCCTAACCTCTACTTTAGAATTTTCAAGATCCATAAGAGTTGCTTCTAGTTGGTTGTATCTCTCATAATTTCCATACCTTCATATTGCCATGATCACACTGTCCCAGATCTTCCTTAAGCTATTAAACTTTTTCAAAGGAACCTTGCTCTGATACCAATTGTTGATTGTCAGGAACACTAAGAGGGGGGGTGAATCAGTGTTCTAAAAATATTTTCATGCACTTTAACTTTCATCTATTTCCCAAAATTAATTAAACAAAAACATAATATGCATATGAACAGCAACCATGAAACCATGACACATGAACACCGAGATTTTTACGTGGAAAACCCAAGGGAAAAACCACAGAGAGGATTAGCTCTCAAATATATATTGCAATCTTTACAAAAATAATGTTCAGGCTTGGTCACTCCATGGGCCTAGAACATGATGGCTCACTGCCTCAACCCTAAACCTAGCAAGATTACAATGAGGGTTGTTAAACCCTGTTGAAGGCTCACTACCAACTCACTGCCTTGATGATGAAAGCTTGCTTCCAAACAAATTGCACATGAAAACTAAATACTTCTTGAGCATCTGCCACTATGCCAGGGTGCAGTCATTTAGCAACTAAATTTTGAATCCCAAGTCTTCATCACTGCTGATCTTCTAACTATGCTCTGTTATTCACATCCTCGCACCACACACACACACACACACACCTCTATGCCACACACTACACTCAACCAAAATTCATCACTCTTATATATATCTGCATCATGATTTAATTCATAGTCAGGTCGGCATCCAACAAGTGAAATGTGTACATAGAAAGATGTACCTTGTCAGCTTGATTCAATACACTGTATGTTATGTGAACCCAAATATTTTCCCAAGCGTGTTCATATAGGTTGGCTCTAATCATTTAATTACTTACATAGATCCTCCAAATGCTAACTTTTCTCCACAAAAAGATTTAACATACTAGTCGGCCTCTTCCTTAAAAACACGCTTGACCAATTCATCTGTTGACTTACAACTTCTATTGTGGATCACAAAACACCTTCAAAATCATATCAAGGACTCTTTACACATTCCCAATCTTACCCTTAGAACTACAAGGCATGATATCATCTTGCGAAGAAATGCAGACCATCAGAACTCAGACTCTATCTCTGTCAAACACTATGCTGATACTTAGCAGCTTGTAGCTAACCTTCCAGTGGACTTCAGATCTACTAACACTAGAATAAGACACTTCATACAAGTGTTTACAACACCTTAAAATTGCATAACAAAATACTTATCTGCGGAGGAATGCGGACCACTGCACTAAACCCTATTCATTGTTCCTGCTATACCTTTGCTTACCCGAACTTAGACAATTCTTCAAGGTGACTTCCAGAGGAGATTAAGACTTAACCTTTGAAATATAACACTATCAATCAACTGAGAACATCATAACTAAACCGCATTAACTAATCATCATCTATGGAGACCTACTATCTGACTTACTATCATCTACTCAGAATACTTTTCATACTTAGCCATTTTTTGTCAACCGGGCCTGAGATCCAATATGTTTTTCCAGAGATATCTCTTCCTATCATGGTGATAGGATCTTTGAGCCTTGTTTCCATCAATGACAACATACAGGTTAATACCAAAGTAGTGTCTCTTTCTGACACCAAGATACAGGTTCTGATATCTCTCTAATCACTCTGGTGAAATTAGTTTCTGATTATCTATTGTACATTTTCTGTTATGATCAGATCTTTGTAAATCTAGGGTTTAGTACATTATTTGACCTAGGGTTTGATAAAAGGTTTGAATAAATCAGATCTTTCCATAGCACTCTTGAGTACAAGATTTGTAGTTGAATCCACCTCCATTTGGTAGGATTTGGCTTGGTCTTGTCCTTGAATGTTATTGTGGAAGAGGGTTTGATCTAGTGTGCATGCTAGTCTTTTTCATTCTCTTTTTCATACATAATAATAATGTGGAGTAAACCCTTTTGGGTAAAAAACTCCACCAAGAAAAGAGACACCAAGTTGTATTATCTTCAAATATGAGATTACTGTTATCAATTTTTCACCTATAGCTCAAAGCAGAGCTGAAGTATTTGTTTCATTATAAGATGAAAATTTGTTAAAATTTTCTGCTATAATAGTTTGCATAGTTTGGAGTGCTTGAAAAGAAGAGGGTTCAGTTTTATCATTAGAAAGAAAATTATTTTATCATTCATTGCTTTGTAGAGGATTCATCAAGGATAAATGATATTTCATTTCATTACAATAATCATTCAATTTTACAAATGAGATACAACAGCTAAACAATTATTGCATTGAATGAAAGAAAGAAAGATGAAATGTGCCACACAAGCTATGGGAATAGCTAAACCAACACAAACATAAGAAATACATTATGCATTTGAAGATAAGAAAGGAAAAGAGCATATAGGAAAAGTGGCATATCCATCATTGCCTATTTAAGGTCTTGGTTTGATCTTCATTGCAGCTGGCTCCTCCTCACTCCTGATCTTTGAATGAACCTGTATCATGACAAGAAGGATTGTTAGAGCTCCAGATATGGTTTCCTATGTGCCTATCAACAGAAACATAATGTATTTCCTATGATGTACTATGTTAGATATTAAATCATCCATATGCAAGAGAGCCTAAAGAAATGAAACAATCATTGAGCTTCACTATTTTTTAAACTAACATGTTTGTTTCCTGTGCAGGTATATAAGAAGTTATGTCATTGGTTTGAAGACATTTTAGCATGTGGTGCAATGTGGGTTCCCACAAGGGTTGAGCCCAGCATGCTACTACTGAATCTTCAAGAAGGGTTTGAAATAGGAATTCATATTCATAGTGCTCAAACAGAACATATCCAAATAAAGGAGTGTCACATCAAATGAGTGCATGAGCTTCAAGCTCATTGCCCATCCATGATTATTAGTTCAAGTGATGAAATGGGAACCATACATGAGCAATGAACTCATTCAAGGCAGCTCAATAACGTATGAAACTGATTAAAAGCATGGTCAACATTATGATGTTATTACATTTGTTTGTTGTCACATTATCATTTGTAAGCATTCAAGGTACACAAGGAGAAATAATCTGATCTCATCATGCAATCTTGCATATGAGAAAATAATACAAATGAAGGCAATGATAAAAGTAGATTTCACTAGTGTAAGTGCTCACATGAAGAGGACAACAATCTTTTGCTGATCAAATAATATTCAATGCCAACATAAAGGTACTTTCCCAATGATATTTGTATACAAGGGATAACATGAAAATGATTCATTCAGGTCCTCATCAAAGGAACATCCATACAATAGTCATGATTAACTACAAGACAGTTAAACTAATGCCATAATGATACAATGCAATTTTAGTTCACAAAGATAGCAGAAAGAGATCTTAAAAGTGCAGTCATCAAGAAGCTACAAGAGATCATGGTAAGTAGTGCTTATATATGAAGATATAGTACATGAATATATCCAGTTGATAGTAGTGAGTTCAACCATAAACAAAATCAATCCCATGATACATTATGCTCCAGCCATATGTGTAGTAGCAATTGTAAAAATGAGTATCATTATTATACATGAATGATCTAACTGATGATACAATACATTTGAAACCAAAGAGGCAAGTGTATTTATAATGACTAAATGCCAAGGAGAAATCATGAGCTACAGGAATCACACCATAAAGAATAGATGCAACTATAGTAATCAATGCCAAGTTATGGTCATCAAATAAGCAACATACCAAATGCATACATATGAGTATAAGACCTTGAGCAAGGATGCATATATCAGTTCACAAAAATAGCAATAAGAGGAATAAAGTCTCAATGTCATGTTCATCTACAGGAGATGCAAAAGTAGATGATGTATGTTAACATTACAGAGTGCATTTGGAATAGCAAAAGAGTAGGAACAGTCACTCCTCTTAGATAGTCTTTGGATTAAGATAGTATTAAAGTTTCCTTGGAGCCACAAGCAGCCATATTACAATTATGATTCCTATTCAAGGGGGTAGATCATATTGTTTATCTGAGTTTTGTTTAGAAGAGACTATCACTGGGTATTCAAAATTAGTTTTGACCTTCTAAAAGAGCAGCTCATAGAGACAAAGATACAGTCCATGAAGACCATCATTACCCAATAGGTCAAAAGAATAAAAAAACAAACTTATAGATGCAGAAGTCAACAAAGATTTGTTAAATGTGTAAGGGGACATCAAGTGATAGTGATCTATGTTGGAAAGAGACACTGCTAGGCATGACAGGTGTTGTCATTGATGGAAACTAAATCTATCTTACACATCCACATTGTATCATTTGATCATAACAAAAGTTAGATTGTAGATTTGTCTAAGTCTGGATAGACAGGAACAGAGCATATGATAGGGTTCAGCATTTTGGTCTGCATTTCTCCACAGGTAATCATATTGTGTCACAGATCTGAGGGAATGTTAAGGGATGTCAAGGCTACCTAAATCCAAAGTTTTAGTCTCTAGTGATGAAGGGATTGAAAGTTACAAGCATCTAAGTATCGGGTTTTGGTTAGACAATTCAGTCTGGTGAAGAACAGGCCGACTTGGTGTTTGATCCTTGTGCAGATTAAGAGAATTGGTTGGTTGAGTAATTTATGAGATCCAGTGGTATTGGCCTACATGTGTGGTGACTTGAATGCATAGGTTTTGGTCTACATTGATATTTGTGCATGGATTCAGCTGACAAAATAGTGATCTTGAAATGTTTCTAAGTTTTCTTGAGGCTGATTGCAGTTGATGAAATTTCATGTTGCGGATATATATGATTGATGGGTTTGAGAATTTTGAGATATGGATGTGTGAATATGATGTGATAGGTGTGAAGTGTGGTAGTATCAATTGTGAAGCAAAGAGATCTAAGCTTCGGATCATGGTAGAACAATGAAACAGGGCAGTGAGAGATGAAGTGTGTGAAGTCAGTATATTGAGCCTAACTGGAACTGTAATCTTGCATTGTTAGATGCTATTCTTCAGTTCAAGTATTTCAGCAAACTCTTTGTAATTGATTTTGTAGGCAGTGAGCCTCCTTTGAGTAGTGAGATCTGGGTAGTATGCCCAAAGGCATGTTCCTTCCCATTTGTAATACTTTTAACAGAGTGTAAAATCTTGTGGGTTAACCCCCACCGTGGTTTTTCCCTTAACCGGGTTTCCACATAAAAATCATGGTGTTCATGTGTGATGATCTTGGTGTTGTTATTCTTAAGTTCATGTTTCTTTTTTTTGAATGTATGTGGTAAATTAATAAAGGAACATAATAATAAGTTTTGCAGAACATTGATTCAACCCCCCTCTCAGTGTTCCTTAATTTCAACAATTGGTATTAGAGCGAGGTTCCTTGGAAGAAGTTTAACAGGTTGAGGAAGATCTGGGAAGGTGTTTCAATGGGTTCATTCAAGTATTCTAATGGCATCAATGAATAACTTCAAGTTGCTTTAGAAGATCTTGATCAGTCTAGAGCAGAAGTCAAAGAACTACAAGAGAACCTTAAAGATGCTGAGGATTTCATTCAGACTTTAAAAGGGCAACTGAGAAAATCTATGGAAAAGAGGAAGGAGCTACTTCAATAGTTAGCAAATTAGAAGGAAGACAATGGCATGGATGAGGTTCTAAAGGAGAAGACAAAGGAATGTGAGAAGCTGGCAAAAGAAGTTGTCCTAAAACATGAGATGGAATCTGGGGTGATGAGGTTAACCAAGGAAATCAAGGAAAGGAAGAAGACTGAAGAAGACTGAAGAAAACCTAAATCAGTCTCTGAAAGAAAGAATAGAAGAGTGTTGCAGATTGGACAAAATAATTGGCCATCTAGAGTCTAATCTACAAGAAACCAGGTATAATGAGGAACAACTTGAAAGGCAAATTGTCATTCTCAAACATGACCTAGAAGCTGCAAATGAATACAAAGAGAAGTTCAAGATAAGCTCAGCTAAACTTGAGGTATTGCTTGATAGTCAGAATAAGGCAAATGATAAGCATGGTTTGGGATATGAGAAAGGTGAAATCTCTAGATCCAATCAAAGAAATTCTGAATCAAGGAATCAGAGAAATAGACCTAGAAGACCTCCGGTCAGACAACCTAATGCTAAAAGGTATCCATCCTTCAATGGAAACTATTTCAATTGCAATAAATTTGGTCATAAAGCTACTTAATGCAAAAGTAGAGTGAATCAAAGTGGTCCATCCTTCTCCGGTCAATGCTTCAATTGTAAAAGGTATGGTCATAGATCCAATGAATGTAGAAGTATGATGATGAATAACTCTAACAACAAAGGAAATGTCAAATCTTTCGATGGCAAATGTTTTACATGCAATAGATTTGGACACATGGCTAATGAGTGTAGATCAAGAGGAAATCAAGTAAATAAGCAAAGAAATGTTGCATGCTTTAATTGCAATAGATCCAGTCATATTGCAAGATTCTGCAGAAGCAGGAATGATGATAGAAAAGGTCCAGTAAACAGAAACCAGAATGTGCAGAGACAAGGTAAAGGCAAGGGCAAAGTGGATGTGAATGAGATCCAGAATGAAATGAACAAAACATGGGTGAAGAAAAGTGCAATGAATGATGGTGATGGGTCTGCACTAGAATCCAGTGCTGGTAATTCCTCCGAGAATTGAAATAGGAGCTTTGGCTTAGGGGGAGCTACATTGAAAATCTAAGTCCCCCTGCCAGTAAGTGGGTGCCTGAATCTGGCATGATGAGAGTAGATAAAATGGCCTATTGCAGATCATCTGAAAGAATTTTTGGAGTAAAAGAGGTTGATGTGGCAACTTGCAGAGTAATCTATGAGAAACTATATCAAGAAATAGGGTATCCAAAAGAGTTAGGAAAAAAGCATTTATTACATCAAAAAGTAGGTGAGCAGAGGTTAAAAAAAAACTCAAGTGACTTCAAAATCACTTTGCATCCAAGAAGAAAGAAGGAAGGTGATCTCTATGTGAAGATTTCTAAGAGACTGAAGTGTGAAGAAGATATCCAAGTGAAAACCCTAACCAGCGAAATAAGGTATTCTCTATAAAGCTTTTTGAATTTGTAATCTCTAGTTATGGCTACTCTGTTGGTTGTTGACATCACTGAAAGGCCTCGACCTAAATTCAAAAAGCATCCATACAAATCTGTAGAGGTCAATCTATTAGGTGCCCTTTCTAATGTTCTGCATGGTGTGTTGCACGTAGAAGATATTAGGGCTTACATTCATGCTAGCATAGATGAGTTTGGGAATTCGAAGTTACTAGATTTGTTTGAGAATCACATGAGGGATGAGATTTATGATCTTAAACCTGAGTATAAAGCACTAGAAGACAAACATTTCATTCATGTTATTAAGTTCCTGTCCTTCGATAAGGACGAGTGGGTCCGGTATGTACTGAGTCAGATGCATGCTGAATTTATGTGGTTGATGAAACCCTTTAAGATCACTAAGGATGCCATCAAGGCTGTAATAGGATTGAACTCATCTGGTGGACTGTCGATGCTAAAATCAGTAAAGAATCAGACTATAACTGAAGCTACCAGCTCAAAATTGATAAGAGGGCAATGACAATAAATGATATAACTGATCCGGATGTCAAATTTGCATCTATGGTGATTGGGTATAAGATATACCACTCCAATAGGGAAAACTCAATGTCTAGTACATCCATTTATGTTGCCTATCAGATGTTAAAAGAAAATGTTGACTATGATTTGTGTGAGTTGCTGCAAAACCAGCTAATGGAGAATCTGAACAAGATCAAGAAGGATAAGAAGAATACATTCAAGTATGGTATGTTGGTCTTGTGCTTGTTCTTTTATTTCATGAATGAGTTGCCTGGGCTGAAAATCCTGTATTGGACCAATGACAAGCCTATTGCCATACAAATAAGAGAGCACTTACACAATATTGGTGACTCCAATGCCCAAAGGACTACTCTTTGGGGATATTTCAAGAATTTCTATAATATGATGCAATCAAGTGAAAGAATCCCTAAGTCTATGGTGGAAAAGTACAAGGATACAATTTGTTTCATGGTGGAAACAGATCAATGCTTGATGGAAGCAGTTGAACCAAGGACTATATGGATCATGCCCATGGGGCATGAAGTTGATGAACAAATACAGGAAATGTATGTTCAACACCTTCTGAGCAAACCAAAAGATACCTCAGTTGAGAGATTTGGTACATATGATGAGCTTAATTTGAAACTACATGTTGAGCTTCAGAGACCTAAAACTAAGAAAAAGGTCTAAAGGCAAGTTGAAATGTATGTAGAAAGTATTGGAATAACCTAAGAAGTTGTGAGAGAAGCCAGGAAGAGAGCCAAGCAAGTTGAAGAAGAAAAGCCAAACAATGAACAACCCTGTGCTCCAGAAGCCTCCCCTAGCCAACAAAGAAGAACAAGAAGTTCTACTACTACCTCTAGTCACTCAAAGTTGCTAGTACAGAGAAACTGGAAGATAAACCATCTGGTAAAGAAGGAAAAAGAAAGAAGACAAAAGCCTCCAGAATGTACGTGAGCCTAAAAGATGATGAGGAGATAGAATCAGATGAAGCAGTGAAAGAAATAAAGTCAAAGCAAGTAGAAGCATCAAGGGTTGCCAAAGACAAGCCCTCCAGAAGTGTAAAGGTGAGAAAAAGACAAAAGACTAAGACTCATGTTGAAAATCCAACTTGTCAGTTGAAGATATTGTGAATGCAGTAACTGTTCATGGGAATTTGAAGCCCATAACAAAATATTATGACAACTTTGATAATGCCAACAAGAAAATTTTGGAGGATGCTACTGTTAAGTACTTGAATATATTCAACAGAGCACTTGTGGAAATTTTGTTAGAAATCCCTAAGAGTCTAAGACATTTTGGAGATGAGAAAAGAAGCTGCTAAAGCAAAGGATTTGGAGCTAAGAGAACATGTGTTGTCTAGTCTGTGTCCAGTAATCTCTAGGAAGGAAGCAAATAAATTTTCAAAGAAGTTAAAGATGAATTCAGAAGCAAAATTAGGATGAATAAGCTAATGCTTGGAGACATTGATGAAGTGGTCAAAGAAACAAAACAAATTTTGAAGAAAGCCCTGGATAAGAATAAATTTTATGTGGTCACTGAAGAACATGTTGATGTTGATGATACATCCATTCCGAATGATGAAGAGTTGAAGAAAAATGAGCAACAAGCTGAGGTAGATGATTTCTCTGTTCCATAAGAGGAAATATTAAATAAAGGAGATGAAGAGATGGTGAAGGAAGATAATGTTGATGGTGCAAAGGATACTCAAATTCCTCTAGACCAATCTGGTGAAGAAAATGTAGAAATAAATATAGAAATAAATGCTCCTACTAAAGATGATTCTGAGAAGAATAAAGAACAGAAAGCAGAAGAAGTTAAGGACAAGGAAGATCAAAAAGAAGAAACAACTAAGAGTGTTGAAGAACAAAAGAAAGATTATCCTGATGATGATACTGGCAAGGATCTGAATTGTGAATCTCAGAAGAAGAAAGATGCAACTGCATGCATGGCAAGAGACACTACAGATGTAGTGAGGAAATTTCTTGAGAAAGATAAGCTTGAATTTGATGAACCAAATCTAATTCAAGGGCTTATCAATTTGGATACTCTTTCCCTTGTTCAAAAGATGAAGTTAGCATCATTTGCACAAGCAAAGGCAAGAGAGGAGAACCTAAAATCTCACATTGAGGATAGTGAGTTGCTTGGTCTTGCTTTCGGCATTTTTGAAAAGATTATGCCAACTTTTCAGAAGGATTCATCTGATTCTCCTTCCAATCAGTTGAAGAGCTTAATAAATTTTGTAAGTACTCACTTTGAGTCTTTTGAAAAGTCAACGGAAGTCAAAGTCTAGAATGAATTTAATGATTAAAGATTTAGTGAACTGAAAATAATGATTGACAATGATAGAATTATGTTGGATACTAGTGTAAAGAGTATTCAAAATGCCCTTACTGAAGGAGGAGATGTGTACAAATTTTGTTCATCTTAGCCAAAAGTTGTAAAGGATATTGAGAAGAAAATAAAGGAGTCCAAGCAAAAATTATCAAATGTATCTCAATCCTTTGATCCTTTGACAGTATCTGTGGCAAGTCAAGAATGTCAAGTAATTAGCTTGATTGATGAAATAAAGAAATTGGTGAAAGAAAAAGAAAACATTGTGGCAAGGATGTGTGAACTCTAGAGACTGATTTCCCCTAAGTTAGAAACAATGTTCAACGCATTGACAGAAGCTCAAGTTGTTGCTCTGACAAGTGGTCCCACTAATCTATAAAAGGCAGAGTCACGGGCATTTTTATTCAGTGGTCATATTTTAGTTTTGAATAGCACGAAGAAAAGTTGCGACAGTGAATTGGCACTGTTGAAAAACACTTTTGGTGATGTGTTTAAGTTCATGTAGACAAGACATAAGGATTGTTTGTATATATGCGAACATGTACATAGAGTTTTTGCATGAATTTTGGTATGCAGATCTCAGCCTTTGCCATTGATGTCAAAGGGGGAGTGGAAAGCCGTGAAAAATAAGGAATTCATCTAAGGGGGAGCATTAGAAATCACAAGTGTACATAGTAAGGGGGAGCTGTTCTAACACTAAGACATTTTTCACTAAGTGTTGCCATCAATACCAAAGGGGGAGATTGTTGGCAAGAAACACTGCTAGGCATGTCAAGTGTTGTCATTGATGGCAACTGAATCTATCTTACACATCTGCATTGTATCATTTGATCATAACAAAAGTTAGATTGCATATTGGTCTAAGTCTGGATAGACAGGAACAAAGCATATGACAGGGTTCAGAATTTTGGTCCACATTTCTCCATAGGTAATCATATTGTGTTGTGGATCTGAGGGAATGTTAAGAGATGTCAGGGCTACTTAAATCCAAAGTTTTAGCCTCTAGTGATGAAGGGATTGAAAGTTGCAAGCATCTGAGTATCAGGTTTTGGTTAGAAAGTTCAGTCTGATGAAGAATAGGCCGACTTGGTGTTTGATCCTTGTACAGATTAAGAGAAGTGGTTGGTTGATCAACATGTGTTGTGACTTGAATACGTAGGTTTTGGTCTGCATTGATATTTGTACATGGATTCAGCTGACAGAACATTGATCTTGAAAAGTTTCTAAGTTTTCTTGAGGTCGACTATAGTTGATGAAATTTCATGTTGCGAATATATATGATAGATGGGCTCAAGCATTTTGAGATATGGATGTGCGAATATGATGTGATAGGTGCGAAGTGTGGTAGTATCAAGTGCGAAGCAAAGAGATGTAAGATCTGGATCATGGCATAACAGTGAAACAAGGTACAGTGAGAGATGAAGTGTGTGAAGTCAATATATTGAGCCTAACTGGAGCTGTAATCTTGAATTCTTAGATGCTATTCTTTAGTTCAAGTATTTTAGTGAACTCTTTGTAATTTTTTTGTAGACAGTGAGCCTCCTTTGAGCAATGAGCTCTGGACAGTGTGCCCGAAGGCATGTGCCTTCCCATTTGTAATATTTTTAACAGTGTAAAATCTTGTGGGTTAACCCCCACCGTGGTTTTTCCCTTAACTAGGTTTCACATAAAAATCTTGGTGTGTTCATGTGTGATGATCTTGTTGTTGTTGTTCTTAAGTTCATGCTTCTTTTTCTTGAATGTATGTGGTAAATTAATCAAGGAACATAATAAAAAGTTTTGCAGAACACTGATTGACCCCCCCTCTCAGTGTTCCTTAATTTCAATAGATCTTGTCCCAAGCCAAGGAGATCTGGCAAGTAGTATTCAAATAATATCATACAATGGTGGAAGATTGTTATAATGATGTAGAGATAGAGTTTGAGAACAGTCATAAAGGTCTAAGGGATAGTCTAGGGGTCTACCTTGCTATTACTAGGTGATACAAGTGATAGGGGAAAAGGTATTCTAAGGTCTTTGAAGTGTTACACAATAGTGATAAATGGACATTGACACAGTGAAAGAAGATTGCCCAACAAGTATAAACCTTTGTCATTTTAGTAAAGTTTTGTGAGAACATTTCAAACTTTGCATTCATTTTTCATGGTGTTAAATCAGTGTCATGAGAATAGAATGGCAAGTATGCACAAAAGGCAAGTAGAAGGATGAGATAAGAGAACTATTGGAAACTTGGATAGTCAAGTTCAAAGAGGAATGACTGTAGAAACAGTCATGTAATAGTCATGAGATGACTGTAATAAATCCAAAATAGTAATAGCCTTGTTTGCATAAAGGAACCAGAAATACAAGTACAGGGGTATTCGAGTTTATTCCAACCTAAGAAACACTCAAAAACAAAGGGAACCCTCGACCAGTAGAGAAAATTGATTTTGAATTTCAAGCTCTCAGCCTATTACAGGGAACAAAGGGGATGCTTCTAAAACAAGGAAAGGCCATAAGGAGTCTTGCCAAATACAAAGGAAGAGTATGTATCCATCATTTTCTGCATTTTAAGTAATATATTCATAGATTTTGAAAGATAATACAGAGCTTGAAGAATGAAAGGCTTACCTTCATTGTTTGGCTGTGAGAAAGTGTATATAGACCTGTAGAATGGCCCAAAGAAAGAGGTCCAAAAGATCAAACAAATATAGTCATGGCGGCCCGAATGTAGAAGAAAGATCAAAAAAGAATAAACAAAGAAAAATTCATTAGAAATAAAACCATGATTACGGTCATGAAGCCAAGAATGCTTCTAAAATGGAGGAATAATATCATATCTATGCCAGAAGAGCTTACCTCTGTAAAAATCTGTAAAGCCTCACAAGTACATTTTAAAGCAAATAAACCAACTCAAAAGTAAATGAAGTAATTAATAATCCACTTAAATACAACATCACAATATCCAAAATAAAAAGATGTAAATAATCCACTTAGATACAATATTTCAAGGATCAAAGGTGTAATTAATCTGCTTAATCACAATATCTCAAAAAAAAGATAATATCATAAATATGAATCTCAATGTCATTAAATCTTACATAATCGTGTGCTTAATCCAGGTAACAAGCACTATAAAATAATATACATAAATCCATTGGCAAGCATGCCATAATACATTTAATATAGGGTACAATCAACATGTACAACAATAATAAATAAATCAAAACACTCTTCAGCCAAACGAACCAAGTGGTCCACCACCTGCGAGCCGAGAGACGGGAACATGGCCCAGGTACTTTTCCACCCAACAATGAAGTATGTACACTTCCCCGGATCCCTTCATGAAATGAAGGAAACCTATCCCTGCACAAAATATTTGGCTACCTAGTAACAACTAGCAGGAGGGAACACTCGATGCAACCATGATGTCTGAATGTGCAATTCTAAATAATGAAAAGTAAATTGTCTCACAACAGGATGTGGCAGAGATATCAAAAAATAAGTTTGCTAGATAATAAACATCTATTTCAATGTCATCCCGATTAGATATAATCATTTATAAGTAACCTGGTTCAATTCCTGAAAAGAGGAAAAGCTATCTCTGAATATCCACATTCGGCATCCTAGTCCCAAAAGTAACCCATTTACATTCCTAAATGAAAATCTACTTCTTTCCCCAAGAAGCAAATAATAAATCAATAATAAGGTAAAATATTCAATTTCATCAATAAATCATTTAATCCCTTCCCAAAATACAAGTTTAAGAAAGCACACTTTTCCAAGCAATAATCTATTTATGTTCAAACAATTGCATTCATAATGCTATAAATTTGGTATAATTTCTATTCTATTTTCAGTCATAAAGACGATATAAAATTTCATTCTCAGATTAATCTAACTTATTATCATTCTAGTGTCACAAACTAATCTGTTTATGCGTGCAAATTAAGTGTAATTTTCTATTGCCTTCCTATCACTTCTGTGGCAGGAACTATTGCAGAATTGAAAACAAAATAAATAAAGAACATAATATATTTAGATTCAGTCATTCTTAGATAATGTTTACAACTATGTTTTGAACAACAATTTCATAAGGAAAAATATATCTACAGGAATACGATAGTTTCATCTAAATTTTTTAGAGAGTTTGTTTTTGTCCATCATCTAAATTCAAGAAACAAGGTCAAATCTTTAATCAAGATTTGATTTCCTAACAGCAAAAAGAGATACAGATTTATTTCATAAATTTTTCTGACAGAGAGCTTTATAACATTTAACTGGAATTTTGATTATTCAATATTTTCACAGTAAACTCAAGATTTGAAAAGAAGAGCAAATAATCTGCTAATTTTATAGATGGAAGGAAAAATCATGCAGATTTGATTAGAATCAGCTAGGAAAAAAGAAAAATGGCTGCCAAATAGGAAGTTGACGGCCAAAAAGAAGGAAGTCTACGGCCAGGCCAAACACCCAAAAGAATAAAACAGGTATGAATCAAAGAGTCGATTAGCTAGATCACCCAAGAAGGTTGATTTAGGCAACACAAGAAAGGACAGCCAAAAAGTAAGGCAATCAGCCATCAAGAATATACCACGACCATGTCAAGGATCGGCCAGTATCAGGTAAAAATGGCCCATAAGATAAGTGGCCAGAAATGAGGAGGGATGGCTCAAATAAACAGGGGTCAATTTAAGCATAGCACATACGCCTATTAACTTTATTGATTTTAAACCACCAAAACATGATTTCAAGAATATGTAAACATGTATAAAAACCTAGAAAATTTGCTGGTCAAAGATGAGTTTGCAGCTGCTATCGTTGTCCTGTTCTTTCTCCTGTCGTGGCCTGAAGCTCTCCCTTTCTTCCATGCTACTGTCACTCAAGAAAAATAACTTTTTTCTACTACAAAAATGTGGATGCTTTCTTCTACCCAGATCTATCTGTTTTATCATAAAGAATTCTTCCTTATCTTTGGTGAACCCATTAGGTTTAGAAACTAAAGATTTAGATTTTAGAACTGAAGTTCTTATTCCACTTTGCATGAATAATTCAACCAATAAAATTAGAGCTAATAATGTTATTTAAAACAATTAGAAATATCGTTTGCAACTTAATGTCACATGAATGACAAGAAGCATATTTAATTTTTTTATTCAGTTTCAAATATAATAATACTATTTTTAATATAATTTAACTATTGTTTTATAAAAACACAATCACTTTAAATAATCAAGAAGTGAAATATAATATATATCTATCATAATTTGATATAATTGTTTAATCTAATGGACATATTGTCTTCCAAACATCTATAATTATGAGATTTAAACACAATATTTTCTAATTATTTAAACCATCAACCACACTTATTTTTCCACACAGAGATGCATAAGAAAACCATTCAAAATGCATATGAAAACTATGTAGTGTGTGTGATTGCATCAGGGTAATCCATCTATCAGTTCTTGCCAAGTGGCTAGAACACCTCTACCTCAACCATGTTCTCATCTTCGACGAGTACCTGCATTCATTTGCACTCAACTCGATGTCAATAGGTTAGTGTCTCCAAAACATAGCCAAGGCAAATCATTGTAATCATGTCTACAATATTTAACATTTAAAACAATTTCCAATTTTTATCAATATAACTCATAATAATTACCTTTACACATGCAAAATTACTTAAGGTAAAAGTTGATCACAGCAATTGTCCACTAAACTAGAATAATCACATTGTTCATAAAAATGAGACGTAACAAAATCTTCATAAAAACCTCTCAGGAACAGCGATAAATGAGTCAAGATTGAGCTTCAAACCCTCATCCTTGGTGGTGCAAGCAAACCTTTTCATTGAAAGAGCCAAGGTGAAATAAGCTCGAAAAGTTAGGACTTGGATTGTTTTGTGTTTAGGGTTTCCTCATATGCCCTAACTCGACTAATATTTTTATCACATTGATTTAAAAATCAAGAGCCTTTTCTAATACCCTCGAGGGTATTATGTCCCCTTTGCACATATTGGTGCCTAGGCTTTATGCCTTAAATATCTTGAGCCCTTTTATCACATTTGAAAGTAAGTCAACACCATAGTATCTTAAGAATTTTTGTAAACCAAATGGAGGACAGACCCTAGGGGTCTCTTATTTTTAAAAAAAACCTTCAAGGATGTCTTTCACATTTTTATGATTTTATAGAAAATCAAGATGCCAAATGAAATGTATTATACTTGGCAAGATAAAATCAAAAGCCTTGTATAGTTTTATAAGGTGTCAAATCAAGCCAAATTGAGAAAATAAAACTACAAATATTGTAAAGCATTATTTAAAGCAATGTTTTATAAATTGTTTTTAAATAATTGTTATTTTTAGGCAGTTAAAGCAAGTTGATATGAGGAGATTTAGATTTGTTTTTTCCTTGGGCGCAATAGAGAAAATTTGGGTAAAATGGAGCTTTTATTGATCAGGTAAAGCCTGATTTTGAGGAGATTTTGGTGGGACCACTTGGGATAGCAGTTTGGCAGCTTTTCTCTTCATTTTGGAGGTAGTTTGGATACTTTTTGGGGAGCATTTTTGTGGAGCTCAAAAATGGATCAAGATGGCTATTTTGAGGAGTTTTTTTTAGCTTTTTCTTGAGATTTTTGGAGGCATATATAGGAAGAAAAACTTAGTTTTTTTCTCAGTTCAGATTATTATTTCTTCTGTCTTGTTCACCTATAGTGAGCTTGTAAACACTTATTGTACTTAAATTCTTATTGCATACTCCTTCAAATTAATAAGACAGCAGAATTTTCCTTTCTCACTCATTTTTGTCTCATTTTACAGTATTGATTTGATGTTTCACTGTGATCATAAAAGTCAAATCCTTTGTTATGCCTCTTTATTGCAAACTTATGTACAAAAATCTCATGTGATATAGGGTGTATGTTGAGTTTAATTGCAAGCCTTCATACAAATCACTCATGTGTTGCATGTTTTAAGTGAGATTGTGAAAGTAGGTGTTTTAAGAGTTTGATTGTGAGTAAAATCATTAAAGTTAGAGTTTTGGTACATCACCTATTAGAGTTTAGAATTTTATTATCAGTCAACCTTCTATCCCTTTTCCTCAAAAAGTCTTTAGATTAGGTGAGGTTACCAAGAGAACCAGCTCACTCTGGAGGTTCACTCCAAGTTTTAGGTAACCCATAGGCCTAGGAGTGTTCCCATGTGTCAACAAGTAGCTAAGTTGATAGCTTAGCATTGGGTGCATACTTTGATTGACAACAGTTTTTGGCACACCCGGTGGGATAGTTTGAACTGTCATAGTTCAAAGCTCGTCATTTCATTTTTGGTTCTTGGTGTGTGCACCAGCAATCTTAGCCTTTGGAGGTAAGTTCTTCAAACACATCTGGCGACTCTGAATCAAGATCTACTGGTCTTAATAGATTAAGTGCTTGTATGTTTCAAAAAATCAAGCTTTTATTCTTATTTCCAATTCTTCATATGAGTAGAAATGTCAAATTTTCATAGTCAATATGTATACCCACCCCCATACTATGAAAATACTATCAAACAACCTTCTTACCAACCATACCCAAGTAGCCACAATGCTGATTTTAGTCCAAATAACCCTATTTCAGCAAGCTACCATCTTACTCAAGATGCTTGCCACCCACCCACCCTTGCCCAATCTTCCAATCAACCTCAAAATTCTAAAATTATGGAGCTTAGGGACATTTTGTTACACTTCACAAAGTAGGTAGAAGAGATCAAGAGGTAGGAAGAATATAATTTGTAGCAGGAGGAGGTAGCTTATCAAGCCTACCTTCATGAGCAGGAGCTGGAGGCACAAAGGATACAGTTTGAGAGGGAGATGCTTAAAAAAGAGGAGTAGATGAGACTTTTTCTCACTCAAACACATAGGCATCAAGTTCAAGCAGCTCCTGTCATTCTAGATTAGTTTATTCAAGAAGAGGTTTGTAAGCATAAGTTTCCAAGTTTTAAGCAAAGTGTTCCCTCTTGTCCCTCCCAAGGTCAAGATTCACAGTTTCATAAACCCTTTACCATTGCAAGAGTCCAAGTTGGCACAATCTGAATTTGTTATGCTTCAAAACCAGCCACTTAAGGAGCCCTTTTCCCCCCTAGAAACTCAAGAAACTTCACAAAGTCTTCAAATCCCAAGTTCTAGAAGTTTTGATTTTGCTTAGGGGCCTATTTGCATTCAAAACCAGTCCTTTAATCCTCAATCATATCAAGAACTTGAACCAAGTCATCAAACTTTTGAACAACCATGGCAGCCTTCTTGGACTAACTATCCTAGTTATAAAATGCCAAATCTTGTTAAGGCTACCCCTCTCATACCAATCCAAAATCAAGAAGAGGGAAAGGTGGTAAAATCTGAACCAATCAAGATTCCAAGTTGGTCTGGTGCACAGGAGAAAAAGGTTGTAGAGCCCAAACCAATCAGAATTCTGAGTTTCAGTCCAGCAGTTGAAGGTTCTTGCAAGCCTTTTTATGCCTCTGAATCAGACAAACCAAATGTGAAGCAAGAGGTTGCCACTATTTGTGTTGCATCCCCATCTGGATATGAGCATAATGCATGTGTAGAGGAAGTTGATTCAAGCTTGACACTAAATCCTTTGCATTTTGATTCCTTTGAAAAAATTTCTAATGTTGTTTATAGGATGAATGAAAGCAAGATATAGAGATTGGAAGGCGAAAGTCTCCAATTGCAAAGACAAATTGCCTAGGTCTGATGGAGAATGAACCAGATAAAGAAGAGGATTCAGTTTCTTTGTTTGATCAGCTACCTACTTTTGTTGGTGATGATGAAGACAGCATACTGGTACCTAATTTGCCAGGTGATTTGGGACAGCCAGAAGATATTATAGAACATGATGTACTGTTGTTCATAAAGGCAAGGATGAGATTGAGGCCTCAAATCAACTAGAAGAGAAAAGGGACAGTTTTGTTTCAGAATCTAGCAAGAATGTTTTGCATGAAGATAGGACAGGCTACCAAGTTGAACATGAACTAAATCAGATCAGATTCTCAATGATGATGAAGCATCTAGTTTTTTTTCAAAGCTTCCTTTATACTATGATAAAGAGGCTAAAATGAATGAAACTAGGGCAACTTGCCTTGAAGAGAAATCAAGTGGACTAGCTGAAGATGATCATCCTTTTCAAGACAACTCTATGCTCGATTGCCAAGATCCTGACTGTTCAGCTTGTAGAGAGCTTGCCACTCTGCTAAATTCTTATAGCAACCAAAAGTCCAAGCCAATAAATGATGAGGACAATAAGCAGGATGAAGGGAATCAGTTAGGCAAAGTGCAAATTCAGGAAGAATCAAGTGAGGACAGACATGTCTTGGAAGGTCAAGAGGTTGATTCACAAGGAAAGGTTGTCATAGATATTGAAGCACATTTTAAGACAAAGTTTTGTGATCAACATGATCAAGTGATCAATAAGGTCGTAGTTGAAAAAATAATTCTCAAAGGAGAAGCCAGTAAGAAGAATTATTAGTTTATCATCTCAAAAGGATGCCTAATCAGGCATTTTTCAGGGATTGAGATCCCAAGCATACTTGATGAGTTTTCAGTAAAGGGACAATAGATCCAACTTATCCATTCACTCCAAACCAGTAGCATGGTTGGTCATATCCAAAGGATGGGTGAGTTTGTCTACATCCTTTATGAAGCATTGCAGCAATTGGTTGAGTATCTACTTATGCTTCATCTATTTGCAGTTGTTCATAAGTATGTAAATCAGTGTTCTTTGTTGAAAAAGGGTAGCTACTTTAACCAAACAATAAATGAATTCATTTGAGGCTTTCACAGTGGTTTGGTTAGGGTAGGGTAGTTTTCAAGTTAATAAGTGCTTCATGCACATTTCCTTTCAGTTATTTCCTTTCCCTAAGTGTTGTGGGACATGTTTTCTGGCCACCAAGGCCTTTTAGTTTACTTTCAGTTTGGTCAAGTTTGATTTTCTGTTGCTTCTTGGAGTAGTTTGCAGCCAAGATTCATCATTTTCTGAGTTTGAGAGGAGTAAAGTTTGACTCCATTCCCAATGGATAGTTAAGGCAACTGGTCTTAATACTTAGCAAGCAAGCATTTAACAGAAATCACTAGAAATGTTACCAATTTTCACCTACAACTCAAATTAGCAGAGCTGAAGTATTTGTTTCATTATAAGATGAAAAGTTTTTAACATTTTTTTCTATGATAGTTTGCATAGTTTGGAGTTCTTGAAAAGAAAAGGGTTTAGTTTTATCATTAGAAAGAAAATTAGTTTATAATTCATTGCTTTGCAGAAGATTCATCATGGATAAATGATATTTCATTTCATTACAATAATCATTCAATTTTACAAATGAGATACAATAGCTGAACAATTATATGTGTAAGGGGACATCAAGTGATAGTGATCTCAACCCAAGCCAAGGAGCTCTAGCAAGTAGTATTCAAAGAATATCATACAATGGTGGAAGATTGTTATAATAATGCAGAGACAAAGTTCGAGAATAGTCATAAAGGTATAAGGGATAGTCCAGGGGTATGCCTTGCTATTACTAAGTGACAGAAGGGGGAAAAGGTATTCTAAGGTCTTTGAAGTCCTACACAATAGTGATAAATAGACATTGACACAGTTAAAGAAGATTGCCCAACAAGTATAAACCCTTGTCATTTTAGTAAAGTTTTGTGAGAACATTTCAAACTCTGCATTCATTTTTCATGGTGTTAAATCAGTGTCATGAGAATAGAATGGCAAATATGCACAAAAGTAAAGTGGAAGGATGAGATCAAAGAACTGTTGGAAACTTGGACAGTCAAGTTCAAAGAGGAATGACTGTAGAAATAGTCATGAGATGACTGTAATAAATCCAAAATAGTAACAACCTTGTTTGCATAAAGGAACCACAAATACAAGGAAGTGCAGGGGTATTCAAGTTTATTCCAGCCTGAGAAACACTCAGAAACAAAGGGAACCCTCAGCCAGTACAGCAAACTGTGGAGCCTCGGCCTGCATTTTGAATTTCAATCTCTCAGCCTGTTACAGGGAACAAAGGGGATGCTTCTAAAACAAGGAAAGGTCATAAGGAGTCTTTCCAAATACACATGAAGAGTATATACCCATCATTTTCTACATTTTAAGTATTATATTCACATATTTTGAAAGATAATACAGAGCTCGAAGGATGAAAGGCTTACCTTCGTTGTTTGGTTGTGAGAAAGTGTATATAGACCTGCAGAATGGCCCAAAGAAAGAGCTCCAAAAGCTCAAACAAATATAGTCATGGCAGCCAGAATGCAGAAGAAAGATCAACAGAGAATAAACAAAGCAAAATTCATCAGAAATAAAGCCACGATTGTGATCATGAAGCCAAGAATGCTTCTAAAATGGAGGAATAATATCATATATTTGCCAAAAGAGCTTACCTCTATAAAAATCTTCATAAAAACCTTTTAGGAACAGCAAGAGATGAGTCAAGATCGAGCTTCAAACCCTCATCCCTGGTGGCACAAGCAGAGCGTTTTCATTGAAAGAGCCAAGGTGAAATGAGCCCAAAAAGTTAGGGCTTGGATTGTTTTGTATTTAGGGTTTCCTCATATGCCCTAATTCGACTCATATTTTTATCACATTGATTTAAAAATCAAGAGCCTTAACTAATACCCTCAGGGGTATTATGTCCCCTTTTCACATATTGGTGCCTAGCCTTTATGCCTTAAAGATCTTGAGCCCTTTTATCACATTTGAAAGTAAGTTGACACCATAGTTCCTTAGGAATTTTTGTAAACCAAATGGAGGACAGACCCTAGGGGTTTCTTATTTTTCAAAAAAAAACCTTCAAGGATGCCTTTCACATTTTTATGATTTTTATAGAAAATCAAGATGCCAAATGAAATGTATTATACTTGGCAAGATAAAATCAAAAGCCTTGTATAGTTTTATAAGGTGTCAAATCAAGCCAAATCGAGGAAATAAAACTACAAATATTGTAAAGCATTATTTAAAGCAATCTTTTCTAAATTGCTTTTAAATAATTGTTATTTTTATGCAGTTAAAGCAAGTTGATATGAGGAGATTTAGATTTGTTTTTTCCTTGGGTGAAATAGAGAAAATTTGGGCAAAATAGAGCTTTTATTGATCAGGTAAAGCCTGATTTTGAGGAGATTTTGGTGGGACCACTTGGGATAGTAGTTTGGCAGCTTTTCTCTTCATTTTGGAGGTAGTTTGGCTACTTTTTTGGGAGCATTTCTATGGAGCTCGAAAATGGATCAGGACGGTTATTTTGAGGAGTTTTTTTCATCTTTTCCTTGAGAGATTTTTGGAGGCATATATAGGAGGAAAAACTTAGTTTTTCTCAGTTCAGATTATTGTTTCTTTTCTCTTGTTCAGCTGTAGAGAACTTGCAAACACTTTTTGTACTCAGATTCTTTTTGCATACTCCTTTAGATTAATAAGACAATAGAATTTTCCTTTCTCACTCATTTTTGTCTCATTTTACAATATTGATTTGATGTTTCACTATGATCATAAAAGTCAGATCCTTGGTTATGTCTCTTTATTGTAAACTTATGTGTAGAAGTCTCATGTGATATAGGTTGTATGTTGAGTTTAATTGCAAGCCTTCATACAAATCACTCATGTGTTGCATGTTTTAAGTGAGATTGTGAAAGTAGGTGTTTTAAGAATTTGATTGTCAGTAAAATCATTAAAATAAGTTAGAGTTTTGGTGCATCACCTGTTAGAGTTTAGAATTTCATTATCAGTCAACCTTGTATCCCTTTTTCTCAAAAAGTCTTTAGATTAGGTGAGGTTACCAAGAGAACTAGCTTGCTCTGGAGGTTCACTCCAAGTTTTAGGTAACCCACAGGCCTAGGAGTGTTGCCATGTGTCAACAGGTAGCTAAGTTGATAACTTAGCATTGGGTGCATACTTTGATTGACAAGAATTACAATACATGCACTTCCTCTTCTTCTTCAGTCTTCAATCTAGCGGCACTTGTTACTCTCAACTCTGCTAAAAATGTAGTACAAATATCCTTATAAAAGGGGGTTGCCTTCTAGGGAAAGAAAACTGACATAATATTGAATGTTAGATCTATGGCCTAATGATGAATGGTCCAGATTCACAATGATAAAATATAAATAAAATGTGGTTTTGGAAGTGCTGCCCTCAAACTCCTGCCAGGGCATGCGGCCTCCAAACCCCCTACCGAGCAGATGATCCTCTCGGACCCCTCACAGGGGGAAACCCCCTGCAACCCCCTGTCGCAAATGAATTAGCATCGGGTACCGGATATAAACATGTGGTTGAAACAAGATCGTTGTTGGTGAAACCTTTCATCCCTTATATAAGTGATTTACAAACAATAATAGGAATATAGGATTTACAAAGTTTATGGCACCTTAATCCTAACAAATTATTTTTGGGGATGCAGGATTGCACATGGACCTAGATACTCCTACATCATTATGACTTGAAAACTTAATGGAGTTAGGATTTCACCATTTCACACAATATAACTAGGATATAATTTCCTTTAATAAGAGTTTGTGATGTAGGAGCATCCCAGGTTGCAAAGCAATCTTGCATCAACCAAAAATATTTGCATTCTTTTGTTTTCTTTCATTTTCAGTTTAGTTCAGTTATTTGTAGTTTCATCATTTTGTACCACATTTTGCCACATCATATTAGAGCTCATGGAGCATGATTTAGCATATATATCATGTTAACTACGTCGTATTCAGATTTCAAGTGATTTGGATTTGTTTCCTAAGAGTTATCACTATCAGAAGATCATCTCTCACAAAACAAAGCATCCAAGTAAACAATTGAGAGGAGAAGGTTTGTGAAGCACTTTCATGACTTATGGAGCCTAATGGAACATCATACATGGCACATAAGGATCATATAGACCTTCCTTGAGGTCTGTACAAAGTTTCACTCATTTATGGAGCAATACCATGTGTTGTAGGCCAACCTACATGTTACATATTTCATTGGAGATTGTAACCTCTTTTGGCCAGCATGGAGGAATCTATGAGCTTGAAGATGATATATAGATCTCCTAGATGCATTAGGAAGTTAGTAGTTTAGTTATGTAGTATTAGATAGACAATTCTTTTCAGGAGGCACTTCAATGCCATATCTTGCATATCTATTGTAACCTGGAAAGTAGGCATGTGAGCCCTTTTGATTGAAGCTCGCATGTTGCCAGCATATGAGCATTGCAATTGTTTGATATATTGAGTATATGAATCTTCCATTGCATTCTATATTTGTGTTGTTTTTGTTGTATTTACTCTAGCTACATGGTTTGGACAATTCATTATTTGAACACTCCTACCATGACTGCACCAAGTGGTATCATAGTGAAGTTTTGAATTCTTTGGGAAGTGAAGGCATTCTGTATTATCTTGTGGTGAACACAGCACCAATCTGAGGCAATCTACTTGTGTTTGTCAATAAAATGCTGATCATGAGGTAGTTGCAACCCTATAGTTAGATCGCCGAATTGAGGTAGTTGCACCAAATCCTAGGAAGAGATGTCACCAAGGAGGATGCCTGCTATGACCAATATTGCTAGAAGAATGGAAGAGATGATAGAGATGATGAGGACAATGAAAGTTTGATTGAATGTTGTAGAAGAAGATCAAAGAAAAGGACTAAGCCCTAGACATGAAGATGAAAGTGATGATAAATTTTAATTAGCTGACCAAAATGAAGAAACCCTAGAAGAAGAATAATCAGATTAGGTGAAGATGTTGAAAACTATTTCTAAGATGGGTAAGAGACCTAGAGTGGAAGTACCAAACTATACTAAAAATTTGAATCTTGAGGAATTGATTGACTAGATAAATGACTTGGAAGAATACTTTAAATATAAAGAAATTGAAGATTCGGAGAGAGTGGGATTTGTAAAAACTAAGTTGAAAGGACATGTTGCTATTTGGTGTAAAGAAGTTCAATTGAATATAAATAGGAGAGGAAAAGAGAAGATCATAAAATGGGATAGGATGGTGACAAAATTGAAGAATCAGTTCATACCTATTGACTATGAGTTGGAATTGTTGAGGAGATTGCAAAACCTAAGGCAAAAGGAGAAATATGTGGAGTACACTAAATAATTTCATAAGATGATCATAAGGACTGGACATAGTGAAGCAAGTAAGGAGGAAGTGGCAAGATGCATAAATGGATTGAGGATGAATATTCAAGAAGAACTAAGTCTAGTGAGAATGAAAACAATAGAAGAAGCATATCAATTTGCATTAAAAGTTGAAGACAAGTTGCATAAGAGAAATGAACAAAGACAGAGAGGTAGAGGAGGCAAATTTCAAAGAGGTAGAACATATTCTGGAGGAGAAAGACCTTATGCGGAGCAAAACAAAGAAAGTGGCCCATACTGGAAGGAAGAAAAGGACAATAATTAATACTACAGAGGGAGAGGTGATAGAAGTTTCTACTACAATAGCAGAGGGAATCATAACTCTTACTGCAATGAAGGATACAGGAGAGATCAAAGAGGTTTTGATAAAAGATCATTCAGAGGGACTTGTTTTAAGTGTGGAGTTGAAGGACACAAAGCATTTGAATGTCACCAGGGAAGTACAAGCAGGAGGATAGAGAATAGTGCAAGAGTAGCTTATGCAAAGGAAGAACCTATTGGATCACCTAGTTCAGTTGGAAAACCAGAGAAAGGAGAATCATTAGTCATGAGGAGAGCACTATTTCAAGTAGAGACAACTGAGGAACCACCGTAAAGGAAAAGTTTGTTCTAGACAAGATGTAAATCGAGAGGTAAATGTTGTAAGTTTATCATTGATAGTGGTAGTACTGATAATTTGATTTCATAGGAGATGGTGACTAAGATGAACCTAGAAAGGTTGAAACACCCTAAGCCCTACAAGATAGCATGGATTCAAGATGAACACAAGGTAATGGTGAGTGAACATTTTTTGGTGAAATTTCATATAGGATCTTATAATGATGAAGTATTATGTGATATTATGCCGATGGATGTATGCCATTTATTGTTGGGGAGACCATGGCAATATAATAGAAAAGGTATACATGATGGAAGAAAGAATACTTATACTATAACATCTAATGGGAAGAAACATATCTTGATACCTTTGGAAGATGAGCCTAAAAGTGAAGTATGTGGGAATGCTAGAATCTATTTGGTTGATGGAAGGAAATTTTTGAATGGATTGAGACATGAGAATATGTATTTTTCCTTGATTCCTAAGAAGTGTGGAGCCCTACGTGTAGAGACTATTACCGGAAAAGAAGAAGAACTGCCACCAGAGGAGATAATAGAATTATTGATAGAGTACCAAGATATCATATCAGATAACGTGCCTAAAGGATTACCACCAATTTGGAGTATTAGTCATCATATGGACCTTTACCTGGAGCTAGTTTACCTAACAAAGAAGCACATCATATGACACCAGCAGAGAATGTAGAGCTCAATAGACAAATACAGAAGCTATTGAGAAAAGGATTGATCAGAGAAAGTTTAAGCCCATGTGCAGAACCTGCAGTATTAGCACCAAAGAAATATGGAGAATGGAGGATGTGTACAGACTCTAGAGCAATCAATAAGATCATAGTTAAGTATAGATTCCATTTCCAAGGATGGATGACATCATAGACTATTTGAGTGGAGCAAAGTATTTCACAAAGATAGAATTGAAGAGTGGATAACATCAGATTAGGATTAGAGAAGGGGATGAGTGGAAGACTACATTCAAGACAAATGAGGGATTGTATGAATGGCTAGTGATGCCTTTTGGATTGACTAATGCATCAAGTACTTTCATGAGGTTGATGAATGAGGTTTTGAAGAAATTCTTGGGTAAATTTGTTATTGTATAGTTGGATGATATTTTGATTTTTAGTAAGACCAAGGAAGAACATTTTTGGCATATTAGACAAGTATTGCAGAGGTTGAGAGAAGAGAAGTTGTTGATCAACATCAAGAAGTGTAGTTTCATGAAGGAAGAGTTGGTATATCTAGGATTTGTGATTTTTGTGGAAGGATTGAAGATGGACCCTAAGAAAGTTAGAGCAATTGTTGAGTGGCCAACATCTGTGAACATTGGAGAAGTAAGATCATTTCATGGATTAGCAAGTTTCTATCGAAAGTTCATCAAAAATTTTAGTACAGTATGCACACCAATGACAAAGACCATGAGGGGTGATAGAAAGGATATTAAGTGGACATTAGGAGCTAATAAGAGTTTTGAGTTATTGAAGTAGAAGGTAATAGAGAAACCAATGTTAGCATTACCAGATTTCAACAAAGTATTTCAAGTTGATTGTGATGCCAGTGGAAGTGCAATAGGAGTGGTATTAAGTCAAGAAGGGAGACCAATAGCATATTTCAGTGAGAATTTGAATGATGCAAGGAGAAGATATTCATTTTATGATCAGGAATTCTATGCCATAATCCAAGCTTTGAAGAAGTGGAGACATTACTTGTTACCCAAGGAGTTTGTATTACACACTGTCCATCGAGCTTTGCAGTATTTGAATAGTCAGGGAAACTTGAATCAAAGACATATGAGATGGGTAGAGTTCATGCAGAGTTACACATTTATATTGAAGCATAGGAGTGGGAAGTCAAACAAAGTTGCAAATGCATTGAGTAGAAGAAGAAATTTGCTAACAGAGATGAGAGTAGAAGTATTAGGATTTGAGGAACTGAAGCATATGTATGAAGAGGATCTTGATTTTACAGAAGCATGGAGAGCATGTAAGGAACCTGTTGTGATAGATAGAAGTAAGTGGTTGGATTATTTCATTTAGGAGGATATTTTGTTCAAAGTAAATCAGTTGTGTATACCTAGGAGTTTAATGAGAGATAATCTAATCAAGGAGAAGCATAGTGGTGGATTGGTAGGACATTTTGGTATTGACAAGATAGTAGCTTTGGTAAGTGAACATTACTTTTGGCCTCAGATATATAAGGATTTAAGGAAGTTTGTTCAGAGTTGCAGAATATGTCAAGTTGCAAAAGGGAATAGTCAGAATATAGGTTTGTATAAATCGTTGACAGTACCAGAGAGACTTTAGGAAGATATAAGCATGGATTTCATATTGGGTCTACCAAGAATACAGAGGGGATATGATTCTATATTTGTAGTAGTGGATAGATTTTCAAAGATGTTGCATTTCATTCCTTGTAAGAAGACAAATGATGCAGTGCATGTTGCTGACCTATTTTTCAAGGAGATTGTGAGATTGCATAGATTACCAAAAGAGTATAGTTTTAGACAGGGACACAAGATTCACTAGATACTTTTGGAGGACATTGTAGAAGAAGATGAAGACGGACCTAAATTTTAGTTCAATATTTCACCCACAGACAAATGGACAAATAGAAGTGGTAAATAGAAGTTTGGGTAACTTGTTGAGATGTTAGTAGGAGACAAAGCAGGAAATTGGGATCTAATTCTACTACAAGCAGAGCTTGCATACAATAACTTAGTGAATAGGAGTATAGGGAAGACACCATTTGAAGTTGTGACAAGAGTGAAACCTAGAGGCATTGCAAATTTGTGAGACATCAGTATGGAGAACAAGAGAAGTACAGAGGTAGAAGAATTTCCAGGATGCATGGAGACACTACATAATCAAGTCAAGAAACATTTGAAGGAGATGAACAATAAATAAAAGGAGCAAGCATATGAGAAGAAGAGACATAAAGAATTTTTAGTCGGAGATGAAGTTATGGTATATCTAAGGAAGGAGAGATTTCCAGTAGGGACATACAACAAGCTAAAGATGAAGAAGGTTGGACTGTGTAAGATACTTAAGAAGTTTGATTCAGGGAATGCATATGAAGTGGAGCTACTGGAGACATTTGGTATATCACCTATATTCAGCATTACAGACCTATATCAGTATCATGAAGGAGAATCTAGTGACAATATTAAAGATGGTTTGAAAAATTAGTTACCACAACAGAAACCAAAATAGATAGAGGACATCTTGGATAGCAAAGTTGGATGCAGTACTAGAGGCAAAAAGTACAAAGAATATTTAGTAAAGTGGAAAGGAAGACCAAAAGAAGATTCATCATTAATTTCTCAGGTTGAGGTAGACCACCTTGGTTTTCCTTTATCCCCAGCAAAGTGAGGGACTCACTTTTTCAACAACCCCAGGTGTCTGATGCAAGAGCCTCCCAGGTTGCAGAGAAATATTGCATCAACCAAAAAAAATTGCATTCTTTTATTTTCTTTCATTTTCAGTTCAGTTCAGTTATTTGTAGTTTTAGCATTTTGTACCACATTTTGCCACATATTCATATTAGAGCTCGTAGAGCATGATTTAGCATCTATATCATGTTAACTACATCATATTCATATTTCAAGTGATTTGGATTTGTTTCTTGATATTTATCGCTACCAGAAGATCATCAACTCTCATAGAACAGAACATCCAAGTAGACATTTGAGAGGAGAAGGTAGATAGTTGAGAGGAAAGCATACACAGAACATAAGGATTAGATAGACCTTCCTTGAGGTTTGCACCAAGTTTCACTCATTTGAAGAGCAATACCATGCATTGTAGGTTGAACTACATGTTTCTACATGTTACATCTTTCATTGGAGATTGTAACCTCTTTTGGTCAACATGGAGGATTCTATGATCTTGAAGATGATATATATAGATCTCCTAGATGCATTAGTAAGTTGGTAGTTCAGTTATGTAGTATTAAATAGACAATTCTTTTCGAGAGGCACTTCAATGCCATATATTGCATATCTATTGTAACCCTGAAAGTAGGCTTGTGAGCCTTTTTTATTGAAGCCCGCATGTTGCCAACATATGAGCATTGCAATTTTTGATATATTGAGTATATGAATCTTCCATTCCATTCTATATTTGTGTTATTTCTATTGTCTTTACTCTAGCTATATAGTTTGGACAATTCATTCTTTGAACCCTCCTACCATGACTGCACCAGTATGAAATCCAATTCCAAAATGAAAACTTGGCCCATATTAGGTAATGGGAGAAATAAACCCCTTCAAGGTGAAACTTGAAGTTTCACACCTAGAGATAAGAGATTTTCCCACATATTACCGATGTGTCATAATGGAGGGAAAATTGGGCATATTCTTGAATGAGTGAAACATACAAGATATATAACCTTTATCAATCCCCCAATTGACTTTAAACCCAAAAAATAGTTTTCCTAGTTGGTTTTTGCCCATTTTTAAAAATTGTACTCTAAGAGCACACCACATAGAAGGAACAAGATAATTGTGTGTTTCTTACAATTTGAAATTACATAAATTATTTCATCTATGGGTTGGAATTCAAGATCTTTACTTCTTGGAGCACCTCTCAAATGAGTGAATTTGTGGTTGACCATCCACTACTCTTTGCTAGTGATACCAAATTCAATCCTTTCTCCATTACTATTGTCATTTTCATTAGTAGTACAAATTTGAAATTACATAAATTATTGCATCTAGGGATTGGAATTCAAGATCTTTACTTCTTGGAGCACCTCTCAAATGAGTGAATTTGTGGTTGACCATCCCCTACTCTTTGCTAGTGATACCAAATTCAATCCTTTCTCCATTTCTATTGTCATTTTCATTAGTAGCACAAGATTTTGGGTGAGATTTTGTAAGAGACACAAAGACAGACTAAGATGTTTACATTTATAAAAGTGAAAATCCTTAGCTAAAACATATTATGTGGGTAGGCTGATGGATGAGCCAAATAGATTGAAGATTGGTGTAGAGACTATGCTCTAACGAACAACAAATGGGGATTTGTGACAAGCTTTAGCTTTGAAGTGCATGCTCATAATATTAAGGATTGAACCATAAATTCTCTATAACCCTAAGTTACAAACCATTGAGAAAACTAAACTCTCATGGAGATGAAGAAACAAACACCAATGCAACACTCTTTTAATCACCACATCTAATTTTTAGATATCTCTCAATAGATACCATGTAAAATAGTCAAAAGAGAAGTGTAAGTGACTTCAAATTATTGGTTTCATATCAACACAATTCAAAGTAAAAAATGTGAAGGTAGTTAAGTTCTAGAGAGAGTGAAAGAGGTTGGTTTTGGTTTGCATGCCTATGCCCCTTGCTTTTTCTTTCATCACACCACTTTGTAATTTTGTAGATGGATTTTCTAATCCTACCTACATTTATTATGTTATCTTTTAGGTTTCTCACCCTTAGGTTGGCCAACTCTTTTTAATGGTACCCAAGTCTCACTTTAGTTGTTAATTCCAATGTTAAGAATTAGAGCAAGTAATAGTTCCACTGAAGAAACCTCACAATTTTCTACCCAAAGTCTTCCACATGGTATATCTTCTACTAACCTACCAAATATTCTTCTAATGCCTAATTTTAATAATCCATGTAAATGGCTTGAGAAGTTTATGCTCATTAGTTATTTTGTCAATCATGTGCCATCTAAAATCATACTATGCAACTAGATAAACACTATGTGGGTTCCCCTGGGGATAATTAGATTCCATCCAAAATTTAACTAATTTTTTTCTCTTCCACTTTGCATAAGACAACCATGTGGGTCACGTAGTCCTCCACCATGGACCCTGATTTGTGTGTAATTCCTTGTTTTCTCTCCCTAGACAAGGGATGTTTTTTGAGTCCAGCCAATAAGCTCTTAAAGTGTTTTTTTGGCTTGACTTTATTGGGTTTCCCCTACCATTCTAGTCATTCCTTCAACACATTACCTCTTCCCTTGGGAGGGTTGTATGTGTTGAACCTAAAAAAATTTATTCGACCTAGCTATAACATAGATTCTGTGTGGAGATTGATCCCTCCCAAGATTCAAAGGAAACCATTGACATACAAATAGGTGACATGCAACATGCGCAATGTATTTTGTATATTATCCTACCCAATACTTTCTTTTGGTGTTAAGCCTCTAACCAAAAAGCAAGAAACTATCTACTAGTTACACAAGCCAGCCAAAACCAACCTCTAAGCTAGTGGCAAAGGAAGGAAAGACTAAAGATGGAATAGTGTAGAACCTATAAAAATAGTCATAATGGAGCCCAAATATCATCTTAGGATATCTCTATTGATCCCAATACTGGTGTGGCCACCAAGGCTAGAACAACAAGTCTCGCATGGCCTCGGGCTAGCGATAAAGCAACAAATCACATGAGATTTTCTAAACTACATGCAAATAATAAAACAAAGCAAGTGGCTTTTGTACAACTAGCTCTCACCACTCCCTTTAGTCAATCTAGGTATCAAAGACATTAGTAAACCTTGATACTCAAGAACTTCACTTCCAGCAAGTGTTCTATCTTCATCAAAATTGGCAGTTCAAACTACATCACAACTAGAGGGATGAAGGAGGTCTCGTAGACCTCTCTAAGGGGTCAAGGAGGTAGAATATGTCCTTGAGAAATGGTATATGCAATTTGGAACCTTCTTTCTTGAATGCCAGAGTAGATTTGAGAAAAACAAGTTTTTTGCACTGCAAGAATTGGAATCCAAGTAAATTTCCTTAAATCCTCTTGCCTCATGAATTGCATCTCATGGAATGTGAGGGGCCTAAAAGACACAAACCACAAATTCATAGTGCAATATTTTTTTGATAGATATTTACCCCTTTGGATATTATTTTTCTATAAGAGATCAAGGTTGATAACTTTTTTCTTTTAGTTGTGTGCCATGTCATATGGCTAGATAGTATTTATTTCAACAATAGCCATGAGCAAGGTCAAGGTGGCATGGTAACATTTGTTGATGCCAAGTGGAATTCCCATTGTGTGACTCATGACTCACCCATCTAACAAAACCTTATGGGTCATTTTCAATTGTGATAGCTAAGCCTTTAGCTTTGTCAATACTTATGCCTTAAATGATGTAGTTGAAAGGACATTATTTTGGTGGTAGATTAATATGAACTTTTGTCAACTTAGTGAAATATCAATTTCAACATTATTGAGGTAGCATTAGATAAACAAGACCATGTGACTATGTAGTGGACAATTGGTGAAAAAGAGGCATTGCTCATCATACACAATAAATTAGGTATTTATGACCCATATTTTGTATGCCAAAACACTTCCAATTTGGTACACTTGGTGAAATTTACATAGTGGAACTAAAAAATTTATTAAGAGACTTATTTGTGTTATGATGTTAGTGCAACCATACTTCTCCTTCACTAGTTGTTACTTACTTTTGGTGGAACCCCTATCAAATTGTATCCTTTCGAACCACTCATTGATCCACTTTAAAATTGAGTGGGGCCTAAAAGGTTTCAAGGTTGAAACAACTAAATTATTTTTTCACACATCATTTCTTTAGCACAAGTCCACATTAGCTCATACCTAACACATCTAGGATTTGATGCCACATCTAAAGGGAGATAGTGGATAGATTGATTGGTGGTATGATGCCCTCACCTATACTGCTCACTTTTTAGAATGTTTTATTACCAAATAGCCAAGAAATGCTACAAGTCCTATGTGGCCATGTCATCAAAGCTGAGTTGGCTCATTTCTCAACTTGAAGTGATGCCTTTCCACATGCCCTTCAAAATTTAGGTGGCTAAGTAGTACCACCTTGTGTATCTGGTTGATGCCTAAACTACTAGGGAAGATTAGATCATAGCTACACTTCATTGTTTGTAAGATGGCGATAATGTTTCAAAAGAATTTTTTTAGGCCCTATGGTTGAAAAATATGTTTCAAAAAAGAAGTGCATCTAAGAAGCTAGGCATTGTTTATCCATAATTCTAGAATTTTTCCATGCTTTTGTTTAATATTATACCATTTTTTCAAGCTTAAATCCCCTCCCCTAAAAAGGAAGAGGTTCTCAAAACTTTCCTATATGGTATTCCTTGCATACTCACCTAAAATAAAGTTACAACTTGTGAAAAACTCCTATATTAGGAGGAGCTCCATTCAACTATGTTTGGTGTGGCTAATGATAGAGCACCTAGATGTAATGGTTTCCCTTGTGAGTTCTATAAAATTATTTGGATTATGTTGAACATGATTTGTTTAAATTTTATCTTGAAGCATATCATACCAATTCTCTAGACTATATAATCAACAAAGGAAATATTAAGTTCATACCCAAATATGGTGATCCAAAGATAATTTACAACTAGGTTCCCACCACTCTCTTGAATATATCCTACAAAATTATTTCCAAGTCTTTATCCATTCATTTTAGACATCTCCTATTGATGGTAGTTTACAACTAGGTTCCCACCACTCTCTTGAATATATCCTACAAAATTATTTCCATGTCTTTATCCATTCATTTTAGACATCTCCTACTAATGGTAGTTTGTCTTGAACAAGCTAAAGAAAATAATTCTTGACAATGTTATTGCAGTCTAGGAGGGTATGGAATGGGTACAAAAATATAATCAATATAGATGTTTTTCATCAAATTTTGTTTTGAAAAATCTTACAATAAGATTGAATGTTATTTCATTCTTGCCATGCTTAGGGATAATAACATTATGTTCTAACACTCCCCCTTAATGTTAATAGGGGGCATCACATGTCAATTTCCATAAAAGAAAAAATGAAGTATCCCAATAACATAGGTCTTCTTTGACAGTGATAAATAGGGACACAAATATATGCCAAAATTAGGATCATGTATTTCAGACTACATGAAGATCATCTTTTCATAATTTATAATCCCAGTGTTCTTAAAAGATGCTACATATGAGGTCTTATATGATTTCTATTGGAGCTTGGAACTCCTCAAACAGGCCTCCCCCAGGTTCATTACATAGTGCATGCAGGTCTTATATAATACAATGCTCTTACAAGTGGAAGATATATAGAGAAGAATTTTCAATATGCCCATAGGGCTTACAAATAATACAAGGAGTTAACCATATACAATGCCTCGATGTTTTACTTATTGCCTTATATAGCTGCCATTGTTAGACATACTCTTTCCCCCTCAATGGTAACTCCTTACATCCTGAGGCATTAAAATTCCTAAGGTCTTATTTTATGCCTTTGGTGTTACATCTAGAGGTGCTAAAATCATGCACACTCCCCCTCAAATCCTGAGGTGTTAGAATGCCTAAGGTCTTATTTTATGCCTTAGGTCTTACATATAGAGGTACCAATGTCATGCACACTCCCCCTCGATGGCCAAGCATTGATTTGAATTTGGAGAATTTGGTACGGCACATAGGTTTGATGATATAATACATATATAATTTTTATGATTACTGGGAGCCTAGCCCAGATCTTCTTGACATAGTATATCTACCATCTACTAATCAGTCTTATAGAATTGAAGAATAATATTAGGATGGAAGGACTTTCCTTTGAAGGTGTTACGTCGAAAAATGTCCCCTTGGGGGATTTTTCCCTCTTAAGGTTTAGATCCTAGGTCTTGTTTATGCATTTAGGACATCTTGCATGATTTTGATGACTCCCGATGAGAAAACCCTAAAATTTCATGGTAAATAGGACTCAAGGGATGTACTTAACAATAGTCCTACCTAAAATAGGGGGAGGACTTGGGCGCCCGCGCCCTAGTCCTACCCTATTTTAAGTTAGGCCCAATTTCAAAGTGTCAGTTTATGACCGTTATTTAGGTCCTATGCCGACACAGTAAGTTTGAATTATGAAATTCTTAGCAGGAATGTTTGTAGTTGCATATATAAGAATGATTAGTGATTCATTTTGTAAACTAGATGGCAACTGTGAACTTTATGCATTCTTGCGATTAGAACATTCAAAATATTCATTGTGTGGCAAAGAAGAGCATTGTTATTGTGTTTGTGTTTGCAGATTTGGCATTAATCTCCTCATGGCATGAAGAGCATCTTCCTTCCATGAGATCTTCACTACAAGGTGATACCATTTATGTTTTCAATCATTTGTCATTTGGATTTCACCTCTATCCCACCAGGATATGCACTCTTTATCTGACAACAGTGTTTGGAAGACTTGAATGTCTCTCCAGGGCTTGACTGAGGCAAGCCTCTAAACACCACAACCCCCAACCCATTTTTCCGTGATTGCAGATTACAAGTTGTAGGAGCATAAAAAGTGGAGTTGTAGGAGAGCATTACAGACTGTTAGAATTGTAGATCAGAAGAGAAAATAAGGACCTGGACTTGGGCACCCGCACCATAGTCCTCCAGATCCCACAATAGGAAAATCTCTAGAACAATAGGAATAGGTTGCAAACAAGATTCCCAGATCCCAACAAAAAGCATGGCACTGGACTAGGTTTCCTACTCATTAGTCCCCGACCTTTCCATTTTCTAAACTTTAAAATTTGGTATGCATTTGATTATTATTTGATATCTCTCTGTGCGAGCATTTTCTATAATTTGTCTGTTTGCTTCCAAATTTACATAATTAGGGTTTTGAGCATAATTGGGCATAATCAAACAACAAAATCACACAATTCCAATTTTCCCTAATGTTCTAAGTTACCGATGGCCTGATAGTAGATTTCCTACTCAGCTAAAAGTCCTTGAATGTTTAGTGGTGAAAGGAGGATCAACCCAAACCATCAAAATCAAGCCCTAAACAATCCTCTTCACTTTTCATCCTAAACATTTTAGTGAACCCATGTTTTTGAACTTTTTGGCACCTTAATGAGTGTTTTGTTTCAGATTTTACATTCAGTTCATTCATTCATATCATTGTTCATCTTATTACATTTGAAAATTTAAAAAAAAATTGAAAATTTTGAAAAAAATTGGCATTTTTAGCTTGCATTTTCAAATAATTTGGATTAATTGGCATTTCATTTAAATAATTTTTTGTCATTAGCATCAGATCAGATTTCAAATATAGGAATTTTTCACTTGTCATTCATTTAGATTGCATTTTCATGGTTAAATTGATAAAAATTGCTTAAAATTGTGCATTTTTCCATATAACCTAGTTTTGCATTAGCTAGGGTTTGTAGTCAAAATCTTGTTTTAGATTTTACTACCCTTTTAAAACACTCATTAGGACTGATTTCTAACTGTAGTGTTTCATCATAGTGATTTGATTGCAAAATTTCATGCCTAGGGTTTGAAAAACTTATTTTTCACTAGATTTTAGTCTTATCATCTCTCTAGATTTTCACCATAGGCGTGTTGTAAAGGATTTTTCTCCAATAACTGGCTGTTATCAGGTTATTATATTCTGGCCCTCCTAAATTTCTTTACAACATCTTTATATTGAGCTCTTACAGTGGAAATTTGGTGAAAAATTGCATATTTTGGCTATATTTTCCCTAGGGTTTAACCTTGAGTGGCACTATAATTGTGTTGTGACAGATTTTATGGATTTAGGTGACTAATATTACTGTTATTATCTTCTACACCTCCTAAAATTCTTTACAACACCCCTTTTGTTGGGTCTTGGCATTGAAAATTTGTGAAAATTTGCATATTTTAGTACATTTTCACTAGGGTTTGACCAGTCATCATCCTAGGTTTGCATCAAAAGTGTGTTGTGAAGGATATTATTTCTGTATTGGACTAATATCAAACATATTTTTTCTTCGCCTGATCAATTTCCTTACAATGCCTTTTCTTTCACTTATTTGCATTGAAAAAAGTTGAAAAAATCAAGCATTTTAGGTCATTTTCATACATTGTTTTGCACTTGTCTTTTGCATCAAATTTGAAAAGATTTTAAAATCTGATTTCACATTGATTTGAATACATATACACATGGCTTCTCATCACAACAATAGAAATAGGTTCCCTCCTAGGCCTTACATGAAAACAAAGGTCCCCAAGCTTGAAATTGTGTTTACACCTCATGATAGAACAATTAGAGACACTACAAGACCTCTTTATATCACTATGAAGATAATGGGAAATCTTGTGGATGGAACCCTTATTGATCCTAATTGCATGACTAATGTTTCCATGGAGGAGTTCCTCTTTTCACATCAATTAATGCAAGGATTTTATGACCCCTCAGATATGATGATTAAGACACATAAGGGAACTTTTAAAAACACTTATGGGAAGATATCTTTATTGGTCACTATCTTTGAGAAATCTATAGAACAATGGTTTGATGTTGTCCCCATTTCTGATCTTTTTCGCATCAAACTTAGACATCCATGGTTAAATTCTATGGAAGTTGTCCCTTCAACAATTTATAACTATGTAAAATTTCCCTTGAATGGACAAGTGCATACTATACATTGCAATAGGTATAAACCTTTGGTTACAAGACAACATTTTACACTGGATTACTTCTAGGAAAGATCTGAAAGGGAACCGGAGCCATAGACAGACTTTAACTTCTTGAGCTATGGAAACTACAAAACAAAACTATTACATCAAGTGGTCAGTCCTTCTATGCAAGAAACAACAAAAGATGAACAACCCGCATTTGCAGAGAATCCTAGATCAAAAGCAAAAGGACCCTATGCTAAGGTTCCTCCCCCACCATCCTTACAAGGATTGGGAGGTGTTTGTTGACAACAAAACATTTGACCTAGACAAATGAGATTTGATCCTGGTGCTTCCTCCTCTAAAACATAAAAACCTATGGAAGAGCAAAACACTATCTTACAAGAGATAAGTGGTAAGACAAAAAAAATAGATAAGCAAAAGAAAGGAGGAGACGACAAGCTTATGCCCAATGACTTGCATCTCAACAAGAAAACATCTCACCAAATATTGAATCAAACAAAGAAGATCTTAAGAATGGACAACTTGAAGAAATGAATAAGAGTTGGGCTATGGTACCTTATGTCCCACTTTCCTATAGCATTTGGGAGTGGGAAGATGATGATGACGATGATTTGCTCGATGATGACGATGATTTGCTCACCGACAACTGCTAGCCCGGTTGTGCTTACACGTAAGTATTTCTAACCCTTTCTCTCTCGTGATGTGTTTCCACCATGATGTGTTATGTGTTGTTTAGGCCTCCTGGGATGACCCTTGATTCTCTTGTAAGGTCTAGCATACCAGGAGACTGCCTCTGTTGTGACCCTTCTTCTATTTGTATCATCATTATTCTATATTACTTCTCCTCTATTTTCATTGTTGTGTGTTGTGTCTTACGGACATAGCACTATGATTGGTGACTTGGGGGCACCCTCCTACTTGATTGTCCCTAAGGTACTTGTTTCTCCTCTCTTGATTTATTGTTTCCCTTCTTCTAGTGTTTCTATCTAGCGAGTGGATGACAAAAAACATTTTACACTGATGCGGACCTAGTGTCCCTTTAACGAGAAATCAAAAAAATGGACTTAGTTCCTATATGACGATGGGGTTGTTATATATTATCCAATGCTTGTTAGTAGAAGCACTCCATGTGATCTAGATGGTGTCTTATCACACTTACAAAACATAACAATACTACTGCTCTGTGCACTTTGTCTATCTTGAATCTTGTAGTCCTCAGTTCTCATGCATTATTGTTTATCATGATTATTTGGGCACTAACACTTTTCTTGTAGGGATGTGTTTGTGGGAACATTTGGTGATTGTCAAGTACATATCACCTCTGGGGGGCATGGGATTTACGAGAGCTTGTGTTCCCTTGTGTGTTTTCTTCCTACCTTAACGTGCTTGATATCAATTCCTGATATCAACTACCTTAAGGTGGGGGCATATATAAGGTAAGCTGTATGTTTTAGATGTTAGCAGTATGCTTGTTCTTAGGTGCAATCTTAAAGAATGGTGGTAATGAGTCCCTCCTGCACCCTGAGATTTATTTGTAATCTTTTGCAATCATTTAAGCCCTCTGTGAAGGTGGGATATTGCATCCTTTTTCTTAAGCCCTCATCTTGAGGTGGGGATGGTGTATTTCTCATGGAGAGTGCACATCCTGTCATTTTGAAAAGTCCTCATCATGATGCAAGGAGCGGTTTTGTGACTAACTCAACCCTTAAGCGTGTCTTCGATGATTATTGTGGCGAAGCCCAATCATCAGTGTGTGCTTGTAATGTGCCTGAGATGGTGATGAACCTATAAATAGGAACACTCCATCACTTGTCTTTTGTGTCTTCCAAGTGTGTGTGTATTGTGTGTTTGTTCCCAAGCATAGTCTTAAATACTAGTGGCGATGATTCCCTCCTATGCTTTGGGATTTGTATGGAGTGTTTGATTTGTATGGCGTGCTTGTTTTTGTTTGGCGTGTGTGTTGCCCCATATACAGTCTTAAAGACCAGTGGCGATGAGTCCCTCCTACATTATGGGTGGTGTGTTTACTTTCCTTGTACTTGCATCTGCATTTCATATAAATGAAAAGGAAAAAGAAAATAAAATCATTGATATCTTCTCTGCATTCATTGTATTCACTATGTTTTGTGTATCTTCAATGTTGTATTCCTCGTACTTTGCATGACTGTAACTATCTTCTCTATGTTTTGTATGCCTATTACTATCTTCTCATTGACTGGTGTGTCTTCTTCGTGCTTGGCGTGTTTGTTGTGTTTGTTAACTGTACTTTAATGCATGTATTGGCCTTGCGTTTATACATACATTAAAGTGGGGGCTAAATGTTACGTTAGAAAATGTCCCCTTGGGGGCTTTTTCCCTCTTAAGGTTTAGCTCCCAGGTCTTGTTTATGCATTTAGGACATCTTGCATGATTTTGATGACTCTCGATGAGAAAACCCTGAAGTTTCATGGCTAATAGGACTTAGGGGATGTACTTAACAATAGTCCTACCTAAAATAGGGGGGAGGACTTGGGCACCCGCGCCCTAGTCCTACCCTATTTTAGGTCAAGCCCAATTCCAAAGCGTTAGTTTATGACCATTATTTAGGTCCTATGCCGACACGGTAAGTTTGAATTACAAAATTCTTAGCGGGAATGTTTGTAGTTGCATGTATAAGCATGATTAGTGATTCATTTTGTAAACTAGATGGAAACTATGAACTTTATGCATTCTTGTGATTAGAACATTCAAAATATTCATTGTGTGGTGAAGCAGAGCATTGTTATTGTGTTTGTGTTTGCAGATTTGGCATCAATCTCCTCATGGCATGAAGAGCATCTTCCTTCCATGAGATCTTCACTACAAGGTGATATCATTTGTGTTTTCAATCATTTATCATTTGGATTTCAGCTCTATCTTTCTGGGATATGCACTCTTTATCTGACAATAGTGTTCAAAAGACTTGATTGTCTCTCCGGGGCTTGACTGAGGCAAGCCTCTAAACACCACAACCCCCAACCCATTTTTCCATGATTACAGGTTACAGGTTGCAGGAATAGAAAAAGTGGAGTTGCAGGAGAGCATTGCAAATTGTCAAAATTATAGATCAGAAGAGAAAATAAGGACCTAGACTTAGGTGCCTGCGCCATAGTCCTCCAGATCCCGCAACAGGAAAATCTCCCCCTAACAATAGGAATAGGTTGCAGACAAGATTCCCAAATCTAGACAAAAAACATGGCACTGGACTAGGGCATCCACTCATTAGTCCCCGACCTTTCCATTTTCTGAACTTCAAAATCTGGTACGCATCTGATTATTATTTTATATCTCTGTGTGAGTGTTTTCTGTAATTTGTTTGTTTGCTTCCAAATTTGCATAATTAGGGTTTTGAGCATAATTGGGCATAATCAAACAACAAAATCACACAATTCCAATTTTCCCTAATGTTCTAAGTGATCGATGGCCTGATAGTAGATTTCCTACTCGGCTGAAAGTCCTTGAATGTTTAGTGGTGAAAGGAGGATCAACCCAAACCATCAAAATAAAACCCTAAACAATCCTCTTCACTTTTCATCCTAAACAGAAGATAATGCCCATGAACTTCAAATGTGCTTTATTTTTTGAAATAGGAGTCTTGAGTAAGAATAAATAGCTTTATCATTTAATAAAGTGGGACCTGCAATAGCACCCAAATGAAAAATATTTCCAATAATCCCCTAAGCACAATGATTCTTTTGTAGTGACTTTTTAGTCAACTTTTTATTAAAGAGCTATAGAAGATAGCTTTTTAAATTTACTCCATCCATGTGATAGCAACTGCACCATATTTTGATGACATAGATTGAGGCATATGTCCTATCAATAAGGTTACCAACATAATTAGTAATATAGTAATCAAATAAAATTTATTTTTGGTGCAAAAATAATAAAAGCCCATAATTAAATAAGTCAACATACAATACTTAAAAATGATCTAACAATATTATTAAGGAGATCATATGGGATTTTCATATGTATAATTTACCATGTTTCTATAAGGAAAATAATGTGTTTAAACATATAGTAATGATCCATAAAAAATTAAAGCAACAGGTGAGCTATCCTTTCCAGGGTTGCTCCTCGAACAATGTATTAGGGCGATAGCCACCCATTATAAGTAGGTGCTTTTATGTACCCAAGAAATTAGATTTTTTAGAGAAAATACTAACCTCCTTATATAGTTGAGGAAATTTTCTTAGGGTCCAAGTTGTTCCAAGGTAGTGTATCAAAAAAATTATATATCAATTAATAACTACTAGATTATTGAAGTATTCCAATTCTTGTCGAACATGGTTTCCAACCCACAATAATTATCTACCAATGGACAAGGTTGTCATGTAGTGCTCCACAATTGAAAATAATATCACAAGATTTCCTACCATTTAAGATGATAGGTTGTTACAATGATGGACATGACAAAGCAAAAAGTGATAAATTAGTGAGCCCATATTCCAAATAGGTGGAATTCTAATATGTCGCATATTCCAAATATTTCCATCATATATTTAGTAATGGATGTACCTTAATACTTAACACAAGGATTGAAGAGATTGTTTAACTATTTGTTTCCTCTTTTAAACAAGTAGGTTAAATTAATATATATTTTTCCTTTTCTAACCAAATAGGTTACAATACACACTAACTATCAAGATTTATTAGGTTTGAATGTGTTCTTTACAAACAAAACTTATAATGACTGTCATGAAGGCCTAAAAATTTGTGAGATGATTCATCAACGTCTTTACAAGGTACTAATTATACTTAATGTTCTCCTCTTGTCAATTTGAAAAAATATAATACGATTAATAATGTCATTTTATAAAAAAGCTTGGGTAGTTTAAAAGTTATAACTTAACTTTGTATCAATTTTTCAATCACTTCATTGAGTTTGACAATGACTTTAATTCACCTTGAAGGGAATTGTTTTCTAGTAAAGGTATTGGTGCATTTGAATACATATAATGCTTTATTAAATAAAATGCACTAGCCCATATTACTATGTTTTCTCACAAGTAGGTATGGTCAGCAAGAGAAGGTTAGTCAAATACATGATGGTTGTTGACATAGATGCAAAAACAAACCCTTAGCACTATGTACCAGTCAAAGGAAAACAAAAAACAACCACAAATATTAAATACACATCCCCTTAGAATGAACATAAATTTTCATGTGAATTAAGACATACTCTACATCTACAATTACAAATTCAAGGAATATGTCCTCAATCTCCCTTGCTCATAATGGAATAAAATCTAGTTTCTTTCAAGTAGTGTACCATCTCTGAGTGAGAAGCTAATTTGAGATGAAGATGTGTCTATGTGTCCTCTGATCTCCTCTTTGACTTTCTAGCCAAAATATAGTAATAGAATCTCCAAATAAAACCTCATTGGCATGATCAAAGTTATGATGTAAGTTTTGTAAAACCCATGGAATAATAGGATGTTGAATTCAACAAATAAGTTTCTCCTCCTAAAATATTTCATATCTAAGTTTATAAATGCCTTATACAAATCTTCCTTCACTCCAAAACATGATAGTTTTCCTCATTTTCAAGTATGCCTCTAAATATTACCATCTTAAGCTCTAATTGACCCTTCTCAAAATTGACATGTACTAAAATGAATAGTATTGGAATTCCCTAAAGATACTCAAATGTTCACTAATAAGAAAATATGCATCCACTCCAAAAACTATGACTCCAAGAACTATGAAATGAATCTATACTTTATGATCTTGTGAACACTTTATAAAACTCTACTTTTTATTATTCTTTACCTCCCACCATTTTGAATCTTCATTGAACTATACAACAACAATTGCTCCATAACTTTACACAACTATATGTTTAACATCAATTTTCTACTCATAAAAATGAAAGTGAAAACTTTAATTTTTCAATAGACCTATACAAAAGGATAGGCCTCTACCCTTTCCTTCTATAAGGGATGCACTACTCATAAAGATGTCGACACACTCAAAAATAATGACTCTCTTTTAAAAATGAGGACTTGAAAAAAAAGACAAGAGGAAAAGAATGATATCATGGCTCTACTAGGGTTTCATCTATAGGTAGTCTCCATTATTTCCATCCTAGTCATACTGCGCTATAGGCGCAAGAATTATAGCCTTTCCTTCTGTACTTCTACATTTATTGCAATTTTTTAGCCTTTTAAATGCCTCCTACCGGCTCTGAAGTTTTTGCTGGTGTTGGCGGTTCAACGATTGTGCACAATGGCTCCTCCATCGACCAAGTCTCCCCAGAAGTTTGTTTCTAGAAGGTCTTTCATGAGGTAAGCCCTTTGATTCTTCTACTGATGTGATTTTTCCCATGTAGGAATTTGATTTTGCATGTTTATGGTTAGAACAGCATACTCTTATTGGATACTTTGTTGGGAGGACTCCCCCTGAAACTATGCTAAGAGACTGGGTTCAAAAGGCTTAGGTCCCTCATGGGGTCTACCTTGATATGGTTCAAAATCTAACCAAAGGATTTTTCCTTTTCCACTTTGCAGAGGTTAGTCATGTTCAAGCAACCTTGAATCATGGCCCATGGTATGTCTAGTCTTCCTTGCTTATTTTTCAATGGTGGACCCACAACTTTGTGGTTTCAGATGATACCAAACTGTAGGTCCCTATGTGGATAGAATTCCCTGGTTTGCCTTGCTTGCATTTCTTGCATGATATTACTTCCTCTCTAGGGAGAGTAATTTGTGTCAAACTAGATAGGTTCTTTCAAGCTCGCCCACAAAAGCGAGTCTACGTAGAGGTGGATCTTTTGTAGGATCTCAAGGAATTCATTGATATTCAAATTGGTCCCCTTCGACATACTAAAAAAGTTACCTAATTTAATTTTCCAAACACTTGTTACCATTGTCAGTCAACCGAACATAAAATTAGGGATTGTCCTCTTGTCGCACCTCATACCCGAGCTCCACCCAGGGAGGTTGCCCAATCCCATCTAGTGGAAGTTGTTTCCAAGGAAGTTGTTTCTAATCTAGTGGAAACTTGGGCTACGGTTACCAACTGTAAGCACAAGGCTAAGGCTCTTGCGAAGGCTCTCAAAGCTGTTGAACCAACTAAGGTTGTTTCAAACCCTTCTGTGAAAGGGAAAGACAACCTCAAGGGTTCTAGTGTTCTTCCATTACAACAAAGGCCATTGACCATGTCATGACCAAGTTCAAATAAATCTATGTCACCAAAGTAGCGCTCTTGTAGCCATTCTTGACCTCTTGAAGAAGGAGAAATCACTCAGGAGGAAAAGAAGCAACCATCTCCTCCCATTCAATTTGGCTCTCGCCCCAATGAATTCTTGCATAATCATTTTTCTTCCTGTGAAAATCTGGATTCTGAGGAAATGGTGGAGGATTTACTATGAAATTCCTCTATTGGAATGTTCATAATTGACCTCGCTAGGAAGTACTCTATGAGAGCTACTTTACAACAATATGTTGCAATTGATGTTTTGTGTCTACAAAAGGTTAAAGTTGTAGTTTTTTTTCTTTCTTTGGCTTGTTGTTCTATTTGGCCAGCTAGTAAATTATTTTGCACCAGTCATGAGGCTAGAAAAGGTGGCATTGCTACACTTTTGTCCCTTTGGTGGCAAGATTCCATGGGGTGGACCCCACCAACCATTTAGTCTGGACACTGCTCAATATTGATAATCATTTCTTTGGGATTATTAATGTTTATGCATCGAATGATGTGATGGAAAGATCTCTTCTTTGGTGGTGGATTGCAAACTCCTTGCCAGTGGCCACCTAGCTTATTTGTGGGGATTTCAATATGGTTGAGATGGTGCATGATAAATATGGCATTCTACCTTTTCAGTGGCCAGCTGGAGAGAGAGAGAGAGAGGTGTGGTTCCACATGCACAATAAATTACATTTCTTTGATCTCAATATTGGCCGCTGCCATTCCCATCCTTTTTGGCACACTTGGTGTAATTTTCAAGTTGGGTCTGACAGGATTTTTAAACGCCTTGATCATGCCATGATCTTGGCCCAATCTTTCTTTTCTTTTACAACGTCAAACTCCCTCCTACTTAAGCCGTTAGTGGAGGTGACATTATCATACCACTTTCCAATTCAGTTTTGTATTGAATGGCATGCCACTCAACCACACACCAATAAGTCTCAGTTTTTCCTTAACACCTCTTTGTTGTCTCACCAACCCATGCTGGCACATATTGCAACTATATGGAATTTAGAATGTCACCCACTGCATACTACTAGCTGGATACAGTGGTGGAATGATGCCATCACCCAGACTGCGAGGTTTCTTTGCATCTATGGTTGTCAGTTAGCCATTTTTAGAAGACGGTCTTATGAGGCTACAACTACTACTTTGAAAGTGGCCACTGAGGCATTGGCAGCCGACCCATTTTCACCTTCTCTGTAAATCAATGTTGCGGACTTAAGGCATCATAATCAAATAGTTGATAATCATGCTACCAGAGGAGCACAGCTCAAAGCCAGGTTACACTGGCTAAAAATAGGTGATTGTGCCTCAAAGGAATTCTTTCTAGCTCTTCGAGCTAGACATTCCTCACTCGACATTAAGCAAATCAAGGAGGATAATAGTGTTCTTTCAAAACTACCTAACACTCTCCAGGCATTTGTAAGGCATTATGAAAAAAATTTCACAGCTCAGTAATACACTTCTAAGTGACAGATTGCATTACAAGATTGCCTTGCAGTGGTTCCAAATAGGCTTTCTCCAACCCAGACATGCTTCTATGATCAGTTACTAACCATTGAAGACTCAAGGAAGCAGTTTACTCTATGGCTGATGACAAAGCTCCAAGAATTGATGGTTTTCCCTGTGAATTTTACAAAGCCCTTTGGGATTGCTTAGGAAAAGATTTGCATAAATTGTTGGCAAGAGACACTATGTGGCTACATGAATGTTGTCATTGATGGCAACAAAGTCTATCTCACACATCCACAGGACATGGTGTGTCTTTACTGGAAGTCAGATTGAAGAAGTGTTGTGGTCCGATAAGCAAGAACAGAGCAGGCAGCAAGGTCTGACAGTCAGGTCCAGATCTCTCAGAGGAGGTATCTCAATAAAGTGTGGATTTGGGGAGGTCAAGAGGAGTACCTTGACTAATAGATTCCAAATATTTAGCCTCTGGTGATAGAAGAGTGAAAAGATATGAGCACTTGAGTGTTGGGTTCCTGTTTGACAGAGTAGACAGAGGAAGAACTAACCGGCAGAGCATCAGACCTAAATCTGGATGAGATATTGATGGTGATTAAGTTTCTTGAGGTATCATTCATGATTGGCCAACATGATTGATGACTTCTATAAGCATCTCCTTGATCCGCATCACTTGGTATGCAAGGATTCAGCCGACGGATCAGAGTTTGGGAAAATACTGACTATTCTAGATGCTGACTAGAAAAGTGTTGAAATCACTTGTGCGGATATATATACCAGATGGTTCTAGATATGAATGTGCGTGGAGTGAGTTGTGTTGTGCGAACAAAAGCAGAAAAGCAGAGTAACAGCAATACTACAGGTCCGGTATGTGACAGGACAACAGCATCAAAGAAGAGGAAGAATGAAGTGCAGTAGATCAGTATATTAAGCCTAACCGAAACTGAACCTCAGCATGTGTAGATGCTTCTTATCAGTTCAAGTATCTAGTTTCCTTGTATAATCTATTGTAGGCAATGAGTCTCTTGTGAGCAGTGTGCTCGGGCAGTGAGCCCTATTTGGCAAGTGCCATTTTGTTCCATCTTATTCTTCTAATAGAGAATACAATCTTGGCTTAATCACCCCGTGGTTTTTCCCCTAACAGGGTTTTCCATGTCAAAATCATTATTTCATATGTATTAATGCTATTTCCATTCTATGATTATGATTGCTTATTTAATTTGATGCTGCATTAATCATTAAGGAAATTCAGAAAGCTAAAACAATTTAGATAACTGATTCACCCCCCCTCTCAGTTATCAACAATTGGTATCAGAGCCAATTTCCTCCTAACAGAGCCTAACAGCTTGAGGAAGATCTGGGAATTCAAATGGATGCGTATGGTATGAGAGAACAACTTCAGTCTGCCCTAGATGATCTTGAGCAATCTAACTCTGAAGTCAATGAATTGAAGGAAAGACTCAAACAGGCTGATGATTTCATAAATGAACTAAAAGGGAAACTAAGTATTTCGATGAAAAAGAGAAAGGACCTACTTCAACAATTGGCAAATCAAGGTGAAGCCAATGATACCAATAAAGATCTAAAAGAGAAAACCAAGTTATGTGAAAAGTTATCAAAAGAGGTCATTATGATAAGACATGAAATGGAATCAGGAGTTATGAAATTCACCCAAGACATTGAAGAGAAAAGAAAAATTGAAGATGATCTAAGACAA